>OX467710.1:11393864-12698864 GCA_950111635.1 Agelastica alni
ATTATTAATAGACAACTAGTATTTGTCTTAATATGCAACATTTATTTGCGGTAACACAATATGCATCAACGCGATGTCAGTTGCATAACTAACTCCTATATTGCTAATAAGGGTTTGGAAAAGGGTGACAACCCAACGGTGCAGACATACATTCATACATCTGTCTCCGTCATTTAGACCTGAAATGCTATGTGCATGCCCGAGAATGGAGCGTTGCCGCTAAGCTACATTTCCAATTTCGACACTTGTCAGAAAACAGTTTATTGTTTATTCATGTTTTTTTAGTATTTTTACATGAGACATATCTTAAAAATGGAAGTTTCAGTTGCAGCAAAAGTAATGAGCCATACGGCTGCTGCCACCGTAGAAGCTTTCATCGGTAGTGCTTCAGAACAATTGCCAGCAGAAGCCATATATACTGCAAAATTTATTGAAGATATCTTTTTCCTTTTTGATAGTTTGAATGCTCAAAATCCGAAATTAACTTAACCTCTAAGACATGGTGTTTCGAAATAAATCCAAACACATTAATTTCTAGAAAAATATGCTGCATTTCGAGAACAAGATCTCTAAACCAAGATCCACCCGAAAATAATTTTGCGGTGATCAGACAATATGCTGCTACCAATACTAATCCAAATTGTTTTCAGTTCACATCAGGATTGAAAACCTAAGTATTGAATAGTTTAATAACGCCCAAAAATTCCAAAAATGATGGCCAAATTGGATAATCTTAACTCATTTTTAAGTTGCCGGGTGGAACCTGAGCCATCATTTAATCTCGTCAATGAATTGAATGAATTGGTTATCCCAAAAGATTGACAAAATTATTCTTTTTGTTTTCAGTGTCCGAAGTAGAATACAAACGAGTATGTACGGCGTATAAGAGACTCACCAATGGCGGCCAATTACTTAGTCGTTATTCGTTTACTCAGAACGTTCTCGGAGACGGAGTACCCCCAACTATCGCCGAATGGCTGTACGCGGCGTGCGGAGGTACTTCTAGAGGTATAGCGCTAAGAGATCTCATATGTGGACTCGTCTTGCTGACCAAAGGCACTCAGGAGGAAAAGATCAAGTAAGTGTGTCGGTAAATTACTATTTTAATCCATTCGTGATTTATTTATTGCGTTTTCTACAGTAGTTTGTAAAGACCGAAGTTTGTCTTTTAATTATTTGTAATCCCAATAAAATTAAATAATCTAGTCCACAAATTTGCTAACTTTGATTTCAAACTTATGAGTAATATTGAGAAAATTATAATAAAATATGTTTAAAATTCTGTATTTTTCAACTGTAGAATGTACTTCAATCCATTTCTTGATTGAAAAAAAACCTCATTATAGACAGTGCTGTAGGCAACCAATCATACATTAAATCACAAGCAAAGCCAATTAGAAAAGCTGACATCAGCGCTGCTATTACTAAACTATTTTGACCACTTCCGTTTGGTGACTTCGTCCATCGTCTTCGTAGAGAGAACAAGTTTACAAGCAATATAATTAGATAAAATAAATTAAGTTAAAAAGCCATCAACCAGTGAAAATTTTCTAAAGAGACAGGAGGTTCTTAATTGTAAGCTCATTGTACACATTTTACAATATAGTGTCAAACAAGAAAAATGTTTAATTTACGTTATCAAGAAATTCACGGCGGTAAAGCCAGAAAAAACTGACAGCAAATAGAATTACGAACCAGCAAACCCAACTAGCTATCGAAGACTTAACATCGAATCGAGGCACGGCGAGATTCAACAGAGACAGAAACCGACATCATCAATTTACCTTTAACAACCCTCCACTAGAAACCTCCCTGTTCCTTGCCGGCGCGTCGAGAAAATATACTAATATTCTGTGCGGTATTTACTATAGTTGAATAATTATTTGTGATTAATTGTTTGGGTATAATTGAATGATTTTCTTATACTGGCTCGTTCTGGTCTGTTCCTTAAATTATAAAGAATAAATTTGTATAATAGCAAGAAATTCTAGTAAAAAGTTGTATGTGGGTGTATTAGCCGTCAGGAGGCTTTCTTCACTGTTGTGAACACTTGGAGAAAGGCATGCAACGTTGTGTAGATAGGCAGTTAGAGTATATAAATATTTTTGCTGATGATACATTGGTTTATTGTATACATGAAAATTTATATCAGGCAATTGTTGAAATGAATAGGTCTTTAAATAGCACTGAAACATATTTATTTAATAATAAACTTAAACTGAATGTCAGTAAAACTTTTGTTTTTTGTATATTAGGATACGTCTACTTAATAAATAAATATTAAATGGGAGCATAGTTGTACCTACTATTTTGAAAATAAAGTACCTTTATCGTACCGGTTTTATTATGTATTGTCAGACCTCATGTACAAGAAATTATCAAACGATTTTTCTCAATGTAACGAATCATATAAAAAATTCTTGATCTTTTTTATGTATTTAAAATTTCATTTTCTTTTTAAAAACGGATAGACGATTTATTAAATAAAAATTTTTATTATCGGTGTAAATTTTTTGGGTATTTAATTGATAGATATATAAATTTTAGATTTCTATGGACTCTCTACTGTAACGACTCTGTAACGCAATTGACTAAAAGTGAATTTAAAGGCGCCTTGCTGACAGAGGGTGGCTTAAGTTCTTCGGATAATAATAAAACTAACGTATCATGGGACCGAACAGTCATATCGCTTTTTAGTAATCAAGATAAGGTCAGCTTCGATGACTTCAGAGCTTGGATCATTTACAATAAGGAAGCTACGATATTATCGAAATGGTGAGTACATGTGGCTGAGATGTATTTAAAGGTTTGTCTCAACCTGTATGTTAGGAACGGAATTCAAGTTGATGTTTTAAATTGTTTATTTTCCATTATTTATAAAGGCGCATCCATATCTATAAATATTTACGTGGTGTTGCAATATAGCAAAAATATTTACGGCGTAAATTTAGTTTTGCCGGTGCGTTGTATGTCGTAAGTCATTTGTGTGACAGCGACGAATTTGGTTATCTATTTTCAAAATACAGGTTATAGTGAAATGGAACAACGAAGAAGCGTTGGCACTATTACAAGAACATGAAACACACACATTGTTATGGAATTCCAAAGACAAATTTCATCTCAATAAAATTAAGAAAAATGATGCGTAGGAGGAAATGTTTTCTATATTAATATAATTGAGTCATCCAGTAACGCCTGCTTTTCTTTTTCTTGGTTGGTCTCTTATGCAGTAGACAATCCAAAAGTAATAAAAGTACATTTTTTGTTGTTGACATTACCAGCTAACCACCACTTTCCTTAAAACGAAAATTACCACATAAAACCGACGCAACAAAATTTTACATTGGTACTGTCGTTCGCTGCAAATCTCTTTGAAGTCGGACCAAAAACCGACCAGCGTGCGTTGTATGCCACGAAAATATTTGCGCGCATTTGATGGCGGCGAACCGTCCACATCTATCCGCTATCCCGACAATTGTCCTGAAGATCTGTGCTCAAGAGCTCACCCCAGGTCTCTGTAGGCTCTTCAAGCTATCCGCTATCCCGACAATTGTCCTGAAGATCTGTGCTCAAGAGCTCACCCCAGGTCTCTGTAGGCTCTTCAAGCTATCATACAGCAAAGGAGTATTTCCGTCCATATGGAAAAACGCTATAGTCCAACACATTCCAAAAAAAGGAAAGAAGACTATTCCTGCGAATTATCGCCCTATTGCATTGCTCTCAGTCATATCCAAACCTATGGAATCTATAATCCCTCCCTCTTCTAATAGTCGCAGTGCTGGTCTTCCGCGGCCCACACGATAGGTCTTCCTTTTTGCAACTATTTTCAGTAAAAAAAAATCTGTATAATTTTTAGCACACAATTTGTGTCGAATACAACGCACAACGTAAATATTTATAGATATGTACGCGCCTTTAGGTTCCTTAATTTGATATACTTACATGTACAGATATGGAAAAACATTTGTGGAAAACAGGCATTTCAATGCAATTGAGCGATCTGGACTATAGCCAGTCGACCAGCACAAAATATAATAAATATTCGCGATAAATAATCAATTAATTAACTACACCACCCTTAATTTGAATTGTCCCCACTTCGGCGACATGAATTGCGCTGTTACCAATCAGTGTGTACGTCTGATTTATCAGGAAAGAGACTACGAGGTATGCAAGAGATCAACTAAATTTTCTTTTATAAATGTGTTCATTTTTACCATAACCGCTTTGAAAATAAAATAAATATTCTACGAATTAAAAAACTTTTAAAAACAAAATAAACTAAAAATTTGAAATCTAAAAAAAAAACATTACAAATTTAATGTAATAAAGGTTCTAATAAACTACCTTTTTGTACCAAACAATAGCAAAATCTGTGAATCAGAGATAATTTCATATCGCTGAGTAGTTTTGGTGTAATGTTGGCACAAGGTTGGATTATTTTCTTCCTTAATCCATAAAATTTTAAGCTCTCTCAAATTCGTGTCGACAAGCGGATTCTTTCAGATATCCCTAAAGGAAAAAAATTAATTGGAGAAAAATCTGATTATCTGGGAGGCCACGCGATCGTACCACGTGTAGATATTAAACGACCAGGAAATTTCGTTTGGAGAAATTGTGTCACTGTTCGTGTATTGTGACTTGAACAATCATCCTGTTGAAACCAAATGTCCCCAAAATTAATAGGAAGTAGCTGAGCTGTCGGAATAACTTGATCTTGCAGAAGCTATAGATATTTGACAGAGTTTAGGTTACCGAAGATAAATAAATGACCTATAATATAGTCTCTTAAAGTTCCTGTCCAAACAACTCGGATGTTGATTTTTCCGAGACAAAAATCGTACAACGGATGGATTGTTTCCTATGTAAAGAAAACGATGACTCGTCTGTATTATTTTAATTTTCCATCATGGTTTCACAAAATTCCATGTTTCACAGATTTGGCATTTTTTTAAAGTTCAAATTTTTAGTTTATTATTCAGAATGTAATGTTATTTTTAATTCGTAGAATATTTATTTTAATTAGTGGTGCAGTTATTTACTTGATTATTTATAGCGAATATATATTATATTTTGTGGTGGTCGAAATGTTATAATGTTGACAAGTTATTTAAAGTCTAATTACTGTTTTGAAGAAGTTTCTTGTTTTTCAGGCTTTTATCGAATCCTTGCGTATCTCTCAGCTCCGAATTGGAAACGCCTACTTTCTATCAGACGTTGGCGGGCGTGACCCACTTGGAGGAACAGGACATATGCGAATTAGAAAAATGTTTTTGGGCATTGCAATCCTCTTCTGCTACGTCAAATTTAGATTTTAATTGTTTGAAATCTCGCCTCTGTCCGCCTGTGCCATTGAAAGCTTGCAGAGGGTAAGTTTTATTAGTAATTAACATATAATGTATTGCTTTCAATATTTATCCTTATTACTTTAAAATGTTTACAATATGTTTTAAAATGTAAAAATTAAAAAGTCGATGTTTTCCTGGATGACCGTCCTTTCAATCTTATCCCCTTATGGTGTAAACACACACTCACAAATAAACTTAACTTCTTATATTGTTCCTTCAAATATCATTCCAGAAAAAAGCAATTAAATTTTGCGAAATTGATTAATCCGGTTCGAAGGATTATTAATATGAGCGAGAATGATAGTGGACAGTACACCTGAGAGTCAATCGCAGATTAATTTTCGTCAACGACAAAATAACTTCTCACTTTATCTTATAGAGGGTCTATAATAGACCACCGTTTAACTTGTTCAATGATGTTTTCCTGAACCACCGTCACTTCAATCTTCCACCTTGTTACAATCACACAGTCTTAAATAAATGTAACTTCTAAAATTGTTTCCCCAAATTAAATTTTATAATTTAGTCTAATCTATTCTATAATTAGTTAATCCAAAATACTGCGTATGATAACAGATGCACCTTGGTATGTGTCCAACGTAACTCTCTATGAAGATCTAAAAATTCCATATATCCAGGATGTAATCTCAGAGCGACGAAGCAGGATTATAATATCAGACTAGAAAATAAAATACACTACTCCATCGTCTTCTTGAACCCAAAAACACAAGAAGACTGAAAAATAAATGGCCAGCTGGCCTAACAAATGGTTGAACAGGACTTGTCATTGAAGAAAACCTCATCGTGCCAAATTAGAGCATAACCCTGCTCACAAGCCAGCACATTAGCTTAAAGAACTGTTTGTTTTGAGATTGCTAATAGATACATAATAATAATAAAACAAAAATTCAAGAAAAATGATAGATAGTTTGGTGCAATATTACTGATTCTCGGTGGTACCGTGCTAATGGCTCTCACTCTGTAGAAGTGCAAAGGAGAGAATTCTTGTCAATGTTATGGCCTGAAATAGTATTGCATTTAAATTCTTGAGGGTCTAAAAATAATACATTTTTCTCCAATGGTTTTTATCTTAAAACCAAACAATATGTTAAATATTTTAAAATTCAATGTTGAACAATGTTTTTAGATTATTCTTGGCGTTGGACGTGAACAGGGACGATCATGTGGATTTTAAAGAATTATGTTGCGGCATATCAGCGGCTTGTAGAGGCCCCATGGTCGAGAGGATGAAGTGTAAGTCTATTAATTTTCGTGTTAAACAGAAAGCTTAAGTAACTACAACAATTTAATATTCAAAATTATTTAACAATAAGAGGTCAAGAGAATATGGATTAAGGGAAAGTGTACTGAAGATTTTAAGTATACTTAAGAATTGTATTTGATGTAAATAGTAAACTTTTTGTAAAGATAATTGCTAAAATATTCTAAAGATAATGTCTGTATTGGTATGTTATTTTAAAAAAACAAAAATGAAATAATTGGAGACATTATGCATAGCTAATGATGTTTAAAAACTTGTTAAAACTTATTTAAACGCTTCACTTAATCCGAACCACTAATGAAAGTTGTCTAAAATATGTCCTTTTGGAATTTTTAATAGATGTATAAAGCATGTGATTTTTCGAAGTACAAATGATTCATTGATATCCTTCACAAAATCTGCAAGGCACATTTATAAAAATAGTTACAATAAGTTCCTTCAAATAATGTTTAATTAGTGTCTTGTAGATTTTCTTTTTCAAATCGCAATATTTCTTAATTTATGTAATATAAATCTTCCCAATACTTTCTTATAAAATTTTTTTTTATGTAAAAACTTTACTAATAAATATTAATACTAATTGTATTTATGCAATAAAATAAATCGAATAAATGTTTCTGTTTAAGAAAAACAGGCATCAGAGCCATATTTCAATAAAATCGGCACGTACATTTAAATTATTTTAACACAAGTGTTTTTTTTTCAGTTTGCTTCAAAATATTCGACATGGACCGCGACTGTTACCTGAATTCCGAAGAAGTCCAACACATGACTCAAACTCTCATCGTGGTGGCGAATGAAAATAAACTTACCTATTTCCAACAATTCCAACCTGAAACGCTGCCCAAACACGATTCCCTCATCACTGATAGTGGTGGTAACATGCACCAGGAAATCCTGAAATGTCTCCAATCGAAATTGAATGACAAAGGCGGACTGACGCAGGAAGATTTTTTAGTTTGGAGTGTCGAAAATAATAGTTTGGTGGCGCCATTGTTGGAATTGTTGTTTCAAGTTTGCCACGTTTCATTGGGACTCAGGCCTCATTGTCGACACAACGAATACGAAATTGGTCAGTATTTTGCTGGAGATTAATTATTATTTTTATAGACCACTTCCGTTGAAGTAGGATGAAACGTAAAAATAACACGACCTTGCGGAATATCCCTGCTTGACCATAAACTAATAAGTTCGCGTGTATATTTTTAAGTAGGAATATATATATATATATATATATATATATATATATATATATATATATATATATATATATATATATATATATTGGAAAAGGTGTGGTTGTGTGGTAACCAATTCGGTTTAAATCGGCACTCGACATCCGCTTCGTTGAGAATAAAGTGGGAATCTCTGACATGTCTCTTTCTTAAATAAACCAACTCTATTTTTATTAGCTGGTTCTTCATCATTCCCTTTATATTAACCTGTTAAAAAAATTAACGCGAGTGTCGTGGAACATTCGGTTGGAACATAGACATAGGAAAGTAGACTGTGGGTCCTCGTGCTGAGAGTTGGCTCCCGATGGAAAAGAGATGGTCGATCGAGAGGTTGTCTCGTGCTTTCTCTAATGGGCAGGGCTTACGCCCGAGAGGCACGCGGCTAGCTGAGTGGAGGGATCGGGTTCGAGAATCGTGCGTAAGCCTCGCCCATTAGAGAAAGCACGAGACAACCTCTCGATTGACTGACGCATCTAGACCCGCAGTCTAGTGTTCTATGTCTATGGTATGGAACGAAGTTCCTTTCGTAGTATATTATTATTGATAAACGTATTAAATCGATAATTCGTGTTTTGTGACGCATAAATCTTACAGATTCTTTCGCCTAGCCCCCACCCGTACCGTCCGATAAGGAACTTCGTTTCAAAAATTATCAATAGCCCTACCTGTTTTAAGCGGTTGTAACTACAAATTATTATTTGTTATTTAAAAAATATCTATTTTATGGATGACTTTGTAATGCTTATTACCTTAATTTATATAAAATTTAACATGAACTTTGAATTTATAATTATTTATTGACGAAACTATTTTCAATTATTCACCAATTTATTTATCACAAATTTATCGATCTAAATTTGTCCATGTACTCGGTGAAAATGAGTTAAAATATCTATAACAACCGTCTTTGATTATAAAGTTAGTTTCTGTCCCATTTCTTTTGGTCAGTTCTCGTAGTTCCTTTAACCTTCTCGATCAAACGATAACCTTCCGAGCCGCAAGACACATGGTCATCGGCCCATCTTCGTGGTTTTTATACCCAATAGCTATTTGATAATGGAAAATAGAAGCCTTGTTGGCCAGATATATCAGGGAGACTTGGGAATTTTGCGTTGTTCGCTTAACAACTTAACAAAATGACGTTGATAATGAATAAAGTGCACTTATTGTTACTTTGTAGTACTCTCTACCAGAGTTCTTTCTTGTACAATATATTGAAGCAAAAGTAACTTGTTTTTTTTTTCAATTATCAGTTGCCAGGAATCAAGTAACTAAGCAGTTGTTTTCAGTGATGGGATGGTTGGAAAGAGAACAGCGTCGCGGCTACCACATTGGGCAATTTTGGTATTTAATCTCCTCGGATTGGTGGCATCAATGGTTGAACTATACTTCGGCGCCGCGAACAAATCTCGACATTTGTAATTGTCGCAATGAAATTCGCATTCCCATCGAAGAGGGAATAGCTTGCGACGAAAGTCTAATCAGTAACACCACCGATTATACTTCCACTTCCAATGATTTCAATTCCAATAGTATGGAATCGATGGGAGATCTTCTGACCAGAGGAGGTGACAGGTGAGTCATTTGTTCGGAAAATTAACTTCAATTTTTATACACACGTTAAAAATAAGAATTTTATCGAGAAAAAATTGTAAAAGAAGAAAGAAATTGCTGTTAACTCTAAAACAAAATTTCCATTTTTGTAAAAACAATCATCTTAGTAGGTTAGCTGGACAGTGGACTAATATATCGAGAGATTCACCAAAAGAAGAGCCACTCAACTTTGTGTTCGTCTTGATTATTAGTAGCTGGGACGTTGTCTCATTGGTGCAGATATTTTTTGTGATGAGCGCAAGGGAAATAATTTATCCTTTGTCGCTAACAAGAAAAACGAGAGTTGAATCAAGAGAGAGCGTCCCTCCGTTCGACTTTTTTGAAGTGATAACTTCTTATGGCACGCTGTGAACTTTTTTTGTAATGGGTTAAAAATGTTAAACTCACGTCAGGACACGTGGCCTGATCGAAAATTCGTAGGACGGATAAAAATGTTAAACTCGCGTCAGGACACGTGACCTGATCGAAAATTCGTAAGACGGATGGAGAGTAGACAGCTGGCGTGGCGTAGGAGAGGGAGTAACCCCCTCTCTTTCTACGGCGCGGCGAAAATGTATGCCTGCGCCGGCTGTTTCGTTTAGGCGGCGCAGGGCGCACAACGTTAATACTTAAGTTTTCACTTCTGCCGGCACTCCCAGAGTGCAACCCGTAAAATTTTTTTACTCCTCGGAAGACTAGTTAAGCACTTGTTAGTCATACATGCGCACTGCATCGTCATACTCGTTGTGTGTCGAGTGGCCTAAAGAAACCTCTTATTATTTACTACGCGTCAAACATTATTACACGATATTTGTGTGTGATAATAACTTGAAGAAACTCCCAGGGTGTTTTTCGAAAAAGGAACTCATAGCAAATGTAAATGTTTGTTCAAATTCAAAGTTTTTTTTTATTTCCGTAGGTGCAGCATTTCTTCTAGCTCTGGAGTGTCTAGTAGCTCGGGAACTGGTCCCAAACGAAGTATCGGACAACCGGGGCCCATCGATAATTCCGCCCTGTTGGCAGAGCCCATGTGCAAGGTACAAACTTTAACAGGAGAGGGTGAGTTCAAAATAATTAACATTATTATTTATTCTTGTCACTTTATGTTCAATTTTTTGTGACAATGAAAATTAACGTTTTTAATTTTTTAAACATCTCATATTTGTTTTTAATTGCACTTTTTGTCTTTACATAAAATTGAAGTGTCGGCCTGTGATTTGAAATAAATCCATTTTTCTAAACTCATATGATTATCCGCTCGTAAACGGATTTTAATGCGTTTTTCACGGGTAGATAGAGCTGAGCTTGGCTTAACTTTGTTTGAAGCAGAATATAAGTTTTATTTCATGTAAATCAGATGCTAAAAAAAGAGTTATTCTTATAAAAGTCCTATAGACGTCACAACACGAACAAACAACAACGTTCAAACGAAAAAAAAAAATCGGTTAGATTTTATTTAGTGTTAGTGTTTAGTTCCTGAAAAAATAGATAGATATTTATTTTTAGAACGCGTTATAGACATTTTTACAACAATTCACCTTACCGGCATCATTTTAAAATTTAGTTCCTTAAAAATTCATTATATGTCATGGTGCATTTTTATCACGCATATGGTGGTCTATAAAGAAATTCTTTGATGTCAAATCGGATATCAAAAAAAAAAGATATCCTTATTTAAAGATATTAAGATACCTGTAGGACTTAGCTTTATTTGACCTTTTTCCTGGTTTAAATATCATTACCACTTCAGCTATTTTCCATAATCTTGAAACATGCTTTAGTTTGAAAACTGCTCTGATCAGGTTTGTTAAATGAATGAATAAATAGGAGTTGTGGAAGATGTCTAATTTTTCCCTAGACACTACAGCATTGTCTGCTTTTTGTACCTTTCCAGCTCCTTAATTTATTCCCATTTCTTTAATTCTCCTGTGAGTGGCTGTTACCCCCTCCTCATTACATAATCTGCATATAGGTTCTGTGTCAGACACGCCTATAATGTGCAGATGTTTCCTCAAAAACCAGTGTCCGGTACAAAGCCCTACAACTGTTCTAACCATACCTTTTCTTGTGAATTCTTTTAAAACTGTGATAGGATCATATCCAGGTGCTTTTTTTGGATTTAAGTTTGTTCTTATTTCTCTTACAAAGTTGCGTATCAAATAGCCAGATGCAAAAAGCTGGCGATTGGAGAAGATTTTATTCTGTAAGCTGCAATTTGAATTGTAGCGATAATGCTTGGTAATAATTTTTCCATTTTTCGTGTATTTAATTTTTTCGAGATATTAAAACTGATCACAAACTAAATCCCACGCCGACGAAGCCGCGGGCAACAACTAAAATAGTCTTATATCCTGGTGCTTGATTTTTTTTTTATAATTTTAAACATTAATAAGTACCTACAATTAAATTTTATTGAAACAATTTTTCATTTATTGTAATTTTCGTGTTTCTGTTTAAAGGGGGTCGCCTAAAACGAGACATGCCATTGGTAGAACATAGAGACTTCGAATTAGTACCCGAATCATTATGGAAAGCACTTTCGATGTGGTACGGGGGCCCGGTGCCGCTTCCCAGACAAGTTATCCTACCGCCGGGAAGGACCGAAGTCGAATTGGAATTATATCCGGTGAATCTTAAAATTCTCAGACATCACGCCCAACAGAGGATAAGCACCGCTTCTTGGAGCAGCGTGGTCGGAGGGTAAGTGCTGAATTCTTTAAGAGAAATACATTCATAGACTTGGAGGCATATTAGTATAGGTGAACAAGCTTACTATAAGTCTTAAATAACATAAAGTCATAATTCTCATTTTTGTGCTTGGGAAAGAATATTTAAGTCAGGGAATTTTATCTGTGTACTCAGCTGTAAGCGCGGCATAACCATGTCGCCTATTCCTCTGTGAATATTGGTCGACAGCCATGACAGGGGAGGCGCGTGCTGCTGCCGCCTGGTGACCTAGCTTGCACATGAAACATCCCACTGAGTAAACAGCAAACATCCATTCAGAAACTAAATTGTTTTGTCATAATTCTGGTCCCTTTTTACGAATTAACTCACATAAACGACGCAAAATGCTTAATATTCTTTGTTGATTGTTTAGCCAGTTGGAAGGAACTGGACAAAGCCACCGTTGTCGAAGAAAACAGTCAACATGACCTAGATTTTTTACTTACTTTGATGTTTTTTTTTGGTTTTGGTTTATCTGCAGCACGATATTCACTAGATTGTAAATCTGTTTTTGGATCATAAGCATAGATCCAAGTCTCATCGTCAGTAATCATGCAATTCAGATCATTATAATATAAGTTCTGCGACGAGTAGATAGAAGTCGTGAAATAATGACAACAATAAGAAGAAAGGCTGCATATCTGGGACATGACGCGGAATGAAAAATATTACGTTCTGCAGCTTGTAATCAAAAGCACAATTGAAGTAAAAAGAGGAATAGGAAGGAAAAGATGTTTTGGCTAAGGAATATAAGACAATGGTCGAGACTAAAGACCATCGTTGGTTTATACAGTCAGAAATCGTGAAAATATGAATCATATTGTCGCAAACATCTAATAATAGATAGTGCATAAGAAGAAATCATTATCAGTCATAGAAAGCATCTCTCCAGCCATTTCAATACGAAGTTATTTTTCAAACAAATTTAAATTGTTTGTATTGATACTTTTAATATACTAGAAAGGTCTATTTAAGTCATTCGATGCTTGAAAATTAAAAGTTCCTTGATTTTGTGGATGTTTTCATCAGTAGTCGAGGATAATGGCCTTCCTGAACGAGGTTCGTCTTTGACTGCTTCACGAACCTCACCAAATGATTGGTACCACTAAGAAACTTTTTGTAGTACGTTATCGGCAACAAATTGATATTAATTGGTTTTACCAATAATGTTTCTAGTTGCAGTAAATAACAGCAGACAAGTATTATCTTTAAATAAATTTAATATCGTGGGAAATAAATGACCCGTTCAAATGACTTGACTTGTTTTCATTGTAAATTGAGTGTAGCCTTTAATGCCAAGTCCTTAAAAATAAATGCAAAGCTAACAAAAAGATCTGCTACTGAGAGACAATGAAGGGAAATTAAATTCTAAGGCCAGGTCGTTAATCAATTGAATAGCTATTTCCTGGATGAAGATGCTGATGTGTTTCAAATACTAGAAAGGCACTACTAGTACGAGCTCAAATTTGTTAAATATCATAAATTTAGTAGCATTATTGACATGTTAAAAATATTGTTTTCAGTTATGGAGCGGCAGCTTTGAGCACAGCTGGATTAACGTCGACGGTGAATACGAGCACTCGACGTTATTTGGCCCACACGGCCGCTTTCTCTCGTTTAGCTACCATCCAACAAGTTACTGAATTTTTATGTCATCGACTCAATCTCAGTATAGATGACGCTCGACTTTGGTTACTCAGAGAACATTCTACTAGTCTCTTGGACGACGATAACGCTACTCTTGAGGATTTGGGAATTGTCGACGCCGAACAAGTACTCTTAGAAGTTAGAAATAAAGATCAATCCTGGCCGGAAGAGTTAGGACAATTAGTTGCCGGTGGTGGACACGAAGTTGGGCTTAGCGTTGAACGAAGACCCACTATCTTTTTACCAGAAGGTGAGTCCTTAAATTGACGACGACGTTGCTTCATATTTTATTTAATGTGATTTGTTTAGGTGCAACTGGTCTACACAATTTAGGAAATACTTGTTTCATGAACGCCGCACTTCAAGCCGTTTCCAACACGAGACCGTTAACGCTTTACTTTAGAAGAGAAAACCAACTATCGGAATTAAACACAATGAATCCTTCCGGATCGAAAGGAGCCGTAGCTAGGAGATATGCCGAATTGTGTAGAGAATTGTGGGCCGGGTCTACTAGAAGCGTGGCACCGCTCAAACTTCGATGTCTCGTCACCAAATACTCTCCCAATTTTCAAGACGGCGGACAGCATGATTCACAGGTATAATAATGTTAATTTTTATGCGTCTTTCTTTTTTTATTCTATCTATAACCTTGGACCGTTTAGGTTTATTGGAATATTTATTTAAATTTAATAAACAAAAATTAAATTATCGGCAATATTGTGTGTGGATAAAAGACTTTATTTGAACACTTCACTTAATTCAAATCGGAGGAGTAATAAAAGTTGTGTGCAAGCCACACTTAAGTACTATTTAAAAAATAAATAATTGGCAATGAGTTACTACGGAAAGGCACCATAAGTTGCTAAATTCTACGGGTGGGATTGGAACTAATACAAAACACGATAATTGCCGAACAGCCCTGCTTGACAATTACAAAGAAGTACGCGCGAAATTTTTTGTGGGTAATAATAATGGGTTAAAATTTAGTTTAGTTGTATGGGTGTTTTTTTATGCTCAAAAATATGAGACTGAGTTGGCTGTAAAATAACATGTACTAGATGAGGAAGAAGACCGGTGCCGACGCGTGTTATTTTTACAGTAAATACAAGAACACTGACAAAAATTCAGAGGAAGAAATATCGGATGATGAGTTGTCTGATGATAACAAAAGTGATTGTAATGTACAATCGTATTTTTAAAGTACAATTTAAAAGTTCCACCATGTTCATTCCACACTAAAATTCTTTATTCCGATAACTGTTACGTTTGATAAGCTTTTACCTCCCCGAGGTCTTCGCTAGGCAGTGACGATGTAAAATGTTGGTAACTAAAAGAGTAAAAGTATAATAAATGTTTTTATCACCATACCCTGAAATTGCTCTACCCCAAGTAATTTTTTTACATACATACATATAGTCACGTCTTTTTTCCGTAGGGGTAAGCAGAGACCACTTCCTTACACACATCTTTTGCTTCCTCTACTTTTTTCAGTGCCCTCTTACATGCTCGTCGGTTGTTGGTACTCTTGACCTGGCCTTTCTTCAAAACAATGTTGATCTGATCGAGATATGTTCGCCGAGGTCGACCTCTACCGACTTCCGTCCATTCACACTCGCCTTATAAATTTGTTTCGTCTATCTATCTTTGTAACCACATCTTCTTTTACACTACAGCGTTCTCTTATCTCACTATTCTTTACTTTATCCAACCGAGTCACTCCGGCTATACTCCTCAGACTTATCATCTCCGCAGCATTAATCCTATTTTCATGCTTCTTCTGCCAAACCCAAAATTCACCACCATACATAAGTGTAGGAACCAACACACCTCTATGCACAGCCAGACGTGCCTTTTTTGACACTTTCTGGCTGTTCATAAAGCTATGCAGTGCCCCATTCATTTGTTTTCCCAACCCAAGTACACAAATTCATTTACCTGTTCCACTCTTTTTCCCTTAATCGAAACTTCACAGTTTGTCATGGTTTTTTTTCTTTCAAAAACCATTACTTTCGTTTTGCTTACTTATTTTCATCACTTTGATTTTTTTTACCAGGTAATAATTATTTTAAATATCTAATATATAAAAATCAATATTTGTTTGTTAGTATTTTATGCGCTGCCATAGGCACAGTACAGTTAACTTACAGTAGGTGGCGCGCGTGTCGTACCGGTAATTGTTTAGCATTCCATGTTCCAGAAATCCCGGGCAACTCTTAATTATCTCAAAAGTATCCATTTAAATTTTATTCATTTATTTTTAATTCTAATACATTTTCTTATAGAAAAATATTCGGTAAATATATTTAGAATGCGCCTTAGTATCCAATTCGGTTAAAATCGGCTTTTGAAGTGGCGCTGGTGTTGTGATGGACTGGGTGACGTTGCAAGTGTGCCTTTAATAATTAATTTATCTCTGTTGTTGAAAATATCTTTTAGTTAGTCTCTTGTAGTTTTTCTTCCAGTAAAGATCGTGACTACCTTCCAAAAGTTCGTCTCAGCTAAAAAACCTTTCGTTACTTTTAATTCTTAAATTATTTAAAGTCACCTTCCCAACGAAATTCTTAGTTAAAAAAAATAATTTAATTGGCATTAAGTGTTTTTTTATCTACGTTATCGGTAAATTCGTTAAACGAAGCATTCATTTTTCAGGAACTGTTAGCTTGGCTTTTGGACGCTCTTCACGAAGATTTAAACAGAGTTGCAGTAAAGCAGTATACGGAATTAAAAGACAGTAATGGTAGACCGGACGAAATCGTCGCCGAAGAAGGTTGGGAGCAGCATTTAAGCAGAGATCATTCTATAATCACTGATTTGTTCTATGGTCAACTTAAAAGTAAAGTAAGTCAATTATATGGTTTGTTTTTAAAAGGAACCAACCGGCATGAGTTGGTCTGTGAATAAATGTTTTTAGAAAACGATGCTTATCTAAAACACAAATGCTTTTCATTACTAAAGTGAAACTTCGTTAGAATCGTTGTGATTTGGAACTCAATGAAACGAAAAAGCGACACTAAAGAGACAAACACATAAATCTATAGGTTTAAGCCTGCAAGAAAATGAGATAGAATACTTTATACAGCGTTTCATACTACTCGGTCTCCAGTAAAGACCACATGTCTCCAGGTATCAATTTTGGTTTGTTTTTCTAAGTTGTTCAGTTCTGTTATCACTGGAATTTTTGTTGCAATGCCTATGAAAGTCGAAATATCAATTTCGGACATATTGTTTTATGTGGGTGAACGTGTTCGACTTTTTAAGGAAGGTAAAGAGGTTTGTAAGGCTGGCCACATCATTTCATGTGGAATTGACGGTCTCAATGAAAAAATCATAATAATTATGATATAAGTGCATTCTTTGTATTATTGAAGTCACTATGAATAATCTCAAATAAAATGATAGATCATTGGATAACAATATCAAACTTACCACTAAAAAAATCGTCTTTTACAAAGTGCTTGCTGCAAACAAACATAAAATTTGAGATTGGTTTTTCTATCTTCCATTTTTGAGTTGCCTTAAGATTTGAAGGAAATTTATGCAAAGATATAATCGAATTATCATATGTAAAGCATTGTGGAACAGACCATATTTTTCGCGATTTTATCTCCATATGACCTTTTTTAATCCTTTGCATTTTCGGATTTTGTGGTTTATTAACATCAATTCTTTACAAAATATGGTTCAAATATAACACTTTTAATGCTTAAATTTTTTAAAATAATGTATAAAGATCACTATTCACCCATATAAACAAATGGAAGTTAGTTTGTTGATCACACCTCGAGAAGTTCATACGATTAATAATAGATGTCGCCCACTTCGTGATTTTTTATGCTGTGGTCTGTATCTATATTGTACACTGTCTACTCTAGCCCGTGCGTTCTACGTGTGTATGTTAATATGTATGCATGGGCCTGCGTATTATGAAGTCTTAGTAAAATACGTTATAGCCAGCGTGGTGTATTGTTTACGTGCATCATTTATGTGAATATTTTAATTATCTTATATCGACGGTACTTTAGTATCTCATTGAACTGCGTGTGAAGTACCCACACACACTTTTTTTGTATGTTTGCTCGAGAAAACGGTCGTAGTTCCAGAAATATTTCTCCAATTTCGGTAACTCGATTGTTCAGATAATCATTACAGAAAAAAATGCTAATACTCGTTATGTGAGTCAAAGGAAAAGTGAGATTTAACAAAATTCGTTTCAGGTGACTTGTCAAACGTGCGGGCACGAATCAGTCCGTTTCGATATATTCAACGTACTCAGTTTACCTTTACCGATGGAAAGTTACACGTTATGCGAAGTTTTAGGTAAGTTATGAGCTTTCCAATGTGCGCATTTAAATGTCTAAAATAAAATTCGATACTTTAGTGGTGAGATTAAACGGCGAATGTCCCATAAAGTACGGTATGCGTCTTCAATCCGAAGCGAAGTATCTAGAACTGAAAGAACACCTCTTTAATATATGCGGCATAAAACCGGATAGATTTTTAATCGCCGAAGTTGCTTCGAGTCAGATCTGTAACGTTCCCGCAGACGAAGCGAAAATCAATCCCTCGACAGCTATGGAACTTTACGCCTACGAATTACCGGAGGCCGTGGAGATGATTCCCAAGGCAGAGATCGAGATGGAACCAGGTAAGGATATTCATTGACACTTATTTTATAATTTTTTTTAACCAACAGCTTTTGCTACGTATTTTTTTGTTTCCATAGATTGTTTAATAAATGTAAAATTTTAATCCCAAACGTAAATTTTGTTTTTAATTACCGCATTTTTTATTAATTTCCTGGAATATTCATTGATTACCCCGGTAATTTCAGTAACTCTTAATGCAGTAAATACAAAACAAAAACTCATGCACGTTATCAATGATGTAGATGTTTCAAAGCACTTATTGAAATATTTAGTTTGGCCAACGTATATCGGCGTGAGCAAATTTTTGTAGAATAACTTATTTAAAGTACTTTAAATATGCTGCTGTACTAAATAGGATCAAATAACATAATAAAACTTGTTAATATTAGTACCTATGTAACCACAAAAACACGATTTTCATGACGCATTTCCATGCGACTTAAAACATACTACACAGAAAAAACAGTAATAAGAGTGATTAAATAACACACAAAAAGTATTTTATTCACCCAAATTTATTGTGTCTTCTTCAAAGTAATACCTTTCCTCTAGAATACACTTTTTTCAACGTTTTTCCAGTTTTCAAAACGGAGCGACATTCACTCGATGTTTGATGAAATATTGACTAATAATGATGGCAGTATGTAATGGTGCAGAAACCATGAATTGTTCGCATAATTCTATTTGGAAGCTAAAAACTTGTGGTTTTTGTTTAACATTTATCGACGTAACACTTTTGAAACATTTTCAATGCATCAGATCAGAACGAGAAGTTTCATTTTTTTTTGACAAAATTTGATACACGCGCCGATATTCATAGCGCGCGTATTTCTAAAAATACAGTCTCGTTACTTTTTGTCCAGAGTAGTACGCAGTTCTACAAATAGCCCTCAACGTACCACCTTTGGATCTCCTGATCAAAGATCGGGCCAGGAACACTGCATACAGACTAAAGTGTCAGGGTGGATGGAGGAGCAACGGGATTGGTCACACCAAGATCGAGGCACTCCGCAAACACCCCTTCACAATAAAATCGGACAAGATTCCTAAAAAGACCTTGATAGGAAAAAACTATAAAACAAAAATACCAACCAGAGAAGACTGGTTGAAGAAAACACCATTGACCAGCCCAGGAGTGAAACGATAGTACACTGACGGATCAGGGTACCAGGGACGCTACTGGACAGGTGTGTTGGGAGCAACCTGCAACCACAGGAAAAGCATCCCCCTGGGGAAATACGCCTCGGTCTTCCAGGCCGAGGTCTATGTCATACTCAGGTGTGCCATGCACCTGACAGATAACAGAGTAACAGTAACAGTGAGATTGATATTCTCACTGACAGTCGCGCGGCCATTGGGGCCCTCGTGAGTTGCACCACAACTTCATCGGTGGTGTGGGACTGCATGCAGGCCCTCACTTAGTTAGCGACTGCAAATAAGGTCACTCTTACATGGACTCCTGGGCACAGGAATAAATGGCAACGAGGTAGCCGATGAACTGGCAAAAAATGGGACCCTGGTCGGAATGCCAATTGCTGAAGCGAAACATGAATTGAAACTAATCCTTGAGCAAGAACATATCGCTCAGTGGAATGCAAATACTGGCTGCAGAATATCAAGACGGCTGATGAAAAAACCTCTCCAGAAGAGGGCAGAGGCACTCTGGAAGATAAACCGGAGTAGGCGAAGCAGCACGCTTGGCATGCTCACTGGCCGGCCACATCGCACTAAGTGCGCACCTCTTCAAACTTAAGCTGGCGGCTGAGAAAAACTGCCGACTATGCGGCGAAGAGGAAGAGAGCAGCATAGACATTCTGTATTGCTGGCCGATGCTAGCGGTGTACAGGTACCAAACCTGAGGCCGAATGATAATGGATCCAAGTGATCTAAATGAGACAGGGCCAAAAGAAATTATGCGGTTTGCCAAAACCAGCGGACTGGAATTCCGATGCCCTGAAGACACAGCGGTAATCACAGAGGATCATAAGATCTAGGTGATATAGGTGCCTAAACCAATGGCCCAACCGCAGTTGGCGGCGTTGTAGAACAAATTGCATTGCTATTTGTTTCGTAAAAAACTTTCCTTTTTAGAAAATAGTTTAATATTTATAATTGCAAGATTTTCAAGTAAAAAACGTAACTTTACAATTTCTAGATTCTCTTAATTCTGACAATTTAACAACGGTGTGTAGTTGTGACGAAACCAAATTGTGTGACGTGCATCGGATTTTGTTTTGTATTAACTATACTGATATTTCTACAGTTTTCCATCCTTTTTATAAGAATTTCCTTGCAGATTTGACATTCAAGCTTGCTGTTCCTATAAGTTATTTTTAATTTTTTAAATTTATAAATGTCCGGTTGAACACTTGTATCTGCACGTCTTTAGTCTAATCCCTGCAGATGTCACTGATTTTTCTATTATTTTTACCGTTTCATAATTTTCATAGATGTTTTTCTAAGATTGTGCCAATCATTTTTGCAATTAATTTACCCACTCTTTTCTCCTAATACAAATTTATTTATATTTAATACCACAATTTGTAATGTGCATTCCATGTCTATTACTTTACTTAAAACAAAGGTAGTTTACTACATTTTAAAAATAATTGCATACATTTTTGTAATAGGAGGAATTTGTTGAGGTTGAAAAATATATTTAAAGTGTGGTTTTAATTTTTTTTTTAGATTTAATTTTTTTAATCGTATATTTTAAATTAACAAACTAAATTTGCTAAGAATTGTTGTGAAAACATTAAGTACGATACAAATGCACCATGAAATGTATATGTTTTGTTCTCAGACGTGGATTTGGAAGTATCCGATAGCCCGTTGGCGAGAAGTCCCGAGGTAAGCCACGGTTCGGCCCTTTGCATGCCCAACATTCTATGCTTCAAGGTATGCACGTACCCAGATAGCATTTTTTTGTTGTATTATTAAATTGACGTTTAGTTTAAATTTGTTCAGTGTGTTTTGTGTATTTTTAGCTAAAAATGTTGATATACTTAGTTCGATCGGAGAAACAAGGTACAAAGTTAGCTTTCTCCTATTTTTACTAAATCTTAGCAAAGACAAATTAAAAAAATCATAATGTTACAAGTTATACAATCTAGTGTAGCAACAAAAATACTAACTGAGCATCAACTGTTGTGCCACTGGGGAAGTAAAAAGTGCCAACCGTTTTACGATATTACAACAATTCTAATAAAGCATGTAAAATAAATTGCACCTCAAAGTATATAAACTTGCAAAATTAGGTAAAAAAAGACTTTTTTACATTAAATAAATTTAAAATAACTTTTAGGAAATATTTTAGTGGGCAACATAATAATAAAGAACGTTTCTGAGTTACATCTGACAATAATACAATAATAATCTGATAAATAAAGATACAAAGGGAACTAGGAAAGTTTTGCAATATGACGCAACCACGTGGAGCAGGAGCCTGAGTTTTTGTGCATGTTGAAGCGTGTTCATACTTGCACTCTATCCGCTGCGCCAAGCCGGTGAACTCTGTTGTTTGTCAGCAGTGATAGTTTAAAGTGCGTGCTATGGCATCTTGGTTACGAAATGATATTCGGGTGGTTTTGAGGTATAACTTCGCTCGTGGTTTAAACATACACCAGTCGTTGTAAGAAATTACTCTTGCACTAGGTGAAGATTGTCCACATAGTACGACTATATTCAGGTAGTACAGAAAATTCCAAGCGGGAAATTTCAGTCTAGACGACTGGGAGTCAACCAACGTCGGTTACGGAGGAAAACGTTACTGCTATAAGGAAAATTCTTGGCGAAGACAGGCGAACGGCTTATCATCAGATTGAGGAAAACTTAGGCCTAAATTCACCAGCAATTTGTTCGATTCTGATCGATCATTTGCATGTGACGAAAGTTTGTTCCCTCTGGGTGCCGCCTGACTGAAGGCGTGTGAAATGGTGCCGGGAGTCGCTGAAAATGTTTGATAATGGACAATCTCCGTATGTAAAAAACATCGTGACAGGTAACGAGACTTGGCTAGCCTCTTATGATGTGCCAACCAAGTCTTAAATTGTAAAGCGTGTCGTGTTGGACACACAAAAGAAGCTAAGTGGTACAATGAACTGTGCCTTCCTAAAGTCATCGACTCTCTGAAGAACTAAATTTAAGAATGAACACCTAGTTATTTCATCATAACAACGCTCCAGCTCACCGCACGAAAGCCTGCACCATATATATGACTACTACAGGACTAAAACTACTTGAGCACCCTCCTTACAAGTCCAGACCTTGCTCCCTGCTACTTTGTACTGTTACCCCATGTGAAAATGAAGCTGAAGGGGAGACGATTTTCCTTTTGATGGCTTTGGACAACGAGTGCGTGTACCCTACTCCCTAGCGAGGCGTGCCAGATATGGTTTAATGATTGGTTTCACATGATGAAGAGATGTTATGCCAGTGGTGGAAATTGTTTTGAAAAAATTAAATAAATAGAGCTGTATTGCAAAACTTTCCTAGTCCCCTTTGTATATAATACGAAGCTGATAATAATATTGACTGACTAAAATATTATGTCTATTTGATTTGGGAAATAAAGCCAAATGTGTCGAGAATTTACTTTTCAAAAAGTTAAATTTAAAGGTGTCAAAAATCAATATCAACTTTTGAAAACGATTCTAGGACTATTGAATCAAAACGTTAAATTAATAAGCATTTTGTATTGTTAAAAAGAAATTGTGGAGCTTATTATAAAAATTAGAAATGCGTCAAGGTGTATATGGTGCTTAGTATGAAAATTAGATGATCGGTTATACTGTGGGGACGGCAGTTTTCTACTCCTAAATAAGAAAAAACTAAACCTGTTAATTGAATTCACTACAGGTTGCCACCCAGTCAGTGGACATCTAAAAAAGATGGGCAAGGTGCAGAATAAATACTGCAAATTTGCGGCGAGGACAAAGAATCTGTACATAATCTGATAGAATGTGAAACTCTCTCATAAAAAATAGTAAGATCTGTCGGTAAGGCAACTACTACCTACGAAGGCCTTAAAAATTGTAACGCAAGATTACTGATCTCGTTCTTGATAGGGCTCAAATTGGACCCTTAAGAAACATAATAAATAAGCCAAGAGACTGCACAAAAATTTTTAAGGTCGAGGTACCCAAGAGCTTCTGTCAAGCCCGACCCAATTGTTAAATAATAATAAAATGGGTGCTTGGTTAGTATTTATACTGGAGTAAAATTCAGGTCATGCGTATACAGGGTGGCCAACTGAAAATGAAACAGCCATTTGCAGGAACCTCGTCAACATTTTAGAAAAACGCTTAGACCCGTCGATTTTTGATTAAAGGAGGACACTATTTTCTGTTATTTTTGACGTATTTTTCACGAGGTGCATACACAGAAGCGGATTAATGTATAATTAAATGTATGGGCTGGCATTTGCGGTGACCGACTGGTGGGTCCTTTTTTCTACCAGGCAATTTGACTGGCGAAATGTATTTGCAATTACTGGAAGACGCTATTGACCATGCCTTGACTGATATGTATTTGAAAATAATCCACAGTATGACGAAGATTATTTTGGGGTAATTCTTACCCTCGCTTGGGGTTGAAAGAAGTGGAGTCAAAAATACCGGAAAAGAGTGTCCCCCTTTAATCAAAAATCGACGGGTCTGAGAGTTTTTCTAATATGTTGAAGAGGTTCCTGAAAATAGTTGTTTCGTTTTCGGTTGGCCACCCTGTATAATAATGTTGTTTAGTTCTGTTGTTATTTTAGAATTATTTATATAATGTACGAAACATTAATAGCTGTCAGTTAAATTAAATAGATGGTGTACTTTGTTGGCCAATCATATATTTGATGCTCATTTGAAAATTCTCCAAATTAATACATGGCAATGACAAATCAAAATGTAATAGAGAGAAACAGTATATTCTGTATATTTTAATCGTATTGTAAAATTGTGTTTTAAGAAATTATGACTCAACAATATTTCAACACTTAGCATTTTTTTTTAAAACTTCTATTATAATTTTTGATGTTACATTTTTTTTAACGCAAACGGTAAATTTAATAATCATTTTAAACGTAACATTTTAAACATATTTTTTCTATTGTCCTATAGAAAGTTTATTATTATTTTTTAAATATTTTTCTTGTTTCTTCGAGTATTTTTAAACTTAAAACAGATCACATATTTTTAATTAAAAAATACCTAGTTTTTATGTAGAAGTAGGTACCTACTAACTGTTACAAAAATCTATAAAAACGATAAAAAAATTGGTATCCATTTCGATGAATAATTTATGCAAAGCAGAATTAAAAAAACTCTTGTTTTTTAAATTTTTAATACACAATTAATGTGAAAACATGACATACTTTGTTCAACATATTTTCATGATAGCCTATTTTTTAGTTCGAAATATCTTGCAATCAAGCGTTGAATATTGTTAAAACTTATTTGCTAGTTTCAGTTAATTTTTGTTTTTAATCTGTTTGTATTAAATTTTGTTTTGCTTAATTTGAATGACGGTGATGTTAAAACCTTTAGAAGTACTTGTAAGTAGCTTGGTGGTTGTTTTTGTGTACTGTTTGGGTACAGTTGTTTTGTCATTTTTACCGAAACTTATAAAATTGTTGCATAGTAAAAAGTTGAGGCTTATTTTTTGGTGAAAATGTTATTATCCAATTTATAATGTGCGAACAAAATAGGGTGTCGATGTAGCAAATGATAAGTTTTTTGTTTTTCAGAACAACAGATCTAATAAAGGAAATGTGGAACCTAGGATAAGCAATATTTCGTATAAAAAATCCACTATATCTGTACATTCCAATACATCTACTACTTCAGGTCTGTACATAAATTAAAAAAGAAAAACACAAAATGGGCAGTAGTTCCTTCAAGGTTTTTGTCTGGAAATTTATTGAAAAATGCACAACTTACAGTCTATAGATTTTACTTAGTAAATTGTCATTGTTTATATTTGTTCTTAATTTAAAACTATACAATTTTAAATTATTCCACATTGGCTGTTTCAATTTTAAAGGTAACATTTGTTTTGGCTAAAATTGAATCTAAGTTATACTGAAGTCGTAAAGGATTTCACAACTGAAATGGTCATTTGTGAGCAGGGTCTCTAGATTGTGGAACTCATTTTCATGTGATGTTTTTCCTTATTTTCCTGGCCTTCAACTCCTCAAGGCCCTTATTAACAAACTAAAACTCACCCACATACATTTGTTTAAGTTTAAAGTAGATGAACAGGTGAACAAAACTGATCTGAAAACTCGTGAGTGTAAATAATCGCTATCATTAAGTTGAGGTTAGGTAAAGGTGTATTGTTAGATCTTGTAGTATATAGAGGGAGTATTTTATGTAACATTTAGGTAAATGAAAACTTATGATATCATAACCCAATTCCCATCAAATAATTACTGAGGACTTTCCAATTTCAACGTCCATACATTCACCATAATCACCGATCGTTTCACATAATTAATCCCCACCAGGAAATACCGTTGTTACCAATACTACATTTTGAGAAATATCATGGCCTACGCCAGACACAATAGTTAAAGATCTGTATAAAAATTAAATATTGCTCTACTATTGGCCAGTGAAGGAGGATTGTTTTTAACGCATAGGTATTAGTTGAATACGTATTCCTTTTGACCGGAACAAGCTTGCATTGTTGTAAAGTATAATTCGTCGTTTTTTTGTGTCAAACAAATTATTTGCGATTGTTCTTTTTTTTATAAGGACGTTGTACTGTAGATTTTATCAAATAAAAAAAATTAAATCAGATTTAGTATTTGAAATAGTTCATACTAGCTATTACTCCAGAAACGTTACTAACATTTTAGTAGAATTGTTATTTTAAAGTAGCTGTGCTTCTAATCATATTAATAAGATCGACTACCTTCATTATTTTTGTTACAAGGGGTTTCTATATTAAAAATTATTTTTTTTTTGTTTATTTGCCAGAACTGTAAGTACTGTAAGTAACAGCGTTTTATTTTTCATTGTTTTTGTATTTAGTGACAGACAGGAATCTTGAAAGTAGAATATTCATTCGAACCAGCATGCCAGCATGTCTCCTGCCTTTACACACAATAAAGTAAATCAACGCCTTGTCACCTACAAACAAAAAGTGGGAAATACTATCTGTATTGCTATTTCCTCTTTTAATTGACATTACAAATTAAGACTTTTTAGATGCTTACCCTTATAATTATTATTTCCTTCTTTCTCACTGCTAACACTGATTTTATTCAAGTCACTCATCCTTTTTGTTTTTGGTGTCTCTATCAACATTCATTTCATTTGTTAATCATTCTTAGTTTTTTTTTTACATATATCGATGACTTTCTCGAAGCATTTTGTCATATTTTCCAACAATATTATCAGCCTTATGCGTCCCTATTTTTATTATCTCCTTATTACGCCATTTCAAGTTGGCGACATTTAAACTTTTTTAGATTTTGCAAAAAAAAATTATCAATTTTTTTGTATTGTTTTCAATCTTCAGCTTATTCGGATGTAAACCGAAAGTGTCCTTCTTACCTAATAGCTGTACACAGAAAATGCGTGCGACAAGAAACGTATTTCCTATCGCAACAGAAGAGCAAACCCAGTCTGTTCGGAATGCCATTGTTGCTGGGTTTCAACGAGCAAAGCACCTGTCAAAGTTTGTACGAAGGCGTTTGGAATCAAGTGACGAGACTGTTAAGTCCTTTGCCGCAGAGCGACCAACCGAATCATGCGACTGATTGGTCAGTGAATGTCATTTATTTATTGTTTGACATTGTATTTATTGCGCGTTTAAAGACTTGTAATTAAAATTAAATCCTTAGTCAGTTACATACTGACTGATTTAAACGATTTTATTTTGGTTGGTTAGAAACATTTAGGATTTTGTTGATTTCAACATGTTTACAATTAAATTTTGTCCTGATTTATTAAAATTAAAAAGACAACAAATTAACCTTAGTTTAAAGAAAATAAACAATTAAGAACTGTTATACAGGATGATATATAAGTCAGTTGTCACTAGAAATAGGATGATATATAAGTCAGTTGTCACTAGAAATCTTTAGACTTTGTTTTGCCTAGCGTAGTAGTAGTCAGTTGTGAACTTAACTAGTGTGTAATAGGTAGTGTGTAGAACCCAGTTAGCACTAGTAGTCCGAGGTTATGTTGTTTATTGTTATCTGAGTACAATGAATGGACAGTCAACTACAGAACACGGTATATTTGTTTTGTAAACATGGTGGAAACATGATCATAATTAAAAGGTATTCACAAAGTGTATGGGATTTTAAGCGGTGGACTTTAAGCTTGACTATCTATGTATGTAACGGAATATTTGGAGACGATTTTCACCCTCTTAAAAACATCGGATCGACTTGAAACTTTGTATACTTTTAAAAGACCGATGACAATACAATAATTTTATAAATTTTTTCAAAGATCCTGGCCAGGATCAGTTACAAAAAAAAAAAAGTTTTATATGGATATCCCCCATGAATTCAATTTAAATAGATGGCGACGCTTGAACTACTCTCCAACAGATGTCGCTAATGCATATCACCATTTTAAATCCTAATAATTTTAATATCTCTTCGCTTTATATTAGCTTGACTTGTAATGTTTTCAAAACTCCTGGCCAGGATCATTATGATATTAAAAAAAAAACCGAACTATTAAATAAAAAATAAACAATAGTTTAAAAAACAACACGCTTTATAAGAAAACCAAACTAAAAATTAAAAAATAATAATTAATAAAAAATAATTTTACAATCGAAAGCGTGGGGTGCGCTATATCAATTAATATATTTGATAATAAACAGATATTGGTAAAAGTAAAATCTCCAAGAAGAAAAAGTAAACATTATTAAAAGCAATTATTTTTTATTAATTATTATTTTTTAGTTCGGTTTTCTTATAAAACGTGATGTCTTAGTTTTTTAAACTATTGTTTATTAACGGTATATCTGCAGCTGGTTATGTAAAAGTTGATTTGGCAACAAGATAGAACACCCACGCATTATGAATTTATTGTGAGAGACTTTCTAAATGAAAACTTTGATTAATGAAATGGGAGAAGGGGTACCATCATACCAATGGATTTTGCAGTCTGAGGCATACTAAAAATGAGGTTTATTCCGTCAAGATTCGTGATATTGAGCAAGACACGAACTCATTTAGAATTTGAAAACAGTTTGAGTACCTTTTGTAGGTTTATTAAATTGTACTAGTATTTGTGTGTTGATACTTAATTTGTAATTTTGACAACTGACTTATGGCCCACCCTGTTTTAAATTATTTAGTAACCAAAAGTCGTTTGCAATTACAAATGTCTTAATATCATATTTCTGCAAGAATAAATAAATAACATTATCGTTGATTTTCAGTGATGACTCTCTAGGGTACGAGTTTCCGTTTACATTAAAAGCAGTTCTACAAGGTGGTCAGATATGCGCAATATGTCATTGGACGCAGTTTTGTAGGGGGTGCATCATTCCCTGTTCGGATGAACTACTAGTAAACATGTGCATGCCTAGCTTGAATAAAATGTGCATTTCCATAGATTGGGATCCCACCGCACTTCATCTTCGATATCAATCTAGTCGAGAAAAGGTAAAGTATCACGCGATTATTAGTAAGTTGGATTTTTTCAAAACTACTGGTAGTTGCATAAAAATATTTGTGGTTGTTGCATAAACATTGAAAAACAACAAATGTAATGGCCCATAGCGCTGCGATCTTAACCCGAGAAACGAATGGGAACGCATAAGAGACAAACAAAGAAACATCCATTTTTATAATACATTATTAAAACATATATGGTTAATATTATGCATGATGCTCTGAAAATCAAAGGAATAAAGGTTAATGTAAGCAAGACGAAAGTAATGGTTTTTGAAAGAGAAGAAAGTATGACAAACTGCGTGGTTCTGATTGAAGGAGAAGGAGTGAAACAAGTTTGTATACTTGGGTTTAAAGTTTACGAGAGACAGAAAGTATGATTGTGATAATGAGAAAATGGTGTTGGCAGGGAAACAAAAGCAAGGGGCCCTGTATAACTTTATGAGTAGCCATAACGTGTCAAAAAAGGCACGTTTGGCTGTGCATAAAGGATTGTTGGTTCCTACACTTATGTATGGTAGTGAATTTTGGGTTTCGCAAAAGCATGAAAATAAAATTAATCTGCGGAGCTGGGTAGTCTGAGAAGTATAGCAGAAATGACTCGGTTAAAGTGAAGAATAGTGAGATAAGGGAGCGCTGTGTTGTGAAAGATTTGTTTACAAAGATAAATAAAGGAATGCTTAGATGGTTTGGACACGTAGAGAGAATGGATAAAGAAAGATTGACGAAACAGATTTATAAGGTGCAAGTCGGTAAAGATCGACCTCGGCGAATATATCAAATCGACATTGTTTTGAATAAAGGCCAGGTCAAGAGTACCAACAACCGACAAGCATGTATGAGAGCACTGATGAAATTAGGAGAAGCAAAATATATGTGTAAAAACCATAGCAAGTGGAAGGAAGTGGTCTCTGCCTACCCCTACGGAAAAAAGGCATGACTATATGCATGTATGTTTGTATGAAACATATAATTGCCCAAAACTACCAAAATTTAACAGCAACACGTTTAAAGAAATTTACAAAAAAATTGACAGTCAACTATGAAATGATAGTGGTTTTTTTGGTTTTCCAAATGAATTATAGTATTACAAATTAAAATTAAAAAAATAATTGGATGGATGGATAATTAACATGGAGAGTACACGCTCGCTGTAGTTCTGTACCAGTTGATTAGTTCTAGAAAAAAACCAACTGTCAGAAACTTTCAAAATACTAACAAACAGCCTTTTAATGTCTTCTAAGTTTAAAAAAAAATAAAAAAAATTATTGACCAGCTAGTTGTTAATAAATAACCGTGTAGTTCAACAATTTATAAAAAAAGTATACTTATACTAGCGAGTTGGACAGACACTACTGTAACGTCTCCACGGGTACAGTCTTGCATAAAAATTATGACTCACTTCGCTACAAGCTTGTATACTTTTACCGCGCGTTTAATCTAAAATTTTGTGACAATATTGTACCACGACAACTACGTTAATAAGTGTTTTGTATTATTTTAGATGTGGTTGGAACACGAATCGGTAGCTACATGTAGAAAATTGCACGCAGAGCCAATCGATTTAGACTATTGCCTGAGAGCTTTTACGTCCGAAGAGCGATTAGAAGCTAAATATCACTGTAGCAGCTGTCAAGATCATCAACCTGCCACTAAAAAGATGCAAATTTGGAGGTTACCACCGATACTCGTGAGTTACAATATATTTTGTTAATTTTTTTCATATAAAAATTTAAAAAATAACTAAACGAAGTATAATTTTATTCTATATTTGTGCAACCAAAACTGCTTTATTTTAATTTGTAGCAGAATTTATTTATTTTTTTCTCTATTCTTCTGGTAAGATTATGGATTCATTTCAAACAATTGTGAGAAGACATTTTTGTTCTGTATATTGTACCCCATTGTCCAATGTCGATAATTGCTGTTAAAATTCCTCTAAATTACTGTGAATTTTAATAAATGCAAATGTTCCAGATAATCCATTTGAAGCGTTTCGTGTATGTCAATAAGAAATGGGTGAAGACTCAAAAGGTAGTGAATTTTCCATTCAAAAACTTCGATCCGACCTCGTACCTAGCTTCGGTTCCCCAGGAAACTATCTTAAGACACCGACAGCTCATCGACAAGAAGAAAGAAGAGTTGGAAAAGTCGACGGAAAGCCAGCCGGAAAGAATAGTGGAAGAAAACGAAGAAAATGGCAGCGCTGAAGTCAAATGGAACGGAGTGGATAAGTGTAATGGGAAGTATGCAAAAGACTCGAACATTCCCTTAGAGAGTTGTAAATTACTAAACGATAGTAACAGTGAAAAAAAAGGCAACAAAGTGGGCGGTGAAAAAATCGGCGGGAAAGTTAGAGCGAGATTAGAATCGACGAGTTTGTTAAAGACGCCAATTATAGATGAACATTTAAAAGATTATCATAGGCATAAATTGAAACCTGGTCAGGATGCCTTCGATCTTAAATATCAACTCTACGCCGCTGTGGTGAGTATTTTATTACAATTTCTAAACATTTAACATAAGCTTTCTATCAATATAACACATAAATAACAAATAAATATTTTTCTTGTGCAAATCTTGGCTCAAAAACAACTATATCCATATAACAATCAATGAGCCTTGTCAAATTTAACGAAGCATCAATCGTTAACATTTATTTAACAATTCCTTGTCCCTGTTATTTTGAAATGAAACCTCTAGAGTGACGAGAGAAACATTTATTGCCTTTTTGTAATCTAATTTATCTCAAGAATATTTAGTAAAATAGATAAATGTTTTTGGACTTGAAAGTGAAATGCCCTTTGGCATTTTTACTTATGTACTATAGTCTATTTGAAAATTAAAGAAATGAAAAAAAATTGAAACAAGACGAAAGTAATGGTTTTTAAAAGAGAAGAAAGCATGACGAGCTGTGAAGTTTCAATTGAGGGAGAAAGAGTGGAACGAGTAAATGAATTTGTGTACTTGGGTACAAAGTTTACGAGAGATGGAAAGTATGACAGTGACATTAAGCGCAGGGTGTTGGCAGAAAAACAAACTGCATAGCTTTATGAACAGCCAGAAAGTGTCAAAAAAGGCACGTCTGGCTGTGCATAGAGGTGTGTTGGTTCCTATACTTATGTATGGTAGTGAATGTTGGGTTTGGCAGAAGAAGCATGAAAATAGGATTAATGCTGCGGAGATGAGTAATCTTAAAAGTATAGTTGGAGTGACTCGGTTGGATAAAGTAAAGAATAGTGAGATAAGAGAACGCTGTGGTGTAAAAGAAGATGTGGTTACAAAGATAGATAAATAAATGCTTAGATGGTTTGGACACGTAAAAAGGATGGATAAAGGAAGATTGACGAAACTAATTTATAAGGCGAGTGTGAATGGATAAGTCGGTAGAGGTGATGAGTAATCTTAAAAGTATAGTCGGAGTGACTCGGTTGGATAAAGTAAAAAATAGTGAGATAAGAGAACGCTGTGGTGTAAAAGAAGATGTGGTTACAAAGATAGATAAAGGAATGCTTAGATGGTTTGGACACGTAGAAAGGATGGATAAAGGAAGATTGACGAAACTAATTTATAAGGCGAGTGTGAATGGACAAGTCGGTTGAGGTTGACCTCGGCGAATATATCTCGATCAGATCAGCATTGTTTTGAAAAAAGGCCAGGTCAAAAGTACCAACAACCGACGAGCATGTATGAGAGCACTGATGAAAGTAGAGGAAGCAAAAGATGTGTGTAAGAACCGTAGCAAGAGGAAGGAAGTGTTTTTGCCTACTCCTATGGAAAAAAGGCGTGACTATATGTATGTATTTGGTATTGAGAGAGAGTAATAAATTAAGTCGTTCCATGGGCGTACCTACCTGCCTACCTATTTTTTGTAATTATTACTACTAGTGATTTAAATTTGGTATGTTGGTAATCCAGTAATAGTTGACTTAATAGGTAAGTTGGAATTTGGATCGGATTAAAAATATTGTCTACAAAATAAATTGTAACAAATGTTATTAATGCTATGTGGGACAATCAGGAAGATATTTAAAAAAAGGATAACAGAACATGTAAAAATACACCAAAAAAATTACCATTAACAATCCTAAGGCACTAGTTAAACATGCTAGATTAAATAAACAAAGTTAGGGCTTCACAAATCCTGTTGTTTTTTATGTACAACCATATCTTTTCAAAAGACTGAGTGAAATGATTCAAATTTTTAAACATAACAGCGTCAACACTAGAAGGGACATAGATGGGTTAAATACTTCCTTTTTTAATTTAATTGGTCAAATTCCGCAACAATTAATTAATGATTTTTCAGTATTCCTTAAATTTTTTTCTTTATCTTAGTGATTTGACGTTTAAATTACAGTTTACATTGATGCTAACTGAAGGTGGAGATGCATGTTCTACAAAAGGAAATATTTTGTTTGGTTTTAATTTGTCGAAAATAATTATGTTAACATGTAAAATATTTTTCCAGTGTCATTCTGGTATGTTGAACGGCGGTCACTACATCTCGTACGCGTGCAATCCCAACGGCAATTGGTACTGCTACAACGATAGTTCCTGTCGAGAAGTGCTACCCGATCCAGAAATTAAAAGCAATAAATCCACCCTTACTTTAAATTCGAGCAGGCCTTCCTTGTGCACTCCCTTAACCAAAAGGAAAAACCTCAGGAATTTGTCCACTGGTTCGGAGGATATGGAAAAAAAAGAAAACAACACGAATACCACCAGCTCGTCGACGGAAACATTGAACAGCTGCAGATCGGATTCAGTGAGTTCGATAGACAAATTGGGTACCAACGTGAATAGTTTTAATGAAAAATTATTGGGAGAATCTCCTCAATACGCTGGTAGTAGAAAATCGTTAAATAATAATTTTAAGTGTCCGTATCGGGATGTAAAAGTGCCCAAGATCGATACTAGTACTGCCTACATCCTTTTTTACGAGAGATCTGGATTGGACTACGACCCTTATTTACCAAAGGTACGTATTTTATAACTTGAATTTTTTTCTTGACATTTGTATTTAAAACTACTTTACCTACTCTCCAGATACTCGAACGTGTAATGGTTTTTTTCTACTACTTTGTCAAAAAAGTACCGGGAATTGTCAAATAAAAAATTAAATCAACAAAAATTTAATTTGTTGTCTTCAAGGTATGCTCCATTTTATGCAACACACATTTATCAGTGTTTTTTCCCGTTTTTAAAATACTAAAAGTCGCTTTTCAGTAGGTATCCCACGTGTTTTCTTTACCCTGTACGTGTAACTATCCAGTATCAGTTAACAACAGTGCAACAAATTTAATTTTTTTATGTTGTTGTAAACAGTTATCTTACACTTTTACTTGTAATGCGAACGACTATTACCTACAGAACGCTAAATTCTATTGGAGTTTATTTAAAACGAGCGCCTGTTTGCTATCAACGATTATTTTTTGTGTTAAGTAAAAAGCTGTCAGGTTGGAGCCCAAAGTGCAGGTTTTGAGCTTATTGTGTTCCGCAGCTACCACCTTTGGAGTCAGCTAAAAGTCTAACTAAACTTGATCGAACTTGCTATTAACGATTAAAAAACGTTAAATTAAAAGTTTTTTGTATCTATTACGCAACGCAGGTTTTGAGCTTATTGTGTTCCGCAGCTACCACCTTTGGAGTCAGCTAAAAGTCTAACTAAACTTGATCGAACTTGCTATTAACGATTAAAAAACGTTAAATTAAAAGTTTTTTGTATCTATTACGCAACATACGATATTTTTATTTCTGCTTTCATTTTAAAGAATTCCATGTAGAATAGACCAAAAGTATGTTCAAAAATTAAAGTACTATGATTTATTGAAAAAAAAGGGCCCTTTGAATATGCGCGGAAAACCTACAGTTCCGATGACGTCACTACTGTTTATCACATGTTATATTTGTTCGTCGCTGGCTTTCATTATTTTTTATTTGTTTTGACTTCCAAGATATTTATTTTGTCCAAGTCCATATAGGTACTGTAAAGTATTTAAAATGGACTATCCATCAACATCGGGTAGTCATAACAATGCTACTAATGCTCTAAAAAACAGCCGTGTTGATTCATGTTTTGTGCCAATGTGTCCACCTACTTCAAGGAAGTTTCCATATAAATTGGACCTTCTGATTCAAAATTTAGAAAAATGAAGTTGCTAACTGCCAAGAAGGATGACAACTTTTCTCGAAAGACTATCATTCGATGCTGTTAAGACCACTTTGATTTGGAGAACGACGTCGAAAATTGGATGAAATTTAAAATTTTTGGAGAAAAACTTTTTTTGAAAAAGGTGTGGTACCCCACATTTTTATATGCCAAAATAGGATAATGCCAATGAAGTATAGGTGCTTGGTATTACTATCAGCAATAACCTTTCCCGAGAAAATCACGTGAGGTCCATTGCCAAAAGTGCATCCCAAAAACTTGGTTTTTTGTTTCGTGCCAAGAGCTATTTCACCTCCAGTCAGCTGCTTATGATCTATAAGGCACAGATCCGACCTGTACTGGAGTACTGTTCCCATATTTGGAGTGCAGCACCTAAACATATCCTGAAGCTACTGGATTCTGTCCAAAAAAGGGCAATTCGTCTCGTCGGTGATGCCTCGCTTACAAACTCGCTCACTTGTCTGGAACACCGTAGAAAAGTTGGCGATTTGTCTCTATTTTATAGATATTTTCATGGGCGATGCTCTTCTGAAATATCAACAATCGTTCCTCCTTTGGCAGTCTCTTCGAGATTAACCCGTCAAGTTCAGTCTTCACACCCCTTCGTGGTCACTTTGGAGACCTGCAGAACATCACTTTCCAAAGACTCATTCATCCAACTAATTGCGAGGCTTTGGAACTCATTGCCTAGGGAGGTGTTCCCCGAGGCATACAACCTCCAGAAATTTAAGAAGAACACCAACTCCTACCTTCTTTCCCTTGGTTCCCACGATGTTCTCTGAACATTACAGGATATCCCTTTTCGTGGGAACCAGAACATAAAAAAAAAAGATCAGCAGTAATGAAAAGGAAAGGCATGAAATTCTTAAGAACATTGAAAATACTCCAAATCCAACTTTAAAGTGTTCACTTATCACAGAAACACAAGGTTCTCAAAATATTAAAATATCTAATGATGAAGGTGTACAGGTGGCTATTTATCCTTATAAACAATTAAAGAAAGTATGGAATTGTAAAACAATAACTGAAATAAATTGCTACATGTAGAAGCTGCTAAATGAAAAACAAAGTTTAACTGTGATTTATACATATCATATCGACACTAACTTTTGGTAGATTCCTGAAGTCCGCTTTGATGAACTCTTTTAATTTTCACAACAAAGTAATGTTTTCCTTTATAACTATAACTTTAAATAAGTTGTCATAATAGAAGTGACTTCACTAAACACTGATTGGTGGATTAAAATACATTCCAAATTATTTTTAATTCGTAGTTATTGTTAAATATTAATATTAATTAAAATAAAAATGTTACAATGGTCCTTAATTTAATTTTTTTTAACAGTTTAATCACAAAATATTATATTTGCACTTTTACACGCTTTATATTAGCTTGACTTGTATCTATCTATCTATGTAACGGAATATTTGGACCCGATTTTCACCCACTTAAAAACATCGGATCGACTTGAAACCTTGTATACTTCTAAAGGACCGATGACAATACAATAATTTCATAAATTTTTTCAAAGATCCTGACCAGGATCAGTTATATTTAAAAAAGTGTTTTATATGGATTAAAAATGGCTGATATCCCACAAGAATTCAATTTAAATAGACTGACATAAGAAGTAAAAATTTGATGGCGACGTTTAAACTACACCCAACAGATGTCGCTAACGCATATCACCATTTTAAATCCTAGTAATTTTAATACATTCTCGCTTTTTTTATACGCTTTATATTAGCTTGACTTGTAATTAATTTTTTCAAAGATCCTGGCAGCTAGGATCATCTGGATATTAAAAAAAACCCTGAACTATAAAATAAATAATTTTACAATCAAAATCGTGGGATGCGCTATATCAATTAATATATTTGATAATAAACATATATTGCTTAAGTCTCCAAGAAGAAAACGTACTACGCTTTTCATTGTAAAATCATTTTTTATTAATTATTATAATTTTTTTTTTTAAGTTTGGTTTTCTTATAAAGTTGTCTTAGTTTTTTTAAACTATTATTTTTTCTATTATACAAGACAATCTACTATACAAACTGGATACATAAAGCCGCGTTTCCACCGAAATCAGCATAGCCGATCGGGGCCGATCTCCAAAGCTGATCTGCAAAGCATATCACCCTTTTACCGTTTCCACCAAATTGGCATTTGTAGCCATTCGACCAGAGCCGGATTTAAAGGTTTGGAGGCCTCGGGGCAACAAAGAAGTGGAAGCCCCCTGGCCCCAAATTATTTTCCAAATAAAATAAATAAACAATTTTTTTCTGTCGAGTTTTTCAATAAATAATTTATTGTGAAAGTTGTTTACTAGTGCTTACCAGTCGGAATTTGAAATTTTTTTTTTCGAAGTCTCTTGTGGAAGCCCTCTTTTGTGGATGCCCCGGTGCTGTAGCCCCGGATGCCCTTCCCTAAATCCGGCCCTGCATTTGATGACGACGACGTGATTCTCGCCTCTGCAGCATTCATAATTATTGCATTTCAAAAATTTTTCTCAATCTCGGTCTTATCTGAATTCAACTCTTGAGCAATTTTCATCAAGGCGTCATGTCTCTTATTTTCATCTTTGTAACATGAGTTTTTGCAATCTCACAGTACATTTAGAGTAGATTTAGAGAAAATTACCTATTTTTGCAGCGCAGTACATATATGCTTGACTTCCACGAGAGAAGTGGAACAAAATAATTATACTAGGCACCAAAATCTCTGTGCCAATCGGCTTCGCGTTTCCACCACTTCGATTCGGCTCGGCTTCCTTTGATCCGGATCGACTTTTGGTGGTTCTCCGTTCGACAGACAGATCGCCTTTTTTTGACGATCGGCAATGCTGATGGACACGTTTCCACTGATTCTGCTTTGCGGATCGGCTCTGACAATCAGCTATGCCGATTTCGTTGGAAACGCGCCTTAAGATAACCATATTATACACTTTTTGTATCCAATTATATGATCTGGCAGCCGTGCACATGGCGCTCATATGTAACAGACAGTGTTGCCATCTTATGAGTAAAAAGATTTTTAACAAATCATTAGCGCAGGCTTTTTAAATTTCCAATTCCCGTTACTTTTTTGCAGAAGATATTGCACACAAAAAGTATACGATTTATATTGCATGATAAATTTAGTCGACGTAACTAGAAGTTTGATCAGTAATGTTCAATTAAATCGTACCGTTAATGATCTTGAAAATTAAATATTTATATCTAATCGTTCAAAAATCATTGTAGGTGGTACCTAACGGCAAGCAAGTGCCTCTGGAAGACTTCGACGAAACTGATTCAGAATTAAGAAAACAAATGTGTTCGATTCAGTAACGAAAGTCGTTTTTCCGAACGAAAGTCTGGTAGTCCAATCTGTAAATTTGTTTTATTTTTTCGTTGGAATCGAGATAAGTTAGTTTCCTAAATGTTATGTATACAAAACATTTTTTGATTATAATACTTAAATATTATATCGGCTCAAATAATATTTAATACGTGAAAAAATCTTATTGATATTCTGGTCGTTTCGAGACGAAAAACTAATTTTATTTTAAAGATTATAATTTTTTTATTTGATTAGTCACTCATACAGCATTCAAATAATTCTACATTGATTATTTCTTTTACTAAAAAATATTATTTTAAGACCAGTTGAAAAAGTTCTTCTAAACAAATAATGTATACGTTGTAATTTTAGATAGAACCTTAAACAATTCAAAATCTAAACGTACTTGGAACTGATTTTGAAAAAAATGTGATATTCTCGAAAAAAAAATGCGCGAAATGGGGAACTGAATTATCCGATCTCCTCTTAAGTTAAACAGGCTAATTATTGTTGATTTTAATAGTTTTGTTAATGGCGAAGAGTTTTATTTGAACAAGATTTTGAATCGCTCTATCTTACCAGAAAAATCATTTTCAAAAGAACTTCCTTTTGAAAAATATTCTTTGTTGTTTAATGATATCGAAACACGGAAAACGAGTAAAGATATTTTATTTGGATATCCTTCCGATGGTTTTTAAAAAAAAAATTAAAATTGGTGCCATTTTCTACGTTTAAATATTTTTAACTTTTTGATTTACTATACAGCTGACTTGTCAAGATTGTCCAATTTCTATTTTCTTTATTATTATTCCTCATATTTGGATGCTACTTTTATAAAAATTATTATCTAATGTCTATTATTCTCCTAAATAAGAAAAGGAGTTCAATAGAAACGCGGTTAAAAAATTTTATACGTCGAGTTAGCATAAGACTTATTCTTGGGTAGATTCGTTGATGGTAAAATATCCAATTTATCTTTCCCCTCGTTTCTTTACCTCGACGCAGGGTGTGTCGATGTTTTATTACGTGGCCCGCTTCATTTGTTTTTTCCAGTACACATAATCATCTGCTTGTGAAAGTGAAACTCTAAACTGCGGTTGGAGTTGGTACAACCATCTGCTTGGCGATTGAATTTATATGATTCATCAAATCTTGAACTTTCTCTACGGTCAAACGTGTTTTTGTCGTACAATCCCCTTATACGTCGCGCCGTACATGCTCGCACTCGTTCACGTTACTGCGTCAATGTGCACTCGTTCATTCGCATTTACTGACATGAGCCGTTCATATCTTGCATGGAATAAGAATATTTTACGTCTTACAAACATTTTTCGCTGCTGGAAGCTTCTATCAGCACTTCTTTTATTCGATTTTAAAACTATGTCTCAACGACAAGTGTCGACACGTGAGAGCAATTACGGTGTTGTATGTCTTGTTAAAAGCAACAAAAAGCATTCGTTCATTCGCATTTACGTCGTACCATGATACCATGAAAGGCGTAATTTTTTTAATGGTGTTACGATATTTTCTCCTTGGGTTCGTTAATTCTAAACTCTCTGTACAATAACTAACAACTATTATTATTATTCTATTATATCTATTATTTCTTCACAATAAATTGTTTTTTACAAATCACTTAGATATTCACTTTACAATTACTTGCTTGACTCTAAACTAACTTCAACTTAAACTTTTAAAACTAAACTTACTAACTTCGATCCTTGATTCCGTTTAAATACCTCCAAACCAACGTTTTCGACTAGTTGGCACTATTCAAAGAAATTTGTGGTCGACGCGCCGTTGCCTCAACGCAAGGTCGACAGGGACGGACCCAAAAACTTGTAACAATAGTTAAATAATTAAGAATCGTTTTGGTAAAACTCTTTGTCGAATTGTTAAATTTATTGTAGTAAAAATCAAAAGTGGAATTAACCCTTTAATTTCATTAATTTAGCAATATGTTTTTAGTGTTAAGCGATACTGTTTATAAATGAGTTAAGGGTATGCTAAAGTTCAGGTTGGAAAGATAAAATGACAATTAAAGTGCCATTTTAACATAAGAAAAGTACGATAAAATATGGAAAATTTACCAAAGTTTGGTTATTCACTTGTTAATTTTTTTTTCAAAATTTGTAATATCAATTACTAGTTCATATCCTTAACTTTTTTCTTCGGTTGTTTTTTAAAGATCTATTTACATCCTCATTAAGTTATAAAGAAAGTTTAATGTGATTAAGTAAACCATAAACGTATGCCTATTCGTATAAATAAAATTTATTTAAATGCCTGTAGGAGAGATTTTTTTTGTTTTCTATACAGTCGAAGCAGGAACTGTGAAATCAATTAAAAGTTTTCTTTTTTTTTTTTTTTTGAAAAAAAAGTTCCAAAAGATATCGGTAAAACAAATTTGTAAAAGTTCGAGAATTGCAAGGTGGACAGTGTCGCACCATCTATGAATTATATCTTCGAATGTGATAAAATGGTTCCCGGTTCGACTGTCTGCATAGACATGCCAAAGATATTAAAAAAAATCTTTTTAAATGATATAATAATACATGTATGTGAGATAGTGTGATTTTGTCTGAATATTTATGATTTAATATTATTAAGTTGTGTATATTTTTCCTAGTCTGATATTTTGATTCCATTATTGTTTAAGGTATTTTTAATATGTTATATTTGACACAAGTTATTTCAATAATGTATATGTACGTTGATATACAGTCAGTTATGTATGGTGCCATTTCTAAATAAAGCTTGTACATTGTTGGGAACTTGTTTTATTTATTTTACTATTACTTAATGCATCGAAACTACTTCAAGGATCAGTATATGACGCTAGTAGTTTGTTCGAAATCCAAAGATTTCTCCAGAGCGGGTCCGTTATCTACTTTTATGACGGCGTTTTAGTATGGGATGCCTTGAATACTGACAATCATAAAATTTTAATTTTGTTATTATATTTTATTTTATGTATTTAGGGTATGGCATTGTACACAATATAATATAATAGAAGTTACAGTTTACAATTTAATGTCTAGTCTATTAATATAATCAATCGAAGCTGGTGTCACAAGGGCGAAGTCTTCAGTATTCCCAGCATATTTTCTGAGGGGCCATTTGGTAACAATATGATGGACGGTCTGTTTTGCCGCTCCGCAGTCGCACTCTGGGGAAGGAGCCATATTCCACCTGTGGTGAGAGTCCCTGCAGTTTCCATGAACAGTTCTATTTCTATTAAGAGTAGCCCATGTTTTTCGGGGGAAGTCGAATCCCGGTGAATTTTTTTGCATTGTGGTATATGGTGCGTTGTTCCGATCTTCCTTCCACTTGTTTTTAAGTTGAAAATTGCTTGCTCTTAGTTCATTGGCTGTCCTTACAGCGGGATTTCTAGAACGCAGTCTGGTGGTGTTGGCATCGTTAATATCTTTATGTATTGGCGCTCAGGGCTTTTGACTATTTTTTCAAACTGTCTGAGTAAGCCACTGAGTTGGGGTTGACTTAAGTGTGCCAGATATTAGTCGCATGGTGGTATTGAGCTGTACGTCGATGAGTCGAGTATATGAGCTATTAAGCCACACAGGGGCGCAATATTCTGCTGCAGAGTATACCAGTCCTAAGGCCGAGCACCGTACGGTTGCAGCTGTTGATCCCCATGCTGTTCTGCATAATTTATGAATGATATTATTACGTTTTCTTAATTTGGCTGCTGAGTTCTGAAGGTGTTGCTTGAGTGACAGGGTTCTATCCAAAGTAATCCCCAAGTATTTTGGGTTACAATTATGCCTTATTAGTTGGTTATCGGCGTATACTCTTAGTTGTCTATTTGCCATCTTGTTATTTAAATGAAAACAGGAGACTTCCGTTTTATTAGGATTGGGCTTGAGTCTCCACTGTTTGAAGTATGTGTTTATCTTATGTTATTTAAGACCAAGTTACTTGCTACGCCTATTTATTTCCTGAATTAAATGTTATAAATCATTTAAGTTGACGGCTAAAAGTGTTGTATCATCGGAATATCGAATGTTGTTGATGACAAATCCATTCTTTTATCCATATAAATAATCGCCTACTAATTCTCCAAATTTTGGGCGACAATTTTGTGGTGTTATGTTAAAGTTTTCTTTCCAAAGCCAATTGTGTGTAATGTTATAAGTTACTTTTATAAAACTAAATTATTCCAACTCAAGGGCTGCTAATTGTGTAGCGAACAGTTTTACTAATACCCGTTAAACTAAATTATTTTATCAAATTAAAGTACTGAAAAAGAATTTCAAATAATTTTACCAACTGTCTGAAATGAAAATATGATATGTGTTTAACGCCTCAAAATAATACCTGTTTATTTTGATATTGAAGTCGTCATCGCTGTACCACTGGATAAAAATATAGTAAACAATAAGATGTTCCAACTTACTTGTGAAAATAAACACTGGGGCTTAAATAGTCCGGTTTTTTACATACTTGGCAATGACGAATCATTTCTTCCACTAAATTTTACCAATAATATGCTGAAAATCACCGATAATACACCAAAATCTTGTTGCAACACCTTCGGCAACAGCGCTACTATTAATAGCTGATTTCGTAGTAAACACACATTTTTGCACGTGGAACGATTTAGACAAGCCGTGCAGCGTTGTCGCTTATTGAGCAACACATTTCTATGATCTAACGGAATGAAATAGTTAATGGTTCAACATTCCATAAATTGGGTTGTATTATTCAGGTTGTTATAATTCATGAAATATTAATAAGATATAGCAATATGGTCACAATATTGTTGCAATTATAATCAACAAATACTATGGACGATTCAATAACAATCACAAACCTCTTGACATAACTAGAGAGCAGGCAACATCACAGCACAATACATTCCAGTCGGCCGCATAAAGACAATACAGTCGACCAGAAAGTGAGGATGTTTAATCGTATTCAAAAGTAAATAGTTCCGTCTCCTCTGATAATAGGTCTATGGTCTAAAATCATATAACGTAGACTATTATGATATGCGCCTTTTGATAAACCTATATCATAGTCAAACAGATGTAGTTAGGCTAGGTAACAGCGTTACAGGTGAAATACCAATTAAAAGGATGGTTCTGTCACCCCTGCTGTTCAACCTTAATTCAGAGAACATATTTATATGGCAGGACAGAGTGAGTAAAGATAGGTGGTGAAATTATAAATAACGTAAGATATGCAGATGATACTGCCATCATTGCGGAGAACATAAAAATACTGCTGGATAAAGTGCATGAGGCTGGTCGAAGATGGGGCATCAACATAAACATTAAGAAAACAAAATGGATAATCGTAGGTAAAATAAACATAGAACCAATTCCAATTACAATCAACGGACACAACATTGAACTAGTACCACATTTCAAATATTTGGGTAGCTGGCTAAACAATGAAATAACATGGGACGAAGAGCTAAAAGCGAGTATTGAAATGGCACGTAGGATAAATAGGAAATGGACACCAACTCTCACTGTCAGAAACCTCACAGTTCAGACGCGGCTAAGAACACTCCGTTGTTACGTATGGAGCAATCTCTTGTGCGGATGTGAGACATGGACGCTTAAAGTTGACACCATGAATAAAATAAAAGCGTTTAAGATGTGGTGCTACCAGATAATACTTAAAATTCCTTGGACTGCACATACCAGTAATGAAGAGGTACTCAGACAGCTGAATAAGAATCGAGGAGAACTTCTGAACACCATAAAAATAAGAAAGGTTATTTCGGACACATAATACGAGGCCCCAAATATCACATTCCTCGCCTGATTATCCAGTGAAAGGTTGAGGGCAGAAGATGGATAGGTCGCAAAAATATATCATAGTTACAAAACATTAGAAATTGGACAGGACTGGGAGTGGAACCGCAATTCCGAGCGGCGAAAGATAGAGACCAATTCAATCAAACTATCATGGAGATAGCCCACGCCTGAAGACAGGCACGGCATCGAAAGAAGAAAAAGATTGCAATAGGAAATTTGTTTGCAAAAAAAACCTACAATTTTAAAACGAATAGACCTTGATAGGACCAGTAAAACCAGAGATATCTAGATTTGATTGAAACTAAAAAATTTCTATATACTTTTTTGTTGTATTGTTGTACAGAGCCAAATGTTGCAATAAAAAATTGCAAAATTGGGTTTTTATCGATAAATATACATTGCAGAAATAATATCATTTAGTTAGGAACCCTAAAATTTCCACTAAATTCTGTCCACACAGCGATAGCACCGAGTTCTGTTACGGAATTACTACAACACATTAAAAACAATAATAATTATAATAAAAAAAAGTTGAGAAATTGTTTCTACAAGTCAAAAATAAACAGGATACATTTCAGAACTTTTTTAACAAATAGAATAGTATAAAGAATTTAGAATATTTTATGTTTTGGTCTATTAATTTTTATTTCAAATTTATCTTGATGATTAATTACTTTACTCATCATTTTGATGACTTAACAAACTCTTAATATATTCCTAATCGTCCTTTATCATTCTCTCGTCAAAACCCGTAAGTTCGTTCAAATCAGTCTTTATATTGTCGTTACTCTGATCGCTTTCGATAATAATTTCCGTAGGGTTGCAAGATTTATTCATTTTACTGATTGAGCCTGCTTTCGATACCATATTCGACATATCCAACAATATTTTATTAATATAATCAGGATTGGTAAATTCAGAATCGGAGTTCGAAATTTTTCTTTGAATTCGATCAGCCTGATGCAATTCTTTCAAGAGCTCATCTTTTTTCGAAGGCACATTCAGTATGTTTCTTAAATCTTTCAAAAAATTTTTAATCTCACCGGGATCTTTAATTTTGCCTTTTAAATTTGTTAATGGTTGTGATGTTTCGTTTTTATTTGTAGCGTCGTCACCTTTATTGGTTTTATTGGGTAATTCTTTTTTTCTTGACGATTTTGTTGCATTCTTTTTTATCGAAGTTCGTTCTGTTTCGCGAGAGAAACTCGGATTATCTGTTGCATCTATATCACTCGGTTCGATAACTGTTAGAACTTCTTCTTCATCGTGTTTAAGATTTTCATTGTCGTTTTTGTTGTTTTGACATTTAATCCATCTAATGTTTACTTGTTTTATTTTTTTCGGGCTCTTTTCATTTTCTTGCTCCTTCGCATTATTTTGTTTTTTGTTTAGATCATTAGTAATATTGTTTAATGTATTTATTCTTTTTACTTGTTTTTTTACAATACCTATGGTCTTATCAATAATTTTTTTTTTAGGTTGAACTATATCTGTAGATATATTTTCTAGATCAGAAGTGACTTCTTCGATAGATATTATATTAGTGTCATTTTTAATTTTATTCCCATCGTAAGTATTTTCATTGTTCTTAAATCTAGTATTAATACTTAATTCCTTTAAAGGTTCTTTGATACCATCCAGTAAATTACTAACGTTGTTTAATTCATTTATTATATTTTTATAATTACCCGGATCGCTAAACTTATCGTTTGGATTGCAATTAATGTGGTTTTTCATATAGTCGCTTCCCACTATTGCACTCATTATATGACGAGACTTACTTAAATCATACGACTTTCGGGAGTGTTTTATCTGTCCGTAATCGATATAACTTCGACTGCTCAAATTGTTAATGTTACCGTATGATTTTTCATTGCCTTGAATAAAACTTTTACTCGCCAAATATGGCACATTCAAAGAATCTTTAAGGTTAGTATAATTAATTTTAATATTTCCCAAGGTTTTATGTGCCACACTTAAGTCTGTTTTAAGTGCTATGCTTTTGTTTGTAGCTTTTTTCCATGGCATATATTTATTCAATTCCTCGATTTGATATTCGCTCAAAGGCTTTAAAGGCAATACTGTTTGTTTGGAACGGGTGATAGTATTATTAAATGTATTTATTACCTCTCTGATTTCAAACTTCTTCCACGGTAGAAATTCTTGAAGTTTTTCAACGCCGAAACGATTTAAGGACATTGTAGGTACTTCTTCCTTTGAAATATTTGCGCTATTAAAATTTGTTTCATCCGTTTTGTTATTCCTTCTTTTGTAATAGCTATCAAAACTATATTTTTTTCGTAGAGTTTTAACCATTTCTTCCAAACGCGGTGCTTTCTCAAAATTTTTAGTTAATTTTTTAAACGTACTTCTAAATGAATTAAAGCTGTCAATAGCACGTTGATTGTGATTTCCAATACTCAACTCCTCTTTATCAATAATTTCATCTTCGAATTTAACATGTTTATGCTTTGCTTTGTTTGATTTACTTTTTAAACGATGCGTTAACTTTTTTTCAGCTATGGGAATTTCTTGCATATTTAATAGATAATGAGAGTCTTTTTAAGTAGGATGATGATGTATGACAATAAATTTTTTAATGTGTCAAATCTTGACAGCCCAAATTCTGTGTGAATGTATTGAATTTTAATGCTAAGCAATACGCCATCTGACGGAATAAACTCGCATCAATATCACGTGATGAGCAAGTGTGATTGCTTTGTGTTTATATACCCTGAAGCTCGCATTTGTGCGAAGATTATAGTTTAACGGTAACTAGTAATTTTTAATAGTGAAAATGACCAGCAGAGCAAATTGTTGTATACATGTGTATAAAAAACCCCCAATTTGACTTTACGTTATTTCCCAAATGAGGGTCAAAGAGTTGAGCATATTAGAGAATCGGGAATGGTGACTATGTTTGATAGAAAGAAACTGTGGGAGATCAAATTAAAAATTGGAAAGAGAGTTATTAAAAACAGTTTGTTCTAAATATTTTGTTAAGGAAGATTTCATAACTCCTAGAAATTTTACCTTAAAAAGACTGCTACACCAAGTAATATACCTGTGTCCAGAATTATAACAAAGTCCAAAAGTCTAAAGATAGAAGAGGAAAAGAAAAGATATGAAAAAATAATTGAAAGAAGACAGGCAAGTTCTCTTGTTGGTTATTTTTATTGAAGTCAAAAGTACATAATTATCATTGAAGTCATCTCATCCATTGATATCATGAGGATCACTTTTAATAACACTGGTATGCAAACAATAAGATCCGATTATCCACTTACCATCCTTTTTTTCTTTGACACCACAAAAAATAATGTGGTTTGCTGCAAGAACAGCTTCACCCTCCACGATGCTTCGACTACTTGGAGTAGCAGTCAGATAAATAAAAATTGAGAACAATGGTAGAAACATATCTGAATTCCTTCCAATATAAAATATTAAATTTAATAACTTTCAAATATCGAAATTTTCACTAAATTGTATACTTCTTTTAGTAAACACATAGGTTATAGCAAATGCAATCACACTTGGCTTCAAAAACGTATGATTTTCGACAGAGTGACAGTGCGGGAAAATAAAGTTTAAAATGTCAATTGTTAATCATCAAAACGTTCAGCTGAATGATTTGCGTTGATTTACGTAAACATATCAATGGATTTGCTAAATCTCCGTAGCTTTAGGTAATGTGGAACTTAAGATTTATTTTTGTTTGACTTTCATAATGCTGGGTGAACTAGATGCACTAGCCAGAAGGGTTAATTTGCTTGGAACATGCACTCGTTTTGACCAATTAGAGGACTTCATATTGGTCACAGTTGAATGAGAAGACATCTAAACAAAATAAAACCGTGCAATGGAGAATTTTTCTGCAGTTAAGGGATAAAAACATAAACATAAAAACATAAACAACATAAAAATTTTATGTCATAATAATTACCTCTTTTATGGTCAGATTTAAATATCAGAAGACATCTCATTTCTCCACCGGCGTGTACTATAATTAAACTTTGCCATTTACTGTGAGGTTTTTTTAATTTGTTTTCGGATTTACAGTGTTTACCCAAGCATTTGTCGTAGCATAAGAACTATGCAAATATGTTTCATCGGTATAAATGATATCTCCTTCCCCACGATACGCTTATATTAGTTTCACCTGTATCTTGCTTGTTAGCTTGTATGTTTGTAACTGACTCTTTGGCCTCGATTTTGCCCTACTTTAAGCGATCAGATTTGATTTAAACTTTGCACACTTGTCAAAGACCGACGACAATGCAATAATTCGATCAAAATATCCGATTATCCTGATTACTTTCGCCAAGAATAATAAATTTCTTCACGGATCATTTGCATGAGAGTAAGAGGATAGAACTAGTGCGTGAACTACGCATGCGCGCAAAACAAATATTAACTTACTTCATCGCATCCGTGGTTCAGTGGTAGAATGCTCACCTGCCACGCGGGCAGCCCGAGTTCGATTCCTGGCCGATGCATTCTTTTTGTGCTTTTACCATTTAATACATAACTTTTTTAGTAAGTAAAACAAATCAAACTAAAAAGCGGGAAATAAATTTTAGTTTAAAAAAACTAACAACACGCTTTTAGAGTTAATCAAACTAAAAAGTAAAAAATAATTCTTAACATAAGAATAAAATTAGTGATGAGAAAATTAATGTCACTGTTCTAAAAGCGTGGGGTGCTATGTATGACATTTTTAAACTAACTCTGATCTGAAAGCACCCCACGCTTATAAAACAGTGACATTAATTTTCTTGTCAGTAATTTTATTCCTATGTTAAGAATTATTTTTTACTTTTTAGTTTGCTTAACTCTAAAAGCGTGTTTTTTTAGTTTTTTTAAACTATTTATTTTATTCAAAAACTCTATACGCTTTAATTTTACATTATAACTTTCCATTAATATATGTTAATTATTGGGTGTTTTTTTCAGTGAAAGCAGTACTTTTCTTAAAGTTGACTTGCCCACTCTTAAAATCAACTTGTGCATTGCTTGCTTCTTGTAAAACTGCTTTTAAAGTCGGCCGTTGTTTTTTTCACGATATCCTTCATTATTTGTCCCTGTCCTAAAATAAAATCTCCAGAGCGACGCCTTCCGCTCGGTGTTTTTTGAGAAGAAAAACAAGATTGCTATTTTCTGAGCCACTTCGAAACACCTTGATGTATGTTCCTGTTGCAGCTAATACCCGGTGCGATAACTTTTATTTGAAACTTGCAAGCCATGTTTACCTATTTCGTTTTCGCACAGTAGTTCTTATTTTCCGGTCCACCCATTTTAATTAAAAAAATACTCGGAGCAACAAAAAACACTCATTAATTGTAATTGTCCAATAACTGTTGTGTGTTATTTTAGTTCCTATCCTAGGTTAGGTTTGGTTAAAACGGCGGTTTGGAAGTAACCCACTTAGGCCATTTGGCCCGTTTTGATACTGTGATGGACGGCGGTGCCTTTCCCCTTTACCATGAGAACCTGTTAAAACTTTTAATAAAAAGTGTAAGGTCTTTAATGCTAACTGAGTTGAAATCAGATAAATCATCAAAGCTCGGTTGCCCTAGTATAGAAAGCCGTTTTCTGCCTAGGGCAGGGCAATGGCAGAGAAGATGTACTATGGTTTCCTCATCTTGACAGCTTTTACAGAAGTCGTGTCGTAGCTCTGCGATTCCCATGCGCCGTGCATGGGATCCTATTATGGCCGCGATCGCATTTCCAATGGACTCCCTGGATAAAGTTAAAACATCATTAGCTCGACGTAGATCTAGTTTAGACCAAATCTGTTTCGATGATATGCAGTTTGCAATCGGTACTCCTTGCTGAGATGAGACAGATACAGCTGGGAGGGTGGTGCCCTCTCTTGCTAGCTCGTCCGCCTTACAGTTACCTAGTATGTCCCTGTGTCCGGGTACCCAGACAATGTGAACTCTTAACTTAGTTGATAGCTCATACCGGGCGGCAAGGCTGAGTTCAGTGATTTGATAGCAGCCTGGCTGTCGCAAAAAATGGATATCTCGCTGAACTTTTGTTCGTTGCGGAGTATCCAGACAGCTGCCTCGGTAATGGCTGTCATTTCGGCTTGATTCCTATCCTACTCCAAACAATTTTGCCTCTCGATGTGCCTTTCATTCCTAATTCTATTCCACTAGTACTCCAGGAGAGTCCAGAATTGTTACAATAGTGTAATGTATTAGGATCGCCATGTAATGTTAGGTCCCTTGCTCGTAGGTTTGTTGAAGTTTCGGGAAAACTCCCGTTAATTAAAAAGAACGTTGAACTTAAAAATATGTTTAATTTAGTTTAGCAATTCTACATTTTAATGTCGTGATCTTGACCGTCGGTGCAAAGTAGAGCAACGAACGTCCGATCGAAGTAAAAACAATAACACACTCTTCTTCGAGACATCTGGTTGCGAAATAAATACGAACGATTAATAAACAATAAACATTATTTCGTGTGTCTCTCGACACGTTCTAAGTGAGTTCAAAGTTATTCCCGTGAACGGTCAACTGAGTTCATTTATTAAACCTTTTTGCGTGTTTTCCTGGCTAAGGGCACTACAATAGAATACTGAGGAGAATCATAAAGCTTTGATTAGTTAAAAGCTAGAAATCACCACAATGTATTTGTGTGTTTAAAAAATGTGGAATAACAAAACAAGTAAGTGTATTAATGAAGCATATATTTCTCCAGCTAGCAGGTACACATAGAAATTGGGATAGTTACAGTAACTTGCACATCTGCGACGCTATAAACATTACATGATCAAACTAATTTAACGATAACTACGAATAGTTTTTGTTACAGAAGTCAAGTTAACGTTTATACTTGTTCTTGACAGATTTACTTGTTAACGGTACTGCATTTGCTAAAAATTATTTACAAATTCGGATTTATTTAAATAAGTCAGTAGCGTAACAACACGATACGAATGGGAATGATAAATCACCCTTGGAACGTAATTTTGTATGGTGTAAAAATGTGTAACTGATTTTTTTTTAAAACCAGCTTACATTTTCGCTGTATTATACAGGTATATATTCGTGGTTCTTCATGTGTACTTAGTAAGAGCGGGAGATGTGAATTTGTCTGATCGCAGAATGCACCAGCCCTATGCTTACGAGGGACAACATCCCGAAACCGGTCCATAGTTGGTAACTGCGATTAGATAAATTGAATAGCCCTCTTTCTCTTACTTAACAAGCATCTGCATATCTTGCTTCCTGTGATGGGGTAGTACACACGGCTATACATCAGATGTAATTCAATCCCTGTCGCGGCATATAGCCAAAGGAGTAGTTGTTTTCTGATGTATAATCGATTCACATATATACCTATAATAAAATAGGCATCATACAGCGAAAGTAAGCTGGTTTTTATAAAATAACATTTTCACACACACACACACACACTTTGTACCACAATTGGTGATATAATATCTCCTTTAAGTTTGTTTGGCTATTGAAATATTTGATACCAAATGCATTTTCAACCCACGTATCACTATTTTACCTATTAAAACTTAAAAAGAAAACGTTAGTTCATAAAAGGGTTTTTTTTCTTAACAATTACTATGTACGTTTCGTAGCTTATACTGGAAAGAAAATTTACAAAATACGGTGACTAGAGGACTAAATATCCATCAACATCGTTATGGAGAATATTTGGTTTAGTAGTCACCTCACAATGTTTTGAAGCGCACAGGGAAATTTTTAATAACAGAACGAAAAAGGAAAAAATACAAAAAAACGCCTGCTTTCTATTTACAAAGATTTTTTTAATACGAAAATCACAATTACTAGTTAATATATGACTGGGATTATACTATTAATTTAGCGAAATACTGGTATAGTATTGCATAAGGAGATTCCGAACAACAATAATATAAGGGGCCACCAAAAGTACAATCTACAAGTATCAAACAGGGTGTCCAGAAACGCTTTTCAGAGAAAAAACTTTATAATGTAGCTCATTTTATGCCGATTTGACGTACATCACCTAATCTAAATGCTTAAACGAAGCTAGAGCTCAAATATCGGTTTAATTCAATAACTTTTTAATCGGATTTCTGTTAAATAATATCATCTTTTACATTTATAACTTGGAATATGCCCACTCAAATTGCGTGATTACGAATACGTTTCCACTGATTAACAAATACATTTTAAAATTATTATAGAGTGCTTATAACTATATTTACAAATTATAATCACGCAATTTGATTGGGCATAGGAAAGTGCCACTTTTCCTCCCGCAGGATGTAGTGCGAAGGGTAGTAAACATCAAAGGGAGGAAAAGGAAATTTACTCCCGTGTAATACATATGATTTTTCCTCCTACCCACTCATTAAACCTTTTTGAAAAATATGCCAGTAAAACATTATCTGATAAAGAGCACCTTATTATATGGAGCAGAGACAGTGACATCTCACCTTAGTAATAAGCAATTTTAAAATTATATTCTGAATAAAATGGGTCGGGTATTATTTGAAATGATTTTTCATAACAAACAATAATTATTTTTAATGAAAAATGTATTTTATTTAATTAACAGTGACAGAAATCAATCTTAAAATGGCCAACTAACTGCGTGTTCATTCATCAAATCAAATGTTACTGTTACTGTTACACATTTCACGAAATGACCCCCACAAATTGCAAGTAAGCGAGAGGAAAGATATTACACATGCAAGAAAGCGAGAGCAAAGATGTTACACATCAAAATTCAAAATCACTTGAATCGCTCTTCATTTTTCAATTATGTTCAATTAATGTAACACGGCTTTGCAACCTAAAGTGAATCGCAGTGTTTACTGTCAGTGAGCCACAGCATACTACGATTTTCTTATTCTTAACCCAAAAAATATATCTTAGAAACCTGTAGTTGAAATTTTTATTTAAAAACCTAACGTTAAACTAACATTCATGTTTAATTTTTACCAGAATACAGGATAAACAAGATGTTCCAGAAATTACGGAAACAATTTGAATATAACAGATTTACAAGTTTGGACATGTTATGAGAGGGCTTACAGAATATCATGCAAGGCAAAATCCAAGGAAGATGTCCAGGAAGAAGACGCAACTTGAGAGAGTGGTATGGTGTTAATTCTACAAGCCTGTTTCGTGCCGCTGCTAATAAAATAAAAATCATAATGATGATCGCCGACGTCCTAGGAGGACATGGCACCTGAAGAATAAGACAAGTTTCATCATTTACAACATATTTTAACTGAGAGGGAAGAAAAGTACTTTTCCTCCCTAGAGTGGGAAGTATGAGTTTCCTCCCTGATGTAAGTGAGAAAAGCGTGTAATTTCTATAGGAGTAGGGGGAAAATGATATTATTTAACAGAAAACGTTTTGAAGTTATTTGAGTCAAACCAGTGTTGGAGCTAGCTACCTTGGCAAGCATTTTTAAATAAGGTGATTTACGTAATATCGACAAAATGAGCTCTAGTTTTTTTCTTTAAAAGACGTTTTTAAACACCATGTAAATTCACAATAACTTACTAGCCCCCGCTCAAGTTATATATTACATTTTTTTTATTCATTTGGGTCTCACTTTGTCGTATAATAATTTATTACACGAAATAATTTTACTGTCATTTGGTGGTGACGCAATAAATATTTAAAAAAAATTTGTAGCAACAATTTAGTGCTGATTATTAATTATTAATTTTATGTCTTTTTTTGTTGTCACTACGTGCAAGTATAAGTTTTAAAATGATTTTTTACTTTCAAAAATGTAAACCCAAATAAATAATTTAGTACCGTATTTTATTATTTTTTGTAAGATGTTCTATACTGCGGGGGCTATTAACGCAATGATCTAAATACTGATGATGGTCGAATTTAATTCGGCAACCCCCCGATTTAAATGCCTGAGTCTAGACTCAACAAGTGCTACGAATTACATTTATATTGCAATAGATTAAACATAGACATATTTTAGAAGGCAAATGAGGATATTTTTATTGTGCTTACATCTTCACTATGTGCTACAATTTTAATGTAGCAGTCGCTACAATTTACGGAAAATAATACCGAAAAAATGCCTTTTTATATGTACAATATAATATATTATGCAATGAGCACAAATTAAGGCACATTTTGCACGAATGTAAAAGTTCACGAGTGCAAAATTGCCATTTTGTGCGAGTTGCTAACTATACTTTTTCTACGGCAATTCCAAGACATTCTAATAAGTATACATTGATACGAAGAAATATGCAAATGTTAAGTTAGATTGGGTTTATTAGGTATTTGACAGAAATGATGATGACTCAACGAATATCTCGTCATTAGTGGCATATTTTTAAAGTCATCTTTGCTCTAGATGTCGCACTAGCTACAACAGAACACCAGTTTCAAGTTATAGCGTGAATCGTAATGTGTCAGAACTGTTATGCAATATGACATTCTGCGCAAAATGTGACTGTTTTTAATTGATTTTAGTATATTTTGAAGTTGTCGTAGAAGAAATGGTTAACATTTCACCAAGTTTCAAATTGTGGCCATAAGTGCAGTGGCGTACCGCAGGAGGGTTGCGGGTGCGGAGGGGCGCCACCATTAGGAGGGCGGCAAAATTGCCCCTTTTTGTAACAGTATTTTGCAGTTTTGTTTCTCGCCACGCTGCCGTTTTAAGTTTTAGTTTGTTCTTTATTACAAGCCTCACGGAAAATATCAACAAAACGAACGCGACTGCGCCAAAATGAATAACTGAATACGCCAGTTCATTATTTTTATACCAAAAGAATACAGAATACAAGTGTAAGTTCGGAGAAGACCACTATGATATCGATGTGGATGAGATGGAAATCGAGAGAAAGAGGTTACGCAATTTCGTTGCTTTGGCTGATGCTAAAGCTCAAGACAATGCCTTAAAAGGATCTCTCGAGCTTTAAGAATTTATTCAACAACGCAACTATGGTATTTGTGTACCTAATATCGTAATTATGCTTCGAATTTTTTTAACTATAGCTATCAGGGTTGCTTCATGTGAGCGTAGCTTCTCAAAGCTGAAATTAATAAAAACATTACTTGAGGTCTACCATGAGCTCCATAAGATTGAGTGATTTGGCCATTTTGTTAATAGAACAAAGTGTGATGGACGAAATTAACTTCGACGAAGTTTTAAATGATTTTGCTGCGCCTAAGGCCCGAAAAGTTGAAATTCAGACTTATACTAGACGTTATTTTTATAGTTAGAACAAAAATAAGTATTTACCACACTATTATCAGACACAATATGACATATGCGTGCGAAACGTGGATCATGACAAAACAAAATGAAAACCGGCTAAGAATTGCAGAAAGAAAAATCCTTCGGAGTATATATGGGCCAGTGAAGGACCAAGTCTCAGAACATTACCGGATCAGAAACAACAGAGAACTGGAAAACATATAACGTCAACCAGATATCGTCAAAATGGTTAAAGCTGAAAGACTAAGATGGGCCGGACACATTAAAAAACAAAATAATGAACGAGTGGTGAAACTAGTATGGGAACAGAATCCAACCCGCAAAAGACCACTTGGAAGACCCAAATCGCGCTGGAGGGATAACCTGTCGGCAGACTTAGGAACCCTAAATATCGCCAATGCCGAACAACTTATGATGGACAGAAACCAATGGGGGCAAATCGTTAAGTAAGCTAAGACCCTCCCGGGGTTGTAAAGGCTACAGAGAGAGAGTTATTTTTATAGTGTAATAGGTTTTGAACACCGACGTTCTATATTACATGGTTTTAAAATAAATATTTTTCGCTCAGTTCTTTCATATGATTACTTTTTTTCTCACCAATATCATTATTTTAATGACGTCAAAGTGGCGGCAAATTATTATTTCGCCACTGGCGACAATGGCCCACGCTACGCCACTGCATAATTAATATTATCTTATTTTTAATAAGATAAAAAAAATTTAAAGCAATACGTAACTATCATCCTTTGATATAGTTAAAAAATTCGTTCGGCCTTTTTAAGTTTTAATCGTGGCAGAATAACGACGATCGATTATATATTTTTTTCCTACGAAACACTTATATTTTATAATGTTAATTTTATAATTTAAATAGTAAATATTATTATGAACCTCTGTTTGCTTATTGGTCATACAAATGACCCCCTGTGAAGATTTTGCGGATATGTCTATGAGATTAAGTACCTAAATTTTGTCTTAATAATGGCACCATACATGATATGTCCTACAAATTAAAAATTACGTGGTCGCCAAAATTGGTTGTTTGCTAACCAGAATAATATGTACAAAAATATTAAATATATACAAATATACAAAAAAACTAGATAGGTAATTGTGTTGCGACAATATTTCTTAATAACATACTAACTAATGATCGAGCAGATTGTGTTTGTACAATAATAAGTGGTAATTTATCGTCTAAAAATAAATACAGATAAGTCTCAAGTACCCCTTTTTAAAATTAATCACGCACCGAATATTAATTTGTTAATAAAACGCCGACCGGCGACAATTTTTAGTCAATTTCTTACCCAATTTCCTCTCTCCTAAACCAACTCAATAACATTCACATTTAAATTTTGTGCATTTGAAACCTCAAAGAAGGTGAGAAAAACTGAAAGCAACTTTCACAAACTAAGGGTGTAAAAAACCATTATAAATTAAATTTATCTAAAGAGGTGCAGTATGAAAGTTCGTGCAAATATAAAAGAGTAAGATTCCAGAGCGATCGGACATAACTTATTTTCACATAGATGAAACCTTAGGTTCTCAGTAGCGTTTCATGTTCTTTAAATACCTGCGTGCTTGTGGAGCTTGCCTTGTGACATCTGGGCAGGTAACTAAATATAAGAATTACTTAACTTAAATGTAAATGAGCATATGTCTTTCCAGTTCTTTTGTACGGAGTCGAGAGCTGGACTAACAGAAGCCACGTCTACAAGCTTTCGAGATGTGGTTGTACAGAAGAATGCTAAGAATAAGTTGGGTGGAAAAAATCACAAACGAGGAGGGTGCGTAGAAGAATGCATAAAGATACAGAAGTGGCCAATATTGTAAAACAACGAAAACTTGACACTCGGACACTTTCCTTGGACCAAAACTTTTGTCAGACGCTTTAAAGCTCCACAAAAAATAAATGAACTTTACTAATTTTTACATGTATGATTTTTAAATATGCTATCAAGGTAACTAGTACAAAGTTATATTTCATTAGTCAGAAAAATTGTAGTTACCAAACATCCTCTAAAAACAAAAATTATTTAGCCGAGAGAATGAGAGCGAGAGCACTATACGCATGCGTTTCAGAGCGAGTGAGACGTCCTTATTTACTTCGTTCCTCTTCCTTTAATTCACAATCTTTTTCAGTGTACAGTAAAATAAATTGACCTTTACCCTGACGTCACTAACAATTAACAGTAGTAAACACAAACTTTATATACCTCATCCTAGCTAATTACATTGCTAGCATGTGGAACAATGCAAATCAAAAGCAATCTACCATTTTAACTTCTGAAAACAATGGGTGAACTTTAGAAGAAAAGCAGTATCATTTTCATTGGTGTGATGGTGACCAATTACCAGGAGACGTCAGTGAATTCCTTCAAGAATCAGGTACTGTACTTTGACTTCAAGTTTAAAAAATTTATATCTGCAGTTTTACGTTTTCTAATTTTTTGATCTCTTTTTTAAAGAAGAAGCTGCCAGCAACGACAACATAGCTGATGATGATAAGGATAATGACTCGAATGGACAATATCATAATTATGCTAATGATAAAAATTCCAATGATTATGACGACGATTACGATGATTAAAAGATAAACAAATACTTTCTTAATTAATCATAGTTAAATATTTTTTTTACAAGATGATTTTTGCTTTAATTGTTTCTACTGGTATCTTATAATAAAATAAAAATAATTCTTTATAAAACAAAATTGCGTCAAATAAATTTATTTTCCCGAATATATGCAATAAATTAATTTACTTAAATATTAATCAATGATTACTGTAATGTTGAAGTTCGTCTTATTTAAATATAGATGCAAAAATATTAAATCGATAGCAGTAAGTACTTTAAAAATATTTAAATATTTTACTCCGAGACGCATGAGCATAGTGCTCTCGCGCTCATTCTCTCGGCTGAATATTATTTGCGTTTAGGGGATGTTTGGTCACTAAAATTTGTCTGAATAATGAAATATAACTTTGTAATAGTTACCTTGATAATATATTTAAAAATCAGACATGTAAAAATAAGTAAAGTTTATTTAGTTTTTGTGGAGCTTTAAACCGTCTGACAAAAGTTTTGGTCCGTGAAAAGTGTCTGACACCATTTTATAATAATATTCTACAAAACATATATAAAAATCAGCCATATACATTTAAGTAAAGTAACTCTTATTTTTAGTTTCCTTTCTTACCTGGTACCTGCCCAGGTGTCACAAAACCAAGAACCTAAGGTTTCATCTATGTGAAAATAAGTTGTCTGATCGCTCTGGGATCTTGCACTGTAACGTTATGTGTTACTGTTTTTAAAATGTTTCGAACTTTTTGTAGAGTTCGGATTATTAAATCAAATATCAAACTAAATGTTAATTTTTCAAGAAAACCATCCACAACTTCCACAGACTTTTTAAAATAATTTTTTATAATTTTTAATTTTTTTTTAAATAATAGAACTTTACACATAGTTATCTAAGCTGAAATATCAAATAAGTGTAATGGGTGTGGTAGAACTCTTGTAATGTTCTATTTTAAAGAGACTAAGGTTTCAACATTGGGAGAATAATTATCAGAATGTTGAGGTGTGATACAGTTCTTAAAGTGTTTCGAGTTTTTTGTAGAGTTCGGATCGTTGAATCAAATATCAAACTAAGTGTTAGTTTTTCAAGAAAACCATTCACAACGTCCACAGACTTGTTTAAAAAAAAGTACCTGCCTTCTAAATAATAGATCTTTTTACATAGTTATCTAAGCTGAAATATCAAATAAGTGTAATGGGTCTGGTAGAACTCTTGTAATGTTCTAATTGAAAGAGACTAATGTTTCAACATTGTTGGAGAATAATTATTAGATTGTTGAGGTACTGGAAAATGTAAAAATGTTGTAAAGACAGTCACAAGTTACAGTTCTTAAAATTGTAATTTTTTTCTCACTGATTTCTTACCGCTAATAAGACGATTCTCTTTAAGAGCACTAAACGTCTGTTACTAGTCACAAAAATAGTTTCGATGATTTGTAGAAACTTTGTTATTAAATTATTTAAATTAAACCCAATTTTGGCAACCACTTATCCATAACATTTTTAGATATACATCATTCACATACGAGGGGAAAAACAGAAAGATAATGTCACCGAGAAATTTGTGCGAAAAATCTCGAGCAACTTTTATTTAAACAAATTAAAAGGTATAAATATTATACAACCCAAAAAAAAATCTTTAAGTTTTCCCCCAAAACATTCTTCAGCCTTCTTCTTCTCTAGTGAGTATTGAGAAAACAAATTTCTCTTAAAAAACCTATAGTAAAACTCAAGGATTATCTCGAACAAGCAACATCCATGATTTAATTGATAATGTCGATAGAAAAATATGCGAATAATTATTAAAAAACTGATTATATTTTTGAGTTTGCACTCTGGTGCAAAAGTAATGTTTAAAAATGTTATTATTAAAAAAATTCTACAGTGAAATGGTAATTATGTTATTAAAAATAGTAAAAAAAATCATGAAGTTTGGTTGAAGCAAAAAAACATTTTTGTAAACATACTAAAAGGTTGTTATTTAATAGATCCTTGAGTCGTACTATATAAACTATGGAATAATTTACAAATTACAATTTTTTTTGTCAAATAAATAGTTCAACTTTTTTTATAAGCGCAGTCAAATGTTCAATATTGTGAAAAAAACCTACAAAAATATAAATAAATAAAATCTCATGTTCTTACTTTCTCAAAAACATCTCTCCTCGATTTGACTTCGCTTCTAAGTGCTTGAATTATATACAAATGTACAGGATAAGAATATATCAACGACTCTTCTCTAGCAGGTTTTTTTACAACTAAAGATAACTGTTTTTTTTGTCAAATTAGCCATCAGTATGTACTTTTCATTATTTTAGATGGTAAGTAGTTCTCGTACTGGGAGTTCTACAATTTGTGTATAAAAAGTTACTTTTCAATAAAGGCATATGCCTAAGAATAGGCCGTAGGAGTGGGCGAGATAACTACGGAGAAATAAAAAGAAAAAGCTGCATTAGAGTATTTCTCTCTCCGTTTTTCTACGACTGCGCATCAATGAGTATTTACATGCTGAGGCTTAGTTATTGGTGAATTATTATTGTTTTGTATTTGACAGTATTAAAAAAATGTTATTATTAATTAAATCATGCCTCCACCGCTAAGGGTTATTGGCATTGTAAGATCTGTGGTGTGGGCCGCGGACACTGCGACTATTAGAAGGGGGAGGGATTATAGAAAGGACATGATTGTGGACCCGCTTTTTGAAAAGTGGCAGGTCATGGTTCTCTGGAAAAACTGATTTTGGAAGCTTGTTCCATTCCGTAGCAGCCCTGTAAAAGAAGGATTCTTGATGGAGATTGGTCCTTGTAGTGTCAATCTTGAGAGTAAATGGGTAAGAGAATGTGGCCAGTGGTGGTATAAAAGTTTTTATTTTTCTGGAACATCTGCTATGGAAATATCTGTAGAGTAATGTCTGGACTGCAACTCTTCTTCTATGTTCTAGTGGGTGAAGGGTATCTGTGAGAGTTGAACTGTTTATCAATCGAATGGCCCTTTTCTGAATGGAATCTAGAAGACGAAGAGAATGCCTTGGTGCTGAGCCCCAAATGTGCGAGAAATACTCCAGCAGAGGTCGGATTTGAGCCTTGTACGTCGTCAACAGTTGATCAGGAGTAAAAAACTTTCAAGCTTTCCACAGAAAACCCAGCCTCTGGCTTGCTGACTTTGCGATGTTAGCAACAAGGTCGTGTCAAGACATATTATTAGACAACGTGACTCCCAAAATTTGAGATGGAGGGACTTGATTCAAGGGTATTTCTGGACATTGTGATGAAATGATTTGAGGAATTCACTTTCTTGGAAAACGTGACGCTTTTTGTTTTCTGGGCGTTGAACTGAACAGAATTGTTGGTTCCCCACTGTAGTTTTATAATGTTTGAATTTTCATTTAGAATATTTTCTAGGGCTTGAGGTAATCTGGGTTATTTTATGTATAAGTACTTTTAACCTAAAAATATTACATTCTCCAATTCTCCAAAAGAATTTAGAATCGTTGATGTTAAAATTATAAACTGCATTTATTTGTAGTGACCGCTTTTATGACAAATCATTCTTTTATCATGACGAATGACATGAAGAAGTCAGTTATGTTTAAATGCTGTTCCACTACTGACAATAACAATAAAACTATAAACAACTGTATTTAGTTTAGACCATTTTTAAGAAAATGATACAACAAACGATAGAAGTTTTGCGGTAAATCTTAATGCAGAGAGAGACTAACATCAATACAGAGGAGATATGCGTCCTGATTTTAAAGATAGTGATGCTTTGTTTGAGCATGCGCGTAGGTACAGTACACTGAGTGTACACGCTCAAAATAAGGATAGCAATACCTTTATGCAACTTTTTCTTTTATTCCTCTATCGTATCTATTGCTAGCTTGATCTATGTCTATAATAGGGTCAGTTATTTCATAAAAAAGTAAAACTGCGTAGACTAACTAAATAAAAAATGCTCATATGAGTAAAATAAAAAAAAATTTTTGCTCTCACAGATAGATGACAATCAATTTGAATCAATTGAATTGTAAATTAAGTTAGCCATCAACACTTTTCTGTAAATACAGACTAAATAATTTTAATTTCACCCAAAGATCTTTCTACGACGTTTTGACCAGCAAAAAACATACTTCATGGGGCTTTATAATTTTGTATAACGCTTTCATTTAATTGCAAAGCAATAAAATGGAACTTAAATTGAATTTTAATACGCACGTACCCAATTAATAACCTCCATCGTTTATGAGACATCAGTATTAATCCTACTGAAAAGTAGTTACTAATGTGCTAGAAGTTTGATAAATTTGTTTTCAAAAATCTTCGAGTAAATCAAAATCTGGAAAGAGTTGTTCATGTATTCTTTACCTGGATAATAAAACCTAAACGTATAAAATAAATATGACAGCTTCTCTTTCATCCTCTTCATCCTTAAACTGCCTCAGTCTTCTTTGGTTAGGGGTAACAAGGACTTAAGGTCCACCATTTAAAATTTTTTCCAAAAGATTTTACTGTTTGTGAGCAGCCCTTTCTTCCATCTTCTTTTTGTGTCTGATTTTCCTGCATTCTTTCAAAGTGCAGCAATAATCCGGGAATGTTTTCGGCATTTTTCGACTGGTTTTTGATCTCGTTTTTCGCGAATCGAAGATCATCTTACAATTCTTCCATTCGCAGCGTTCTCGCACGCATGTCTGCGTACCATTCTGTAACAACAAATTATATTATTACAGAGAGTAATTTAATATACAGGGTGTCCGGAAAATACGTGGACAACTGGTAATGGCAAACACCTGTGCGAAAAATAGATCGATTTAGCCTAAGTTACTTACGACCGAAAATGCTTCGTTTAGCCGTCAGAGGGTTTGGAAGATTATCGAAAATTACTATTTTTATTTATTATTCGAAAACGTGCTGATAGATTGCCACCATTTTTTGTGTGCGATTTATGTGTATTCAGCAAAATGGAAAACATTTCGAACACTTGATGAAATAATTATTTTAATAGGTTACTGTCAATTTTCTATTTCAAACATTTATTTTACGAATTAAATTTTTATTATTATTAAATTAAAAAAGAAATTTCAAGACATACAAAACTAAAAATATTCAAGACAATATAAAGACCTGTATTAACATATGGTTGTGAATCTTGGATATTAACAAAAAAAACCAAAAGTAGAATACAAGCAACAGAAATGAAATATCTGAGAAGAATTAAAGGAGTGACAAGAAGAGATAAAATAAAAAAGTACACAAATAAGAGAAGAACTAGACATAAAAGACATTATTTCATTCATAGAACAAAAACAATTGAGATGATGGGGACACATACAGATACATACTGCCAAACAGTAGACCTGTTAAACAAATATATGAAGCAAAAACACAAAACAAGAGAAAAAGAGGAAGACCTAGAAAAACCTGGAACGACATAATAGGAAAGATTTTACAAGGAAGAAATAAAAAATGGAGCGAAGAAAAGACAATGACAAGAGACAGAAAAGAATGGAAGAAGTTTATAAAACAAGAATAAAATGATAACCCGACACCGTGATGATAAAAGGGTTCAAGATTATATATATTATTATTATATTATTTTATTTTCTAAAAAAACCATTGGTTTTACGAAACTTTTTCAGGAGACAAAAAAGTTTCCCAATTAGTTTAACTACCCGACTACATTTTTTGGGTTGTGATTACTCTGATGGTGTTGCATTTATGAAGAATTGTTTTCATATGACGTCTTTATTTGACAATTCTTACTTTTAAATTGAACTCAATTAACACTGAAAAATGTAATTTTTTAGTACAAACCCGCACACAAAAAATGGTGGCAATCTATCAGCACGTTTTCGAGTGATAAAAAAAAAATAATTTTCGACAATCTTCCAAACCCTCTGACGGCTAAACGAAGCATTTTCGGATATAAGTAAATCGATCTATTTTTCGCCATTACCTGTCGTTCACGTATTTTCCAGGCAGGGTGTATATTTGAAAACAATAATTTGTTGATATGATAACTGTTATATGAATGAAGCAGAGGCAAACTCAAAATATTGACGAATTAGTAATATTAGCATTGTGTTGAAAGTGTTTAAATTTATAAAACCTTATCACTTTCGTTTATTTACTCAATTAATATTTATTTAAAATCGTTTTCCCGCTTTGGTAGTTTTAAAGTTACTGTACAAATTAAACGAAGTTTGATTAACTTAAAATGTTTTTGCTCAAGTTGATATCCAATAAAATCAGTCAATTTGTGATCATCTGATCGAACACAACCAATCAAAACAAAATTATACTGAAAAGAGCCCATGGGTTATTTCACTAAATCATGTCATGTTGCTATGGATACATACCTACATTTCCTTTCAATTCGATTTTGACAATTCAAATATTTCAATATGTCACGATCAGCAAAAAAATTTCTATCCGAATAACCCTCGAACATTGATGAATGCTCAAAAATTTTATAACATCCATCTCAAGCTTGTTGCTTATGGGCAACAGACCTCCGCCTACGGCGTCGGTCTGTTTCCAAGCAACAAGCTTTCGAAATCTGTTATAAAATTGTTTCGACAATTATCAATGTTTTTGGGTTATTACTACTAAATATTTTTTGCTCAAGTTGATATCCAATAAAATCAGTCAATTTGTGGTCATCTGATCGAACACAACCACTCAAAACAAAATTATACTGAAAAGAGCCCATGGGTTCTTTTCACTAAATCATGTCATGTTGTTATGGATACATACCTACATTTCCTTTCAATTCGATTTTAACAATTCAAATATTTCAATATGTCACGATTTGGTTGTGATACTCAAGATAATATTGATGAAATTATAGCATCGAATATACCGAAGAATACTGTTCACAATAAAAATTTTGTGTGGAAAGCGTTCATGGACTTTTGTGATGTAAGAAAATATGAATTAGCAAAAAAATTTCTATCCGAATAACCCTCGAACATTGATGTATGCTCAAAAATTTTATAGCATCTATCTCAAGCTTGTTGCTTATAGGCTTCCAAGCAACAAGCTTTCGAAATCTGTTATAAAATTGTTTCGACAATTATCAATGTCCTTGGGTTATTACTACTGATAATTTATAATAAAATTTGACATAAATCTTGTTTATGTCATACTAGTTCATTATTGTGTTTTTATTACTTAGTTACCAACTATCTAATGTCGTACTTTATGGCCCGCGCGGGCATAAAGAGAAATACTTTTTTGTTTAACTTATTTAATAACCTTTATTAATGAAATTACAAACGGAATATAGTAATATATGTAAATATTCGATGAACATTATTTTGACGAATTAACATAAAATTGGCAGTTCTGAAATGATCCGATGATAGTTAAGTTGCCTGCAGCAAACGATTTATGTTTCATAGTTTAAGTTTCAAATTTCTGTACCGAAACGCCAGACCCGGAAGGTACACCTGCCAGCATTCTTGAAACTTCATTTTTTGAAGATAAACTATCCTCTAAATATCCTTTAGCAACCAACATACTCTTCCATCCACCATGGCGCTTCAACGTGGTCATACTGGCTCCAGCCTCTACAAGAAGAGTTGCTGACGTTTGACGCATACAATGACCTGTATATTTCTCAGGATCACTAAAACCCAAATTTTCCTACTGGCTGTACAGTACATCGACCTTGTCTATAGGTCAGAAAAACCACGTGGCCGTAGTGACATATAATCTCTTATTAGCTTTAAACTGTTCATTTCACCCTCATCTATAATGGTAAAAATGCTTTTTTTATCGGTCTTTGTCTCTGGTACATTTACCACAAAAACCGATTTTCTATCTTCTACATGAGTAACTAACATGTCCACAAGTTCTTGCCGTCGACATCCACCAAATATTCCAAATATTAATGCAACTTTGTTCATTAAAAACGTCTCGTTCGGTGCCTTATGAATAAATTTTAAAACATCTTCTCTAGACAGAACTTTAGACTTTTTTGGTTTGTAGCCTTTCGAAGTTTGTTTCAAATATTCCAATAACTTATAGTAATTAGCAATGTTATATTTTTATTTACTATTAAAGTCTTCTTTACCATGGAATATTTGGACAACAAGGAACTCGGAGAAAATGTTTTAGCAAAATCGCCGAAGTAATCAAGCAACACTGTTTCATTAACATCTTTTACGTAGTTTTCTTGCATCCAATTTAATAATTTTTCGTATTCCATGTAGTCAGCTTCTTTAGACTTTTTTGGCAACAGATTTTCAGTTGCTTTCTTTGCTTTTTCAATAATTTCGTCAGGAATTCCAAAATCTTCGTACATGTTGACTTCTAACTTTGACACATATAAAAATGATTGTGATTTTATGATATTTACGATTGTCAACATTCACCTAGCAACGATGGTGTCTATTATGATAAAACGGCAATGTTATTAATTCAAACCGGATTTTTTAAAATACTGATTTGTATTGAGATTGGATTGCAATAACGAACTATAGTCCGTACACAATTTGTTGATAGCTCACTGCAAGTTTGACCCTCATTAGAGAACTGAAATACAGAGAGGACAGGTAGTATGATATAATAACAAAAACCAACCTAAAACTGGCAGTTTAAGATGTTTTCGACTAACCCACCTTGTATCTGAATAAATACAATACAGCTATAAAACTTTTAATCCGATTATGTAGGTATTTTGAGTGGAAATGACTGACCAGTGTCGTAGAGTATATGATTAAAACATTACGTTACTTTAAATAAATAAATATATTAATATTCTTAAACTGTAGGTACTGTAAATTGTATTTTTATTTTAATAAAATTTCTTTATTTTATTTAAAAATAAAAAGTTACTTGCAATTTGTAAAAGATACATTTATTTAATTAATACCTATTTTTAAATGATATAAACTACGATTACTTACAAAACTATTCAAATTCAAAATAAACAGGATCATCTTCGGAATCCGAGTCGTCTTGCAGGTTAATAATTAGCGGTTGTGTCTCTACAGTCGCATCAATTATATTGTCAAGATCCCACATTTTTTGTTCTTCTTCTATTACATGTCTTACTGCATCTCGCCAATTTTGTTCTGTAATATGTTGTAAAGACTCATATAACAATTCACGTACAGCTTGTATTTTATATGACGTATTTTTTCTAGCCACATAGCTTTTCATTTGTGCCCAAATGAGTTCAATTGGATTTAATTCGCAGTGGTAGGGTGAAAGTCTAAGGACTGTGATGTTTCGTCTTTCCGCCATTTTGTCAACTACGTATTTCTTGAACTTAGATTTGTGTTGCCGGGCAATTTTTAAAAGTTCTGCTTTAACCATTCCATCTTTGTAAGGCAGGGACTTATTCCGCAGCCATTCAATGATATCCTGTTTCTTCCACGCAGTCGTTGGAAGTCTTTCTACTAGTCGTGAATGATAAGGTGCATTATCTAATACTATAATTGAGTTTGGTGGTATATGTTCAATCATCTGCTCAAAATACTCTTCGAAAACATCAGCTGTCATCTCCACGTGATAGTCTTTTGTGCTTTTGGATTGAAATTCCAACAAACCATGCTTAGCAAATCCTTTTTCACTGCCAATGTGAGAAACTATTAATCTACTGCCTTTACCAGAGGGTGGGGAAATACCAGTAGACCAACCTTCCATAAAGGCTTGCCTGGAGCTTGATATATTTTTATCTGACCAAATTTTTGTGAGAGTATGACCTGCGTTTACCCACGTTTCGTCCTGATAGTAAATTGGCTTTCCTTCAGCCCGAAATTTTCGTATAGATCTTAGATACTTTCTTCTCCAACATATTATCTCTTCCCGGTCAATCAAAAGTGATTTTCGGTCTGATTTCTCCCACCGGAAATTTAATTCTTTTAAAACTTGCCACAATTTGGTTCGTCCGACATGAGGCAAATCCGGGTCGTCTCTAACTTCTTGTAAAATTTTGTTTAAGTTGGGTATTTCTTTTTTGTAAAAAAATTCGTGAATTTTCCTTCGAATACCATTTTTGGCAAATTCATCAATTTCAATAGGTTTTCTCCCCCTCTTTAAGTATTCGTTTGTATTTGGGTTAGCTATACCTTGTTTTTTTCTTTCTGATAGGAACCTATATATTGTTGACTCCCCTACGCCCGTCATGTGGGCACAACTCTTGATTATGTTCTGAACAGTGTTTGTGGGATTCTGAGAAAGCAGAGCATCGTGAACGTTCAAAACAATAGTCTTCTCTCTTGGTGAATAGACAGACTTACTGACTGTACGCAACAGTACCGGTGTAAAACTTGATGATGTTGATGATGATGGCGAAGCCATCGCAAGCAATCAAACAAAACAAGCAGGAACGAAAGGTACGTATATGTTTGTAGGAATATGAAAAAAAATTACTCACGCACTGCACAAAATTCGCAAAATAAATATTAGAGACGTTAATTACTGCCGTAGACGCCGAAACACCAACGAGCCGTAAATTAAATGCGATCAAAAACGTACTAAACCTAATGAGGGTCAAACTTGCAGTGAGCTATCAACAAATTGTGTACGGACATGAATAAACACCTCAGGAACCTCCGCCTATGATTTTACGACTATTACGGCCGTTTTATGACTTGGACGCACATTTTGTGCTATCGACAAATTATGAACGGACTATAGTGTGACATAAAGTTATGTATGTACCGCGGGCATAAACAGATGTGTATACCCTCGGGCGACTTACAAACCCTCAGGCCAGAGACCCTCGGGTTTGTAAAACGTCGCCCTCAGGGCATAAACATCTATTTATACCCTTGGTACATAAATAACTATTATTTAAGACGTTACCTAGATAAAGACCCTATTATGCACGCTTTTGCTTTTATTAAGGATAGTTTATGGTGCATGCATACTAAAAAATCATAATTATTGACAACTTACCTGACATTTACAGGTAACGCACTTATATTCGCCGAGAGACGCTATGTATGGGTGGTAAGTACTACCATTCTTGTACGGTTTATCAGGATCATTGTAATTTTTACAACCGCCTTCTTTCATTGTAAGTTCCGAATTCGACACTTCTTTCTTTCGATGCACGGACCAATTGCCGATGTTATCCTCGCCCAAAGTATCCGGCGTAGTGACACCCCCTTTGCCACAATTAGCCGAATTACTTTCTATTCTTCTGCATTTAATTTCCAAGTCGATGGGATCGCAAGTGCACACGGTGCAATCGTCGAATCCGATAGGTATGAGAAACGGGTGAAATTTACTACCCGAAGAGTACGTCATACCGTTGAATACGCACTTTCTATTACTCTTTAATATTTCCGGTTCCCCGCAAACTGGACAGCACTCCCCGGGATTTGTGATGTTGCTGCGAGGACATTTGATATCGGGGCAAGTCATGCGATCGCACGTCGGATGGCTATCCTGGCAGAAACACATTTGACAAGGATTTTTCGATACCCAGGTGCTGTCTTTTTTATAGAACTTGCCTTCGAAATAACAATCTTCAGTGGGATGACCACCACCAGGTATGTCGTAGATAACTGGAACGTTGTTGTCTTTGTCGCGATAAGGAGGTCTGCAGGATATCGGCAGCTTGACCTACAATTGAAAAAAAAACGTACTTATTCAAAATATACTTTTCAGATAACGAATCCGTTACCTTTGTAAGAGTTGCCGACAGCAAAACCACTTTCGACAAAGAATCTTTTAGTTTAACGAAGGTCACTCCACTATCCAACATATCCAATTCCTCTTTGGTTAGCACTTCGATGGGACTTCCTTCTACTTGATTGCCTTCGAATTCTTCGAGAGGTTTAATCAGTACCGGAGCTCCGGGTGCGATAATTGGGTACATCTCCAAATATAGTTCCATTTTTCTTTCGTGGCCCAAGCCAGATATGGAGAGATCGTAGTGGATGTGACAATCGCTGTCAACAGACAACCAAGCTAGTCCTGCCACTGTCGTAGGTAAACTGTAATTTTCTCTTTTAAGCAGTATGGGGGCGGGAGCGTCTCTCGCATCTGCCACCAATTTGGCGTTGAGATGGCCGTGCAAACTACCGTTACCAACAGATATTCTCATATCCAATCTGCCATTGTACAACGGTTCCAATATCTTATGGACCAGTCTGTCTTCGGTTCCTGAAAATAAAACTATTGTTGACGCATCAAAACAGAGTGAAATGAAAGTGTAAATGGAAGATATGAATTTTAATGAATTAGATATTTTCTTTATGCCTACCATTCGCCCATCCAGCATAGAAATATGGAGTCAGCACCTCGGCTTTTCTCTTTCCGGCAGTATCTGTTAGGGTAACAGTATGCAGTTGCTCGGGATTCATGTTATCTACTTGTATGCTATAGATCAAAGCACCTTGATTGTTTAAATACATCCAGGTCAATCCGGTGGTAGTTGTAGCGAGGTCTCTGTCGCCAATTAAAGTGGTCTGGAATATTTCGCACGTAACTTTGGTTATGACACTTCCACTAAGTCTCATGGAATTGGAATCGGAGACGGATGACACAGTTAACAGTACTCTTCCTCTCGATAATGAACGTAGATCTGCTAACGATATCGGGGAGCTTAGCTCCAAGAAATTCAAATCCGATGCTGGCTTATTGACTTTAATGTTCTAAAATACAACGTACCATAAATAATTCGTACTATCTAATTTAGGGATATGATTTACTTACTCCTTCTAATATGATTTGTTTTTTCTCGTCCAAAGCCAACATAATATTGATGGGTACTCCAAGAGATTCTTCGCTGGTAAATAAGCCGTTAAAAATAATCGCTAGGTGCACAGATGGAGATGGCGTAGAAGAAGATGACACAATAGCAGTTCCTCCGGAACCTGCCATCTTCATGGAATCTGTACCCGGTGCTGGTTCCAAAAGGGAACTGAATAGTTCGCTTCCCAAAGCTACATATTTCATAAGCTTACCGCTAAGAGTAAATTCTGTATCTTTAGTACCCCATATTAGCACCACGTACATTTTTTCTTGCTTTAACAATCTAAAACAAAAATGAAATCTATCTATCTATATTTATAGACGCAAGACCTTCAATAGTTGTGTTTTACCTGTTGCCACATACGGCATGGAAACTATTGCCCTTACTCAAAGAAACGCCAGTTAGCTGCGAGTGATGGAGAGGGCAATGCTGGGAGTGAGTCTGAGAGATAAAATGAGAAACGAGGAAATCCGTAGAGAGGATAGCAGAAATGAAATGGCAATGGGCGGGTCATATAGCAAGGGAGACCGAGAGAGACGAAGCGAAGTATATTCAGACCACCCTTGCGATGGATGGATCATTTAAGGAGGGTGCCAGGTGGAAACTGGTATCAGAAAGCCCAGAATAGGAATCAGTGGAAGGAACTAGAAAAGGCCTATGTCCAGGAGTGGATTAACATTGGATGAGGAGAGAGATATTTATAAAACAGGATGTATGTGTCATAACTCCGGAACGCTTGGAGAAATTTTAATCAAACTTTGTGCATACAACAACTTACACCCTGTCAACAAATACTGGATAGGTGACCCACCCCAGCACCCCTTCTAAAGGGATGAAAAGGGGATGAAATGTAAAACTATCAAAAACATCCGTTATTAGTGTCGAATTCATAGTATTCGGGGTTGCTGGGTTTAATAGTAATGCTCCCAATTATATCCGACGCCAACATTTCAGAATCCACCACGGTGCAATAAATTTTCACAAAATATTGGAATAAGTAGTGTAATGGCAAGATTTGAATTGATTTGATTATCATGAAATTTCTAAACAAATTTTTGGTGTTTACCGTCGTTTTCAAAACTTTGAGTTGTCCATTTTATTGAGTTATATGACCCGAATCAACAGATATAGTTTAAATTAAATAATAGAGCAGTGATACAAGCAGTACCTACATATATTAAATAAATTGATGAGATTATTGTGTTACTTTATTTTTGTTAGTGAGGTAATGAAAATTATTTTACAAATCACATTATACATACCTTCTATAATCTTTGGGTAATCTTCTCCATATCCCGCACACTTTTCTAGTCGCGTTTTGGTAGAGGCTATTAACGAGTCCACCAGCATGTGACAAAGTAAATTCTTCGAGAATATTACCCTGGTTATCCAAAAAATGCAGAGCTCTAGGTCTAGCCGCTTTTTCCGATATGTAAAAAGAATAATGAAGATTTCTTTTGTGGAAAGTAAAACGACCGGTTGCTACTACATTGTTTCTATTTAAATCTTTGGGGACCGTATCGTTTCTGAGATCCAGCGAAGATCTGCCAGTTAGGAGTGCCGCGAAATCTAAAATATAAAATATTTTATTCTAGTTTTAAAAATTTTACGAAACAATTTACAAGAAAACGATTATTAAAAAAATAAAAAAAGCAGCATTTAATTCTTTTGGAATAGAAATTATTAACTATTATCTCTATAAATATTAATCGAATGTGATGGGGGTTATTTTTCATACATACATACATATAGTCAAGCCTTTTTCCCGTAGGGGTACGCAGAGACCACTTCCTCCCACTTGCTACAGTTCTTACACACATCTTTTGCTTCCTCTACTTTCATCAGTGCTCTCATACATGCTCGTCGGTTGTTGGTAGGTCGATCTCTACCGACTTGTCCATTCACACTCGCCTTATAAATTTGTTTCGTCAATCTTCCTTTATTCATCCATTCTACTTGTCCAAACCATCTAAGCATTTTTTTATCTATCTTTTTAACCACATCTTCTTTTACACCACAGCGTTCTCTTATCCCACTATTCTTTACTTTATCTAACCGAATCACTTCGGCTATACTTCTCAGACTACTTATCTCCGCAGCATTAATTCTATTTTCATGCTTCTTTTGCCAAACCCAACATTCACTATCATACATAGGTGTAGGAACCAACACACCTCTATGTACACCCAAACGTGCCTTTAATACTTTTTGGCTGTTCATAAAACTATATACAGTGCCCCATTCATTTGTTTTCCTGCCAACACCTTTCGCTCAATGTCACATTCAAACTTTCCATCTCTCGTAAACTTTGAACCCAAGCACACACATTTATTTTCTTGTTCCACTCTTTCTCCCTCCATCGAAACTTTACAGTTTGTCATGCTTTCTTCTCTTTCAAAAAACCATTACTTTTGTTTTGCTTACCTCTATGCACAGCCAGACGTGTCTTTTTTACACTTTCTGGCTGTTCATATCGATGAAGACTACAAACTTGGAGTTAGGAGAACAGTGTATTCGTTTTATTTTAAGAAAGAAATAACAAACTCGACTAAATTCTAGAAGCCTTGAATAAAGACCAAAATATGTCTCCAACGAAAAGCACAAAGAAATTGTGGAAAACTTATGAAATTATTGGTTGGAGGAGACATTATTTAGGACAGATAAAACAGTTTCCAAGTGAGAATAGAAATATTTATTATTTGGACGAAACTTGGCTCAGTGAAGTATGTACTGTTGGAAAGATGTGGTAAGACAAAAATATTCTAAGGTTGGTCCACCGGACTAAAGGCGCCATCTGAGAAAGGAAAGCGACTGATTATTACCCACATTGGAAGTGTCGACGGATTTTTTAAAGGCGGTTTGTTAATGTTTTAGTCAAATCATACTGGCGATTACCGTGAACATATAAACGGCGATGTGTTCGAAGAATATTTTGAACAAATGTTAGACTTCATTCCACATAATTATGTGATAGTGATGGACAATGATAGTTATCATTTCAGAAAAGTTAACAAAATACTGACTAGTTCATAGAGAAAAGCGGATATTATTTAGTGGCTTGGACAGAAAAGCATAATATTTGATGAAAGTATGTTTAAAAAGAAACTGTTGTCCATAGTGTCTTTAAATAAAGTTTGATTCACAGAGAATGTAGTTGACAAAAATGAAATGTTACTATTCTTCGTCTGCCCCCGTATCACTGCGAACTAAATCTTATTGAACTTGTTTGGGATCAAGTAATAAGTTTTGTAGCAAGGAGAAACACGACGTTCAAAATGAAAGATATTAAAAAAAAATTTGAGGAATCTTTAAAAAATATCGATTCCAAAAAATGGCGAAGAAGTGTTGGGCATGTAATAAAAAAAGAAAAAAATGTGGAAACTAGACTTTTTATTGACCTTACTGTAGATTCTTTAGTCATATCACTGAATCATGAGGATCGTTCGACGGATTTTTCTGACGACGGTAAGTATAACAAGAATTTTAAATTAAAATAATATTATTGTTAAATTTATATGGTAATACCGATAATTACACCACTGCAGGTAGGAAATTCTTTTGTTTGCAGCAGGCTTCCAAATAAAAACAGGGTGGCTTAGGTAAAATATAATAATCCATACTATAACAACTGTTGCGGACCAATTAAAAGTCGTAAAAGTTTGACCACTTTTTTAGCGTTTTGGATTTATAAGAAGGATTTATTAATCTGTACCATTTTGAAATAGAACATAGTATGTATTACCCCTAATACTAGCTGTTTGATTTAAGATTTGAAGAAACTGGATTAGTAACAGAGCTTCCTCGTTCAGGTAGGCCAAAGTCTGTTACTACAGAAGATAATCTTAATTTTGTCGCTCGATATTTCGTGCAATCACTTACTCAATCTTAAAGAAAAGCGTCCAAGATTTATTTTTTTTATGTTCTGGTTCCCACGAAAAGGGATATCCTGTAATGCTCAGAGAACATCGTGAGAACCAAGGGAAAGAAGGTAGGAGTTGGTATTCTTCTTAAATTTCTGAAGGTTGTATGCCTCGGGAAACACCTCCATAGGGAATGTGTTTCAAAAACTCGCTGTTCGTTAGATGAACGAGTCTTTGGAAAGAGATGGTCTGCAGGTCTCCAAAGTGACCACGAAGAGGTGTGAAGTCTGAACTTGACGAGTTAATCTCGAAGAAACAGTTAAAGGAGGAACGATTGTTAATATTTCAGAAGAGCATCGCCTATGAAAATATCTATAAAATAGAGACAAATCGCTAACTTTTCTACGGTGTTCCAGAGAAGTAAGCGAGGCATCACCGACCAGACGAATTGCCCTTTTTTGGACGGAATCTAATAGTTTCAGGATATGTTTTGATGCCCCACTCCAAATATGGAAACAGTATTCCAGGACAGGTCGGATCTGTACTTTAAAGATCATAAGCAGCTGACTGAAAGTGAAATAGCTCTTGGCACGAAACAGAAAGCCAAGTTTTTGGGATGCACATTTGGCAATGGACCTCACGTGATTTTCCCAAAAAAAGGTTATTGCTGATAGTTATATTGCTAATAATAATAGAATAGAAAGAACAAGCCTATGAAGGATAAAGAAATGTCTGCAATTAAGACCATAAGGTCTAAATGAAGATAATACGGAAATTTGTACACAATCCGTTAAGAAGCTGATTCCAACTCTTACTTTTACTTTCTGAGTGACAAGCGACTTTGGGACTTTGGTTTTGGGCATGTTTTCAGACACTGGCATCTACTTTCGCAATAAATGTCACAAGTTTCTTGTTATTGTACACGTAACTTATATGTTGTAAATGTCCAAAATTTATTAATTATCCTCATTTTGGTCTTCTTCTTCTTTAATGGCTCACAACTCTTGGTGAGTCTTGGCCGCGTTTACTATTCTCCTTCACTTTTGTCGGTCTTGCGCTGTTATCTCCCATTGTTGTACTTTCAGTTTGTGTAGGTCACTTGTTACTGCGTCTTTTCACCTTTTTCTTAGACGGCCGACCGACCTCCTACATTCAGGCCTTTCCCAAAAGGTAGTATTGAGGAGTCTTTCATCGTGTGATCTTAGGATATGTCCTGCCCATCTTATGCGATTGGCCTTGATGTGGCGCACTTTATTCTCGTTCCCATAGAGTTCTTGACTCTGACTTCTTCTCCATTCTCCTGTTATTTCATCTATACAAGGCCCAAAAATAGTTCTCAGGATTTTCCGTTCTAGTAGCAGCAATCTAGTAGCCTCACGTTTATTCAGGGTCCATGTCTCACTCCCATATGTTATTGTGGGGCGAATTATGGTTCTGTCACTGGTGTATTTGGTTAATAAATAATAAAATTTGACATAAATCTTGTTCGTTGAAACCGTTACCTAGCAACCCTTATACGTTTTTTCGTTTATTACGGATAGTTTATACTAAAAAATTGTTTTTAAATCGCACCGATAGTTTGATAACATTTTATAGTGTCAAATTATATGTTTTTTAACGTGTTACGAGGTGAAAGTACTTACGGTTGATTCTTCTTTCTTCCTCTTCGATGACATTTTGTGGGACGATGTCTTGTATAACGTCGGGTTCATCTGTAAAGTAAAAAAAAAGAACTAAAATTAATTTTACGACCATTTGTGGGTGTATCTGTAAAAAGTGGGCGGCCATACGATGTTAATTAACAGTTCAATATTACCGATCGAATATGGTAACGATTGTAACGGGCACATTTGTAATGCTAATACATATCAGTGGCGTATCAACAGCGTTTAAAACACTGATTTTAAATCAATTACCAATTATATATATATATATATATATATATATATATATATATATATATATATATATATATGTTAAGGGTCACTAGTTAGTACAAAACACCGGCCCCAACTCCATTTGGAGTTGGGGCCGGCGTTTTCAGCAAGAAACCAAAGATTAAAATATCTACTAGTCTTGGCAGGTATGCTACAATCTTTCAGGCTGAAGTATTCGCTATCGAATTGTGTACAAGAGAGCTGACCAACAGACCTCTAGCAAACAAAAACATAAGTATAATATCAGACAGCCAGGCTGCTTTAAAAGCACTGAGCTCCAACAAGATAAATTCTAAACTTGTATGGAATTGCATTGAATCCTTAGAGTACCTTGGTGCGAACAACAGGGTGACCCTACTGTGGGTACCTGGGCACCAGGGGGTGGAAGGAAACGAAAAAGCCGACACCCTTGCAAAACAGGGGGCCGAATTTGCGTTCACTGGACCAGAACCGGTTTTTGGAGTCACCACAAGTGCCGCCAAAACAACTATTTCGGACTGGGCGGAGAGGAAAATACTCACGTACTGGTCCGACATACCAGGGTTAACTCACTCGAAGGCGTTTCTACCGTTTCAACCCTCGAGAAACACAACTAAGCAGATCCTAGAATGGAGCAGAAATGACCTGCGTATTCTAACAGGACTGCTTACAAGACACTGTCGTCTAAGATACCACCTCAGAAAGATAGGTCTGAACCAACAAACGGAGTGTCGGTTCTGGTGCGTGGAAGACGAAACTGCTGGACATATACTATGTTCATGCCCTGGCCTGGGAAGAATAAGGTTAAACATATTTGGATACACCAACCTAGAACCTACCGTTTTTAAAAAAATCCTACCCTATACAACCATGACTTCGTGAGAAGGGCTGGACCTCTAGGGGTGAGCCACAATAGACCTACTAAGGGTCACGGTGGAGGGGCGACCACACCCCACTCACATGATACCTAACCTAACCTAACCTAGTACAAAACAATGACTTAAGAAGCTAAGTAACTAGTCAAGAAAGGAAACTTTTAATGGTAAAACTATTTGTGAAAAAAAGTATTATTATTCTAATCTAAAAATAATTTAGAAATACCAGAGTCTAAGTATATTTTTCTTAATTTTTTTTGTAAATTGTACTCGAGATAATATTTTGCATTTTTGTAATAATGTGAGATATTTCCTTTGTCGCCGTCAGATATTTATTTTACCATTCGCCGAGCACGCCGATGCTTTCGAGATAGCAACCATTAGAAACGTAATATTTTTCCTATCAATGAAAATCAAACGTAAACTGAATGGACCGTTGAATGTGCGGGCGTTCATTGCGATAAACCTAGAGTAAGTAACGCATTAACTCGTTACTTATTGAAGATGATACTCCTTAATGATCATCGTATCACGTATTTTCTACAGCCAGACGTTTTTCGCCATTTAAACATCAAAACTAACTTGTACCTACATTTCTGCGACGAGTTCATTGGACGATTACCATAAAATATTGTTGAATAAAATTGATTGAAACCATCTTAGCCAGTGGTGAGTAATCAAACCAAACAAGAAAGTTTAAATAATAATATTTCTGTTTTTAACTTCGATTTGATCATATTTTATTTCAATATTTGTTAAAAAATTCCTTTCGTCCTGATCTTGAGCTTGATCTCAAGAAATTATTTTGCTGTGCTAATATTACTTCCCGATGCTAAAAGTTTCTTTTTTATTTTCTTGCAAGTTGAAATAACTTTGAGTGAGAAACTTTTAAAGGAGGTAGAGATACTGTCCCAAATAGTTCAGATGGCAATTTATTAACCTGTATAATTTAAATATCGTACAAAAATGGATTCTGCGAATAATATTTAAAAAAAACATAAGGTATTCCAGTGACTCGCTATACTCAGAAAACTCTATTTTTGATAGAAGGCAACTGTTCTGTCGTCGAATATTGACAAATATCCATAAAAATAAAATAAAAATACAACCCATTGTACATCCATACGACACTCGATCAAAAAAGCAATCCACAATCATGCCAAAACGAGAAAAAACTATCGGCCAACGATCCGTTGAATTCCTAGCACCTAAGTTATATAAATTACTACCGGACAGCTTAAAGATCACGAACAATTACAAGACATTCAAGTATCATGTTAAAATGTGGATAACAACCACCGAGAGAAAACTTTTTAATGATCTCATCGACTTGAAATTTTTGTAATACTACGTTCCACATCACCCAAATATTATCACTCACATAAAAGACTACCCAAATACCCACTACCCATATAAAAGACTATACATTTATCTTATCGCGAATTACGACGAAACCCTACTATGAACACTACTTGAATATGTCAAACTAGATCGGACTAGACTTTAGACCACCATAATTGAAAAGAACTTTTTTAAGCGCTGCCACATCTTTTTCGTTTTCTAAAGAGTACTCTGCTAGCGGTTTCTCTACTGGCAAATTATGCCCGAGCTCAGCCGTAGAGGGTAGAAGAAAAAAATATAAAAGTGAGCTGCGCCACCGACTTAGACGGTATAAGCCAGAAACCCCTAGATCTTATAGGCACTAGCAGAGCCACAAGATAAACAACTATGATTATGGTGAACCAAATAAATAAAATTATAGCAAAAATATGTTGGATACTTTACTCACACAATAAATAATTAAGGTACACAGCTCAATAGCAACATCATAACAAATATAGTCAAAATTAACAGCTATGGTAAAATTTTCTTGCTTTGGGTGTACGAATTCACATGTACACCTGTGGCCTACTCCTGGCCTACTCCTGGGGCTGGTTAGATTATGGGACGGCACCGGCTAATTAACAATGGCATCCCTCAAATAAATCCCGATAACGGTTATTTTAACTTGACACCAAAAATCCAAAATATCAACAACGTAGGTAAGACAAAATGGTCAAGTTAAAAATCAAATGGTTTTTCTTCAAAATCCAAGTAAGATTGCCCAAATACAGCCAGATATGAAAGAAATCCCATAGAGGTTCTGCACACGTGCTAATAACACACCGTCCCCAACAACTTTCACCGACACCTCACCTCCAAGACTCTCAACACACGACTCCCGCTCCTATGCCGGAAATCAAGAAAAATGGCGCGGAATAAACGTCAACCCACAATCTTCTCAAGTCCGCGCACCACAATCGCCTCGTCCGTGTGGTTATCCAGTCCCATCCACACAGAAATTGCAAACCAAACGATAATCCTACTCCTACAAGTTATGCAACATTATCTACAACGAATGATATATTTGAGTTACCACACAGTACGGTATGCAACCAGGAATACGAAACTCATCAGAGACAATTAATAATGGAACTTGTAGAAGGAAAAAATAGGCACGTGACAGCGCATTCACATTAGTGAATTATTATTTTGCACATGCATTTTTGTTTATTTATAATCATTATTGTATATTATTGTATAGGTATTAGTTTATTATTATAAAGTTATTATCACACACACAAGCTTCAGTGATTTATCATGTTTATTTTTCTATTCTATTTATATCTATTGTTCTAATACACTCTGTAAATTGTTGGAAAATAAACATTATTATTATTATTATTATTATAATTGGAAGGTGCAAACTTGAAGTTGAAGGCAAAGTTATCCAACAGGAAATGAAATATAAGTATCTGGGCATAGAAATCTCAGGCTATGGTGATGTTGAGACGGCGGTGAGAGAACAGACAACGAAGGCAACAAGAATAGCAGGATGCCTAAATGACACAGTATGGCGAAATAAAAACATTAAAATAGAAACCAAATCAAGAATTTACAAGGCAATAGGAAGAACAACTATGACATACACGGCAGAAAGTCGACCAGACACAGCGAGAACTAAACAACTTCTAGAGTCAACCGAAAAGAGACTACTTCGTAGAATAACTGGAAAGACGATCTTGGACAGAAAAAGAAGCGAAAACATGAGAAGGACATGAAGGTAAAAAACATTAATGAGTGGGTTCTCGGCAGAAAGAGAGAGTGGAATGAGCACATCGGTAGAATGGACAACGAAAGAATAGTCATAACAGAACGCGACAAATTACCAATGGGTCGCAGGAGTTTAGGACGCCCCCGAAAGCGATGGAGCGGCAACTTAGCAGTGCAATAGGCAGAGGTACGATGAAAAGAAACAGGCGATCCGCCTAGATTAAAGAAGGAAGAAGATAAAGAAGAAGGAAATAAACAATGTATCAGACAGTGCTTGACGAAAAACGTTCGCTCAAAACAGGCTTTGGTTGTTTTTATTGGGTTTTTATTTTCTGGTATTAATCTAAATACAAAATTATTCCTTGACCTGTATACGATCAGATTATTATGCTAGCAAAAAATGCTCCTGGGTGTATACAGTGTGTCTACTAAAGTTGGAACCATATGGAAAACTCTTTTATTATTGGTTTTGTGAAAATAATTATTCCTGATAAAAAGTTCTGTATGATCCAAAACTTTAAATGCAACCATCAGATATCAATTTTTTTTTTAAAAATATGAATTTTGCTTAAGAGTAATTACCTTTATTTTTTACAATACAGAAGAATGTTATAACGTAAAGTTATTTGAATCCCTTGGTAGTAATGTGTGTACGAAGTGTGGTTTGTATGCATGATATTTATGACGTTTTAAAATACTGGCCACTTTATCTTTATTTACCGAAATATTTGTGATTAAAGAATCCATTTTGCGTAATGACATTTTTGGTTCTTCTACGACAGAAGGCATCACTTTAAATTCAGTGTCTTCATTGGCAATCCGTTTTCGGCGTTTATTACTAAAATTATTTTCAATATTTCAACTGGAATTGAATTTATTTAATATTTTTGTATCTGTTGAATGCCCAATATTTCTTTGCGGATGTCTATTATTAAAAATATTTGCTGCCTCTCTATGTGTTTTGTAATTTTTTCCAACAATTAACACAATTTCTATTTTTTCTTTACGATTTATTAAATTTGCCATTTTAACTGTAATTTTATAAATACCAACTCGCTCTGACATTCACTGTCAAATACCACATGCAAAGGTAACAAAAAGGGCCCAAAAATTGTCGATGATTTTCGTAGGTATTTTTAAATCGATGTAATAAATATTTATTTAGAATGAGAAAATTCAGATGGTCTTGGGTAACAGTTCCATCCCACCTTTACACAGTTTTCATGTTTCTGCGTGGTCAGAGATGAGAAAGTTTCAAAAAGTAACAACCGAGTGCATATAAGGCATCCAGTATAGCTGGACGACCGTATGTCGTGAAATTTCAGCTACAAGTTCACACTTTTGCGCGTTTGCACTAAAATTTTCAACAATTCGCCGAAAAGGATATTCAAACGATCGTTTTTGTTGAAAAAAACCTTCGTTTTTCTATGCGGAGAGATACTTCTGTGACAGATGAAACGATGTCCACGATCCAGTGGCGTTTATTGTTTTAAAAAGAGGTCAATACCCATATTTAAAAAAAGTGAAGGTTTAACTAAACGATCAAGATTATAAAAAAATGTATTTCTTTTAATATGTTAAATCATAAAAAAACGAGACAATGTTATGACAGCAGAAACGTCAAGAAAGTTCACATCACTTTTCCCTATTACTATCGTAGTTGTTGCTCAATTTCAAGATCAGTGTAAATTGTGAAATTATAAATATTCAAACTAACGGATATCTTTCTTTCTTTAGTTATGGGAAATTATTATAAATATTACTTAATGCTTACACGCTTTTGTGAAATATAGGCAGATTGTAATAAAATTGGAATGTTAAAAAAAAAACTCATGGGATCGAGAGTGAAAAGAAAGGGAAGCAGAACTTCTATTTCTTCTTCTTCTTATAATAGGACCTGGTCCTGTTAAGTCCGTTGCATTTAGCCTTCTTCGGAGCTCTCTCTCTGTGACGCTGAGCTCCAGCTTTCGTACCATCTCTTGGGTGGTCTGCCTACCGGTCTTCGCGAGTTTGGTTTTTGCGACATGGCCCACTTTGCCCACCTTTTATCTGGCATCCTTTCCACATGGTCTTTCCAGCACCTCTTGCGTGTTCTAGCCCATCTTACTACATCCTGTATTTCTAGTTCTTCTCTGATATCCTGGCTTCTTATTATATCACTGAGGGTAACACGCTTGATGGTTCTTAGTATTTTCATTTCGTTCGTTCTCATTATTCGTTTCGTTGTTGATGTTTCAGCTCTGGTTTCTGTGGCGTACGTTAAAATAGGTCATACACATGTTTTATAAATCCTCAGCTTGCTTTTTGTACTCATCATTTTATTTCGCCATATGATATCTCTCAGGTATCCGCTGACTCTTGTTGCTTTTATGGCTTGTGTTCGTGCTTCTTCAATAAGGTTTCTTTCGCTTGATACCTCCACTCCTAGGTAGTTGAATCTTCTCACCTGCTGGATTATCTTGTTGTCGACTGCCAGTTTGCACCTTATGGGTTCTTTAGAGATAACCATTGACTCTGTTTTTTCTGTTGCGATGTTCATGTTAAATTTGTGTGCTGTATAACAGGCGTTGTAGGTCGTCTTTATTCTCTGCTATGAGGATTGCATCGTCTGCATAGCATAATACTTTAATGGTGCGATTGCCTATTTCTTCTTCTCTTCTATAATCTTCCTGAACAAGTGTTTTTGTTTTCTAGTTTCCGTAACCGTTCTGAAATAGGCTTTAAATGCGCATGGGTTCTGCGCAGGATCAGAGCAGTTTTCGGACCGTTTTGGAGTTTGTAACCAAAACAAAGCTAACGATCCAAATGAATGACAGAGCAAGAGTGGGAGGAAAGAAAACTGGAGATCTAAAAAAGCAAAGCAAGTTTAATGTTATCAACAAATGATTTCTTCTTCTTACGGAAAATACTGCTTATGAGCATGCGTTAAAACAATCGCTTGTTCAAAGAAAGGTTACTGGTTTCGGATAGTTCTAGGACCATTTCGGGACGATTCTTAAAAAACCCGAACGTTTACTAAGTCAGTCCGAGAACAGTTCAACAAAACCCGATCGCGACCCATTCTACTGCGCAAACTCCCGACAGTTCTAGAACAGTTCCTATTCGAACCCGAATGAATCTTTCTTCTGTTAACAAAACTGCTTCAAGTTTTTAATGGGTGGCAGTAATTCATTATTTCAATACATTTATTGCACGGTATTTAAAGCTTTATCTTTTAATGCACGAAACAATTTAAATTTGGTTTTTGTTGTACAACAAAATGTAACCTTTGGATAGAAAAACATGTTTTTTTTTAAATATATCAAGTATCATAGCTATAGGTTGTTTAGAACTTCAGCTGATCGTTTAAAACCGATATTTGGTGCAAAATAGCCAAATCTGGAAGATCTAATTAAATATACTAATACGAGACGTGTAAAAACAAAAAATACTATTTCTTATTGTTTTCAAACAAAATAGATCATACCACATTATTTACAATAAAAAATAACAATATTTTGATTGTTTTTGACCATACAAAACATTTTATGAGGGGTACCAACGTTAATGTTCTGATATTATTTAACGCTAACTTCGTTCGTAAATATTAACACTACATTTCAATCCTCTTTTTTAATAAATTACAATATTATTTGATACCTGCGTTCCATTTACAAGTCTCTGATATAGCTGGAATTGTCATCTAGTTGTAATTATTAAAATAATTCACGTGATACTTTTTAATATTATATATAGTACGACCAAAAAGTATTTGGAATTGGAAAAAAAATCGACAAAAAATAATACTTTTATTTAAACAATTTATAATATTTTCTACAAAACGAATTACTTGCTAATACATGCACCATTTAGACGCAAATATTTTATGGGGTAGTTCAATCGGTTCTACCGTATGCTGCGCCAATATGGGAGAAGGTAATGATGGTAAATAAGTACCGGAAGATGATACAAGGAACACATAGAAAAATGCTTCTAAGAACGGCTATGGAATACAAAACTGTGTCATCAGAGGCACTAAATGCAATTATCGGCATTCCGTCAATAGATCTTCTCGTGAAACAACGTAAAAGACTGGATACTCAAAACGCAGGTACAGAAAGAGACAAAAAAGAAGAGAGGGATGTAGCACTAAGAGAATGGCAAGACAGGTGGAACGAAAATAATCAGAAAGCCGAATGGACAAAGAAATTAATCCCGGACCTTAAAGCATGGATAGAGTGTAATTTCAAGTCGATCGACTACTATATTACCCAGGCTTTATCTGGCCATGGATCATTTAGAACATATACGTATAAGATTAAGAAAAGTCACGACGAACAGTGCATCTACTGCGAAGAAAGAGACGACCCCGAGCATACAATCTTCGTATGCCCCCGATGGCACAGACAGAGAAGTAGACTAAAATCTGATGCTTGAATGCTAGGATGCTTGAATGCAAAGAAACCTGGACAAAAGGAGCAACCTTCCTACGCACCATTATGGAACTAAAGGAGAAAGAGGAAAGGAAAAGGCAAGAATTGCCTGGCAATGGCAGATGACCGTATTAGTATGACATCATAGAAAAAGCCGCCTGTAACTGAGTAGGTCTTTCAGACGGTTCCGGTTACAGGAGAGGGCTAGAGGGTGGTTTTTAGCCGATATAAGTCCAGCATTACTGGTTCGTGATGGACACCTAGCGACCAGTACGCATGAGCGTTTCCACCCCACCATAAAAAATAGGTTTAATGCGTGGGCATCAGTAACAACTTGCCAAGCTTTAGTAACGGCTTCTACTAATTCAACTTTGGTGCGAGGGGCTGCCCGTTCCACTTCGATTTTCATTAATCCCTAAATGTTTTTGATGAGACTAAGGTCGGGAAAATCTACTTGCCATAATATGGTTCTTCTTCTATAGGTGCCCTGTCCTCCTCGGACGTTGGCAATCATCAGCGCTATCTGAACCTTGTCTACAGCTCGGCGGAACAATGTGGTAGTGCTCACTCCATACCATTGTCTTAAGTTTTTTAGCCAGGATATCTTTCTTCTACCCGGGCCTCTTCGTCCTTCGATCTTCCCTTCTATAATAAGCTTTAAAAGTCGATACTTGTCATTTCTTAAGATGTGTCCAAAATACTCCAGTTTGCGCTTTTTTAGTGTAAACAGAACTTCCAGCTGCTTGTCGAGACGTTGAAGTACCTCGGTGTTACGCACTCTTTCTACCCAGGAGATTCTTAATAGCCTTCTGTACGTCCACATTTCAAAGGCCTCCAATTTTTTGCACATCGCATCTGTCAAAGTCCAAGCTTCCATTCCATAAAACAGTATGCTAAACACGTAACAGCGAAGCACTCGGACGCGCAGAGGCAAGCTTAAATTTCTGCTGCAAAGTACTTTACGCATTTTCAGGAACGAAGCACGAGCTTGTTCTATTCTGGCACGAATCTCCTGCATGCTGTCCCACTTCTCATTTAGTTGACACCCAAGATATTTAAAAGTTTCTACTCGCTCAATTCGTTGACCGTTAATTGTCAGGTGACCGTCCACGTTGTTTGATTTGCTAACTGCTAGCCACTTTGTCTTTCTCACGTTCAGGCTAAGTCCGGCCTCTGAGCTTGCAGCCGTCACGCGGCTTACCAGCTCCTGCAGTCCTTCCAGTGAGTCGGCAACAAGAACCGTGTCATCCGCATACCTCAGATTGTTGATATTAATCCCATTGACAGATATCCCCTCGTCACATTCATCCAACGCCTCTTGAAATATCCTGTCGGAATACAAATTAAATAACAGTGGTGATAAAATGCATCCTTGACGAACGCCTCTCAGGATTTTGATCTCGTCGGACGCGGTGTTATCGATTCTTATTTGAGCACTTTGGTTCCAGTAAATGTTGGCTATTATTCTAAGGTCTCGTTGTTCCAGTCCTATGTCTTTAAGAATGTTGATCAGTTTTTCGTGCTTTACTTTATCAAAGGCTTTTTCGTAATCGATGAAACATGCGTAAACGGTCACCGACATGTCCCGGCACCTTTGGATAAGAACCTGTATGCTAAATAGTGCCTCCCTTGTTCCAAAGCCATTGCGAAAACCAAACTGAGAGTCCCCCATCATTGTCTCGCACTTCGCATGTATTCTTTTGTGTATTATTTTCAAGAAGAGTTTAAGCACATGGCTCATCAGGCTAATAAGACGATAATCACCGCAGTTCTTGGCCTTTGCGTTTTTGGGGAGCGGGACAAAAGTAGATTTTAACCAATCAGAAGGTATACTGCCGTTTCGGTAAATAAGATTGAATAGCTTTACCAGCGTGTTCAGTGATTCTTCGTTTTGCAGTATTTTTAGAACTTCTATATAGACGTCATCAGGACCACTAGCTTTCCCATTTTTTGAAATTGACAGCGCATACTGAACTTCTGCCTTCGTTATGTCCAAGCCTTGGCCTTGATTAAAGAATTCTTTCTGAAGTTCTGGCCGGGTATCGTGAAATAGGATAATATGGTTGCTATCCCGTTATTTTCCATCCGAGTTCTTGAATATAAGGAAGTGTGGCAGCGTACGTTGTCTTGTTGCAATCGCCAACCTTCTGGAAACAAAGTATTCGCTGTTTGTACAAGGTGCTTCATCTGTAATGAAAACATTTTCAAAAGTGTTGTCTCCGCAAAATCAAAGTCTTTTCCGTATTTGCTCGTCACTAAAAGTTGGTATCCTTCTTGGTTTTCTTGCTCTGTATCCACTGCGCAAGGAAGTTTGGCGAATAGTTTCGCGAGCAATAGGTATCCCGCGTTGCCTTTTAAATATTTTCGCGATTTTTCGATAGCTCAGTCGCGGATTTCTACGACCCATCTGCAGCAAGGACCTCAAATCCGGTCCTCGTAATTTACGTGGTCTTTCTGAATCTTGGGCATTTTCTAAACCAATACCATTTCTTATGCGTTTCAGCACATTGTAAACCGTCGACTTGCTTAGTCCTGTCAAACGCACAAATTGTCTCACATCCCTAACTCCGTTTTCATAAAATGTCTTTTTTACTTGCGACATTAATTTGATTTTTGTGTTTTTGTGTCTTCAAATACTGGCAAAACAACTATTATATTGATTGTAATGACGTTTAGATAAGTCAAAATACTGTCATTCAAAGCGTACTACGATATAAGTTCCCTTAATCGATATAAAATTAAAATGCTAGTATGCAATAATAAAAATCAGAAAATTACAGATACTTTGTGGTCGAACTATATTTTTAAATTAATTACATTCTTTTTGCCACACTTAATAAGACAACACGAGAGAGTTAATAAATTTAATTAAGCAATAAATTATTTGGCAAATTAGCGCCAATTTTATAAAAAAACGTTTATTTAATAAAGAAATATTTAAAGAAGTTTATTGAAATTACGAAATTTAAAATTAGCCAAGTTCATAGGTTAACTACAGAAATCACCAGATAATAATAAAGATAACTATTTGTTTTATTAACACTTTCGATCCAATAATAAAGTTTAAAAATCAGAAAACAAGAATAAACACATACTTTAATTATAATATGCTCTGTACTCAACGATAATAAAATACTTATGCGCATATAGCAGTTTGAATAAATCCTATAGTGATACGAGTAGAAAATGTTGAATTTCCAAACGGTTCTTGTGATACTATGGAAAACAATACACTAAATACAGAGTGAAAAATTTAAAAGCTTAAACCGACTCCGAAGCGGAGTGGGCAATACCAAGGATTCTTCTTCTTACGATGCCTTACAGGGTTCCTGCGTTGGCGACCGTCCATCAGATGTTTCTATTCTATTTGCAGATCTTGGAAGTTATGTATGCCTGTCCACTGTCGGATGTTTCGTAGCCAGGATAATTTTTTTCTACCTATTCCCCTTTTCCACCTTCCATTTTGCCTTGAAGAATGAGGCGTTGAAAATGATAGCGCTCTCCGCGTAGGATGTGTCTCAGGTATGAAATTTTCCTTTCTTTTATATATGCGAAGTTCCCGATTTTCTAGTTCAGCTCTTTGGAGTACTTCCTCGTTTCTTATGTGTTCGGTCCAAGATATTTTAAGCATTCGCCGCAAGGTCCACATTTCAAAAGCTTCAATCTAACTTATTGTTCTTACTTTTAATGTCCATGCCTCTACCCCATATAGTAGGACCGACCACACGTAGCATCTCAGCATTCTGTATCTAAGTTTAAAGTTTACATGTCTGTCTACAAGGAATTTTCGAAGTTTTGTAAAGACTGTTCTTGCTTATTTTATCCTGCTTCTTATCTCTTCATTCAGCATATAACCCAGGTATTTGAACCCTGTAACTCTCTCAATAACTTCTCCATTTACATGTATTCTAGTGTTTGGGGGATTGTTTTTACTTACTAACATTACTATGGCTTTATATATTTTAATTTTCAACCCTACTCTTTCACTTGCTTCGTTAATCAGATTAAGCAGTGTCTGGAGATCATTAGTGGCCGTGGTGTAGTTGCTAGCTCGCCAGCCTCTGCACCAAGAGACCCGGGTTCGATTCCCAGGTCAAACCAACGAATTATAAGCGACCGCTGCCATTCGGAAGGCAATGGCAAACCACCGAATGTATTCTGCCTAGTAAGGCCTCTCTAAACTAGCCGTTCGGAACCGGCATTAGACTGTAGGTCCCTTCTATTCATGCAACACTGATTGAGCGTGCACATGAATAGTTGCAGAGAGGTCGCCGACGCCCCCCAGGGGGTATGGCACAACAAGAAGAAGAAGGAGATCATTTACATTATCTGCTAGTATCGCAGTGTCGTATGCATATCTGATATTGTTTACGGCGATCCCGTTTATTTTAATACCTATAGGGATCTCTGAAATTGCCTCTGTAAATGCTCTTTCTGTATATAAGTTAAAAAGCATTGGGGACAGGATACAACCCTGTCTCACGCCCTTTTTTATCTTAAACAGTTCCGTTGTTGAGCTATTTATTCGAATTTCTGCTTTCTGGTTCAGTATAGGTTGATTATAAGCCTTATGTCTTTATCGTCTAGTCCTATATCTTTCAAATATGTTATAAGAGATCATGTTTGATGTTGTCAAATGCCTTTTCGTAGTCTATAAAGCATGTATAAGCATCTTTTCTTTGATCTTGACAGTTCTGAATCAATGTTTGTATACTAAAAATCGCTTCTCTGGTTCCGAAGCCTTTTTTGAAACCAAACTGGCTGTTACCACTAACTTCTTCACATTTTTTGTAAAGCCTTGTGTGCAGAATTCGAAGAAAGAGTTTTAGAAAGTGACTCATTAGGCTGATAAGGCGATGTTCTTTACAAGTTCTTGCGTTGTTTGATTTTGGTATCGTGATGAAAGTCGAGCAGAGCCAATCTTTAGGAAAATGTCCGGTATCGTATATCCTGTTAAAAAGCGTTACTATTGTTTTTATGTTATGATTATTGATTAATTGAAATGTTTTCGAGTACATGTTATCAGGCCCTGGATAACCTGGCTAAATGGAATTACCTCGGAGATCTGCCGACCTAATGCGAATGCGTAGCTGCTCACACTGCCCAACGAGCTGTACTCTGGAGGACTTCCTATCGGCTGAAGAAAACGCCAATACCATTGCCCAATTTTGGTAAAGTGTAAACTGTATATCTTTTTTTTTCTTTCCCTTTTACTTATTTTTTCAATTACCGTTTGTGATAATTTAAAATGCCTCTTGTTTTGTGTTTATATTGTACCATACGGTTTAAAGTTAATTACTGTATGTTATACGTTTAATGATGTAAAGACGCTTTTGACACGAAATAAATAAATAAATATTGAATCTAAGATTCTCCACAGGATCTCGCAATCTTCAAAATCGCAATCTCCGTCAATCCCTAGGATTATGGCTAGCAAAAAAAAGCAGCTGTACTGATCCTATTGACGATGTAGATAGATCTCTTATATCAGTGCGTTTATAATTTTTTATCTGTCCTGGCTTTCTCTGTAATGATTTTCAATTTTCTTTTGTCTGTGAGTTTTGTTTTCCAGTATCTATTAATCTATGCTTTTAAATCTTCCTTTACTTGATCTCGCGATCTTACTCAATGAAATAAAAATTTGTTGTGTATTTTGTGTAAATTTCTGTATTGAGAAAAGCGCTTTCAGCTAGTTAGCCAACATCAGTGCTAATCTGTCAAATATTTTTGAAAACAATACAATTTCCCCCAATTTGTTTCGTATGTATTGTTTTCAAAATTTTCCTATTTGAAGATCTTTTACTTCCTCTACTTTCATCAGTGCTCTCAAACATAATCGTCGGTTGTTGGTACTCTTGAACTGGCCTTTCTTCAGAACAGTGTTGATCTGATCGAGATATGTTCGCCAGGGTCGACCTCTACCGACCTGTCCATTCACACTCGCCTTATAAATTTGTTTCGTCAATCTTCCTTTATCCATCCTTTCTACGTGTCCAAACCATCTACGCATTCCTTTGTCTATCTTTGCAACCACAACTTCTTTTACACCACAGTGTTCTCTTATCTCACTATTTTTTACTATATCTAACCGAGTCACCGCGGCTATACAATTCTCAGACTACTCATCTCCGCAGCATTAATCCTATTTTCATGCTTCTTCTGCCAAACCCAACATTCACTACCATACATAACAGTAGGAACCAACACACCTCTATGCACAGCCAGAAGTGCCTTTTTTGACACTTTTTGGCTGTTCATAAAGCTATAAAGTGCCCCATTTATTTGTTTTCCTGCCAACATCCTTCGCTTAATGTCACTGTCATATTTTTCATCTCTCGTAAACTTTGAACCCAAGTATACAAACTCATTAACTTGTTCCAACCTTTCTCCCCTAACCAGAACTTCACAGTTTGTCATGCTTTATTTTCTTTCAATAACCATTACTTTCGTTTTGCTTACATTTATTTTTATCCCTTTGATTTTCAGGGCATCATGCTTAACATTAACCATCGCCTGCAACTCCTCTTCAGATGACGTTTTATTACTAAAGACATTTTATCATTTTCCAAATGTTATTTACTTACGCGTGGATCTTTTGTGTATTTGAAGCACTTGAAGAATGTTTAGCTAAATATATGACGATTGTTTAAGCGGGATGCGGATTAAATAAATATTGGGGTATTCGATAAGCTGCGGGCTGCGAAAGCTGGTTCGTGGTATGAGAACAATTTTAATGGTTAAATTTCACGCCAGTTGACTGTCAAAATTAATTAGCTTTGTTTGCTTTGCCATTTTGTTTTCGTTACTATTTTTTTTATTGGTGTAACGGTTCTAGACTTTGATATTCGACTAAAATCCCCTTTCTACGACCATGTCCCAGAATACTATCTCACCTTGTGGGCGCCACTCAGGTCGTACCAAGAAGGTATTCATCTGAACGACTTGTCCACATGCTCATTGATTATGCTATAGTTGATTTAAGTATGCACATACGTCGTCGGTATGTCAGTAAATTGATATTACCTTATATTATTGATAGGTACTTTTTTGGAAAGTTGAAGTTTCGCGATACGCGCATGCTGTTAAACAGTGACGAAACGTTAACTGATTTTCTGTTCTCCTTTTATAGAAACAATAATATCTTTTATTGATTGCGAACCGCGTATCGATTTTAGAGACGCTGTCTCTTTTAATATTGCGATTAACCGCACACATTTCAAGAAATATTGTAATCAATCATCGAAGAGTTGGAAATTAGTAGAAGATTACAGAACATCATCTCGGAGTGAGTAAGGTGAACTAAAAACAATGTTCACAAATTGAAAAATCCCAGATGTCTGTATTTACACGGTTCTTCTATTGAAAATTTCACAAAAGTATCATAGATGTCTAAAAATGTGTATTAGTTTGTTAATACTTTGTCTTTTAACAAGTAACAAGTAAAAAAACAGCGATCGGTTTAATGAAGATGAGGGAAAAACTGACTTTGCTGAGGGGTATACTTGAAAAGAGGCCGTCTGAAAATCTTCGAAACGTTTAGAATATACTTTTTTTTAACAAAAATGTGTGGTAAATTTAATATGAGTATTTTGTATAACAATATTTTGTATCGATCAAACACCTAAAATTCCTCCGAGGAATGTTCGTTCCTATGGTAGTGAATGTTGGGTTTGCAAAAGAAGCATGAAAATAGGATTAATGCTGCGGAGATGAGTAGCTGGGGTGACTCGGTTAGATAAAGTAAAGAATAGTGAAATAAGAGAACACTGTGGTGTAAAAGAAGTTGTGGTTACAAAGATAGACAAAGGAATGCGTAGATGGTTTGGACACGTAGAAAGGATGGATGAAGGAAGATTGACGAAACAAATTTATAAGGCGAGTGTGAATGAAAAAATCGGTAGAGGTCGACTCCGGCGAACATATCTCGATCAAATCAACATAGTTTTGAAGAAAGGCCAGGTCAAGAGTTCCAACAAGCGACGAGCATGTATGAGAGCACTGATGAAAGTAGATGTATGTATGTATGTTGATGACAGTTAGAACAATTTACATTTTTTTCCAGACTATTAGTTTGACGATGCGCGGTTCAAGGTGTTTAAAACTCAACTAACGGTTGTTTGGTTGTGTTTTATTTGTATTAAGTTTACATTTTTTTATGAAAATAGTCGCAAAAAAGGTAGACCTATCGTGTGGGCCGCGGACGGCCCGCACTGCGACTATTAGAAGGGAAAGGGATTATAGAAAGGAAATGATTGTGGACACGCTTTTTAAAAAGTTGCAGGTCATAGTTCTCTGGAAAAACTGATTTTGGAAGCTTATTCCATTCCGTAGCAGCCCTGTAAAAGAAGAATTCTTGATGAAGATTGGTCCTTTTAGTGTCAATCTTAAGAGTAAATGGGTGAGACTAATCAGCGTGCCGAGTTTATTTACATAAAATAGAATTAAAGATTTGTTAATGTTCTTGCAGCAGTTATTTTACAAAGCATTAAAACAGTACACAAACGAGACCGGGAAAAAACTAATGGTGTTTATTTTTCTTAACTTTTTCATTGAAAGCATTATTAAGATTTTTTGCGATTTATTGGAAAGCATCGGTGAAAGATTTGTTAATAAATATATATAATTCGATATTATGGCGATGAAAAAAAAATTCGACTCTTGCCAAGTAAATGTTATTTTTGTTATTTTTCTTCGTTTTTCGCGGAATTTACAGAAATAGAAAGCTATAATTAGGATTACGACTGCGTCCAGCCGATTTAGGGTTTTAAATAATCGCATTTAATTATTTGGAACTAAAAAAAAACAAACGTAAAAATCTTTTCACAGATATTTTCCTAATTTTATAAAACGGAACTTTCTCGGCTGGAATATCCGATAGACCAGCGCACGTCTATGAAGTGAGCAGACGAAAAAGATATATGTCGGTGGCGCCATCTAGTGTGGGTGGAGTGTCCGGTAAGATGAGGCGCCCACACCTTAGGCCGGCTATCGTATTTTATGCGTTCAACTAGGACCAAGACCTGCCGTGGAAATGGCCTTATCGGTTATGCATTTGTTTTTTACGTAAGATAGCTGCTTTCTCGGTGAATAGGAATGTTAACTTCTTGAAATACGAGGAGTAGGCATTTCGCATTTGAAGGTTATATTCAAGATAGTTATGTTGGTAATGCCATTTGAAACAATGTTTTTTTTTTTTAATTTAAGTTGTCATTTGTCAATATTGTCATTATCACTAAAAGATAAAATAAAAATGATAATAGGTTTAAAAGAGATACAGTTACTACCGAGAGGCTTGCCACGGGGGAAATTCTCGTACGTTCAATGGAAAATACGGGGAATGCGAGGCAATATCAGGAAATATGGGGCAATGCCGGGAAATATGAGGAAATATTTAAAAATGAGAGGCAATGCGGGGCAATATTTGCAAATACGATTTAACTGTTGTTTGAAAATTATTCATACTATATATATATATATATATATATATATATATGAAAAATTTATAATTGATTTTTAAAAAATCAGCTTATTCTGCTGTATGTCGCCAATATTATAGGTTCATGTGGGTCGATTATGTATCAAAAAACAACTAATCCTCTGGCTATATGTCGTGACAGGCATTGAATTACATCTGATACATAATCGTGTCTACAGCAGAATTAGTTAATTTTTTAAAAATCAGTTATACATTTTTATTATCTATTGACGCTGTCGAAAAATGTTTATGGTCTACTATAATAATATTATATATATATATATATATATATATATATATATATATAATGTTTAAATATATTTTTCTCGATATTATCGAGGATATTATTTAAATGTTTTTTTTCTTGTGATGCCTATTAGTTTGATTATTATCAATATTATGAAGGATTGCTCTTTAGTTATAAGATTGGTAAAAACAAATAAAGACTAAAGGTTTCTTTTGCAAAAAGCGTACCTGATACTCGAGTCAGTCGATCAGAACGAATGAATAGGTACATCACAATATAACTAAGCGATGAATTATGCAAATGGAAAGGGCAGTCAAGCCAAAAATATTTTAGAATTAATTTTAACAACCTACCTATAGGTATTTCCTAAGCTACTTTCTTTCATAATAAATTATAGTTTAAAAAAACCTAATTACACGCTTTTAGAGTTAATCAAACTAAAAAGTAAAAAATAATTTTTAACAAAGGAATAAAATTACTGACGAGAAAATGAATGTCGCTGTTCTAAAAGCGTGTGGTGGTTTCATTCCGAAACGTAAAATTAGTTTAAAAATGTCATACAAAGCACCCCACCCTTTTAAAACAGTGACATTAATTTTCTCGTTAGTAATTTTATTCCTATGTTAAAAATTGAACCCGGGCCGCCCGCGTGATAGGCGAGCATTCTACCACCGAAATTTTAAAATTTGATGACTAATGTATGGAGAAGAGCTTTTGAAAGACATCCTAATTGACGCACAATGTCATTTAAAAATTTTGGGGTAATTCTAACCCTCGCTTGGGGTTGACAGTAGTGGAGTTAAAAATACCCAAAATACCTGAAAGGAGTGTGTCCCCCTTTAATAAAAAATCAACGGGTCTGAGCGTTTTCCTAAAATGTTGACAAGGTTCCAGCACATGGCTCTGTTTCGTTTTCGGTTGGCCACCCTGTATTATCATGCCTTTTCAGATTTATTTTTAATTTTTTTCTTATTTTCAGATATTAGAGTAATAAAAAGCATTTATGCATTTATTAATTGCTGTAATTTAACCAATATTAAATTGAAGATTCATAAATACTTTTGGGATAAATTCCTATTAAAACTTTGAAGATAATTGAAGTTGAATATTCTCTACTTCTCAAGTGTTAACAAAAAAAGATATTTTTTATAAATTATTAATAGGAATAAGTGTGAATTAGAGCATAATAATACAAATGTCTCGAGAGTTAGAAGCATGAGCGAAGGAAATTTCAAACTGATTTATTTTTTTTTGCCAATTTTCCAAGGTTATTGTTGTCGGTAATAGTCGTTATTGATTTGATAATAAGACTGACACAAGAAGCGCACACAAATTATTGACATCTTAAACAATATATAAAAAGATCAGCAAAAAAACGTCAGCGGTTTCATCTTTTGATTCGATTGCATCCATATTTAAAAATAAAATGACATAATACTAGTCGAGAGTTATTTTCAATTGGACTCTTGTACAAACAAAATTAATGACGACACTTAAATGGCTAGTTATCGTTGCAACTGCGACTATCGTCTGTTTTAAAAATAAAATGGCGAACGTTGTACTTCTCATACGCGTTGCCAACACGACAATCTGAAAAATGTTTTCGAGAACGGTTCAAAAACTGATTTAAAAAATAAATTACAGCACACGAAACTTTTTTTGCTAAAATCTTCTGTGTTTATTTCCCAGACGAACATGTTCATTTTTATTTGTTTGAATACATATATTAAACTATCTTGCTTTTTTAGCATCCAAGGCAAAAAAACTGTCTTGCAGTCCATACGGACTATTTAAAAAAGTTGCCACCAATAGGGCCAAGCTACTCTGTCTTCCCACCAAGTCCCCATAGGAACTGTGTAAGGAGTTCGTACATTGTTTTGAGACCAAATAAATGTATTCTTTTCTATAGTTCAGTATGGCTAAGGCATTTGCTCTTTAACAGTGTCAGAAGGGTTCGAATCCTTCTGGAGACATAATTCATTCTAATTTTCTTCCAGAGAGCTATGTAGATCTAGTTACTGGAGCACATAATCAGAAGAACGAAAGCAACTGGCATGGACTGACGTGGCAATTTAATCAAACTGGCCACGTAAAAATATGAGAAAAAATTTGCTTCTCATAGACTTAACAAGCGAAATTCGAGTACCGTCCAGCAGTGGACGAATATTGGCTGATAGATGATACCTTCCCGGGGCAAACCAAGCCATACCCAATCCACTTCCGTGCGGACTGTCTCTATATAATAGTGGGCAAATACGAAAGTGTTCCCGAAGTTTCTTCAAGAGGTAAGGATTGAAAGAGGTGTAATAGCGCTCCAAGTTGCAGTATGTTAAAGAACGGAAAGAAAGGAAATAAATGTGACATAATCAAAAAAACCTGCTGAATATCACTTGATATAAATTTGCTACAAATTCCTCATACTTTTCTTTGATACTTTAAATCTAAGAGCTAAAATATCGTAAATTTGTATCTAACAATTTCAAACGAAAACACAATAACCTATAAAAATTTAAAAAAAGCGCATAAATTACTTAAGTTAAACGTGACAAAATTGTAGTCAGAATACGTGGATCGCCAACCATTGACAAAGGGGGTTGTTAGCGACCCTACACCTGACCGCGAATCTCAGATTGAAAATCGCTGCTGTAAGAATCCGTTTCGTGTGTTTATAGTTCGAATATCAATAAAAAAATGGTTGTTTGTTGTAAAGTATAAAAATATAATGTAGAATTATAAATTAATTTAATATGGGGGTTATTAACGACCCTTACACCTGATCGCGAATCCCAGATTGAAAAAAGATGCTGTAAGAACCCGTTTCGTGTGTATATAGTTTGAATCTTAATAAAAAATTGATGTTTGTTGTTATGTATAAAAATATAATATAGAATTATAAATTAATTTAATATGGGGGGTTATTAACGACCCTTACACCTGATCGCGAATCCCAGATTGAAAAAAGATGCTGTAAGAACCCGTTTCGTGTGTGTATAGTTTGAATCTCAATATAAAATTGATGTTTGTTGTTATACATAAAAATATAATATAGAATTATAAATTAATTTAATATGGGGGGTTATTAACGACCGTTACACCTGATCGCGAATCCCAGATTGAAAAAAGATGCTGAAAGAATCCGTTTCGTGTGTGTGTATAGTTCGAATCTCAATATAAAATTGATGTTTGTTGTTATGTATAAAAATATAATATAGAATTATAAATTAATTTAATATGGGGGGTTATTAACCACCCTTATACCTGATCGCGAATCTCAGATTGAAAAAAAAAGCTGTAAGAATCCGTTTCGTGTGTGTGTATAGTTCGAATCTCAATATAAAATTTATGTTTGTTGTAATGTATAAAAATATAATGTAGTATTAGAAATGTATTTAATATGGGGGCTTATTAACGACCCTTACACCTGATTGCGAATCTCAGATTGAAAAAGATACTGTAAGAATTCATTTCGTGTGTGTATAGTTCGAATCTCAATATAAAATTGATGTTTGTTGTAATGTATAAAAATATAATGTAGTATTTGAAATGAATTTAATATGGGGGGATTATTAACGACCCTTACACCTGATCGCGAATCCCAGATTGAAAAAAGATGCTGTAAGAATCCGTTTGGTGTGTGTATAGTGTGAATATCAATATAAAATTGATGTTTGTTATAATGTATAAAAATATAATGTAGTAGTAGAAATGTATTTAATACGGGGGGTTATTAACGACCCTGACACCTGATCGCGAATCCCAGATTAAAAAAAAGATGCTGTAAGAACCCCTACCGTTAGTGTATAGTTCCAATATCAATTGATGTTTATTGTATTGTTAAATAATTTCATATTAGAAAATGTTTTAATATAGAAATTAAGGCATTGAATGGGCAGAGTAAATTGAATTTTTACGAAGTGTCCACTAATAGAGACGGTTTAACTTGGCAACCCTGTATCGGCATAAACGTATTACTTTACTACGGCTGCATACCATGGGTAATTCTATAAAGCTGTAGTAAAAACAAAACATGGCACTTTTCTGTATGTAGGTCGAGACTAGGCGCCTTATTCTATTGCTCTATCCAGATGGCCTTGCAATATTGCTGTCATTGTACTCATATCACACAATGAAAAAAAAAACAATACTCGGTTTGTATTTTACAGATTAGAATAGGTAACTATATAGCCGCACTAATATTACGCGTACTCGTTTTTGCTAATCTTATACCGCTTACACATTTAACTGATAAGTTTTGAAATCGAAGAAAAAAAATTATGAAAAGATTGCATTTTATTAAAAAAATTCGCAGCTACGGATGTAACGACATTTTTCGAAATATATTTTTTATTTTTACAATTTTCTTATTATTATTTTTATTATATATATATATATATATATATATATATATATATATATATATACAGTGTGTCTATTAAGTTGGAACCATATGGAAAACTTGTTTATTATTGATTTTATGAAAAAAAATTATTCCTGTTTTGCATGGTTTAAAACTTAAAATGCCACCATCAGATATCATTTTGTTAAGGCATATACGAGGTTTGTCAAAAAATAGAAATATTACTCAAAAGTAAAGTACCTATATTTTTTACAATGCAGAAGAATGTTAAAAAAAACACACGAAGGGCAGAAATCTATATTTTATCAGATAGCCAAGCAGCACTAAAAGCTCTGAAGTCATACACTTGTGAGTCTACGCCGACTTGGGACTGTATAAACAGTCCCTGATACAACTGGCAGCGAACAATCAGGTTACTCTGATGTGGGTTCCAGGTCACAAGGGAGTTAAAGGCAACGAAGAAGCATATTGCCTTGCCAAAGAAGGGGCAAATACACAATCTTCCGGCCCAGAACCCTTCTGTGGACTTTCCAAAGCCCACTTGAAAGAAGAGGTTCGACGCTGGGAAACAGATGACATAAAATCTCACTAACATAAAGTGCCAGGACAAAAACAAGCGAAAAGGCTAGTAAACCTTTCGCCAAGGAAAGCTAAACAGCTTCTCAAATTGGGCAAGAAAGACTTGAAACTGGTGACAAGGCTCCTCACTGGACACTGCCCTCTGAAGTATCACCTTAAAAAGACGGGCAAAGCAGAGAGTGATAGTTGCCGCTCCTGCGAGAACTTCGCTGAAACTGCAGAACATTTGCTTTGCGAATGCCCAGCACTTTTCCGCAGGAGGCTTCTGCAAGAGGTTTCTGGAAGGGGCCTTCCTAAAGCCATTCGATGTCAGAAATTTAGCCCCCAGGAAACTGCTTGAAGTCTCTGAATCCCGGGCCTCGAATAGAATAAGATCTGATAGGTCGAGGTGCTTGAGAGGTTGCATAGCCTTCACGACCCCCCCTACAATCTACAATCTATCAACAAATGACTATTTTCTCCACATTTTGGATTATATTAATTGTATTTATTTTAAAATTTCCAAACGGCTAAGAAGATTCTTTACAAGATATAAATTTAGGATTAGTTATAAGATACATACTTCTTCTTTGTCCATAAGGCTCAAAATCAAATTTTTTTGCCCAACTACTGTCTGATGCAATGTGTTATCACTAGACAAAGCATTTTTGACTTCTTAGAAAGTTAAAAAATAGCTGCTCTATATTTCCCAACTTTATTTATTAATTGTTACGTATTTTAAAAATATTATGTATTAAAAAAATTATTATATTAATTATAATTATTAAGAAGGAATCATACTAGTCAATAATTTAATTAATCGGTATTACAGCGAACCTTAAATAAAATATTACGATCCTTACTTGTATTTCAAGGACTGCACGAAAAGTTTAAAAAATTAAATTTAAAAAAAAAACACAGACTTGTATGTGTAGCCAAGTAATTGAAAGAAAATGTCATTGATGAGCCATATTTTATGTTTTTCACGCAGTTGTAAGTATATTCAAAATAATAAAAATCGTTGATAGACTTTTAAAAAATATTAAAGTGACACGACGACATATTTCTTCTGTTGACAGGGTGTTGACATTTAAGTCGGTAGTTATATCAGATTGGAATTTCACTTAAAAGTATAAAATCTCTTTTCTGGGAACCGACATTAAATTGGAATTTCTAATAGTAGTTTAAAGTACTATTTTATTGTTTTGTGTCACATTTTTATTTGTGCTTATTTTAATAATCTGAAATAGTTTTTTATCGGAACAAATTATACGGAGTGTTTCTTATTTTATGCAAAACATGTAGGTGACATCTCGACAAAAATAACATCAATTTCTTTAGTTATCATTTATTCAAAAAGATATTAAACTTAATTTTATACAAAATTAGAGACAATATGAAAATAAAAAAAGAGCGAGCCTTACAGTAGTCGCATATGAAGCGTAACATTTGACATCTCACCTTAGTAATAAGCAATTTTAAAATTACATTCTGAAAAAAATGAGTCAGGTTTTATTTGAAATGATTTTTTATAACAAACAATAAATATTTTTAATGAAAATTGTATTTTATTTAATTGACACTGACAGTGACAGAAAATCAACCTCAAAATGGCCAAATGATGGCCAACTGTAACCGCGCGCTCATTCGTCAAATCAAGTCTCGGAAAAATGGTTGACGTCTATTTGACGGTCAAATCTAACTGTGCGCTTATTCGTCAAATCAAATGTTACTGTTACTGTTTTCACGAAATGACCCGCACAAATTGCAAGTAAGCGAGAGGAAAGATGTTACACATGCAAGAAAGCGAAAGCAAAGATGTTACACATCAAAAAATTAATGAGCCGTCGCAGAACGCTTGGCAGCTGTGAAATATCGAAACTATTTGATATAGAAAATTTGAATAAAAGGTTGGTTTATTAAAGGAAATAAATATGGCATAATCAAAAACAAAATATTCAGATAATATTAAAATATACAAGAACTCATGTACACACATAAATGCACACCTTTATTAATAAAATATAATTAACTTACTCTTGACTTGAATCACTTAATAATTTTAAGTTATTTGCAAAATTTTCATGTTCTAAGCCATTACTGTTAATAATGTTTTATTGTATTTATTACTGTCAGCTCGAGGCCACTTTTTGAGAGACAGATAGAAGAAGCTATGACGTTGCTTCTATACCCTTTGATTACGTGGAAAGTTCAATGTGAATATATTATGTATTGTTTACATTGAGTTTTAATTGGACGTCAGTGTGTGTATGTACGTATGTTCGTATATGCGTTCGGAATTATTTTTCGTCTCGATTATCTCGAGAAAAAAAAATGATATCGACGTGGGACCAATTGCATTCTACGCATAATTACGCAACTTAGAACTGATTAGATTAGATTAGATTAGCAAAATCGATTAAGCTGTTTATGGAGGTTTAAAAAACTGAAAAAAATAGTAAACTACCTGAACTTTGCAATTTATAAATTATACTTTTTTTAATACAGAATTTTAAGATTTTTTGAATAATATGATTATTGCATGTTAGGAATATTTGTATGAAAAATATAATGACAATATATCATAAAAAGAGATAGTTTTAGAAAACAAAAATAGGAATTGGAGAATTTCAAACGGTATTAAGAGAATAGCAATGAAGACGCTGTAACAGTGAAAAATTATTGTTGGTAATAATCAAGCATTGTTTATAACAATTTAATATCGTTACTAACAAATAATTATTAATCATATTAATTAAAAAAAATTCAATTTACATAAACAATTGAAAATAGCTCCCGCTTACGAAATGATAAGAAAAAGTTTGAAAGAATACGGTTAACATAAACAGAATATTGTTAATGACAATTATAATTTGTTATAAACAATTTAAAATCGTTAAATATCATACAGGAATTTTTTGCAAAACTTTTATAACAACAAAACATATGGTATTTTTTCATTCTTTCAACTGGCTTTCGTTTGGACCTCTCGGGTCGCACCCAGACCACCGGAGAGCACTGATATTTTATTTCAATTGTTTAATTGTAGTATCACTATGCAGTACCACAGTAAGTACTTAATATTTTTTAATATTATTTCGACCACTGCTGACAGACGCTGTCACATTCTACATAGAAAACACCCATCTGTTGGTGACACCGACGTCACCAAGATGACGTGAAACCATAAGTTTTCCTTCTACCAAAAATTGCTTAACGCACCTAAAGAAGTTTTCACTACAAAAACTAGGTAATTTTAAATTTTAACCAGTTAAACCTTAATCAATTGGAGTATGTTGTGTTTAATATCAGAAATAGTGTGAATATTTCGGTTTGTTCTTAATAGAATCATCGAAATATATATTTTAGCAACCAAAAAGATCGTTTTTTAAATATATCAGTGGGTTAAATGTTTAAAAATATTACTAAAATGTGATTTTAAAAAACTTTCATCGTTTTGCCAACCTAATTATAAAATCCAATTTTTTTACTGCATTTTTTCTAGTTTTACTTTATTTTAGGTATAGCATTTATTATTATAATTAACCGATTCCATTATTAACAAAAACCCCTCGGCTGTTATGGTAGTTTTGTTATTAAACATTCGCACAAAATTTTATATTTATCAGAAAAAGAAAGGAAAGGAAAAATGTCGCATCTCGAAATTTTATGAATTCAGTAAATAAATTAAAGAAAAAATACGCATTTTCCATCAAACTACCAACGACACATTACTTATAATATTACAAATTTATACAAGAATTTCCACTTCATTAAAGATTATGGATTAATGGATTAATCGTAATCTAAATGTAAGTTCATAGAGGCGCCAATTATTTTAAACAAACAACTGAAAGAAATGAGGACTGAAACGTTTATTACTTTACTTACATATTACACAACATTCTAAACGTTACAGATCTGGATTTAGCTTCTGCAGAACTCAAAACGTAATATTATACATTTTTGGTTACACTACTTTAATTTTTTCTTAAAAAATATCAATTGAAAATCACAAAAAAGTCTACACATTTGTGGAATTTTTATAGCCAATCTTAACTTCATGAAAAATGTTTTTTTATCATTAAATAGATGCTTTAAACCCAAATAAATCTGTTCCTATTTATAGGTCAGTGGTTAAGGCATCTACCCTTTGACAGTAGAACCAGGATTTGGATCCTGCTATAGACACAATTTATTCCAATTTATTCCCCCTCAGCAAAATACTTAGTTGTCCACTTAGACAAAAGATTAACCTTCAAAAAATAGATCGACTATATGGTTAGGATAATCGCCAACTTGTATTGGAATCAGACAGCTGTCATTAGAATTAACGGCAAGGCTGTGTGCTTTTCCCTTTCTGTTTAATTTATATGCAAAAATTTTTGTCAGAGAAGTCGTCGAAGACAAAACACAGGGTATAATGCTAATGGAATAGTCATCAACAATCTAAGATAAGCGGATAAGTCGTCTGCAAATGTCTCGTGTTCAAATTATGGAATGTCACTAGTATATAGCAGATAGAGTACTGGACCTAATACACCACCTTGTGACACTTCTCTTTTACACTAAACCTACCTAGCTCGTCGTTTCGTTTGCCTGATTACTGTAGTGTTTATCAAGCCGAAATGACAGTAATTATCGAGACCGCTTTCTGGATACCTCTAGGGCAGCGATGCAATGCCGCAATGCCGAGCCGCCCTGACTGAGCTAGCAGCTAAGTTTTGAGTTCATATTGTCTAGGTACCCGGACATAGGGACATACCAGGCAACTGTAAGGCGGACGAGCTAGCAAGAGAGGGCAACACCCTCCCAGCTGTATCTGTCTCATCTCGGCCAGGAGTATCGATTGCAAATTGCGGGCTCCTCCTGCACGGCAAAGCAGTTCAAAAAGCCAACTTGAGGTGGCAAAATGAACCCACATGTACATCATCGAAACAGATTTGGCCTAAACTAGATCTACGTCGAATTAATGATGTTTTAACTCTATCCAGGGAGTTCACTGGAAATGCGATCACGGCCATAACAGGACACTGGGCAGGTGGATCCCATGCACGACGCATGGGAATCGCAAAGCTACGACACGATTTCTGTAGAAGCTGTCACGATGAAGAAGAGAAGGAAACAATGGTACATCTTCTCTGCCACTGTCCTGCCCTAGGCAGAAAACGGATTTCTATACCAGGGCAACCGAACTTTAATGACTTATCTATCAGCTCAGTTAGCATTAAAGACCTTATACTTTTTATTAAAAGTTTCAACTGGTTCTCACGGTAGAGGGGGAAGGCACCGCCGTCCATCATGGTATCACAACGGACCTCCCAGCTGGGGGATCGAGGGAGTAACCTTTTAAGGTTTTCTTTCATTGATCTTTTTGTACAAGTAAATAAATAGTTTTTTTTAACCTAATTTATGTATAAATTTTGTCATTTTTGTATCAAAATTATGATTCATTTTGCATTAAAATTAAACCGCTTTTCGTCGATGCCGTTACTGTATATAAATAAACGTGTTACAATTTAATAATAATAAAATTATATTTATTCAGCGAAAAACATACAGAAACACTGTGAGCATGACGTTTGCATATAATAAGTGGCGCCAGTGTAAATATTTAGCCAGAGACGTTCTACGACAAATAGTAGGTATACCTACATACTAACAATCTTGCTGTCAACATGTGGGGTCTGCGTACCGACTTGTACTATTATAAACGCTATTTATAGCGAAATTTACGAATTATTCTATAAAATACGTAGACTAGTATTTATTTTAGAACAATGAAATATCTTGTGGGCGCATTCCATATCGCACTACTCAGTAACTACTCAGTCCCATACCTAACTTTTTGGCGCCACTTTGATAGTAAGTGTGTTACGACATTACCTACACACGCTGATAACTTAAAAATTGTTTGTAGAGCTGCCAATTAATTATTAAATTGTACGTAATGTACATTTATTATGACAACACGAATACGTTCAACTGCATATATTTCAGACAAAAATATCAATTTGATACATTGTGACCCATTTAGATTAAAAACACCATTAGTAAATTTTAAATTATTAATCGATTTTGAACAATCTATTTACTAATGGAAGGAGAGATGGAAAGTATGACAGTGACATTGAGCGAAGAGTGTTGGCAGAAAAAAAACAGATGAATGGGGCACTGCATGTATAGTAGTGAATTTTGGGTTTGGCAGAAGAAGCATGAAAATAGTATTAATGCTGCGGAGAAGAGTAGTCTAAGAAGTATAGACGGAGTGACTCGGTTGGATAAAGTAAAGAACAGTGAGATAAGGGAACGCTGTGGTGTAAAAGAATATGAAAGATAGATAAAGGAATGCTTAGATGGTTTGGACACGTTGAAAGGATGGATGAAGGAAGATTCACAAAACAAATTTATAAAGCGAGTGTGAATGGACAAGTCGGTAGAGGTCGACCTCGGAGAACTTATCTTTATCAGATCAACATTGTTTTGAGGAAAGGTCAGCTGTCAAGAGTACCAACAACCGACGAGCATGTATGAGAGCACTGATGAAAGTAGAGGAAGCAAAAGATGTTTGTAAGAACCATAGCAAGTGGAAGGGAATGGTCTCTGCCTACCCCAATGGGAAAAAGGCGTGACTTTATGTATGTATGTATGTATGGAAGGTCTATTTTAGGACAAAATTACAAATGTTTATCCCGATTTTTAGGGTATACTACGATACTGTTTCGTAGTCAAAAATAAAGAAATTTTTTTTAAAAAATATTAATACATCAATGGATTCAAAGTGCCTTTAAATATACTGCGCGTCACAATTAACGCATGATTTTAAAAATCGTGGCAATTCAAATGATTTTTATGTTTCGATTTTTGTAATAAAACATATATTTCACCTCCGGTAGGTAAATAGCAATGCTTTATCGGTAGAACTGCAAAAACGGTCATGATTTTGATCATCTTTTAAAATTAAAATTAAATACAAAACATGATAAAAGTTCTTTATTTTACTTCGAAGTTAGTTAGTTGAAATACGTTTTGCTAAATCATCAAAGTACTTTGTAAATTCAAGTATTTTGCCTTAAATGAATCATCAGCATTAGATAATCGAGATTTGGACTACATTAGAATCGTTACTCTTTGCGAAGAAAGATATAATCTAGTTGAACTTGCTGAACGGTTTAATGTTACTCAGTCCAGAGTTTTAACACGTTTACAACTCCTAATCAAGACCGATTTTTACGACTTTGTACACTGAGGCAAAGGTTTGTTACCAGTACTTTGTTACAAAACGAATTTTTAGATCGTTACACCTTTAGAATCAGCCAAAGTACGATAAGGAGAAGAATTGCAGCAAATGACCTGCGCCCTGGAATGGCAACCACTGGTCTATTATTGACCAGACAGCATAGAAATGAAAGATTATATTTTGCTCGTGAATAATGCTGATTGGGGAATAATATTGTTCACCGATGAATCCAGATACTGTCTTTTTTCTGATGACAGACTTAATTGAATGTACAGAAGACCCGGAGAACCTACGCACAGTGTAACATTGAAGGGACTGTACAATACGGTGGCGGCTCAGTGATGGTGTGGGGTGGAATTAATTTGAAAACACGTACAGAGTTAGTAAGGATAGATAGAGGGCGACTAACAGCACAAAGATACATTACAGACATTTAGAGGAGCACGTCGTGTTATTTGTACCCTTTATTGGCGACAATTTTATGCTGATGCAAGACAATGCCACGCCACACGTTTCAAGAATTGTGCAACAATATCGCCAGGAGGTTGGAATTCCTGCGATGGATTGGCCTGCGAGAAGTCCTGATCTCAACCCAATAGAATACGTTTGGGACATTATAGGAAGGAGACTACGACAACTACTGCTCAACCCACCACCAAACACATTAGATCAACTTTCTTTGCGACTGGTTGAAATTTGGGATCAAATTGTTTAAGAGCAAAAAATAACATTGATTCGTAGTATTAGAGATCGTTGTCAAGCAGTAATAAACTCCAGAGGAGGCAATACTCGCTATGAGCTTAATTTTTTTAACTTTAAACAAATTTCTGTTTGTCGTTTTTTTTATGTCTGTTACTTTGACGGTAATTTATTTTTTGTAAAAATTAACATTTCTTATTTATGAGAATACAAATACTAACCTTAAGAAAACAAAAGAAATGTGAAACATTTATTCATTACCACTGAAAATATAATTTTAGAATTATGCATTAATTTTGACGCGCAGTGTAGCTGCGACTAACTAAGTAACGACAACCTAAAATTCGAAATCTCACTAAGCTAACTGTCGCAAAATAACAAACACACTGAATCAAGAGATAGCCATGGAAATAATTTTTTGTTATTAATTGTAACAATAAACCACAACAGGATACAATAACAAATTGGTATATTGTTTATGGGTCCAAGGGGACTAATTTTCTAAATAATCTGTGTTTACTATCTTTTTGAGAAAAACGTGAATGCGCAGAACTTTTTACAATTGGTAAACACTGACTTGTTGGATGCCATCTACCAGTGTTCAATTGAATGGGTGACGGGAAAAACGTTGTATGTCGATTTTTGACAATTTTTTTTTTTTACGGAATAATGATCTATGTAGACCAGAGAATGAATCCCCAGTGATTTTAGTTCGTTCACATGCCAACAGAATGGGTTGTAAGGCATTTTCCCAGTAAAATTGAGTGTTCATAATAATGGAAAAACGTTGTATGTCGTAATCTAATGGCTATGACAGCCTGTTGATGTAAGGTTACGCTATGTGAACCTTTTAGTTACCTAGTTTCTTGTTGTTTAGGACCGTTGTTGTTTCTTTACGTTAGGGTGAATTTTATTTTGTTCAAAATGAATAAAAGTTGGAACTTAACCGAAAGTGACAAGGAACGAGTAAATAATCGGAAACGTTCGCTTAATATTTCGGAGTGGAAAGACAAGAAGAGGAAGATTTTAAAGGACAGCGGACAGAAATACATTTCCAACCGAGGTAAAGGCAAGGAGATCCCGGAAAAAACTCTCCCAACTATTGCAAAGGGATGTGGTGAAACTTGTATGAGATCAGGTTGTATGAGATTGTCTATTGAAAAAGTCAATTCGTTGCATGGCCAATTTTATAAATTGACGTATAATGAGCAAAATCTGATGTTGCTGAAATATATTACTTTACGTGAACCAACGCAAAGGCGTACCGGCAAAACTGATTCGACATCAAGAAAAATGGCATCTTTTATTTATAGTTTGGATGGAGAAGAATCAGTGTGTAAGAAAACGTTGTGCCACACATTTTCAGTGACCCCCCGTCGGATCCAAGTTCTTCAGAACAAAATGAAGATGGGTGAATTAGTACCGAAGGATGGAAGGGGATTGCATACAAATCGACTCCACGCAGTGAATAATTTCGTTAGAAAAAATATTGTGGATCACATAAACTCCTTCGCTCGTGAAGTAAGTCATTATAGCCGAAATGTTTGGTCTAAAGAATGTTTGTCTTCAGATCTATCTGTCAAAAAGATGTACAGACTTTTTAAGCTAAAATACCCAGCTGTTGAGGCTAGCGTCACTTTGTACCGGAAAATATTTAAAAAAGAGTCCAATCTTCGCTTTGGTTCACCTAGAACTGACACTTGTAAGGTGTGCGGCCAACCAACCAACCCATAAATGATAGTGACGATGATAGTGATTACTTCTTTGTATTTTTTTCAAGATGAATAAAAAAAATTCAATTTTTAATTTTAATTATTATTTAAACCCATTAATGATAGTGAGTAAAGAAGGTGGTCAGATCGGAAGCGATTAGGTTTGAATGGAAAAACGTTGTATGTTGCTCTCAGCACCCGATCCAGGATATTGCAGTTACCAGATTAGTTTTTCTCCTCTACTGTAAAGTTGACATTTTTTACATACAACGTTTTTTCCGCCACCCATTTCAATTAATGAACGATTAAATTGATTTGTCCAGTTGGATGGGTGAGCAGTTCGTTATGCCAGAGCTATGCGGCAATTATGAATCATATTTTTTAACCCAATTTTTAATCCTTTAAAAATTCATCAAAAATTTTTAAATTAAAATGTACTTTTTTTTTGGTTTCAAATTACTTGTTTTTTAGGAAGGTTAACATTAAAAGTCCACGAAAACATGTCAAAAATAGTTTTTTAACAACTCCTTTGATAACTGATTTATCCTCCCTAGTTTAAGGGTTAAAAGAGGCACTTTTCCTTCCTAAAAATTAAATAAAGTTTTACATAGATACGGGTATTTTTTTAGTTCATATTTTCATTATATTTTATTTTTCAACAAGTAAATTAATAAAAATTAACAATTTAATGTCTTAAAGAGTTTTAGAACATACGCCAAAATTACCTCTTCACTAATTTTTTTCATCGAATTTAGTAGAATATCAACTCTTTTTCATATCGGAATTTTCCGGTAATAAACACACATTCAGTAATTTTGGATATTCCTGTATGTCGTCGTATTCCTTTTATTCGTCATATTTATGTTTACATTTATTAAACTTAGTTTTAAAAACAAGCTTTTATTTTAATGCGCTAAAAAGAATAAAATAAACTTTTCCTTTAAAACTTTTACTATCAACTTAAAACGTCATTATACAATTTATTTTGTAATAAAAGCTTGTCGCGATTTAAGTGCTCATATTTACTTAGTCTGAAAATTCTAAAAATTAAATTCAATCAGTTATAGTTTATTTACTTGATTATCTACATAGGGTAAATCTCGCGACAAGCTTTTCTTTTTTATTAATTGGTGGTTTTTTGCTAGAGGTTATAGAAAAAAAAATTTTTTCTGTTTTTAAGTTTATTGCCCCTGTACCCTATGGGCCCTCTGATATTATTGTCATTGTTATACGAAATTTAGCAGTCAATAATAAACAGTATAATAAATATTGATACAAAAAGATATGCAAATTTTGGAACAAAAATTAATGGCATATCCAATTATTTCGCCGTACTCTCAAAGTCATCTTCGTTCTAGTCGTCGCACAGCGTCGATTGCTAGGCGACAAATGCAGCATTAAAAAATTAGACTGTCACTATGCAATATAATAATCTAGGCAAAATGCATCTGTTTATGATTGAATTTACGATGTTGCAGAAAAAAGTATATTACTTTACAGGGTTTTTTACAAATGATTTCCCGATTTCCAAATCAGCCATGAAATAATCCAATCTATCAACAAAGTCATCGCAGCCAAGAGATCCTGCACGTTACAGTAGATACCAGCTCACTTAAATATTCTTGGTAATGAAAAAGCTGATGAGCTTGCCAAAGAATCAAGAGCTTGCCCCAAATCATCGAACCTCACATCTCTCGTAGACGCCAATGCAGTTGCCAGCCGAAGACTTATCAACAATAATTTTAAATATTCCATCCCAGCTCTAAATTGTAATCGCACAATAGCTTTGATCATAACCAGACTGCGGACAAAGCATGTAGCAGGAATGAAAATCTTAAGCGACGGACAAAGAAGCTACTCAAAACACTGCCCAAACTGTCCTGGTGTCCCATTATCTCCTTAACACATCTTTGGCTGCCCAGCAATTCAAGCCAGGCTTATCAATATTAGCCTTGAAGACCCAGAAGCAACAACTTTTTCCGACAAAGCTGTTAAAGTCGCCGAAGCTATCTTCGACAGCTTCGGAGCAATATAAGTTTATTCTCCATTTGCACAGATCATGGACACTTCAACAACAACAATAACAACAAATGATTTAAAGACGAATAATAAAAAAGTCATTCTACTTGATAAATCCATTATACATTGACACCAAGTGTTCAATTACATACATAGATCTAACCACTTGATGTAGTAGTTAAAAAAAAATAATTTTAACAAGTGGATTTTATTGCCTCGGGCGATAATTTCGGTATCTAAGCCCAGATCAGTATCTGCGAGTTTTTCAAAAAGATGACGTACTAGCTAAGTGATTATTGCTACGTTTAAAAAAAAGTGTTAAATCTTGCAGAATAAATAAAACATATCAACACTTATGAAATTAAACGGCCACTTCAGCACGTCAATAGCGTAATGAGCAAGTAAGCAGAAAAATGGAATTTAGTAGGGAAAACTGGGCATTTTTTTGATATAATAAACACTTTATTTTATTAGCCATGCATTTTTAGCTGATCAATTATTACACATTTAAAAAAATAAAAAGTGCGCGAGTGTCGTGGAACACTCGTTTGGAACGAAGCTCCTTACGTGGTATATTATTATTTATAAAAGTATTATATTTTCTCTCACGCTTGTTTTTGCATTTTTCGGCATTATTGCATGTTTTTTTTTGGTCAATTTGTCAACTAATTGGCTATAAAAAAATAAAAGAGTCGTAATATAAAAATTTTAGGTTTAAAATAAATTATTCACATATTGTTGAACTTTAACTCTGACACTTACCTAGCGTCATTGTTATTATATTCTAAGCCACTATCACAATGCATTGTTAATGTATCTTAACCAATAACAAGAGTTATCCATAGCGCGTATGTCATAGGTGCGCTCTTATTGGTTCGAGGCCGCCAATAAGTTCGCACAGGCTGCGCAGGTATAATTCATACACGGCATACGCGTCTGACGTTTCGTGTTTCGTGACCGAAAAATCTTACAATTTGTTTCGCCAAGCCCGTACCGTGCGATAATGAATGATAATGAATAAAACAAATAATATAAATTATAAAATAAAGGTGTAAACGTTGATGGTACCTTTTTAAACCAATTACGCTTTGCCGATGACATACTGCTTATTAGTTCAGATATACAGGAGCTTAAAACATGCTAGAACAACTAAATGAAGCTGCAAATAATGTCGGACTAAAAATGAATTTATCAAAAACAAAAATAATGAGCAAGACTGAGGAAAACATAAGAATAGCATACAAAACTTTGGATATTGTTGATGAATATATATATATATATATATATATATATATATATATATATATATATATATATATATATATAAATTATAGAAAGTTTACTTTCGCTGTATGATACCTATTTTAATATAGGTATATATATGTATGTGGGTCGATTATACATCAGATAACAACTACTTCCCTGACTATATGTCACGACAGGCATTGAATTACATCCGATGTATAATCGTGTATACTACCCCATCACAGGAAGCAAGGTATACAGATGTCGCGAGAATTTGTTCTTGTTATTATTGACAAACCCAGTAAAGGGAAAGTTTCTTTGAACAAAGTCCTTAAATGTACCCTGTAGAAAAAGGAAAGTTCTACCATTTCTCTACGATCGACTATCGAAGCAGTTTTTCCATTAAACCCTTTTTTATATTTATATTTTATTCAAAAAATTTAAATAAATAATTTATAAAGTTTGGGCAAACTTAAGCAAAGGTAAACAGTCAACTACATTTAAAAAAGAGAACTTGAATGAATAATTTTTTTTAACTTGATAATAATTTTGAAGAATTAAAAAAATAAAGTACATAAAGCTGTTACATGAATCTTGTTACTTAAATGTTAGCCTTTGTTTGAAATATATTCCTGTTAATATTTTTTGGGTACTAAAAATAATATTCTATTGTCTAAATTAATTTAAGTTTCGTAATGTCAGTGGAAAATTTGAAAAAACTCAAAAAATATGCCACTAAAAAAAACTTCCTAATAAAACCGGTTGATGTGTTAAACGTCAAAAATAAATGACTTACTTTTATTGTCACCGGAACATGTTTTACAACATCTTTCTGGTAGTAAAACAGGATCTTCACATGTCGGCTCAGGACACTCGTTTTTGATATTCCTGCATTGAACCCTCGCTACTATCCTTCGCTTCCTTTGAAACTGAAAATAAAAAATTCATCGTGTAATTTCAGTTTTCATTTTTTTTCGTGTTGGGCTTTTAGTGTATCTATTGAATCATTTATTAGCTGTATAGGATATTATTGAAATTTCCGGTGTTGCCATATTCATAAAACATAAAATTCAAGGAATAGACAAATACTTTCCTACCGTCATAAACATTAACCTTTTTAAATGGAATTCTTCATTAATAACCCTCCTTACAATGGTCTTAAAATGTATTATTATTTTAACTAAATAAATCCTAAGTTTGTACATGTGTAAGAATATCTCTTTTAACACAGACAGGGAAAAAGACAGCACTTAAAAGCCATGGCTTTTGGATCAAAAGGCACACGAGGTCAGCGTCAATATCCTCGAACCTGAGACCTTCAACAATAAAGAGTACTAAAAGGTATTCGCCAAGGGAATTCATTTGCCCACTTCTCTTCAACATCATCATGGACGAGATTATACAGAAGGTTCGCTTATTGAGAGGATATAAAATGAGAGATGAAGAGGTAGGAATCTTTTGCTATGCCGACGACGCCGTGCTGATACTAGAGAACGAAGACGACTTACAGAGACTCCTACACTCATTAAAGCGTACAAATAAATATCTTAACATGATTTTATCTCCCACAAAAACAAAGTGTATAACAACATCAAAAACACCATCGAGATGAAAACTGGAGGTAGATAGAGAAGTTATTCAGCAGAAAGTGAAATTTAAGGGTGTTTGAATAGTACAATATGTAGCAATAAACACATAGGAATTGAGGCCAAGACTAGAATCTAGAGTAAGACCAATCATAACATATACGGCAGAAACTAGACCAGAAATATCAAAAACTAAACGACCATTAGAAACAACCAAAATGAAAGTACTCCGCAGAATTACTGGTAAAACACTTTTTAACAGGGCAAGAAGTGAAAGTATAAGAAATACATGTGGATTAGAAGACATTAATGGCTGGGTATCAAACAGAAAAAACGAGTGAAATGCACACATAAATAGGATGGACGACAGTAGAATAGTAAAAATTAGTCGTGATAAATCACCACGGGGGCGCAGGAGCGTAGGGCGCCCTCGAAAAAGATGGAGCAACAACCTGAATGCAGAGCAATAGGCAAGTTGACGAAGAATAAACAGGTGATTCGCCTAAAATCAAGAAGGAAAAAGAAGAAGAAGAAAAAAAGGAACAAACAGCTGCAGCTTTGCTAAGAAATTACTGAAAAGATATTACAGCAAAGAAGCACATACCTCTCTGACAATGTCCAGTATACGTTTCCTTTTTGGAAGCTAAGTAATTCACCTCTATGCAGTGGTTGTGAACAAAAAGACAATACAATCAGACGCTTGCTCTTTAAACTAAGAAAAAGATGGCCAACAGTGGTTACCCTGAGAGAATTTTCTTTAGGCAATATCAGCCTCCCGTGTGGGGTTGCTAGTCCTCCATCGGGCGCCTCCCCAGGTGGCGGATAGGGGAACGCTCACCAGATATGGTGGGTACCGGGGAAATAAAATACCCGGGGCGGACCAAAACTAGCAAAAAAACAGATCACGTCTGACTCATAATGGGCGGTGATCAACAGCGTCTGACCCAGAATGGGCGGCTGAGAATCAAGGTCCTCCAAATGGGGGGTTGTGGCGTTAGGCTCTAGCAACCTATCACACATAAAAAAAACAAGGGTTAAATGAACGGAGGGCAGAATGAAAAACAAAGATAAGAAAGTAATTCCCCGGGTGGAAATCCACACCTCTATTAGAGGGAGCCCTATCGGATACGGGGGGGGCAATTCTGCAACTGGTTTACGCAACCCAGTCTTAAATTTCAGCCAACAAGGAAAAACACCTAGAAGAATACGTAAAACGGAAAGGAAACTCGTCATTGGTACCTGGAATGTCCAGGGATGGAGGACAAAAGACAGAGAAGTTATAGAGGAGTTTCGAAAGATGAACATGGACGTACTCGTAATTAGTGAAACTAAGAAAAAAGGAAAAAAAAAAAAAAAAAAAAAAAAAAAAAAAGCAGGAATGGGAATACCAATTAGAAATGATCATCTGTATACTCTAAGCTTTGCCGATGATCAAGTAATCATAGCTCAAGATGAGGAGGATTTAGGTTTTATGATGCGGAAACTAGAGGAGGAATATGGGAAAAATGGAGTGGAAATCAACCTCGAAAAGACCCAATATATGTCAACGGCACAAGACAGGATATATCACCTAGAAATAGATGATAACCGACAGATCTCAGGAACAGACAAATTTAAGTACCTAGGGTTTATAATATCAAAAAGTGGAACAACAGAGGAAGAAATAAAAAATAGACTAGGTCAAACTAGGGCATGTATTAATCAATTAAACCCAATATTATGGGATCGCCACATAACCAAGACTAATAAAACAAGAATATTCAATTCAATAGTTCGCAGCATAATGACTTACGGAGCTGAAATGTGGGTGATCAACAAAAAAAACAAAGGGAAGATTGTAGCCACAGAAATGGACTTTTGGAGAAGGAGTTGTGGAGTGAACAGATTAGATCGAATAAGAAATGAGGAGATCAGGAGAAGAATGGAGGTAAAAAAAGACATACTAGAACACATAGAGGAAAAGAAACTAACGTGGTACGGACATGTTAGAAGAACTCCGGAGGATCGCTGGATACACCGGGTAACTGAGTGGAGTCCATTAGGCAGACGAAAGAGAGGTCGACCAAGGCGATCATGGAGAGACGAAGTGGATGAGGCGATGGAATTAAGAAACCTGCAGGACGGAGACTGGCAGGACAAGGACAACTGGAGACAAGGGCTGAAAGCAGAAAGGCAGCGACAGCTGTAGATATCCTGGATTATATATATAATATCAGCCTAAGGGGGGTTCTTCTCCAGGAAAGATGTACAAGCAAGCACAATGAACCCTTTAAGTGCTGTGGTGAAATGTAATACACTTTTTCTTTTTTCAGATTCAGATCTCAGAGCCTATGAACCACTCTATGGTAAGAGAGTTTCTTTGTTTGATCTATATCGTTAATAAGGCGAATAGCTGGATAAGATCCAGCAGGTTAATAAAAAAAATAATAGGGGATCGATCTTATTTAAACACTGTAGAGTATTGATAGAGTATTACAGAATGTCAGGTTACCTAGAAAATTATTATTGTGATTTCGATGATGAAACATAATAAATAATAATAAGAAGCCGCGTTTATCTTAAAGTAAATAATACACTACAAAATTAAAATAAAATTTGTGCACAATAGTATATGGTTTACCGTGTAGAAAAAGCCTGACATTCCTGAACGAATGTGAAGATTGCTAGCAACACAGAGTCCAGGAATGTGGCTTTTCCTACGAGGTAAACATACTATTTTTCGTTTAAAATTCTATAGATATTAATTAATTTTGAAAAAATCACGAATAATTTTATTCATAAATAAATGGTGCTTTAAAATTCGTAATAAAATTGGTTGCGTTACTATGGAAACGTATTAATGTTGAATTGTCTAACTTGACGCGTATAAATTTAATTGCTAGTGTTTTTGAAAACAAAACAATGTAAAATGATAAGTAATGATGAATTTTTCATTTCTGGGACTCCTCCAGAGCTGGTTAAGGCACTGAATACTGCTTTTTTAGAATTATTGCCAAAGAAATCAAGAGAAAAGTATGAATATGTATATAAACGTTTTATGGACTATCGCAAGAGTAATTTTAAAATGTATTCTGCAATGCATTGAGCTTTTAAAAAATTTAAATTAATTCCTTATAAACATCGTGTTTTCAATCATTTATGTAGAACACTAACAACTGTAGGGAAATGAATATTTCCTAACAGTTAGGAAATCTTAACTTTTTTTATGGAATGTCAAAATTTCCTAGCGATTTGCGGAAAACTTATTTTTACTCGTTAAATATACTAACTTACTAAAAACAGTAGGTTGCGTGAAAAAAATTCAAACTAAAACGTTCGTTTGCTAGAAAAGTAGTGTAGCTACAGTGCAAAAACTAATATTAGGGACACGCTTCTCAGATCCGAGAAATGAAAAATTCAAGACGTAATTCCAGTTTGTGTGTTGTTTTAACCCGGATTGCCTTCCAACTTTGCCTTCTGGAATGTCTCTTCAGCATTCTGGAGTTGATGCTTTGAATTATTTAGTTGTTGTTTCAGCGAGACGAGAATAAGGAATGAGGGTATAGAATCGTAGAAGTAATGGAGAGTGACGTTGACGCTTCGTTGTAACGTTTATGAGGGTGTCCTGTGTTTTAAAAACTAAGAAGCAAAAATGTGACAAATACTCTTTTGTCCAATTAAACTTTTGCATCACTATTACAAAATTCGATTGTTTTCATAACTGTTTATTAACTTTTATTCATATTTACAATCTGAATACATACATACATAAAGTCACGCCTTTTTCCCATAGCGGTAGGCAAAGACCACTTCCTTCCACTTGCTACGGTTCTTACACACATCTTTTGCTTCCTCTACTATCTGAATAAAGTAAAAATATATATATATATATATATATATATATATATATATATATAAATGTAGTTTCATCTGTTACAAAGTGACGTAGGATGTAAAAAAAAAATTCGTTTATTTTTTACTAAATTATGTCATGTCTTTTGCTTTGTTACAGCTTTTCCCTTTCTTTATACAGTATCTCTGCTATTACTTCATCACTTTTCTTTCTTGGTCTTTCTCTTTTCGTATTTTTTACTTGTTTTTTTTACGGATCTATTTTCGTCCATCTTGTTTCAATGTCTCTTTTTTATGAATTCTATTGTGGCCTTTATGTTTAGATCTTTTCTTTTATCTACATTTTTCATCCTACCCTTTTATTTACTCTCTTATGGCCGATTTCTTCACTTCCGGATAAAGTTTGGGTTGGCTGTTTGTCAGATAAATTGTATCTATAAGATAACTAAAAATTGGGTTTCTTCATTCTCGGGTATGGATCTAATAGATAGAAAACCATCTCCATCTCCATCTCTTTGATGGTCTTCTGGGTGGACGGGTCCCTGCTGGTTTTTACTCTAGTACAATGAGTGGTAGTCTATCGTCGGTCATTCTCTTCACGTGGTTATACCTTTCTCTTCTCCTCTGCCTTTCCCATCTCACCACATCCTGTACGTCGCATTGTGCTCTAATGTCAGTGTTTCTTACGTGATCTCTTCTTGTTTTCCCGGCTATTGTTCTCAGTACTGACATTTCAGCGACTCGTAGCATCCTTTTGGTCTCGTTAGTATCCTCTCTCGCTTCTATACCATATGTCATTATTGGCCTGTCGCATGTCTTATATATTTTGATTTTACTCTTCTTTCGCATAAAAGGATTAGCTCATACAGTTTCACTTAGACATATATTATGATATTATGACTGATTTGTTATTTGGTTTCTCAGGTCCTTTACCGGGTCGTGAGCGCTGTACTTATCTATGCCCAGGTATCTAAATTGGCTCATTGGCTTCCTAGCGATGGTCATGGTTTTTGTTTTACCTATGGATATATCCATATTAAGTTGCTGACTGATCTGATAGAACTTAAATATCTGTCTCTGGAGGTCATTCTCACTTTCTGCGAATATTGCAGCGTCGTCGGCGTAGCAGACCATGCTGATAGCCCTATTGTTCTTTCTGTATCCCGAATTCATGGATGTTACTTCTTCTATGATTTTTTCCATCAAGAGGTTGAATAAAAATGGACCAAGGCTATCTCCCTGTCTAATTCCTCCTGGAGTGGAGATGCTAAATGTAATATTATCTCCAGCTTTGATTTGCGTTCTGTTAGTAGTGTTAAGGTTGTATACCGGTGTTACTATGTTGGCAGGGGCTTCTTTTTCCTTTAGGATTTCTATGACGTCTTCCAGGTGGACTCTGTCAAATGCCTTAGTAAGGTCGACAAAGCAAATAAATGCTGGTGTATTGTACCCTATTGCTTTTCCTTTATTTGTCTGGTAATGAAGATGGCATCGGTTGTTGATCTATTCTTTTTGAATCCTTGTTTTTACTCTCTGGTTTTTATTTGCTCCTCTAGTTTGTCCTTGAGCAACCCTGTAAACAACTTCATTGTTGAGCATAGTAGAGTTATTCCTCTGTAGTTTTTAGGCTTTGTTTTTTGCCCTTTTTTGTATATGGAAATTGTGATGCTGGTGTGCCAGTCCTTCGGGATTTCCGTAGTGCTCAAGATTTTATTAAATAGTGTTGTCAGTCTTTCTGCAAGCCCTGGATCGCTATTTTAGAAGCTCGTTTGGTATATCGTCTGTACCTGGAGCTTTTCTGTCCTTTAGTTTTTTTAATCTTGCCCTTGTTTCCATCTCGGTAACTGTTGCGCTAGCTGCTGTCTGGTATCTTTCTGCCACCTGTGTATCCTCGGGATCATATAGCTTCCTGAAGTATTTCTCCCATACCTCCGTAGTGACTCCTTTATCCTGTACCTACGTATTCATTTACAGGTTTCTTCCTGTTTTTAAGCATCTTCCACGCCTTTCTTTGGGCACCATATAGGTCATGATCCATGTCGCTTGTAAATTTGGCCAATGTTCTCTTTTGATCTCTTTGATTCTTGAGTTGACTCTGTTCCTGATTTGTATATATTCGGTGTGTTTTTCCTGGGTTAGGGTGCTCTTGTATGTTAGAAAACTTTTCCGCTTTACTTCTGCGAGGTCCTTCACTTCTTGACAGAACCACGGTTTGGTGGATTTTTTTGCATTTATGTTGATTTTCCTTTTTCCAATGGATTCTTCGGCCGCCTGGTGTATGCAGTTCTTTATTTCACTCCAGCATGTTTCAACATTTTGGTTAGTGAGGTCAATCTTACTCATTTTTTGCCTTAATCTGTTTTCGTACAATTTTCGTTAAAATTATATTATATTATTGTAAGTGATTATTTCAATAAATATAGCAAAAGAAATCTTTAAAAACAAAGTAAGAAAAAGGTAAGTCATAAATAAATTAATCATAAAAAAATTAGAATTGGAATTGCAAAGCTGTTTTTTATGAAGAATAAAGAAACTGAAAAAAAATGGTAAATAGCTACCTGAATTTTGCAATTTATAAATTATATTATTTTTAATACAGACTTTTAAGATCTTTTGAATCATATGATTATTGCATGTTAGGAATATTTGTATGAAAAATATGAAGACATGATTTCATAAAAATAAATAGTTTTAGAAAACAAAAATGGGAATTGGAGAATTTTCAACTTGTGTCAATATTGAAAGAATAGCATTGAAGACGCTATAACAGTGAAAAATTATTGTTAGTAATAATCAAGCATTGTTTATAACAATTAAATATTGTTACTTACAAATGATTATTGATCAAAATAATTAAAAGAAAATCAATTGTTATAAACAATTGGAAATAGCTCCCGCTTATGAAATGATAGGAAAAAGTTTGAAAGAAAACATTTTCTTTTAATTATTTCCACTGGGAAGTTAGTCGTGTGGACCACTCGGGTCGCACCCAGACTACTGATATTTTCAATATTATAATCCAAAGAATATCTAAAATCTATGACAACTTGAATAAAGATTGATGAGAGGTTAAAAGTTAGTCACTACCATCTTTTTGGTACGAAGAAACTTGCGAAATAGGTTAGGTGATGTCCGCCCATGCAAAAAATCATTGTCGGTAGATCACACAAACGGAGTTTATGAAACGGTTGTCGGTCAATGACCTTGGTGACCTCCACTTCTGCGAGATGCTGCTAACTGATGGTAATACGCCCCCAACTCTAAGGAGTTTCATTAATGGAAGAAGAGAAATCTCATTGCCACAACATACGATGACATTTGATTCTCTGTTGCCAATTACGCGATTTTAAATCGGTTTCGCGTAATATCTTCGCTCCTTATTCATACTGTAACCGATTCAAAATTAGTACACTAAACAATTCATTTCATAAAAATATTTTTACTCACACTACGCGACAATTTTATCGCATTTGCGGGATAAGATGATTATTTTGTAAATTATTATAAACAATATTGTAATTCGCAATTTAATCGTGACATTTTGTTTTTTATCTATAGCTAAGTCTACTCGAAAAATATTACAATCGCAGTGTAAAATGTTCAATCATTTCTTATGTTTTGAATTATTAAAATTTATTAACACAGGATCCAAAAAGAAATATAAAAAATATCAGTGGTCTGGGTGCGACCCAAAAGGTCCACACGACTAACTTCCCAGTGGAAATAATTAAAAAATAAAAAATGTTTTGTTGGTATAATCAGTAAAATTATTATAAAAAACGATTTCAAATTGTTTAATACAAATTATAATTGTCATTAACAATATTCTGTTTATGCTTTTCTTAACATTTCATAAGCGGGAGCTATTTTCAATTGTTTATAACAATTAAATTTTTTTTTAATTATTATGATTAATAATCATTTTTTAGTAACAATATTCAATTATTATAAACAATACTTGATTATTACTAACAATAATTTTTCAGTTATAGCGTCTACAATGCTATTCTCTCAATATTGACACAAGTTGAAAATTCTCCAATTCCTATTTTTGTTTTCTAAAACTATCTCCTTTTATGAAATATTGTCATCATATTTTTGATACAAATATTCCTAAAATGCAATAATCATATTATTTAAAAGATCTTAAAGTTTAGGTAGTTCACCATTTTTTTTCAGTTTTTTTATTCTCCATAAAAAACAGTTCGACCGATTTCGCTGAAAATCTAATCATTTCTAAGTTGCGTAATTATGCGTCGAATGCAATTGGTCTCACGTCGATATCATTTTTTGTTCTCGAGATAATCGAGACGAAAAATAATTCCGAACGAACATAAGTACATACACACACAGACTTAAAACTATTGTATTCGACTATGGGGACCTTGAAATGTGGAGATTTGTCAAAATTTGGGATTCGCAAAATCGGACCTATTACTATAACTTCCCAATGGGAAGTAATGGGACTTAATACCAGCATCGGTTATTACTTCATAATTTTCAAATTAAAATATTCCGAAAACGGTACACGAAATAATATCTATGGCTAGAGTATAATATTTGAAAAAGAAAAACTTCATATCTGGAAATAAAATGTAATGCTAGTAACAATTGATATTATGCCAAAAACCAGTATTACGAGTTTTAATCTTTAGGAAATACAGAAGCTTTTTGGAAATTTCTGAAAGTGAAATTATGCCAAAAAAGTAACATAGTTTTTTTGGCAGGTGCAGTTAGGAATGGCCCTGCTGAACTTAAGAGACTGTGATTTAATTATATATCCAGCTAATACCAAAAAATAGTAAATATTCAGACATGTGCCATTTAGCATTAGTGTATTCTGTAATGTATTTTTCGTAGTTGTTTGTTCATTCATTTTTCATTTGACTATTTTACTTACCGGAATTATTCAATCCTTCAACAATAATGCTATTTCTGCAATATAATAACAAGACACAATTTTGTAACTCTTAATTTGAGTTCGATAAATAGTCTTTTAAGATACGTTCATACCTTCAATTACCTTCTTACGATTATGAGATATTTAGGAATTTGTCAACAATTTTATTTCTGTATTTTTACACAAAACTAACAAACAAGCAAGACAATAAGGGCACAATTATATTTGCCAAATTATAAATAAATAATAATAAATGATCCGTCAGGTGTCATCCAGACTTTTGTAATCGCGAATCAGCGAATCAACCCTGAGCGAAATATGGCCAATTTTGGTTGACCTTAGGGAACTTTCCCATGAAATATTTTGGTACAGCAGGTTGGTTGAATGCCTAAGAGAGGACCTTCTTCAGGAAGATTGAACAAGAGGGCCATTGAAGCCTCTTAGGTGCTACCCCTCTCCTCATTTTAGTTTTAAAAAAATAATGCAATAGCTGAAAATGCATAACAATTTTTGTTAAATATTTTAATCGAATATTATATATTTTTTTTAACTGCATAACTAAAAACATAGTATAATTTTATTACATGTATCGCAAAAGATTTAGGCACTAATATTCCGTTTATGCAAGAACTAAACAATAATAATCAGTACTTATTGGCAACAGTGTCACCTTCGCATTTAAATCAAAATCTGGGACCGCTATACATAATGGACCTAATGGTTCAGAAGCCATCTCTCGTCTTAATCATTATTTTTTTTTCTTTCGGATTTTATTCATTCAGAAGATTGGGAAGCGTAGGAGAACATCATCTGTTGGTGTGTTAACATTGTTTATGGATCGATTAAATTTTGGCGGTGACTAATGTACCAACAAGCACGGTGAATTATTTTGTTTCAAGAATCTGAGCTACAAATTTCAAATCTCTACTCTTGAATACATACATTTTATAATATTTTTGCCAAATATGTAGTAAATCGTGTCATAATACGAGGGCGGTTTGATAAGTCAGTGACTTTTTGAATAAAACAATTTTTTTTCCGCAAATAAACTTTTTATTTTTCTACATAATCACCTTTTAGCTCGATACATTTAGTCCAGCGTTTTTCTAATTTTTTTATTCCCTCCAAATAATAGTTTTTTTCAAAGCTCTCAAAATACGCGTTTGTTTCGGTAATGACTTCTTCATTCGACTCAAATCTCTTACCGCCCATCCATTTCTTTAGGTTTGGAAACAGAAAATAGTCTGGAGAATATGCTGGATGGGGTAGCAGTTCGTATCCCAATTCGTGGATTTTGGCCATCGTGACTAGACAAGTGTGCACACGTGCATTGTCTTGATGAAACAGCACTTTCTTCTTCGCCAAATGCGGCCGTTTTTGCTTCAAATTAACGTCAAATCTGTTCAAAAGCTTTGAATAATATTCGCCGGTGATCTTTTTACCTTTCTTGAGGTAATCGATGTGAATGACACCGCGTACATCCCAAAAAACTGTGGCCATGACCTTGTTGTCTGACAGACTCTGTTTCGCCTTCTTTGGTCCACGTTCACCCCGAGCAACCCACTGTTTCGATTGTTTCTTGGTCTCTGGCGTGTTGTGATGGATCCATGTTTCATCCACAGTAACAAAACGGCGCAAAAATTCGTCCGGATTACGGCTGAACATCGCTAAACACTCTTTTGAAGTGGTCACACGATTGCGCTTATGGTCGAGTGTGAGCAATCGCGGCACCCATCTCGCAGAGAGTTTTTTCATGTCCAAGTATTCGTGTAAAATATGATGTACCCGTTCAGTTGAGATACCTACAGCATGAGCCAACTCACGCACTTTCATTCTCCGATCATCCAATATCATTTCATGGATTTTATCGACGATTTCCGGCGTAATCACTTGTTTTGGGCGACCTGGACGTTCGGCGTCACTAGTGCTGGTACGCGACCACAACGGAACTCTGTAAACCACTTCTTAACCATTTAAATTGATAATGCCGAGTCCCCGTAGTATATATCAAGTCTTTCCTTAGTTTCAGTGATGGATTTTTTACGTAAAAAGTAATGCTTAATCAGCACACGAAATTCACTTTTTTCCATTTTCGTAAAAATTCACGAGGTTGTCTGCTTTGAACGGCTATCAAACACCAACTGCACGACGTAGCTTGCTCAAAATTAGAAAGTTGCCCACTTATAGATTATAGTTGACGGCAGCACTGTTGCATTTGGAGTAACTGCGCGGGAAATTCAAAAAGTCACTGACTTATCAAACTGCCCTCGTAGATTAAAACCTTGGTTTTCTGTTTGTTTTCAGCCAAGCGGTCTTTGGATATTTCAAAAATTTAATGTAAATTTATCGGCGGTATACAAAAATCGCCACTGACCCCCTGTTAATTTTGGGTTAAATTATTGACTTGAAAAGGGTATTTCCTTAAATCTCCACCGCTCTTGTTTAATACCGATTATTATTAGCCTTACCTAACCTAATACCAACAGTACATGGTGAAGAACTTTGAAAATGCGGGCACTAAGTAACGTGTATGTATTTGAGATAAAATTTGTTGTGTGCCCCTATTTTTTTCTGTATGCCTTTTTTAATATTGGAGTACATAGGTAGATCTGTAAAATGTGTTGGGTTTTATTTTTGCGTTTTTTATTATAATTTCCACAACAGTGACTTGATTATTAAAATCAGCTTTAGATAGGTGTCCTAAATGCCGACACAGTAAGGCGACTAGAATCATTCGAGATGAGGGAGTACAAAAGGCTCTTAAAAATACCCTTGATATACCACATCGGTAATAAAGAATTCCTGTGAAGAATAGGTAAGGACAGAGAATTAATAGCTACCATAAAGAAGAGGAAAACCGCGTACTTAGGACATGTAATTCGGAGTGATCGAATAAAGCTGCTGAAAGTAATAATGGAAGGCAAAGTAGAAGGCAGACGAGGTATAGGAACGCACCAAACATTCCTGGTTAAAAAATATAAGAGACTGGACCGAAATAAATTCATACTCCTTATTCTGAACTGCCCAAGACCGTCTCTATTTCGCCAAGATTGTTGCCAACCATCACTAAGGTGAAGATGGAACCGAAAGAAGAAGGTAGGTGTCAAAATACAATGATTATACCTGCACATCTTTTCCTATAAATAAAAGGGTCATCAAAAAAGATCCATAAAAGCCCGTGGCGATTCTCGGCTATGGGTGTCCAGGTAACCGTGTAAGCTGTGGCGATTTTAGGATGTGAATTTAAGGCGTAGTAATTTTGGTGGCCATTTTGAGAAACACCGAATTTTTCATTAAAAAGATTTTTCATCGCGTAATAGTAACAGCATTATAAAGATATTAGCAAAACAATATTGTGGCCCACAGAAACACATCATTCGAAGAAACAGAAACAATATTTTCAGATACTACCTGACCTAATACTGTTGTTAATATTTTTTTTTTGTTTTTAGTCTGTGCCTTCACAGTCAAATATGATGCTGTTCCTCCTCATCCTCACATAGTTTGCATATTAGGTTCTCCAAAATATCCTTACGTTATGCTGATGTTGTCACGTGCCTATTTTTTCTATAGTTTCGTATTCATGGTTGCATACAGTACTCTAGTGATAAGATTCGATAGTTGGTTCGCAATTACTGGATATTAACACGGACGAGGCACAGATTTGAGAAGATTGTGGGTTGACGTTTATTCCGCGCCATTTTTCTTGATTTCCGATATAGGAGAGAGTCGTGTTTTGAGAGTCTTGGAGGCCAGGTGTCGGTGAACGTTGTTGGGGACGGTGTGTTATTAGCACGTGTGCAGAACCTCTATGGGATTTCTTACATATCTGGCTGTATTTGGGCCATCTTAATTGGATTTTGAAGAAAAACCATTTGATTTTTAACTTGACCATTTTGTCTTGCCTTTGTTGTGGAGATTTCTGGCGTCAAGTTAAAATAACCGTTATCGGGATCTATTTGAGGGAAGCCATTGTTAACCAGTGCCGCCCCCATAATCTAACCAGCCCCCGGAGTAGTTTAGGAGTAGGCCACAGGAGTAGGCCACAGGAGTACATGTGAATTCGCATACCCAAAGGTTATCAGTGATTTATTTTTAAATACATAACGCCGTGTCTCATTCGGCACCACGAGTAAGTCTTGCTTCAGTTTATAAATATAGTGCTTTGTGAATTCGTATACCCAAAGGTTAAAAGTGATTTATTTTTAAATATATGTCATGCTGACACCACTATTATGTTCTGTTTAGTTTATTAGTATAGTACATTGTTGGAAACTATTTATTGCATTAGATAATATGCCAAAACTAAACTTGGATTAAAATAACCTTCTCAATAATTCTTTATGTCCAAGTTAAAACATATTTTCTTCCTACTTATTTGTAAATATCCTACAATCTTGATATTTTAAAGGACAACCATTGTAAAGGTATTTTTAAATGAACTTGATTGTTTTGGCAGTGAAAATCTTTATGTAAACGGTTAACTAGTGAATTTTCTTTGCCTTTATGTAAATGTTTGAATTAGTGTTATTAATGAGTTAACTATATATATATATATATATATATATATATATATATATATATATATATATATTTGTTTTACCTTTTGTTCTTTGCCTTTATGTAAATGTTTGAATTAGTGTTATTAATGAGTTAATTTATATATGTCTTACCTTTTGTTGTAACTTGGTAAAGTCTGTTACTCTTACTGCTGTTCTGGTTATTTTATAAAGTTGTAAATTTTACATTTTTGGTTTGTTTTAGCAAGAAAATTTTATCATAGCTGTTAATTTTGACTACATTTGTTATGATGCTACTATTGAACTGTGTACCTTAATTATCTATTGTGTGAGTAAAGTATCCAACATATTTTGCTATAATTTTATTTATTTGGTTCACCATAATCATAGTTGTTTATCTTGTGTCTCTGCTAGTGCCTATAAGATCTAGGGGTTCCCGGCTTATACCGTCAAGTCGGTGGCGCAGCTCACTTTTATATTTTGTTCTTCTACCCTCTACGGCTGAGCTCGGGCATAATTTGTCAGTAGAGAAACCGCTAGCAGAGTACTCGTTAGAGAACGAAAAAGACGTGGCAATGTTTCCTCACAAAATATGCCCCCTAACGAGCCCTGTTAACAGGCTTGCCTAGGTATCGCACCTTGGTTACAAACTGTAGCTGTTTTACCAGGAAAATTGGAGGTTTAAGACCCTCCAAATTCCTTCTCTTTGTGAATGGTACAGCCACTGTTGTGGAGGGTTTGACAGTGAGGTCAATTTCCCCGCACCAGGGAGGTTTGTGATAGTTAAGTGGATGACAATGACATCTGCCTACCCTTGTGCATACAAGCCGTAATTGTTGAGTCTCACCAACAATTCAACGACCCCTTCATAGGACGGGTGATATTACTCCTCCTAATGGTGTTCCCCTAGTTGCGTTGTCAATTTAATAACGTGGAAATTTTACCGAAATGGTTGAAAAAAATCGATCAGTTTTAAACCTCTTAATTTGTTTGTCTTTTCTTTAAATTCTGACCAAATTGTGTTGCAAAAATGTGTTGTTTCATGTGCCCAAAAGCTCAGATTCGTTGAAAAGATATACTTTCCAATGTTTAAAGCCATTGTCACAGTCAAAGATATTGGAGGTCTATTCCAGCATGTTTTTCTATTTGCTTGTGTTGAAAAAGTATTTTTCCTCCTCACCAAATAAAAATCTCGAATTTTTTAGACAGATTTTTTAGCAGGTACAGTTAGAAAAGTAATTCTTTTTAAAGACTCAGCAAGTCAACAGGTTGTTGAAAAACGAAATAATATTTAAACTTCGCATGTTAAGTATGATCGCGTCGTCGACGTGAGTTCAAAACAAATCATTTTCATCGAAGCAATTTGAGATGTTTAAATATGTGCACATATAGCCAGATACGACATCAATTGAAATGTCCTACAGCCAATTACAGTAGTCAGTTGTCATAATCTGAAAATCGATAAAAATCTACCTAGTTATTTACTACTTGTAATCAATCTCCATAAGTCAATGTTTATAACAAGTTGACTGACGTATAATATTTAGATTTAATAATTAAAATTACAAATGCTCGGTAGTTTGTTTTGTAAAACATTCCCATTAGTTATTAAAAATACGAAATCAAATCAATGCACAGTGGATTGAGCAAAAAAACATTATTAAAAATTTTTAATGATTTCTTTATACAAAAAAAAAGAAAAATAAAAAAAATTTAATACGAGCCAGAGCAATGAAATTTTTAATTTAATGGTAGCCATCTAAACTCTTCGAAAAATTGCTTCTCAAGAGACTAAAACCATTAATAGAAAACAGCAATATAATTCGTGACCATCACTTCGGTTTTAAACAGAACCACTCAACCATTGATCAGGTGCATCGTAATTGAGCGAGCTCTTGAAGAAAAACAGGTCTGTTTAGCAGTCTTCCTGGATGTTTCGCAGGCCTTCGACAAGGTGTGGCATGCAGGTCTTGTGCATAAACTTCATAGAATTCTACCGAAACAATACGTAGAGCTTTTGTCATTATATATCACAGACAGATTCTTCAGAATTAAACAGGAAGATGCATATTCCAGCTTAAAAGAAATAAATGCGGGTGTACCTCAACGTAGTGTGGTAGGCCCTATTCTCTATTTATTGTACACTAGCGACATTCCACGACTGGAAGATGTAAAAATTGCCACATTTACAGCACTCCTTGCAGTAGATCAAGATTAGGACGTGTCCTGTATAAAATTGCTGTCAGCTACTAATGCAATACTTGCTAAACAATGGAAAGTCAAGCTTAACGAAAATAAATCGATCCATGTCAAATTTACCAACAAAAGACAAGTCAATCCACCACCCCTATATATTAGTGACAACTTTGTACTATATAGTAACAATGCTAAGTATCTTGGCATGACTCTTGACACTAAGCTCAGATAAAAAGCGCATGTAAAAAAGTAAAGAACCAAACTTGGACTAAAGTATAGACAACATTATTTATTCATTTAAATTACTACTATGCGGGGTAACAACAGTTAAGACAACAAATAACAATAACAATAACAGTAATAAAAGAAAAATTCAAAGTAAATACTCAAAATACCCGCCTTCCACTTCAATACAGTTTGTAAGGCGTCTCCATAAAGATCTTTGAATATTAAATAACATTAGTCGATTATTTTTAATAATATTAGCTGCTTCTTGAATTTGTTGTCGTAATTCTTTAAAGGAATTAATTGTATCTTTGTAAACCATGTCATTCATTTGTGATTATATTGAGAAGTCTAGAGAGTTTAAATCTGGACTTCTAGGTGGCCAAACAAATTCACTGCCACGCCCAATCCACCGGTGAGGAAAATGTTCATTCAGGTATTGCCGTACTGGCAGAGAAAAATGTGGCGGCGCCCCGTCTTGCATAAACCACATGTTCCGCCTTATGGCAAGTGGTACATCTTCTAGTAGTGTGTTTAACTGTTGTTCAAGGAAGTTTAAATAGAGGGGCCCGTTCAAATTAGGAGGAAGTTTAAAAGGACCAATAAAAAAACCAGATATCACACCACACCAAATATTTACCTTGAATTCATGCTGAAAATGTCGTTCCTTTTGAGCATGTGGATTTTTGGAGTCCCACAAATGATTGTTTTTCCAATTAAAAACACCTCGACTAGTAAACGTCGCCTCATCGGCCAAAATGAGATAATTAAGAAAATCCTGGTTCTCGTTTTGTTTATCTAGCATAAATTAAGCAAACTGTAGGCGAACTGGTAAATCGTGGGGTAGCAAATTCTGGACAGAATGATAGTGATATGGACGGAGATTCTCTTTCTTCAAAATTCTCCAGATAGACGATTGGCTTATTCGTGTTGCCGCACTTAACCGACGAGTACTGAGATCTGGATTTTCTGAAATACGAACTAAAACCTCCTCTTCATCATTGACGTTGATATTTTTTGGAGCACCATTTAAGCTTTTAGGACGAAAACATCTTGTTTCGCCTATGCGGGTATAAATACGTCTGAACAGTTTGTGATTGGGTTGTTTTCGATTTGGGTATGATTCTAAATACCTTCTGGCTGCACCAAGTCCACTATAATTTGACTGAGCAAAAACACAAATCATATCACGCATTTCACTGTTGGAAAATTCATTATGTCGTGGCATTTTCTTATTTTACTACAAATAATACACTCTTACTTAATGACAGTAAAATTTTCAAATATTTCTTTACACGAAAAACTGATAAGTTCTGACACAAGCCTGCTTGAAAAAAGTCAATGTAATAACGGTGGCTTAGCAGTCTTGACGCTGAATGTTTAAAATGCAAATAACTAAAAAACTAATAGTTACATGAAATAAACAGGAGTACCTTTTTTAATTAAAATTAAACTGCCTTTTAGATTTTCTTGTCATTTTAGCCATAACTCATTGGGAAAAAAAGACATGTTATAATTTACCTAAGTAACAGCATACAATTCGTAATTTTCATGCCAAAGAACATAAAGTTTCCAATTTTTAAGACGATGCTGCTTAAAATCAAAAAATTATTAAGAAATTTCAAATTAAAATTCCAACTTTAATTACCCTGTATCTCGTAAACCTGCAATATTTGTATAAGACATGTTAAACTCAATCGCCATATTTTGGTGTGTAGTATTTCCAGTTCAGAGATTGCCCATTCTTAGTGAATCACCCTGTACTAGAAAAACATATAAAATTATATGCTGCTAATAAAAAGGGTTTTTTGCCGAATTATTTGCTATTATCGGCAAAGAATGTTTCGAGTTGTTCATTACATCCAATTAAAGTCCTAATTTGTGAAACAGAAAAAATTATTTTTGACTTCAACTATACATGAGAATTATTGTGTATCTAGCTAGACCTTATCAATAACAATGCTTGTCTAACATCCCCTTTATATTCTTCTTCTTAGTCGTTTGCTCGGTTTCGAGCATCATGAATTCCTGTATTGTTTTTTGTGATGGCTTTTCATTCCTGTCTATCTTCTGCCATCTTGAATGTTTGGTGAGGTTTTTGCCGGTTAGACCCTTTATATAACAGTCCGTAAATGGAAAATCAAAAATCCCAAAAACCAACTTTTATAAGGAAGAAAAAAGACAATAAAAAAACCATTGAGCATCTGCTGTGCAGAATAAAAGCTTAGAAGTAACGTGATTTCTGAATGGCCTAGAAGAAAAGGCAGTTGTTGTCATTAAAAAAACATCAATCCTTGCAATGAGTTGAAAGTGCTTTATAACGAGGTTCTAAAAGAAAATTTTTTTACAAGAAATCACCATGTGTCATTATAGCGAATTAATATGAATTATTCTCAACTCTCCTAAAAGTGATCCAATTGAATTTATCGATATATTAGCGAAGAGTTTTATTGTAATTGCCACATACAAAATTAATTCTAAAAGCTAGAATGATTGTTTGGACAGAAGAGAGACAGACACCGCGCATACCCTTGAACCAAGTCTCTCCATCTCGATTTTGGGAGTCACGGTGTCCAATAATATGTCTTGACATGACCATGTTGCTAACATCGCAAAGCCGGCAAGCCAGAGGCTAGGTTTTCTGTGGAAAGCCAGAAAGTTTTTTACTCCTGATCAACTGTTGACGACGTACAAGGCTCAAATCCGACCTCTACTGGAGTATTGCTCGCACATTTGGGGTTCAGCACCAAGGCATTCTCTTCGTCTTCTAGATTCCATTCAGAAAAGAGCCATTCGCTTGATAAACAGCTCAACTCTCACAGATACCCTTCACCCTCTAAAACATAGAAGAAGAGTTGCAGACCAGTCATTGCTCTACGAAGAACTCGGCACGCTGATCAGTCTCACCCATTTACTCTCAAGATTGACACTACAAGGAACAATCTTCATCAAGAATCCTTCTTTTACAGGGCTGCTACGGAATGGAACAAGCTTCCAAAATCAGTTTTTCCAGAGAACTATGACCTGCAACTTTTTAAAAAGCGTGTCCACAATCATTTCCTTTCTATAATCTCTTCCCCTTCTAATAGTCGCAGTGCGGACCGTCCGCGGCCCACACGATAGGTCTACCCTTTTTGCGACTATTTTCATAAAAAAAAAATACCAGTTTGTGGTCTGTCGAGCGGCGAGTCTAGTGCAGAATTTTAAAATCCGATGAATAATTCAATTGCATATTTTCACACAAAACGACCTTCCTTCCATCGAGAAAATGTGAAAAAAATGAAACACCTGAGTTACTCATCGTAGTACCTATTAATCGATATAATTGGAATTTTTTTTTTTAATTTTAATAAAATTAGCTGCTAAATAATACAGTCGAAAAACAAACAAACACATTTAAAAAACAAAATTCAGATGGAACATTTAACTTTTAATGCCGCTGCAAAAAAAATTCAATGTTCTAAAAAATAGTTGCAGTTTATAAAATTCTTAAGACTATTTCTGTAAAGAATTCGAGTCGAAGCCATAAAATGCATCTTCATTTATTGATTGATTTTTTTAGATACCCTTATTAAACGTACTCTAAAGAACTTATTCATAAACGGTTGCTTGAAATATTTAAAAGAGAGTGCGTATGGAATAGGAATAAATAATTTGATCATCAAATGTCTCCTTTACGCCGATGATAAGATCATATTAGCATCATCTGATGAGGAGTTGCAGGCGATGGTTACTATAATGTATGATACCTTAAAAATCAAAAGGATGAAAGTGAATATAAACAAAACAAAAGGTTTTTGAAAGAGAAGAAAGTTTGACAAACTGAAAGGTACCTTAAAGCAAAACAAACTTTATGAGCAGCCGGAACGTGTCAAAAAAAGCACGAGAGTGCTGGTCGCTACATTTATGTATGGTAGTGAATGTTTGGCAAAAGAAGCATTAAAATCAATTCTGTGGAGATAAGTAATCCTAGAAGTACAGCTGGAGAGACTCTGATGAATGAAGTGAGGAATATTATAAGAGAAAGCTGTGGTGTGAAACAAGAGTGATAACAAAGATAGATAAAGGAATGCTTAGATGGTTCGAATACGTAGAAGGGATGGATAAAAGAAGCTTGACGAAACAGATTTATAAGGCAAGTGTGTATGGGCAAGTCGGTAAAAGTTAACCTCGACGGTCATATGACCGATTCTAATGTATGGATCGTTAGTATGGTGGCCAGCCCTAAAAAAGGAAGTCAACCATAAAAAGGTAGAAAAAGTCCAGAGATTGGCATGTCTGCTGATCAAAGGCTGTTTACGGACCAGCCCAACAAAAGCACTTGAAACAATTCTACATCTACAACCAGTAGATTTGATTGGGAGATAATTTGCAGCTAGTGCGGCTCTCAGACACAATACTGTGTCCCCATGGACCGAAGCGCACTATGGTCACTCTAGAATCCTAAGAGAATACGATCTGGGCAGAAAAAACACTGATTACACTTAACCTACCACTATGTTCGAAGGCGACCTATTCCTGGAAATCCCATCCAGAGAAGATTGGGCCTAGAATCTAGTTAAACCTCAGGGCGCAGTTCAGCGAGATATCCATTCTTTGCGACAGCCAGGCTGCTATCAAATCACTGAACTCAGTCTACTTGACCTCTAGGCCAGCGGTGCAATGACAAGCCGCCCTGAATGAGCTAGAAACTAAGTTTAGAGTTCACATTGTCTGGGTACCCAGACACAGGGACATACCAGGTAACTGTAAGGCGGACGAGCTAGCAAGAAAGCGCACCACCCTCCCAGCTGTAACTGTCTCATCTCAGAAAGGAGTACCGATTGCAAACTGCCGGCTCCTCCTGCGCAGCACAGAAGTTCAAAAAGCCAACTTGAGGTGGAAAAATGAACCCACATGCACATCATTGAAACAGATTTGGCCTAAACTATATCTACTTCAAACTAATGATGTTTTAACTCTATCCAGGGAGTCCATTAAAAATGCGATCGCGGTCATAACAAGACACTGGGCAGGTGGATCCCATGCATGGCGCATGGGAATCGCAGAGCTACGACACGACTTTTGTAGAAGCTGTCACGATAAGGAAGAGGAGGAAACAATTGTACATCTTCTCTGCCACTGCCCTGCCATAGACAGAAAGCGGCTTTCTAAACTAGGGCAACCAAACTTTGATGACTTATCTAATCTCAACTCAGTTAGCATTAAAGACCTTACACTTTTTATTAAAAGTTTTAACTGGTTCTCACGGTAGAGGGGAAAGGCACCACCGTCCATCACGGTATCACAACGGGCCAAAAGGCTTAAGTGGGTTTCCTCCGAACCACCGTTTTAACCTAACCTCGGCGAACATATTTCGATCGGATTGAAATTTTTTGAGGAAAGGCCAGGTCAAGAGTACCAGAACCGACGATCATGTATGAAAACGCTGTGTAAAAACCGGAGCAAGTGGAAAGAAGTGGTCTCTGTCTACACAATCGGGAAAAAGGGGTGACTCGTATGTATGTTTTTATGAAACTGTAATCTGTAATCATTTTTTAGGTATTACTTTTATTAAAGCTAGCGCAGAAAATAAGATATTCGTCAAAGCACATATTCATACGTAGTTTCTTAGTTTTTGCAATATTTCTAGACTAAAAATCTCATTTTTGAAAACTTTAGGACCTACTTAAAAGTCGAAAATGAACATATTTTTGAAACTTTAAAGAAATACCAAATTACAAGAAGGCGCAATTTAAAAAAGGAAAGTAAAACTCGTTTAACTTAACTTTAAAAACTTTCTTGTACGTATGCATATATTTTCATATCATTTACAGTTTCTGTTCGAAAAGCTTTCCAGCTTTTAATCAACAAACACGACAAAAAGATTCGCTAATAAAAAGTAACTGTTCCCATTTCTCTGTTTAGTCTGTTTTTATTTTTGTTCGCGTCTTAAACAGGAAATTTGTTTTCCGAGAGGCAGCAGCAGTATCATTCGAAAATGCGGCGTTTTTGTTTAAAATTATATTTTCGGTGTTTATTGTTACTTGAAGCTGGGGATATTTTCTGCAATGCTACTACATCAATTGTTTGTCAGCCGCTATTGTTTCATATAAAATCTCCCAGTTGGTACATTAAATTTTCGAAAATCATTACATACAAGATAAATAATACAGGGTAGATACGATAAAAAATAATTTGTTTCATAGACTAGTTTAATTTTCATCACTTATAATTCTGGACTACTTAAAAAATCTACTTAAAATGTTATTTTTAGTAGACAGTTGAAATTTGACGTATCAAAAGACTACATAAAATATGTTCTGCAACAATGTTGGCTGTATTCCGGGGACAAATTAACCACTCATTTTGGACTTGTATCTTAAATGTTAATCGTGTCCAAAAAAGACCTAATTTTAACTCTAATAACGTTACCATCACTGGACAAAAAACTGTTTTGTGAATTGCGCAAGTGTCTGATAATCGACTGCTACAAAATCAGCAAACTGTTTTGACAGTTACTAAACTATCAGCAAAGTGTATGGGAACAGCGTACCCACTATACATAATATAGATATATTATATTAAAATTAGTTTTATTTGGACATGAGTTTAAGCAATATGATTTCGTTTTCCAGCTATTCCTATCGGATATCCTACAGGATACAGATATAGGTACAGAACTCTGTTAGTTAGAATCATGTTAAGTACCTACTATCGCTTCCTGGTTTCCAGGGTACTAACTAATAGAGCGAGCAATACAGTAGTCGCATATAATGTGTAACATTTGACATCTCACCTTAGTAATAAGTAATTTTACAATTATATTCTGAAAAAAATGAGTCGGGTATTATTTGAAATGATTTTTCATAACAAACAATAATTCTTTTTAATAAAAATTGTATTTTATTTAATTGACAATGACAGTGACTGAAATTAACCTCAAAATGGCTAACTGTAACCACGCGCTCATTCGTCAAATCAACTCTCGGAAAAATGGTTGGACGTCTATCTGATGGTCAACTCTAACCGCGCGCTAATTTATCAAATTAAATATTACTGTTACTGTTACACATTTCACAAAATGATCCCCACAAATTACGAGTAAGAGAGAGGAAAGATGTTACACATAAAAAAGGACTTATGAGGTTCTTTATGTATTATTTGTATTCTGTATTATTTGACGGTACAATAAAGAAGCAAAAAGAAATTATTTATTAATTTATTATAAATTGTAATATCTACAACAAAAAACAGTGTAAACATCTTCTTATCAATAAAGGTAGATAAAATCTATTTTTTATGCAATCCTGATCTAAATATTTTTATTAATGTAAATAGGTCTTATCTCCTAACAGTGCAACCTGTTGTTTAAGTGACTTCTACAAAAATTTTGTTAATCTATGCCAAAACATAAATATTTTTTGCTAATTACCCAACGTAATTGTAATTTTTTGCACAACAGCTATAGTTTTTGAGTTACCATTTTTTTAAAGAAATTTATATTTGACTTTTTTTTGTGGGTCTAAAAGTAGTAAACAAGAAAGAAAGAACTGTAAATAACAGCTGACAGCTAAAAATTAATGACAGTCAATAATAACAGGTTTGTTTTTTTATTTCAAACACGTTTTTTAAGAAAAAAAATACAGCGGTTTGTTTCTTTTTTTTTAAAAGTATTGTTTTTTTCAAAAACATTGATTTTCCTTAATACAAAGAGTAAACTTTAAACAGAAAGGTTTGGCAACTTTTTAAATTAATCTATATTTTAAATACATACATACATATAGTCACGCCTTTTTCCCGTAGGGGTAGGCAGAGACCACTTCCTTCCACCTGCTACGGTTCTCACCCACGTCATTTGCTTCTTTTAATTTCATCAGTGCTCTCATACATGCTCGTCGGTTGTTGGAACTCTTGACCTGGCCTTTTTTTAAACCTCTACCGTTCATTCACACTCGCCTTATAAATTTGTTTCGTCAATCTTCCTTCATCCATCCTTTCTAAGTGTCCAAACCATCTAAGCATTCCTTTATCTATCTTTGTAACCACATCTTCTTTTACACCACATTGTTCTCTTATCTCACTATTTTTTACCTTATCCAACTGAGTCACTCCGGCTATACTTCTCAGACTACTTATCTCCGCAGCATTAATCCTATTTTCATGCTTCTTCTGCCAAACCCAATATTCACTACCATACATAAGAGTAGGAACCAACACTCTCCTATGCACAGCCAGACGTGCCTTTTTGGACACTTACTCGCTGTTCATAAAGCTATGCAGTGCCCCATTCATTTGTTTTCTTGCCAACAGCCTTCGTTCAATGTTACTGTCATATTTTCCATCTCTCGTAAACTTTGAACCCAAGTATACAAAATCATTAACTTGCTCCACTATTTCTCCCCTAACCAGAACTTCACAGTTTGTCATGCTTTCTTCTCTTTCAAAAACCATTACTTTCGTTTTGCTTACATTTATTTTCATCCCTTTGATTTTTAGGGCATCATTTGAATGTACAATTATTAAAAAGATACTGAAATTCATACTAGGAACAGAGATGTCGCTGCGGGTGCCACAGCTGATCGATTCTGTTGTAAATGTTAAAGTTTTTTTTTTCCAAACGAATTAATTGAATAATGCTTCCCAGTTCATTCATAAATTAATTTTACTAACACCGTTTTACCATATTTTCAGCAGTTGGAACTTTTGAATGGAATGAGATATCGACTTCGGATTTTTAGTATTCAACTGCATTATTGTTAGACATTATATCTGCCATGTTGCCAGTTTTTGAATTTATCCACTATATATTCAAATACTTTATTTGCATAATTATTGTTGTTATAACTTTGTTGGTAATGAATATTTTTAATTTCCCATTGGGAAGTTATAGTAATTGGTCCGATTTTGCGAATCCCAAATTTTGACAAATCTCCACATTTCAAGGTCCCCAGAGTCGAATACAAAGTTTTAAGTCTGTATGTGTATGTACATATGTTCGTTCGGAATTATTTTTCGTCTCGATTATCTCGAGAACAAAAAATGATATCGACGTGAGACCAATTGCATTCGACGCATAATTACGCAACTTAGAAATGATTAGATTTTCAGCGAAATCGGTCGAACTGTTTTTTATGGAGAATAAAAAAACTGAAAAAAAATGGTGAACTACCTAAATTTTAAGATCTTTTGAATAATATGATTATTGCATGTAAGGAATATTTGTACAAAAAATATGACGACAATATTTTATAAAAAGCGATAGTTTTAAAAAACAAAAATAGGAATTGGAGCATTTTAAACTTGTGTCAGTATTGAGAGAATAGCATTGAAGACGCTATAACAGTGAAAAATTATTGTTAGTAATAATCAAGTATTGTTTATAACAATTGAATATTGTTACTAACTTATGAAAATTAATCTAAATAATTAAAAAAAAATCAATTGTTACAAACAATAAAATGATAAAATTATTTTAATAAAAATAATTAAAACAACAAAACATATGATATTTTTTACATTCTTTCCACCGGGAAGTTAGTCGTGTGGACCATTCGGGTCGCATCTAGACAACTGATATTTTTATGAATTTTTATTTTTCTTTTTAAAATTATTTTGAATCCAGTGGAGGAGTCAAATTTGAAAAAAAAATCTAGAAATGATAATTAAATTATGAAATTGTGTGCCCAAATAAAGTTTTTGATGCTTGGGGTGCTTCCAATTTAACTGTATAAAAGTATTTAGATTAGTTTTTTCTTATTTTTTTTTTTAATTAAAATTATGATAAATAAGAAATATTTTTTAAAATTAAGAGACATTTATGATTCACGGTAAAAAATATGTAGAACCATTAACAATTTTTAATAGGAAATCACAAAAAAATACAAGTATTATTAATATACTATTTTTAAAAAAATTCCAACACACAAAAAATAGCAATTAAATTCAAATGGGTCACTCTGTACATATTTGCAAACAGTCAGTAACTCTTGTTTGAAACGTTTCTAAATATACTGTGCCCAATTCGGACTATCGTGAATTGTTTCTGATTCCTGAGGGAACAAACCTTTAAACGTGACGTGACACATAACATTGGATATTAATCGTGACGTGTGACAATAACGCGTTATCTACAATTAGTTAAAACTCAATGTGATTGGATAATTTTCCTCATGCACTTGTACGATTGTTCAATTATTTTTATAATTTTTTTTTGTAATCTAGTTGACGTGTAAAACGATTTATAAAACAAAGTTTTTTACGGTCGTTTAGAATGATTGCCCACTAGCACCTCATAAAAAAAATCAAATAATAAACACCAATTTGTCAGCTGTGTCATTGCACCGGACACACCTCACAAACAAAACCATTTTGTTAAATTTATGTTTTGCTTATTGTAATTTTATCTTTGCAAATTATTGTTATGATTTCATAAATCTTGACAAGGATGGTTCGTTAAGTCTCTGTCTTTTCACCATTAATATTCTGAAATAATTTTGTACACAGTAATGATAATTTTAAAAATCCTAAAAAAAACACCATTTCTTGTTTTGCTGTTGGCAAGGATTCCCCAAATTTATAATATATATATATATATATATATATATATGTATATATATATATATATGTATATATATATATATATGTATATATATATGTATATATATATATATATGTTTATATATGTATATATATAAAATTTATTTCTAATTCCTTTTTAATCCTTTTAGTGCTGTTTATAGGAAGTTTTATTTTGTATCTCCACAATTATTTAACATGCCCGATTATTAATCCTGATTTTTTTATATTTTACAATAAATTAACTATTATTTTGGGCATAACTTTTATTTCTGTTATTTTATTTTTTTTTGCTTTGGAAATATCGGTAGATATGGATTTCTGCTACGTATGTTATTGCAAGAATGTAAATTCACGATAGTAAAATATCACGCCTTTAAATAGAAGATTGTTTTAACAACTATTGTTTTACATATTTAAAGGTTACAAGGTGGTTTGCATAAAGAACTAAAAGGAATACACAACGCACAAATAAAACAAAAGAGAATTAAAATGGCAACCTCAAAAGAACTGAATAAAAGTGACGTAGCACGAATAAAATTTGATAAAATGAAGGTAGGGATGTAAAGAAAACTGAATGAAAGTGACATGGCTCAAATAAAACTTGTGAGAATTGAGATGACAGCGCAAAAAAAAACTGAAGGAAAGTGACGTGGCACGAATAAAATTTGATAAAATGAAGGTAGGGATGTGAGTAAAATTTTCCTCGAGGTAAAATATTTTTAAAAAAAGCTTTAAAATGGTGCAAATTTGAATTCTGTTTTAAGGAGTTTGCCTGATTTTGAATACAATTATTAAAGAAAGTATGTTAATATTATTTGCAGTCGTAGTAAGTGGGGCGACCTACGCCCCAGTCATATGAGATTTAATATTATTTGCATCTTTTTTGCTGCAGCAGTTAAAAAGGAATAAGTCAATACCGCAACATCAGTACTTAAATATTCGTTCGCTAGTTTAGACCATCAGCCATCATCATGCCTACGATGTAACGTGACAACCAAACTGCGCCAATGGCTCTTGAGCTTCATGCAAGATCGCTCCTTACATGTGGCAGTTGACGGTATTTCTTCTGATGCTTTTAAAACTAATGCCGGGGTCCCCCAGGGTTCCATCCTGTCCCCCACCTTATTTCTTTTACACATCAACGACCTCTTGAAAACCACCACGAACCCCATTTACAGTTTCGCAGACGATAGCACACTTGTCTCAACTTTCACATCCTATCGATCACTTTCGGTGAATGATACAAATAGACTCAGACAGGAACAGGTTGATTTCATCAATAGAGATCTTAAAGTAATCGTCGAGTGGGGAACCAACAATCTTATTCAGTTCAACGCCCACAAAACACAAAGTGCCACGTTTTCCAAGAAAGTGAATTCCTCAAATCATCCCATCACAACGTCCGGAAATACCCTTGGACCAAGTCCCTCCATCTCGATTTTGGGAGTCACGGTGTCCAATAATATGTCTTGGCATGATCATGTTGCTAACATCGCAAAGTCGGCAAGGCATTCTCTTCTAGATTCCATTCAGAAAAGAGCCATTCGCTTGATAAAAAGCTCAACTCTCACAGATACCATTTACCCTCTAGAATATAGAAGAAGAGTTGCAGACCATTCATTGCTCTACAGATATTTTCATGGCAGATGCTCCAGAGAAATAAAAACTCTTGTACCACCATTGGCCACATTCGGCCGAAGAACTCGGCACGCTGATCAGTCTCACCCATTTACTCTCAAGATTGACACAATCTTCATCAAGAATCCTTCTTTTACAGGGCTGCTACGGAATGGAATAAGCTTCCAAAATCAGTTTTTTCAGAGAACTATGACCTGCAACTTTTTAAAAAGCGTGTCCACATTCATTTTCTTTCTATAATCCCTTCCCCTTCTAACAGACGCAGTGCGGTCCGTTCGCGGCCCACACGATAGGTCTACCCTTTTTGCGACTATTTTCATAAACAAAAAAAAAATTAAAGATAATTACCAGTATTTTAGAAAATACTTTACAAACTACTCACTTACTAATACTTCGTTTTTTTTTAATATCATATCCTATCTGACTGACGACGGTTCTGAATAGGCCGATATTGTGTATTTATAAATACAAGCATAATACATAAGTACGTGCTGAATATTACGTCAAATACCAGATTGAAATATTAACATGTATTTGTAAATATTTACCTCAAACAAAGTTGCATGTAAATTCATTCTGTCTATTGTAATTATATTTTTGTCTATTGTGCACAACAATGGACTAAATTATGTGACTGAATTATGGAACTTCGCTAAACAAATATTTACGATTAGGTAGCTGTATGTTAGTGGATAATTGTGATTTTATTATTATCGCTTTTAATTACAAAAATACTAATATTGTTGAGGTATTTGATATTTTTACAACGTCATATTTAGTACAAAGGGCGTTTATTCCTTTTTTCTTAATATTTTGTATTTAAGAAGGCATATCAATTAAAATACATACGTACATATAGACACGCCTTTTTTCCTTAGAGATAGGCAGATACCACTTCTTTCCACTTGCTACGGCTCTTACACACATATTTTGCTTCCTCTACTTTCATCAGTGCTCTCATACATGATCGTCGGTTGTTGGTACTCTTTACCTGGCCTTTCTTTAAAGCAATGATTATCTGATTGAAATATGTTCGCCGAGGTTAACCTCTACCGACTTGTCCATTTACACTCGCCTTATAAATTTGTTTCGTCAATCTTTCTTCATCCATCCTTTGTACGTGTCCAAACCATCTACGCATTCCTTTTTCTATCTTTGTAACCACATCTTCTTTTACACCACAGCGTTCTATTATCTTACTATTTTTTACTTCATCCAACCGAGTCACTTTGGGTATCCCTCTCAGACTACTCATCTCCGCAGCATTATTCCTATTTTCATGCTTCTTTTGCCAAACCCAATATTCACTACCATACATAAGAGTAGGAACCAACACTCTTCTATGCACAGCCAGGCGTGCCTTTTTTGACACTTTCTGGCTGTTCATAAAGCTATGCAGTGCCCCATTCATTTGTTTTCCTGCCAACACGCTTCGCTCAATGTCACTGTCATACTTTCCATCTCTCGTAAACTTTAAACCCAAGTACAAAAATTCATTTATTTTGTCCATTCTTTCTCCCTTAATCAAAACTTCAAAGTTTGTCATGTTTTCTTCTCTTTTAAAAACCATTACTTTCGTTTTGCTTACATTTATTTTTATCCCTTTGATTTTCAGGGCTTCATGCATAACATCAACCATCGCCTGCAACTCCTCTTCAGATGACGCCAATTCACTTTATCATCGGCGTAAAGAAGGCATTTGACGATCAAATCATTCATTTTAAATCTATACGCAATCAATTCGTTCACCCCATACTTAGACAATGTCGACTACAATTTACTCCTTACCACTCTGTCATAGGCCTTTTCCAAGTCTATAAAAGCGCAATAGACCTTCCGACTTGTAGCCAAGAATTTTTCGACTATACCTCGTAATGATATAAACAGAATATTGTTAATGACAATTATAATTTGTTATAAACAAATTGAAATCGTTTTTTAAGTTTTATATCATGCAGGAATTTTTTGCAAAACTTTTATAACAACAAAACATATGGTATTTTTTCATTCTTTTTACTGGGAAGTTAGTCGTGTGAACTTCTTGGGTTGCACTTAGACCACCGGATAGCACTGATATTATTTTTTAATATTGTTTCGGAAAAAAATATTTTTTTTTATTTAATAACAAAAGGCACGTCTGGCGGTGCATAGAGGTGTGTTGGTTCCTACACTTATGTATGGTAGTGAATGTTGGGTTTGGCAGAAGAAGCATGAAAATAGGATTAATGCTGCGGAGATGAGTAGTCTGAGAAGTATAGCCGGAGTGACTCGGTTGGATAAAGTTAAGAATAGTGAGATAAGAAAACGCTGATGTTGTCACAAAGATAGATAAAGGAATGCTTAGATGGTTTGGACAAGTAGAAAGGATGGATGAAGGAAGATTGACGAAACAAATTTATAAGGCGAGTGTGAATAGGCAAATCGGTAGAGGTCAACCTCGGAGAACATATCTCGATCAGATCAACATTGTTTTGAAGAAAGGCCAGGTCAAGAGTATCAACAACCGAAGAGCATGTATGAGAGCACTGATAAAAGTAGAGGAAGCAAAAGATGTGTGTACGAACCGTAGCAAGTGGAAGGAAGTGGTCTCTGCCTACCCCTATGGGAAAAAGGCGTGACTTTATGTATGTATGTAATAACAAATACCATTGTGCGGCATTGTGTTAACATTACAATCTAATCATAAGATCAATCAGCAACTTACAGCTAACTTAAATTACTACTCTGTAACTAACAAACATCATCCTTAGATTTCTAATACATTTTGTACACTAATTAACGTATACTTCAATACGCACATTACTCTGCTTTTAACAATCTCACTTCACCAACTCGAAAGGTTTAATCCTCTTGAGTCTTCTCGCTATTCCTGCAATGTCAAGGAGCTGGATTACCTCAACATTGGTATGATGATGAAGTCGTAGTTCGTGACTCGTGGCAAATTTAACTATGGTTTGGTCAACAGTACCCATATCCAGATCCTTATGGAGGCTACTTTTTCGAATGTATCAGGGTGCATCCACGATGTTCCTTAGTACCTTGTTTTGAAATCTTTGAATGATTTGTAGACTACTTTGACTAGCACGGCCCCATAGTTGAATACCATACGACCAAATAAGTTTGAGTATTTGTTTATACAGCATAAGCTTGTTGTGTACAGACAGAGTGGAGTTTCGTCCGATCAGCCAATACATTTTTTTAAATTTAATTTGAAGTTGTTCCCTTTTCTTTTTAATATGAGCTTTCCAGCGAAGCTTAGCATCGAGGGTGATACCTAAGTATTTTGCTAAATTTGTGAATGGAATTCGTTTTTTATTTATGTTTATAGGTATATGTTGTTGAGCTCTATTGGTAAAGTTTACGTGTTTAGATTTGGATTCTTTAATTTTAAACGTGTAAATGAGAAAAAAAGAAAACCTACTCACCGGAACGCATTCGCATTTCATGCAGTATAGTACTCCAATGGGTACTCCTAAATCTGGTATCCACTGCGATCCCAGTTCCCTTATCTGCTTGCCGAAGATGCATTCTGTAACAAAGTAAAAATTAATTCGTATTGTTACGAATTTTAAATCACAAAACAATGTTTATTCCAATACAATAAATCTTACTTTTATAAATCACTTGGAATATTCACTTAGATATACAACTTTTACAACTTTTTATAACTATTTATATTTCTTAAATCATAAACACTAAACTAAACTAATACTAGCTCTGTCCGCGGCCACTGTTCCTTTTTATACCTGTAAACCATACTTCGACCTTATTCGCGAAGGCGACAGACCCCTTTTCGATACGACGAGAATTTACTAGACACCTCGTCGAGAATTTGCAGAAGGTTTTCTTTTGTTCTCCGCGCCGAGTCTCCCAATAGTGGCCGACGCACTGTCGCGACAGAACGAGGCAACAGAGACGGACTCAAGAAATCGTAACAGTATTATTAACTTTCCAGTGGAAGTTATAGTAATGGGTCCTAATTTGCGAATCCCGAATTTTGTCATATCTCCACATTTTAAAGTCCCCAGAGTCCAATAAAATAGTTTTTAAGTGGACGTTTGTGTGTGCGTATGTAAGTATGTTCTTATATGCGTTCGGAATTATTTTTTGTCTCGATTATCTCGAGAACAAAAAATATTGACGTGGGACCGATTGCATTCGACACATCATTACGCAACTTAGAACTAGATTTTCAGAAAAATCGGTCGAGCTGTTTTTTTATGGAGAATAAAAAAACTGAAAACAAATGTTAAACTACCTAAATTTTAAGATCTTTTGAATAATATGATTATTGCATGTAAGGAATATTTGTACAAAAAATATGATGACAATATTTGATAAAAAGAGATAGTTTTAAAAAACAAAAATATGAATTGGAGAATTTTAAACTTGTGTCAGTATTGAGAGAATAGCATTGAAGACGCTATAACAGTGAAAAATTATTGTTAGTTATAATCAAGCATTGTTTATTATAATTGAATATTGTTACTAACAAATGATTTTTGATCATAATAATTAAAAAAAATTTTTAATTGTTTTATATATATATATATATATATATATATATATATATATATATATATATATATATATATATATCGCGTTAAAACGTGCGTCGGCGTCTTGCGATTCCTAATCTCCATTCCTCTCTATTTGTCCACATGTCCTCTCTCAGATCTCTCTCTTCCATCTCTTTTTGTATGCCTTCTCTCCAGCTCTTTTGTGGTCTTCCTCTTCTTCTTCTTCCTCTGGGGTTCCACTGTAATATTTTCTTTGGGATTCTGTCTGGTGGCATTCTTTGAACATGCCCGTACCATATCAACTGTTTAGTTCTTATTTCGTCTGTGATGTCGTGCTGTACTCCCATTATTTGTTTTATCCTCTCATTTGTAACTCTTTCTAGTCTTGATTTCCCCGCTGCTCGTCTCCAGTAATCCATTTCTGTGGCTCTAATTTTTCTTTCGATCTTTTCTTTCAAAGGCCATACTTCGCAACCGTACATTATTATGCTCTTCACTATCGTGTCGTAAATTCTTTTTTTGTTGTTGTTGCTTATTGTTCTATCCCACAGTACTCCGTTTAACATTGATATTGTTCTTCTTCCTTTCATATTTCTGTCCAATATTGCTTCTTCGAGTGTCCCATCCTTTGATATTCTCATTCCTAAGTAATTGTAAGCTGACGTGTGTTTGATTTTTTGTCCATTTGATAATTGTAAGTCCTGTTGCACTCCCCCAATACACATATATTCCGTTTTTTCTACATTAACCTCTAGTCCCCAAATTTTATATTCTTCTATAAGTTTTCGTGTCATATACTCTGTGTCGTCTATGTCTTGGCCGACTATAATTTGATCGTCTGCGAATGAGAGTGTGTATAATGTTGTGTCCTCATCTAAAGGTATGCCCATGTTTTGGCATTTCCGTTTCCAATTCGCTAGTGCCCGTTCCAAATATATTTTCAATAATGTTGGTGACAAGCAACACCCTTGTTTCAGCCCTTTTGTGATATTAAACCCTGTTGTTAGGTTTTGTCCAACTTTAATTCTTGATTTGGTTTTATTGTATAATGACTTTACTCCTTTTATCAGTTCAATATTAATGTTGGAAGTTTCCAGAGTTTCCCAAAGTTTAATTAAGGGTACGCTGTCGTATGCTTTCTTTAGGTCAACGTACAGTATATGGATCTCTTGATTGAATGCTAGTTTTTTTTCTATAATTTGTGTTAGTGAGAATAGATGGTCAATCGTTGATCTTCCCGCTCTAAATCCGGCTTGCTCTTCTGCTTCCATTTCCGTGTATTCCCTTTCGATTCTGTTTTTTAAGATCTTGCCATATATTCTACTGATTGTGTTTGTTACGGCAATTCCTCGATAATTGTCGCATTTGCTTTTGTCCCCCTTTTTGTGTATTGTTGACATATGTGATATTTTCCATTCTTCTGGGACTTCGGACTGATTAATACACCTTTGAAATAGATCTTGCAGCATTTTATATAATTTATCTGTTCCGTATTTAAATAATTCTCCTACAATATTTCCTGGGCCCGGGGCTTTGTTATTTTTTAAAGATTTACATACTTCCTTCACTTCTTTTGTATTAATTCTAATTGTTTTAAACAGTTGAAAATAGCTCCCGCTTATGAAATAATAAGAAAAAGTTTAAAATAATACGGTTGACATGAACAGAATATTGTTAATGACAATTATATTTTGTTATAACCAATTTGAAATTGTTTTTTATAATAATGTTAATAATAATTGTAACAACAAAACATATGGTATTTTTTCATTCTTTCCACTGCAAAGTTAGTCGTGCGGACCTCTCGGGTCGCACCCAGACCACTGATATTAGATTTATAAAATTTATTTTAAGTTTGTATTCATATATACGATTATTTTTTGAGGGATACAACAACTGGGAATCGTACGCTATATAAAATTCAACATTAAATTTCTGCTTTTAGTTTTATCTGTGCTTTATCTTCTGTTGAATAAAATGCATTAAGATTATTTTTAATAGTGTACCATTTAATGTACTTTCGATACCAACCTAACATATTTCTGATAAAGCAGCCGTAAATATGTTGCAATATTTTACAGAACACCTGATGCCTCTTTTTTGAAATTGTGCTATTTTGTATTCTACAACAAAATTTACGTTAACGCAATTTTTAACATGCATCATGTAACAGATACTCTCAAATGTTTCAAAATATGGTTAAAACAGCAAAAAATATTTATTTTGTAATGGCGAAAAGTTAAAAAAAAGATAGTAAATTGAATATTCAACCGACGCGACGTGAAATTCAATAAAAATGAATACAACAGTGTATTACTTTGTTTTTTAAAAATACCATTTTAATTATTTGGCAGTATCCAAACAATTAACTTGATTTTAGCAGTATGTTCAATACTTATTATTTTCTATTCCATAACTTTATGAAGCAAAGTATTATGGTTTTAGTGATGCCTTCCATTGTACAATCAATAAATATGTGAGTTAAATGTGATTGATAAAAGATCTTTGTGTACATTTTGCTGGAATCGCTAGTACACATACTTAGCTGTTCAAAATATTGTTTTAAACACTAGCAGAAGATAAATGAAAAACACCAACAAAGTCTCAACAAATACAATTTTTTACTCGCTTGCTTTTTGTTTTGAACATAATAAGAAATTACAAGGTGGTCAATCAAATCAAATGGACCAGGATTATTATATGATCTTTAACTATTTCAAATGGTGTAAATTTAGTTACTGATTGATTGATTACTGAATGAATCTCCACCAATAAAACGAAAAGCATGGTAATAGCAAGTGAACCAACAAGATGCAAGCTGGAAATAGAAGGAAAGATCATTGAACAAATAATGAGCTTCAACTATCTAGGAGTAAACATATCTAGTAACCGGGATCTAAAAATGGAAACACAAACACAGACCACAAAAGCAGTACAGGTGGCGGGAGCATTGAGAACAATGGTTTGGAGAAACAGATTCATGAACATCGAAAATAAAACAAGAATTTATAAGGCAATGATAAGACCGATATTAACCTATGCAAATGAAACGCAAACTGAAACCAAAGCCACCAAACACAAAATGCGAGTAACAGAGATGAGAATATTGCGGTCAATTGCAGGAGTAACACTACGAGATAGAAAGAGAAACGCAGAAATCAGAAAAAAATGTAAGATCGAAGACGTAGTAAAATGGATGAAGAAGAGAAAGAAAGGATGGCATGACCATGTTCAACGAATGGACGAGAATAGGCTAGCCAAAATATGTAAGAATGAAAGACCAGCCGGAAAGCGACCACGAGGGAGACCACCAAAAAGGTGGTTTGAAAGTTGGAAATCGTCCTCCATGGAAGATTAGAACAGGCAACAGGACTAAGTCCTAGTCTATAAAAGGAAGAAAAAGAAGAAGAAGAAGATTGAATACAATTATTGCGACATAAAATACCATGTTTTATTGTTCGATTGGGTGTCAATTATTTGTGTTTTTAACACGATTATATTAGTTTCACCTGTATCTTGTGTGCTTGTATGTATGTAACTGTAACTGACTCTTTGGCCTTAATTTTGCCCTACTTTAAGCAATTAGATTTAATTTAAACTTTGCACACTTGTCAAAGACAGACGACAATGCAATAATTCGATCAAAATATCCGATTATCTTGATTACTTTCGCCAGGATTCATAAATTTCTTCAGGGATCCTTTGCATGAGAGTAAGAGAGATAGAACTAGTGCATGAACTACGCATGCGCGCAGAACAAATATTAACACGGTTCATCGTACCGGTGGTCAGTGGTAGATTTCCGGCCGATGCATTCTTGTTGTGCTTTTACCATTTAATACATAATTTTTTTAGTAAAGCAAATCGAACTAAAATAACTGTTTAAAAAAAAATAAAAAACACGCTTTTAGAGTTAATTAAACTAAAAAGTAAAAAATTATTCTAACAAAGGGATAAAATTACTGACGAGAAAATTAATGTCACTGTTATAAAAGCGTGGGGTGCTTTGTATGACATTTTTAAACTAACTCTGCGTTTCGAAATAAAGGCACCCCACGACTTTAGATCAGTGACATTAATTTTCTCGTCAGTAATTTTGTTCCTATGTTAAGATTTTTTTTTTACTTTTTAGTTTGATTAACTCTAAAAGCGTGTTTTTTAGTTTTTCTAAACTATAACTTTTAGTTCGATTTGTTTTACTTACTAAAAAAAATATGTATTAAATGGTAAAAGCACAAAACGAATGCATCTGCCGGGAATTGAACCCAGACCGCTCGCGTGCCACGCGAGCATTCTACCACTGAACCACCGATGCGATGAAGTGTGTTAATATTTGTACTGCGCGCATGCGTAGTTCACGCACTAGTTCTATCTCTCTTACTCTCACGCAAAAGATTTCATTTCGTTTCTTAACGATTTCTACCAAATAACGAATTTAGCGCTTATCAGATCATTCTACCTCTGTTCTTTAACGTGTATTCGGAGGATATCTTCACTTGTGCATAACAAGACACAAACACAAGACGGTATTAAAGTAAATGGACAGGTTATCAACAACTTACGTTACGCATACGACATTGTTTTATATATAATTGCCGGCAGTTCAGAAGCACTCCAACGATTGGTTGACAAAATATCATCTGAAGGAGACAAATTATCAATAAAGATCAATACCGATAAGGCTAAAGTGATGGTTTTGAGTAAAACGCCGAATACATACATACATAAAGTCACGCCTTTTTCTCATAGGGGTAGGCAGAGACCACTTCTTTCCACTTCCGCTACGGTTCTTACACACATCTTTTGCTTCCTCTACTTTCATCAGTGCTCTCATACATGCTCGTCGGTTGTTGGTACTCTTGACCTGGCCTTTCTATAAAACAATGTTGATCTGATCGAGATATGTTCTCCGAGGTCGACCTCTACCGTTCATTCACACTCGCCTTATAAATTTGTTTCGTCAATCTTTCTTCATCCATCCTTTTTACGTGTCCAAACCATCCAAGCATTCCTTTATCTATCTTTGTAACCACATCTTCTTTTACACCACAGCGTTCTAACGCCGAATATACGCGCAAATATCCTGATATATGGCAAACCTGTTGAACAAGTTCCAAAATTCAGATATCTCGGTTGTTGGATAACAGAGGACTTGAATGCAGATATCGAAGTAGTTAGTAGAATTGAACAAGCCAGGAAAACATTTCTCAATATGCGAAATCTACTGAGTTATCAAATCCTTAATCCGAAGCCACGATATCGCTTTGTTAAGTGCTACATTTACTCCGTTCAACTGTTTGGCGTCGAGACGTGGATTTTTAAAGTCAATACGCTCAGCAAATTGGAAGCGTTTAAAATGTGGGTTTTCAGAAGGCTTCTAAGAATATCATGGACTTCACAGACAACCATCGAAGAGGTCTTAAGACGTATGAGCAGGGACAGTAAAGTTATAACGATCATAAAACGCAGGAAAACTGCATATTCTAGCCATATCTTTCGCAACATTAAATATCAATTCCTAAAACTCGTAATGGAAAGAAAGATAGAAAGGAAGACTTGCCTTCGGCAGAAAGATATACTCATGGTTCAGAAACATAAGACACTGGACTAATCCAGACGCACACGCTTTATTTAGAGCCGCACAAGATCGAGATGAGTTTGCCATGATTGTTGCCAACATCCACTAAATGGATAAGGTACATTAAGAAGATTATTATATTGTTATAGTGTTGGTATATTTTTGCGTCAACCTTAATAAAGTTTATTATTTTAATGGGATTACTACAATTTGCTTGGTACGTAATTAACCTTTAAAAGGGATTACTTTTTCGTTTAACTGAGTTAAAAATTACCACCATGTGCAACTAGCTATTGCCGAAACTAATAACGAAAGAAATATATAACTCAACAGAATATTAAAAAAAGTTTAATAGTTCTTTCGGCCTTTTCAGCACAATTATTGTATAAGAAAATAAACGGTAGATCGTAATGAGATATTCGACGAAGAAAAATATCCTGCTTTAACAACCCCGCCGAATGATAATAGTAATAACGCAGATAATAACAATATTAAAACATTAGGGTCAATTTCTCCTCTGCAACCAATCCCACTATCATTTTTCTAAAGATATTCGAAGACATGGCAAGTCCGTAGTCTACTATATGATTATACTTTCAAGAAAACGCCTGGCAGGGCGGCCCTGCCAAGGGTGGGGCGAGGGGAGCACGTTAATAACAATACGCCGACAAATGCATTCTTTGCAAATGCAAAAGCTGTATAAATTGAATGCGATCCTTATGAACTTATAAATAAAGCTATCAATTCAGATGCGGAGCCAACACTTACTCCGAGGGACCCAAGAATTTGCAAAATTCTAAATCCGATTAAAAACTAAACTATCATATTACGATTTGGTTCGTTAAAGAGAGAGCTAACCGGGCAATTTAAATTTACATACATAAATACAGTCACGCCTTTTTCCACTTGCTACGGTTCTGACACACGTCTTTCGCTTCTTCTACTTTCATTATCGTTCTCATACATTCTCTTCGGTTGTTGGTACTCTTGACCTGGCATTTCTTTAAAACAATGTTAATCTGATCCAGATATGATCGCCGAGGTCGACCTCTACCGACTTGCCAATTCACACTCGCCTTATAAATCTGTTTTATCAATATCTTTCCATCCATCCTCTCTACGTTTCCGAACCATCCAAGCAATATTTTATCTATCTTTGTTACTACGTCTTCTTTTCACCACAGCGTTTTTTATCACACCATTTCTCACTTTATGTATTAAAGTCACTTCAGTTGTACTTCTCAGACAACTCAACTCTACATTGATCTTACTTTTATGCTTCTTCTTCTTCCCAACCCAACATTTACTACCATAAATAAGTGTCCTTACATCGCAGCCAGTCGTGCCTTTTTTGACACGTTCTAGCTGGTTATAAAGTTATGCAGCGCCCCATTCATTTGTTTCACTGCCAACACCCTTCGCTTGATATCACATACTTTCCGTCTCTCGAGACTTTTGAATCCCAGTATACAAACTCTTCAATCAGCAACTCGCGGTTTGTCATTGCGTATCATGCGTAATATTAACCATTGCCTGTAACTCCTTCTTTTTCTTCTTCTTCAAGTGCTTATCCGTTCTAGATGTTGGCTATTCTTCTTCGGCCAGGTGTTCTCCTGCTGTTAATTTTGCCTTGCAGCATTTTCTGCAGCAGCCCGTAGCTATTTGGGTTCCTCATTCTGGGGCCGAAATACTGAAGTTTCCGGCATTTTACGGTATCTAACAGTTCTGGTTCTTTATTTATATGTCGCATTACTTCTGTGTTGGTAATTTTTTGTGTCCAAGATATTTTCAGTATTCTCCTATATAGCCAGAGTTTGAACGCTTTAATTCTTCTGGTAGTCTCTTTAGTGAGTGTCTAGTTTTCCACGACATACAGAAGTACCTAGAAAACGTAACAACGCAAGAGTCTAAGCTTTATGTCTAAGGATAAATTATACAGACTCTTCAATTAGCACCTTGCAGATTGTCATGTTTTCTCCTCTTTCAAAAACCATTACTTTCGTCTTACTTACATTTACTTTCATCTCTTTGATATTTAGAACATCATGCGTAATATTAACCATTGCTTGTAACTCCTCCTTAGCTGCTTATATTATCAGATCATAGGCGTAAAGGAGTTATTTGACGATCAAATCAATCATTCTTAATAACAGAAACATTTGCAGTAACAATAATTTTATAGCTGTTTTATATTAATTATTCGACAAACCTTGTAGTATAGATAACGGATTAAATAAATCATATATATATTATTATTATATATTATTATATTATACAATAACACAAAAACAAAAATTATACTGAAACACTACTTTTATAAAACGCCACTTTTTATCTAAAAGGAAGGTTTAGTCCCATAAGTTTTCTAAACAATAAATTTACAGATTTGTGAATAATATTGCAATATGGAGAACAACGTGAGGACTTTTATTTTAATTGTTTTTTTATAACATTATTGCCTAAATGGTCAAGTCGGAATTAGACTAAAACGAAACAGATGTATGAGACGATTCTGCCCATTTTTAATTCAGTTGGTTGCGCCCATGATCCTTCAGCTTTTTAAAGTAATTGGTATGTATATAATTATCACATAACAATGCAGCATGTGTTATGCACTTACGTACTAGTTTTATTTCAGAATGACCTTTCCTAACGTTTTGTTCAGCAACAAACTAGCTAGACTTTTTGTCTCTCTATCGAATGCGATCAACTGTGGAATATGTCTTTACTAAGTCGAACATTCGATCTTGATTGGTGCATTTTTACGCAACGAAAATTATAGGCTTGCGTTTATTTAATTTTACGCTGGTTTTCCGGTCTTAAAAGCTGTTAACTTTATAGTTTTGTTCTGAAAAATATTGACTATCAACTTCACAGCAGCATTTCTTAGCCTTTTGAAAAAGTAAACACCGATGTCTTTGAGGGTTCACAGATTCGGCAGATAAAGTAGTTTAAAAAATTTATGTGATATACAAAAACTGGGACCATTTTTGGATTTAGATGCCAAAAGTTAATCAAAAACAACTTAGTACAATTTTATAAACAGTCTCACTGACTCATAATATTATGGTGGTGTTATAAATCCTCAACACAGGTTGCGAAGTTAACGGGCTTTTTGAATTCGGTAACGAAGATCAACTAGGTCATTCACACTCGCCGTTTAAATTTGTTTTGTCAATCTTTCTTCATCCCTCCTTTCTACATGTCGACACTATTTAAGCATTCCTTTATCTATCTTTGTAACCTAATCTTCTTTTACATAAAAGCGTTGCCTTTTCTCACTATTTTTCATTTCTACCAACCGAGTCACTCCAGTTATACTTCTCAGACTACTCATCTCCGCAGCATTAATCCTATTTTCATGCTTCTTCTGCCAAATCCTACATTCACTACCATTCATAAGTATAGAAACCAGCACACCACTATGCACAGCCAGACGTGACTTTTTTGACACGTTCTGGCTGTTTATTAAGTTATTATACAGTGCCCCATTCATTTGTTTTCTTGCCAACACCCTTCGCTTAATGTCACTGTCATACTTTGCGTTTCTCGTAAACTTTGAACCCAAGTATACAAACTCATTTACTTGTTCCATTTATTCTCTCTTAATCAGCACCCCGCAGTTTGTCATGCTTTTTTCTCTTTCAAAAACCATTACTTTTATTTTGTTTACATTTATTTTCATCCCTTTGATATTCAGGGCATCTTGCATAACATTAGCTCCTCTTCAGATGACGCTAATATGACATGATCATTGGCGTAAAGATAGCATTTGACGATCAAATCATTTATTTTTAATTCATATGCACTCTCTTGCAAATCTTTTAACCAATTATCCAAGATTGCTCAGTTTATCCTGACACAAGTAGTGAAATCCTCGTGAAGTGATTTTAGTACTCGCATTGAAGTACCGCTCACTCCATACATTGACATTGTCGACTACAATTCCCTCCTCATCACTATATCAAAGGCCTTTTCCAAGTCTACAAAAGAGCAGTAGTAGTAGTAGTAGACCTTTTACCTTCTAGCCAAGAATTTTTTGACAAAACCTCGTAAATAAAAAAAGAACTGATACATTCATCTCCTTTCTCTTCAAAATCCTGCTTGCACATTCCTTATCATTTTCTCAGTTTCATTCGTCATCAATATCTTTGCATACAGTTTGCCGACGATGCGTAGTAAACTAATACCTCAGTAATTCATACAGTCCTGTTGCGTACAGCAGGCAGTTGTGAACAAGCTGCGGGCAGTTGTGAACAAGCGTTTCGATGATTCGAAGGATCTAAATGATAATTACACAACAAGAAATTAACAAAATTTACATGAATTACATCATTGATAAGTATTCGTTATCTGAAATAAAATGTTTGTCTTTGTAGATTTATATTTTTTTATTTAATAGATGTAAAGTGCTAAATTTTTATCGGTGAAAATTTACTCAAAATCGATATTGATAAAATTTATTAATTTAAATTGTAATGTTTTTTACAATGATTTTAATTAAATTTGGCAATATTGCAAGAAAAATTTAAAAATTTAATTAAAATAGATTTATTGTTTGATGATATTAAAATGAGATTTTGAGATTATTTTATACCAAAATATCACAAATTAATAAATACAATTATTTACAACAGCTTTACATGGTCTTCTCATGGATAGAATCAAGATACCTATCTTTCTTGTTGTTGTAAAGCAATCCATGCTTCCCTCAAAGACTTAAATAACTGCTGGCGGTTCTAAAAATTCTTGGTACATCTCTGGTACTTTAATACTATTATTGCCAAGAAAGCTAGCCACTGTTGCTGCAACGTGTGGTCGTGCATTATCATGTATTACTAAGTAATTTTCTTCAATGGCTAGAGTATTTGAAAGAACAGTTAGTCAAAGTGTTTGATTAATATACCTAGTGGAATTTTAAAATGTTTGCAGGTGTAGCTCCTCTAAAAGAATGAACCTCCTGTACAATCTGCAATATTGCTTTATTGCCTTTTACTCTCGACACTCTTAAACGTCTTAAGTAAAGATGAATTCCACATTTTGACTGGTCCAAAAACACGTATTTCTTAGCCCAAGCTAAACAAGCAGTGCCCTAGCTTGTCTTTTGGATATTTCTCCAGTTTCTACAAAATTCAAAAGGGAAATTAAGGTTCGAGATGTGCCAAATGCTTACACTTCGTCCCTTTGTCGAAAGCCATTTTCTAGCATGCCGATGGCTCGGTTTAATTGATGTCTTTCCGTGTTTAAATCATGTGATTTACTTTGAACTTAAATCAATACTAACACATGGTCTTTAGGGTTTGAAACTGATAAAATATGGAACAATAACAAAAATATGTTTTTTTTATTACAATTATACTCGTAATGGTAAAATTAGGCAGTATAAATGCTTCTGATAAAAAATCACTCTCATATTTCTTTAGTATCTACAAATGTTCCACACTGAAGTTAAATTAATGCGAGAAATATTTGCAGGAAATCATTTCAATGTTTTTTTTTTACTTTTTGTACTTAGCGGTGGGCTAATACGCGTCTAGATGGGCAAAATTCCCCCTCATAAGAACTGGTTTAACATTTTTTTTTAACCGCGTAAATATATAACTAGCGCATATTTTGCGTCGACCGTCGTCAAAATGGAAAATAAGCCTGTTTACTCAGTATCAATTACTAATAATTTTAGTTAGTAAAGCAGTTCTTACTACTTTTTATTTTTTTTGCTCGTAACTCTTTCCATCACGATATCTTTCGAAAAACCAAATCGACAGAAATATTTTCCACCACTTAACACGAATGAAAATTACTTACCTTTTAAACCATTTAATTTTCTTACTATGATAGATATCTCAACGTTCCATCTGGTTTATACAGGGCTTCTTCAGGTGCTGATGTATCACATTTATTATTTATTCTCCAACACCAAACATCTTTGTTAAAGTAATATTTCGTTCTTATTTAATTAAATTTTTTTAATAAAGCGGACATTTAACGGGGTAGATGATTAAATGCATAAATGTCCTGTAGCAAAAAAAAGGGATGTTATCTTGCTGGCAGAACTCGGAGAAAGGGTACTTTTGGATAAAATGCAAATTTTTTAAAATTCATAAAAAATTCTCTCTAAAACTTTATTTAAAGCAGTGTTTCCCAACCTTTTTTGTGCCATGTCCCACCTTGGCGTTTCTAAAATTATTATGCCCCCCCCTATGTAACATACATAATTTTTAATATTAAAAAATTGAATTGTTCACTTGAGAAACTTAGATGATATGTTTTAGGAAGAAATCACTGGAAATTGTTAACGAAACACAGTAAGTAAATTTTCAAAACATATAATGAAAATCTGAAATTTAAATTCCAAATAATTTTAATTAGGATTTTCCATATTAAATTATTATTTTAATTTAGTGAGATCCTTGCGCTTGAAGCTTACTGCACAGAGATTTTATATTAGGTTCCATTTTGGTTAGCTTCAGTCTCAAGTCTCCACATTGTGTTATATCCAGCCGATTTCTTTGTTTTTACCAGTAAATCATTTACAGCACTAAATCCACATTCAGCTAAAAATGAAGATGGAAACGGTAGCAATAGTTTTCTTACACATATGGTTGAATTTGGGTATTTGATTTCTGTTTGCTCACAAAGCCATGCCATCGCTCCTTTTATATTAAATATAGTTTTAACTGACTCTTCATATTGCAATTCTGCGAGTTTTTCTCGATACTGCATATTTGATATATCAGACAAATCCACTAACATTGGCTGCATCATGCATGTTGGAAAATCAATTTGTTTTAAATCAGAAAATTTTTCTTTTAAATCAGCCGATAGAATATTTAAATGATTGACAATATCAAGTAAAGCGGTATCAGTTACTTCACATTTTTGGAGCCAATGAAACTGTTCTTTGTTAATATGTTTCTGACATAACTCGATATGGGTAATGAAACCAAATATCTTCGCTTTTGCATTGACAAGAGTTTTATTTGTTCCTTGAAGTTGCTTATTTAATATATTTAGTTTTTCAAAGATATCGGCTAAATAACTCAGAAATGCTTTACCATCGATAGTTCCCTTTAGAAAGCCATCTTACTTCAGTATAGCCCGGAGTCCATTTTCGAATTGTCCCCCTTAACAATCAAATTTCTCCAGTAGACTTTCTCCGTTTTCATTTACTCTGCCGTCACCGTACATGTCTAGAACACTGTCATATCCATCACGCTTTACTCCTACCCAAAAATTAAAATCACCCAACGGTACAATTCTTTTATTCTGGTTACACTTATTTAGAATATCTGTCACACTATCCCTAAACTCCCGCCTCTCTTTTTGGGCTTTTAAAGATTGGTTTCACTGCGCATCTTGTGGGGCATAAACCCCTAGCAAAAAGATACGAGTAAGACCATCCTCCAGCCTCACCCAGAGGAGTCTTGTGCTCACACATTCATCCATTCTAGCAGAGAGTATCACACCAACGCTCTGAGAACCTCTGCTGGTTTCCGAAAGTCCTGACGAGTAGGCTGTATAAGGTTCTGTGATATGGCCGATCCTACATTGTTGTCAGATCTTCCATTTATCCGTAAAAATAATTTACTTTGTTATCTCAAATGGATCACTCTATATATTTTTTTATTTTTAAAATCATGCAATGTTCCCTATACATAAATGCCTTAATTTCGGAGTCATGGGTAAAAATACCTTATTTCCGCTGAAGTTAATATAATACATTAAGTTGACCATAATTAAATAAACTTTTAATTTGCATGTTTCATATTATATATCCCAACATAAAACCTAAATCAGGGTGAACAAAAAATACAACTGAAAACTAATTTTTAGATATTTGTGGTATGTTCCAAACATGAGTAGTGGACAAATACGAGATTTGGCCATTAAATAACGAGATTAATAATGAAAAAGATTTTTATTTTTAGAATTATTCTACAATTGAATGCTCCCCTTTAATATACTCCCATCCCCTCACCAAACACCGTTCCATTCGTTTTTTAAATTGGTCAAAGCAATGCTGGAAGTCTTCTTTTGTAAGAGCATTTAGGAGCACCGCCAAGTTTCGCTTCACCTCTTCCATCGACTCAAACCGGGTTTCTTTTAAGGATGATTTGATCTTTGGAAACAGGAAAAATTCACAGGCTGCTAAATCAGGCGAGTAAGGCGCGTGTTCGAGCACTGGAGTGTCTCTAGCGGCTAAATAACGCTTCACGGACAGCGCATTATGGGCAGGTGCGTTGTCCTGGTGCAAGATCCACGACTTGTTTTTCCACAACTCCGGCCTTTTCTCACGAACTCTCTTTCGCGGTGTTACCAAAACTTTCAAATAGTATGTTTGGTTTACAGTTTTACCCTCATGAACTCATTACGATGCCGTTGATCTCGATCAGGACATTGGTCATCTTTGGTGCTTTCTAGGCCTTTAGAACACCGTATACCATTCGAAAACACGCGCACGTGATAGAGATTTCTTACCATAGGCCTCTTTCGACAACTTATAGCACTCAGTCGGATTTTTTTTTAATTTAACAAAAAATTTTACATTGATCCATTGCTTGTGGTTTTCGTCACACATTGTTATCGGCTCGAGAAAAAACACGTTCGTATGTAACCTCCATAGAAAAAATACTACTACAGCGACAAAAATGTGGTTTCGTACTGAAATAGTAGATACTTCCAGCTATCCAACGCTGCATTCGTTTCCCCCCCCCCCCCTTCCCTCTGGGACGCCTTTTGCGCGCGCAGTCCCGTAATTTAAAAGCCAGACCTCGTACCCAGGGAATTTTAAAAAAGAAAGTAAGAGCGGTTACAGTTAATGCTTAAAATGGTGTCCGTTTACTTCAATACAACATTGTGCCAGCAAACTCTTTACGTCTATCGAAATCATCATCTGACAACTCTTGAACTATTCTTATCTTGTTTGGGTGAAATTTATTATTACGCAAAATTCTTATTACATACAAATGTTTGTAAAATATAAATTTTCCTAGAAATTTGTCTACTACTCAAGTGCGGAATTGCTTCTAACATGACACATTCACCTACAGATTTGTCTTCAGTTGTTGCAGTTTTTGTACGCCCTGATTTGGGTAAATCTTTGGCGGTAGACAAAAATCGCCACTGACCTCTTGTAAATTTTAGGTTAAATTTTTGACGTAAAAGGATACATCCTAAAATCACAAATTTTATTGCCCTTATTTCCCTGGAAAAACTGTATAGAGCGGCAGGTTTCTTAACATGTTGAGAAGTTTAAGCAAGTGTTTGAGGAGCGCCATATCCTACACGGAAATTAAGAACCAATGAGGAGACTAAAATCTAGAAATATTTTTCTTCAGTCTGCTCTACTGGACCCACCAAATAACTTTACCCAGTCGGAACTTTCCTTATAAGGCTCTACCTTGGATTGGAACCTCTGAAAAACTTAAACCGAATATGAACAGGAGTGGCACCGGTGAAAACGAACCCTGCGACGTGTTCCATAGAAGATATGTGGATTGCCAACGACAACGCTATTAACGTAGCCCGCTACTGGGCTAAAATATTTTAGAAGATTCGGACTCCAAAAAGTAAAAGTAAGCTCCAGTTAATATTTTTCAGCCATTCTTGTTTTGGTTTATAGAGGTGGAATTTTTCCCATAAATATTGTGGGACAATATTTTTGAAACGAAAATATTTTTATTTTTTTAAAACCTGTTATAAATTTAACTTAATTAAATTAAATTTTTTCTTGAAATGTTTTACTAAGACTTTCATTATGTTGTCGTTTAAAAAAAATGAGCAGCAGAGGTAAATTTTAACGAATTGCGAGAATTCAAAATTTCGATGTGTGTGTAATGATAATGTTACGAAAGTACCCAACCGATGCAATGTTCATCACATTGAATTTTTTTGCGTTTGTCTCCGAATTAAATATTCACGACATGTACATCAGCGTTTCAGTATTTCAACTGTTGACGACCATCATTTTTTTCTCTAAGTAAAGCAAGGCCGTCCCGATCTCACCGTTTGAAAAATGTTGTACCACAGCTAGCTTTGATTTTGAGAAGAAATATCGTCAGTCAGACAGAATTCTTGAAATTGCATCTCTCTTTTTATAGTAGGCAAACTACTTCTGTATTTGGTTAACTTAAACAATAAACTACACACAATGAGATGACTATATAAGCCGAAAGACCTTCTTGTTGCAAAAGAACCACTTTATGGGGGTTTCACCAAAAGTTGCGCGCAAGGAGATTAGCTGGGCCAAAAACTGATCGACAATACTCTACGAGATGCGGATAATGCATCAATCTAGGTTTATCCAATATTACAACTTCATCAAATAAAATGATTGTTAATATCTGCTTAGTTAAAAAAAACAATATAACTGTTGATCACATAGGAATAATAATTTTTTTATAATATTGCTAATTATTTAACCACCAATAGAAAAGTGTTTCATTTTTTTATGTTCTGGTTCCCACGAAAAGGGATATCCTGTAATGCTCAGAGAACATCGTGAGAGCCAAGAAAAAAAACCTGGGAATTGGTGTTCTTTTTAAATTTCTGGAGGTTGTATGCCTCTGGAAACAACTTGCTAGGCAATGTGTTTCAAAGCATCGCTGTTCGTTGGATAAACCAGTGTTTGAAAAGAGATGTTCTGCAATGCTCCAAAGTGACCACGAAGGGGTGTGAGGTCTGAACTTGACGGGATAATCTCGAAGAAACAGCTAAAGGAGGAACGATTGTTGATATTTCAGAAGAGCATCGCCCATGAAAATATCTATAAAATAGAGACAAATCGCTAACTTTTCTACGGTGTTTCAGGGGAGTGAGCGAGTTTGTAAGCGAGGCATCACCGACCAGACGAATTGCTCTTTTTTGGACGGATTCCAATAGTTTCAGGATATGTTTAGGTGCCGCACTCCAAATATGGGAACAGTATTCCAGGACAGGTCGGATCTGTGCCTTATAGATCATAATGGCCTTGGATATATCTAAAGCCTTTGACCGCGTTTGGCACCAGGCATTGATAAGTAAATTATCTGCCTACGGTCTCCCAACCAAACTGCGCCAATAGCTCTTGAGCTTCATGCAAGATCGCTCCTTACATGTGGCAGTTGACGGTATTTCTTCTGATGCGTTTAAAACCAATGCCGGGGTCCCCCAGGGTTCCATCCTGTCCCCCACCTTATTTCTTTTACACATCAACGAGCTGTTGAAAACCACCACGAACCCCATTTACAGTTTCGCAGACGATAGCACACTTGTCTCAACTTTCACACCATATCGATCACTTTCGGTGAATAATACAAATATACTCAGACAGGAACAGGTTGATTCCATCAATAGAGATCTTAAAGCAATCGTCAAGTGGGGAACCAACAATCTTGTTCAGTTCAACGCCCAAAAAACACTAAGTGCCACGTTTTCCAAGAAAGTGAATTCCTTAAATCATCCCATCACAATGTCCGGAAATACCCTTGAACCAAGTCCCTCCATCTCGATTTTGGGAGTCACGGTGTCCAATAAAATGTCTTGGCATGACCATGTTGCTAACATCGCAAAGTCGGCAAGCCAGAGGCTAGGTTTTCTGTGGAAAGTTAGAAAGTTTTTTACTCCTGATCAACTGTTGACGACGTACAAGGCTCAAATCCGACCTCTACTGGAGTATTGCTCGCACATTTGGGGTTCAGCACTAAGGCATTCTCTTTGTCTTCTAGATTCCATTCAGAAAAGAGCCATTCGCTTGATAAACAGCTCAACTCTCACAGATACCCTTCACCCTCTAGAACATAGAAGAAGAGTTGCAGACCAGTCATTGCTCTACAGATATTTCCATGGCAAATGCTCCAGAGAAATAAAAACTCTTGTACCACCATTGGCCACATTCGGCCGAAGAACTCGGCACGCTGATCAGTCTCACACATTTACTTTCAAGCTTGACACTACAAGGACCAATCTTCATCAAGAATCTTACTTTTACAGGGCTGCTACGGAATGGAATAAGCTTCCAAAATCAGTTTTTCCAGAGAACTTTGACCTGCAACTTTTTAAAAAGCGTGTCCACGATCATTTTCTTTCTATAATCCCTTCCCCTTCTAATAGTCGCAGTGCGGGCCGTCCGCGGCCCACACAATAGGTCTACCTTTTTTGCGACTATTTTCTAAAAAAAAAAAAAATAAGCAGCTGACTGGAAGTGAAATAGCTGTTGGCACGAGACAGAAAGCCAAGTTTTTAGGATGCACATTTGGCAATGGACCTCGAAAACAAACCTAAACTCCAGCTTCAATCTAATAGTTTAACACAAAAAATCAACTCAAATTTCTGAGATAACTAAAATTACAAGTGATCAAATGACAGAATATTTGTTGTTCACACCTCGATACGATATTTTGTCACTGACAGCGCCATCTCGCGTTACGTGATTTTTCCCTATAAAAGTGACATTGATTTATCAATTAATGATTATTAATTTTGCTTTTTATTGTTATTTTGTTTGGTGAAAATCTGGAAAAACATTAGTAGGATTATTACGATACAATTTTTAAAATACAAACCATTTATTTTACAAGTACATGCTAACAACAAACTTAATGGACTGGTTCTCAATGAATCCTATTTTTAGATCGCCAAATAAAAATTAGGAAACTGCTTATTTCTGTTTCGACTTAATTTTTGATAAAAACAGACACTAAAAATAATATCGTCACAAATGACTTGACATTGACCCACAGAAATTTTTTTATATTTTTGGGTCTATTTAAAACTATTTTGTCTCGTTTAAATCGTCTGTCAGCTTTATTAATTATTGCTGATAATGAAAGTGTATGCTTAAAGTAATTAAAAGAAAATGCAGGACATAATGTATATGAAACCTTAAGAGAAATTATACTTATTGTTTATTGTTTAGTACAGTTATAATAAATTGCCCAAAATATGTTTCGTTACTCGGGTCACTGGGTGTTATAAAAAAAAGGATAGTTATCACAATTTTTAATAGTAAGTTTTGTCAATAAAATATGCCTTTTGAAATGTCAGCCTTTCATTATAGTAGTAATACCACAATTAGTGACTCCAACGTGATGATTATGTTTCTCTAGAGTTTGACCTACATTTCTACCAACTTCTTTCTCAAGATCTTTCTCTAGAATCCACGACTTTATTGATCTTCTCAAGCAATTTATCTATTTTAGGATACTGCACTAGTTTTAAAAAAGTTAATGTTTCAGACACCAACAATACAAATTTTTGTGACATTTCTATAAAAAATTGAAGGTAAAATCATAAATTTTATGCTTCCGCTCACCTTGTTAAGATTAAATAAGCTTCGTCAAACATGAAGAGAGATATAAAGAAGTGGTCACGTTACTACGTGCCTTGTCAGAAAACCAAAATCCATAGAAACTTTGCTTCCGTAGGAGATATTAAAGTTACAGCCATCAGATGTCAATATTGATATTGTTGAGTCTCTACCTCCTTCCTTTATTACCTCACGTACAGAGACAGATATTTGAAATGGGTGGAGGCATTTCCAATGAGAGATATGACTGCTGAAATGGTAGCCACCAGCCTTTACAATGGATGGATTACATGATTTAGAATTTTTATAAAAGTAACTTCCTATCAGGGATGACAATTTAAATGTACTTTATTTAAAAAATTCTCAAAAATAATGGGCTTCAAACATATTCGACCAACTACCCTTTTATTTATAATACCTAGTGTCCTAAGTAGATAAAGGGACTGAGAAATACAAAAGGACATTTATTACACAGTCAATACCAAAATATCCAGACTTGTTTCAGGACCTGATGATAGACTATTACTATATGTTTATGAAAGTGGATATTAACGTTTTACTATCAGAGTTAAAATCCATATTGTTTATTTATACTGAAATTGGGGGTTCATACGGAGAGATTTGGTATTATTTTATGATATTTATTGTGTTTTTTACCAATTTATATACCGTTATAAGAATAGAAAAGATGCAAATATTTATGAATATTTTGTGAATAAACTGTTAAAAAATGTAAATTAAAGACCATTGCAACGGTTTTATTAAAATTAATATTGATTTGTAACAATAACAACGAATTAAGAATAACTTGAAACGGAACGTATCTTAACCCATCAATCATCTGAAGAGGAGTTGCAGGCGATGGTAAATGTTATGCATGATGCCCTCAAAATCAAAGGGATGAAAATAAATGTAAGCAAAACGAAAGTAACGGTTTGTTGAAAGAGAAGAAAGCATGACAAACTGTAAAGTTCTGGTTAAGGGAGAAAGAGTGAAACAAGTAAATGAGTTTGTATACCTGGGTTCAAAGTTTACGAGAGATGGAAAGTATTACAGTGACACTGAGCGAAGAGTGTTGGCAGGAAAACAAATGAATGGGGCACTGCATAGGTTTATGAACACCCAGAAAGTATCAAAAAAGGCACGTCTGGCTGTGCATAGAGAAGTGTTAATTCCTACACTTATGTATGGTAGTGAATGGTGGGTTTGGCAGAAGAAGCATGAAAATAGGATTAATGCTGTGAAGATAAGAAGTCTGAGAAGTATAGCCGGAGTGACTCGGTTGGATAAAGTAAAGAATAGTGAGATAATAGAACGACGTGGTGTAAAACAAGATGTGGTTACAAAGATAGATAAAGAGATGCTTAGATGGCAGAAAGGATGGACGAAGGAAGATTGACGAAACAAATTTATAAGGCGAGTGTGACTGGACAAGTCGGTAGAGGTCGACCTCGGCGAACATCGATCTCGATCAGATCAACATTGTTTTGAAGAAAGGCCAGGTCAAGAGTACCAATAACCGAGCATGTATGAGAGCACTGATGATAGTAAATGAAGCAAATGATGTGCGTTAGAACCGTAGCAAGTGGAAGGAAGTGGTCTCTGCCTACCCCTACGGAAAAAGGCGTGACTATATGTATGTATGTATGTATGCAATAAAAAAATACTACATTATTTTTTAGCTAAAAATATACAGATAAGACTTGATACAGTGAACAACGTAATATTGTTTTGTACATTTTATTACTGTTTATCTCGTATTATCTCCTTTTATCTTAAAGTAGGTAGTGGAATAATTTACAATGACCGAAGGGAGAATGTTACGAACATTTTTTCAATATTGTATAACTCACAAACTGTAATTTTTGTTAATAAATAATATTTTATTAGCGTTGGGTGGGTTCCTATATTTAGATAAAATTAAAATGAGTTAATGAACTTTAGAATGTGAAGGTTGCACGTCTACAAATATTAAATATAGTTATTTTTAGTATGTTGTCTATTAGTCTGTCTGAGTTTTTTTCTACGGTTTTAAAATTTGGCGTAAACAGTAATTTTCACGTTATCAAAAATATATGTGACAGTTTACATAAGTATCGAGACAGTTTAAACAAAAGTACTTTGATATCCTACTCCAACGTTAAGATTATATAATGATCTAAAAAAAACGTACCGTATGTATTTTTTTATTCAACAATATAGATAAATAATTTTTAGAATTTAAATGGTGCACTATGTTAGATAAGACATCAGTACAAATGACAGACGCTTGTCAATCACTAATCCATAGATCTTAGCAGTCCACACTAAATTTAATATGTAAAGTAGTTGTGCTTGATACCCTTTTATCAATCTTTTTGAGTGAATTTCTTCGAGTTATTTAGAGAGGATCTTGAAAAGAAACTAAACTCGCCATTAACTCCTTTACCTTGTGATATCAGATGTAAGCAATTCATCATCATCATCATCATCACACAGCTATATAGTCGTCCACTGCTGGACATAAGCCTTCACAAGTTTGATGTCTCTCCCCAATCGAATTTTGTGGCCCAGGTAATTATAGGACCATACTTGCTCAATATTCAAACTGTTTACTTTTAGATTTTTACTGGTGACGAGATTTGGTCTTGCTGATATTAAAATTCAGCCCAACTTCTTTGGATGCTAGTTCCAGTTTCTTTAGCATCTCTTTTTCTACATCTAATTTGTTTGCAATTAATACCAGGTCATCGGCGAAGCGAAGAAGGCTCAGCTTCTCGCCATTGATGTTAATACCAAAGTTTTTGATCTTAGTACGTTTAAACATGTACTCCAAAAGGTTAGTGAATAATTTGGGAGAGATGGCATCACCTTGCCGCACATCTCACTCAATTTTAAAGTCAGGAGTATCTTCATGGAGACTGATGACAGCATTCGCTTTCTTGTAAATATGCTCAATAAGGTTTGTGTAACGATGGTCGATTCTACAATCTGCGAGGGCTTTTTCGTAGTCCACGAAAACGAACACCTCAGGCTTATTGTACTCAATGCATTTTTCAATAAGAATTTTCACTGAGTGGAGGTGATCATTGGTGCCATAGCTCTTACGGAATCCTGCCTGTTCGTTTGATTGATAGAGATCGAATTTCGTTGTTAGTCTTTTGGTAATGTTTCTTATAAAGAGTTTATAAATCTGCAAAAGTAAGCTGATATGCCTATAGTTTTGTATTTGGGCTATATCAATTTTCTTATGCAGCAATATTACGATGGCCTTATCTCATTGTTCAGGCGTTGTAGTATTTCTCAAGCAAGCATTGTATAGTTTGCACAGTATTTTTAGTAGTGCTCTTCCTTTCATTTTGATATTTTTAATGCTAACTTCGACGTCTCCTGGTGATTTGTTTTTCTTCATGTCCTTTAAGCTATTGTTAATTTCGTCTAGTGTGATATCTGGGATATTGTCATGGAATTATTGACTCCTTTTATTAGCCTTTTTAAACAAAGTTATTAAGAGAGGATCTTGAAGGGAAACTAAGCTTGCCATCAACATCCTCACCTTGCGATATTTGAAGAGGTTTTTAAGACATCAATAAATGATTCCAGATGTAATCAATGTCATGGGATTTTTAAAAACAGTATTCACAATACCTACTGAGATTTCTTCACTTTTTAAAGTCAACAAAGACTATTTAAACTAGAAAGAACTCCAGTGCCTTGTTATTTATGCTTAGATAATAGGGACTGTTATTTTTGAAAGAGCTAGTACATAATTTAAGGTACGAAACATCATAAAATTAATAAATTATTAGTATTTTTATTGCACAGCAAGTAAAAGAAAGTTTGTCAATACGAGTATATCGCTTACTAAGCGTTTAATAAAACGTAATAAATTGCTTATAAAAAAGTTATGAATTGTCTCACCCAGTATTTGATCGAGATATTCGCATATATCTACTGGGAAGGTGTGTCGTCTGTTTGGTTGGCATTGAAAACACGCCAAGCTCAATATAACATGACTAATATATCCTGAGGCCCATCTGGATTAACTAAAGGCATTTCGCAGACGTTGCCGTTTTTTTGGAATAGATATCCAAAATTAGGAAAATTATTATTTTGAATGTATTTAATTTGATTTTTTTTTGGTTCCGACAAAAAAAAATGGTTTACATATTTAAAAATATTTTAAAATTTCACAAAACAAAATTGTTGGTGTGTTTAGTCTGTGGTAATAAAAAATGAAAATGGATTTAAAATCATAATTTTGTTGTATATTTTTTAGTACCCCGTATCTCTGTAATGAGAAATATTTTAATTAAGCGTAAAATAAGGTTTCTCCAGTAAATATTTAAACAAATTTTAGTGAAATACCCTATATCAGGGGTGCTCAAACTGCTGGCGATCTACCCCAATATTGTTAGACTACAATCTCTCGACTCTGAGAGGCCGCAAGTATGTGTGATGCAGGATTGTCGTCTAGGTAGGGTGCATGGACTTGAAATGATGATGATGGTGATGATGTGTTAGGTGTGAAACTTTTTGGACTACTCTCGTATATTTTCATGGTTTGCCCCGAAAAAGTACAGGTAAAAAATTCTAGGCATTTGATGCCAAAGTCTATAAGAAAAAAAAATTTCCTGATAATTTTATCTAACCTAATATTAAGAAAACTATTTTATTAATGACCACATACTTTTTAATCTAATACATGCATTGTTTATTAATTCATTTTATTTAGTTAGATGGGTAAATAATAGATTGTAGGGGGGTGGGGGCGTGAAGGCTACGCAGCCTCCAAGCACCTCGACCTATCAGATCTTTTGATGTGTACATTAATTTAAGACTTAGTAGCACTAGTACGTTAGATTTTGCCTAATCTGAATAAATTAAGTGCCAACGCTCTTCTTTTATTTGGAAAATCCAATGTGCTTCTTAAGAAGCCTTGTTTACGTAACTATTTAACTGTGTCTTTCTGAATGATCCTTAATCGGGTGAAAGAAATTTATATTAGTACAGAAAGAGTAGGGGAGCCCTGGTTTCACTGTCGAAGTGCAGATGCCTCAGTCACTAAGCTAGAAAGAAGAATACATTTGTTTGGGCTAGAAATATATATTTAATAATAAACAAAAATTCCCAAACATTTAACATGGGCTTTAATATTGTCTATAATTTTGAAAGGAGGCAAACTAAGTACATGCTGAACTCCTTAGACAGTCCTTATCACGATGCCGTAGGGGTTGTCTCATTACTTTGGTGGGACAAATACGGTAGTGTAACCTAATTTTTTAGAAAAGTATAATAAAATATTTATTTTTGGTTCATTATTATTTCCGTTCATTTTCACGAATGGTCCCACAAATCTACAAGTTGAAATCAAAGAAGAAATCCGTCGAAAAACGTATGGCTAAAATAATTTATGCAGACAATTTGACAACAAGGCATCCTTTGAAGTCCTAGTATTTTAAAAAGTTTGACATCCTCTTATCCCTGAAGTGTTCAATAATAAGACGCGTCTATTACACTCTCACTTTCCAACTTCCGAAACTAATGCCAATTTTTTAATTGCCCGTCCGACGCGTGAAAAAAATTCGGGGAAAGTTGCCAAATTGAAGCTTATCCAAATTGTATTTTCCTCAACACATGAGGTCATCGAGTTTTTTAATGGGCTCGCTTTTCAGTTAAAACATCTTTTTTATTTAATAGCTGTGCTTTCTCGTCTACCATTGAAAATATAAATATTTCATGCATAGCCTAACCTAGAACTCAAACAGCAACAAAATTTTAATTTATTCTTATTCACATACATTGTTTATTTATTAACTAAATTTAGTTGGATACATTACTTTAAGAACTATAAAACGGTACGTTCAATTTTGAATTTGCCATATCTGAATGAACAATTGTATCAGGGTTGATAGTAAGTACCATCGTCGTTTTCCCTGGGGATACGGGGAAAATAGAATATATCCCAGGTATGGTCTGCTTGTCGTTACCAAAAAACTCCCAATCCAAAGTGTTATGCGACCCGTGCTAATGGATGCATGGCGGTGGGGGAGCACCATCGCTAACGAAGCATACAAGAAACCAGGCGAAATCCTGTCAGGGCCGGACCATCTCTTCTCCCATACTCGTTGACTGCAAAGAAGAACTGATAACGCTGGTAGACCGTAATCACGTCAAACTGATACGGGTTCCAGGACGCTAGGAAGTTGCAGGTAATGAGGAAGTAGACGAATTTGCAAGAAGAGGTTCGGAAAAACACAAAAACTAACGGTAAAGTATACCAGGAAACAAACACGGGAAATAATACATAAAAGGACCCTGCCATAAAAAGACGGCAGAACTGTTACCGATGAACAGGAATCAGCTAAGACTGTGTAATGGAGGCCTGGCCTGCGGGTTGTGCGGCGGGGATCCGGGGGCGGTGTAGCGCTTGCTGTGGTGCTGGAATGAGCGGTTCTTGGGTGACTACATTGTTCCCACCCAGTACAGAACTTGTACAAACTTGTACAAGGTACGAAGGTATTGGAATGAGTGCAGCGTAGTTCTGGATCCCAGGAATTGCCTGTCTTTTTCGGACCAGTGCCTCGCGGCGGCGCAGTGTGTGTTTTGTTGTTTTTGGGTCCTTGCTGGGCGGTCTGCTGGTCGGGTCTTCTTTGTACAATGATACAAAAACACATAGGCAAGATACAATGGTCAACAGGCCAGACGGACGGAGTTTTTAGTGAGTTTTGACACAGTCAGTGGAGTCTCACAGTAGCCCTCGAGCTTTTGGACTCATAACCTCTCCATAAAGGATTTTCTTTACCTCTGCAACACATGAACTTCGTAAGAAGGACTGGATTGTGCGGTGAACTGTAGCTTCTAGGGGTGAGCCACAATAGACCTACTAAGGGTCGCGGTGGAGGGGCGACCACGCCCCACTCACATGAAACCTAACCTAACCTAACCTACCTTTGCAACAATAAAAAAAGTACTATCGTCTATTATTTGAATAAACCAATGTGCTTCTTAAAAAAAATCCCATAGAGGGACTTATAATTTTGTCTTTTTTATGTTGATGTTAATTCCCATAAGTCGGCCGTGCATTCCAACTAAGTCCAGGAGCATTTGGAGTTCATTCATATTATCTGCTATCAGGACTATGTCATCTGCATACTGTATATTGTTGATCCATGTGGCATTTACTTTGATGCCTAATTGTTGTCTTTCGAGAGCTTCTTGGAAGATTTTTTTTCAGAGTAAATGTTAAACAAAAGTGGGGAGAGGACACATCTTTGTGTTACACCTTTAAGGATTTTTCATTTACTACTGTATTCTATGAACCATTTAGTCCTAATTTCTCTGCTTTAGATGTTGTATCAATCTGCTACTCCTTCGCTGGAGGTACCGTCGTAGATGAATGATTTACGTATGACCAATCAGATGCTCAGCTGTACATTGGAATCGATGAATTGTCTATTTTGATCTTCATTATTATATAATATAACTCAAATAGCAGCTTGACATTAGTAATGATTGAGTAGGAGGGACAAAACTAGAATAATACTTGGGATGGGGATAATAATTAGTAATAATTATGTGGGGTGAGCCATCTCAGTATTTTATCATTACAATCAGTTCATCCTCAAAGAGTAAAAGTAATGTCATTTCCAATGTTCGTGTAACGTGGAAATTAATGAAGTAATAATGATTTTAACGTGAAGATATTAATATTGATCGTGTGAGGTCCGGCTAAAAGATAAGAGGTTCATTTTTCTAAATGAAAAAAATACTTAAAACTCATATTTAAGTTTTGGTTCACTACTTTGGTAGTTAGATAATACTACAAAAACACTATTTGCTATAACGTAATAGTAATTCATGACCGCTTGTTCAGTAATTTTATTAAAAATAATAATATTTCTTTGTTAAAAAGTATCAGTACCTACTTCTGCAAATTTTATTTCTTTAAAATGTTAAATTATAAATTGTGCGATCATTTTTAATTCCATAATGTTCCAGTTTAAAGAGCAATCAAATCTGATTAAAAAGATTATTTTAAAAAATTCAGAGCAACAATGCTAGCAATGAAGGTACACAATTTTAATTAAAAAACTCGTTTAAATTTCGAATTTTAATATCTGACAGGATATTTCAAGAGGCGTTGGATGAATGTGACGAGGGGATATCTGTCAATGGGATTAACATCAACAATCTGAGGTATGCGGAAGACACGGTTTTTGTTGCCGACTCCCTGGAAGGACTGCAGGAACTGGTAAGACGCGTGATGGCTGCAAGCTCAGAGGCCGGACTTAGCCTGAACGTGATAAAGACAAAGTGGCTAACAGTTAGCAAATCAAACAACGTGGACGGACACCTGGCAATTAACGGTCAACGAATTGAGCGAGTAGAAACTTTTAAATAACTTGGGTGTCAACTAAATCAGAAGTGGGACGGCATGCAGGAGATTCGTGCCAGAATATAACAAGCTCGTGGTTCGTTCCTGAAGATGCGTAAGGTACTTTACAGCAGAAATTTAAGTATGCCTCTGCGCGTCCGAATGCTTCGCTGTTACGTGTTCAGCATACTGTTTTATGGAATGGAATCTTGGACTCTGACAGATGCGATGTACATAAAATTGGAGGCCTTTGAAATGTGGACGTACAGAAAGCTATTAAGAATGTCATGGGTAGAAAGAGTGCGTAACACCGAGGTACTTCAACGACTCGACAAGCAGTTGGAAGTTCTGTTTACACTAAAAAAGCGCAAACTGGAGTATTTTGGTCACATCTTAAGAAATGACAAGTATCGACTTTTAAAGCTTATTATAGAAGGGAAGATCGAAAGACGAAGAGGCCCGGGTAGAAGAAAGATATTCTGGCTAAAAAACTTAAGACAATGGTATGGAGTGAGCACTACCACATTGTCCCGCCGAGCTGTAGACAAGGTTCAGATAGCGCTGATGATTGCCAACGTCCGAGGAGGACAGGGCACCTAAAGAAGAAGAAGAATATCTGATGGTTTTGTTTTAATAACCACAATGTGCAGTTTTGTACGTGCACTCCCACGTGCGTTAGCTTTTTGTCATGAAAACATTCCGGATGATAAAAAATGTCCTTGTTCAAACATTACCAAACCATTAGTTGTTTTTGTCATCGTATTACTCGAATATCTGAAATCTTAAGTAGTTTATGATGGCGCCAAAAAATCGCAATTCGGAATTATAATAAGATTAAACAGATTTATTATCTGGCGAACATTACGATAATATCCTTATTTGTGTTATTTATTACTATTCACCGATACGTTTCTAGGTTGTTATGATTCCAAAGCTTTTTTTAATTACCGAAGAGTAATTAAAATTATCAATACTGTTTTAAAGGCAAACATAATATTACTAGCTACATAGAAAAAATTCGACAGAAATCGTTTATTTTCTGCCTGCTGAGTGAAGTTGGAATCATTTTTATGCTGTCAAAATAGTTGTTTATTCTTCTTTTTCAGCCTTCTTTTTTACACAAAAACGGACATAAGAAAAAGATAATTTTATATTCATGTTTTTTTTTGACAATGTAAATGAATGACTACTGGAAAGAAAGAGAGAGTGGAACGAACACAAAGACCGGATGAATGACGACAGAATGGTCAAAATAACTAGAGACAAGTCGTCCTTAGGGCGCCGAAGCGTTGGAAGACCCGCGAGAGATGGAACGACAACCTTTCTAATAATTCAACGGCAGAGGATACGAAGAAAAACAAGCAAATTGCTTACATTAAAGAAGGAAGAAGAAGAATGTTTTTATTTTAGTCAAAGCACTTCTTATATTTTTAATATCTATTGAGTCAGAGAGGCTCTTTTTAGATTTAATTATCATGAGTAAATCTAAACTTTTGTTGCCCAAAAATAAGCTGACACATTCGAACATCCTTACGTTTTTTTTGATATCGAAAACGGACGGAAGTAAACATGACACCTGGCGGTAAAACTAACAGTCGAGTTTATGTATTATGGTGTTTACATCGATATTTAATATTAAAAAATTAGTTATTAATAAATAAAAATTAAAATAAAATATTGTTTTCACAACAAAAATCGAAAAGCAGAATCTGTTGTGCAGTAGAAGCTGTCAAATTAAAGCTAGTAGGAATATAAATGTTATCTTTCATTATTTACCAAAGCCTAGCGTGTTTTGTGCTGTCATATAGAATTTTTTTATGGTAACTTGAGGTTACTCCACAAATGAAAAGATCTTTATATTTTAAATTCTTTGTGCTAGATTTTAAAAAACAGAAATGCTGTTCAACGGGAGCATCATATTGTTTTGGAGCATTAGATATCTTTCATTTGCATTTCTAATGCGTTCATGAAAGAATTTTTAAATCACCTCTCATTTTTTAAAAGCTACGTTTTCAGGTCATTTTCCAATATTTATAATACCTTTTCCTGTTGATGCCTATTCGTTCCGGATGTTGACCAACATATTGGCTATACGAACTTTATTCTTCTTCTTCCTACACTCCTTCTACCTTGTATTTTGCCTTGGAGTATAAGCTGTAAAAGCCGGTATCTTTCAGGATTTCTTTTGAAGTGGCCGAGGTATTCACGTTTACGTTTCTTTACCTGATATAAGATTTATTTTTCTTTCTTCATTCTACGTAGCACCTCTTCGTTGGTTATATGATCCACCCATGAAATTCTCAGAACACGACGGTAGAGCCAGAGTTCAAAGGCTTCTAATTTCTTGCAAGATGTTTCAGATAATGTCCTTGACTCAACGCCGTATAGAAGAATTGAGAACACATAGCACCTCAGAATCCGCATTCTGGTGTTTAAAGACCCTACTTTTTAACAATTTTTTCATTTCAAGGAATATGGCTCGAGCCTCTTTAATTCGGCATTTTTCTCAACCGAATGGTCCCATTCTTCGTCAATATTTGTTATCAAATAGACGTATTTGTTAACTCTTTGGATGGGTCTGTTATGTATCAGTAGCTGGCCTTACATGCGTCTATTTTTACAGATAATCATGAATCATGGTCTTTTTCGCATTCATACGCAGTCCATATCTTTCACTTACTTCCACTACTCTGTTCATTAATCTTTGAAGTCCCTCTAGATCGTTTGAGATAATTACTGTGTTATCCGCATATCGTATGTTATTAATGCACTCGCCATTAACAATCACCCCGTCGAAGGAATTTTCCAGGGCTTCTCGATATATGCTGAACAGTAATGGCAAAAGTACACACCCCTGTCGACTTCCTCTCTTTATCCGAACTTCATCGGATTCCTCACTATCTATTCTAACCGAAGAGGTCTGATTCCAATAAAGATTTGCTATAATTCTCATATCTTGTTTCTCCAGTCCAGTTGATTCAAGAACTTTCATCATCTTATTATGCTGAACCTTATCGAATGCTTTTTGATAATCAATGAAGCATGCAAAAATATCATGATTAACATTTCGAGCTCTTTGAAATAAGACTTGAATGCTAAAGAGTGCCTCCCTTGTACCTAGGGCATTCCTTAACCCAAACTGGGTAGAGCTGATCTTTTCTTATTCATAATATACAAATATTAAAAAAAATTTAGTTTGCTTTGTATTCACCGATCTTCTAACTCATAATTTATTGGGAGGGAGAGTAAAAAAAAATATTTAAATAAAGCAGTCTCAATTAAGACACGGTGCATAACATTTTTAAATTAATGTGTGTGATTCCTCTTAAGCTACTATTAAAGTGGTATAAAGATGTTTCTAAAAGACGAACTCTCATTAAGAAAGAGCGAGATAAACATTAATTTCCTTTTTTGTCTCTTTCTTTTTTCCATTTTAAAACAGTTGGTAGTACGTCTGAAATATTTGCGTTTATAGCCTGAGAGGCCAATATGAGCGCCCATTCATGAGTTTACAAAAAAAAAAATTCCGTCTTACTATACCGCAAACGTTTAATGATTTCTATCCTTTTATATAAATGACAGAAAATCCGACCGGTGCTGTTTGGATCATAACAACTCAGCTAAGCAAACGATTTCAGGAAACGTGCAAAGGTGAATGGTGATATCTCCACACAGGCCAGTGTCCCAGGACCCTTGATTTTCATTCTTTATTTGAATGATACCAATTTTGTTAAAGACTGAGAGTTCATAAATTTTTTTGCAGATGATACTCTTATAGTTGTCAACAGTCTGAATAATTATGAGGCAATAGATAAAAAAAAAGTACAAGATATCAATAGGTAAAAAAAGGCTATAGTACACCAAAATTTTTTTTAATTATTACAAGCCAATTCTCAAACGTTTTCGGCGTCAAGCCATCATCAGGAGAAATGTTCGAAAGTGAGTAAAAGTAATTCAGTATGATGATATTTAAAAATGTTTTTGAAATTAATCATATTAAATAGTTGAACGGTACTCACTTGTCACAAATTTGTTTACTAAAGACTAAACATGAAGAGGACACGACTACAGCTTAACAATGAACATTTCAAGATGAACAAATTTTTTTATAAAATTGTAACTAAATTACATCAGTTAAAAGACATGTACATTTTATTATTTTAAAATTTTTTAAAAACATGGAAACATTAAAATTAATATCAAGTTAAGGGATGCCTACTGGCAACATGAGTTGACAAGGAGACATATGACAACACTGTCAATATTGAAAAATCGAGATGGTTGATATGGAACTAATACCTATAAAATGGGTTACAAAATAAATTTATATAAACAGGAAAAACGTTGTCTAAATGGAGATATAACAATGAATGATTGGGATTATACATTTTTTTTAAATCTTTGAAATAACCTCAACACACACACACACACACACACACACACACACACACACACACACACACACACACACACACACACACACACACACACACACAAGCAGTGCACAAATAGGAGTTTGAGTAGTATGAAACGCTGTACAATGTATTTTATCTCACTCCCTCGCAGGCTCAATCCTATAGTTTTATATGTTTCTGTCTTTTTCGTTTTATCGAGTTACAAATTACAACGATTTTAAAGACTAGTTATTATATTTTTTTAGAGATTTTTTTGACAAACTATAAAACTAATTTTAGGTATTAGGAAATAAATGTTGGTAAATGTGCAGCCAATTATTTAAATGAATCCAGTTATAAATTTAGCAATTTCCTTTAGAGAAGTGAAAAAACTTAACAATATCTAAACGGCCTTCCTTAAAAATAACCTTGGTTTATATTCAGCAGATGTGTGTAATTTCGAACCATTTTAGCAATAAATGCGATTAATATAGTATTTGTTTATTTAAAAATACTAGTTATATGTGGTCACATTTTCAATGAAAAATGTCTTTCGACACTTTTTTTGACTGATTTTTTATTTCTTTTTTTTTCAGTCTAATTAACGCTAATTAAATTATTAATTGATTGTTCGCTCTCTTCTCGTTTATTTATTTATTAACTGAATCACCTTGGTGTGGGCTTTTTTATTTTTTGATTTATTGACGTGATATTTTCATGGATGCCATGTATTTATATTTATATATATAATGCGCAGAAAATTGTCGTGAGCGTTGCACTTTGCATTTTCAATTAAATTGGTTAGGCATTTTTTTATGAATTAGTTTACTTTACATTCCGCCATTTCCAAACGGGATATACATGACATTTATGGGCTTCGCGGTCCAGAATCAAACAGCTAGTTTACATGATGAAAATATTTGCCAGTTTTTTAATTTTTTTCAGCTCGGCTCTTTGTTATAATTAAATTAATCTTTTTTGTTATTATTTAAAATACAGCACTTACGGCGAATTTTGGATCTTTGTAAAAGAAAAAACCCGATCTATGTTATTATTGCAGTGGCTCAACTCCGGGGCAAAGTCGCAACTAGCAGTATATAGCTATGTTTAAAAAACGAAACTAATTTCTGTAGACTATTTTTACGTTGTAATTTAGCTGAGGAACAACTAGAGAGAAGCCTTATTCTCTTTAACAGTTCTACTTCAAAAATGCCGAGAATACAACAAAACCGCATATGCATGCTTTATGGATTTTCAAAAAGCCTTTGACCGCGTACCACATATGAAACTAATAAAAGAACCATCAAAGATTGGTCTGGATAACAAGGGCATAAGAATAATCAAAAACTTATATTGGAATCAATCTTCAGGGGTCATAATTAACTATGCGGAAACGAACGGCTTATCTATCGAGGGATCAGACAAGGCTGCGTACTGTCACCGACGCTTTTCAAAGTACTTCCAAGTCATCTTCAAGAATCCTCGCCGATGACACAGTAATTTTAGCTGAAACTATGGAGGATCTACAAACGCTGATAGATTCTGTAGTTGATAAATGCACACAAATGGGATTCAACATCAACACCGACAAGATTAACCTTTTTTTTTATGAAAATAGTCGCAAAAAAGATAGAACTTTCGTATAGGCCGCGGACGGCCCGCACTGCGACTATTAAAAGGGGAAGGGATTATAGAAAGGAGATGATTGTGAACCTGCTTTTTAATAAGTTGCAGGTTATAGTTCTCTGGAAAAACTGATTTTGGAAGCTTGTTCCATTCTGTAGCAGCCCTGTAAAAGAAGGATTCTTGATATAGATTGGCCCTTTAATAAAAAATCGACGGGTCTAAGCGTTTTTCTTAAATGTTACCGAGGTTCCTGTAAATGGCTCTGTTTCGTTTTCGATTAGCCACCCTGTAAATAGTTTGAAATGAATTCTTGTTTTTATTTTTGGTATATTATTGGTCGTAGAAAAAATATTGTATACAACGATCATGTAATAGCTATTAATACATGATCGTTGCATAATATACTAATACGACACACGTCGGTTAGGTGCTCCTTTATTTTTAAACATCTCGTACTGATACAAGTCTTAAAACGAAAATTCGTGTAATAAAAAAAGAACACGGCATTTTTTAAGAAATTTTGTAGTTTTTAATTTTATTTATTATTGTTTTAAAAATAAATTAGGTCATATTTTGCTGTTGTTATCAAATTAAAATATTTAAAGAATTGTCTGAATAGGTGATTAAGAAAACCAGTAATGTTCTATTTTGTTGATAAATGAAAGAACTTAGTGTTACTATCAATGAAGTTAGCGTTTTCTTGAAGATTACATATCGTTAATAAATATCAAAGAAGCCATACATTTAACTCCGATAAATCTCAATTGCAACAAATTAGATTAGAGGACCAGTTAAATAATGTCTGGTGAAGAATCAAGATTTATGTTCATTTAAAAGCCATATTTTTTTTTCTCGATGTATGTTATAAAAATCATGACATCACCGCATTTATCAAATAAAAGAATAATTACGGAGTTGTTGTTTGGTCGTTATTCCTTTTTTACATGCATATCTACATACAAATAGTCACGCCTTTTTCCGTAGGGGTAGACCATTTCTATTCACTTGCTACTGTTCTTACACACATATTTTGCTTCTTCTACTTTCATCAGAGCTTTCATTCATGTTCGTCGGTTGCTAGTACTCTTGTCCTGGCCTTTCTTCAAAACAATTTTGATTTTATCGAGATAAGTTCGTTTAGACCGACCTCTATTGACTTGCCCATTCACACTCGCCTTATAAATCTGTTTCGTCAATCGTTTTTCATTCATCCTCTCTACGTGTACGAACCACCCAAGCATTCCTTTATCTATTTTTGTTACTATTTTTTTTATGCCACGACTTTCCTTTTGCCTGTTTTAACACGTTCTGGCTGTTTATAAAGTTGTGCCCTTTTTAATTCATTAAATATTTGAAACGGTCATAATTTCGTGTTATTTTCTAACCTCTTCTTCTTCTTCACGTGCCATGTCCTCCTATTTTTATTTTATTAGCAGCGACACGAAACAGGCTTGTAGAATTAACACCATATCACTCTCTCAGGTTTTTCAGCCAGGACGTGCGTCTTCTTCCTGGACATCTTTCTCCTTGGATGTTGCCTTGCATGATATTCCGTAAGATACGGTACTTTTCCCCTCTCATAATATGTCCAAACTATTCCAACTTCCGTTTCTTGTTGGTAAACATGACTTCTAGTTGCTTCTGGAGACGGGCAAGCACCTCGGTGTTTCGGACTCTGTCTACCCATGATAATCGTAGCAGGCAACGATAGCACCACATCCCGAACGCTTCTATTCGGCTACACATTGCCTTTGTTAAAGTCCATCCTTCCTTTCCATAGTGCAGAATTGGAAATACGTAGCACCGTAGTAAACGAATACGTAGGGGTATTGACAAGTCACGAAATGTAAGAACCTTCTTCATGTTGCTAAATGCTGCCCTAGCCTGCTCGATGCGGGACCTTATTTTCTGCATGCTATCCCACTTACTGTTCAATAAGCATCCCAGATATCTGAAGCTGGAGACTTGATAAATCTGTTGGTTGCCTGTACTCAGGTTTGCTGGAAGCTCAACATTTTTGCTAATAACCATAGCTTTGGTTTTGCTAATATTTAATTTGAGTCCTCTTTCTTCGCTTTTAGCCACAACCCTATCCAGTAACGCCTGCAAGGAGTATATATTAAAGAGTAGTGAAGAAAGTACACACCCTTGTCTTACACCTCACTGAATGGGAACGTACTCGGTAATCATGTCCTCAACTTTGACAGCAGCGATTTTTTATAATTTCTAACCAGGTACACTTCAGTGTAGCAAAGAATTTTGCTTTTTTGACAAGATAGACCCCAAAAATGTTCTTATTTTACTAGTTACTAATTGTTGTACATAACTTGTAACTAATTTGTTTGTGTACTAATTTGCATTAAATCGATCTCATTCTGTCGTTTATGTATCAAATATAGTTGTTTGTTAAAAAAGTGAATTTTTCCTATTTTCATTATAGTTTTTCTTTTTTATTTTGTTATTAAATTCCTAATGTTGACTTGATTAATTATTCATCATACGAGACAAGTTTTGTCTTGATTTGTTAAATATGCAATTTTATCAAAAAAATCAAGCAGTGTTTTTCAACTGCACGAGACTAAAATAAATTAATCTCCAGCGTGCGTCCCGTCTGCCCCAAATAAGTTGTCACTCGGAATACGAAGAATGTTCTTCGATTCTTCAAAGAGACCGAATTACCATAAGCGAACGTCGAACTGACTTAAAAAATTGTTGGAATACATATTATTGAATGCTAATGCGTAAGGAGTTCCGCCTTGGAATGAAATTATCAAAGTAGGCGTTCGAGAACGACATGGAAAAATCTCATCCATTGTTGAATGCTAAAAAAATGGCGAATATTTGTGTGCTCAGACAAAAGTACTATGTCATGCTTATTTAAAAACACCTGTGATGTTCTTTTGGGAGTGTTTTCTAACAGTGTTGGACTTAATTCTATTAGCAACAGCCCACAAAAGTTTAATATTAAATTTTGTAGACTGCATGGGACCAAGTAGGTACGCAAAATAGGATATGTGTTTACTTTCCAGGATCATTTAGTCTTTTAATTAATATCAAAGGCAATACAAATAGTATTGAAGTTAATATTTGTAAATCCAAATACCATTAAAAACATATCTTGTAAAAAACACCAAGTCTCGCAACTTAGTTCTTCTACCGTAAAAAGTTGTGAGATCCATGTAATACCAAGTCGGTTAATTTATTCAGTCCCTTCTTAAGGGTCCTTCTGTCTTGAGTTATTATGTAATTAGCTAACCTAACAACATCTTATAGTGACCATATCAATATTAAAATTTTTTTATGTTTTAAATAAATAGATATACTTGGCCATCGCATAAAAACACAACGTATCTCACAATTAATACATATTATATTAAATTAGATTGTTTAGTGCGATTGCCAAGTCAATCTATTTATTTAAAACAAAAAAATATTTAATATTGATATGGTCACTATAAGATATTGTTAGATTTGCTAATTACGTAATAATTTAAGACAGAAGGACTCTTAAGTAGGGACTAAATTAACCGACTTGGTATTACATGGATCTTACAACTTATCACGGTAGAAGAACTGAGTTGCGAGACTTGGTGTTTTTTACAAGTTATATTTTTAATGGCATCTCATTTCTTTTTGTAGATAGTCCTACGTTTTTTCCTTTATTATACATATACAGGTACACTAATTCATTCACTGCAAATGTAACTTTGTAATCCTATATATTTATATGGGATTACAAAGTTATTTATGCAGTTGGTGTATCTAGAACACTGAACCAAAATTGCAATATATTTTAGTTTTTCCTTGATTTATACACTAAACAATAATTGTATTCTAAATTTGAAACTTCTATGTCTGCTAGAAGTGCATTAGAGTATTAATGATCGGTCAGTCAGTGAGTGACAAAATTAAGAAATTTTGACTAGTTATAATTCTTAAACTACTGGTTTAAATTGAATGAAATTTGAAATTTACCGTGTTTATACAATGCCTGCTTGGTTACTAAAAATTCAAGCTTTTACTTTTATCCAAAACGAAGTTATAGTGAGACGAAAATGGCCCGAACTGCTTCGAGAAAAGGATGGTACGGCCGTGCCACTTTTTTGCTCGACTTGGAAGTGGCACTGGCGTGCCTCCAGATCTTAGACTTAGCATAAAACCAAAAAAAAATTTCTATTGCCTGCAGGATCACCCGGTCCGAGCCTGTTATTTGTTGTAGACAGGACTGCGTGGGAGAGGTGCGGAGGTAGACATAGAGGTGTTAAAACAGACTTTTGTTAATTAAGTTCTCTTTTTCTGTTTTGGGGTCTAATAAAATACACAACGTTTATAGTTATGTAAAAATATCTGAAAGGAATTAGGTCATCCTCCAACAACAAAAAATTAAAATGGTAACAGATGGTTCTTTTGGATTTTTTTAATAAACGAAATGTGGGTGTACACTGAAATTTACTAGAAGTACTGACCATTATTTATTATTTACCCAAACAAAAAGACTAACTAAATATTGTTAGTCTATAAATTTAATCTTTAATTTTAATTTTGAAATTTATTCATGCATTCAGTTACGTTCTGTTTTAAAAGCCCAGCTCTGTTCCATCTAGATCATAAAATGAAACAGGCCAGGGCATTTACAAGAATGGACCACCGCACAAAGCCATCAGCATAATCACATGCCGCTTTGCTACATACCAAAATCACAATTCTTACATGTGTCTTAATCATGTTGCAGGTCCTATAAACACGGGAAAATCCACATCATGCTAGACATTAAGGCACCGCTAAAAGTGATGACATCTTGCCAAGTCAATTTTAAACTAGTTGCCACAAGAAACTGGTGGAACACAAAATGCTTTGCTTAGTGTGGATATCAGGACACCAGAGAGTGGGCAGATAGGCTAGCAGAAATTGGTGGATTAAAACAGCTGCCAAGGCCGGAGCCAATCTGCGGCATTGCATAAAGTATTGTTAGTGAGCAAACTAAAAACTGGTTAGGAAACAACTACCGCAAATACTGGACGAAGCATCCAGAAGCATTGCAGACATTCGAAATCTCCTATCTGGAAGCCATCCAGGAAAAGGGCACAAAAAATCCTGACGCTCGAGCGAAGGAAAATTATGCATGCAGATTCTTTCAGGTCACTGCTGGATGAATAATCACCCACACATTATAGTGCTTGCAAAAAGCACGATTCTTAGGTTTTGTGAAAAGGATCTTACTGTCCATGCTACTACGAAGAACCTGGGGCATTTCGAGGAACCTGTAATGTTTGCTAACAACGCCATGGAATTTTTTTGAGGTAAGGTGAGGGTCCATTTATATACGGGGGGTACAATATGCCTTTTTGGCCCCAGAACATGAGACTACTGACGTTAATACCCCGAAAGGAAAAAGATCCAAAATATATTTGTTACTTTCTTCTGGTTCAATGTAATACTTTGTCTGTAAGTAGTAGTTCTACTTTTTAAGTTTTTAAAATTATTTGAGATGAGTTTGATTAATGTCATTAACAACAAGAAATTTAAAATACGAAATAAACATCACAACAGATCTAACTCTGCAAATGTTTAAGTTTGTTTCTTGTGACTGCTTCACCCCGTTTCTATTGTTTATTATTAAGCTAATAAAAATATTGCTTTACTGTTACTTTATCACTGTTTTTGTTTTTAGGAAATGTTCATATTTATCACAATAATTTTCTTCGTATTTTATTATTAAGCCATTCAAAATAAATCTGACAGTGTAAGTAAAAACAGTAGACTATAAAGTTTAACGTAAACAATTTTAAGATTTCAGAAAATACCCCAATCTAGTTAGATCTTCCTTGACCAGCTGTAGGATTGTCAAAAAAATTCGATTTATTTGATTTAATTTGATTGATTTGTATTTAATAAGTTTTGAAAACATGGAGATTTTATTTTGAAGCCTATACAAAAAATTAATCTTATGTTTTACCAAATTACAATGTAGATTATTTAGGGTGCTTCATTTGAAGCGAACGTTTTTTTTTTCGATGACACATGAAAATTTGATTCCTTATATCGAAAAAAAAAATTCCCTGAAAATTTGAGCCCTTAATTTTAGCCCTTCTAATAGTCGCAGTGCGGGTCGGGTCGTCCGCGGCCCACACGATAGGTCTACCATTTTTGCGACTATTTTCAGTAAACAAGAAAAATTTCATCTATATTGTGATTTTCAACGTTTATTATGTAAGTGTACTTTGTGTAAATTTAGTTAAAACTTAAAAGCACCATAAGTTTGATTTTATTCACATTCAATTTTAATCCAATCCAATTTTATAATAGTCTTGAGAATGTGTTCTTTGATGTCCTTATTGGCATAGGTACTTAGTAAATGGTAAGCCCTGTAAAAAAGGAGGAAAAGGCCTGCCATTTCTCTACGTTGGACTAACGCAAAAAAATTTCCTTTTGTATGCGTTTCCTTAGAACAATAATAAACTAGTTTAAATCAGTCGACCATATTAAAAAAAAAATACCTGCATAAATTAATTTTTTAAATTGATGATTTCAACTGATCATAATTGATTGCTCATTTGTGGTAAAGTGAAGTAGTATTATTTAACGCTCTTTAAAAATATATTTATTTAATAATAATACCTTCTGTCTGTCTTCTTCAACAACATCGAAGACAGGGGTTTATCCAAAAAACTGACCTTTGCATTCCTAAGGTCAGGCGGGCTTAAACAGAGGGGTTCATCATGGCATACCAGAATGGAGTTTTCAATACCTTACATTACCGAAGCCGAGTCATGGGTATAGAGGTCCCTGATGTAAGATGCAGGGCCTGCCGTAGGGCGCCGAAAACGCTAATGCACCTGCTTTCAGCATGCACGGTGTATGCAGTTTTAGGCCTACATCCATAGACACAATGCGGTAATACGAGTGCTATACTATCATCTGAGACAGTCGTACGGTATTGATGAAACTTCAGTGCTGCCCTTTGCTCAGGAGGATATTGAGTCCTTCGTGGAGAATGAGAGGTGTCGAATTTATTGGAACTTCTTATTCTCCACCGTCAGGCAGATACAAGCCAATAAGCCGGACGTAGTCCTCCTCGACCACCTAACTAAGACGATGTTCGTGATCGAATTTTCGGCACCAGCCGAACCGAACATCGCCTTAAAAGAAGAGGAAAAACGGACAAAATAAAGAGACCTTCTCTTCGAACTCCGCAGACTTTATCCAGACCAGTCTGTCGAACTAGTCATCCTGATAATAGGCTTTTTCGGTGGTACACGCCACACACTGCTCTCGGAACTCCAGAAAATACCAGCTTGCCGAAAAAAAGCACACGTTTTAGCTGGGAAATTGCAGAAGGCCGTCATCCTGGGATCATTGCGTCTGCTCAGGGCACACGATATTCGGTCCCAGTGATCACTCACCATTGATGACCTAAGGCTAAATCATTTAAGATTCGCTGACGATATTGTTCTAATTTCAGACAATCTGCAAGACACAGTATTCATGATAGAAACACTTAAAAATTCATCTGAGAAAGCTGGACTAAAAATGAACTTCGAAAAGACAAAATTTCTTACAAATATGGTAATGAGTGATAACATAAACATCAATGATAATGTTATACATCAAGTACAAACATATTAATACCTAGGACACGAAATAAAAATAGGAAAAGATAATCAAACGCATGAAATAAACAGGAGAATAGGCTTAACCTGGGCGGCATTCGGAAAGCTGAGTCATATTTTAAGAGGCAACATACCATTATGTCTCAAACGTAAAGTATACGATCAGTGTATCTTACCGGTGCAAACATACGGTGCGAAAACCTTAACACTAACAAAAAAATCAGTAAGTAAGCTGAGAATAAGTCAACGAGCAATGGAACGTGCTATGTTAGAGATAAGCCTAAGAGATCACTTACCAAGTAAACAAGTCCGAAGACGATCAGTTCAGGATGTCATTGAAAAAATCGCGAACTTGAAATGGAACTGGGCGGGTCATCTGGCGAGACTTCGAGATGATAGATGGACCAAACGAGTCATGGAATGGAGACCAAGAGACAGCAAAAGAAATCAAGGAAGACCTCCAACTAGATGGGCGGACGATCTAAGAAGGGTGACTAAAAACTGGATGCAAGTTGCCCTGAACAGGAGAACCTGGAACAATTTAAGGGAGGCCTATGTCCAGCAGTGGACGCAAACGGCTGCATGATGATGATGATGATGATGATCACTCACCTCACGGCGTGAGGAGTGGTCACTGGTTTCTCTCCAGCTCAGCTCTGCGAGGTATCGGAACCGCAGAGTCGTGACTGGGATTAAATAAATTAAATCAATAATAATAATATTTTTCTTTTTATTATTATTTTATATTCAATATCTATAAAAATGTAATAAATCTCTGCTAGTTTAACCTGTCCTTATATGTTGTCTAAAAATGTTTGTACATATTTCTTGCCTGCAGCTGTGTAGTGTATTTTTTATTTATGAGCTATCCTAAACATTTGTTTTGTAACGTCACAAAGGATCAATAAACTTATTATTATTATTTTAATAATAATAATAATAAACATGTTTTTAAATAAATATACTACTTTTTGTTTAATTTTAAGATTTTCCTAAAAATATTAATAATACTTGGTCAATCTTAGGAAGCGAGAACGAGAATATTAGGAACAAAAGCATGATACGCGAAAAATAATGGATCAAATTAAAATGAAAAATTACTTTTTCTCTTGATCATTTGTTATAGTTTGTATTAGCCATTAACAATAATATTGAAAAATTTACTATACAGGATCTGCGAAAACGCCAATTAAAGAAATAACTTTAAGATAAATATCAAATCAAACGAAAAAAGATGCAACAAATTAAGTGAAAATTATGTAACCAAATCAAAAAATAATTTTTTTATTAGAATCTAAATTTTGTCTTTTTGTTTAACATTGAATATAAACCTTTTTGTGTAATACTTAATTGTCATTTGTAATGTAATTATAATGAAACATTATGTCAATCGAAAACAACTTCAGCCGCTACTCCTCTGACTAACGTTTTGAGGACGTACACTGAATTAGAGAATAATTACATACGTGCCGAAATTGATTAATCGTTTTAGCTTTTGTGTATTTAAATTTTAAGTTTGTACTAACTTTAAAATTCCGATTTCGTATTCAAGTACGTCTCGCCAGCAAAAACGATTGTCACCTCAACGGTGCTCCAATGCGGATCTTAAACGATTAATATTCATGTAAGCATATTCAAAAGACTTTAATCGTTACTTCTTTAATACTTTTTGACTTTACACGATCATTTGGAACAATATAACTATTTCCATCATTCCATTCCATCATTTTTAAAAGGTTGGCATTGCAATTAAAAGATATACTCATCGATGGAGAGAGACTTAATAATCTACGCTTCCAAGAACTCAACGATGCCGTACAAGAAATTGGACTGACAATAAATTATGAAAAGACCAAAATGATGACTTACATGGTTCCCAGTTATCAAATACAAATTAATAACAACAAAGTAGAATTGGTTGACAAATATAGATACTTGGTTCATGAGCTTAGAATAGCCAGAGACAACCAAACCTGCGAACTAAACAGACGAATTACCCTGGGATGGGCGGCGTACGGAAAAATAAAGGCAACTCTTAAAGGAAATATCCCCGTTCGCTTGAAACGAAAAGCATTTAACCAATGCGTATTGCCGGTTGTGACCTACGGTGCGAAGACCCTAACTTTAACGAAGAAACCCGCAGAAAAACTAAGAGTAACACAAAGGTGAATGGACGGATGACCTAAAGAGGATAGTGACAACAGTTGCAACAGCCAGGGACAGAGAGAACTGGAGACGTTTGAAGGAGGCCTACGTCCAACAATGAACGTGGAAGGGGCTGCATGATGATGATAATGGTTTACCCTAAACAATAATATTTATATCCCAGTTATGATGTCTCGAATAGAAAATTGGGATTCTCGTCATTACCAGATGACAATAATACTGATCGTGTAAGGTTTCCTTAAGATTAAAAGGTGTTAAAACTATTATATTGAAAATGTAGCGTAGGTAATATATATATATATATATATATATATATATATATATATATATATATATATATATATATATATATATTTATATTTATATATATATATATGGCAATTTTTGAATTTGCAAGCCGATAAAACAATATTAAAAGAAAATGAACGTACGAGAAATGAGAGGGATCGAAGAACTACAACAGAAACGTGACTCGTTTAAAGTACATAAGAAAGTTAGGGAGGTTGCTGAAATAGGAAGAAAACGCCAAATAGGAATTGTCAGAGATACTAATAATGAAATCATAACTGGTGTCGAAGAGAAACTAAAAAGATGGAAGAGATACGTGGAGGAGCTTTTTGATGATGACATACATGAGATTCCCAGGGTAGTAATTGAACATGGAGAAGGCAAAGGTCTGGATCTTATGCTAGAGCTATTCAATAACATATACAGAACGGGAAAGATCCCTCCCAGCTGGCTCAAGTCTACCTTTGTAACGATTCCGAAGAAAACAAATAATTGAAGGAAAGATTCAAGGAAAAAGATCTGTTGGTAGACGTCAGAACTCCTGGTTAAAACAACTCATAAGATGGTTTGGGTGCACTTCCATTGAAATTTTTCAAGCTGCTGTGTCCAGAACAATGTTAGCTATGTGGATCGCCAACCTTCGAAAGGAGAGGGCGTCATAAGAAGAAGAAGAACGTTTCAGGTCCACATAAGGAAGTAATGGTGGATAACGAGGATATCTATACTTAGTAATCAGAAATATTTATTTAAAGATATTCCAACAGTGTAATGGAGTTGTTTTCATTTTAGTTAAAGAGACTTTGGAAAATGTGGAAAGCCGTTTTCTAAAGTTTTTTGCACTAAGATCTGATGGTGTGTACCCTGCTAAAGGAATTGATCATTCCACACTACTACAAAGGTTCGGTTTTGCATGGTTTCATTTCAATGTACCGCAAACTACTTTACGTAGTCAAATCACTTTCTATGCTCCCTTTACCAGATCCAATCTTGGAAAAGTGTCTCCCATAAATTTGATGCGTGAAAAATTACAAAACACGCTGCAGTCAATGCGATATCAATTTCAATCCACTAAATGATAATTTTTAACAAAAATTGAACAATCCGTCATCTGGTACATTGCCAACATATTACACTATCTACAGACAATTATTAATGGGTCAGCTCTTTTTTATAGGTACAACTTATACACAACACAACTTTTGATTTTTTTGTTATACGTTTTTTTTTATTTTTTTGTATGTATTTTGCTTTAAGTGGCCTTTAGTTATTTATTCTGAATTTTGATATTATATAGGGTGTTAGTAAATATGTGCGACAAACTTCAGGGGGTGATTCTATATGAAAAAATAATGATAATTTGCTATATAAAGGTATGTCCTCAAATACTTTGTTTTCAGAGAACCGGGTTCTGATTTAATGTTATTGTATTAGATAGTTTTTTATAGTGTATTTAATAAATGAAAAATACGCGTTAAGATGTTTTATTTTTTTGCATCAAAACGGCGCCCTATACGAAAAAAAAGCAGACGAGATTTTTTGTCACAAATTCACCGAGAAATTCAAATATGATTATTAATTTCAAATATCTGAGTGACGTACCATTTTTTCTTTAAAAAAATTGGCATCATTACCCTATGCGCGCCAATGATGAACATAACATTCTTAATTGCATGTCAAGAAATGCGCAAGAACTACGCTAAAACACACCAAATTTCATTTGCATATCTCGACATATCTGAAAACAATAAATAAATCGTCAGTTTTTAAGAAAAACTTTTACACCCCGTATTTCTGAAACGTAGGCATACGTTTATATAGCAAACTGTCATTATTTTTTTATGCAGAATCACCCCCTGAAGTTTGTCGCACTTATTTACTAACACCCTGTATATTGTTATAATTATCCTGTAAATAGATTTATCAATAAATAAATAATAAATAAATTAATGAAATTTTCATCAATATTCGTAGGATTAAAAAAGAGAATGTAAGTTTGCATCCGAAAATGTTTTCTAAATTTATCCAAAGCGGTGCACTTCTAACTTCTTATATCCATTACGTTGAAAGTAGTGGCCCAATAAAGTACGGCATAACGACGAAAATAACAAAAATAAAGAACCTCCTCTTACACACATTATATCCTCTGCGAAAACTGTCGAGACATTTCGACTCAACACGTTTTGATTTTTGTTTGTATATTTTGCCATGTTTATTTCACACTTCTAGAAGATATTGCTGAAATATTGGTGTAATATTTCGTTTGGAATCGACCATTACAGGTAAATTTAAAGCGTACGATCTCTAGCAAATATAAATTTGAAAAGACGTTGGACTAGACAACCAAGTTTATTAGAACGGCTTAGGTGATAGTTCTAGCAGTAAGCTAAATCTTTGTTTTCCTTTCTTATATCTTTTTACAAAATTTACCTTCAGCCAGTGCCGGATTAAGCCAATGCGAGGCCTGCAGCAAGAGCTACACGACTGGATGTGCATAGAGGAGTGCTGGTACTTACATGCTGCGGAGATGAGAAGTCTGAGAAGTACCTACAGCCGGAGTGACTCTGATGGATAAAGTGAGGAATAGTGTGCTAAGGGAACGCTACAGTGTGAAAGAGGATGTGGTAACAAAGATAGATAAAGAAATGCAAAGTTAGTTTAAAAACATAGAGAGGATGGATGAAAGAAGATTGACTAAACAGATTAATAAAGCGAATGTGAATGGGCAAGAAGTCGACCTAGGCGAACGTAACCAGCAACCATGAGCATGTAAGAGAGAGCTGATGAAAGTAGAATAAACGAAAGAAGTGTGTAAGAACCGTAGCAAGTGGAAAGAAGTAGTCTCTGCGTACCCCTACGGGAAAAAGGCGTGACTATACACGGTGGCCAACCGAAAACGAAACAGAGCCATTTGCAGGAACCTCGTTAACATTTTAGAAAAACGCTCAGACCCGTCGATTTTTGATTAAAGCGAGACACTTTTTTCCGGTATTTTTTACTCCACTGCTTTCAACATCAAGCGAGGGTAAGAATTACCCCAAAATTTTTAAATAGCATTGGGGTTCGAATAAGACGTCATTTAAAAGCTCTGACAATTCTCTTTACAATAGTCTTTAAATTTTACAATTACATTTCCTCCCAATACTTTGAAAAAAATTACATGTTAACATTCCAAATATTTTGGTTGCTTACTTACTACTTAATTGATTAAATGTTTGAATTGATGACCACCCGCTTCCATGTAATAATAAAGATTTTGTTCAAAACGTTCACGCACATTCCGAAGAATTTCCGGAGTAATTCGACGGCACTCGTCAACGATTCTTTGACGCAAATCTTCCAACGACGCTGGTTGTGTTTTATAGATTTTACTTTTCAGAAGTCCCTACATACTGTCATACTGTGGATTATTTTCAAATACATATCGGTCAAGGCAGGGTCAATAGCGTCTTCCAGTAATTGCAAATACATTTCGCCAGTCAAATTGCCTGGTAGAAATAAAGGACCCACCGCAAATGCCAGCCCATACATTTAATTTCTCCGGTTGCTGTGTATGCACCTCGTGAAAAACTCTCGGACCAATAGCGGCAATTGTGGCGATTTACCGTCCCGTGCCAGAAAAAACAAGATAGTAGGTATTAAATTTAAACCATTGGCGTACTTAACTCGAATGAATGACATTTTTACCGTCCGTGATTGTTTGCAGAAAAGTTTCACATTTAAAATCTAATTTCTCAATGAGTAATGGGCAGAATTTTAACATTTAAAGACTATTATTGTATAGAGAATTGTAAGAGCTTTTGAAAGACATCTTTTTCGACGCCCTATGCCATTTAAAAATGTTGGGGTAAATCCCTCGCTTGGGGATGAAAGTAGTGGACTCGTAAATACTGGAAAAGAGTGTCTCCCTTTAATCAGAAATCAACGGGTCTGTGCATTTTTCTAAAATGACGAGGTTACTGCAAATGGCTCTATTTCGTTTTCGGTTGGCCACCCTGTATGTGTGTATGTATGCACAAGTTTTTGTATAATAATAAAAATCACAACTTTTGCATTAACTGTGAGCAAATTTAGATATAATACTAGGCATATCAAATTTAAAAAATGTTCAAAACGCCATTCAGGGAAAAAAACTGCAAAATCTAAAGTTCATTTTATGTCGATTTTACATAATTGAAGGAAGCTGAAGCTCTTTAAATAACCCAAAATTAACTTAAAAATGCCTGTTTCAAATACCAATTAGTGGCGGACTTTCATATGTTCAATTATAATTTTGTTTATTGCAAGAAACATCTTAAAGTTTAAATCAATTTTTTTCAAAAATGTTTCGTCATGGAGACATTATATAAAAGCACAATTTTTTTGTAAAAGAGTCAAAATTTCATGGTAAAATGGCGACATTTTGAGATAAAAAAAATTATGAATTAAAATATCCTATAAGTACTTCACCAAAACGAGCTTCGACTGCAGTATCGTTTGCCCCTCTTTCTTCGTAGTACAGTACCTACGCGTGTACTTAAAAAGAAGTCAAGTGCTGACAGAGTCCTCTTATTTTAAAATGCTAATTGTATCCAAAAAATAAATTATAAAAACAAGTTATTAATAAAATAACCACAATTTTCTTTCGTGGTTTAAACAGTTACATAAAAGAACTTCAATTGTTTTTATATCGATTGGATATTGGCTATTGTTGTAAGACACTATTACAAAGCTTTAACAAAAGTATGTCTGTACATTGAAGTTATATAAAAGTTATATGACGTTTATGTACGCAGATGACACCTTGTTAGTGTCAGGGTCAATTGAACACCTTCAAGCGTTGTTGGACTAAATGGTTGCGATCTACGTCTTATATGGGCTCCAACTGAACGCAAAGAAAACAAAGTTTATGGTCATTAGTAAACAAGCAGTCGTATATAATAATCACTATAACGTTACAATTGGTAACGATTCAATTGAACTCGTAAGTCAGCTGGTGTATCTGGGTACTAATATTAACGAAAACTGGAACCCTAGTACAGAAATCAAAAGTAGAATTGCTAAAGCACGAACAAATTTTATGAAATTTAGAAGAATACTTTGCAGTCATGATCTTAATTTGAAACTTCGCATGAGAATGGTTCGTTGTTATATATTCTCAGTATTGCTTTACGGGGTTGAGGCATGGACCTTGACTGAATAGCTTTTAAAGAGACTAGAAGCATTCGAGAAGTGGGTATATCGGCGTATTCTGAAGATCAGTTGGGTAGACTAAGTCACAAATGAAAAGGTATTGCAACGCTTAAATAAAAGTTACGAAGTCGTGAATACAGTTAAACGACGTAAATTGGAATACTTCGGTCATATAAATCGTCACTCAGAAAAGTACAACATACTACACCTTGTTATAAGGTAAAATTATAGGAAAAAGAAGTGTGGGCAGCTGTACTACTTCCTGGCTTAAATATCTACGCTAGTGGTTTGGAAAAACTACCAGCGAATTAATCCGCGCAGCTGTAAATAAGACTATGATTGTTAATATGCTGTGCAATATGAGACCCTACGATCGACAAGCGATCACGGCACCTTAAGAAGAAGAAGTATTTAAAATAAAATAAATCAATTTGGAGATTATGTACCGTTATGCAAAAAACACAAAAGTCATCATTGTCAAAAAAGCTGCGATTTCATCGGTTCATCCTTATTTCTTATTTTATTTGCTGTATCAAGCGAATGGCTCTTTTCTGAATGGAATCTAGAAGACGAAGAGAATGCCTTGGTGCTGAACCCCAAATGTGCGAGCAATACTCCAGTAGAGGTCGGATTTGAACCTTGTACGTCGTCAACAGTTGATCAGGAGTAAAAAACTTTCTAGCTTTCCGCAGAAAACCTAGCCTCTGGCTTGCCGACTTTGCGATGTTAGCAACATGGTCATGCCAAGACATATTATTGGACACCGTGACTTCCAAAATCGAGATGGAGGGACTTGGTTCAAGGGTATTTCCGGACATTGTGATGGGATGATTTGAGGAATTCACTTTCTTGGAAAACGTGGCACTTAGTGTTTTTTGGGCGTTGAACTGAACAAGATTGTTGGTTCCCCACTCGACGATTGCTTTAAGATCTCTATTGATGGAATCAACCTGTTTCTGTCTGAGTCTATTTGTATCATTCACCGAAAGTGATCGATAGGATGTGAAAGTTGAGACAAGTGTGCTATCGTCTGCGAAACTGTAAATGGGGTTCGTGGTGGTTTTCAAGAGGTCGTTGATGTGTAAAAGAAATAAGGTGGGGAACAGGATGGAACCCTGGGGGACCCCGGCATGTATAAACTCGCCATTAGTATTTTAGGTGATAGAATTTGCATTAAGTGAGATATTTTTAAATTGGGCAAAATTAATTAATGGCATTTTTTTATTTGGTTGAATAATTAAAAATCATTCTTGTGGCAGAATTCTTCGTCGATAATTTCCTGTGAAATTCGCTACCTTTTTTCAGTCTTACAGCGTCTGGACGGACCACAACCAAAAATATAGTTTAAAGTGTAGCGTCGCGACGCTAGCCGTCGTGAATTCTATTTGGGGCTGCACTCGATTGAGGTCATCTACTTCGCTTTTCTCGACACAACACATTATAAAACAAAATGCACGGCTAAGTTGGCGATGCGTAAAATATTCGTTTCTCCGCCGTTTCTGTTTTGATTATTATCGGTGGCTTTTATAGACCGCAATTTTCTAAAAATAATCGAAACGCTGGTCAAAACAATTCGATTCCGTTTTGTAACCGACGGTATTAGCGACGGAAGGACGACGCCTGTCAAATTTTTCGAGGTCCGTATTACGCCTGTTCGTTTGTCATGCTCACGCTGCTCAAAACTGATTTGAGCAGGACTGTTCGTTTGTTATAAGCAATTGATCAGAGACCGTTCGTTTGACAGGAGCAAGTTGCTATATACCAGATAAAGCAGGATTTCTTTGCTCCACCAATTTAGGTAGAGCAGAAAAATAATATCAGTTTGATCTAGCAGAATTTCAAAAATCGGACAATAAAAATGAATAGAAAATTTAGTATAATTTATGGTGAAGCAAGGAAGAATACCAAAACCCACAAAAAAAAAGAATAGATTACTAGCGAAATTCTTAACCTTTATAATACCAAGCTTTTTTACATACGTGCGATACCAAGCGGGGTTCATTTTTTTTCATTTTTATTTTTTTTTGTCTATTTTGTAATTTTTACACTTTTTTTAAGTAAAATGAAAAAAAAACGCAAATATATTATTTTGTATCTATTTTTATTTCAATTTAGTTACTAAAAAATAAACAAACCTTAATTAGGTATTCAAAATTAATTTTAATTTTTTGCTTTACATGGGATACAAAAAATTTCTTTTTCAAAGTGATTTACACAAACAAAACGCTCACATTTTCCACAACGTTGTCTTGATTTTCTATCTTTGGTTCTTTCACAGAGAAAACATCTACCTTGAGTTCCTACAGGTCTCGTTGAAGGGATATTTTGCTCCAATTCTGGAACAATTTTAAGAATATTTTCTTGTATGCTTGCTTGCAAACCATTAGTATTTCTAAATCTATAAATCATATTTTCCTTGGCCAGTTCCTTTCCCAACTGAAGAAGATATTTTCTTCTTGCATCTAAGTGCCCAGACCCGTAATTTGGATTTTTAATTTTCCATATTTTATAGGCATTTATAGCTCCAATATCGATAATATGGTAAAAAAGTACCATGGGCCATCTAAGAGTTTTTCTTTGAGTGGTATATTTTGCTGCTATTTGGTCTGTTGCATCTACAGCTCCTTTAGTACTATTATAATGGAAGACAATATCTGGTTTGTAGTCTGACTTCTTATTACTTACTTTGTCATCGTCATGCTCGGTTGATAACAAAATAACGGTTTTGTTCTTTTTCGGCACATAAGACACTAATGTACAATGTTTTGTAAAAGCAAACATATCCATAACCATATCCTTGACTTAGATAATCAAAAAGTTCAAGAACAACCCGTTCACCTTGTCCTTTTTCGGGCTTGTTGCCTACTTTGCCTAACAAAAAAAACAGTACAACATGTAAGGATTTTACCCTGCTGTTAGCTCATAATAACATAGAAATATTGGTATACGTAAAATGCCACACTCTAAAAACCTAAATAATTACTGAGATGGAAAAAATCCATGTAAGATTTTAGGTAAATTACATTTGAAACCTAAAAAAATGCAGCTACTAAAAAGAGGAAATAAAACAAAATATAATTGGCTTAGATATATACAAAAAAGTACATGAGGGGTGCATTTGCACCCCGCTTGGTATTATAAGGGTTTTAATCTCATGGAAAAGAGAATGCCTGTAAGGGGAAAAACGAACAACAATATAAACAAACACAACGAATACTTCGCACAAAAATCAGAAAAGCAAACGAAGATTATTATAAACAAAAATGTGAAGAAATTGAGAAGCTACAAGCCAAACACGACAACTTTAACATACACAAAAAGATCAAAGAACTTGCCGGCACCAGCAAACAAAAGCAACTTAATATATTATATAACAACGGGAAAATAGTCACAGAAATAGAACAAAAGCTAGAAATATGGAAGAACTGATGAGATTCTATGTGCTGTCTATACTATACTATGGGATGGAGGCCTGGACACTGAAGGTAACCGACAGGAGGAGACTGGAGGCATTTGAGATGTGGATATACCGGAGTATATTGAGGATCTCATGGGTAGAGAGAATAATCAACGTGGAAGTGATGAGACGTATTCATAAGGAGAGAGAAGTGATTCCGACAATTAAGAGAAGAAAACTGCTGTACATGGGACATGTCATGAGAGGAGAAAAATATCAAATGCTACAAATAATTATGCAGGGAAAAATCCAAGGCAAGAGATCTATAGGAAGAAGACGAAATTCATGGCTGAAGAACCTTAGGGATTGGTTTGGATGCAGTAATAATAACCTATTTAGAGCTGCGGTCTTAAAAATAAGAATTGCTATGATGATTGCCAACCTTCGAAGCGGAGATGGCATCTAGTAAAGAAGAATGGTGAAGTGACTGATGCAAATTCTGAGTTGAAAAATTATTTGAACGTGTGAAGCTGAATACACTTTTGTAGAATGAATGAAGAAGTACTTTTGTATATAAAGTGTTTATTTTAAAAAATTATTGCAAAGTGCTTTCGACTTTCGTCATCTTCAGTGCTCACTTAGGCAGGTAACAGGAAGTGTTACAATTTAAGGCATAACATTTAAATGTAAAAGGCTGAATTCAAACACATATTTCGTTTGAAATTTTGTATACTCGTCCAAAAAACAGTATTTTCCGGACTTGTTACGTAAATTACCATTATTTGTATTAAAAATATTTTATTTAAGGTGCTGTTATTTTAAATATTTGTTTTGTTGTGTTATTCCGAAAAAATAAAAATGTTATATCCTTGTTAAAAAATCGATTGTGAATTTGTTTTGAAATGGTGTTGTTTAGAAATAATGGTTCAAGTCTGGAATATCTCAGTTGCGATGAGGAGAATGCCGTCTTAAATTAATCATATTATTCTCGTGTTATTGATTTGTGTAATATTTTCATGGCGCCTATGTATGTAAATACATACATAGTTTATTTAGAACCGTCAAGTGTGTATGTAATTCGTAAAAAATACGACCATAGATTACCCGATCGTTAAGAAATGACAAATATTATCTGTAACAATAGCTAAGATAAGCTATCTATAACATTTTAGAATCAACCTGTTTATTCATTTGGCATGGTCTAGTTCAGCGTTTCTCAAACTGTGGGGCGCGCCCCCTAAGGGGGGCGCGTTTACATGATTGGGGGGGGCGCAGTACAGATTAAAAATAAAATGGTAATGATAAAATGCTACAGACAGATTTTTAAAAAATCTTTATTGAAATTTTACTTACTTAATGAAGACAAAGAAACATTCTAAGGACTAATGGCTAACATGAGCTTGTTTTAAGGCGCACAACTTCTCTAAATTTGGTTCTATGTTAGAGATGGCCACTCTGAGTTCATTTTCTACTTGAAGTTTATTTCTGTATTTAGATTTCACGACAGCAAGTGCAGAAAATCCAGTTTCACAAAGGTAGGACGTTGGAAAAGGCAACAGAATTCTAAGCGCTTTGGCTTTTATAACGGAGTAGTCGTTCGGAAGTTCAGTCCAGAAGTTTGTTGAAGATTTGTTAACAAAGTTTGATTTTTGTAAGGGATTTTTTGAAATATCTATCAGTTGTTCTTCTTCTTGCAGTGATAGTCCGACAGGTCTATTTTCGAATGGATTTAAAACCCAGCTCCAGTCTGACAACTTGATACCTTTCTCTGCAAAGAAGTATCGCTTGAAATTCTCAGTTAAGTTTTCTAAATGGCTTCCAATGGTTTTTAGCATCACAGCTTTATGAATATCTTCCAATGGGGAATCTTGCACAAAATCGCAAAATGTGGGAAACATTTCCAAACCGTCTTACCGCGTGACAACCATCTGGATGAGGAATAAAACAACAAAGATTGATGCTCAGCTCCCATATCTTCACACAGAACAGAGAACATCCTTGTTTTTAGTGGTCTGGTTTTTATAAAGTTAACAACTTCAATAACTACTGTCAAAATCATGTTTAGTCCAGGGCTTAGCGATTTTGATGCTAACGCTTCCCGATGTATCATGCAGTGCGTCCAGATAATTTCTGAGGATTCCTTTTTTACTAGCGCTTGTAAACTGTTACCAGACATGGCTTGAGCTCCATCGGTGCAAATCGCAACACAATTTTTCCATTGCAAATTCATTTTAGTAATAGAATCATTTGTAATCTTGAACAACTCGGTGGCTGTAGTTCTTCCTTCAATCTGTTTACAAAACAATAAATCTTCACATATTTTAGAACATTGACAGAATCTAATGTAGCAAATCAAATGGGAATCATTACTAGAGTCAGTTGCTTCGTCAAGTTGTATAGCAAACAAGTTTCCAGTAAGCTCAGATTCAAGCTGCTGCTGCATATCAACTGATATATCGTTAATTCGTCGACAGATTGTATCATTTGACAGAGGAATATTGTTAAGTTGTGAAGTAAAATTTTCACCAAACATTATTTCTACAATGTCTTTGCAAGCGGGTAAAATAAATTGCTCTGCAATAGTGTGCGGTTTTTTGCATTTAGCTACTTTGTATGCCACTTTATATGATGCCAAGAGAGCCTTCTCATTTACTGCCAGTACTCTATGGAAGCTGGATTTTTGTTTTTTAAACAATCTGAGTTTCTCCACAAAAAAATCTCGCGGTTTATTGACATATTCTCTGTGCAGCGTTTCTAGATGCCTCTGTAATTTATTTGGTTTCATGCTATCTGCAGCCAATACTTTTAAACAGATAACGCATTGTGGTTTTTCTTCGCCACCTACTTCAAGGCTAGTAAAGCTTAAATTTAGGTATGATGGGTCATATTTTCTTGTTTTAGATTTCGGACGATTTCCACCTGAACCTGTCGATATACAAGCCCCGTCATCCTCAAGTTTTCGTTTTAAAAATTTATCCATACTACATCTACTTATACACTTACACTTCACAATAATGCTTGCTTAGTGTTAAAACACCTTCACTGAGAGACTGAGAATACCATATGTGCGCTTCTGTATTTATAGTCGCGTTCAGACAGTTCGAGAAAGATCAGGAAGCTTGAATACGTGGCACGAACGCCGCGAACTTTCCGACAGCATCTTTGGCGCTCTCGACGAGACAATGTTGCCTATTTTAGTCCAAATTCCTAGGTCTACGGATTGGGGGGCGCAACATTTTTTAAATTAAAACAGGGGGGCGTGAATAACAAAAGTTTGAGAACCGCTGGTCTAGTTTAAATCTTATGAAAGAAAATTTTGATGCGTAGTTGTCGCATTTTTCGGTAATGCTCGTAAACATTCTCCGAATTTTATATTTTCACTACTGTTTCGTAAAACAACGTATTTGTTATTTACTGATCATCTTTCGAAAAAATATCCAAACAGCTTAATTTTCTGATAACGACAATGTGTGTGATTGTGTGTGTTAGTATCTATCAAACTGTTTTTTCAACGTTATAACGTAACGAACACATACATTCATTTTAGTATTTTATTTTAATTTACCTATTGCACACCTAACTTGCAAGTCAATTTGTCTATTTTAATCAAACTAGAAAACTGAGGAAGATTAGGAATTTCATTAACAACAATGGTTCTTATACTCGTAATTTAAAAATAAACTGTCCAAAGGTTTTAATCAGGCTAGAAACACACTAAAGCGTTTGCTGAAAGAGCCATGAATCATCATCATCATCGTCAACCCATACGCGTCCACTGCTGGACATGGGTCTCCCTCAGTCTTTTTCATCTGTCCCTATTCTGTGCGTCCTGCATCCAATTGCTGCTAACACGTTTCAGGTCGTCAGTCCATCTGGTAGGTGGGCGGCCTCTACTGCGGAACGCTTCTTGCCTTGGCCTCCACTCGACGATACGTCTTATCCATCGGTTGTCAGATAATCCGGCAACGTGTCCTGCCCAGTTCCATTTTAATGTAGCAATTCTTTCTATAGCGTCGATTGTCCCTGTTCTATGACGTATTTCTTCGTTTGGAATCCGGTCTCTAAAAGAGACGCCCAACATCCGGCGCTCCATAGCCCTCTGTGTTACTCGGATCTTGTCTACGACCTTTCTTGTAAGTGTCAATGTTTCCGCGCCATAAGTAAGAACAGGCAGCACACATTGATTAAAGGTTTTTCTTTTGAGGCACACTGGCAAGTGCGACTTGTATATGTAATTTAATTTTCCAAAGGCTGCCCAGGTTAATCCTATTCGACGGGGGAGCTTACATGTTTAGTTATCCCTGCCTAGTCTAATTTCGTGTCCCAAATATTTATATGACACAGTCTGCTCAATATCCTTTCCAGAGATAGAAACATTACGGTTTAGCACCAGGTTCGTCATTATTTGTGTCTTGGCCAAGTTGATTCTTAGTCCGACATGGAAGGAAGCGTAATAAAGTTTTTCCAACATTGCTATTGCGTCATCCATACGATCGGCTATGAGGACGATGTCGTCTGCAAATCTTAAATGACCAAGCCATGAATAGTTGAAGGTAAATAGAAGAAGGAAAACCTTCGATCCGAATTTGGGTACCACAATTTAGAGGCCTTGATCCTTAATTTTCAAGTAAATTTACCCAAGGATGCATTTTAAAAAGAGTGCATACGTGGTGGCTCTATTTTGGTCATACTAGGAGATTAAGGAAAATTAAGGATTGCATTAACAATAGTTCCTTTATTTTAGTCCTTATAAACAATTTTATATTAACGAATTGTTGTTACATGTCGTGTAATTGTTCTAAAATAACAAAATAAACTTTAGCTTAATTTTGCGTGTTGGTTTATATTTAAGTTATTATGAAAACTGCTTTTTTTATTTTCCTATTAGGATGCATCATAATCTATAGCGTTCGTGATTGTTGTCACGTAAACGAGGAAATAAAACTGCATGAATTAAGAATTATCTTAAATGAATAATTGATTTTCAGAAATCTATCTAAGAGATTGAAACAAAAAACTAATTAAATTATAAATGAAAACGCGAAATGTTAAAACTGACTAACATTGTACCGATAGATAAAAGTCTAAAACATACCTAAAAATAGGTGAACAAACGTTTTGAATGGCAACAAACATCATTCTCCAGCATTTCTACGACAATATTTCTTAAAGTTCTAAAATTTGTTTCAGTCCGAAAGCGTTTATTCTCCCGTTTTTCAAATGGTATACGGTTAGTAATTCTAGGAGCGCTAATAATGTTACATCACCTGCAGTTAACTTCTGTATGCATTACTTAAATGACGGAAGTGTCACCATGTTCAGTGGTCGTAATGCATATACATAGAAGATGAGTGCATAAAAATGGGTTTTCTGAGCTAATTTTACGAACAAGCGTGCTGAAACTTCCTCGAGCGAAAATAATTGAGATTGTCGCACGAGATTCTGTAAAATTTAAAGACGGTAGTTGCGCTAATATTATTGTTGGAAGGCTCAGTACATTAGAGAATTAATCGTCTAGTTGTTGATAGTATAGTCGATTATGCCGCCAATATTTACTTCACCATGCCAGTCCTCTAGAACCTGTCTCATAATAAATTCGCAATAGATATGAAAAAGAAGCGGCGAGAGAACACAGCCCTATCTCAAACCCTTGCATGTGGCACCTTCATCAGACAAGCATTTATCAAGCCTAACCCGTGCAGAATTATTATCATATAATTGTTGTATGAGATACACTAGATGGTCTGAGACACCCATTGACAACATAATAGACCAGAGATTTTTCCATTTTACGGATTCCTTACTGTGCCACGTCTTTTAGTTCTCTAAAGAGTACTCTGCCAGTGGTCTCTCTACTGGCAAATTATGCCCGAGCTCAGCCGTAGAGGGTAGAAGAAAAAAATATCAAAGTGAGCCGCGCCACCGACTTGGACGGTTCAAGCCGGAAACCCCCAAGGTCTTATAGGCACCAGCAGAGCCACACGATAAACAACAAACAATTATGGTGAACTAGATAAATAAAATTATAGCAAAAATATATTAAATACTTTACTCACACAATAAATTAAAATACACAGCTCAATAACAAAATTATAACACATATTAACAAAATTAACAGCCAACAATAAATCGAAACTTCAAAGTTTACGATTCCATTAAAATAATTAAAACAAAGGTAAGAATGACAAACCTTATCAGGTAAAAAAAAAACGTATACAAGTCAACTTTTTACCAATACTTCATCAACGTTCACGAACGGCTGATAATTTAATCACGTTTTTTTTCTTTTTCATTTACATAAAGATTTACACTGTTAAAACAATCGATCTTATTTAAAAATATTTCTTTTTACGATGGCTGTCCTTCAAAATAGCAATATTGTAGGATATTTACAAATAAGTATGAATAAACGTTTTTACTTGGACACAAAGCACTATTGAGAATATTATTTTAATCAAAGTTCAGCCTTGGCATATTATCCAATGCAATAAATAGTTTTCAACAGTGTACCATATTAATAAATTAAAACAAAACTTAATCTTGGTGTCAAAAATAAGTCACGTCGTTTAAATATACTAAAATAAATCACTTGTAACCTTTGGATACACGAATTCACGAATCCTGTGGCCTACTCCTGGCCGGTTTGAATTATGGAACAGTACCTGCTACTTAACAATGGCTTCACTCCATCAAATCCCGCACGCGGTCATTTTAACTCGACCCCAATATCCAAAATATCCACCACAAAGGCACGACTGAATGGTCAAGTTAAAAATTAAATGGTTTTTCTTCAAAATCCAATTAAGATGGCCCAAATACAGCCAGATATGAAAGAAAAAACCGTAGAAGTTCTGCTCACGTGTTAATATCAAATCGTTCCAAAAACTCTCACCCGACTTCCACGACTCACACCAAGCGACTCCTGTCCACTCCTCACTCCCAGGCCGGATATCAGAAAAATGACACGGAACCCACGTCAGCCAACCTTTGCAAATCTATGTTCCTAACTCATAATCGCGCTCGTCCGTGTTAATAGCCAGCCCATCCACACAGAGAAGCAAACCAAACAATAATATAGCTGACAACACACGACAATCGAGGCCAAAAATCAAGGCGAAATCTAATACAAAGACTCCCACTCCAATTAACAAAATGTCACAGCCAATAATAATTAAATCCTATCCCTACTAGGTATGCAACACTATTTACAACGAACAAAATACGGTATGCAAAACTATTTACGAACACCAGACTATCAGAGACACAATTAATAATGAAACGGTAGATGGGAAAAAATAGGCACGTGACAACTGGTCACAATTTAATACCTTTTACAAAGTGTGGCTGTACAATACAGAAATTTCGTAAACAGAAATAGTCAAATGTATGTTGTCAAAATGGATTAAAAAATTTGACCGCGGAACACAGGCATCCTATGTCGAAGAATATTACAACCGTTGAAGGACTGTACACATTAGTATAAGAATTACGTAATGGGATACGAAATGGAATACGTAAGAGAAATATACAAAAAGCAGTTTAAGCTGACTTGTTGTTAGTGATGGACCAACATCCAAGGAAATAAAAAAGAAACTTTTTTCATAAGAAAATATAAATTTTTTGACGACAAAAATGCAAATAACAAAAAATCATCCTTTCGTCATTAATAAATAATTTTTAATGTCTGTTACAATGTAAAAGTTTATTGTTGAATTTAACCATTAACGGATGTTTTAATTCTACACGTAGACAAAACATTAATCAGCTCAAATATTTCGGTCTTACCATCGTCACCGTTTAAGTACCTGTATTGTACTTTTTATTGCGAAATTGATAATGGGTATCATCGAATCATGAAGTGTATCATCGTAAAATTAGTGAAGGACGTTTCAAAAAAGTAAAGGTCGCTCGACTAACGTTGCAGGAACGGACTCCACATTTATTACACGTTCAAAAGATTATTCAACAATTGGCGTTGTGTGCTAAATAAACTACAGTGAATACAACACAAAATCCGATTCACAACGTTGACGAACTGTTAAGGCGAATTTATACAGCAAATAAAATAAGGAATGAGTGCAAAAAACATTGGTTTATACAGATGACTAAAATAAAATAAGAAATAAGAATGAACCAATGAAATCGCAGCTTTTTTGACAATGACTTTTGTGTTATGTGCATAACAGTATATAATCTCCAAATTGATTTGTTATTTTATTTCAAATACGGATTTTTTAAATTATTATCATTATCTAAAATTAGTCAACTATACAGTGTGGAACAGCCAAATGGAATAAATTCGATAACGGATAAATAAAAGCGTGTTGGAAAAAACGCTTGGACACGTCGGTTTGTATTTTTAAAATGCGCATTTTTTTCAAAAAAAAATAATTATATAGGGTGTGTCATGTGACAGTGGCCGATACCACCTTTCCTATTTTAAATACAATCCCCTGTAAATTATTTATTTTTTGGATTCTTCAGAAAATTCTAGACATAATTCATGCACAATGTCCCATACCTATCTTCAACGGAATCGGAAATATTAAGTGTTTTCAGATGTATTACAAAAATTAACATTAAAAAAAGAAAATTATTTTATTTCACAAATTCGCTATATTACACTCAATACTTATTTCCCATTTAGCTCTTAATATTGAGAAAATAAGCAAAAACTATTAATGCGTTCCTTTTTACTGATATGAAATAAAAAAAATACAAAAACAGTTTTGTTATTTTCGTATAAAACTCATAGCCTTAGCAACTTGTTGTCTGTCTGGATGATGAGAGAGACACATACGCAATATCCTAAAAAAGTTAATGTTTGGGCAGGAATTGTTGGAAATCATATCGTAGGTCCATCTTTCATTGATGGCAACTTGAATGGAAATAAATATTTAAAACTGCTCCAAAATAATGTCGTACCAACTTTGACAAACTTATATTCTGATCCAGCAAACCCACAAGTTCCTGCCAATATACTATGGTTTCAGCAAGATGGAACATCGCCAAATTTTCCAAATCGGTGGATAGGGAGGCGCGGATCGATAGAATGGCCAGCACGATCTCCTGATCTGACGCCATTAGACTTCTTTTTGTGGGGATATGTCAAAAATATTGTATACAAAACTAAACCACTCAACTTACATGACTTAAAAAGACGAATCACGCTTGCGATTAGATCAGTCACGCCTGAGATGTTGAGTAACGTTAAAAGACATTTCTATACCAAATTAGCATGTTGCCAAGACGTTCGTGGCGAACATTTTGAAGATCTTACATTATTTGTGAAATAAAATAATTTTCTTTTTTTAATGTTAATTTTTGTAATACATCTAAAAACACTTAATATTTCCGAAACAGTTGAAGATAGGTATGGGACATTGTACATGAATTATGTCTAGAATTTTCTAAAAAATCCAAAAAATAAATAATATACAGGGGGTTGTATTTAAAATAAGAAAGTTGGTATTGGCCACTGTCACATGACACACCCTATATAATTATTTTTATTTGAAAAAAATGCGCATCTAATAATACAAATCGACGTGTCCAAGCGTTTTTCCCAACACGCTCTCATTTATTCGTTATCAAATTTATTCCATTTGGCTGTTCCACACTGTATATCTACCATCCATTTCCTATTAAAAAATATTATAATGGATAATGGCATGTTGATAGAGCAGGTATTGACCTTTCCTCAGTGATATGTAAAAACCGATGGATAATACAAGGACAGTCGACTGAAAGAAAATGCTTGGCTCACAATTGCTCACATAATGGAGGAAGCACGTAAGTGCCAAAAAATTGAAAAGTTTACCGTTTTTTAAATCACTTTTTCTGTAGCTGAAGCTTCTGAACACAGATGGAAGCTTCTAAGAAATAAATATACGGGCCATATAAGGAAAATCAAAAATACCTCCACAAATAATATTATTAGGTTAGGTTAGGTTGATTGTAAACTCGGAACATTTAGAACAGAAAAGATTTGGGTCACGCGCATTATCAGTTTTTAAACAAAATAAAATAAAATAAGACAAAAAAATAAGTCTTTTGTTCTTATTCCTATTTTATCTTATTTCTTGTATAAACGCTATTATAGTTTTGGGCATGTTTATCTTTCTTATTTTGATTTATTTTGTTCCTTATTTTATTTTATTTGCTGTATAAACTCGCCTTTATTGTTTTAGGAGTATCTACAAATTGTAAAAAAATTAAGGTTATGTTTTCACTTGAAAATGTTGCCATTTTAAATATGAACCTACTTTAGTTTTGAAAAGAAACGTTTTTTTATAATATAATACACAAAATTAAAGGTAGTTGCATTGGATTTTGTTTTGTAATTACTTTATATGATTTATTGTAATATTTATTTACTATATATACAACCATCTCAATCTAGACACGCGGTAGCGTGTCAAGCCAAGTTCAAGATAACAGAATGGCGAGCGGTACCATGTGTAATATTACACGAACCATTTGTAGCTACTTTTGACCACCTCATAACTCAAAAACTATTTCGCATAAACATGTCAAATTTGGCTCAAATATTGAGACTTGCGAGATACATATGTGCTTCAAATTTCATAAACACACCTCAAATAGTTATATAGATATTACCGTCCAAAAATCATCATTTTTATCACTGACTGACCTATAAATCAAAATTCTAACCCAGTTCCAGATGACCAATTAAGTTCAAATTTGGCATCCAGATAGGTAGTTGGGTAAATACAAAGGAATAAATTAGAAACTAGTAAATTTTTATCATTTTATTATAATTTTTCAATTAATTGATTCTATTAGGAACACTTACTTATATTGCCTGTAATGTAAGAATCAGCAATCAAAATTGATGACAGCCGGTCTTTATGTGGATTTCTGTACAAAAAGTAATGATATTCCATCAAAAACATAAATGTGAAATAAGAGGCAAGTTCAATATTATGATATTCGCCTTGGTTGTTGTCTTCAACGACAAAAGAAGTGAGATCTAAATGGGTGCCAAGTTCAATGGTCAGTCCTGAAATTTATTTATAACAACTTACAGCTTTAGAACTCGCGAAGGCTATAATATAATTTGTATATTCGAATTAATATTAGAAGTAAGACCTTAGGCTTTAATACATTATTCTAAGTTATTAGAAGAAATATTTAAATTGTTATAAAATATAAAGTTTTAGTTTATTTCTGTTAAAAAATTACATTTTAAAAAGTTCATTTAGTCGCCATTTATTGGAAAGAACCTGTTTTTGCGCATGGACAGTTATACGTATGTTTTTCACAAGTCCGTATGTTTAAATAAATCTTTGTGAAGATTCATACGGGCAAAAAGTGAACGATGTCCACCTCCAACATTATTCTTAAAGAATGTGCGTATATAATACTGTATATAATGTTGATATAAGACTTATTTCGTTACTATTTTGTGGATTAAAATATTTAAAATAAAAAAATATTTATATTTACTTATTTCTACTTTATTATATTACGTAACTGACCACTATCGGTGCGAAGAATTCGCACGGGTTACCTTTAGTTGTGTTATTCCTTGAAAAGTAGCGTTTAAAGTATTCGTTGAACAGATGAATAATTATTAGTAATCCAACAGAGGTGATCCATAACATACAGTGGATTTACCTCCTAATGGGTTTTCTATGTATGGAACTAAATTATTTCTAAAAATTCGGTGTACGTTGTTTTTCTGACATCTGCTCCATTTATTATAGAGTGTAGAGAGTTACCGTCAACTTCTTTCGTTGATGACTACACGTAGTAACTTTAAAATCTGAATTTTACTCTAAAATATCTTGAAATGTTACTATGGTTTACATTATTTGTGGAGTAAACTAATAAAATATAGTTCCAGTAATTATTTTTAGTAGCAGTATTGATATTCCAGCTTTAGAGATGAATCTTCTCCCAATAAAACAACACTTTAAGTAGAGAATACCTGATTGATACCTGTTTATGACTAGAATCCAGATTTTATGATTTCCAGTCATTAAGTTGTTTACAAAGTAGTTATAATTGCTCCATGATAGTCCCGATTGTGCGCAGTATATCCAAAAATATTCCCATGAGAGTTACAGTTCGCAAACATGTAGATTTTCCTAGTAGTTTGATAACTACTCGTATCAAAACAAAATGTGGATTCTTCATCACTAGATTGTCAGAAGCTTTCGCAGTTCACAAAATGGACTGTTATATGCAACGGCGAAGTGATTTGAGTAAAAAATTGGTTTATATTCCGTTTATTTGTAATTTGAGATTAGTTCTACGGTTTAGTTTTGTTTATTTTCTCATGTTATCCTAACAATTAACGCTTTAATTAACCATTTTTAAACAAACAATAAATTTCAAGTAATAATATAAGTAGTTATAATCAACGCGTTATATGATTTAATGTTTTTTTTTGGGTATGATTAACATTTAAGGTTCAAGAACAGAATATTGACGATTCATAATAATAAAAGACTTTAAAATGTAATATTACATATAAATACATTAATATTGATCCTGTTTATAGCCTCAATAGATAAAAATTGTAGATAAATACTTGCCAATGGAATATCAACAAAACGAAACAAGATTTAACATACAAAATGTATTCATTATAAAATTACTCAATGATAAATGTTTCAAACCCTTTGACCGTAAGAGTTTTTCAATCGCCTAATAAAGATGTAATTTTATCAGCTACTATTCATTTATCTTGATATATCTCAGTCCGGTTCTGACTAACAAACTAATTAAATGTTTCCTACAAGATTCCCGGACGATTAGTAGCTGCAATTTGCACCTGATCGGTGTTTACCGATGACAGGGTCGGATTGGCTTAAACACTTGCATAATATTTATGTTTTAATAAGGAAGTAAGTGCCGTACTTAAGACCATCCGTCAATAAAATCTTTACTTTAAATAAATAAAAACGATCAATAATAATTGTTTAATAGATATAATAGTAAAAATCAACTGTACCTACTAGGGAATGAATCGAGACAATATGGTGGATATATTAATTTGACATTTCAAATTCCAAATATGATATGTGAAATAAACCTAATGATTTTACACTGAGCGTGTTTATTTTTAGGTAACTGGTAGTTTAAAAATTAAGTATTGAATTGTTAGTTTTAGATTTTTGGATATTCATTAAACTTGACAAGTAGACTTGTGATAAGTAAGCGCTGTCACTGACACAGTCGTCACCATCTTAAGTATAAAATACTTTCCGACCAATTTTTATTGAATGGTAAAGTTGTAAAGTGCGGTTAGGGATAGTAAAAATTCCAGAGGTAGTTTTTTTTTAAATTCAAAGTTAATGCGTTGGTACCATTATGGTTTATCAGAAGGTTGCCGGATGGTTTTCGTATTCCATCTGGTAAAGGTATTCGTTTTATTATCGCCCATTCAGAAGACTTGTTGTCAAAATTTACTTTAATATTTACCAAAGATGATGACGAACAAAAAGATCCTATTCTAACAAATAAAAAAGGAAAAGATTCATACAAATGCATTTACTCAAAAAAATTTGCTGGAGACAAAAATGTTTAAAAAAAAAAATTTGTCTAAATTATTAACTGTAACATTTTAAAAACCATCATCGACTTAAAAATATTTACGTTAATTTTCGGTAAGAAATACCAAACTGATACAATTTTATTGACGAGTGCAGCCTAGCATTTTCTTGTAAATTTTTTTTATTTAAGTTAAAAAAATTTTACAATTTATTTGATAAAAGACCTTATTAACATTGTAACAAAACAAGCTATTTAATTGCATAATATTATATTTAATATTTCAAGTTATTTAATAGTGAGGTAAAAATGGTGATAACAATTTAGTTTTTTATTGTACATAATATTTGCCTAAGATTAATACTCTTATTCCTAAATCACGATCTCATATTTGTTTTGTTTTATCTTGAATTTTACATAATTGTCATAAGCCATCATTTTTTTTTAAATTTTGGATTTTTGTAGCAAATAAAGAAAAACATAAAAAAAATTTAGTAAATTAGAAAATCATTTTAATAATTCCAAAAAACCTTCTTAATTATTTTTTTCCCAAGGGTTACATATTTTATCTATTATTTTTTTATATTTATTTTAATATTTACTTGTTTTCTCAAACGTTCCTTTTTAATATAAACAATTAGGAGTTTATTTAAAAAAAAAAAAATTATATTTTACGTAATAGTCATAATCAATCAATTTTTTTATTTTAAATATTTCTAGCATTTAAAGAAAAATTTGGTAAATTAGAAAAAAAATTTAATATTTCTAGTAATACTTCTTAATTGACTATTCAGTTATTTTTTCCTTAATGGTTATTTACTTTATTTATAATTTTTTTATATTTATTTCAATATTCTCTTGTTTTTTTAAACGTTTCTTTTAATACAAAAAATTAGTAATATTCTTTAATTAAAATAAATTATATTTTAGTTAATAGTCATAAACCATCGTTTTTTTTTATGAATATTTCTAGCATTTAAAGGAAAATTTGGTAAATTATAAAATAATTTTAATAATTTTAAAAAACCTTCTTTATTATTTTTTCCCCGAAGGTTACATATCTATTATTTCTTTATATTTATTTCAATATTTACTTGTTTCCTCAAACGGTTATTTTGATTTAAAAAATTAGTTTATTTTATATAAAAAAATTTATATTTTACATAATAGTCATAAACGCGTTTTTTTATTTTGAATATTTCTAGCATAAAAGAAAAATTTAAGAAAAATTTGGTAAATTAGAGAATAATTTTAGTAAAACTTTTTAATTTATTCTTCTTCTCGATTTATTTTATACATGTTTATTTAAATAATCTTTTGTTTTCTCAAACGGTGTCTTTTTAATAAAAAAATTAATTTATAAATATATATATATATATATATATATATATATATATATATATATATATATATATATATATATATATATATATATAAGCGGGGGACCTACAGCTTCTGCCGCATACCGCATTTCGATCGCCAAACTCTCTTATCTCTCCATAAATCCTCCTGGATTGCTCAATCTCTCATAGTTTGCATAACTCCGCTTATCCATGTAGTTGCTGGCCTTTCACATTTTCTTTTGCTTTCTGGGTGTATTATAAAGCACGTTTGGGCCACCTATTTTCGTTCATGCGTTGCACGTGCCCATACCATTTTAACTGTAGAGTTTCTATTCTTTCTGAGGTTCTATGAATTCTATTTGTCCTCCGCCTAATTTCATTATTTGGAATGTGCTCTCTCCTTGATATGCGACAGGTTCTTTCTAGGTAGTCCATCTCCACAGTCTATCTTTTTTTTTCTCTTTTCTGCCATTTGCAAAATTAGTAATATATTTTATCTAAAAAAATTATATTTAACATAAAAGTCATAAGCCGTATTTTTTTATAATATTAAATTTTTAAAACAACTTAATTAAAATTAAATAATAAATTGGTAAATTAAAAAATAATTTTAATAATGCTAGATAAACTTCTTAATCGACCACTGATTATTTCTTACCAATGGTATATTTTATAATTTTTAATTTAAAAAATTGGAAATTGATTTTGTTTATAAAAAAAATTATGTACTTAACAATTTTATTTTTGCTTTTATCTATGAAAATTGAATTTGAATTTTATTTATATAAAATTAGAAATAATTTTGTCTTATAATTTTAATTTTTATCAGTGCAATATAATTAAAAAGGAAAAAAACGATTTTAGCTTTTCTGCTCTTATTTTGCTAATATTTGTTAAGAAAAAATGATAATTTTGTTACTTTAAGTACTTTCGTATAACACGTGTTGAGCAAAGAAACACAATAAAAACCATAATAAACATAAAATAATTTCAAAAGTATCAAATAAAAGTAACACCGACCATTTGGGCAATAATTCAAGAAGAACCGAACTAATACAAATTTATTGTTAGCCTTTTGACTTTTAGAATTATACACCAACTTTCACACATTTTTTGCACACCTTTTAAAAACCCACGCGGGCAGTTATTTTTAGTTCCATTCATAAAATACGGCTACCTAGCTTTTCAAAAGGTGTGAATCTTAACGGGCTTTTATCATCTTAATAGTTTACGACTGTTTGATCACAGATTTTTCTAAAATATTTGCAAATGGTTCCCAAATAAAAGGGTTATTGACGGTACTTCACTAATCCTGTTATTATTTGCTAACAAAACAGGAATTCGGTTATAAACCATAATTTCTTTACTATAATCCGTAGCAATACGGTAATGACCATTGAATGAAGTCTACTACGTTTCTTTCACAATATACAGGGTGTTTTTTTTTACATTAAAACAAATTTTGAAAATATATTCGTTTTAATTTCGTTTATAAACATTTTTGTTAAATCTGCATTCATACTGCATCCATTGAGCATTGATATCAAAATGCTTAATTTTACCACGTTTTTTATTCGCTTTCTTGTCTGTCTGTTTGTTTGTTCTGCCTCGGTATCTACAAACTTTGCAGTCATTTTAAATAAACTTCTCCAAGAGCTAAAGATGTTAAACTTTAAACATAGTTTAGAACATTTTTGTTAAATCTGCATTCATACTGCATCCATTGAGCATTGATATCAAAATGCTTAATTTTACCACGTTTTTTATTCGCTTTCTTGTCTGTCTGTTTGTTTGTTCTGCCTCGGTATCTACAAATTTTGCAGTCATTTTAAATAATCTTCTCCAAGAGCTAAAGATGTTAAACTTTAAACATAGTTTAGAACATTTTTGTTAAATCTGCATTCATACTGCATCCATTGAGCATTGATATCAAAATGCTTAATTTTACCACGTTTTTTATTCGCTTTCTTGTCTGTCTGTTTGTTTGTTCTGCCTCGGTATCTACAAACTTTGCAGTCATTTTAAATAAACTTCTCCAAGAGCTAAAGATGTTAAACTTTAAACATAGTTTAGAACATTTTTGTTAAATCTGCATTCATACTGCATCCATTGAGCATTGATATCAAAATGCTTAATTTTACCACGTTTTTTATTCGCTTTCTTGTCTGTCTGTTTGTTTGTTCTGCCTCGGTATCTACAAATTTTGCAGTCATTTTAAATAAACTTCTCCAAGAGCTAAAGATGTTAAACTTTAAACATAGTTTAGAACATTTTTGTTAAATCTGCATTCATACTGCATCCATTGAGCATTGATATCAAAATGCTTAATTTTACCACGTTTTTTATTCGCTTTCTTGTCTGTCTGTTTGTTTGTTCTACCTCGGTATCTACAAACTTTGCAGTCATTTTAAATAAACTTCTCCAAGAGCTAAAGATGTTAAACTTTAAACATAGTTTAGAACATTTTTGTTAAATCTGCATTCATACTGCATCCATTGAGCATTGATATCAAAATGCTTAATTTTACCACGTTTTTTATTCGCTTTCTTGTCTGTCTGTTTGTTTGTTCTGCCTCGGTATCTACAAATTTTGCAGTCATTTTAAATAAACTTCTCCAAGAGCTAAAGATGTTAAACTTTAAACATAGTTTAGAACATTTTTGTTAAATCTGCATTCATACTGCATCCATTGAGCATTGATATCAAAATGCTTACATTTACCACGTTTTTTATTCGCTTTCTTGTCTGTCTGTTTGTTTGTTCTGCCTCGGTATCTACAAATTTTGCAGTCATTTTAAATAAACTTCTCCAAGAGCTAGAGATGTTAAACTTTAAACATAGTTTAGAACTGGATGACAATGCAAACTTTTTTGCTTGTCTATTCGGTACAAATTTTGTAATCGATTTTAAACTAACTTTCCGACATTCCATCGGTTCGTAACGATTTTGGCAGAGATGAAATTCATTTGTAGGAGGTAGGTGTTGACATTTGGGCTTTGCTGCCGAATATGTATGGTCATTCTAGTCAGCCTTATAATTATTTCAGGAATCCAAAGTTACCCCGTTAGTAGGTTTTTTTAAATTAAATAACAAATAAAAAGTTTTATCTTTTTATTATACCAAATATTGCTGATGTGTAAGTTTTCTCAACAGCAGCTACTACTATTATATTGAAATCACAAGACTTGAGAAATCAGCACGGAGAAATGGAATGAAAATAAACGGAGAAAAAACAAAGTTGATGGTTTTAAACACCAACAAAAAACAAGCTACAGAGAATGTAACCATTAAAAATCTCTTAGATACAAACGTTTACAAATTTTAAACTGCAGATTTCCATTTCTTGGGATAAACTTTAACAGTAGTAACAAAAAGAGCAAAAATGGACAAATAAACAATGGTAAAAAAAGTGGGAAGAAGGAAAACAAAAAAAATGTACCCAACAGCAGCGGCGTGCAGTGGAATTAGAAGTAGGGTAGGCAATAGGTAGTTTTTTTTATTGTTGTTACCCTCTTATTCATATTAGAATCGTTGAGAAAAATTGTTTTGTTGTTAAAGTGGAAGAATGTCTTTTTTAATTTACAAAAATTTATTAAAATGTTTACAAATTGAGAAACAGAAATACATAATAATTATTATACATAAATCATTAATTAGTTCAATAGGGGGTGGTTTTTCATTAAAAATGCACTAATAACGTCAACATATTAATTAAATTTAACACTTATCACTTAGTCAGTTATTAAGATAATTTTTATTGTTTTTGTAAAGGTTTTTGTAGAAAAATATTATGTTGTAACTTACTAGTAGACTTTTTGCTAATTTACTAAAATTGCTAGGGGGTATGCACTGACTTTTTGCCTACATTATTTGCACTCTACAGTAATAAGACCGGTCGCACTTTCAGGAAGTGAACTATGGGTTATAAATAAGACATATTGGAAAAAAAAGATTCTTCGCAGAATTTACGGATAATTATAGAAAAACTCACCCATAAGATCACAGTGAATCAGATAACTAGGGCACGTAATGAAGCTACCGAAAGACGAGATAATAAAATATCTCTAACCAGTGAAGAAATGAAAAGGAGCACCAAGAAGAAAATGGTTGGAAGCAGTAGAGAAAGATCTGGATTCACTGCACATAAGAAACAAGAAGAAAAAAAAAATTAGACAAATAAGGAGAACAGTTGTCAACCAAGCCTTGTGCCTATTTATCTAAATAAATAAAAATCAATGTAAGTATATTTGTCCTTCAAAGCGGCTAAACCGATTTTGATAAAATTTTCGGGCAATCTTCAAATTATCCCAGCGGGTAATCCTGTTTAATAGCAATCCTGTAATAGGATTACAAAAGGGGTGAGAAGGGGATAAAATATAAAAAGTATCAAAACCGGCTGATATTAGTGTCAAATTAAAAGTCCGATTTTAATGAAATTTTGGTAATGTATATTTATTGCTCCAACTTAAGAAATAGGATAGTTTTTATCCTGATAACCCCCAAGCAAAAGGGTGAAATGTGGTTAAAATATAAAAAATATTAAAAATTGCCAATATTAGTATCGAATTTATAGTTTGTGGGGTCACCGAGTTTAATAGTGACATTCCCAATTTTGTTAGAATCCCTTTAAATTAATGGAAAGGGGATGAAATATAATAAAAAACGGCTGATATTAGTGTGGTATTTATAGTTTTCGGGGTCGCTGAGTTTTATAGTGATATTCCCAAATCAGGCAAATCAACGTTTGGGGACAACTTCTGCCGGGTCCGCTAGTCTTTTATATAAATTAAAATGAATGATTTTATGTGTGTTTGTCCTCTATGCATTCCTAAACCATTCATCCGATTGTGGTAAAACTTTGGTGAGTTGTTCTGCGTACGCCCGTGCAGGTTACTTAAGAGATGACCCACCACCACCACTACAAAAGGGGCGGGAAGGATATGAAATATAAAAACTATCAAAAATGGCTGATATTAATGTCGAGTTCATAGTCTTCGGGGTCGCTAAGTTTTAAAGTGACATTCCCCATTAAGTCCTATGCCGGCATCACAGAATGTTTAACCAGGGTTCAAGAACCTTCTAAAAACGCCCGGTAAAACGGTTAGTATACCATATATTAAAAGTGTATTTCTATTTTTTTTTTAATAAATTACACCAGCTTGTCATATTAAATCGAATTTTAGTCTGTTGAGTTGTTATACATAACATTTACTATTATTTTCACATATTTATAAGTTTAGAGGAATAAAAAACTTGAAAATCTGTAAATAAAAAAACGTTTTGACTTATTTTTCGCGTGACAAATGTTTGTCTCGCAATATTCAGTGCCAAATGAAACATAAAAAGTTTACACAGATTTTTTCAACGTGACGAAGTGAATTTTAAATATTTTTTTCCTCGCAAACATAATCATTTATATAAACCAACAAGACGCTTGTCGTGTTTTTTGTAAATCAGATTGACGATTTTAAACGATGTGCAGATCAAACGATTTTACGACATAATGAGACACAACTGAAAAAGTTTCGTTATTTTGATTTGAATTTTTTAACAACTGATTCCATTTCGTGATTATTTTGATGTGTGGTTATATAAATAGTTTATTCCATAAAAATTAATTAGTTTTAGAAAAGTGGAGGTAATACTTATCAAAATTATAAGAAATTATTTAGGAAGCTAAAACGTAGCTGGAAAGGTGGCTGTTATTTAAAATAATTTTTTTACAATAAATAAACAAAAGAACATAAATGAAACGTGGTCTGTTACACATTAAAAGTAGGTAATAGACATATCGCACGTTTCTTAAACATTTCCTTACCATTTTATGGGTCGTCCATTAATCATGTGTAGTTTTTAGCAATTTGTATACCCCTTCCTTCCCTCCTGGTGATACGTGGTAAGGTTAAGACTAAAAAAATCATTTTGTTTGATATATCCAATATTACTGTAATCAATAACTCGGTAAATTAAATTAATGTGTGTTGTGCTCTCAACAATCTCCAACTCAGATAATTTGAGTGTTTAATAACTCAAATAATAGGTCTTGAGTCACTGAGTGTTTTAAGACCAAAACGAAATTTCTATGTTTATTAGAACAGGAGATATCTAACTTTGAGTGGAGAAAACCTCATAAAGAGTTGAAAGTCAAGTTGAATATACGCGCCTTGCTCTCCTCCATCGAATCCAATTTGAGTGTTTAATAGCTCAAATAAAAGTTCTTGAGTCACTGCGTATTCTTAGACTAAAACGAACCTTCTTTCTTTATTAGATATTGGGTTACAAATCTATCCCAACACTTGGAGAAAGAAACGCCCCATAAGAAATGCATGGGAGGAAATCGCGTTTAAGTATAACTTGAGAAAGGCAAATGGTAGATGCCATCCAATGCTTGATGCTTCATCTGGACACTAATACCTTTCATTTAAAACAAAAATTATGCAAATCGGTTTAATAGAACGGCCGGACGGACTCGGAACAGTTTTCATCAATTTTTTTAATATAGATTATTTGCGAAAATCTGGCCGATTTGACAACGTCGCAGATCTACGTACTACGAGAAAAAGATAGCTTGATTCGGCGGTTTCGCTCCCCTTTGTCCATCTTTTTTAGATGTTCATTGACTGGACAGTGATTCACACACACAGTGGAGTATTTGAGGCAAAAACCTGGTCAAAAATATTTTAATGTTTAGTCACTACAGGAAAATATTGCGTGAAAATATTTCGTGCAATGTACCATGTGGAAATTCATACATAAACAATCAGAGACAGTTTTCAAACGTAAACGTATATTATATTAAAAAAAAGCTGTTCCACAATAATTCAATCTTTTTTTTTTTTTTTTAAATAGTCGTGTGGGCCGTGGACGGCCCGCAATGCGACTATAGAAGGGGAAGGGATTATAGAAAAGAAATGATTGTGGACACGCTTTTTGAAAAGTTGTAGGTCATAGTTCTCTGAAACTGTAGTGTCAATCTTGAGAGTAAATGGGTAAGACTGATCAGCGTGCCGAGTTCTTCGGCCGAATGTGGCCAATGGTGGTACAAGAGTTTTTATTTCTCTGGAGCATCTGCCATGGAAATATCTGTAGAGCAATGACTGGTCTGCAACTCTTCTTCTATGTTCTAGAGGGTGAAGGGTATCTGTGAGAGTTAAGCTGTTTATCAAGCGAATGGCTCTTTTCTGAATGGAATCTAGAAGACGAAGAGAATGCCTTGATGCTGAACCCCAAATGTGCGAGCAATACTCCAGTAGAGGTCGGATTTGAGCCTTGTACGTCGTCAACAGTTGATCAGGAGTAAAAAACTTTCTAGTTTTCCACAGAAAACCTAGCCTCTGGCTTGCCGACTTTGCGATGTTAGCAACATGGTCATGCCAAGACATATTATTGGACACCGTGACTCCCAAAATCGAGATGGAGGGACTTGGTTCAACGGTATTTCCGGTCTTTCCACTTTAGGAGCAAAACATAGTATTCCCAGTTCAATGGGCGTTTAGCCTGTTCTTTTATATCTGCATAATGGTTTTGGACCTGTTGGTCTCACCGAGCCTTCTGTGTATCAGGCTCCTTCTTTTAAAAATTAAAAAAAAATTTCGACCAATTATGTAAAATATGTGATTTTTTTTTTATGTTCTGGTTCCCACGAAAAGGGATATCCTGTAATGTTCAGAGAACATCTTGGGAACCAAGGGAAAGAAGGTAGGAGTTGGTGTTCTTCTTAAATTTCTGGAGGTTGTATGCCTCGGAGAACACCTCCCTAGGCAATGAGTTCCAAAGCCTCGCAATTCGTTGGATGAATGAGTCTTTGGAAAGTGATGTTCTGCAGGTCTCCAAAGTGACCACGAAGGGGTGTGAAGACTGAACTTGACGGGTTAATCTTGAAGAGACTGCCAAAGGAGGAACGATTGTTGATATTTCAGAAGAGCATCGCCCATGAAAATATCTATAAAATAGAGACAAATCGCCAACTTTTCTACGGTGTTCCAGACAAGTGAGCGAGTTTGTAAGCGAGGCATCACCGACGAGACGAATTGCCCTTTTTTGGACAGAATCCAGTAGCTTCAGGATATGTTTAGGTGCTGCACTCCAAATATGGGAACAGTACTCCAGTACAGGTCGGATCTGTGCTAAAATCTACTCATTTACTCATTCCAGATCTTTATTCATTTTTCTCAATATCTCCGTATTGGTTACATAATTGTTTTAATCTGTTTTTTAATAACAAAAAAATTATTTGCATTTATTGAACTTTATGATTCTTTTCTTCACGTTTTACTTATCATGATTTTTTTGGTTCATATCATTATCATCATCATTATAATTATTGTCTGTTGCTAAATACAATTTATTTTATGATAATGGGATAAATACGCACCCAAGTGACAAAAATTTATAAATTATGAAAAATCTATGCACTGTACATAAAAAGCTTTTTTACAAAAGTTGTAGGAAATTTTATTATTTACAAAAATGGTCTCCGCTATTTTTGTCGTACAATGCACGGTTCACGAGATATTTGATAAAACGCACACTGTCCAAAAAGAAATTCGGCGTTGGCACTCATTGTAGCAAAAAATTACCCATTGACTGGCCTAACTACGTACCTGCTAGTCTACTCCTATTTTTTTTATTTCGTCATTCGTTTTTATTTTCACGCTGTCGAAACATGCTCAATTCCAAACATTTCGTATTTTTGTCCCTCCTAATTTACGCTCGGCGACAAGTTGTTTTGATATTTTTGACAAAAATATAACCGATAAATCCATTAGTACGATACACCTTTAATTTAATATAACAATTAATTTTAAAGCTCACCTTCGATCGATATAAAAACATAATTTAAACACAAATTACTGGATGTCTGAAATACTCGATGGCAAGCCTTATATTCAAAACTCCGGGAAATCAAACTAAACATTGGACCATGGCAAAACACATAGATGAACAGAAGAGAGCAGTTGCTGATGACTCGACTTCGGTTAAGACACACAAGATTCACCCATGAATTCCTGTTGTCTGGTCAAAATGAACCATTATGTGATATTTGTGAAGTACGGTTAGCAGTGAAACATATTATAGTGCAGCGTTTCTCAAACTGTGGGGCGCGCCCCCTAAGGGGGGCGCGTTTACATGATTGGGGGGGGGGGGCGCAGTACAGATTAAAAATAAAATGGTAATGATAAAATGCTACAGATAGATTTTTAAAAAATCTTTATTGAAATTTTACTTACTTAATGATGACAAAGAAACATTCTAAGGACTAATGGCTAACATGAGCTTGTTTTAAGGCGCACAACTTCTCTAAATTTGGTTCTATGTTAAAGATGGCCACTCTGAGTTCATTTTCTACTTGAAGTTTATTTCTGTATTTAGATTTCACGACAGCAAGTGCAGAAAATCCAGTTTCACAAAGGTAGGACGTTGGAAAAGGCAACAGAATTCTAAGCGCTTTGGCTTTTATAACGGAGTAGTCGTTCGGAAGTTCAGTCCAGAAGTTTGTTAAAGATTTGTTAACAAAGTTTGATTTTTGTTGAAATATCTATCAGTTGTTCTTCTTCTTGCAGTGATAGTCCGACAGGTCTATTTTCGAATGGATTTAAAACCCAGCTCCAGTCTGACAACTTGATATCTTTCTCTGCAAAGAAGTATCGCTTGAAATTCTCAGTTAAGTTTTCTAAATGGCTTCCTATGGTTTTTAGCATCACAGCTTTATGAATATCTTCCAATGGGGAATCTTGCACAAAATCGAAAAATGTGGGAAACATTTCCAAACTGTTTTCTTTCAATTTGTTATGCCATAACTGCAATTTCTTACAAAAAGCATCAATCTTTTGACTTAAATAAAATATATTTACGTCTTTTCCTTGCAGCTAAAGATTAAGTATATTAAGTTTTTCAAAAATATCTACTAAATAAGAAAGCTTCAGTAAAAATAATTTGTCGAAAAAATCTGTTGAATGCTTGTGACCTTCCTCGCTTAAAAATATCGCTGTTTCCCTTCTTAATTCAAAGACACGCTTAACCGTCTTACCGCGTGACAACCATCTGGATGAGGAATAAAACAACAAAGATTGATGCTCAGCTCCCATATCTTCACACAGAACAGAGAACATCCTTGTTTTTAGTGGTCTGGTTTTTATAAAGTTAACAACTTCAATAACTACTGTCAAAATCATGTTTAGTCCAGGGCTTAGCGATTTTGATGCTAACGCTTCCCGATGTATCATGCAGTGCGTCCAGATAATTTCTGAGGATTCCTTTTTTACTAGCGCTTGTAAACTGTTACCAGACATGGCTTGAGCTCCATCGGTGCAAATCGCAACACAATTTTTCCATTGCAAATTCATTTTAGTAATAGAATCATTTGTAATCTTGAACAACTCGGTGGCTGTAGTTCTTCCTTCAATCTGTTTACAAAACAATAAATCTTCACATATTTTAGAACATTGACAGAATCTAATGTAGCAAATCAAATGGGAATCATTACTAGAGTCAGTTGCTTCGTCAAGTTGTATAGCAAACAAGTTTCCAGTAAGCTCAGATTCAAGCTGCTGCTGCATATCAACTGATATATCGTTAATTCGTCGACAGATTGTATCATTTGACAGAGGAATATTGTTAAGTTGTGAAGTAAAATTTTCACCAAACATTATTTCTACAATGTCATTGCAAGCGGGTAAAATAAGTTGCTCTGCAATAGTGTGCGGTTTTTTGCATTTAGCTACTTTGTATGCCACTTTATATGATGCCAAGAGAGCCTTCTCATTTACTGCCAGTACTCTATGGAAGCTGGATTTTTGTTTTTTAAACAATCTGAGTTTCTCCACAAAAAAATCTCGCGGTTTATTGACATATTCTCTGTGCAGCGTTTCTAGATGCCTCTGTAATTTATTTGGTTTCATGCTATCTGCAGCCATTACTTTTAAACAGATAACGCATTGTGGTTTTTCTTCGCCACCTACTTCAAGGCTAGTAAAGCCCAAATTTAGGTATGATGGGTCATATTTTCTTGTTTTAGATTTCGGACGATTTCCACCTGAACCTGTCGATGTACAAGCCCCGTCATCCTCAAGTTTTCGTTTTAAAAATTTATCCATACTACATCTACTTATACACTTACACTTCACAATAATGCTTGCTTAGTTTTAAAACACCTTCACTGAGAGACTGAGAATACCGTATGTGCGCTTCTGTATTTATAGTCGCGTTCAGACAGTTCGAGAAAGATCAGGTAGCTTGAATACGTGGCACGAACGCCTCGAACTTTCCGACAGCATCTTTGGCGCTCTCGTCGAGACAATGTTGCCTATTTTAGTCCAAATTCCTAGGTCTACGGATTGGGGGGCGCAACATTTTTTAAATTAAAACAGGGGGGCGTGAATAACAAAAGTTTGAGAACCGCTGTTACAGTGCAATGTCCCATGTTTCAGATAAAAAGAGACACGTTTCGTGAGATCCTCAATTTATCTTCATTAGTTGTGCTTTATCCTTCCCCATCTTTGTCAATACGTGACATAGATAAATCATGCCTTCTGAAGAGTCTAGCCATTTTCTGAAATGCGGCTCTTGCCTTCTCTATCCTGCACCTAATTTGCAGCGTGTGATCCCAGTCTTCATAAATAGATGTATCAAGATAGGTATATGTCTTCACTCTACTTCTATTTGTTGATCGTTTACGATGAGTCCTTCCGTTTTGATTTTTAATAATAATATTATTATAATATTGATTCTTGGTATTCCTGATTATTTTATTCAGCTCATTTCTCTACTGTTTATATTCATTTTTCAATTGTTGGCTAAATCTCTTATAAAGTTTCAGTTTCAATGTATTTCTAGTTTTGTTGGAATTTATAAAGCCAGCCAAAATACAGGGTTTTAATTTGTATAATTTATTTAAAAATAATTTTTATTTTGTTGAATAAGTATTTATACAGGGTGGCCAACCGAAAAAAAACAGAGTCATTTGCAGGAACCTCGTCAACATTTTAGAAAAACGCCCAGATTCGTCGATTTTTGACTCCAAAATTTTTAAATGGCATTGCGGATCGAATAAGATGTTTTTTGAAAGCTCTGACAATTCTCTTTACAATAAATATTCTTTAAATTTTACATTTCCTCCCAATACTTTGAAAAAAATCACATGTTAAAATTCCAATTACTTCAGTTGCTTACTTACTACTTAAATGTTTAAACTGATGACCGCCCGCTTCCATACAATAATAAAGATTTTGTTCAAAACGTTCGCGCACATTCCGAAGAATTTCCGGAGTAATTCGACGGCACTCGTCAACAATTCTTTGACGCAAATCTTCCAACGACGCTGGTTGTGTTTTATAGATTTTACTTTTCAGATGACCCCACAAAAAGAAACCGAAGGGCGATAAATCTGGCGATCGTGGAGGCCATTCAATGCTGCCTCTTTTCCCAATCTAATACATCGGAAAACGTTGGTCTAAATACTGACGAACAATCGCTGCATAATGCGTCCTTTCGAAAATAAAAATGATCTTTGTCATACTGTGGATTATTTTCAAATACATATCAGTCAAGGCAGGGTCAATAGCGTCTTTAAGTAATTACAAATACATTTGCAAAAAAAGGATCCACCAGTCGGTCACCGCAAATGCCAGCCCATACATTTAATTTCTCCGGTTGCTGTGTATGCACCTCGTGAAAAACTCTTGGGTGTTAATCGGACCAATAGAGGCAATTGTGGTGATTTATCGTTTTGTGCAAGAAAAAACTGCATTTATCGGAAAAATATATTAAAAAGAAACTGTGGATCTTCCCACTCATTATTTCGCAAAACTGCAAACGGCGGTCATAATCATGGATTAAACGTATTTTACATGGATGGAATTTATTCTCAAAATGATTTGGATGCTAGTTCGATTGATTCCAGACACAGATGCCAGCTGTGATAACAAATCGCCACAAAGCAATTCAAAGCAAAAAATAGGTACTTAATTTATACAATTGGCGTACTTAACTAGAATTAATGACATTTTTACCGTTCGTAATGGGCGGAATTTTAAAATTTAATAACTATTGTATGGAGAATTGTAAGAGCTTTTGAAAGACATATTATTCGACCCCCAATGCCATATAAAAATTTTGAGGTAATTTTTACCCTCGCTTGGGGTTGAAAATAGTGGAGTCAAACAGTGGAGTTTAAACAAAAATCCAAGGAAATGAGCGTTTTTCTAAAATGTTGACGAAGCTATGTTTCGTTTTCGGTTGGCCACCCTGTATAATTATATAATATTTCAATGAATTTTTTATAGGATTTTTGTGCTATCCCATAGTCTGAAACCTTGGTCCAGTTTTCGTTTAGTAAAATTTTATTTAGGCTTATGTAATCAATTTTCTTGTGAGTTTCCTCTGCGTGAGGTTGTTTTACCAACTTTCAAATGCTCCTTATGTAGCTTTCTGACTCAGGTTTTTATTTTGCATGAATTATGTAAAAAGTACTGACAATTTTTTTAAATTGTAGGTTTAAGTTTAACCCAAATTAGAAAGAAATTGTTTATTTTCTTTAGATATTATTAATTTTATCAATCAAATTTTTTTAAATACTGATGATGACTTGTTAAAACTAGTGAAAGGCAGATCTTTGAATTTTTTTGCTGTAGATTTTTCCGTTCGTTTCATAATTTACTTTAACTCTTGCTAATTTTTTTTAGGTTTAAAATCACATACGTAAGTTATAGTGATTACATTGTAAATTTACTGCAGTAGCAATGCAAGGTAATTAAACAATTATAATTATTAAAAAAAAACTGCATTTATAATTGGTTTATTTTTAAGTAATAAAATATTTCGCTTTTGGTTAGCGTTCGTATTTATTTATATTACCTGTGAATTGCATACCACCCACGTTCGTATGCATGCTATAGTAGCAATGACGCGATTTTCAAAAATTACATAACTTTACAAACAGCCAGGTGTCAATGCTAATATTGTTTTTTGTCTTCGTGCCAACTATATTGTATTTTGACACAGAAAAATCAAGTGGTCTTATTTCCTGTCGCAATGCCATCTTTACAATTAGGGATATAAGTAGCTTACTTCCACCATTTATGGACAAAGAACTTTAAAAATGCGGTTTATCTTTTTCTTTATTAATATATACAAGGTTCAGTCCAAAATAAATTAGTTCCTTGATCCTCTTTTGCTATTCGTCCATCATTTATTATTTCTCCATGTTCGAACCACACCAATATCTTTCTTTCGTTCCAACTATGTATGGCGATTTCTATCAGTGTTTTTGATAGCTTTATTTACAATTTTTTTAGGTATAACTCAAAACTATGAAGTTATCGTAATCTTTATTTTCTTTTAACCAAATTTACGAATACGAATTGATGAATACGGGGATGGATGATTAAGATCTAAGCTACTATTAAAATTAATATGGAAGAGTAAACCAATACATTAAACATTCTTCGAGAAGTTAGGCAGGGCTGTAACCTTTCATCACTCATATTTAATCTTTACTGGGAGGAAATATTTAAAGAGGCCCTTAAGAATACCGACAGAAATTTTGCTAAATGGAGAACGAATTAACAACATTCGGTACGCAGATGACAACAACTGACAACATGAACTACTTACAAGAACTAATAAACAAAATAAAAAACGTCAGTAGTAACTATGGTTTAGAAATTAACATTAGTAAAACCAAATTCATGGTAATCAGTAAAGAAACTGGTGGAAGATACCCTTGAATCAAGTCCCTCGATTTTAGAATTCACGGTGTCTAATAATATGTCTTGGCATGAAGATGTTGCTAACATCGCAAAGTCAGCAAGCCACAGGCTAGTTTTTCTGAGGAAAGCTAGACAGTTTTTTACTTCTGATCAACTGTTGACGACGTACAAGGCTCAAATCCGACCTCTACTGGAGTATTGCTCGCACATTTGGAGTTCAGCACCAAGGCATTCTCTTCGTCTTCTAGATTCCATTCAGAAAAGGACCATTCGGTTGATAAACAGCTCAACTCGCACAGATACCCTTCACCCACTAGATCATAGAAGAAGAGTTGCAGACCAGACATTACTCTTCAGATATTTACATGGCAGATGCTCCAGAGAAATAAAAACTCTTGTACCACCATTGGCCACATTCGGCCGAAGAACTCGGCACGCTGATCAGTCTCACCCATTTACTCTCAAGATTGACACTACAAGGACAAATCTTCATCAATAATCCGTTTTTTAAAGAGCTGCTACAGACTGGATAGACATTTTTTTTTATTAAAAAATTTGTTTAAGGTCATTTCTACAACATATAAATTTTTCAATGACTTTTTAAATCGGCGCAATTTACCTTTGAAAATGTTTCAAACTGAACCGAATTTCCTATTGGTTGACGTCAAATAATTAGTTTTATTTAGATAGCAATTTTAATTATTTATTTAAATTAAATAAAAGCTTAACCACCTGAAAGTTATTTTTCCGCCAATAAATACGTTGGAGATATGTAAATAAAACTATCGTGCATTTAACTGATGTGTCATTAAAAATATATCTATTATTGTTATTATTATCTATTATCTATTATTAATTAAATAAATTCCATACGATACCATTATAGTAGTTTATAACATTGACAACGTAACTCTAACGAAACTTAATATCTCGATAAATATCAGTGCAACAACAAATATTGTTGATTATAATCCGACCAACATCGACGAATTCGCACTGTCTAGCGTTTCGAATCAAAACAAATTAAAAAAAATGTCAATTTCAAAATGCCACAATCTCTAAAGTCTTCACCTTTGACATAATTAATTTACATAGTAGCTCCTACATAGGCGTCGCATAAAATGGGAAGACCATAAACCTTAATAAAATGAATGTCATGCTTTCATAAACCTTAAATCTCTATTCATTTATTATAATCCAAAAAAAACATTGTCGATAGTTACTATATGCACTTGGCTAATTAATAAAAGATTGTTTCATTATTAGTTGTAAGGAAAACATCTAATAATTTTGTGTTTTTATGCACTAACAACTAAATAGTGTTTTAAAAAGTATTGTGAACTTGTTCGTATTGTCGTGATGGAGAATAATTCGCCTATTTAGATTCTTTTTCCTTCCTTTAATCTGCCAATTAATAAACAAGTGTTTAAAATTAAGTTGTAAGAAAAATTATCTAATAATTTTGTATTTTCCACACCAAAAACTAAATACTGTTTCAAAAAGCATGTAAACTTGTTTAAATTGTAGTGATGGAGGATACTTCGACCTTCCGGTTTGGTTTCCTACTCCTACCTTCGCGTTATATCTTTTGAATACCTGAAACTGGGTTCCAACGAGGGTTCCAAACGAGAGAGGGATAAGGTCCTCCCAGAAAGGGCGTTCACACCTCTTTTGGGAAAAATTATTAAACATTGAATTTATAACTTGAAATTGTTAGAAACAATTGGTGTTTTTAAAAATGTATAAAAGTAAACAAAATTTTAAAAATAAACATACGATTACACAGGAATATTGGAATATAAACAGAAAAAATTTTACAGTCAAAAAAGAGTATCAAGTGTAAAATAAAAAATATGCATGCGAATTAAATAAGTGTAAAATATTTTTTATAAAAAAATTTATTACTGAAGAATGATGAATTCATCAATATTTTGAATTATAATTTTTATTTGAGCTAAAAATTAATTTTTAAAAAGTGCAAAAAAGCTGTGGGAAATTCAAACATTTGACGTCATTGGAATGTGACGTGAAATTCTAGGACAACAAATGTCAGTAACAATGAATTAATTAGGTAAGGTGTTTGCTTGGGAGTGTTTGTGATCTGGTTAGTTTTATTGGGATATCATTGTATATTTAAGAGTAAAATTACATTTGTTTTGTAAGTATGACAGTGACATTGAGCGAAGGGTGTTAGCAGAAAAACAAATGAAGGGGTACGGTATAGCTTTATGAACAGCCAGAAAGGAATGTTTAGAGGTTTGGACACGTAGAAAAGATGGATGGAGGAATATCGACGAAACAAATTTATAAGGCGAGTATAAATGGACAAGTCGGTAGAGGTCGACATCAGCAAATAAATATCAACATCAGATCAGATCAACATTGTTTTGAAAAAAGGCCAGGTCAAGAGTACCAACAACCGACGAGAAAGTATGAGAGCACTAATGAAAGTAGAGGAAGCAAAATATGTATGAAAGAACCGTAGCGAGTGGAAAGTAGTGGTCTTCCTACCGCTACGGGAAAAAGGCGTGTCTATATGTATGTATATATGCTGTAAGAAATAACAAGAAAGACTTTTTAAATGACTGAAAGTGGTTTTGTGAAGGCACAATCAGACAATTTGCCAAAAATTGATGTGTTGATGATCTGTTAAATTAAATGAGTAAAAACCAAGGTAATTACATATTATTTATAATGTTTATTTTATCTTGCATATCTTTTCTGGAATAATTTAGCTACATAACCTATAACAAATAAAACAAAATAGCTTGGGAAAATCTTTAGGAAATCTACATTATATTATAGATTGTTTCATACTACATGAATATTGAAAACATTAAAAACTTGTATGCCGTATTTTTTATTGTTCTATAGAGGGAGAAGGTAGTTCCATGATAATGTATAATAATATAATATTGTATAATGTATATTTAAATATAGTTAAAATGTAAAGCAGCATATAATGCGTTATTTTAAATACAAATTTTCATTTTGTACAAAAAGTGTCTTTTTCATTGACTGACGACGCCTTAGGTTAGTATATAAATAATAGAAAAAAACCAATTTAATTTTATTTTCTTATTACCTAACTCTGACGTTATTGGTGCCATTTACAAAAATTGTTTGAAAACTTAATTTTTTTAATGAAGACGTAATTATTATATTTGTTTTCATAACATTGAATCGATAAATAGAAAGATCAATAAAAATCCAATTAATTAGCCCAGTGGGTATGGGTATACGAAATTTAATTGTACAGGATTTTTTAAACATTAATAAGAGGGAGTAAACGATAATCGTATACAAAAACAATAATTAATTAGAAGGCAATTAATAAAAAATTATCACTGTTTCTTTGGTAAATAATCTATGACGGCTATGGATATAAAGTGTACGTCCATCAATATGGATCTGAAGCAGTTAAAGACTAGGACAAGAATACATACATACATATAGTCACGCCTTTTTCCCGTAGGGGTAGACAGAGACCACTTCCTTCCACTTGCTATGGTTCTTACACACATCTTTTGCTTCCTCTACTTTTATCAGTGCTCTCGTACATGCTCGTTGGTTGTTGGTACTCTTGATCTAGCCTTTCTTCAAAACAATGTTGATCTGATCGAGATATGTTCGCCGAGGTCGACCTCTACTGACTTCCGTCCATTCACGCTTGCCTTATAAATTTGTTTTATCAACCTTCCTTCATCCCTTTTTTCTACGTGTCCAAATTATCTAATCATTCCTTTATCTATCTTTGTAACCACTTCTTTTTTTACACCACAGCGTTCCCTTATCTCACTGTTCTTCACTCTATTCAACCGAGTCACTCCGGCTATACTTCTCAGACTACTCATCTCAGCTTTAATCCTATTTTCATGCTTCTTCTGTCAAACCCAACATTCACTACCATACATAAGTGTAGGAACCAACACCCCTCTATGCACAGCCAGACGTGTTTTTTTTGACACTTTCTGGCTGTTCATAAAACTATGCAGTGCCCCATTCATTTGTTTTCCTGCCAACACCCTTCGCTCAATGTCACTGTCATACTTTCCATCTCTCGTAAACTTTGAACCCATTTACTTGTTTTACTTTTTCTTCCTTAATCAGAATTTCACAGTTTGTTATGCTTTCTATTCTTTCAAGAACTTTTACTTTTGTTTTGCTTACATTTATTTTCATCCTTTTGATTTTCAGGGCATCATGCATAACATTAACCATCGCCTGCGGCTCCTCCTTATTTCTACAAAATGTTGTTTCGTGATAAGGTGTAGGTATTTTTGCTTTTAGAATATATCTAGAAATGTTTTATGCATTATATTATGTATTATATTATCTTCAAATTTTCATAATTATCTATACAATAAATGATAAGAATATGCACACGGCAATCATCTTATGGTGAATCTGCATAGTGTTTACAAACGTTGTTTTAATTGAAATATCTGTATGCAAGTTTATTGAAGAGTTACATTATTTGTAAAAAAAACAACTGACTTTTCAAACGATCTGAAAGGAAAATCTCAAAAAAAGTAAAAATATTTAAAAGCTTATTTAAGTACAAGAAAACCACCAGACAAATCTAACCTTCAAATGGTCTCTTGTAAAAATGTATGTCTTTACAGAAGAATAATAAAGACTCTTTAATATATATGCGTATAAATTGGAAATGAATGATTTGATTATCAAATGCCTTCTTTACCCCGATGATCAAGTCATATTATTAGCGTCATCTGAAGAGGAGTTGCAGGCGATGGTTAATGTTATGCATGATGCCCTAAAAATCAAAGGGTTGAAAATAAATGCCAGCAAAACGAAAGTAATGGTTTTTGAAAGTGAAGAAAGCATGACAAACCGTGAAGTTTCGATTGAGGGAGAAAAAGTGGAACAAGTAAATGAAATTGTGTACTTAGGTTCAAAGTTTACGAGTGATGGAAAGTATGAAAGTGATATTGAGCGAAGGGTGTTGGCAGGAAAACAGATAAATTGGGCACTGCATAGCTTTATGAACAGACAGAAAGTGTTAAAAAAGGCACGTCTGGCTGTGCATAGATGTGTTTGGTTCCTACTATGGTAGCGAATGTTGGGTTTGGCAGAAGAAGCATGAAAAAAGGATTAATGCTGCGGTGATGAGTAGTTTGAGAAGTATAGCCGAAGTGACTCGGTTGGATAAAGTATAAAATAGTGAGATAAGAGAACGCTGTGGTGTAAAAGAAGATGCGGTTACAAAGATATATAAAGGAATGCTTAGATGGTTTGGACACGTAGAAAGAATGGATGAAAGAAGGTTGATGAAACAAATTTATAAGACGAGTGTGAATGGACGGAAGTCGGTAGGAGTCGACCTCGGCGAACATATCTCAATCAGATCAACATTGTTTTAAAGAAAGGCCGGGTTAAGAGTACCAACAACCGACGAGCATGCATGAGAGCCCTGATGAAAGTAGAAGAAGCAAAAGACGTGTGTAAGAACCGTAGCAAGTGGAGGGAAGTGGTCTCTGCCTACCCCTACGGGAAAAAGGCGTGACTATGTGTATGTATGTATGTATGTAATATATATTTCAATAAAATGTAATAAGTTTACATTGGGATTTTTATTGATTCATGCATTAAAATATATTTTTTCGTCGACCTCTACAAACAATGACATTATACGTACTAATTTTCGGACGAAAAATCAACTATTTTTGCAGGCACTTTTCGTCTGCTGTGGTCGCTATGATACGGCACGGTGCGAGAGCAGCGATTGGGTCATTTTCGTAAATCCACAATTTAATAAAAACATAGGCGCCTGTGACAATAACTGTCATTTGCTGTTTTCCAATTAATTACTTACGAAATCCGCTAGATTTCACGTGTGAATAAGACCGTGCTGTGAATATTAGTGTTCATACTAATTAAAAATGGATAGTGATAGCGATATTGATATTAGTAACACTCCTCCGGAGCTGCCGGAATAGGCAAATACGGCCACGTTGGATTTACTCCCCCAGAAATCACGAATTTTGTACGAAAAACAATACAACACATTCATTTCTTTCATAAAGGTATGTAGAAGTCGACGGAAAAATGTAAAATGCAACTCGGCGAAAAACTGTCTAATGTCTCGGCTGCTTGCTAGCTTCGGCTATAAATTTACAGACTTGACTATATAATATACAGTTTTCGACATTGGTAGATAAATAAGTATTATGTAAATAAGACTAAGATTTTTCGTTTGTAAAAATATTGTTCTTGCAGGCTGGAGTCTGTGACAGACCGTAGCCAAACTTAAAAAACACTCAGCAGATTTATTAGCCGGGATTACTGTGGTAAATAAAAATAAAGGGCCACAATAGAACCAGGATGGTCACAAGGAGAGGGTAGATAAAGTTATTTATTAGCCCCCTTTAAGAATCACATTTATGTTATTACAATTTGTTATAAAAAAATGTACATTTGAATAACAATTGCTTTATATATTTTTATTAGATAACGTAATTATCAGTTTCCTAGCTACTCACCTGAATTACGATATAATATTGAAAAATAAAAATTTCATAACAAAAATAGGTTTATCTTAATTATTCTTATCAAACAAAATGTTTCATTACCCCTTCCAGTGTAAATGAATGTGTAAAAAAAATTCATGATTTGGCCACATTACTATTATATAATTAGTTTTAAATCGCAAACATTTATTTATTTTTTTATTATTTTATACTACAAGGCGTTCGAATATATTCAACTAATAAAAATTGCATGTCTGCAGATAAAATTAATGATTTCTCGACAAGAAACATAAATAATTACTTACGAATGATTAACATCACAACACTTATGACAAATATGGCATATAAGATAATATGTTTACAATTTTATTTAAATGCTGATTAGAGTAGGTAGTACATAAAATTAAAAGTAAGTAACACCGAACCTATTAATTTTTTTTCGTTTCAAATGACATTCGGTAAATAGTTAAAGACACCGAATATTTTTATTGTTATAGGTCCTTATGAAGATAAAATTCCATACGATAAATATAATATACTAGCTGACCCAGGTTTTGCACCAGTAGAAAAATTTAAATTAAACTATTATTGATCAAAACAAAATATAGCACGTTACCAAAAAAAATTTATTTTTAACGGATGTATGTAAATGTATAGAGAGAGAAGTACGCATATTTCAGATAGTGTACTAATTTTGGATACTAATGTACTAATTTCCAAATTGGCGCGTCAGTACCACTGTGACGGCAGCAGGCGGAATTCTCTGATTTGGATTACGAAAGTACTTTATTTAGGTGCTAATTTAGTGCTGAGTTCATTATTTTCATGCTCGTTTCTGCTACCGTATCGTGACGGTAGCAGAACTTTTACAAAATCGATAAAAATTAGAAACTGAAAGTACCCCAATTAAGTGCTTTTAGGTGCTATCGATATATATATATATATATATATATATATATATATATAAGAATCAAACCGGAAGTCCGACCGGAAATCGCAAAATCACCGATTGAGAAAACGGTTCTATCGTTGAGAAGATTTTTCGTATTGTAAGGGATGATGCCCTCGACTTGGGGGTTAAGCACGAAAATCCAATCATGTCTTATTTAAATAAGGTTAGGTTAGAAAAATGCATTGAAGAATTTAGCGGGGTTAGTAAAGTGACCTTAAAATTGGAGCACGAAAATCAAACGATGCGTTTTTTGAGAGCACCTAGATTGGAAATTGTAGTGGGGTCGGGAAGGCTACGCAGCCTCTCAAGCACCTTTTGCGCATAACCCTTAATTTATTCGAGGCCCGGGATTCCGAGACTTCGAGCAAAATTTATCAGTTTCCTGCGGGCTAAGTTCATGACAAGTTGAGAGCACCTAATTCATAGCATATTTCTACCAAGAAAAAAATTCTGTATTATTATTTGGGACTTTTTTCACGTCAAAATTATTATTCACGAACACGCGGGGGTGCTGTACCGACCTTGAAATTGGAGCACCAAAATCAAACAAGACATTTTCCGAGAGCACGTAATTTATAGCATATTTCCACCGATTGAGAAAACGGTTTTATCATTGAGAAGATTTTTCGTATTGTTAAGGATGTTGCCCTCGAATTAGAGGTTGAGCACGAAAATCCAATCATGTCTTATTAAGAAGCACATAATTAATTCGGCAATTACGAGTAATTCAAAATTTTCAAAATTTGAAATTTTGATAAATTTTCAAAATTTTAATTCTGCGATTTCCGGTTGGACTTCCGGTTTGATTCTTATATATATCGAAAGCACCTAACAAGCACTTAATTAGGTACTTTCAGTTTTTAATTTTTATTGATTGTATAAATGTTCTGCTACCGTCACGTTACGGTAGCAGACGAATTTTTAAAATCGTCCCCTATCTCTAAAAAACGAGCACGAAAATAATGAACTCAGCACCAAATTAGCACCTAAAAAGCAACCAAATAAGGTACTTTCGGAATCCAAATCGGGGAATTTCGCCATCACGAGGATCGCGTCAGTTGCGCTTATAGCTAGTAATACATGCAGCACCAATGGCCTTTTTTCATCTGCGACACGACCGTGTCCATAGTGCGAGTGGTAATGAAAAAATAGTCTATTTTTATCCGAACTTTTCAACATGTTCAATCAGAGAAAGCAACGAAATGAAAAAATGAGTAGTAACCATTTGTTATTTTGTTTGTAGAATGAGTATGTAACCTAAGTTATAGTTTTTATCATAGAAATAGGAAACTAGACTGCGGCTCCTCGTGCTGAGAGTTGGCTCCCGATGAGAAAGAGACAGTTGCTCGAGAGGTTGTTTCGCGCTCTGTCTAATGGGCGGGGTTTACGCCCGAGGGGCACGCGGCGAGCTGATCGGAGGAGTCGGAATCGAGACTCGGGCGTAAGCCCCGCTTATTAAACAGAGCACGAAACAACCTCTCGAGCGACTGTCTCTTTCTCATCTGGAGCCAACTCTCGCATCTAGAACCGCAGTCTAGTCTACTATGCGGTTTTTATTGGACCTAACCTTAAATTCATTTTATATAGGGCTGCCACCTGAAAATGTCACAAAGTCAGCAGATGTAATTATATGAGTTCTTAAATGCAAATTCGTGCGAATTTTTTTTTAATTAATAACTTAAATTACGTTAATGTGTTTAAGTTAACAATTTATAGGTATCTATAAATGAATTAAATAATTAAATAAATACTCAAAATTTAAATATTTATTTTAGGTCAAAATTTTTGATAAATTAAAATCAATTTCACATTTTTATTGCCCACAACGTGTTTGATATTAATAACAGTTATTATTATTATTACCATTAAATTTAAAATCATTGGTTTTTTTTTCAGCTTTCCAATAAATCTTTTTGGTCAGACTAAGTTATAAAATTCTAAATATTAGCTACAATTCAAATTATTTTTCATAAAAATCGGGAGCTTCAAATTAATTTCGGTAGTCGGGAGAAATACTACGATTTCGGGAATCTCCCGATCAAATCGGGAGAGGTATCACCCCCTTATGAAACCCTTATGAAAGTGAAATTTGCAAACGTAGCCTAATTTCTGATACCAATAGTTGCATAATTTTGGATATATGAAATTTGGCATCTTGGTTTATTTGGTACCTTGGATCTTAGACAGTGATCTATTTTTTAAAAGCATAATAAAAAATGGGACTCAGAAGCGATGATAAAAGGAGTGTTGGTAGTTTGGTTCCCGTCAGGTAATAAATTGGAAAGTTATTTGAGATGCTTGATAATTTTATGTAATTTAGTTCCCAGTCCCAAAAAGGTCATTGGTAATTTGGTTTCCGGGGACTACCTGCGTAATCCCTTGTTCGTGTAAGTGAAATTTGGGAAAACCAAAAATTGATATTGTGCATTGTATTGCTTTTGTGAGTCAGTTGTGTTTTTAAACAATTCAACCATAAAATATAAATCAGAATGAAACTTTTAAATCCATGCGCAGTGGCAGATAATGAAATAATTTAATATTGTAGATGATGTTAGAAAATTTAATTTTTGATAATGATTGCAATAAACGTTGCCGAAAATCATTTAAAGGTTGTGTTATGACGGGCCGCATATTCTTTTATATTCACCAGGAGGCGAAAGTATAAACTTAAAGCCCCAACTCTAAATGAAATCCAGCTTACTGGCATGACAAGACATGAAAGGGATGCTTTAGTGTGGTACACTAATGGATCCAAGATGGATGAAAGTGTTGGAGTGGGTGTTACAGGGCCAAAATTTAGGCTCTCAAAACCCCTTGGTAACACCACAACCATCTTTCAAGCAGAATTACACGCCATAGAGATATGTGCCCAGGAGACCATCGAAAGGAACACCCGAAGGGCAGAAATATATTTTATCAGATAGCCAAGCAGTACTAAAAGCTCTGAATTCATACACTTGTGAGTCTAAGCTGACTTGGTACTGTAAGCAGTCCCTGAGACAACTGGCAGCGAACAATCAGGTTACTCTGATGTGGGTTCCAGGTCAAAAGGGAGTTAAAGGCAACGAAGAAGCAGAACCCTTCTGTGGACTTTCTGTGCGTAGATTTGTCCGACAATTTTTGTTCTTAAGCTAATCAACATGAATTTAATTTTTTTCACGTTTACAACTAAATTAAATTTTTTTTGTCATATTTAACAAACATTTATTGTGAATATTAATCATTTTGGTTCAAAATTTGTTAATAATCTATCGGAACCGTCGACTCGGAAAAACAAAAATATTGATTGGATATGACTTCAATCGACTTCAGGTCATTCAGAAGTTACACGATCACTAACACACGCATCAACGATGTATTGTATAAATAGATATTATCACCTGTAATACAATTTGATTGAAAAGATATCATTATTATAGTTTTTTTAACTAATGTAATCATTTTTATTAGTTCATTTGAACCTAAAACCGATATTTTTATTATCTATAAATAATTTTGTCAAGTACCTATAATTAGATTTTCTTTTAATTAAAAGAATAGATAAACCTTTAGCATACCATAAAAATAGCGTAAACGAACAAGAGTATTACGGTTTCTAAATTTCTTGTAGTTACATCTATATTATACAATTATTATTTCTTTATAATTTAGAAAATAATAATACACTGTACCTAGTTACGCTTTTAAAGAACAAATTTTATTTAATTGTTTGTTGCTATTTATCTTCATCACTGTCGTCGTGTTTAATAGTGTTCCTAATAATTTAAGTCTAATTTTTTATTAAAATAAACGACAGTTTTTAGAAAATCTTGCAGTATAAGCCACGGTTTTACTTCGACACTATTACCATCAAGAAAGCTAAAGTGAATTTACAGATTGAGATGTTCCAAATGCTAGCGCTACATCTGTTTGTCATGCGCCATTTTCTAGCATGCCAATGATTCTTAGCATTTGTTCGCGGTTTAAATAGTATATCTTTATGTTTAAAAATTTATTTGACTCTTAAATCAGTATTAAAAAATTTTATTTAGTGTTTGAAATCGATAAAATATAGAACAATAACAAAAATATATTTTTTTAAACGTTTTTGTTAAGCTTTTTGTACTAAAGTAAAAACAACAGAAAATACGGTGACTTACAATGTGGTGGAAAAATACAATAAATAGAATATTTAATGACCCAACTTATTACGAATTATTTTCTTTATTTGAAACTTTTATTTAACATTTTTTTTTGTAAACCCAACAGAAATCGAAAAATTAGTAAGTTACGTAACTTTATGTACACACTGTATAAGAATAAAAACCAGATAAAGTTTACATAACTCCCCTATTTTCATTATTAAATTATTTATTTGTGTTTTCCTTTTTATTATTGGTCTGGGCTTATTTGTGTTGTTGTTTTATGCTTTATTTTTGCTTTCATCCATCTTTTACTTATTATGTATTCTCTTTATAATTCTATTTTCTTCTCAACTTATTGGGCTTTAATAGCGTTTTGAATCTCTACCAGTAAGAACTATTTTTAATTACATACATAACGTAATATGTTTGATTGGCATTTATTGTTTGGTTAGCTATTTTAGAATTTATTTTACTTTTATTTGTAATAGATATTTACGTCGTTAAATAGTTGATAATTTTTTTTTCACAGTCAACAATTCAAACCTGTTTGTTTACATTATCTTTACATAAAACACTTACAAAAGAAAAATAGTATAATTTTGTTTTTAATCTTTGTGCAAATATTCTCAGGGCTCTTAACAAATACAAATAAGGTTACACATAAATAAATATAAATCATTCATTTTCAGTATCCCATTTTGATATGCATTAAAAGGTGCGAAAAAAAATTGTCTTGGAATAAAGTACGTATTAAATAATTGCCACAATATTAATTTTAATCTTACCGATCTAAGATAATTTATACAAGAAGATTAAAAAAATATCTGGCATTTTTGACACAATAATTGTGAAAATAATTTATTTCGCCTGTTATTAAATTGAGAAAAAAATTTCGGAAATAGTATTAATAATTTTTTTTTTTATCAAAAATAAGTTTGCAAATGCTCTTTTCAGCGGATAATTATTATTATTAATAAGGATAATTATTTAACATAAATTAAGTAATTTAATATCGGCGGCAAATTGTTTTACAATAAATTAATGTATAATAAATGTCGAATTTCGCTCGTATTTGCATATTTAAAATTAATTCTGCGTGAAAAAAGATATGATTTTAATTCAACAAATAAGAGAAAGATTATAAAAATCACGTGTTACGTTCGGCAGGCGCCGACACAATTTTTTTTTGGTATAAAAAAGGAAACACAGATAAACCGACTTACCGGCAGCTTTATTCCTTGATCGCGTTTGATCCTCATCTAGTAAGGGAGATTTCATCCTCGTCTGTACTAAACCGGTTAAAAAGGCGGTAACAAACACCAATAATCGCGTAACCTCCATTGTAAAAAAAATTGCAAAAAGTTTTCACACTGCACACACACCACAAAAATGTCTTTTTCAAAAATAAAATGTTAGAACCATATTCTATCGAAGTTTTTTTTTATGTAATAATAAACTACTCTGCGCGACCACACGCTATCACCTCGGGAAGTGAACTGAAATACACTGCGAGTACAAACTGAATGTCTGTATGTACTTTTTCTCCCTACTCCTTTGGTCCTGGAGGATAGTATCGGCAGGATAAACGATGGGCCAGCGTTAGGATGCGACGATGGACCAATGGTAGCAGAGATGAAGACATGGGCTTGGTTAAAAAGGACGAAAGAACAAACGTTTCGAATGAAATGAACACTGATAAGATTATGTGTACAAAATATCGACAAGTATTGCTCTATATTTTAGATCTTGAGATCTTGCGTGGGCGTTTTCCTTATCTATAGATCAAAAAAAAAATTGACATATCCATAAAACTTTATTTTTTACTTTTTGCTAGTTTTTCACACGTTCGAACGTTTTTCATCGAATCATCTTCAGGTATAAGAATTTCAATTCTTTGCAAGGTAATTGCGACATTTTTTTATTTCAGTTTATTTTTTTCACGTTAAACATAACTTATTTATTTTCTTTAACGTACATATTTTAAAAACTAACAATTTTTGGATATATACAGTGTGTGCTGCTTAGATTTGTAGCAATATGGAAAACTTTTTTAGTATTATTAATTTTACAAACAAATTTATTCTTCATAAAAATTTCTGCATGGTGTAAAATCTAAAATGCAATAATCAAATATATAATTTTTCCAGTCATACAGGGTGTTTCAAAAAAAGGTGACCCCGTCTCTAGGATAAAGTGAATAATAATTGGGGTTTGTTCAGTAAACATTTTTCGTAACATATTTATTACGATTTTGCCGAAACTACTGGAAAAATTGTAATGAAATTTTATACAAATATGTTTTAGAAGCTGATACATCCCAAAAGGTACTCTTGGTAAAACTCGATACTGTGTCCGTTTTCGAAATATTTTGATTTAAAATTATATAATAATAACCGATGCTGGTATAAAGTGATATTTAAGTTATTAATTATTATTATTAATAATTAGTATGCATTAAATGAATTAAAAAAATTTTGTCACGTAAATGAGACCTCATCGATAAAACAGATACATGTTAAAAAATTGGGATTGAGGGCTTTCCTTTCTTGTAACGTTTTACAAAAATCCATTCTAATCGATATATCTTGATTTTCTCCAAGTTTGCCATGGAAAACTGATATTTATTGATAGTTACGACGATAAGTCAACAATAATTAGATTTTTGATACCTTGTTATTTGTAAAATTAGATATTGTTAATCAAAATGTACTCAAATGTTGAATACACTGACATGTTATTAAACTTATGCAAGTGTTTAGGAAACTCTAGTGCAGCTGTTACGCTATATGCAGAAAAGTTTCCTAGAAGAACCTTATCAAGTAAAAATACATTTAGAGCCATTGAACGACGTTGTCGAGAAACTGAGAATGTGAGACCAAAAAAAAACCTGGTAGGCCAAGAACAACAAGAACCATTAATGAAGAAAATATTATTTTAAATTTAGTTGATCAAGATCCAACAGTTAGCGTAAGAAATATGGCAAAACAAACAAATACGTCTTCTTCAAGTACTTGGAGGATACTTAAAGAGCAGCAGCTACATCCTTATCATTACACACAAGTCCAAGAGTTCTTGCCAGACGATCTACCGGTTAGAGTGGATTTTTGTCAAACATTACAAGAAACGAAAGCCCTCAATCCCAATTTTTTAACTTTATCCGTTTTATCGATGAGGTCCCGTTAACGCTACAAAAATGCATACTAATAATAATAATAATAATTAATAACCCTATCATTACTTTATACCAGCATCGGTTATTACTTCATAATTTTTAAATCAAAATATTCCGAAAACGATACGCATTATCGAGTTTTACAAGAGTACTTTTTTTGGTGTAAAATTGAATGATGTTTAAGCTCACTTGAAATTTTAATTAATAAATCTAACCTTAACAAAGTTATGTTCAATACTACTTGGTACGAATTGTGTAACTAGCGCCCTCTATGAGAGTTAGATATAAAAAAAAATTCATGGGATGTATCAGCTTTTAAAACATATTCGTATAAAATTTCATTACAATATTTCCAGTAGTTTCGGCAAAATCATAATAAATGTGTATACATTTTTTTTCTTCTACGCCCTTTATCTTAAGTACGGATGGCGTTACGAAAATTTTTTACTAAGCAAACCCCTATTATTTTTCAGTTTTCTACCTATCCTAGAGACGGGGTCACTTTTTTTTAAAACTGGTATTATTGAAAATACCAAAAACTGTAACAAATTTTATTTAGAACTTTTAAAAGTTATTTCAAATAAACAGTTGTCTCTCTATTCAATAAAATTTTTTTAACTTCTGTGTTGCTGGATATTACATAGATAATATCTTTTTGTTATTGATGTTATAATCTTATTACGTAATTACTCCAATAACAGTAATGTATCGAGTCGATAATTGAAAAAAGCAATAATTTGGTCATGTATCAATTTTGGTTCTTGTCTCTTTTGTTTGGTCGCAGTTGGGTGTTATTCAAGTCCCTAAGTATCTGTAGTTCTTTACTTTCTCTAACTGTGTTTTCTTAACTGTTATATCAGTATCTATATTTCGTTGTTTTGTAGATAACATGTACTTGGTTTTTTTAATGTTTATTGTGAATCCGTTATTCTCACAGAAATTATTTGTACGGTTCACTAATCTTTGCAGTTCTTCTGCTGCACTTGCAAGGATAATCGTGTCGTCAGCAAATCTTGCATTATTTATTACCTTTCCGTTTATTATTATTCCATCTTTTTCCGACGCCTGCTTAAAGGTAAACAAAGAAGTACGCGCGAAACTTTTAAACGGAAATATGTAATCACGTGGAAGGAAGGAAGGAGGTTATAGATGTAGTTTTAGTAGTTGTATGTGTACGTGGGTGTGATGTTATATTCTTTTATTTAAAATACACATTTAAAATGGGTAGACCAAACAATAAAACCTACTCTGCTGAAAAGAAAGAGGTAAATGCTAATGTAAATAAATTTTATGAAAAACATGGCTGAAAGAGTAGAGACAGCTAAGCATTTTCTGCTTCCTAAATATTTGGTAACCATTACAAAATATTTATGATACGCCGCTGGTACCCAATTCGTTATGAATCGGCACTGCACATCCGCTGACTTTGGGAATATGATGGGGACCGATGAAAGGTCTTTTTCTTTAAAAATTTAAGTCTACTGCGAAATTAGTTAGACACACTGTATATTTTCGATTAAGTTTAATAATTTAATTTGGTTTAAATATCGAAAACTACGTGCAAATATAAATCGTAATTATTTATTTCATTAATAATTATATTAAACCATACAATTTTAAAAAAAATATACAACAGACTGCTACTTTAATAACATATTTCGTAAATATATATATAATCCAGGATATCTACAGCTGTCGCTGCCTTCCTGCTTTCAGCCCTTGTCTCCAGTTGTCCTTGTCCTGCCAGTCTCCGTCCTGCAGGTTTCTTAATTCCATCGCCTCATCCACTTCGTCTCTCCATGATCGCCTTGGTCGACCTCTCTTTCGTCTGCCTAATGGACTCCACTCAGTTACCCGGTGTATCCAGCGATCCTCCGGAGTTCTTCTAACCACGTTAGTTTCTTTTCCTCTATGTGTTCTAGTATGTCTTTTTTTATCTCCATTCTTCTCCTGATCTCCTCATTTCTTATTCGATCTAATCTGTTCACTCCACAACTCCTTCTCCAAAAGTCCATTTCTGTGGCTACAATCTTCCCTTTGTTTTTTTTTGTTGATCACCCACATTTCAGCTCCGTAAGTCATTATGCTGCGAACTATTGAATTGAATATTCTTGTTTTATTAGTCTTGGTTATGTGGCGATCCCATAATATTGGGTTTAATTGATTAATACATGCCCTAGTTTGACCTAGTCTATTTTTTATTTCTTCCTCTGTTGTTCCACTTTTTGATATTATAAACCCTAGGTACTTAAATTTGTCTGTTCCTGAGATCTGTCGGTTATCATCTATTTCTAGGTGATGTATCCTGTCTTGTGCCGTTGACATATATTGGGTCTTTTCGAGGTTGATTTCCACTCCATTTTTCCCATATTCCTCCTCTAGTTTCCGCATCATAAAACCTAAATCCTCCTCATCTTGAGCTATGATTACTTGATCATCGGCAAAGCTTAGAGTATACAGATGATCATTTCTAATTGGTATTCCCATTCCTGCACATTTTCTCTTCCATGGTCTTAGTGTCTGTTGTAGAAATATTTTGAATAGTGTGGGTGATGTTGAGCATCCTTGGAGGAGACCCTTAGTTGTTTTGAAGGCATTTGATAGTTTATTTCCCTCTTTAATCCATACGGTATTTTTTTTGTACATATTTTGGACTGTTCTGATAATTCTCTGCGTTATACCCATTTCTAACATGGCTTCCCAGATTTTAGACCGAGGGACAGAATCATAGGCCTTTCGGATATCCACAAATGCAAAATGTACCTCTCTGTTCTTGGCCATTTTTTTCTCTATGAGTTGTTGAATTGTATATTTCGTAAATAACTAATGTTAAAGGTTTTGTTGTTACTTTATTACGGTTTTTAAATAATACTAAATTACAAAAAATTAGCAGTAAAATGTTTAGGATAAATTATTTTTTAATTATTTAAGTAAAATTATACACTTCATGCAATAAATATGACTGTAGGAAGTGATTTATTTTTTATAATTAATTATTCACATTAAAATTCAGTTAAAAAGGCGTATAAATGTTTCATTTTAAAAAATTTACACGTATCTTACTGAACAAACCCTTAAACGTATACTATTTTTATAAATTATGATGAATATCAATAATTAATTATTACAATTACCTGGTTATTAATTTTGCTGGTTATCTTCTGTACAGTAAACTTCTTCACCAAGCTCACTCTAGTTTGGAAAATCTTTTAAAACAGTTTTTAAATGAAAATTCAACAAATATTTAAAAAAAAAAAATTTGTAAAGTTAATCAGTTAATCTTCGAAGTAATGGTTTTATAATAGGTATGGCGTGCAAATAAAATTTTGCGAATTGTGCGAAAATTCTCAGTAATAAAAATGATCCTATTAATTATAAATACATTACATTACATTTTTGCGGTTGGGCCATTGGTATAGACACCTATGTCACCTAGATCTTTGATCCTCTGTGACTACCGCTGTGTCGTCAGGGCATAAGAATTCCAGTCCGCTGGTTTAAGCAAACCGCAGGATTTCTGTTGGCCCTGTCTCATTTCGATCACTTGGATCCATTATCATGCGGCCCCAGGTTTGGTACCTGTACACCAATAGCATCGGGCAGCAACACAGAATGTGTATGCTGCTCTCTTTCTCTTCGCCGCATAGTTGTCAGTTTTTCTCAGCCGCTAGCTTAAGTTTGAAGAGGTGCGCCCTTAGTACGATGTGGCCAGTGAGCAGGCCAAGAATGCTGCTTATCCTACTCCGGTTCATCGTCCAGAGTGCATCTGCTCTCTTCTGGAGAGGTCTTTTCATCAGCTGTCTTGATGTTCTGCAGCCACTATTTGCATTCCACTGAGCGATATGTTCTTGCTCGAGGATTAAGTAGTTTCAATTCATGTTTCACTTCGGCAATTGGCAAAACGACCAGCTGGCCTCTTGGTTCCACCGGGGTCCTATTTCTTGCCAGCTCATCGGCTACCTCGTTGCCATTTATCCCTGTATGCCCAGGAACCCATGTAAGAGTGACTTTGTTTACTGTCGCTAACTCAGTGAGGGCTTGCATGCAGTCCCACACCACCGATGATGTTGTGGTGTTACTCACGAGGGCCCCAATGGCCGCGCGACTGTCAGTGAGAATATCAATCTCACTGAAGGTCACTCTGTTTCCTGTCAGGTGCGTGGCACACCTGAGTATGGCATAGAACTCGGCCTGGAAGACCGAGGCGTATTTACCCAGGAGTTTGCTTTTCCTGTGGTTGCAGGATGCTCCAAACACACCTGCCCCGTAGCGTCGCTGGTACCCTGATCCGTTAGAGTACCATCGTTTCACTACTGGGCTGGTCAATGGTGTTTTCTTCAACCAGTCTTCTCTGGTTGGTATTTTTGTTTTATAGTTCTTTCCTATCAAGGTTTTTTTAGGAATCTTGTCCGATTTTATTGTGAAGGAGTGTTTGCGGAGGGCCTAGATCTTGGTGTGACCAATCCCGTTGCTCCTTCACCCACCCTGACACTTTAGTCTGTATGCAGTGTTTCTGGCCCTATCTTTAATCAGGGGATCCAAAGGTGGTACGTTGAGGGCTATTTGTAATCCCTCTGTGTGGTGCTCATTGCTCCCGTTGTAGGCATCAATAATTTTTCTTGTAGGCTTCTCAACAGGTTTACAGCCCCGGACCCTTCCACCCTTGGCTACCAGACTACTGCTGCGTACGTTAGTGACGGTAATAATACCGCCTGATATAACCACAGGCTTACCCTCGATTTTAGCATCCAGGTTTTTTTCCATGGCTCTCTTGCATACCCACAATGAGGGATACGCTCGACTTCAGCTTTGCAGTTTGCAATAATTATAAGTAAATATTTCATAAAAATGTTTGTTTTACAGTTTATAAAAAAATGAATTAAATATTACATATTTTAACTTAATTTCGTAGACTATATAATTTAACAGATTTCTAAATTACTGAAAGCAGCCGTTTTTTTGTACAGAAATCGCGTACCTGTAAAGTATTTTATTTATTTACTTTCAAATAATAAAAAAAATTTACGAAAATATCAAAATATATATTAAGTGAAAAAAAAATTTAACAGTCCCCGTTTCTTTAGTAAATTGTCAGATGGCAGACAATTTTACCTGATCCATCGTCATTTAAATCTGTTTTGAAATGTTGTCAAAAAATGTTGTTCTTCGGAAGTCCACAGATGGTTATTTTAACAACCCGATCTAATGTAGTCCCTTGCAAATCCTTTAACAATTTACGATAGCGCTAGTACAACTTGTAATAAGATTTAGATTTTATACGGGGTGTTAATAAATAAGTGCGACAAACTTTAGGGGGTGATTTTGCATGAAAAAATAATGACAGTTTGCTATGTAAACATATGTCCGCAAATGCTTCGATTTTAGAGATACGGCTTCTGGTTTAATGTTATTGTATTAGATAGTTTTTGGTAGAAAGAAAAGATGTTTTATTTTTTTGTTTAAAAACGGCGCCCTATACGAAAACAAGGCAAGAGAGATTTTTTGTCACAAATTTACCGAGAAATTCAAAATAATTTTTAATTTAAAATATCTCAGTGGCGTAATAAATCCTAATGTTTATGCAGGGTGATTCATTAAAAATGTTAAATCTTTGAATTGTAGATTTTAGACCTCAAAATGTGATGATGGACTCATAGCTTATCCAAAAAAAAAATTTGTTTTGACTCACTAAACACGACCAAGTGTAACTATTGCCCTCTATTCTTCTTCTTATAGTGCATCTCCTATCGGAGGTTTGCTATCATCACAGCTATCTGGACCTTATTGCAGCTCGGAAGAGTTCAACATTGCTACAATTAAACCAGTCCCTAAGATGTTAAGCCAAGACACACGGCGTCTTCCAATATTCCTCCTTCCACCAATCTTTCCCTGAACTATCAGCTGGAGAAGTGCGTATTTGGGTCCTCTCAGTATATGATCTAGATATTGAAGCTTTCTCTTTTTTATGGTGTTAATGACTTCACATTATTTATTCATCCGATTTAGGACTTCCACATTAGAGATCTTTTCTGTCCAGGGGATACGCCACATTCTACGGTAGCACCACATTTTGAAGGCTTGTAATATTATTAACAATGATAAATTAGAGTCTAAATTGGCAATCTTCATGCCAAAAAACGTAAAATTGTCAATTTTCAAATAGAAATTGTGAAAACATGAAAAATTATTGCGAATTATTTGAACTTTAAACACCCGGTATTTAGGAAACTAACAATATTTGTATAAGGCATGTTGTGCAGAATCCTCATATTTTGAGGTCTAGAATCTACAATTCAGGGATTGGAACTTCTTAATGAATCACGTTGTGTATAAGGTTAGGTTAGGTTTAAACGGCGGTTCGGATGGGACCCACTTAGGCCTTTTGGCATGTTGTGATACCGTGATGGACAGCGGTGTCATTCCTCTCTACCGTGAGAACTAGCTGGAACTTTTAACAAAAAGTGTGGGGTCTTTAATGTTAACTCTTTACCATAGTGACAGCTTCTACATAAGTCGTGTCGTAGCTCTGCGATTACCATGCGCCGTGCATGGGATCCACCTGCACAGTGTCCTCTTATGGCCGCTATCGCATTTCTAATGGACTTTCTGGATAGAGTTTAAACATCATTAGTTCGACGTAGATCTAGTATAGGCCAAATATTTTTCGATGATGTGCATGTGGGTTCATTTTGCCGCCTCAAGTTGGCTTTTTGAACTACTATCAGGAGGAGCCAGACGTTTGCAATCGGTACTCCTTGCTGAGATGAGACAGCTGAGATACAGCTGGGAGGGTGATGCCCTCTCTTGCTAGGTCGTTCGCCTTACAGTTGCCTGGTATGTCTCTGTGTCCGGTTACTCAGACAATATGAACTCTAAATTTAGCTGCTAGCTCATTCAGAGCGGCTCGGCATTGCAATGCTGCCCTAGAGGTCAAGAAGACTAAGTTCAGTGATTTGTTAGCAGCCTGGCTGTCGCAAAGAATTTCGCTAAACTTTTGTTCATTGCGGAGTGACAGCTGCCTCGATTATGGCTGTCATTTCGGCTTGATCCTGTATATAATATTTAATTGTTATCATTCCTTTTTGTACTTCTTTATAACCACTGTCCATGTCACGTTATGATATTGTTTTCACCATTTAAACCTCAGTTGTGCTTATAGAGAGTAGAAAGTTTAATTTAAGTGTATTAAACAGATTAGTGCGTTTATTCTACCCTAATTTTAGAGGCCTCCAGGATTCATCTGACCCAATTCTAGGTTCGCATTGCGTGCGTACCTAGAAGGAGATGGACTTTAGATGCAACGTGTAGGAAGACGCTGGAAATTGATGAACACAGAGTTAAATTCTCTAGGTTAAGAAAACGTTGGCCAAACAAGTTGATTAGTTCTGGTACTGTCATCAACCAACTGATCTAAAGTGGGTTTTGAATGATATCTCCCCAATCGTACGCCCAAAGAGCTAAGATTCACTATTTTTTAAAAAACCCGTCAGAGACTCACCAGAATCTCTTCTAAATTAAGAAAAAGTGTTCGAGATAATTGTTCCTGATATTGGTGTCCCAATGATATAGAATGGCTTGGACACAGTATAACTGTGATTTGGATATTCCTTGGTTTAAAATAGATAGGGTAAGGTTACGTAACACATTATACTAAGAGATAGAGAGAGAGAGATGCATTTGAAACTAAATATTATTGTGAAGTTTTTTTTTTTTATGAAAATAGTCGCAAAAAGGGTAGACCTATCGTGTGGGCCGCGGACGGCCTGCACTGCGACTATTAGAAGGGGAAGGGATTATAGAAAGGAAATGATTGTGGACACGCTTTTTAAAAAGTTGCAGGTCATAGTTCTCTGGAAAAACTGATTTTGGAAGCTTATTCCATTCCGTAGCAGCCCTGTAAAAGAAGGATTCTTGATGAAGATTGGACCTTGTAGTGTCAAGCTTAAGAGTAAATGGGTGAGACTGATCAGCATGCCGATTTCTTCGGCCGAATGTGGCCAATAGTGGTACAAGAGTTTTTATTTCTCTGGAGCATCTGCCATGGAAATATAGAGCAATGACTGGTCTGCAACTCTTCTTCTATGTTCTAGAGGGTGAAGGGTATCTGTGAGAGTTGAGCTGTTTATCAAGCGAATGGCTCTTTTCTGAATGGAATCTAGAAGACGAAGAGAATGCCTTGGTGCTGAACCCCAAATGTGCGAGCAATACTCCAGTAGAGGTCGGATTTGAGCCTTGTACGTCGTCAACAGTTGATCAGGAGTAAAAATCTTTTTGGCTTTCCACAGAAAACCTAGCCTCTGGCTTGCCGACTTTGCGATGTTAGGTCAATATTATGCAACACTAATGACACCAAAATAAATTAAAATAATAGTTTTTAACCACCAAAATATGATCGTTGGATTAAAGGCGTTTGTTTTTTAAAATTATATTTGTTTTGCTAAATTTACTTTTGTTTTCAATAAGAGAATATTTAAAATAGTATCTGAAACCGTTTTACGTTATTCTTTTACTTGAAACTAAATCACAACGTTAATCAACATTAAAGTAATACGTGATGTTGAGCAGTCTTTGAAATTATAGGCGTTGTTATATATTTTCAAAATAAAATCAAACGGATTACCATTGTTTTTACACCTTTGTACTAGGACATAACATATTTTATTTTCGATGCAACAATAGTTTGTTTAAAAAACTGAAAATCATTTTATGGATATTGCTTTCTTAAACTACAATTTTCATTTTGTTTTCTTTGAGAAGTATAATTTTTTTAAATAATTTTTTTCTGTTTTCATTATTCTGTTCCTCTTTATGACCACTGTCCAAGTCACGTTTTAATATTTGCATTCACCATTTCAACTTAAAAACCTTTCATTGCGGGAGGTCCAATTTTAATATCTTTTTTGCGATTTAAGGCCTATCGAAAAGCTTCTTCTTTTTTATAAACCATCTCCGTTCTGTTGATCAGACTCATCCGGTCTCGTATATTTTTCATCCCCAATTGCAGACACTAATTCATTCATTTTTCTTTAATTTTTTCTTAAATTAATTTTATAATAATATTTTTTTTGTTATTATAACTGTGACCTTAATCTTTCATCTCTTAAAGTTCAAAGCAATGCGTAATTGGATTCACGTCAAGTCTGCGATGTATTTACAGAAGATCCAATGATTGATCCTGTTATTAGGTATATTTATCTTTTAGTGACCACGCTTACGCTTTAAATATTAATTAGTGACTTAGCAATTATAATTATTTAAACTGTTCTAATTGTGATTTTATTCGCGGTCTATGTACACGGTAGATATCAGAAAAAGTACGTTTAGTATTATTATTGTAGGAATTTCTTCTTCTTCCTTCTAATTAGGAACAATTCCTGTTCCTCGCTTTATGGAGGTAGATTTTCACTCCAACAATTTCGAGGCCTTCCTGTGCTTCGCCCCCCCCCAAAGGTGATTTATCTCTGGCAATCTTCATGATTCGTTCTTCTGTCATTCAACTCAATTTTTCTTCTTAGCACCCAGTCGTTGGTATTCTCGATCAGGCATGTTTGTCTGATATCCTTGCTTCTTTCTCTGTCCCGTAGTGTTTTTCCAGCTATTCGTCGAATTATCTTCATCTCTGCTGTTTCCATAATTTGGCTTGTTTTTGATGTTACGGGTCTTGTTTCTGCCGCATATGTCAGTATGGGTCTAATATCAAATTTGTAGATACGGGCTTTTATTTCTGTTTTCAGGTGTTTGTTACGAAATATTGTGTTGTTGACTTGTGCAGCCGTTCTCTTTGCTTTGATAGCTTGTGCTCTTACTTCTGGTTTTATATCGCCAAAGCTTAAAATTTCTGTACCCAAGTATCTGAATTTCATCTCTTGATGTACTGTCTTGTCATTAACTACTAATTTACATCTCAGAGGTGTTTTAAATTTGGTCATGCATTTCCTCTTAGATATTGATATTGTCATCCCGAGCATTTTAGCAACTGTGTTAAATGTATAAAGAAACCTCTGCAGATCATCTTTATTTTCCGCTATCGGAACTGCATCATCAGCGTAGCAAAGGATTTTTACCTTTCGGTCTCCCATTCGATATCCTCTTTTCCTACGTACTTGCCTTATTATTTCGTCCATAATAATATTGAATAGTAATGGGCTCAGTGAGTCTCCTTGTCGTATACGAGGACGGTTTGATAAGTCAGTGACTTTTTAAATAAAACAAATTTTTTTTCGCAAATAAACATTTTATTTTTCTACATAATCAACTTTTAGCTCGATACATTTAGTCCAGCGTTTTTCTAATTTTTTTATTTCCTCCAAATAATAGGTTTTTTCAAAGCTTTCAAATCAACGTCGAATCTGTTCAAAAGCTTTGAATAATATTCGCCGGTGATCGTTTTACCTTTCTTGAGGTAATCGATGTGAATGACACCGCGTACATCCCAAAAAACTGTGGCCATGATCTTGTTGGCTGACAGACTCTGTTTCGCCTTCTTTGGTCCACGTTCACCCCGAGCAACCCACTGTTTCGATTGTTCCTTGGTCTCTGGCGTGTTGTGATGGATCCATGTTTCATCCACAGTAACAAAACGGCAAAAAAATTTGTCCGGATTACGGCTGAAAATCGCTAAACACTCTTTTGAAGTGGTCACACGATTGCGCTTATGGTCGAGTGTGAGCAATCGCGGCACCCATCTCGCAGAGAGTTTTTTCATGTCCAAATATTCGTGTAAAATATGATGTACCCGTTCAGTGGAGATACCTACAGTATGAGCAAACTCACGCACTTTCATTCTACGATCATCCAATATCATTTCATGGATTTTATCGACGATTTCCGGCGTGATCACTTCTTTTGGGCGACCTGGACGTTCGGCGTCACTAGTGCTGGTACGACCACAACGGAACTCTGTAAACCACTTCTTAACCATTGAAATTGATGGTGCCGAGTCCCCGTAGTATTTATCAAGTCTTTTCTTAGTTTCAGTGATGGATTTTTTACGTAAAAAGTAATGCTTAATCAGTACACGAAATTCACTTTTTTTCATTTTCGTAAAAATTTACGAGGTTATCTGCTTTGAACGGCTATCAAACACCAACTGCACGACGTAGCTTGCTCAAAATTAGAAAGTTGCCCACTGATAGATTATAGTTGACGGCAGCACTATTGCATTTGGAGTAACTGCGCGGGAAATTCAAAAAGTCACTGACTTATCAAACTGCCCTTGTACTCTACGATTATTGGTTCTGTGAGTTCGTTGTCTATATTTGCCTGTATTCGGTTATTCCGGTTAATATCTTCAATGATTTTAATGATATTACTCGGTATTTGTCTGTCATACGGGAGATGCACTATATCTTCCAAACGTATCCGGTAAAACGCCTTTTCTAGATAAATAAAACAGAGGAATGCTGGTTTATTATACTCTATAGACTTTTCGGTTATCTGCCTAATAACAAACACCTGTAAGAATTTATTTATTATATTTTATCACTTATTTACTGGAGAATTACGATAAAGAATATTAAACCTGTTGCTTTCATGAAAATTCTGAAAAGCTAGAAAAGGGATAACTACAGTTCTCAAAACTCTGTTTTTTTATAGCTGACGTGACAAAATAATAAATAGTGAGCTTTTCCTCTAAAAGTGGTGGTTTATGTGTATAAACGTAAGCAACGTGCACATTTTCATGACATAAATCGCAGAGTAAGTTTAATAGGCCTGGTCGGAGTATATTTACAATGAATACCAAGATAGAGTATGGAATATCAATAATAAAGAAAATGTAATGTTTGGGTAATATATTTACCAAATAATTTTTAAATGGAGTACAAAAATGTAACAAAGAAGTTGCAGCAGCATATTTATATGACAAGAATAATAATGACCTTCGAAAGCCTACCACAGCCAACCGAATTAAAAAGTTTGTTGGAGGAAACTGATGATAACTGATTCCTGCGTTGTACAAGTATCTGATCGATTAGCCTTGCTTTTCGTAGGTAAAAATAACTTAAAATATTTCACCTCTTGACGTAATTACCGTGTCTTCTTCCTTCCTATTTCTGAAGGAGCCAAGAATAATCTTGGCGAAACGTTGAGTTATCAAATTCATTGTGTGCGTGTCATTGTCACTATGGCACTGTTCCATCCTGGATATCGTTTTAATACTAATATTACTCTTATATAGATAAAAGTACCTCCTACCCAGAAAAAATGGATCAATAATAATAAAATTTATACACAGTGTGTGTTTATTATTATTCTTCTTCTTCTTCTAGTACCTATCGTCTATTGACGTACTTTGTTTACTCTCTTGCTGTTAATTTTGCCTTGCAAATGAGCTGCAACAACCGATACGCGTTGCGTATTATATGCCCAAAATACGCCGCTTTTCTATATTTAATCGTATTGAGGATTTTCCTGTTTTTCCTAAATCTTTCCAGAACAGCGTCATTGGTGACGTGATGTACATATGAGATTCGCCGGTAGCACCACATTTCGAATGCTTCCAGTCACCTACAGGCGTTTTCAGTGAGGCTCCAACTTTCTGCTCCACATTTCAGCACAGAGATCACATAGCATTGAAGGACTTTGATGCTTACATCGATGCTTAGCGAAAGATTACAAAGAACTTTTCGCAGTCGGCTAAAGGCATTTCTTGCTTTCTCAATGCGAGTTCTTATTTCGAATGAATGGTATCAAGTAAGTTGCATCCCAGATAACAAAATCTGTTTACTTTTTCCAAAGGCGTATTATTTACCATAAAATTGGCTGTTATGTTTGGGTTCTTACTTATAATCTAGTTTTGGTTTTTTTACAGTTTAATTAAAGACCTCTGAAGGCACTCAGCACTATCTGCCTGCAGAACTGTATCGTCTGCGTACCTGAAGTTGTTAATGAGCTCTCCGTTCATGATTAAACCATCCTATATTTTGCTTAATGCCTTTTTAAAGAGACTGTCAGAATAGGTGTTAATAGGGTACGAGACAATACGCATTCTTGTCGTACACCACTCTGTACAGCAAAGCTTTCCAAAAGTTTCATCTGATAGTTGCATGTTGGTCGAAATAGAGATTTAAAATTATTCTTATGTCTTTACTGCCAACACCTGATGTTTCTAAGATTTCCATAAGTTTTATGAGACACTGTATCAAACGTCTTTTCGAAGTCTATGAAGCATGCGAATATGTCACAATTTACGTCTCGAGCTCTTTGTATAAGTTTATGTATATGTATAAGTACAGGGTGTTTAAAAAAAATGACTCCGTCTCTAGAATAGGTTAGGTAACTAAAAATTATTGGGGTTTGCTTATTAAAAAATTTTCGTAACGCCATCCGTATTCAAGATAAAGGGCGTTAAAGAAAAAAATTTGGTTATTACTTCATAATTCTCAAATCAAAATATTCCGAAAACGGTACACAATATCGAGTTTTCCCTAGATTACCTTTTTAGTGTAAAATTGTATGATGTTTAAGTTTACTTAAAATTTTTATTAACAAATCTAACCTTAAAAAAGTTATGTTCAATACTACTTGGTACGAACCGTGTAACTAGCGCCCTCTATGAGAGTCAGCATATGTTTTATTGTCAGGTCTTGTAACACGGGCGAAGCTGGGTGGGATAGTTTGGGGGGTTCAACGCTCCCCCGAAATATTCAAAATATTACATAAATTTATGTATTGGTCAACCCAATGAAGCTAACTTTAGGACTCAATGAAAAATTGGATTTATGAATTTTGGGAAGAATTTTGGGGAAAACTCCATTATTACATTTGAGACTTTTTCCCAAAACTTGATCCGACGATAAATGATTGATTCTTCTTATTAACACTGTTATACCTAATAATGTTCAATGTTTACTAAGTATGGGAGAACGATTTTCCATTGGATAGATTTTTAATTGATAGTGAATTCATTTTAAACAGATCCATCAGTGTACCATCGTTTCACTCCTGGGCTGGTCAATGGTGTTTTCTTTAACCAGTTTTCTCTGGTTGGTATTTTTGTTCTATAGTTTTTCCCTATCAAGGTCTTTTTTGAAATCTAGGCCGATTTTATTGTGAAGGGGTGTTTGTGGTGATCTTGGTGTGGCCAATCCCGTAGCTCCTCCATCCACCCTGACACTTTAGTCTGTATGCAGTGTTCATAAGTTTTCTGGGTGTTCTCATTTTTTTTAAAATTAATTCATAATTGACGTTATGCAAAGAGCAAAGTAAAAAAATCTCCTAATGGTTTGGAATCGGATGAGAAACTGTGCTAAAATAAAGCTCGCAAAGTAAAATTGTTATTAAGTAAACAGAAATACATGTAATAAATATTGCAAGTTTGAAGTTTCCAAATGCGTAAATTGTAAATCTTCGACTTTGCATGAAAAAATAACAAGCCGTTCATTAGAATTTCAAAAGGAAGAGTCGAGAGAAATAAGCTCGCACCATAAGCGCCATAATTTAAAACGAACGACACACTTTAGCCACAAAAAGAGTGGTCGAGAACGACTTAAATGGAGCTAAAAGAAAAAACATTAAAATGTATAATCCTAATAGAATACGGTATTGTAGTAGCAAATATGCCAAAGATACGTGACTGAAAATGTAAATCTTAAAATTTATAGGTTAGCCGTTTTCGAAGTTAATCTTCGTTTTCGGAATTCGGATGGGATAGATTATTGAGATGAGAAAATAAATGGTATTTACAAACAAGGAATGATCTGTCGGTTTGAACACAGTTAAAAGAATATTATTTTCTTTTAACTGTGGTTTTAATAAATTAATTTGTTATTGTACTTCACTGTGAATGTTTTCATAAATCGTCTACCTAATCGTGTAAAAAGCAAAAATTAATAATTTGACAAATTATAAATCATAAAAAATACTTTAATTCTAATCTCTAAGTCAGAATAATTAATGCAACAAAACTTTAGTAATTGCTAATGAGCCTTTTTCCTGAGAATAGTGTGGTAAACTGTCACGAGAGGCAGCACTTGTGGTAAGGACAAATACTTAACTTTACTCATTTAAGACTGTGTAAATTATGTGATATAAGTGAGCGATTTAAAATTATTAATCAAATAAATAGAATTTTTGTTATATAACTACAATGCCGACAAAATATTGTAGTTTTGCAAATTGCACTTCGGATAATCGATATCCAAAGAATAACGTGTTTTTTATACCACTTGTAAAACCTCACATTATTGAGGTTAGGTGTAATAAATGGGTACACGCATCGAGGAGAGTGGATTTAACAAAAGAAAATATACATATATATATATATATATATATATATATATATATATATATATATATATATATATATACATACTATGTGTGTTCAAAACATTTTATTGGTGGTAAAGGTCCAACTGAGGAAAATCCGTATCCAGTTTCTGCAACAATTAATAAGGTTAAGTAAGTACTTAATTGTCAATTTTTGAGTAAAACATTTCTTTTACTCAAATAATTACCCATGTTGTTGTAGATATTATTAACAAGTAAACAACTGTCGATTGATTTTTCAGTAAATAAACATGAATTAAAAAAAATTTAGCCCCTGTTTATGACTAAAACAGATTAATAAGTGATATTTAATTAAATTTACCTTAATTATCAGGTATTTTTTACTCATATTTCAGTCTGAAATAAATTTTTAATTTATTATAACTTTAAACATGTTATCAGAGTTCTAAAGTACCGCTACATAATAACTAGACTGTTTACTAACCTGTCAATTAATTCATTTTTTTTGCCTGAAATTTTCAAATTACGACAAGCAAGCCAACGTTTTAATGTTGCTACATTATTGTCCTTGACATTTGCGAATTTGCGAATTTTAAGTTTGCTCCTGCCAAAAACATTTTTCTGATAGGTTAGGGTAGGTATCATGTGAGTGGGGCGTGGTCGCCCCTCCACTGCCACCCTTAGTAGGTCTATTGTGGCTCACCCCTAGAGGTTACAGTTTATCGCACAATCCAGCATTTCTTACGAAGTTCATAGTTGTATAGGGTGAGATTTTTTTGAAATCGGTTGGTTCTAGGTTGGTGTAACCAAATATGTTGAACCTTATTCTTCACAGGCCGGAGCATGAACATAGTGTAGGTCAAGCAGTTTTGTCTTCTACGCAGCAAAATCGAAAGTCCGTTTGTTGGTTCAGACTTTCTGAGGTGGTATCTTAGACGACAGTGTCCTGTTAGCAGTCCCGTTAGAATACGCAGGTCATTTCTGCTCCATTCTAGGATCTGCTTAGTTATGTTTCTCGAGGGTTTAGGTAAAAACGCCTTCGAGTGAGTTAACCCTGGTATATCGGACCAGTACGTGAGTATTTTCCTCTCTGCCCAGTCCGAAATAATTGTTTTGGCGGCACTTGTGGTGACTCCAATAACCGGTTCTGGTCCAGTGAACGCAGATTCGGCACTCTGTTTTGAAGGGTGTCAGCTTTTTCGTTTTCCTTTACCTCCTGGTGCCCAGGTACCCACAGTAGGGTCACCCTGTTGTTCGCACCAAGGTACTCTAAGGATTCGATGCAATTTCTTTTCTGATAGGTACTTTTACATGTATGCAAATGGGGATTAGGTTATAATCGCCCTACTGTACCACTAGCGCTGCTAGTGTGGAACTTTTCTTACTTGAGAAAAAAGGTTTATTGAATCCTCTATATTATCGCCTCTTCGATAGGTACTGCAAAATAATTGGCAGTCCTAAGTTTACCCCCAGTGGTCTTTTATTTTATGTACAGAATATAACTGAAAAAAATATTCCTTCCCACCTTTGAATATTTCAGCACAAGCTAAGGATAACTCTCTTCCGGGATACCTGCAAGATCGTGTAAACCCATCGAAAAGATTTGTGCTGAATATTAAACTAATTAAAGATCATCAGACAGGGTCTTCTATGGCATCCCTTGTCATTGCGTACAGAGTAGGGCAAACAGCCATTTATATACATGGCATACAGTCATTTGCCAATAGAAATCCTAAGACTTTGTTTTGCCTATAAGTAGTAGTTAGTTGTGAACTAGTGTGTATTACCCATCAGTCAGTTGACACGAGCAGTCTGAAATTATGTTGTTTTGTTGTTATTTCAGACCATTGAATAGAAAGTTAACTACAGAACAGCGTTTATTTACTTGCTGGAAACATGACCACAATGGACCTACCTCACGAAAGAGTAACAGACATGTGTAATTGAGCTTAGTAGTGCAGAACAAAGATGTCTATGATGCTGCGCGATACGCTTGTGGCATACTTGCTTATTGGCTAGCAAACTGTTGTTTAAAATCAGGTATTTTACCTATTTTATGTTGCTCCACCTTCGATGTCGCGTTTTTAATAGTTGGTAGTTTTTCTCGTCTAATTGCTAGGCAACAGTTTCCCATTAAACAACCCAAATTTACCCGATAAAAAACAAACCTCTATTACAATTATTATAATTGATAAAAACTAAACACTTTTCTAGAATCTCAAACTGAGAAACCGCAATAAATCATGTAGACAAAGTTAATTTTAATCGTATATTCAACTTTCACTTGGATAATGCAATGCAATAAAACAGTTCACAGTAATTAACGTTACTTCTTGGACATGTGAGTTTTTTTTTGTTCCTACTTAATAAAGTTGCAGGTTATTCCAAACGTTACGTAATTGTCTGTATTATAGTTATTATTATATTACTAACGATTGGCGAAAAACAAACGTTTACATACATACGTACATATAGTCACGCCTGTTTCCCGTCGGGGTAGGCAGAGACCACTTCCCTTCACTTGCTACGGTTCTTACACATATCTTTCGCTTCGTCTACTTTTATCAGCGCTCTCATACATGCTCGTCGGTTGTTGGTGCTCTTGATCTGGCCTTTTTTCAAAACAATGTCGATCTGATCGAGATACGTTCGCCGACTCTACCGACTTGTCCTTTCCCATTTGACTTATAAATCTGTTTCGTAAATCTGCTTTCATCCATTCTCTTTAGCATTTCTTTATTTATCTTGTAACTACATCTTTTACATACAAAGTTCCTTATCTCACTATTTCTTACTTTATCCATCAGAGTCACTCCGGCTATACTTCTCAAACTACTCTTCTCCGCAGCATTGACCTTACTTTCACGCTTCTTCTGCCAAACCCAACATTCACTACCACACATAAGTGTAGCGACCAGCACTGACTCCTCTATGCCTCAGCCAGTCGTGCTTTTTTTGACACGTTTTGTCTGCCCAAGTTATGCAATTGTTATTATCATATCAATATCTTATCGTTTATAAGTGTGTAGGACAATATGTAAGATAAAGGCTGATATTAAGTATGTAACGATTTCTAGAATTAAACAAACACACAAACAACAAATTGTAGGTAAATAGTATTAAAAAAAAAATTATTGCGTTTTTTTAAACGTAAATAAAAGATTTCCATGATAATTTGGTAATCCCTTTGTAAGCCGTGACATCCTAATATTCTGTATAAATGAGAACGTAGCCGGAATGATGAAAAATGTGCTAACTTTTAAGATAAGAGTTGAGCTACAAAATGTCGGAAGTTATTAAAACCAAACAGTACAAAAAATTTCTTTTTATCGACAGCTAAAAAAACTGGAGAAAGTATTTTATCAGAATTTTGGACTTGGCATAAAATGATAAAAGTTTGCGGAGTTTGATGACAAGTTCAGCAAATGAAAACAAGAGTACCGGTTGATTGTTTATATTTTAATCAATATAGTCCATTGAAAAGTTACATTTGGGGTTGCGTTTTTTAGAGGACGCAATTTTATTTTTTTGATGTGTAGGGGGGGTCGGTGTAAAGCTAATACCAAGTTTGTGGGGTCGCCACCCTTGTCCCACGGCCATCATCTTGAAAATAGGGGTTGATGGGTTTTTACGATATATCTCTTAAAATATTTATTTGATAAAAAAAATTTATAAACATTTTTTGTTGCAAATTAAATTCTCTACAACTTTGATCCAGTAACTTTTTTTCGTAGAACTATAAATAAAAAAGTTATAAGCGAAAATCTTCAGAAATTCGAGAAAAAAATTTATTTATTTTATTTTCGATATAACTTTTTTTTTATCATTTTACGAAAAAATAATATCTGACCATTTTTGTAGATCGTTTTTTGAGGAACAACTTTTATTCACATCATTTTTTCATTAAATCAATAGCTAAGGTTTTACAGCGCTCCGAAGTGAGTACTATTTTTCAATATTCTTAACTATACCTATATTATACGTGTGTACTAATAATATGTCATCAGTTGTTTTTTTATTTTGTTAAAATTTTGTTGTTAAAAGTTGTTCCTCAAAAAACGATCTACAAAAATTGTCAGATATCATTTTTTCGTAAAATGATAAAAAAAAATAGTTATATCGAAAATAAAATAAATAAATTTTTTTCTCGAATTTCTGAAGATTTTCGTTTATAACTTTTTTATTTATAGTTCTACGACAAAAAATTACTGAACCATAGTTGTAGAGAATTTAATTTGCAACAAAAAATGTTAATAATTTTTTTTTTATCAAATAAACAGTTTAAGAGATATATTGTAAAAACCATTTTAACCCCTATTTTCAAAATGGCGGCAGTGGGACAAGGGAAGCGACCCCACAAACTTGGTTTTAGCTTTACACTGACCCCCCCTACACATCAAAAAAATAAAATTGCGTCCTCTAAAAAACGCAAGGTAAGGCCTAAAAAATGTAACATTTCAATGGACTAATAGCTATCTTAGTTAATATTGGTCTTACAAAAAGATTTAAATGGGCAAATATGAAGTATTTTTATGGGCATTCAGAATTCAGTACTAGAAAATGCAAAAAAGCATCGTGAACCTAAAATATTTTACATGTACTGGAACACTCTGTATTTTATTTTCCTATTCGGTAAAGCTCTTTCTTCTGATTTAAAATATATGTATATACTTTATTGAGGTTATATTTGTCAGTTTTCGAAAAATATAGACTTTTTCGTATAAACCTAAGGCAGCTGTAGAACGCCAGGCAAAAATGCTGTTTTCTCGTTATATCAAAGTAGCCGTGGATAATAAAACAATTAATATTTGTTTAATTTATTTATTTACTTAAATTTTTGTAAACTATAAACAATCACCCGGTTCATATGTCCAAAGCATTATAAAAACCTTACATTTTTTTTATATGCAATCATTTAATAAAATAAAAATATATGTTGTTGGTTATTTGGCACAACAATATGGTTTATTGCATTAAGTGGAGGGGCGACCACGCCCCACTCACATGATACCTACATTAGATTTGTAATTTTTTTAAAAGTTCAAATTTTTAGTTTAATTTTCAGACGTTAATGTTATGGTTTTTAATTCGTAGAATTTTATTTTATTTTTAAAGCCGTTGTGGTAAAAATGAACACATTTTTAAAAGAGTTTGCTAACGGAGCAAACACATGTCACCGAAGTGGGGTCAATTCGAATTAGAGTAGTGTAGTTAATCGCTTGATTATTTGTCGCGAACGTTTATTATATTTTGTGTTAATAAAGAAAGGGGTAAGGCAAGGATGTATTCTCTCACCTATGCTATTTAACCTGTACGTAGAAAGAGCGTTTGCCGAGGTAATGTCAATGTGTACAATTGGTATAAAAGTAAATGGCATCCCAATTAATAATATTAGATACGCGGACGACACAGTAATCTTAGCAGACAACGCAAACGACCTTCAAGCACTTCTGCATATGGTTCAAGAGAAAAGAGAGCACCTGGGCCTAAAAATTAACTTAAAGAAAACCAAGTTTATGGTGGTTAGCAAAAATAACATCCCCGCCACCCCTTTATACCTAAACGGCATTCTAATAGAGGAAGTCACTAAATTTAAATACCTGGGCTGCCTCGTTACCAATAAATGGGAACCAGAAGTCGAGATCAGAAGCAGAATTGAACAAGCTCGATCAACTTTCCTTAAACTTAAAAAATTCCTAACAAATAATGATCTCAGTTTTCAACTCAGATACAGAATGGTTAAGTGCTATGTCTGGTCCGTCCTGTTGTATGGTGTCGAAGCCTGGACTCTTAAAGTAACCTCGACAAACAGATTGGAGGCATTTGAAATGTGGACTCTTAGAAGAATGTTTAGGATCCCTTGGACAGATCTGGTAAGAAATGAAGAAGTCCTTAGAAGAGCCGGTCTGATCAGCCGTGAACTATTCGACGCCATTAAAAAGAGAAAGACTTCCTATCTGGGTCACATCCTGCGTGGTCCTCGTTACGAATTCCAACGTCTTATCCTCCAAGGAAAAATCGAAGGAAGAAGGGGAATAGGAAGAAAAAAACTTTCATGGCTCAGAAACATTCGACAATGGACAGGAATACACGACTTTATGTCTCTCCAAAATGTTGCTCTAAATAGAGAAATCTGACAGGATGTAAATAGACGGTCGGCTACGCAGGAATCTGCTTGGCACTTTAAGAAGAAGAAGTTAATCGTTTGATTATTTGTCGCGAACGTTTATTATATTTTGTGTTGGTCGACTGGCTACCTTCCAGGTCACTCTTTTGAATTAAAATTGCTATGTTCTTTAAATTTTTTTCCATATCCGTATATCATCATCATTATCAGCCTTGCCGCGTCCACTGCTGAACATAGGCCTCCCGTAATCTGTGCCACTCCTCTCTGCACTGCACCACCTTTATCCAGTTATGTTTGATGCGTTTTATGTCATCAGTCCATCTCGTTGGTGGTCGTCCTTTATTGCGGTAAGCCTAATGTTTCGGCCTCCATTCAAGGATTTGCTTGGTCCATCTGTCGTCAGTTATTCTTGCAATGTGTCCTGCCCTATTCCATTTTAATGTTGTTATTCTCCTGACGACATCCCCGCTACACCTATATTTCTTCTTATTCGTTGTTCTGGATTCTATCTCTTAGGGAAATGCCCAAAATGGCTCTTTCCATAGCTTGTTGATGGATTTTCTTGTCAGAGTAAGTGTTTCCGCTCCGTATATCATAACAGGCAGGACACTTTTCTCTTTAAACATACCGGGATGTCGGATCGGAATATCTCCTTTAGGTTCCCAAATGATGATACACGCAATGTTCCTCCGCGCACTAAATGGAGAAGAACTACCAGATGAATGAACGGAAGCCTACATAACGTCTATCCATAAAAAAGGAGAGAAAAAAAAGTGCGAAAACTACAGGGGAATCAGCGTAATAGCTTCGATGGGCCGACTATTTGGAAAAGTCGTCAAACAAAAATTAGAAGAACAGATACAAGGAAAAGTTGATGAAGATCAGGCAGGATTTACGGCTGGAAGATCATGTATGGACCATATATATACAATTCAACAACTCATAGAGAAAAAAATGGCCAAGAACAGAGAGGTACATTTTGCATTTGTGGATATCCGAAAGGCCTATGATTCTGTCCCTCGGTCTAAAATCTGGGAAGCCATGTTAGAAATGGGTATAACGCAGAGAATTATCAGAACAGTCCAAAATATGTACAAAAAAAATACCGTAAGGATTAAAGAGGGAAAGAAACTATCAAATGCCTTCAAAACAACTAAGGGTCTCCTCCAAGGCTGCTCAACATCACCCACACTATTCAAAATATTTCTACAACAGACACTAAGACCATGGAAGAGAAAATGTGCAGGAATGGGAATACCAATTAGGAATGATCATCTGTATACTCTAAACTTTGATCAAGTAATCATAGCTCAAGATGAGGAGGATTTAGGTTTTATGATGCGGAAACTAGAGGAGGAATATGGGAAAAATGGAGTGGAAATCAACCTCGAAAAGACCCGATATATGTCAACGGCACAAGACAGGATACATCACCTAGAAATAGATGATAAACGACAGATCTCAGGAACAGACAAATTTAAGTACCTAGGGTTTATAATATCAAAAAATGGAACAACTGAAGAAGAAATAAAAAATAGACTAGGTCAAACGAGGGCATGTATTAATCAATTAAACCCAATATTATGGGACCGCCACATAACCAAGACTAATAAAACGAGAATATTCAATTCAATAGTTCGCAGCATAATGACTTATGGAGCTGAAATGTGGGTGATCAACAAAAAAAACAAAGGGAATATTGTAGCCACAGAAATGGACTTTTGGAGAAGGAGTTGTGGAGTGAACAGATTAGATCGAATAAGAAATGAGGAGATCAGGAGAAGAATGGAGGTAAAAAAAGACATACTAGAACACCTAGAGGAAAAGAAACTAAAGTGGTACGGACATGTTAGAAGAACTCCGGAGGATTGCTGGATACACCGGATAACTGAGTGGAGTCCATTAGGCAAACGAAAGAGAGGTCGACCAAGGCGATCATGGAGAGACGAAGTGGATGAGGCGATGGAATTAAGAAACCTGCAGGACGGAGACTGGCAGGATAAGGACAACTGGAGACAAGGGCTGAAAGCAGGAAGGCAGCGACAGCTGTAGATATCCTGGATTATATATATAGGTTCCCAAAAGCTGCCCGGGTGAGTCCTATTCTTCTTTGACACTCAACAGTTTGGTTGTCTCAACCCCCACACGAATTTCATGACCAAGATATTTATAGGACGATACTTGTTGCACTCCGTGCCCACTCAACGAAATATTACCACTCATCACCAGATTTGTCATATATTGTGTTTTTGAAGAATTGATCTTTAATCTGGCTTTTTTTGACGCTTTTTCTAGATCGTATAGCATCTGTGTGACTTTGTCAATCCTATTCGAAATCAGGACAATATCATCGGCAAACCTAAGGTGGTTCAAGTCTTCTTCATTTATATTAACTATTATATTATTCCAATTTATTTCCTTCAGCATGTACTCGAGTAAATTTGTAAGTAGTTTTGGTGATATGGTGTCACCATGGCGGACTCCTCGTTCGATTTTGAACTTGCCTGTATCTTCATGGAGCCTAACACATGATGTTGCGGTAGATATTTTCAATTATAGCGGTGTATCGGTGGTCTATTCGGCAGTCAGAAAGAGCTTTGAAGAGCCTTTGTAGAAAGTTATTATCTTTAAACAGTTAATTTAGACATGTTTTCCTGTGTATGCATATTTTTAATGACTCTTCGGAAAAAGAGAAGCAACAATTGACGTCGTTTAAATGCCAAAAGTCAGTTAAAACAAGTGTCAGATCCAAGTCGAATTTAGTGTTTACCAGTATATTATAATAAGTTATTTCTAAATGTTTTAATATCTAAACTTGAAAATATTTCCAATGAAGTGTCTAAAAGTACGTGTTGGCACGTAGTAAATGTTTTGATACTAAATGTCAAAACAGCGTCATAATTTTAGATTAAACAGATTTAATCTCAATAGTAGCGTATAATGAATGCATCTGCAATCAAGGGCGCAATTTATTTTTTCTAAAATCTGGGTTATCAGTCAATTATTAATGTTTAATGAAAAACAGAGAGTGTATTTTGTGCTCTAACAATTTATCATTATTCGCGGCGTCACAAAAGTTTAAACTATTCGCTGTTAAGACAGGTCGAAAAAATTTATTATGATCTAACTTTTTTTTATTAATAACACTTTTTTTATTTTCTATGAAAAATTATTTATCCAAAGAAAATACTAGTAAAAAAAATTATTATTTAAATATTAAACATAACAAATAAACTTGTAAAACTTCCATATTTAAATTAGCTAAAAAGTTTTTGTTACTACATATTATTAATTATTGTTACTAACGATATTTAGGTAGGTTCATTTAAAAAGAATTGTAATGGAATAATTATATGTTAATTATACCTACATACATGCATAAAGTCACGCCTTTTTCCCATAGGGGTAGGTAGAGACCACTTCCTTCCACTTCCGCTACAGTTCTTACACACATCTTTTGCTTCCTCTACTTTGCTCTCATACATGCTTGTCGGTTGTTGGTACTCTTGACCTGGCCTTTCTTCAAAACAATGTTGATCTGATCGAGATATGTTCTCCGAGGTCGACCTCTACCGACTTGTCCATTCACACTCGCCTAATAAATTTGTTTCGTCAATCTTCCTTCATCCATCCTTTCTACGTGTCCACACCATCTAAGCATTCCTTTATCAATCTTTGTGACCACATCTTCTTTTACACCACAGCGTTCTTTTATCTCACTATTCTTTACTTTATCCAACCGAGTCACTCCGGCTACACTTCTCAGACTACTTATCGCCGCAGCATTAATCCTATTTTCATGCTTCTTCTGCCAAACCCAACATTCACTACCATACATAAGTGTAGGAACCAACACACCTCTATGCACCGCCAGACGTGCCTTTTTTGACACTTTCTGGCTATTCATAAAGCTATACAGTGCCCCATTCATTTGTTTTCCTGCCTACACCCTTCGCTCAATGTCACTGTCATACTTTCCATCTCTCGTAAACTTTGAACCCAAGTACACAAATTCATTTACTTGTTCCACTCTTTTTACCTCTTTTTACCTGTCATGCTTTTTTCTCTTTCAAAAACCATAACTTTTGTTTTGCTTACATTTATTTTCATCCCTTTGATTTTCAGGGCATCATGCATAACATTAACCATCGCCTGCAACGCTTGGAATATAATTATTATTCCCTATTTACCAGAATAATGCCTATAATGAAAAAAATTTAAAACACACATTGCTTAATGTTAAAAATATTCCATACGAAACAGTACTTGTTGTCAAACATTTTTAAGGGACACCCTGTATATTTATTTGTTGAGGAAGTAATGTAATGTCTTAAAACAATAATACTTACTATAGTTATGGGATAAATTTAAAGCACATGCTTTTAAATTAACTGTCAACGTGTTAATCTTGTCATCGTAAATTTTTACAGCCTCCAATAAAGGTATATAATATTTTTGTCTGTAATTTCAATGAGTGCATTTTAAATTAAATCATTTCTAGTAAAAACTATTTTTAATAACGGAAATTTTCATTATATTCTTCTGTAGGTGCCGTCTCCGTTTCGAAGGTTGGCAATCATCATAGCAATTCTTATTTTTGAGACCGCAGCTGTAAGTAGTTCATTATTACTGCATCGAAACCAATCCCTAAGGTTCTTTAGCCATTATATTCATTATATTATTATAACATAATGTACAGTGTTCAAGAAGCCATATATGTATAATGGCTAGTTTGCATTAGTAGAGCAACTCGGCCTGCCAGTTTGTCGTGCCAATCTTTTTGGCATCCTCATCTACGCCATCCTGCCACCTTTATTTTGGCCTACCTCTGCTTCCACTTACCGCAGGCTGTGTCATGAGGACTCGTCTTGGAGGATTGTTATCGCGTCTCCTCGCCAGATGTCCTGCCCATCTCAATCTCCCTATCTTTATGGCGGATACATTTCTACCATTGGCTATTTGCTTATAGTTGTTATAAATTTTATTGTTGTATCTCCTCCTCCATATACCGTTTTTGCAGACTGCACCGAGATTTCTTCTTAGGATCTTTTGTTCGAAGAAGCTTGAAATACTTGTATTGGTAATCAAAGACATCATTAAACGTCCTTTTTGTTTACTGTTGAGCATAAGCTCTATTTATTATGCATATCAAGAGATAATAAAACTGAACGTTTGCATGAATTGATGCCTGGAACATTAAAACTGGAGATTGAAAGAATGGCAAAGAGTCTTATTTTCAGATGAAATCAGAGTAAGTCATCGGTCGAACCAAAGCATTCCAGTTCTGAAAGGACGTGGGAGACAAACCGGACTCGAAACTGCTCGATCTGTCTAAAAACGTATATAACGGTCATCTGCAGGGATGGTTTTCCTTGGACGTCCTGGAACTGCTCTTCTATTGTAACTAACCACCATTTTCTCTATATCATTTTAATATACTGCTGCAATCTTCTATCTTCACTTAAGACCACATGTTTGGCTGCTTATTTCTAACAGAAAATTACTCATTTGTATCCAAATCCACTTTTTTATGACGCTATCAGCAAATATTTGTGCTAACTTTTAGACAGAAATAACATTTATCGCATTTTTTAAAATGATCTTTCTAGGGATTATGGTCCACATAATCGTTCTTTGTGCTTGCTATTTACGCAACTATTAGCTTAATGTGTCATTTATTAAAAATATTCCTAAAAGTAATTCATGGTCGAGTTTAGACTAAGTGTGATGAGTACTTGAGTGAGTCTCAATTCGGGTTTCGAAGTGTTTTCGGTACAAGGGAAGCTTTGTTTGGTATAAATGTCATTGCTCGTGATATGTCAATTGATCTATATACCTGCTTTATAGATTTTCAAAAGGCTTTTGATCAAGTCCGACACAACATACTAATAGAGACCCTCAGAGACATTGGACTGGATGAAAGAGATATTCGTGTCATCTCTAATCTATACTGGAATCAAACATCTATCGTAAAGGTTGAAGGAGTCGATTCAACTACAATTGATATCAAAAGAGGAGTAAGGCTGGGTTGCATCTTGTCTCTTCTTCTTTTAAATGTTTACTCCGAGAGAATTTTTAGCGAAGCACTTTCCGAAATATCAGCGGGCTTTATTGTCAACGGTGAGGTCATTAACAATTTACGGTACGCAGATGACACGGTGCTCTTGGCGTCCGATCAGGAAGATCTGCAGGACATCCTTGACAGATTTGTTACAGAATGTGCCACGACCGGTCTTGACATAAATAACAAAAAGACGAAAGTGTTAGTGATCAGCAAACAACCTAACATCGTAACTAACATTATAGAGGCAAAACGCTACAGCAAGTTGATCAAATAAAATATGTTGGCAGTATTCTGACAAGTAACGCTGATAACCAATCTGAAATAATGTCACGAATTAAACAGGCTCGTCCTGTTTTCAGGAAGATAAGTAAAGTCTTATGCTGTAGAGATTTGGGGTTGCCCCTGAGGATCCGTCTTCTGAGAAGCTATGTGTTTTCTACACTCCTATACATCGTAGAAGCCTGGACACTTAACAACAAAGACATGAAACGTCTCGAAGCTTTTGAGATGTGGGCCTACAGGCGAATACTAAAAGTAGCGTGGACAGAAAAAGTCCACAATTCCGAGATACTCGTGAGAGTACAGAAGAACACCGCTTATCTAGCCTTTTTCTTTTCGTAAAAGGAATTATTACAGTTTTCCAGGGGTTAACAGAAATCTGTTCCCTCTCGCACCATGTGTATACTGTGTTGAGGGCTTCTTGGAGGACGTTAAAGATGTTAAAGGGCTTTGTTAACAAACAATATTATAATTTTTGTTTTAACAATAATCCACAACAAATTCGTAGAAAACCTTTGCTTGCAGAAAAAGTGAATGTTTGGTTTATTTTATGCCATTTTGGCATCATCAGACCTTATTTTTTTAAAAGTAATTGAGATGCAGTAACAATAAATGATGAGCGTTACGGATGTTACAGATTTTTTGTGGCCAAAATTTTATTAAGTTGATTTGAGAGGCATGATTTTCCAAAAAAGATAGTGCAACACATGTTGCTAACGCTACTATTGAGTTATTGGGTAAAAAGTTTAGTAAGTCTTTTATTTCCAGAAATAACACTGTTAATTGACCCCAAGAAGTTGTGATTTAACACCTTTGGATTATGTTTCGTAAGGATATTATAAGTCGTCTGTTTATACCAAAAAACCTCGAATTAGAGACGCGTTGAAATTAAACATCTAATGTAGCATTTAATTAAATTGCACAAAAAAGTCCCCTAAAATTGGGTTAATCAAATTCGATCCTGCAGATGAAGTCGTCGTAGACATTTAAATGATATGTTATTCAATTATAATTGTCATAAGTTGTACTTTAAAATAAAAAAAAGTTCCTATTGAGAAACCCTTTAGTTTTTACATTTTTAATTTTTTAATAATATAATTTAATCCAATAAACTACTGTAAATTTTCCAAGAACTATTTTCGTCTTAACGTGTTTAAACAGCAGTTTATAATAGCTGATTACATACAGTGCTTTCAAAACCAGCCAGTCCAAATAACTTTAATTTTGCTTAAATGTAAGAAAAACAAAAAACACGTCGGATTTTAAATCAAGGGGAAGGTTTAGAAATGTTATTCTGCTGTTTCAAAGTGGCACCCCTTTAACATCTCCCACCCCTTCTTTAAAATGTCAAATAGCAGCCCCTACCTTGTGATACATCAAATGAAAACCCAAGAAAAATGCAAATCAGCCTTATAAACAAGAATTTATTCTATCAATTTATAAAATGAAGTTACTTACAAACAGGATTTTAAACGCATTTACAGATTATTTTCAAATTCTTCACGAACTCTTTGCAAAGTTTCGCTAGTAATTCTACTACATTCTTCAGTTATTCTAAACTTTAGTTCGTTAATGTATTCGGAAGAAGTTTTGTAAACTAATGTTTTTAAATAGCCCCCACAGAAAAAAGTTAAGTGGTGTTAGATTTGGAGATCTTGCCGGTCATTTTATAAAAATCATTCGTCTAGCCATTGTCTTACAGCTAGTTAGTTATGTGGTGTAGCTCCTTCCTGTTAAAAGTATATTTTCTGTTCATAACAAATACGACCCACGCCACTGTTTGATAGGTAGTTGTTCAATTAGGGATAAACTAACTTACTTCTGAATACATGTCACCTTTTTTGTCATTTTGTTTCTTTCTTTAATAAATATTAATAGTATATTTAATTATTTATTTATTATATAATTATTTATTTTAAATTAGTCATTATTTGTAGCTGTAGTATCTTGAGTTATTTTAAAATGGTGTTTTCTCTGCAAAAACGGACAGAAATAGGGCAGTTTGATAAGTCAGCGACTTTTTGAATTTCCCGCGCAGTTACTCCAAATGCAACAGTGCTGCGGTCAACTATAATCTATCAGTGGGCAACTTTCTAATTTTAAGCAAGCTACGTCGTGCAGTTGGTGTTTAATAGCCGTTCAAAGCAGACAACCTCGTGAATTTTTACGAAAATGGAAAAAAGTGAATTTCGTGTGCTGATTAAGCATTATTTTTACGTAAAAAATCCATCACTGAAACTAAGGAAAGACTTGATAAATACTACGGGGACTCGGAACCATCAATTTCAATGGTTAAGAAGTGGTTTACAGAATTCCGTTGTGGTCGTACCAGCACTAGTGACGCCGAACGTCCAGGTCGCCCAAAAGAAGTGATCACGCCGGAAATCGTCGATAAAATCCATGAAATGATATTGGATGATCGTAGAATGAAAGTGCGTGAGTTTGCTCATACTGTAGGTATCTCCACTGAACGGGTACATCATATTTTACACGAATATTTGGACATGAAAAAACTCTCTGCGAGATGGGTGCCGCGATTGCTCACACTCGACCATAAGCGCAATCGTGTGACCACTTCAAAAGAGTGTTTAGCGATGTTCAGCCGTAATCCGGACGAATTTTTTTGCCGTTTTGTTACTGTGGATAAAACATGGATCCATCACAACACGCCAGAGACCAAGCAACAATCGAAACAGTGGGTTGCTCGGGGTGAACGTGGACCAAAGAAGGCGAAACAGAGTCTGTCAGCCAACAAGATCATGGCCACAGTTTTTTGGGATATACGCGGTGTTATTTACATCGATTACCTTAAGAAAGGTAAAACGATTACCGGCGAATATTATTCAAAGCTTTTGAACAGATTCGACGTTGATTTGAAGCAAAAACGGCCGCATTTGGCGAAGAAAAAAGTGCTGTTCCATCAAGACAATGCACGTGTGCACACTTGTCTAGTCACGATGGCCAAAATCCACGAATTGGGATACGAACTGCTACCCCATCCAGCATATTCTCCAGATTTAGCTCCCTGCGACTATTTTCTGTTTCCAAACCTAAAGAAATGGCTGGGCGGTAAGAGATTTGAGTCGAATGAAGAAGTCATTACCGAAACAAACGCGTTTTTTTAGAGCTTTGAAAAAACCTATTATTTGGAGGGAATATAAAAATTAGAAAAACGCTGGACTAAATGTATCGAGCTAAAAGGTGATTATGTAGAAAAATAAAATGTTTATTTGCGGAAAAAAATTTGTTTTATTCAAAAAGTCACTGACTTATCAAACCGCCCTCGTATTTAGTTATCAAAACAAGTGCGCTCAAAGAGCGGCTCGGGTTTATAATGAAAGTTTTTAATGAATATTTGGTGAAACTGGATCCGTTTGTAATATCAAAAATTACAAATATTTCTGTTGGTTCCATACACAAAGTTTTAAAATTGCATAATTTTTTTCCTTATAAATTACAAATTCATCATCAAATTAGTCAAAACGACTATGACCGCAGAATAGAATTTTGTGAAACAGTGTCCCAAAAAATACAAGAAGACGCAAATTTGGTTAAAAATATTTGTTTCAGTGATGAATCAACGTTTTATTTAAATGACATAATTGTAGGTACTGGGATGACGAAAATCCTCACGTGTTTCGACTGGATAATACTTAGTTTCCAGCAAAGATCAATGTATGATCTGGGATTCTAGGAAATGATATAATAGGAACACTTTTTATTGACCAAAACCTAACGGGAGAATTGTACCTAAAATTATTAGAAAATAAAATTGATCCACTTACTGCTCTACCGTCTCTAGAAAGACAATATATACTTTCAACAAGACGGAGCTACAACACATTACGCATAAGCTGTAAGACAATCGCTAGACAAACGATTTCCAAGACATTAGATTGGGAAAAGGGGTTTTATAAAATGGTTGGCAAGATCTCCAAATCTAACACCACTTAACTTTTTTTTCTGTGGGGCTTTTTAAAACCATTAGTTTACAAAACTTCTTCCGGAGACATTGAGGAACTAGAGCTTAGAGTAGCTGAAGAATGTAGACGAATTACTAGCGAAACTTTGTAAAGAGTTCGAGAAGAATTTGAAAAAAGGTTATATTATTGCCCACAAAATAACGAAGCCACACTTTGAACAGTTACTGTAAACACATTTAAGGAGCTGTTTGTAATTAACTTTATTTATTGTAACTGCGCTATGTTTAATGTTATCTGCAAAATAAATGGTGTTACGATTTTTTTTGAGTCCGCCTCTTTCGACCTTACCTTGAGACGACGTCGCCGACCGAATTTAGGGCGAATATTTAATGAGCATAGAAGATACTGGACGATTCGAGAAATTAGTGGACCTTAACTTGAACACTGACGATTTTTCGAAAGCGATGATTTAGAACTATAAAAAAGAGAGCAGTCGCAAAAAGTTTTTAGTTTTAAAAAGTATTTATGAGTTGTGGAATTTAAATAGTTGTAAAAGTTGTAGTTTTTTTTTACTGAAAATAGTCGCGAAAAGGGTAGACCTACCGTGTGGAACGTCGACGGCTCGCACTGCGACTATTAGAAGGAGAAAGGATTATAAAAAGGAGATGATTGTGAACCTGCTTTTTAAAAAGTTGCAGGTCATAGTTCTCTGGAAAAACTGATTTTGGAAGCTTGTTCCATTCTGTCGCAGCACTGTTAAAGAAGGATTCTTGATGGAGATTGGTCCTTGTAGTGTCAATCTTGAGAGTAAATGGTTGAGACTGATCAGCATGCCGAGTTCTTCGGCCGAATGTGGCCAATGGTGGTACAAGAGTTTTTATTTCTCTGGAGCATCTGCCATGGAAATATCTGTAGAGCAATAACTGGTCTGCAACTCTTCTTCTATGTTCTAGAGGGTGAAGGGTATCTGTGAGAGTTGAGCTGTTTATCAAGCGAATGGCTTTTTTCTGAATGGAATCTAGAAGACAAAGAGAATGCCTTGGTGCTGAACCCCAAATGTGCGAGCAATACTCCAGTAGAGGTCGGATTTGAGCCTAGTACGTCGTTAACAGTTGATCAGGAGTAAAAAACTGTCTTAGTTAAATATCTAAGTGAATGTCTAAGTGTAAAATAAGTAAAATTTATTGTGTAAAAGTATTGGAAAAAAAATTGTTTTGTTACTGTATCGAGAGTTTAAAATCACCTAACCCAAGAAAGAAGTAAATTTCGTAACAAAAGATAGAATATATTGTTGTTTATAAGGCTGATTTGCATTTTTCTTGGGTTTTTTTTGATGTATCACAAGGTAGGGGATGCTATTTGACATTTAAAAGAAGGGGTTTGGGATGTCAAAGAAGTGCCACTTGGAAGCAACAGAATCACATTTTTAAACCTTTAAAATTCGACATGTTTTTTGTTTTTCTTACATTCACGCAAAATCAAAAGTTATTTGGCTAATGTTGAAATGAAAGCACCTATATAAGTTTGGTTGCAGTCACCTTCTGATACAGAAGTGAAAAATGTGCACGCTTTGATATTTAGCAGAATTTAACTAATTTATTACAAGCACCTCAATGCAACCTTAAAGTGTGACACTTCGAAAGTATGCATTATTTATTATAAATGTAGATTTTATTGTTTTTCTATTTATTTTTTGCTTCCAACGTATCTCTGTATTAATCTGATTATAAACAGTTAAGGCGTTGTAAAAGTGACAACAATAAGTAACTTATTAGCTATATTGTATGTGTGTTTAATGTTATCTTTAATCAGGTAAAAAATTACGTATACACAGGGTGTTCTATAATTGATGACAATAAAAGATAACAGTTATAGTTTATGGATTGGAAATACTTAAATGCATATAGACGATCCCAAAGTATAACTACGAGAAATTCATTTCTTGCTTCTTTCATGTACTTTGCTGGTTAAAGAGTGTTAAATAGTTATTTATTATTATTAAAAAAATACTGACTTATTTTAGTAAATTTAATAAAAAAATGTTAATAACGAAAAAATCTCAAGTTTATTATTTATAGTTATGCGAGTTGGCAAGTCTTTCTTTAGTAGTAAAATAATATTAAGAAAAATTAATTGTATGACAAATTAAAAATATTGTAAGAAATTATCCAAGTTTAAACATTGCCCCATTAAACAATAAGTAATAGATATTGCAGGAAAAAAATTTACAGGACCTTATAAGATTAGTACTATTAAAAATTCTCTTAGAAAGGAAGACCAGGATAGTTTTCTATAGATTCCTGTCTCTGGAAAAACAAATTAAAGGGGAGCGAATCGGTGATGACTCTGGGATACTGAGTGAAACAAAAAACCAACAAATCCTTGAGATGGTCCTAAAATACTAGTCACAAGAATACTCGTAAAAGAGTCTTTTTTCTTTCCGAAGAGAGATAATGGGTAAGGGGAGTAATCCACTTCCCAAAAACTGAATACGTAATGTACACATATAGCTTAAAAACCCCAGATAGAGTCGGGGCTGGTGTTTTAAGCAGGAAACCAAAGACTAAAAATTCTACTAGTCTTGTTAGGTACTGACTAACAGACCTCTATTGAACAAAAACATTAGTATGATCTCAGACAGCCAAACTCTAAGCTTGTATGGAAGTGCATCGAATCACTGGAGTGCTTTGGTACAAACAAAAAATAACTCTGCTGTGGGTACCTTGACACCAGTGGGTGGAGGGTAACGAGAAAGCTTACATTCTCGCAAAACAGGGAGCTGAATCTGCGTTCACAGGACCAGAACCAAGCAGTTCCTGGAATGTTGTAGAAATGACCTGCGAATTTTGACGGGACATTGTCGTCTTAGATACCACCTCGTAAGGATGGGTCTGGACCAACAAACAGAAGATGTGAAAGACAAAACAGCTGAACACATACTATGTTCATGTCTCTGCTTAGGAAGAATAAGGTTCAACATAATTGGTTTTACCAACTTAGAACCTACCGATTTCAATAAAACAACCATTAACTTCGCGAGAAGAACTGGATTGTGCGGTAAAATGTAACATATAGGGGTGAGCCACAATAGACCCATCATAAAGGGCCACAAAAGAACCAAAACGATCTCAGGAAGGAGATAGATAATGTAACGGGAATTTTTCCTCTCATTTTTATTGAGAAAGCCGGTATTGTATTAAGCCGTCCCTCCAGGTATTATTGACTAATGTCATTTCGAGTCGTTATTACTGGCTCATTATGAGAATACTGTCAAGAGTAATAATCGCCCACACGATAGGTCTACCCTTTTTGCGACTATTTAAAAAAAAAGTGATGCTGGGTAAATTTTGAACGTAATGACATTACAGATAATGTCATTATTTTTTTTTTATGAAAATAGTCGCAAAAAGGGTAGACCTATTAGAAGGGAAAGGGATTATAGAAAGGAAATGATCGTGGACACGCTTTTTAAAAAGTTGCAGGTCATATTTCTCTGGAAAAACTGATTTTATTACTGATAATGCAAGGTCAGCATTCTAAAACATTTTTTACAAACTAAGTTTTTTATATACCAATCTTTTATATTGGATTATAATGGATTATAATGGATTATAATTTATATTGTTTTACTGTTTTTTTTTATTCTACGTTCTTTCAATCGTTTTTATAATATTTTTCAACTTATATTTTTTTAAGTACACTGTTATCCTCTTTACTTCACATCAACCCTTCGATTTTTGACCACGACCATACCAATGAATATTTCGCGATTTCTGTTGAATTCATTGGGATTACTTAAAACAAGTCTTGTGTTTTTTTGACTTAGTGATTTCCTTGGAGGTTTAAGGTTGAAAGGCCCCTAACACCAACTCATACAGACATGTTTATCTATACTATTAAAAACGAGCAATGTTGTTGTGAACATTTTTTCCTAAATCTCATTTCTTAATTTTAAAATTTACCCTATTATTTAAATTACTTTCTAGATGATTCTAAAATTGTTATTATATTTTTTCTGCTTTAAATTATAGGTACTTTAAATTTTGATTTTTGTTTAATTTACCCATTTAAATATTTGTATAGAGATATATTTAGTTTTGACTGGACTAATCCAATTAAATCAGATTTTTATATTTGCCAAGTATCCGTGAAGTAAGTGTGTCAAAACACTACTTATTATATTTGATATGACTTATTCTTTCAGACAGTAATGCATTTAGGATTTTTATCAACGAAAATCCGATTGTTAATTCGATTACTTTAATAAATACTTTTGAAAATACTGAAAACACTTTTTGCCATGTTTTTTTAAACCCATAATGTTTTTAGTGTTTACATTTAATCATTTTTTTAAAAAATTTTAAATGTTTAAGTTTAAAATTGTGTTTTTTAAACAAACCATCCTATTGTAAAACTAATCAAAGCCGAAATATATCAACTTCCGAATAAGACAGTTTGCATGATGTGGGTACCATCACACATTGGTATAGGGGGAAACGAGCTGGCAGATCGCACATCTTTCGAGGCGACATTGGACCCAAATATTGTACCAGTTATTGAACCACTTGCAGTAGACCTGAAATAAACTATCTAAACTACGAGAGATTAAACCAAATTTCGGCTCATGGAACAACCATTATTTCAGCCGCTTCTCCCAATTAATTCTCACAAGACTTCGCTTTGCAACCTGAATGTGAAATATGTGAAGTGCCCTTAACAGTGAAACACATTTTAATCGAGTGCCCCATATATTATGAGGAAAAACTAAAATATAATTTTCCAAAAAACTTAAAAGAGTTGTTTTATGCTGTGAATAGTGAAAATATAATAAAATTCTTACGAGACTGTAAACTACTCTATTGTATATAATATTATGTTTATATATGTTATCTGTTTGTTAACTTTTTTTGATCCACCGCTAATAACCCATCGGGTTGATGCGGAAATTAAAAAAAAATTGTGTTTTTCTGCAACAAATTTATTTTTTCCCGTTCAAATTTGGTTCAAGACATTAACATTAAACCAAAAATTATCTGATTTTCACTTGTTTTTATTTACATTTTTATAGTGTTATTGTCAACGAAGAAGAAAAAAGATAAACCTGACAAAACACAAGTACGTATCTGTTTTATTACGTTTTGATGTGATTTATCAATTCAGTTCCAGTATATAAGCAGCGCTCATTCGCAACGGCCTATAATTTTTGACGAACACACATCAACCAAAAAAATAAAATATTTTTCAAATGACCGCTGGCGCCACTATAGCTCGCCAAAATTTATTTAGCAGATATTTGATAAATAATACTTAATTATTGCTGGCTCCCGACCAGACTAATATAGGCCAATCAGTTATTGCAAATTGATTTAAATTTAAGAAATAGGATCACGCCGCGCCGAAATAATGTTCTTTTATGTATCCATTTTAGTGTCCTGAACTTTTGATACAAATGACAAAATTCTAATAAAAAAAGTATTTAAAATTTCGTTTCTTATGATAAATGAAATAGTGGTATATTCTTGATCCTCGGAAATTTTCTAACTTCTGTAGAATAAATATTTTCTATTGACTAAATGATCCGGTAACGATCTGATTGATGTTTAGTAAATACAAAAATGTTAATGCCCTTTCATCAATGATAATAACCCAATTTAAAAATCAATAATTTAGCTTATATTGCTTATTAGTTTTTCTCTACAAAAGAATCCTCAATAATCTTTGTGTAAATATTAATGATAAATAATGTTTGAATTTAATTATAGCTATATTCACACTCGGTTTACATGCATAGTTACAATTTTTTCCGTAGGGATAGGCAGAGACTACTTCCTTCCACTTGCTACGGTTCTTACACACGTCTGTTGCTTCTTCTACTTTCTTCAGCACCATCATACATGCTAGTCGGTCACCGTTACTCTTGACCTGGCCTTTTTGTAAAACCAGCACTTCTGTATGTACAGCCAGTCGTGCCATTTTTGAAACTTTCTGGCTACTTATAAAGTTATACATGTCCTTATTCATTTATTTTTCTGTCAACACCCTTCACTCAATATCACACTCATTTGCTCCGTCTCTCGTAAACTTTAAACCCAAGTATACAAACTCTTTTACTTGTTTTACTATTTTTCTTTCAACCAGCACCTCGCAGTTTGTCATGCAATCTTCTCTTTTAAAAACCATTACTTTCGTCTTGCCTACATTCACTTGAGCTTAATATTAACCATCACCTGCAACTTCTCCTTAAATGATGCTAATATGAACTAATATCATTGGCGTAAAGGAATCATTTGTCGATCAAATTATTTATTCCTATTCCATACGCACTCTCTTTTAAATCTTTTTAACAACGTCTATAAATAAGTTAAACAGCCATGGCGAAGCCAAAAATTTATGTCTAACACCTTTTTTAAAGTTAAACTAGTCTGTGTAAGCTCCATTTTTATTCTACCACAAGAACTGGCATCTTCGTAAAGTGAATTCAGCGCTCGTATTGAGCTACCAGTCACCCCATACATAGACAATATCGACCACAGTTATTTACGTGTCAATCTACTAGTTACAGTACAAAACTCAAACTTCGCTTTTATAGTAAAAATATTAAAAATTTATTTTAATTTTTACAAGCCTATTTTGTCATCAAAAGTGTAAAACTTAAATATTTTCATCTAAATCAAGTTTCAGGTAGTACATTAATGTTTTTCTGTGGTAATAGTCTTCTAAAGCATAAAAGTTCAAATGTGAGTTAAAAGTTAAAAGAAAAACTTTAAAATATGAAATAACAGTGCCTTTTTTAGGATTTTCAAATTAATTGTAATATTATAAATTTAAATCTCATAATTTGTAAATTGAATAATAATTACCTAATCAAAGTTGGCCACTTTTTAACAAACAAATGAAGAACGTCACTGTTGCTTTTGAACCGTTTGATTACGTGGAAAAATCAATCTGTGTTTACTGTGCATTGTTTAAATTTTGTTTCAGTTAAATTATTATTTTAATTGCTTATAATGAGAATCACTGTACAATAAAATAGTGAGTACTAAATATATTAATATTTTTGTATGAAAAGATTAATAACAGAATGAAGGCAATTTTTTTTAATATTATTTTGTCCACTGCTAACAGCCGCTGTCGCCTTTTACATCGAAAACTCTCATCTGTCGGTGACGTTGACGTCATTGTGCCCCATTCATTTATTTTCCTGCCAACACCCTTCGCTCAATGTCACTGTCATACTTTCCATCTCTAGTAAATTTTGAACCCAAGTACACAAATTCATTAACTTGTTCCACTCTTTCTCCCTCAATCGAAACTCCACAGTTTGTCATGCTTTCTTCTCTTTCAAAAACCATTACTTTCGTTTTGCTCACATTTATTTTCATCCCTTTGATTTTCAAGGAATCATGCATAACATCGCCTGCAACTCCTCTTTAGATGACGCTAATATGACTTGTTCATCGGCGTAAAGAAGGCATTTGACGATTAAATAATTCATTTTTAATCCATACGCACTCTCTTTCAGATCTTTTAAACCATTGTCTATGTATAAGTTAAACAGCCATGGCGAAGCCACACATCCCTGTCTTACACCTTTTTCGATGTTAAACCAGTCCGTGCAAGCTCCGTTTATTCTGACACAAGCAGTGTAATCCTCGTAAAGTGATTTCAGTGCTCGTATTAAACTACCACCTACCCCATACATAGACAATGTAGACCACAATTCAATACTCACCACTCTGTCATAGGCCTGTCTATAAAAGCGCAATAGACCTTCTGACTACCAGCCAAGAATTTTTCGACTATATCTTGTAAGGAAAAGACCTGATCCATACATCTCCTTCCTCTTCTAAATCCTGCTTGCACATCCCATATCATCTTCTCAGTTTCATTCGTTACTATTTTGATCAATATCTTTTCAATATGTCGTTAATGTGTAAAAGAACTGGGGATATGATAGAACCCTGGGGGACACCGGCATTGGTTTTTAACGCATCAGAAGAAATACCATCAACTGCCACATGTCAGGAGCGATCTTGCATGAAGCTCATGAGCTATTGGCGCTATTTGTTTGGGAGACCGTAGGCAGATAATTTGCTGAACAATGCCTAGTGCCAAACGCAGTTAAAGGCTTTAGATATATCCAAGGCTATTGCGCGGCATTCACCAAACTTCTCAATAGTGTTTGTCCAGAGCTGAGTGACATAAGCCAGCAAATCTCCAGTAGACCGAAGTTGTCGAAATCCATATTGTCTGTCATGAATTATCTCAAATTTTTCCAGATATTTGATGAGTTCTATGTTAATCGCTTTTTTCATAACTTTGGATATGACTGAGGGCAATGCAATAGGGCGATAATTCGCAGGAATAGTCTTCTATTCTTTTTTCGGAATGAGTTGGACTTTAGCGTTTTTCCACATGGACGGAAATACTCCTTTGCTGTATGATAACTTGAAGAGTCTACAGAGAACTGGGTGAGCTCTTGAGCACAGGTCTTTAGGACAATTGTCGGAATTCCCTCTGGTCCTACTGCCTTATTAGAGTCAAGATTTTGTAGGATTTTCCTGATAGTGCGAAGGCGGATAACGACCTTAAGTTTTGATGAGTTTATTCTAGGTATCGTTGGGGGTTGTTTCCCATTGGTATCTAGGGTTGAGTTAGAACTGAACATTCCGGCTAGCAGACCCTTTTTTTCCTTGGAAGATACGAAAGATTACTATTAGAATGTACATTATACACATTGCAAAGACAACAGTACCATTTTCCAGATAACATTTAAATCATTTTAGAAAAAAAAGATTGAATTGTGGATAATATCTATAATTATCTGTTAAATACCTCTTTGCTTAAGAAGCTGTAAATCAATTAATCCATTAGTTATCAAAACCACCGCTAATAACCAATCTGGTTAATGCGGCAAATAAAAAAAAATTAAAAAAAAATGTGGCTAAAAATTCCAGCTGATTTATCTACACCATCACATACATTTTTTACGTATGTAAAATCCTTTTAAAATAATCCTTAACAATTTGATTCCCGAAAAGACTAATAATAAAATAAAGCGCAATAGTTTACCTGCAATATTTCAACGATCTTTACAAATCTTTTTCTGAAAATTGAAATAAATATTTAGTTTTATGATGCAACAAAACAAATAGTTGTTTTCCGTGTGTGTGGTTGTGGTATTTCACTACACCTGTTGAATAGTAACGAGTGATTGTCAGTTAAAAGAAAATTAACCAGTTTGTAAATCTTGGAAAAATAATTCCAAAAAAATACAAGATATAGAAATAAAGTGAAAAAAACACTACTGCAAACCTTATAAAAATGTAATTTCAATAAAAACATCGAAATAACATGTAAAAACAAGCCGTATGGTGTCATTGGACACCCGAGAGGAACGAAGTCCCTTACGCTATTCCACAAATATGTAAGGAATTGTTAAATAACAATTAAATAACTTTCGCTTTGCAGACGATATTGTGCTTTTTGCCGAGAGTATGGATGATTTAAAGACCATGCTACAGGAGTTAAACAGTGCCGCAAGAAGCTACGGCCTACAAATGAACGCAGCAAAAACAAAAGTAATGTCTAATTCCAATAATGTTACAGATGTTGACCTTGGCAACAACAGTAAAATTAAAGTCGTAGACGAATACGTGTACCTCGGACAAAGAATATCCTTCAATAAGGACAGTCAGAGAGCGGAGATCTCCAGAAGAATTTAACTTGGATGGACAGCTTATGGAAAACTTAGTGATATCTTTAATTCCAAATTTCCACAATACCTTAAAACATAAGTTTTTGACCAATGTGTCCTGCCGACCTTAACGTACGCCGCAGAAACATGGAGCCTTAATGAGGGGACCATGGAGTATTTAAGGACTGCACAAAGAAAAATGGAGAGGGAAATGCTGTGAATACAACTATGGATCAGACTAAAGACAAAAGTGATGGACATCGCAGAACAGGTCTTTCTTTTTTTTTTCTTTCTTCTGTTTATAACCACTTCAAACTGCATTTAGAAGTCGCACCTAACTGGCATAATATCTGTCGGCTTAGACATGGATTCTAGGAAAATATTTTCCAAAATCTTCAAATGTCCATTCCGATTTCTTGCTCTAATATTTGTTGTCTGACTCAGTCTGAAGGCACTGATTGCTGCTTCTTTCATTACACATAAGTGCAATTGTGGAAGATTCAGCATTACCTCTACGGCTGCAGTAGGGCAGATAAGACCTGTTCGAAGATTTATTTCACTAGTTTGATTTTTTTTGCCGAGCTTAATGATGTGGCCGAGATAGTTATATTCGTTCACCACTTCGAGAGACTGATTTTTAATAATTACGTTAATATTGTCTGTGATCACTATTTTAGTCTTCCGGATACTCATTGTAAGACAAAATAGGACTTACTGCTTTGGATGTTTGTTGTAGTTCTTTTATCAAAAATTGGGGACATTGGTAAAAAAATATCTGAATTCCTTTCAATATAAAATCCCGTGCAATAGCCTTGGATATATCTAAAGCTTTTGACCGCGTTTGGCACCAGGCATTGTTAAGTAAATTATCTGCCTACGGTCTCCCAACCAAACTGCGCCAATGGCTCTTGAGCTTCATGCAAGATCGCTCCTTACATGTGGCAGTTGACGGTATTTCTTCTGATGCGTTTAAAACTAATGCCTGCGTCCCCCAGGGTTTCATCCTGTCCCCCACCTTATTTCTTTTACACATCAACGACCTCTTGAAAACCACCACGAACCCCATTTACAGTTTCGCAGACGATAGCACACTTGTCTCAACTTTCACATCATATCGATCACTTTCGGTAAATGATACAAATAGACTCAGGCAGGAACAGGTTGATTCCATCAATAGAGATCTTAAAGTAATCGTCGAGTGGGGAACCAACAATCTTGTTCAGTTCAACGCCCAAAAAACACAAAGTACCACGTTTTCCAAGAAAGGGAATTCCTCAAATCATCCCATCACAATGTCCGGAAATACCCTTGAACCAAGTCTCACCATCTCGATTTTGGGAGTCACGGTGTCCAATAATATGTCTTGGCATGACCATGTTGCTAACATCGCAAAGTCGGCAAGCCAGAGGCTAGGTTTTCTGTGGAAAGCCAGAAAAATTTTTACTCCTGATCAATTGTTGACGACGTACAAGGCTCAAATCCGACCTCTACTGGAGTATTGCTCGCACATTTGGGGTTCAGCACCAAGGCATTCTCTTCGTCTTTTAGACTCCATTCAGAAAAGAGCCATTCGCTTGATAAACAGCTCAACTCTCACAGATAACCTTCACCCTCTAGAACATAGAAGAAGAGTTGCAGACCAGTCTTTGCTCTATAGATATTTTCATGGCAGATTCTCCAGAGAAATAAAAACTCTTGTACCACCATTGGCCACATTCGGCCAAAGAACTCGGCACGCTGATCAGTCTCACCCATTTACTCTCAAAATTGACACTACAAGGACCAATCTTCATCAAGAATCCTTCTTTTACAGGGCTGCTACGGAATTGAATAAGCTTCCAAAATCAGTTTTTTCAGAGAACTATGACCTGCAACTTTTTAAAAAGCGTGTCCACAATCATTCCCTTTCTATAATCTCTTCCCCTTCTAATAGTCGCAGTGCGGGCCGTCCGCGGCACACACGATAGGTCTACCCTTTTTGCACTATTTTTATAAAAAAAAAATATTGAATTAAATAACTTTCAATATCAAAATTTTCACTTAATTGTATACTTCCTTAGTAAACACAAGTTATAGCAAATGCAATTACACTTGGCGTTAAAAACATATGTTTTTCGACAGGATGACAGCGCGGGAAAATAAAGGTTAAATTGTCAATAGTGAAAGGCAAATTTGAATTAAACTAAGTAATTGTATGTATATTTAATGAAATTGGTTCCTATGGGGATTATGCTTGACAAAATTGAAATTTTTACTTGTGCTTCGAACATTAAACATTTTACAATGTTAAATTAAAATTATTGCTATACTTGTCAACTTTTCAACGATGAGTTGTCATTGAAATGAATTTAATTGACCAAATAAATCATTACTTTAAATGTTTAATAACCAGACTAATATTGGTGTGTACTTTTTTATTTACTTTTTGATTTACTGTGCAATAAAACATTTTATTTTTAGGGTTACAGTCTGGAAAATCGTCTTCAAACGCCGCCGGCAATAAAAAAGTTATTATAAAATAAGTAGCTGATTACAGACGCAATAAAAATTCGCGAAAATGTTTAAAAAACGTTGATGGAAAAACAAATGGAATCGCAACTCGGGCGTTCATTTACAATTTTAATGCACGGAAATTTCCTCAACGACGACGGATCAGGAAAATGAAGGAAAAATTTAAAATAAATCGGCGATACTTTTTCAACAGAATAATTTTTGTGCTATTACTCCGAGAAAATTTTATCAATTGTTGGTAAAATACTAACACGGAAATAATGTCTTAAAAATTTTTTTTTAATATTTTAAGTTAAATTAGCAACTAAAAGAAAAAGGGACAGTAAAAAAGAAAAATTCTCATTATTAGAAACAAAGATAAAATAAAACGTCAGTAAGTAGTAGTCAATAAAGACAAAACTAAAATGCCATGAAAGTATAAAATGATGGGAAGAAATCATAAAGAAGCAGTTAAAATTGAAGTAAAAAGGGCAACACCTAAGTCTAAAGAAATAAACAAAAAAGAAGAGAGCATAATATTCAAAATAAGCATGCAATTGATAAAACAAATCAATTACGTAGAAGCATAACAAACAGAAACATACATACACACATATAGTCATATATAGGGGTAGGCCGAGAACACTTTTTTTCACTTGCTACGATTCTTACACACGTTCTTCGCTTTTTCTACTTTTATCAGCGCTTTCATTTATGCTCGTCGGTTGCTGGTACTCTTGACCTGTCATTTCTTCAAAACAATGTCGATCTGATCGAGATGCGTTTGCCGAAGTCGACCTCTACCGACTTGCCCATTCACACTCGCTTTATAAATCTGTTTCGTCAATCTTCTTTTATTCGTCCTCTTTACGTGTCCAAACCATCTAACCACATCTTCTTTCACAACACAGCGTTCCTTATCACACTTTTCCCCACTTTATCCATCATAGTTACTCCAGATATATTTCTCAGACTAGTTACCTCCAGCCAGTCGTACGTTTTCTGATAAATTCTGGCTGCTCATAAAGTTATGCAAGCCCTCGTTCATTTTTTTACCTGCCAACACCCTTTACTCAATATTAAACTCCTTACTCCTTTAATCAGAACCTCGTTGTTTTTCATGCTTTTTTTCTTCTAAAAACCGCCATATTATGCATAATATTAACCATCACCTGCAACTCCTCAGATGATGCTAATATGACCTGATCATCGGCGTAAAGTGCCAAGTAAACTAACTTTTCGGTAGTTTTGCATAAAAAGCGAAAAAAAAAAATGATGGAATTGATGAAATTAAGAAAGAAGAAAATAAATATGATATAAGTATATTAAAGGCAAATGGAAAAGGTACAGAAAGGAAATCAAAAACTATTTTTAGAATATTCAAAATAGCAAATAAGTGGACACAATAAAAAGTGCTAAAATGAAAATAAAAAGACACAGAATATTATGCAAAAATATTACACAAGAGGAAGGTTCAACTACGAAGAATATATAAATCAATAAGAAGCCTAAGGAATAGAAAAGCATAAAAAGAAAATAAATTAGTAGGTGAATACTTTTAAAAATATGCATTGGAAAATGGAAAAAAGAGATGACCAAAAAAACAGAGGTTGGGCTCGAGTATTTAGAAAAAAAACAAAGTAAATTAAAATCATTTGTTTCTTTATTTAAAAAACGAGTGAGTCTACATTAATTGCATATGATGTAACATTTGACATCTCACCTTAATAATAAGTAATTTTAAAATTATATTCTGAAAAAAATGGATCAGGTATTATTTGAAATGATTTTTCATAACAAATAATAATTCTTTCTGAAAATTGTATTTTATTTATTTGACACTGACAGTGACAGAAATCAAGCTTAAAATTTAAAAAAGCTAAATACTAAAATATTTTATTCGAATAATTATTTATTATTACTTACTTGAATTTTTTATCAAAGATCTGCAATTTATTGAGACTTATTATCAACAGAAGCAAATGTTTATTTATATATAGTTTACGCATATAACAGCAAGCTTTATACACGACACTTAAGTGCACAGCTGATGGCTGACAGTACCGACCTTTAGGAAAATTGGTTGACGTCTACCTGACGGCCAACTTTAACCGCGCGCTCATTCCTCGAATCAAATAGCGCGTGCTTTCGCGGCTTCTTGTTACTGTTACACATTTCACGAAATCACTTCCGCAAATTGCGAGAAAGCGAGAGGTAAGATGTTACACATTAAAAAGCTACAATAAATAGTATGGGAACTGTTTAAAAATATTGCAAACTCGAGAAAAATGTAACTACAACGAGCTTGTTAAAATTAAAAAAGAAAGCTATTTTTATAGTTGCGAGTTAGAGGGCTATCGACATCAGTTTTTACATTTTTTTTAGTATTTTTTGCAAGACATTCTTTATCTTAAAAATTATACATTAAGAAGACTTGTTCGGTGATCTTTTCAATTATTACAATCAAAAATTTTAGAGGATCTTGCAATCCTCTTCACCGACCGGCTATAATTAGATAACGGCCCTAAGTCAATAGTCCTTAATAAACACTACCTAAAAGTTTACTTAAAAGAGGAGAGATTTATTTAGGATACATTAAACCAATTAGCAGCTTTAAAAGCGCCATAAAAATTTCGAATTATTATTGTCACCATCCTTAACAACTTAATATCTGAAGAGAGCGCCTTTGTGTCAAAAAACTACGTTTAAATTGTTACAAATTTTAGTTCTATCTTGGGTTCGGCGATTAAAACTCTCGATCCAGTAACAAAACAATGTTTATTTACGACTAATATATAATATAAGTATTATACTTGTGGTTTTTGAAGTATAATGCCATATATTAATCCCTTAGGGAATAATGGCGAGGGATTAATAGTCTTTATTCCCTCTTGTACTCCTATCACAAAATTTCTCGAATTAAATAATACCATGGAAACAATATAACCAAACTCAAAAGTGTCAGTGTCAAACGCGTAGTGTTTGTGTATTTGTATTGAAATGAATGAAAATGAAGAATCTTTCATTTGTACACCACCAGAAATTGTACAATTAGCTGCAGCAACAACATCTACCTTAATACCACAAACATCGAAATCCATTTATAATAAAACGTACGCATCGTTCAAGGAATGGCGTCTTCGAAACAAGGCAAACTCTTATTCCGAAAATGTTCTGCTGGCCTATTTCGCTGAATTGGGTGCAAAATACAAGCCATCTTCATTATGGTCATTCTATTCGATGATTAAATCTGTGTTGAAGATAAACCATGACGTTGATCTGGAAAAATATAAGAAACTACGAGCGTTTTTAAAAAAAAAATCTGAAGGATTTCAAGCAAAGAAATCTTCCACTCTGACCCCGGAAGAAATTAGGAAATTTATTGACAGAGCTCCTGATGAAATTTTTCTTTTGCATAAGGTAAATGTTCATATTTAATCTGATCTATTCAAAAACTCATGTTCTTTTTTGATTCAGGTTATATTAGTTATTGGAATTATGGGCGCATGCCGCTCAAACGAGCTTTATGAAATGAAGATAGAAGACGTGAAGGATTTCCAAACAGAGTTATTGATAACAATACCCAAGACTAAAACTAAAATTGTACGAAAATTCACCATAAACAGTACGTTTTACAATATTGTAAAGAAGTACATCAATCTCCGTCCGTCACATGTAGAAACCAATTCATTCTTTCTAAATTATCAAAAATCGAAATGTACAATACAACGTATAGAAAAAAACAAATTTGCAGACATTGGTAGACAAATTGCCAAATATTTAAACTTGCCAAATCCTCAAAGTTATACCGGCCATTGTTATCGCAGATCATCTGCCACTCTGTACATTGATGGAGGAGGCGATATAACTGGATTGAAGCGTCACGGGGGCTGGAAGTAGCTGAAGGATACATTGATCAGTCTATGAGAAACAAAACAACTACAGCAGATACTATTGCCAAACAGATAAATAGTAATGAAGCAACTTCTTCTTTTACAGCAACCGAAATTCCAAATATTCGTGTTGAAAACTCTTCCAAAGTTAATCATAATTCACGACCAATTCAGTTTATTAATTGTACTATTACTAATTTAAATGTTGACAAATAAAGTTGTTCATTAAAAATCTAAAATAAATAAATTTGTCGTAAATAAAGTAGAGTATACTACTCGCAATAATGGCTATTATTCTCTCGGAATGTTACTCGCTCGCCGCTAACGCGGCTCGGTTCGTAAATATTCCTCGAGATTAATAGCTATCATTATTGACTTGTGGTATAATCTACTATTATTTCAATACAATAAATTCTACTTTTATTAACTACTTAGATATTTGCTTAGCTATACAACTTTTACAACTCCATATAACTATTTACATTTATTAATTCATAAACACTTTTAAGACCGATACTACTCTTGTCATGATCGTTTCCCCATTTATATCTCCATATCACAATTTTAGATCATTCCACCTGTTTCTCCAAAGTTCGACGTGGTTTCAGAGGTTGCTCGACCTTCCCAGACCCCTTCGGCGGCCGACAAAGCAAAGCGGTCGAATACGGACCCTAGACGCGGCCGATTTCTCGTTTGCCGACAGGACCGGATTTGTTACAATATAAAGGTCTATTTGGTCGTAACACCACCCGAGTCGTACTCTTGTAATATCTTGTACTATAAACTTGGGCTATTTGGTCGTGCGAGTAAACAAAAGTAAGTTGGCTGCCTGCTGCCTTTCGTGGTGGAAAATTTTTGAAAAAGTAAGTTTTTGGACTGTAAAGTTATTTTTTTGGTTTACGTCTATTTTTAACGTATTCTGCATTAATTTAGGCAAAAGCAAACGGTATAAACAGTTATGGTTGTCAATAATTTTGATTTGAAATTTTGATGGATGTTCAATGATTACAAAATTATGTACAGATATTTGTAATATTTATTTATAGTGTTATACAGGTGGCTAACTGAAAACAAAACAGAGCCATTTGCAGGAGCCTTATCAACATTTTAGAAAAACGCTCAGACCCGTCGATTTATGATTGAAGGGGAACACTCTTTTCCGGTATTTTTGACTCCACTACTTTCAACCCCAAGCAAGGGTAAGAATTACCCCAAAATTTTTAATGGCATTGGCGGTCGAATAAGATGTCTTTTAAAAGCTCTCTGACAATTCTCTTTACAATAGTCTTTAAATTTTACATTACCTTCCAATACTTTGAAAAAAATTACATGTTAAGATTCCAATTATTTTAGTTGCTTACTTACTTACTTAATTGATTAAATGTTCAAACCGATGACCGCCCGCTTCCATACAATAATAAAGACGTAAACGTTTTATCTCCTATCATCTGTATGAGTTGTTTAAAAAATGAAGAAAGGAACCATATCGACAAGCAAGATTTTCTGAATAAAATTTTAGTATATTTACATTTATTTGTTTAATTTTTAGATCATAAAAACTAATGAAGATATTGGTTGTTAACATGTTGATTTTCCTCTTTATTTATCGTTCTCCTGAAGAAGTTTAATGGAGTTTAGGCAAAACGTCAAGAAATTTTCTCTTTGTGGAAATGTTGAGCAAGAAATTTTGAAAATTAATAAAATATATATGTCTTAATCAAATTTATTTCCAAGTTTATACTTAATTTTAAAAAAAATATTACTATCTGATTTATATTTAAAAAAAACGAATATTGCAAACATATTAATTACTTAACACTATAAACAAATATGGTGAAGCAAAAACTGAAGATGAATATATTTGTAAACGTCTATTTACATCAATCTTTTCTAGAAATATCAAAATATGGCCAGCCTTGAATATAACAAAACAACAACAGAGTAATTAAGGTGGTTTTATGGTAATTTAAAAAAAAAATTCAATTTGTTTACGTAGAGTGCGTAGTTACTGACCTATGATACCGGACGATAACTAGCAGCAAGTGTTTGATGTAAAGAGTTAGCAACAACAGCTCTATCTCTTTCTATTGATCAAGTATCGAAATAGAACAAATATTATTTTTGCCTGCCCTCTCCGTTTTGATCGTTCGTCTCCTAAAAAAGGACAATGGGTAACATGTACGTGACGTCACAGCTTGACAATGGTGGTGTGGGTGACGTGCATGTGACGTCACAACTTGACATTCTATCTATATGTCATACATTTTGTGGTGAAACTGCTGGTTTTTATTATAAGTATTATATAAAATACTGTGCTGTTGCAAATTATTTTAACAGCTCAGCTAAAACAATGGGAAAAATTTATTTTAGGCAAGTAATGGTGCTTGAAAATGGTATTTTTATTAAATAATTTTACTAGTAGATTTTTGGAGTCATATATTAAAAATTGTAAAATTTCAAACCAAATTAAGCAAGGAGTAACAGTCCACGGTTTGACAGTTCCTTTACAGCTTGTTATTGCTTCCATTTTGCCCATTTCGTAAATCTGTAAAGATTTTCTTCATAAACTAATTTGTAAGTTTACTTTTGTTACTGGACAAAATAAAAAAAAAGTCCCACTCTAAACTTAAAAATGTTTTTTTTCTTCTATTGCCCTATCCGATTACGGATGTTGGATATCATCATACCTATGCGGATCTTATTGGCTGCGCATCAAAACGGTTCAGTAGATGTTGCTCCAAACCATTTTCGCAAGTTGGCCAGCCAAAAAATTCTTCTTCTCCCAGGCCCTCGTCGGCCATCAACTTTGCCTTGAACTATGTTTTTGAGAATTCTGTACTTGCTTCTATCCAAGAGATTCTAAGAATTCTTCCGAAAATTCACATTTCAATAGCTTGCAGCTTTCTTTCCATAGCGTATGACAGCGTCCAAGCCTCTACACCGTATAATAGAATGGAGTATAAAGCTCATACAATATAAATGTTGTTGCACGTCATAGAGCGAGTATGAGGTCACATTTAAACAACGTTGCCAGACTTTGACAGTAGTACGGACATTGGGATCATTGAGAAAGGTTATGTTGTTGATCATTTAATAAATATCCTTTACCATTAATTAGTCTAGGACATTGCAATAAAACTTTGAGAATTTTACAACAAAAGGTTTTCAATAAAAACTATTCAAATTAGTTTATTAATGCTTTAATATATTCGAATCAACATAATCATAGTTTTATTAATAAAAATAATATAGGTTAAAATGCTTCACAATAAAGGTAGAATTCTTTTTAGGGGCTGACATATTTAGCAAATAGCTGCTTTTTCATTTCAAGCAAAATATTGATAAATTACAAAAAAATTATTTGTAAGCTATATTACATTAAGTTAATTAAGCTACAACGACAAAATAAGTTATTTCTCTATCCTGATTCTGACTCAAAGTTACTGACATCAGAGTTAGCGTCAATATCAATAAGAATGTTAGTAATTTCTTGTCGTTCCAATATTCGTTCTCTATTATACCATTTGTTAATTTCTTTTTCTGTATGATCAATAGAGTTTTTCCAGATATATGAGTTAACGGTTTGAAGTGCTTCAGACCACATATTTAAACAGTCTTTTTCTGCATTTCTATCACAGCCAATATGTTTATTATAATATTGCTTTGCAATGCCCGAAATCAATTCAATTTTTTTTTTTTATGTTCTGGTTCCCACGAAAAGGGATATCCTGTAATGTTCAGAGAACATCGTGGGAACCAAGGGAAAGAAGGTAGGAGTTGGTGTTCTTAAATTTATGGAGGTTGTATGCCTCGGGGAACACCTCCCTAGGCAATGAGTTCCAAAGCCTCGCAATTCGTTGGATGAATGAGTCTTTGGAAAGTGATGTTCTGCAGGTCTCCAAACTGACCACGAAGGGGTGTGAAGACTGAACTTGACGGGTTAATCTCGAAGAGACTGCCAAATGAGGAACGATTGTTGATATTTCAGAAGAGCATCGCCCATGAAAATATCTATAAAATAGAGACAAATCGCCAACTTTTCTACGGTGTTCCAGACAAGTGAGCGAGTTTGTAAGCGAGGCATCACCGACGAGACGAATTGCCCTTTTTTGGACAGAATCCAGTAGCTTCAGGATATGTTTAGGTGCTGCACTCCAAATATGGGAACAGTACTCCAGTACAGGTCGGATCTGTGCCTTATAGATCATAAGCAGCTGACTGGAGGTGAAATAGCTCTTGGCACGAAACAAAAAACCAAGTTTTTGGGATGCACTTTTGGCAATGGACCTCACGTGATTTTCTCAGGAAAGGTTATTGCTGATAGTAATACCAAGCATCGATATGGATGACTTCAGTGGTATGGTTACTCCTGACAAAGTTATGTTAGGCACAGTGAGATCGGCTTTTCTAGAGAAAAGACATGCTTGTGTTTTGTTTGCATTGAATTCTACCAAGTTATTGGATCCCCATTCGAGAATTGATGCTAAGTCCATATTTATATTGTTAACATTTCTTCCTCGTTCATTTCTGGTTTCACGGGCTGATATAGGGGCCCTAGAAGAGAATGCGGTATGGAGGGTACTATCATCGGCAAAGCTGTGTACGGGACATGAAGTTGCTTTCAATAGGTCGTTGATGTGAAGTAAAAATAGTGTTGGTGCTAGAATGGATCCTTGCGGAACACCAGCATTTATGAGTAGAGTGTCAGATGAAACTCCATCGACCACTACATGGAGAGACCTGTTTGAGAGAAAACTAGCAAGCAGAGAACACAGCTGAGGGGGCAAGCCATAAGATGGAAGCTTGGCGAGGAGTCCCTGGTGCCAAACTCGATCGAACGCCTTGGAGGTATCTAATGCCACAGCTAAAGTTTCTCCATACTTTTCAATAGATAGCTGCCATATATGTGAGACGTATGCGAGCAGGTCACCAGTTGATCTCTGATGGCGGAAGCCATATTGCCTATCATTGATAATTCCTGAGTCTTCCAGATATTTCATGAGCTCGATGTTGATGGCTTTTTCCATGACCTTTGAAATAATAGATAGCAGTGCGATAGGTCTGTAGTTGCTAGGTAGGGTATTTTTGCCTTTTTTAGGGACTGGCTGTACTCTTGCAATTTTCCAATTGGACGGAAATACTCCCAAATTGTAAAGAGTGGTTGAACAACTTGCAAAGAACAGGTGTTAGTTCGGGGGCACATTTCTTGAGAACAATCGGCGGGATTCCGTCAGATTCACAGGCTTTGTTGGTGTTGAGACCCAGCAAAATCTTTCTGATAGTACGTTGGCGAAAGGTGATCTCGGGCATGTGACTGTCAATAGGTGTAATGTTCGAGGGTTGTTTTCCCGAAGAATCCAGAATGGAATTTCCAGCAAATAGGTGCGCAAAGATATTGGCTTTTTCCTGGGCAGTCGTTGCTAGTGTTCCATCTTCATTGGTTAGGGGAGGAAAAGAGCTGGAAGTGAAGTTTCTTCCCACAGCTTTGGCGAAAGACCAAAATGAACGGGATCCGTTAGGACATTCAACAAGTTTTGATCTTATTTTGGCATTATGAGCATCTTTTGAACATTCTATTGTCTCTTTGCATATGCTTCTAGCCTCAACATATGCTGCTCTGGTCTCAGGTCCCGGATTTTTTTGCCATCGTTGGTATGCTGCCTGTTTGGAAGCCACAGCTCTAGAGCAGTTTCTGTTAAACCAGGTCTTATCGGATGATGTTCTTCTTTCGGTATTCGGTATGTAAGTTTGCATCCCCAACATGATGATTTCAGAAATTGTCTCAGCACATCGTGTTGGATCTACTGAGGAGAAACAAACTCTCTTCCATGGAAACGCTGAGAAAAACATACGAAGACCCTCCCAGTCGGCCGAATTGTAATGCCACATGAGACGGGGTGGTATTGTGCTGCTCGATGGTAAATGGAAAGAGCATGTTGGATTGAAAATGCAGTGATATGGCGGGAGACGTAACATTTTATGCCCATATTATTCAGCTAGGTCATCTATCAAATATCTTTTTAGTGGTTTGTTTTTAAAAAATATACCAGTTTTAATTTTTTTAGCAAAATCAGTAAAACCACAAAATTTAATTACAATGCAATGTAAAAATATGGGTAGGAGATTATTTTATAAAATTAGAAACTATTATATAAACACAAAATGTAATGCACTTACTGATCCACAATCTTTAGAAGCTTATGTTTAAACATAGTATGTGAAAAAGCAATATTTCGATTTGCTAGCCATTCTTCAATACCCGCTTTGAGCCAGCATTGTCCATAACAATTACTAATGGTTTAGTGAGATTTTTTAGCAACTGATTTTCAAACCATTTAAAAAAATTAACTTGGTATATTTCACCATGATAATTAAATTTGACAACGTCTTAAAAACGTATATAAAATTGCCAACTTATTATAAATCTAACTGCCAACTGTCAGCTGGCGCTCATAGATCTTCAATCGGAAAAACCGTTTTTATTAATACATAATAAAAGTTGAACTGTGTAATATTTAATGAAATATTTATGTATAATATCTGCAATTTTATATACCGTCTAAAATAATATAGAAATTGTAATATTTAACAAGACATTGACTTAATTAATGCAATAAAATATTACGAACAACTGACCCTATGTGTTCGAGATTATATAAAACGAACGGTGATTTTTCTTGGAAAACGTGGCGCTTTGTGTTTTCTGGGCGTTAAACTGAACAAGATTGTTGGTTCCCCACTCGACGATTACTTTAAGATCTCTATTGATGGAATCAACCTGTTCCTGCCTGAGTCTATTTGTATCATTTACCGAAAGTGATCGATATGATGTGAAAGTTGAGACAAGTGTGCTATCGTCTGCGAAACTGTAAATGGGGTTCGTGGTGGTTTTCAAGAGGTCGTTGATGTGTAAAAGAAATAAGGTGGGGGACAGGATGAAACCCTGGGGGACGCAGGCATTAGTTTTAAACGCATCAGAAGAAATACCGTCAACTGCCACATGTAAGGAGCGATCTTGCATGAAGCTCAAGAGCCATTGGCGCAGTTTGGTTGGGAGACCGTAGGCAGATAATTTACTTAACAATGCCTGGTGCCAAACGCGGTCAAAAGCTTTAGATATATCCAAGGCTATTGCACGGGATTTTATATTGAAAGGAATTCAGATATTTTTTTACCAATGTCCCCAATTTTTGTTTATCTGGCTGCTACTTCATATAGTCGAGGCATCGAGGAGGGTAAAGCTGTTCTTGCAGCAAACCACTATGATAAAAGAACTACAACAAACATCCAAAGCAGTAAGTCCTATTTTGTCTTACAATGAGTATCCGGAAGACTAAAATAGTGATCACAGACAATATTAACGTAATTATTAAAAATCAGTCTCTCGAAGTGGTGAACGAATATAACTATCTCGGCCACATCATTAAGCTCGGCAAAAAAAATCAAACTAGTGAAATAAATCTTCGAACAGGTCTTATCTTAGTTTTAAACGCATCAGAAGAAATACCGTCAACTGCCACAGGTAAGGAGCGATCTTGCATGAAGCTCATGAGCCATTGGCGCAATTTGGTTGGGAGACCGTAGGCAGATAATTTACTTAACAATGCCTGGTGCCAAACGCGGATGAAGGCTTTAGATATACTACCAATTTCAGTGCTGCACGTAACCCACAGAATGCCAAAAAAATGGTAAACCTTTGAAAAAATTATTACAGCTTAAGGGTGCATTTTCATGCTTGACACTAGATTTGAGCGTCAAATGCGGTCACGTGGTTTTGTTTTGACGCAAGAAAAAATGCACCCTATATTCTATAAATTTAGTCTTTTGTAGCTGTTTATTCTTAATTGAATTTAAAATAAAAAACCGTTAATTGATACGCTTTACGTATGAAAGGATTGTTAGAAAAAAAGTACTGCGTGCAACATTTATCATGAATGAATCAGCTGTTTTGATTAGAAGACAAAATAAAAGACAGTAAGATGATAATACTTGCATAAATTTTTTAAACCACTTATTGGATAAACCTGTGGATTAGACGATTAAAGTTGTAATTACTTTTTCATTTCTATTGTAGTTTTGAAAATTTAAACATCTTCTTCTTCTTAAACGTGCCATACCCTCAGCGGACATCGGCGATCATTGTGACCCAAATAACTCTATTTACTGCTGCTCTGAATAATTCAGCAGATGTTTTCCCGGTCCATTGGCGTATGTTCTTCAGCCAAGATATGCGGCGTCTCCTGGTAACCCGTTTTCCTTCTATTTTATCTTCAGTGATTAGTTGTAACAAACTATATGTATTATTTCTCATGATGTGCCATAAATATGTCATTTTCCTTTCCTTGTCTGTTTAAGAATTTCTCTTTTCTTTTGTATCTGTTGCAGCACTTTTTCATTGGTTACATGTAAATCCAAGAGATTCTTAACATTTAGCTATAGCATCGAAGTTCAAAAGCTTCAAGACGTCTGGAAGCATTGTCAGTCAAGGTCCAAACTTCAACTCCATATATCAAAACCGTGAACACATTAAATTTAAGAGTTCGAATTCGAACTTTTAGATTTAGCTTTTTATTACAGAGCACACTTCTTATACGGGTGAAATTGGTCTTAGCCTTCTCAATCCTAATCTTGATTTCCTTAGAGTGATCTATATGGTATGGAGGGGTGGACGTTGAAAGTGAGCACCATGAACATACTAGAATCCTTCGAGATGTGGATATATATAGGAGAATCCTTAAAATTACGTGGACAGCAAAAAAGACGAACGAAGAGATCCTCAGAATGGTAAAAAGAGACCGCGAATTATTGATAACAATCAAACGCAGAAAAACAGCGTAATTGGGACATGTGGTACGAAATGAAAGATACCAATTACTTCAGTTAATAATAGAGGGAAAGATAGAAGGTAAGCGTGGTGTAAGAAGATGTCATGGCTCCGCAATATCAAACAATGTACAGGACTGAATAATGCAGGTGATCTAAAACATACCATAAGAGACAGAGATATGTGGCGTTATGTGATCGCAAACATCCATTAGTGGATATGCTGCAGAAGAAGAAGAAGATCCCATTGATCATTCAAATTTTTTCCCAGGTAGTTAAATGTTGAAACTCTCTGTAGTGATGCTCCTTCAACTCGAAATTGATGATTTATAGGTTGTTGTGCTTTACTGATGATCATAACCATGGTCTTAGAAGTATTCAGGCGCATGTTGTAAATCCTACAGTATTCGATACTCTATCCACTAATCGTTGAAGCCCTTCTGCACTGGTTGACAGCAAGACGGTGTCGTCGGCATATCCAAAGTTATTGATATATTCTCCATTTAAAATTATTTCATATTGCTCTTCTTCTAATGCATCGTTAAACAGGCTCTCGGAGTACACAAATTTAAACATAAATCGGTGTAAATATTACTTTATTATTAAACATATCATATTTCCCTCGTAAAAAAGATTTAATAATTTCGTAAGGAATGTTTATATGTTACATGGCGCCAAGAAACGTATATTTTCCGCCATTCATAATGCAATTTTAGATTAATAATTGACACTGATTTATTAATAGATATCCTTCAGTGATATTGTTGTCACCAATACTATTTGACCTTTGACAGCATTGTTACTTTGTTGGTTATTTTATTGGATAAAGAAAAAAATACGATTAGTGCGAATACTGAGATTATTTAATACGTATATGTAACAAATATCACAATGCTACAAACGATTTATTCATATTAAACAAGTAATTTGCTCTCTTGCCCACTTTGGCCGCAGGTACACTCTCCCTGAAGAAGGGACTTCTGTTAGCTATTCAAACAGCCTACATGGTTTTAAAATAGGTGTTATTATTTATTACGAAAAACTCCAAGCACAATACTAACTATGGGAAAGTTATTTAAATAGAAGGCAAATCATCTCTAAGATGCAATGAACGAAATAGATACCTAGAATAGCAATAGAGCATCAAAATTAATGAAGAGAAATCCGCACATACTAATTTTACTAATAAAAAAGTAAACAATTACCCAGTTATACTAATCGACTATTGGGAATAGCTAGGACAGTAAGGTAATAGATAATGTCAAATACAAAAGTCGGCTAATAGCAATATTTGGTTAATTCTTTCTTGCAATAAAAAAAATAGATAGTTTCAAGGGCTGAGCTAGCAGATGAAATATACTTAATGTTTTTGCTTAGGATAAAATTAAAAATAATTAAATACCCTAAATGATTTTGCAATGCAAGATTATAAAATGCTGTGGATTAGGTAAAGCGAAAAGGATTTTGTATGAGACTTCTGTAGCGGCGACCATCCGGTCCTGTCAGCAACCGAGAGGTCGACGGCGTCGAGGGTCCGTGTTCGACCGCTTTCCTTTGTAGCAGCCGACGGTGCCTAGGAAAGTCGCACAACCTCTCGAATCCGCGTCGAATAATGGAGAAACAGTTAAAAAGATCTGGAACTGTGATATCGGATATATAAAAGGGGAAAACGATCATAACCCAAGATAGAACCAAAAAAATCGTATCATTATTGTTAGTGTTCTTTCTTTGGCGGCATGACATAATTCGCCTGTGTTTAATATCCCTGTCCACTGCTTAATATTGCGAAGCCAGGGCATTTATTTGTGACCTACCCTTCTTCTACCATCGATTTTTGAATGAATTACCAATGTGGTAAATTTAACGTTTTCCGTAACAGGGATATTACAAGTATATTAATATCAGTGGTCTGTGTGCGACCCAAAAGGTCCACACGACTAACTTTCCAGTGGAAAGAATTAAAAAATACCGTATGTTTTGTTGTTATAATTATTATTATTAAAATTATTATAAAGAACGATTTCAAATTGTTTATAATAAATTATAATTGCCATTAACAATATTCTGTTTATGTCAACCGTATTTCTTCAAACTTTTTCTTATCATTTCATGAGCGGGAGCTATTTTCAATTATTTATAATAATTGAATTTTTTTTAATTATTATGATCAATTATCATTTGTTAGTAACAATATTCAATTATTATAAACAATGCTTGATTACTGACACAAGTTTTAAAATCTCCAATTCCTATTTTTGTTTTCTAAAACTATCTCTTTTTATGAAATATTATCACATCATATTTTGCATACAAATATTCCCAACATCCAAAAATTATCTTATTTAAAAGATCTTAAAATTCTGCAATAAAAATAGTATAATGTATAAATTGCAAAATTCAGGTAGAACACCATTTTTTTGATTCTCCATAAAAATGGCTTAACCGATTTTGCTGAAAATCTAATCAGTTCTAAGTTGCGTTATTATGCGTCGAATACATATGGTCCCACGTCGATATCATTTTTTTTTTCGAGATAATCGAGACGAAAAATAATTCCGAAAGTTTACCATTTTTTTAAGTTTTTTCATTCTCCATAAAAAACAACTCGGCCGATTTTGCTGAAAATCCATCAGTTCTAAGTTTCGTATTCAAGCGTCGAATGCGAAACTGGGATGTTAATAAGTACAGTTTTGGTCTCAGAACACTACTTTGGGAAACCCTGCTTTTTCTAAGTATTCGTTTTCTTTTATTTCTATTGGCTTGCCAAATTAAAAAGTGTTATGAACCTACTTATACTTAGATGAAACTGGTAGATTATTAAATTAACTTGATAAGCTGATACCAGAAAACTTGATGAGAACAGATACATTAGTAAAAGCTCGCGTTTAAATTTTTTTTAAAGATGAAAAGAAAACATTTAAATAATGTAATAAAAAATTAAAAAAAGATCAACTTGTAAAAATATGAAGCAAATAAAATAAACGACAGTAGGTTTCTATTTTTAGGGCTCAAATGCTGCAACGCTAAATCTACTATTGTAATTATTTTGTTTCCTGTTTTCTTAGAACCCACGATCCGTATATTATTTATTCCTTCGCTGCTACTGTTCCTCGCAAAGTTTATTTAAGTTTGGTCTGTGAACGTTAGAATTTGTTTCAGAAATGGTCTAGGAATGTGATTTAATTAAAATGATTTAACACTGCGAGCAATGGATGCAAAAAGGCATATCGCAGTTATGATGTTAGCTTAGTTGTTCGTGCCTTTTCTTACTCTTTATTAGAGTTGGACGAAAAATCTACAGTTCTTAATAACCAAATTTAGAAAAACAGTTATGCTATGTTTTTGTACGATAGACAGTCGTAATCCTATTACTTTTCTCACGCGATCATTTAAATGCATGACGCAATCGTTAATAAAATTACCGCTAATATTAAGAGGTTTGACAGAGTTATCTCAGCAGTCGGAAGAAATCACGAAAAAGCAGCAACCAACCTGCAAGCTTCTATAGAACAAATTAATATCCAAAACAAAATAAAAGGGAACAACAGATTTTAGTCAGTATAGGTAAATAATAACCTTCTGCAAATACGGCAAACATTTTGGGATTTACATTAAAGTTAAGTTGAAAGGCTTATATCAAAAAAAAATGTTTGTGTGTTTTTTACATGCAGTAGAAGTAAAACTTAACTTCGAGATAATGGTATGAGTATACACACTCACTAAAGGACGCTTGCTTTCTCGGTTTGGCTCGGGAATATCCGGGAGCATCTACAATACTTGATAGACAAGAGTGGGAATGCTACGAAGCAGCGCACAAAGAGGTGACCGAGTAGTTTAAATCGCTGTATAATGTATTCTCTCAGGCTTTTTTTATGTTCAGCAGGAAAAAAATTTCAAATACACCACCTTCGAAAGTTGCTATATAAAAAACAGCTATAAACGCCGTGCGCGAAAGACCGTTTTACGTGGTTCAATCAAAACAACGGACTTAAGCGGCAAAAGAAGGGCGAAGCCGCACTTGACCCTTCCGCTCTCTCTCTCTCTCTCTCTTGCCTTCTGACCGCCGAGCGAAGAACATCTCTTGATCCCGCTCTCTTGCCACCCAGCGAACCACATCTCAGTCGAACCCTACATGTTAAAATGTAGTACATTATATTATTTCATTTTACTCAGATTTTTACAACCGCATTGAAACAGAAATGTGAATCCGATTATGGGTTACATTCAATCAAGGCGACAACCAGTGAAAGAATTCTGATGATACGAGACCTGAAATTGTAATTGACAAAGTATCCAGCTAAATAATATACTATAAATGGCAATTGTATGGTGTTTTATTTTATAAAAAACAAATCCACGTCTACTAATCAAGATTACCACGGCGATAACCCAAAGAAAACCCTCTGCAACTTATAGCAGGTAGAAACAATCGAATCATCCACCCTACAACATCTGATCGAAGCGGACGGCGACATCTTCAGGAGGCTGACGGCACTATGTCAGTAAGCCATCATAATCTTCTTTTCGTCGCTGATTGGACATCAAATCAAATCAAAATCAAATTTTTTATTTTCCACATTAAAGTACAATTAATTGTTATAATAATAATTGTAGTTATAGAATTATAAGACACGCAACCAAGCATTTAACCTAGGCATTTCTGCCTGTTTTGTTACTACTCAATTAGGTATTCTTTACTCCGTACATTTAATTTTTAATAGATAATATTGAATACGTAGGTATAAAAAAAAGAAAAATATAAATTAACTAAGTCACAGTGAAAACAAGGTTAAGAGACGAATAAACTTATACAATTATAAAACTAAACAACAAAAAGAGGACCATGCATTACGCAAGGAATAGCAGACAGAAACAACGATGAACCAGAAGCTTGTAGGTTATTATGCCATTATATAAAAATTCTATTTTAGTTACTTGTTAAATATTTTCTAAACTCGATTTGGAATTTTTTTTTTATATCTGTCTGAGGTGTAACGGTCTCGTACTTTTTAGACGTTTTCGGGTTTTGAAATAGAAATGGCCCGATGTATAAAAGAGTTAATAACTGATCTCTTTTGGGCAGGATGGTGAAGTTTTTTAGTGTTTAACTGCCTTTTAGATTCCAAAAGAGGATTTTTGTAACACAGGCTCTTCATGTTCAAATCGTCTTGCAAAATATTTGTGTTTCCCCGTTAATGTTTACTATATAAACTATCATTTGTTCAATGAACATAATTATTAATAAATAAATAAAAAACGAGTATGAATCCCTTGCAGAAAAATTAAGCAAAACAGAGATAAATATGGGGCTCATATGGGCTTTGTTATTGATACGTAATATTCATGTCACTTTTTTTAATTGAAATATGGAAAGATGTTCTAGAAGAACTTAATTTAAATATTGCTTTGTAGACGAGTCACGTTTTTATCATAAAAATCGTTAGTTATTGCTAAACAAGTCGGTAAAAAAGTATGTGAGATTGCCATTATTTTATGACGTTAATGAAAAGCAAATATTTTTAATCAGTAATAAATGCGGATAGTTTAAATAGCTGATAGTTTAATTATAAAATTGCATTTCGATATCTTTTTATCCGTTTACTTTATTGCAAATTAAATTAATGTACATTATTACCTAAACAACTTTCTATAAAATTTTGAACTCGTTAATATTTAAGTTTTATGGCAACAAAACTGTAAAACAAATGGAACACAGATTTAATTGGAAGATATTTATGTGTTTGTAAACATTCTATTGAATGGTTTTAGTTGCAAGTTAGCACTACTTGAGTGAAAAAATAAAAAATTTATTTAAAAAAAATGTTATTTATAAATTTTTTTGTCAATTTGAACAAACTATTTTGTTCTACTGACTGGAATTGAGGGGAAAGATTGTTTAAAAATTACGAGTTTTATTTATAGTATATTTCAAGAATAACGTAGAGTAAATGATCATATAATGTATTTATCTGCTATACCGGGTATCAAGCCGGTCGTAGGCGTACTTCCATGAATTACTTTATTAGTTTAGGTGTCTTAATTATTATCAGAATAGTTATGCCCAGTCGATTATAGGCGAGTGAAGGGATCTAACGTAGTTGTGATTTTTGCGATAGTTAATAGTGATTTTATCAAGTATGGAATTATATTGTGATTATAGACCAGTGAAAAAATGAAAGATGGGCCATTTATTACTTAGTATATAAGTATAATTGAAATGTCGTCTACAGCAATGGGATAGAGAAAATCAACTAAATATAACATTTTAAAAAAAGAAAAATCGGCTAGTACAACCTCACCCAAACCGAAACCAGGGAGACCAAAAGAAAAGCTGGATGATTTATTTAAAAATGCAGTTCGTAGAATAGTCCATTAATTTCTTTTTAAAAGCAAATACCAAATTTAGATAAAGTTTATAAAGTTATTACCGATGATCCTGATTTGCCAACAATAAGTAGAACTAAACTTTGGAAAGTTTTACATGAATTTAAGTTTAAATACGAAAAATTTAGCAGACATTCAAAGCTTATCGATTCCGAAGATAATGTTGGAGACGAGACTACCAAAGAAAAATAAAAAAAATAGGACAGAAATCAAGAACATTAATTATTTAGACGAAACGTGGAATAATCAAGGGCATTCTGTAAAAAGAGTTTGGAAAGACAAAAACATAAAACCAGCTCGTGAAGCATTTCTGCAAGGATGTTCAACTGGTCTCAAAGAAGCAACAGGTAGGGGTCGACGATTAATTGTTACCCATAGGGCATAGCAATACTCGCCATCAATGACCATCAATGACCTACAGAGACTTATTAATAGTGTAACTGAAGCTTGCGAAGTATTTGGTTTGAAAATAAACACGGCAAAAACCAAATACATGCTACTAAGCAAAGAATTCATAATCAAGTTGCTAGTATCTACGTCAACGGAACACAATTAGACAGAGTTGCTCAAGTGCGAGCTACCTTGGTTGCAGGATAAACGAGGACTAGGATCCATCAGTTGAAATCAAAATACGTATTGAGTGTGCCCGGGCAACATTTCTTCGCATGAAAAAACTTTTTACCAGTCACGATCTATCGATTGCCCTGCGAATGAGGATGATTAGATCATATGTCTTTCCAGTTCTTTTGTACGGAGTCGAGAGCTGGACACTAACAGAAACCACGCTCAAACGTCTACAAGCTTTCGAGATGTGGTTGTACAGGAGAATGCTAAGAATAAGTTGGGTGGAAAAAATCACAAACGAGGAGATGCTTAGAAGAATGCATAAAGATACAGAAGTGGTCAATATTGTAAAACAACGAAAACTTGAATATTTTGGATATATCATGAGACACCCAGAAAAGTATGACATTCTACATCTTGTAATACAGGGTAAGATAATAGTAAGTGACGCCCCGGCAGACGAAGAACTTTCTGGCTCAAAAATCTCAGACAGTGGTTTGGTCTCACCACTATACAACTTTTCCGAGCGGCTATCAACAAATAGTTATTGTAAACATGATAGCCAGAATGATCGCCAACTATCGTTAAACGGTCATGGCACCTAGAAGAAGAAAAGAATAGGGCATAGAGCTAGGGCGATGAAACTTTCAGGTATTTTTTTTTACTTTTCCAAATCGAAGGGTAACTATATTAAATAGAAAAGAGCCCTCGGTTTGAAAAATTTAGTTTTGCTACGGCAATACAGTTTATATTATTTTACTGTCATTTCCAACATATTTTTTAATAGTTAAATGTTCGTTATAAAATATTTAGGATACGCCATCGGTAACCAATTCAGTAGTCAATGTGCGCTTCCATTGAATGTGGAGTGGGAACGCTGTAAGTGTGACTTTAAATAAAGAACATATTCTACATTATATATATATATATATATATATATATATATATATATATATATATATACATACATACATTAAGTCACGCCTTTTTCCCATAGGGGTAGGCAGAGACCACTTCCTTTCACTTGCTACGGTTCGTACACACATCTTTTGCTTCCTCTACTTTCATCAGTGCTCTCATAAATGCTCTTCGGTTGTTGGTACTCTTGACCTGGCCTTTCTTCAAAACAATGTTGATCTGATCGAAATATGTTCTCCGAGGTCGACCTCTACCGATTTGCCCATTCACACTCGCCTTATAAATTTGTTTCGTCAATCTTCCTTCATCCATCCTTTCTACGTGTCTAAACCATCTAAGCATTCCTTTATCAATCTTTGTGACCACATCTTCTTTTACACCACAGCGTTTTCTTATCTCACTATTCTTAACTTTATCCAACCGAGTCACTCCGGCTATACTTCTCAGACTACTCATCTCCGCAGCATTAATCCTATTTTCATGTTTCTTCTGCCAAACCCAACATTCACTACCATACATAAGTGTAGGAACCAACACACCTCTATGCACCGCCAGACGTACCTTTTTTGACACTTTCTGGCTATTCATAAAGCTATGCAGTGCCCCATTTATTTGTTTTCCTGCCAACACCCTTCGCTCAATGTCACTGTCATACTTTCCATCTCTAGTAATTTTTGATCCCAAGTACACAAATTCATTAACTTGTTCCACTCTTTCTCCCTCAATCGAAACCCCACAGTTTGTCATGCTTTCTTCTCTTTCTCTTTCGTTTTGCTCACATTTATTTTCATCCCTTTAATTTATATATATATATATATATATATATATATATATATATTTATATATATATATATTTATATATATATATATATAAATTAAAAATTAATTAATTAATTAATAAATTAATATAAAATAAAAATATATATATATATATATATATATATATATATATATATATATAGTCTTGAACCCTTTTTTCCTTAGGGTGTCGGGTATTAATGATAAAAATGTAATAAATCAAATTTAAAAATTTAGGTCCAATAAATAAAAAACCCTTTTTCTTTTGCAATAACAATTACTATTTTTCACTTTACAGAAGTTAGCAAATCATGACCAATTTTTAAAGCTTCGCTAGGTAATATTAGCTAATTATTTATTTAAAAAATTCTATTCATTCGCTAATCAATTTCAAATTCGTAAAAAACAATCGACTGCACCCTAAAAGTAAATAATATATACACACTTGACTGACTGTTTCACTGGCGCCTCATTTGAATTTTCTATTTACGTTTCTACTTTTATTTTAAAGTTATGGTGTAATTACTATACAATAAATACTGTTTATTTAACGCTTTAACAATAAATTAACCAGCAATTGTTTATTTTACAGTGATTTATGGGGATCTCATGAGCAAAATTATTAGAAAATTTTGCAAATTTTATTGTCTGTTTGGTCGTAAAAGTGTATTAGTATACAGAATGTCCTTGGCTTACCTTGACATTATAATATGAATAGAAATTTTATACAATCGGAAAAAAATTCCTTGTAGGTATTTATTTGCGAAGGCATGAAAGTGTTAAAATGTACGTAATAAATACTACATAAATCAATTTAATAGTATTACTTGCATTTTCAATTTTTTCGCCACTAATTTAATAAATAATCAAAATATAAGATACTGATTTTCAAAAACTATACTAGAAATTAAAATTTTATTTTTTTGTATATTAGGTAAAAAAATATTAATTAAGTAGGGTTAGATTAGGCACAGAAAACCGTTAGAGGTGTAAGACTGGGATGTATCCTCTCCCCACTTCTGTTTAACATTTACTCTGAAAACATCTTCCAAGAAGCTCTCGAAGGACAACAACTAGGCATCAAAGTAAATGGCACATGGATCAACAATATACGGTATGCAGATGACACAGTCCTGATAGCAGATAATATGAATGACCTCAAAGGCTACTGGACATTTATTTTTTTTATGAAAATAGTCGCAAAAAGGGTAGACCTATCGTGTGGGCCGCGGACGGCCCGCACTGCGACTATTAGAAGGGGAAGTGATTATAGAAAGGAAATGATTGTGGACACGCTTTTTAAAAAGTTGCAGGTCATAGTTCTCTGGAAAAACTGATTTCGGAAGATTGTTCCATTCCATAGCAGCCCTGTAAAAGAAGGATTCTTGATAGAGATTGGTCCTTGTAGTGTCAATTTTGAGAGTAAATGGGTGAGACTGATCAGCGTGCCGAGTTCTTCGGCTGAATGTGGCCAATGGTGGTACAAGAGTTTTTATTTCTCTGAAGCATCTGCCATGGAAATATCTGTAGAGCAATGACTGGTCTGCAACTCTTCTATGTTCTAGAGGGTGAAGGGTATCTGTGAGAGTTGAGCTGTTTATCAAGCGAATGGCTCTTTTCTGAAAGGAATCTAGAAGTCAAAGAGAATGCCCTGGTGCTGAACCCCAAATGTGCAAGCAATATTCCAGTAGAGGTCGGATTTGAGCCTTGTACGTCGTCAACAGTTGATCAGGAGTAAAAAACTTTCTGACTTTCCACAGAAAACCTAGCCTCTGGCTTGCTGACTTTGCGATGTTAGCAACATGGTCATGCCAAGACATATTATTGGACACCGTGACTCCCAAAATCGAGATGGAGGGACTTGGTTCAAGGGTATTTCCGGACATTGTGATGGGATGATTTGAGGAATTCAGTTTCTTGGAAAACGTGGCACTTTGTGTTTTTTGGGCGTTGAACTGAACAAGATTGTTGGTTCCCCACTCGACGATTGCTTTAAGATCTCTAGCGCCGACAGTGATTCCGATTATAATAACTATAAATCTGATGCTTCATAATACCGTAAGTACTACATGATTAAACATATTTATTAAATTTGTACCTATAATTTATTTTATTTCATTCCTTTTTAACATAATTAAATATGTGCCTATTTCTAACCAAAAAACTCATCGAGAGCTACATTAACGATTTCTGTTTACAATAAAGCAAAAAATAAAAATAAAACCTCTCGACAAAAGCATAATAATAAACAAAAAGTTTTTGGGTTTAATTCTTAGCGGAATTTACTTATGTACCTCTCAACACAGTGCGCCCGTTAAGTCGATGCCTCGGTGACTAATCCGATACCGTTATATATTGGTGAAATAAGCTATAGTGTAGATTCCTTCACAACATAAAGCATTTCAGTTTTCTTTGCTGCACCAAGTAGACCAGCAAATTGTAAAGGTATAGAAATAGGTAAGCTTTTGAGGCTTCTCTTACACTTAAGTTAAATGCAGGAATGCACCTGAGTGGTGACCCACAGTCAAACTTGTAAGTTATAATTCCCAGGTTTCACTGTTTTTTTAAAATATAATTGTACGTTTTAGAAAGAAATTTATTCTTGTTTTGAGCTGGGCAGTTATACGAAAAAAAATGACAAGTGTTTTACCTTTTTATCAATACACTCCTGAATATACCTATAGACACAACTTGCTACCTCAATACCTCAACGTTCTCAAAAGTTGTAAGCATTTAAAGGCGTTTGTAGAAGAAGCTGGATGGTAATAGAATTATCACCTATAAATTATGTCCTCATACTTTTAATTCTTCTGTCACTTTGGTACGTTTTATATTCTTCTCTGGGTAATATTACATTTTCTCGATGATGTTGATACTTTACCTCTTATTTTTTTCACCATCCTTACACTTCTTTGAGTGCTCATCCGTTAACGGATATTAGCGATCATCACGGCAATTTGAACTTTTGAAATATCTGCCCTGAAAAGGCCGGTCGTTGTGGTACCAAACCAAATTGTCAAATTCTTTAACCAAGAGATTCTCCTCCTGCCAGATCTCCTCCATTCTAGGATTCCCCCCTGGGGAACCAGCTGTGGGAGCTTATAACGTTTCCCATTTCGCAATGTGTGACTTAAGTACTCTAGCTTCCTAGTCTTGATCTTCTTCTTCATATCTTTATTTATTCTCTCAAATACTCCTAAATTTGTAAGGTATTTTAATAAGTATTTTAAGTATTTGTCGATACAGCCACATCTCAAATGCTTCAAGCTTTTCTGTGGAGTATTGAGTGGGTGTCCATGATTCTGCTCAATTAAGCAACACTGGGAACACGTAATAGCGAAGCATTCTTACTTTTGTTGTTAGATTAAGGTCGTGGCTTTTAAAAAGGTTTGACACTTTTTTTAAACGCCGCTCGGGATTTTTCAATACGGCATTTAGTTTCGCGAGAATGGTCCCAATCTTCGTTTATTGTTGTGCCTAGGTACGTTTATGAAGCAACTCTTTCGATTTGCTAGTTTCTGATAGTAAGTTGGCATGGTACATTGGTTCATTTTCGTATTATCATAAATGTGATCTTATCTATGTTTAGCTAGACCATATTATTCACTGGTATCTTTGAATCTTGTCATGAGTTCTTGTAGGCTTTCAATATTGTCAGCAAATACTACGGTATCGTCTGCGTACCTTATATTGTTCAATCGTTGACCGTTTACAGATATTCCCAGTTCTATGTCATCTAGGGCTTCTTTAAATATCTTTTCTGAGTATAGGTTAAATAATAGGGGTGAGATGATACATCCTTGTCGTACTCCTCTTTGTTTTTCGATTACATCGCTGTCTTCGGCTTCTATTCATATATTTGCTGTTTGACCGCAATGAAGGTTAGCAATAATTTTTAAGTCCAGGTCAATAAATCCCACTTTTTTAAGGATCTCTACTAGTTTTCCATGCTGGATTTTGTCAAATGCTTTTTGATAATCCACGAAGGATGCATACACATAGCAGTTCATACCACGACATCTCTGAAATAGAACTTATACACAGAAAAGTGCTTCTCTTTTATCCATTGCATTCCTGAAGCCAAATTGCGTTCTTCCAATGTGCTCTTCACATAGCTGATATATACGTTGGTGTATAACCCTCAGAAAGATCTTTAAGAGATGGCTCATGAGACTTCTGAGCATTGTTTAGCGCTGCGTTTGTTATGAATTGGTATGAATGTTAACTTCAGCCATATTTTGGGTATGTTTACAATTGTTATATTAATGACACACTGCATTTCTCTTTTCGTGGCACAAAAAATCCAATGTTAAATTGGGTGTTAAAAATGTCTCGACTCTTTTAATGATCCTCCCGGCAGTTTTTTACGTAAAGGCAATGCATTTACATCGATGTACTTTTTTTCTAGTTTTAGCAGGAATATAATGTGACTTTACTGCAGGAAAGGCCAGATAATAAATTATATTATCTTCTGACAGGATAAAATTGTCTTATTAATTATACAATCATTAATAAGAAATTAAAATGCCCAATAATATACAAGTTTTTTTTTAACTATCCATTTAATACTCGAAATACAATGGACAATCAATTTACTACACCAAGCATAACATTTTGTACAACCCACTTTGCAGTAACAACATCATTTTTTTGTAGCGAGACGTAATAAATAATTTCTTTGATAACTAATTGTTAATTAGCAAGAAGCAGTGACTCAGAATACAAATCATTAATAAGATAATTACGAGTTATCCTCTTGTTCCAGATGTGCACCATTTTCTAGTCTTGCATCATCGATTTGAGTCAAAAGATTATTTTTAGTTATTTCAAAAAATAAAAAACTTAATAATCATGAATTAAAAGGATGATTTAGTGAAGTATCATCTGCAGTTAATGTTTGTTGTTAACAAAAACAAGGAAATAAAAAAAATTGTTTTTACCACTTAAACATTAGAATTTCTTCCATGTTTTACCAAATATTCAAGTTTCTTGAAGGTTCTTTAACCCTGGTGGGACATTCTGGAATACCGGCGTCGGCGTTGGACACAATTACTGTTAAACTCAGCGACCTTAAAGACTATGAATTAGACATTAAAACTGGTTCAAAAGAGGGGGATAAGGGCAAATGAAAACAAATCTGCACACGTAACCTTCTCTACTGGAAAAGAAAAATGTCCAGCAAGATTCATAAAAGGATCAATACTTTGGTGGATTCTCTTGAATGTTAAAATTTTGTACACCATTAAGTTCCTCGTTACCTTGTTGTTAAAATTTTGTACACCATTCCCCGTTACCTTGTTATTTGTTAACTGTTTAAACATTAGTTTTTAATACCTTAAACGAGTACCTAATATTCTTATCAAGTGTTTTCTTGTAAATATTTATTACAAAGTATAGAAGTTTATTCGCAATTTTCCAATTTCCACAGTTCAACTACCGTAAATCATAATTTTAATCTCCTACCAGATGTGCTATAAATTTCTTCGCCATAAATTGTCAGGCTGTCGTCAGATACCGGCGTTTAAACGTTCCGAATATAGTTAGGATTTTCTAGGTGCACTAGGTCGGTACTTATCGAAGTCTAGCCTCTTACATAAAACGATGATTCATAGCCGGTGATGTGTCTTGTTATAATCGAGATTTAGAGGTTTGGTTCTTTATCCTCTTGCAACGTGAGGTGTTAAGAAAATGCTATATTTTTTAATAATACTTCGTCCATAAATTTTTTTCTCGTAGAAATATGCAATTACACATATTTTCAATTAGACTAACAATTTTTTTTACCAATAAGTTCCTTAAATAGTATTTTTCAAAATTATACCCACAATCTGCAGCTTTTTCTGGAACATTACCTGTCACTTTTTTTACTTCCCCGATTCACCAGTTGTTATATTTTTCGAAGGATAACCAAAGTAATCCGAAAAAAAGTTCTCCATTGTACAATCTTAAAGACAGGACTTATTCTGTTTCTCACTATCAAGAACTGATACTAACGACGCAGCAAAACAATATTTTTTCATAGTTTTAAATTAACACGCTATCAGTGGCGTAAGCTGAAAAAAATAAATTATAGTTAAAAAAACTAAAAAACACGCTTTTAGAGTTTATCAAACTAAAAAGTAGAAAATAATTCTTAACACAAGAATAAAATTCCCGACGAGAAAATTAATGTCATTGTTCTAAAAGCGTGGGGTGCTTTCATTCCGAAACGCAGAATTAGTTTAAAAATGTCATACAAAGCACCCCAAGCCTTTACAACAGTTACATAAATTTTCTCATCAGTAAGTAGTAACTCTAAAAGCGTGTTTTTTAGTTTTTTTAAACTATAATTTATTTTTTGCTTTTTAGTTCGATTTGTTTTACTCACCCTCTTGCCATTCCCTCGGCACGTTTTTCACCAGTATATTGGATTGGGTGAATTATAATATGAAATTGAAATTGTTCGCATGCGTAGTTCACGCACTAGTTCTATCTTTCTTACTCTCATGCAAAGGATACTTAAAGAAATTTATTAATCTGTCGAAATAAATCAGTTAAATCAGTGCAAAGTTTAAATTTAATCTGATCGCTTAAAATAGAGCAAAATTGAGGCCAAAGAGTCAGTTACAAACAAACATACAGGTAAAACTAATAAAAGCGTGTTAAAAAAAATACACCTGTAACACTGAATACAAATTTTATTCAAAGAAAATTTGGTTTTATCATTAGTGTTTTAAAAAAATTAACGCTATACTTTAATGTAATACAAACTACCATTTGTATTACTGCAAATTGCTAGTGGCGCCTTCTACTAGATAATAGGCAACCTACTTATTTTGGAAAGTAGAGAACTGTCGCATATTTTTGTTTCACACCAGTTTTATCTCTTTTACTCTTATGCAAACGATCACTAAAGAAATTTATGAATCCTGGCGAAACTAATCAGAATTATCGGATATTTTGATCGAATTATTGCATTCGGTGTGCGAAGTTCAAGTTAAATTTAATCGTTTAAAGTAGGCCAAAGAATTAGTTACAAACATACAAACAAACACACAGGTGAAACTAATATAAGCGTGTTAAAAAGACGCAATAAAATTTTTTTAATCAAATTTAAAAAACATCGCTGTAAGTTTATTTTCATGTTGAAGTTTTAAGCAGGAGACTCTGTATAGCATGTATTTAAAAAAAGCCTGTCAAGTATTTACTGATGAGATCATCTTTTGATTGTAACAATTAAAATTAACTGTATTTCGTTTATTTTACTTTTGTTTTTTTATAATATTAACAACACACGCACAAACATTTATATCTCAAATTGAATTGTTCAATCTACTTTCGCTTATTGAGTAAAAAATCATTCTAGATAAATTTGACCTCTTATTTGCTTTCGTTTGTTGCTAGTGAATAGTGTCCATTGAGTGGTTAATGAAGTAGATTATAGTTATTATTGATATTAGTTCGATATGAATACTGTAAACGCTTGTCTGGTTTATTGTTATTAGACTTCCGTTCCTCTTTTGGTTAATTTAGAGCAGGGTTTCTCAAACTTTCGGCTCCACGAACCGTTGTTAAAGTTTCCAGGTGACAGCGAACCCCTTAACTAACTAATTAAATCCCCCCCCTATGGAAAATAATAAAATTGACAGTTCAAGAAAATAAGGCTTTTATTTTAATAAAAGGTAATAAATAAAAGAATTTTTTTTTAATATTAATGTGTGCTTGTTTCTTGTCGCAAATGGAGTCAATTTTAGGAGTAATTTTGGACAATTTTAACCTTAATTTTGACTCGGTATCAAGTCGATTTCTGTATTTAGTTTTTATCATAACCAGGTGTTTGTTGTAGCAAAGGGTAAAAGGAAATTCACCGCTTTGCGTGAGAGTTCGGGATACTCTTCCTGTCTAGCTGCCCGAAAATATATCATTTTTAAATCAGCTTGAAGAGTATCATCTACTGATAATAATTACTTCTTCTTCTTCTCGTCCCATGTGCATACCTGCTCGTAGGGGACCCTTATCCATTCATCATCATCATCATCATCTCCCAGCCTGGTGTTGATTCCACTGCTGAACAAAGGCCTTCATTAAACTGCTCCACTGGGCTCTATCTTGAGCTAATCCAGTGTCCGTCTACTCTTTTTATATCGTCGCTCCAACGTGTTGGTAGTCTTCCTCTGCTTCTTTTGTCTGTGCGGGTTCTCCAATTTATTATTCTTAGATTCCAAGCATAGCTTTCTCCATTTTTTTGAGCAACCTCCAATCTATCTACGGTGTTCCTTGTCAGTGTAAGCGTTTCGGCACCGTAAGTCATTACTGGTAATACGCATTGATTGAAGACTTTTGACTTTAGGCTTATTGGCATGCTGCTTTTAAAAACATCCCTTAGTCTACCGTATACAGCCCACCCTAGAGAGATTCTTCTTTGTAGTCCCTGCGTTTGATTGCCTCGTCTTATTCCAATTTCGTAACCTAGATATTTGTATTTGTCAACCACTTGAATGATTTTGTCCTCTAGAGATATAATTCCACCAAGTACCAAATTAGTCATGATTTTTGTTTTTTGATGACTTGTACACAGGCCAACGGTTTTTGTCTTATCCATTATAAAATGACAAGTTTGTTCTTTTCAGCGTGGCGATATATAGACCCTGCATCTGGTATTCCACACCAATCTCCAATATTCCGAAGCCAAAAATGCTGCTTACGTCCCTGTCCGCGTTTTCCTTTAATTTTGCACTGGAGAATGAGTTATGGGATAGAATACCGGTCACCCCTAAGTATGTGGCCGAGATAAGACTTTTTCATTGTTTAACGATATTTAGGAGTTCTCTCTCTACTCCAGCTCTCAACAAAACATCGTTGTTTGACATATGCTCGGTCCAGGAGATCCGAAACATTCTTCGTAGAATCCACATTTTAAAAGATTCCTTTCGGTTCAGTGTTCTGACCTTAAGCGACCCCGTTTCCACACCGTACAACAAGATGGGCCATACATTGCACTTGATTACTCTTAGTCGAAGATCAACCGGTAGGGTTCTCTGGAGAAGTATGTTTTTCATCCTTAAATACTTGGCTTTTGCAATTACGATACGCGTTTTAACCTCTTCATTACAATCCCATTTCTCGTTGAGAGTTGTTCCCAGGTATTTGAATTTGGATACTCTTCTCTTTTAATTGCTTCGCCATTGATTGTAAGGTTGATGTAACCAAATTCCTGCCTGCTGATAATCATCATTTTAGTTTTGGCGATGTTAATGTGCAATCCAAACTGTACGCCTACTTCGACAATTCTGTCTAGCATGTTTTGCAAATCTTCTAGTTTATTAGCTAGAATTGCGGTATAATCTGCGTATTTATTGTTGTTGATGGGTTTGCCGTTTACTCCAGTAGCCACACTGTCCAGAGCTAGTTGGAAGATCTCAACGTAGATATTAAATATCATGGGAGATAGAATGTATCCTTGTCGGACCCCTTTAGCGATGTTAAATTCCTGTGTCAAGAGATCTTTTCTGATTCGAATTTTAGGTTCTCTCCATAGCTGTTCCAAATCTCCTGCAGCTGATCCTTATCCAGGACAAGCTTTCCATTGTCATCGTTAAGAGAGGGCAGTTGTGAATGTTTGTTATATCCTGAAATTTCTTTGACCTTTTTGTGAGAGTTAAATGAGTCGTGCAGATCGAGTAATCTTTCAGCTTCCTCACATTCCCTACGGATCCATGTTTTTTGGCTTTTCTTATTTTGGTTTTAATAGTCTTATCTATGGCTTTTTATTTTGTTTTATCTTTTTTAGCAAGACGACGATCTTCCATTCGGTCCAGGATTTCATCGTTCATCCACGTTTTTAGTTTTGGCCTTGCAGCAAGACCAAGGACGTTCTAAGTGGCCACTTGTATATTGGACTCCAATTTATGCTTGATGGTATTGGGTGATGTCTCCCGCTTAGGATGATTTGCTTCACAAAGTATTAGTAGTTCTTTTTGCATTGATTCCTGAATGTAAGATTGTTTTAATCTCTCAAAATTGGGTCTGGGTGGGTTGGATCTCTAATAATGACTCATGTTGCTTAATACTTAAACTAGAATTTATGCTCTCGTTCGTGACCGCAAATTGGTTACGAATACGGCTATCTTTAGCATTATCAATATCTGGAAGATACCTTTTCAGATCGTCGAAAAGCTGAGAAAGATGAAAAACAATTTCAGCTCTTACTTCGGAAACCACGAATAAGGCGTTCGTCGAAACATTCAAAGACATTTGATCTCAACCAAGCTTTCCAAAATTCTATCTTTTTATAAGTGCGTTTATTTTGTCCTGCAGAGTGAATACACTTTGCACGTGGAACCTTACATCGAAGCATTCGTGTCATTGAGACAAGAAAAACTGTCAGCTAAATATGTTATTCTTTTAAGCCAGGTTTCATCTTTAAATCGGAATTTAAGGTTAAGCGAGCGACGAATTCAGTGGCGCGCGCGCCACTATGTGTGCCGCACGTACCTGCCAGTCATCAAGCCACCATTACGTAAATCTTGTCACGAACCCCCTGCCGCCGAATGGCGAACCCCTAGGGGTTCACGTACCCCACTTTTGGAAACCCTGATTTAGAGGGATTGGGAAATAGAGCAATATGGCTTTCAGTTTACTGCTTAATTTTTGGTAAAATCGAGAAAAATTCTCGCTAATTAAGTTTTAAATATATACGGTTTTGATAAATAATCTAATTACTAAAGTTATCTCATTGTATTTGAACAGAACATGTCGCGATGATTTCACTACTTCAAGGAAATATTACACACAATTTTTATTCTTAAAAAATGCGTAAATCCTTTACTTCAAATACCTTTTTCAAACTTGAAATTATTTGTAAAGTGGTACTGAGTAGATGAAAAAACCCGTAGAAAGATCTCTCAACTAATATTTATTTATGTTAAATATGTTTAGTCATTTCTTGTTTAATTTTTTTATCATAATTATTTACAAAATAATAAGAAATAATAAGATATTTTACCTGTCTACCAAAAGAACACCAAGTGAAAAAAAGAATATTTCAACTACAATCAAATTTGAAAATTTTAAAAATTTCAAAAATATATTTTTTCGTAACAAAAAAATTCTCGTTACAGTAAAATGTGTAACTATAAAAGTGTAGAACATTCAAATGAAATAAAGTTATTGTAATTATTGTGCAAATTTATAAAAAATCCCAATACACGTCAATTTTCTAATATTAGGTATATGACATCCTGCAACAATGATCGTAATACTTCATACAAGAGGACTCTTTATCTTTCATTTAAAATATTATGAGGACAGCCCAAAAAATATACAGAAATCGACATTAAAAAGTAATTAAATATATAAATCCAGAAAAAGGTTGTATGTACTTTGAAATATTTAATGCATATGACAAACTGCCAAAAGACTATAGTACACAATTCTTTAAAATCAATTCTCAAACGTTTTCGGCATCATTGCCATCATCAGGAGAGAATTATGTCAAAAAATTTTACAAAGAGTCAACACAGGAAATGAACATTTCATCAACATCTCATTTGTAAGAAAAGAGTTAGGAAGATTAACATAATAATTAAAAAATTAAAATGGTAACCCAGTAATCCTAGGTACCTCTTGTCTTATAGCGGAGGTATCTATCAGACTGACTAAACATATTTAACATAAATAAATATTAGTTGACAGATCTTTCTACGGGTTTTTTCATCTACCTATCAGATCTTTTGTGCATTACCCTGAATCTATTCGAGGCCCGGGGTTCCGAGACTTCGTACAAAGTTTATCAGTTTCCTGGGAGCTAAGTTCCTGAGATCGGAGAACATAAAAAAGGCCCCTTTCAGAAACTTGAGCCTCTTGCAGAAAAGCGCTGGGCATTCGCAAAGCAGTCTCAGAGAAGTTCTCGCAGTAGCGGCAACTATCACTCTCTGTTTTGCCCATTTTTTTCAGGTGATACCTCAAAGGGCAGTGTCCAGTGAGAAGTCCCGTCACCAGTTTTAAGTCTTTCTTGTCCAACTCGAGAAGCTGTTCAGCTTTCCTTGGCGAAATCCTTACTAGCCTTTGTCCTGGCACTTTATGCCAGTGAGATTTCATTTCATCTGTTTTCCAGCGTCGAATCTCTTCTTTCAAGTGGGCTTTGGAGAGTCCACAGAAGGGTTCTGGGACGAAAAGTTTTATAGTTGCCCCTTCTTTGGCAAGGCAGTCTGCTTCCTCGTTGTTGTTTGATATAATTGGTTAGTCAATATTTTATGCATGAGGTGCCAAGATGCCGGAGCCAAAAAAGTAAATTTCGAAGGCAAGTATTTCGTCAAAAAAGAGATTATCTGATGATTAGACCAAAGATCATAAAATTTCCATGGGTTAACAAAATATTTTGTATCATTTTTAAACTCAAATGCCCTTCTGTTTTATTCGATTGGATAAGTACAAGTTTTATGTTTTTAACAAAGCCAAAGAATTATTTAAAATACGTAACGTCGTTAGTCCGCAGATAAATAAGTTCTCTAACGTGAAAATAATGTAATTCATACATCTTTATTAATGCTAGATATAAAAAAAAAGTTATTTTCGAATTAGTAACAGTACACACGCAAGGAAGTCTAATTGTTGCACTTTCAATTGTTGTAATAAAAGAGATGATGTCATTATGAAAAATAAGTCAATCAATCTTTTTGTAAATAATTGCAGGCAGTCGGTCTATTGCAATTCAACTTCAAGTTAAAAATACCCATTGAGTCAAGTACTAATAATTGAATTTGTTCGCGTCTGTATTAAAGGTTATTGCATAAGTAAATGTACATGACTTTCGAAAAAATTCGAACACCCAGTAAGAGTTTCAATAAAATGTATACAGTATGTTTGTTTAATTAAACTTAATTAATAAATAATGAGTGCTAGATTATAACTTAGGATAATAAGCAATTAAATATTGAAAGCTAGTTGCACAATCTGTTTCGGAAGCAACTGCAAGAAAGTCCTAGGAGTTTGAAGCTCGATGATTGGAGCTTCATTTTCTTGTTCGCCGCCCTGTTAAGTGTTAGCATATAGCACCCTGTATGCCCTTTGATCCAAAAGACCTTAATCCGGTTTGTCTAGGTGGCATTATAGAACTGTTCCTGACTTTATTTCCGTATGGGCAGTAATTTTTTTTTTTTACTGAAAATAGTCGCAAAAAGGGTAGACCTATCGTGTGGGCCGCGGACGGCCCGCACTGCGACTATTAGAAGGGGAAGGGATTATAGAAAAGAGATGATTGTGAACCCGCTTTTTAAAAAGTTGCAGGTCATAGTTCTCTGGAAAAACTGATTTTGGAAGATTGGTCCACTCTGTCGCAGCCCTGTAAAAGAAGGATTCTTGATGGAGATTGGTCCTTGTAGTGTCAATCTTGAGAGTAAATGGGTGAGACTAATCAGCGTGCCGAGTTCTTCGGCTGAATGTATCCAGTGGTGGTACAATAGTTTTTATTTCTTTGGAGCATCTGCCATGGAAATATCTGTAGAAAAAAGTCTGGTCTGCAACTCTTCTTCTATGTTCTAGTGGGTAAAGGGTATCTGTGAGAGTTGAGCTGTTTATCAACCGAATGGCCCTTTTCTAAATGGAATATAGAAGACGAAGAGAATGACTTGGTGCTGAACCCCAAATGTGTGAGCAATACTCCAGTAGAGGTCGGATTTGAGCCTTGTATGTCGTCAGCAGTTGATCAGGATCTAGCTTTCCACAGAAAACCTAGCCTTCGACTTTTAAAGTCAATGTTTGGGCAGGCATTATTAATAATAATTTAATAGGACCAGTATATCTTCCAAATAATTTAAATGGTGCAAATTACTAGCAGTTCTTACAAAATGATTTACCAAAGTAAATTTAGGAATAAGGCAAAATATGTGGTATTCACCGCATTTCGATAACGAAGTTAAGGAATAACTTTTCGATCTGTACCCCGGACGTTGGATTGAAAGGGGCCCTGATGCACCTATTTCTTGGCCAGCCAGAAGTTCAGATCTTAACCCTATTGATTTTTGCTTCTGGGGTTTTATGATCCTCTTCTAATCCTCTCTTCTCCATATTCTTTCTTGTTTGTTTTAACCACTCTTCTGGTGGTCTTCTGCGCTTTTGCCTGAATTTTGATTGCCATTTTAATATCTTTTTGGGCAATCGATCATCTTCCATACGTGTCCATTCCATTTAAGTCGTCGACTCTCAATTTCCTCCATTATAGGTGTTTCTGCTGCCATTCTCTGCTTTATTTCATTGTTTGTGACTCTTTGCAACCTTGATATCCTACAACTCCTTCGTAGGAAGTCCATTTCGGCCGCTTCTAACCTTTGCCTATCTCTTTTTGTTACCTTCCGTGTCTTGCGTTAAAATAGTCGAAGAACAACAACTGAGGCGTCGAATCATTGAAAGTGCAAATTGATTTCGTGAGAAGCCAATGATATTCCAAAAATTCGGTTTTCCTTTTTAAAACGGTGCCGAATGTGTATTTAAGAAGATTTAACATTTATTATAATAAAAACTTAACATTTGTACATATTTTTTATACCTGCGAATAACATGAATACTCAGGTTATAACTTGCTTTTTGTTACTCAAAATTGTTAAAGGATAATGAAAAAGAGGCCGCATCTTGATAAAAAAATGGCTTTTAGAATAAATGCTAAGTTCCAAAATAATTTCAAAAATGGTGTCAAAATACTGATTTAATTGTAACGCATAGAAAAGTTTGCGGGATTTTAGGAGTTCAAAACCCACCGTAAAATTTTTATAGGCTGTACAGATTTCATGGTTTTATATGAAAAAGATGCTCTTACGATAAGAAAGCCATGTATCCATTTTTATTACAAAATGTTAAACAGCTCATGAAATATTGGAAAAAATCCATTTTCATTTTGTACTTTCCAAGGGCTGTAATTTTTGTTGCGTGTACATTTGCGTTGAGGTAAATTATGTTCAATGGAGTTATTTTTGACCCCAGAATATGTGATTGATTCAATGTATGACCTATTTTTCTGTTATACCCTGTATATTGGGTGTTTCAATAAAAGGTGACCCCGTCAGAAAACGCAAATATAATTGGGGCGTTGAAGAAAAAAAATTTGGTTATTAATTCATAATATTCCGAAAATGGTGCACAGTATCGAGTGTTACCAAGAGTACTTTTTTGGTGTAAAATTGAATAATGTTTAAGTTTACTTGAAATTTTAATTAATAAATGTAACCTTAAAAAATTATGTTCAATACTACTTGGTACGAACCGTGTAACTAGCGCCCTCTATGAGAGTCAGATATAAAAACAAATTCATGGGATATATCAGCTTCTAAAAATTATTCGCATAAAATTTTATTACAATGTTTCCATTAGTTTCGGCAAAATCGTAATAAATGTGTTTAATTTTTTTTCTTCAACGCCCTTTATCTTAAAAACGGATGGCGTAACGAAAATTTTTTACTGAGCAAACCCCATGAAGGGTTCCCCTTTTTTTTGAAACACCCAGTAGATATGTAAAGATTCACTGTTATTCTACTCAGCAATGATATGAACTAAACAGTTGTACTTTTATATCTTTATGGATACTACTGGATGATCCCAGAAAGTCCCAGGAACAAATATAACTTAAAATTTGTATTATTTTGCGTTTACATATTTGCAGGCAATTGCGAGTGTGTGATTTGGGACATGGGGGGGTTTTGGCCATTTCACTGTCACGCTGGCCAATAATTGCGGGTTGACAGAGGGTCTTTAGAATCGCATTTCCTCATATTCTTGTTGTTACGATTGTTCCGCCGATATTCGGTCGCCAGAGCCTCTTTTGTTATCTAGCAGGGTGTACCGGGTGACCTAAGCCACCACGCGTGCAGAAGAGGTTGACAATTGGGCTGGTTTTGACCATTTAACATTCGCACCTTACACCTCGAATAGGATTAACCTAGACAGCCTTTGGAAAATTAAATTACATATTTAAGTCACACTTGCCAGTATGCCTCAAAAGCAAAACCTTTAATCAATGTGTGCTGCCCGTTTTTACTTATGGCGCGGAAACATTGACACTTACAAGAAAGGTCGTAGACAAGATCCGAGTAACACAGAGAGCTATGGAGCGCCGGATGTCTAAGTTCATAAAAGTATTTATAAAAGAGATAAATTAGCCAACGCGAAAATAGAAAATAGTTTGTAATTGATTATTACATAATCAACAATAAATCTACGCCAATGTGCGTTGAACCGATAACAAATTTTTTAATATTGTATTAAACTTGTTTATATTTCTGAACTCATTTTTCTTAAATACATTTATTGGTTATAAATAACCTGTTGGTTATAAGGTTATATTTGCGATTTAATTGGACAATCACTTTCGACGTCCTGCCTCCGACAAGCCTTCCTGAAAAGTTAATGGTAACAGCAAATAATTTTTGCGATAAATAAATAAGAGCAAATATACTTACCAGCTTATTGACATTCAACATCCTGTTTTCTGTGTCTGTATCTCGAGTATACACCCAATAAATAAACAGGGTGAGTCCAATTTACATACAAGAAAATTATTATCGAATTTTAAGGCTAGCCTGCTTAATAGCTCACGATTATAGGTGATTTGCGAGTACGTGGCATTCCAGAGAAGGACATTTGATGGTCAAAAATGCTCGTAGAGAACGTTCTATTGAATGAGCAGAACGATAATTTTCACAAATTACTTTAAAGTGTTTTATTTATTGGTTATAAACAAATGGGGGGGGGGATTTTAAGGAGCATGTGTTTGTGTAAGTGTAGTCCTCCTTAACAAAGGCAATAAATCTTCTTCAGGAAATTAAGTAATTACAGCAGCAATACCTTAAATTATTATGTAGGATATTGCAAAATCTTTTGTATCCAATCCATTCAACATTTAAGCTAGTTACGCACGTAAATTGAGTATTTGAATATTTTCATATTATTTTAAATATTTTTGGGTACGACACTGTTGTAAAATGGTCCAAGGTACATGTATGGTCTTATTGTAAAAGGCTTTCTTCGTAATAGTTTCCTTTTATAGTAGGCTGCAAGACGATTGTCCATACAAGTAGTGTCGACAAATAAAGCAAATGTAAAAAATATTTTCAGCTCTGCTTAAAAAAACTTTCTTTATCAAATTGTTATTTTATTTTTTATTAACTCATTTAAATTTGGCATAAGGGGTTAAAACATAAAATGAAGATGTATTTGTCTTTACAGTTCTCTGATATTTTTCAAATCAAAATATTCCGAAAACGGTACACAGTATCGATTTTTACCTTTTTGGTGTAAAATTGAATGCTGTTAAAGTTCAATTGAAATTTTGATTAATAAATCTGCCACAGGGCACTGTGTTGGGACCTCTCCTATACCTCTTGCACACGAATCTTTTTGTTCTTTCTTCTAATTAGGCACAATGCCTGTTCCTCATCGTAACTCGCTTTATGAAGTTAGATTGTCACTCCAACGTTTTCGAGGCCTTCCTGGGCTTCGGCTCCCCGAAGGTGATTTATCTCTGGTAATCTTCACTATTCGTTCTTCTGTCATACGTGTGATATGGTCATTCCACTCAATTTTTCTCCTTAGCTCCCAGTCGTTGATATTCTCGATCTGACATGTTTGTTTGATATCCGAGCATCTTTCCCTGTCCCGTAGTGTTTTTCCAGCTATTCTTCGAATTATCTTCATCTCTGTTGTTTCCATAATTTGGCTTGTTTTTGATGTTACGGGTCTTGTTTCTGCCGCATATGTCAGTATGGGTCTAATAGCAGTTTTGTAAATACGGGCTTTTACATATCATCATTACATATTAACATATACTGTAACTAACCTGCTTTCACCTGAATTACAAGCTCGCGAATAGGGAACTCAGTGTCCGGTTTGAAAACACAACTCTCAAACATAACAAAAACCAAAAGGTCCTAGGTGTGGCACTTGACACTTTCGTTTAAGGAGCACTTATCAAAAACAGCAGAGAAACTGAAAACAAGAAACAATTTAATACAACAATTGTGCGAAACATCTTGGGGTGCTTAAGCTTATTTTCTACGCTCGGCAGCCCTGGGCCTCGTCTACTCAGCTGCAGAATACCGTTCTCCGCTATGGATCAACAGCCCATGCGTTCACAGGGTAGACGCACATCTCAACAATACAATGAGAATGATTGCTGGCGTTATTAAATCAACCCCTACAAAATGGCTTCCAGTACTGAGTCACATCCCACATCCAAGTCTGCACCGCATAAATGCTCTGTAAAACACGACCATCTCATCACACTTTTCAGGTGCTGTCTTCGTGACGGCACCTGAAGAAGAAGACAGAGCGTTTAACAAGATACTGGACAACAGAGAACTACCGATCCATACAGAGATCGAGGACGCTAACCACAACCGCCTCCGATCTAGAAAACCACCAAACAAGAACGTACTAAACGCAATAAAAGACGAATGGAGCATCACCGACGGCGACGTTTGGTATCAGGAATGGACGTCGAAACAAAACAATGATATGCCATGCATTATCAACTCACCACCAGGCTTCGACTTACCAAGGAAAACTTGGTGCACGCCAAATAGAACGGCTTATAACGGCAGACCAGAAGATTTCCTTGTTGGTGAATGGTTTCTACTCGTCGTTTCGCCATCTTCTGGAGATATACCTGTCTGCTTTTTAGTCAGCCAGGGGACTCAACATTAAAGATTAATTTTTGCAACATCCGTGGACTCAACAAGAACATCAATGACGTCCACCATCACCTACAGACGAAAAAACCGGATATTCTGGCTCTAACAGAAACACAAGTAAACTCGTCCACCAACAAGGTCCATATGCTTTGTCCTGGTTACGAACTCCATTCTCGACTCAGGCTCAAAGGTGGAGTCTGCCTTTACGTTAAGGCTAACCTTTCATGCCAGCGTGAAGAGAGTTTGGAACCGAAAGACTTTGATGTGATGTGGTTTAAGCTATCTGATACCAAAGTGACTAAGTTCCTCTGCTGCCTTTACCTATCACCTAATGAACCTTCATATAACAACCTCTTTGAATTTTTATCACTCAATTTGGACTACATTCAGGAGAACCATCCAACAGCTGAAACCATAATCATGGGGGATTTAAATGTACATAACGCTGCCTGGCTCAAATTCTCTAACAAAACTGATGATGCAGGTCGTCAAGCTGAGGCCTTCGCCATCACTCATGGTCTAGAACAACTGGTCGAGCTACCAACCCGCATCCCTGATGTCAACAACCAGGCTGCCAATACACTAGATCTTTTCCTCACCACCAATTCTGACCCGTATAGAATTGAAGTTTGTGCCCCACTTGGAAACTCTGATCACAACCTCATCTCCACAACATGATCTTTCCATTTACCATCGAGCAGCACAATACCACCCCGTCTCATGTGGCATTACAATTCGGCCGACTGGGAGGGTCTTCGTATGTTTTTCTTAGCGTTTCCATGGAAGAGAGTTTGTTTCTCATCAGTAGATCCAACACGATGTGCCGAGACAATTTCTGAAATCATCATGTTGGGGATGCAAACTTACATACCGAATACCGAAAGAAGAACATCATCCGATAAGACCTGGTTTAACAGAAACTGCTCTAGAGCTGTGGCTTCCAAACAGGCAGCATACCATCGATGGCAAAAAAATCCGGGACCTGAGACCAGAGCAGCATATGTTGAGGCTAGAGGCATATGCAAAGAGACAATAGAATGTTCAAAATATGCTCATAATGCCAAAATAAGATCAAAACTTGTTGAATGTCCTAACGGATCCCGTTCATTTTGGTCTTTCGCCAAAGCTGTGGGAAGAAACTTCACTTCCAGCTCTTTTCCTCCCCTAACCAATGAAGATGGAACACTAGCAACGACTGCCCAGGAAAAAGCCAATATCTTTGCGCACCTATTTGCTGGAAATTCCACTCTGGATTCTTCGGGAAAACAACCCTCGAACATTACACCTATTGACAGTCACAATCCCGAGATCACCTTTCGCCAACGTACTATCAGAAAGATTTTGCTGGGTCTCAACACCAACAAAGCCTGTGGATCTGACGGAATCCCGCCGATTGTTCTCAAGAAATGTGCCCCCGAACCAACACCTGTTCTTTGCAAGTTGTTCAACCACTCTTACAATTTGGGAGTATTTCCGTCCAATTGGAAAATTGCAAGAGTACAGCAAAACACAAGCATGTCCTTTCTCTAGAAAAGCCGATCTCACTGTGCCTAACATAACTTTGTCAGGAGTAACCATACCACTGAAGTCATCCATATCGATGCTTGGTATTACTATCGGCAATATTGGAATCAGCTTCTTAACGGATTGTGTACAAATTTCCGTATTATCTTCATTTAGACCTTATGGTCTTAATTGCAGACATTTCTTTATCCTCATAGGCTTGTTCTTTCTATTCTATAATTATTAGCAATATAACTATCAGCAATAACCTTTCCTGAGAAAATCACGTGAGGTCCATTGCCAAAAGTGCATCCCAAAAACATGGTTTTTTGTTTCGTGCCAAGAGCTATTTCACCTCCAGTCAGCTGCTTATGATCTATAAGGCACAGATCCGACCTGTACTGGAGTACTGTTCCCATAATTGGAGTGCAGCACCTAAACATATCCTGAAGCTACTGGATTCTGTCCAAAAAAGGGCAATTCGTCTCGTCGGTGATGCCTCGCTTACGAACTCGCTCACTTTTCTGGAACACCGTAGAAAAGTTGGCGATTTGTCTCTATTTTATAGATATTTTCATGGGCGATGCTCTTCTGAAATATCAACAATCGTTCCTCCTTTGGCAGTCTCTTCGAGATTAACCCGTCAAGTTCAGTCTTCACACCCCTTCGTGGTCACTTTGGAGACCTGCAGAACATCACTTTCCAAAGACTCATTCATCCAACGAATTGCGAGGCTTTGGAACTCATTGCCTAGGGAGGTGTTCTCCGAGGCATACAACCTCCAGAAATTTAAGAAGAACACCAACTCCTACCTTCTTTCCCTTGGTTCCCACGATGTTCTCTGAACATTACAGAATATCCCTTTTCGTGGGAACCAGAACATAAAAAAAAAAAGCCTTATACCCGAAAAACCATCCACCAACAAACGATAGCCGCGAAAGCCTTTCACAAGAAGATTTCCTATTATCATCATCATCCAGCCCTTCTCAGGTCCACTGCTGGACATGGGCCTCCCCTAGTTCTCTCCATTCGTCCCTGCTCCTGGCTGATTGTAACCAGTTTGTGACAACTTTTTTTATATCGTCTAATCTGGGTCTCCATTCTAGGAGTTTGCGAGTCAATCTAGAATCGCGTAGTCGAGCGGTATGAGCCGCCCAGTTCCATTTTAGTTTGGCTATACGAACTATGACGTCGGTAACTCCCGTTCTTCTCCTAACATCTTCGTTGCTCACTCTATCTCCAAGAGTTATCCTGAGCATTGATCTTTCCATACGTCTCTGTGTTACCTGCAGCTTTGAGGCTGATTTTTTAGTAAGGGTTGATGTTTCCATCCCGTATGTCATCACCGGAAGTACGCATTGATCAAAAACTCTTCGCTTCGTGATTAAGGGGATGTTGCTCTTAAATACATCTCTCCAAGCACCGTATGCTGCCCATGCCAGCGTTACTCTCCTTCTTGTCTCGCAGGTTTGATCTCTATTCTGATCTCGTGTCACAGATATACGTTTTTTTCTACAAGTTCCGCACATTGGTCTGTTATATAGAGTTCCTCACTTGGGACGAGATTGGTCATATATTTTGTTTTTTTAAAATTTATTTTAAGACCGATTTTTGAACATGCTTCATCCAGGTCTCTTAACATCTCTTTTATTTCTCCAAGCTCATCAGCGATCAGAACTATATCGTCTGCGAAACTAAGATGATTCAAATTTTATCCATCTATGGTGATGCCTTTTTGTCCCACTCTAGTCTTTTGAATGCATACTCTTTTCCTATTAGCGACTCCAGAATCAATAGAGTATATAAATTTGTTGAGTGTTCGTTTGTAATAATTTTGTTGTCATATATATGCTTTGTGTCAATATGCCATACGCTAAATAAATAAATAAAAAAAAACATATATTGTGCGAATTAAAATTTTATAACTTTCTTATCCATTAACAACAAATTTAACGATTTTAGGGTATTTATTTCTTTTTTTATTGCAAAACATTAACAGATTGTTAACGTTAACCTATTAAAGTAGTTTGTGCTGGACTCACATGTATATTTAACTATTTGGTTTATGACTGATTAAAAGTTAACGTTACAATAAATAATATTCTGAGTATTTAAATGCGATTTATTTTCGTATATATATATAGTGGCTAAAACAAAAAATCATTTATTCGATTAGCTTTCTTAATTGTGAATGTGAAAAAAATAAAAATTGCAAAAAATCAAAAAGTAACAAATGAAGATGTAATATTAAATACAAATTACTAGCCGATTACCCGTGCTTTGCTACGTATGTCGATAATATACAGTCTAATAACATACATACAATTATTTGATGATCTATCACGTATAAAAAAAAACTATAAAAAAAATTGTGCGGTCGGGGACCCCTTTCCTTACGTTTTTTGTTTAACTCCGAATGTAATTCGAAATGAAATCTGTATATTTCAATTTTTATTTTATATTATTTTTCAAGGCAAATAATCTAAAGGAACAAATTACATCAGAAAGTTTCATTTAATATTGCAATTTGTTGAAGTGATTTGGGGTGCGCAGAGTTAGTTTAAAAATGTCATACAAAGCAGTGACATTGATTGACATTAATTTTTTTTTTGACAGTGACATTAATTTTCTCGTCAGTAATTTTATTACTATGTTAAGGATTATTTTTTACTTTTTAGTTTAATTTACTCTGAAAGCGTGTTTTTAAGTTTTTTTAAACTAAAATTTATTTTTCGCATTTTAGTTCGATTTTTTTTACTCACTAAACAAATTATGTATCAAATGAATTTCTACTAAATCACACTACCCATAAGTGGCGTTAAGGAACTTCGTTCCAAAAATTGTAACACAAATACTTAATTAATACTTTCAGTGCCTGGTAAGCTACAGATGGAAAGGTTAACCTCAGAAGATGTAGCAAAAGGAATGTGTTGAAAGATTAGAGGCTTAAAGTGGTCACTCATTATAGGCCCAGCAGGTACACTTCAACCGTAATATTTGGATCTTCCTCCTCATACTCATCAGAGTGTAAAATAAGCTCACCATAGTGATAGTTTAGCCAGTTCAGCAAGCCAGAGGCTATGTTTTCTGTGGAAAGCTAGAAAGTTTTTTACTCCTTATCAACTGTTACGACGTACAAGGTTTAAATCCGACCTCTACTGGAGTATTGATCGCACATTTGGGGTTCAGTACCAAGGCATTCTCTTCGTCTTCTAGATTCCATTCAGAAAAGGGCCATTCGGTTAATAAACAGCTCAACTCTCACGGATACCCTTCACCCACTAGAACAGAAGAAGAATTGCAGACCAGACATTACTCTACAGATATTTTCATGGCAGATGCTCCAGAGAAATAAAAACTCTTATACCACCATTGTCCACATTCGGCCGAAGAACTCGGCACGCTGATCAGTCTCACCTATTTACTTTCAAGATTGACACTACAAGGACCAATCTCCATCAAGAATCCTTCTTTTACAGGGCTGCTACAGAATTACACAAGCTTCCAAAATCAGTTTTTGCAGAGAATTATGACCTGTAACTTTTCAAAAAGCGGGTTCACAATCATCTCCTTCTATTATCCTTCCCTCTTCTAACGATTGATCTACGCTTTTTGCGACTATTTTCAGTAAAAAAAAATAACGATAGTTTATTAGAGAACAAAGAAAGCAAGGCTTGCAACATAAATTTCACTGTAGCAGTTACTATAAATGTACTGTTCGACGTTTGTTCGTACTTAAATTGCATGTGAGACAGTACCATACATAAGACAGGGAGTAAAAAATCACGACCCATCTGCACCCTCAGGTACAATACGTTGAGGTACTGTGATCTCGGCAACTTTAAATTGTTAGAGAGATATAGGTTTTTAATAATATTTTTTAAGAAAAAGAAATAAACAAAAAATTAAACCAACGTAGTGCTGATAAATAAAAATACAACAATGGCATATTAGAAAAACGTATTTAATACACTTTTACTTTAAAACAATTTTAAAGCTATGCTTCTTACGAGGGCGGTCACTGACTTTTTAAATAAAACAAATTTTTTTCCGCAAATAAACATTTTATTTTTCTACATAATCACCTTTTAGCTCGATACATTTAGTCCAGCGTTTTCTAATTTTTTTATTTCCTCCAAATAATAGGTTTTTTCAAAGCTCTCAAAATACGCGTTTGTTTCGGTAATGACTTCTTCATTCGACTCAAATCTCTTACCGCCCAGCCATTTCTTTAGGTTTGGAAACAGAAAATAGTCGCAGGTGGCTAAATCTGTAGAATATGCTGGATGGGGAAGCAGTTCGTATCCCAATTCGTGGATTTAGGCCATCGTGACTAGACAAGTGTGCACAGGTGCACTTTCGTCTTCGTCAAATGCGGCCGTTTTTGCTTCAAATCAACGTCGAATCTGTTCAAAAGCTTTGAATAATATTCGCCGGTGATCGTTTTACCTTTCTTGAGGTAATCGATGTGAATGACACCGCGTACATCCCAAAAAACTGTGGCCTTGTTGGCTGACAGACTGTTTCGCCTTCTTTGGTCCACTTTCACCCCGAGCAACCCACTGTTTCGATTGTTCCTTGATCTCTGGCGTGTTGTGATGGATCCATGTTTCATCCACAATAACAAAACGGCGCAAAAATTCGTCCGGATTACGGCTGAACATCGCTAAACACTCTTTTGAAGTGGTCACACGATTGCGCTTATGGTCGAGTGTGACCACTTCTTAACTATTGAAATAGATGGTGCCGAGTCCCCGTAGTATTTATCAAGTCTTTTCTTAGTTTCAGTGATGGATTTTTTACGTAAAAAGTAATGCTTAATCAGCACACGAATTTCACTTTTTTCCATTTTCGTAAAAATTCACGAGGTTGTTTTCTTTGAACGGCTATCAAATACCAACTGCACGACGTAGCTTGCTCAAAATTGGAAAGTTGCCCGCTGATAGATTATAGTTGACGACGGCAGCACTGTTGCATTTGGAGTAACTGCGCGGGAAATTCAAAAAGTCACTGACTTATCAAACTGCCCTCGTATATTGGGCTTCGCGGACGGTACTCGTAGAAAATTTATGGCGGATAAGGGTAAGGAGCACCGTTTCTATGTATGAAAAAGTGTCCATCAAAACACGTCCAACAAGGGTGGCGCTACGATACCATAAATATATCACTCTTCGCGTTTTTTCACACCAATTTTTTGGTTATATTTACTGAATTATTTAGAACATCCTCAAAGATGGGATTCTGTATAACACTGCCTTATTGCACATCTACATTAAACAGAGAATCACCATGTAAAATATCATCATTCTGGACTTGTCGCTTGTGAGATATAGTGATCACTCAATTTAGAAATTTTACTTGTTAATTATTGACAGATTTTTACATAAATTAATGAAATTCCAAAGGCATTAAAGTTCAAATGTAAGTTAAAAGTTGGAAGAAAAAAATTGACAGTCATTGGGACTGTCGACAGAAAAGAAAATTTAAAAAAATTAAATATTTTTTGGATTTCCAAATTAATTGTAAGATCTCCAAGATCCATCATTTCTGATGTCTTATCCAAAAATTTTAATTTGGAAATAAGATCACTTAACAGATTCAGTAGTATTTTGGATGAATCTATCTCACGGTAATTAACATCCCAATCGTATTCAATCATTTTGGTCAGCATACACAAAATTTATCATTAACGGAAGCACGAACACGGCAATAATTTTTAAAACAGTGTTGTTTGTTGCTTTTTTTATAAGCCTGAAGATGGCTATAATACCGAAACTAGTTGGGTAGCAACATTTCTTTGTGATTTCTAAAAAAACTTTCACACTATGGAAGAACTGGATTGCAGAGAGTAGATCAAAACAAATTCACAATATTATCGAGTTTGTCTTCAGGTCTAGACTCTTAATTATAAATAATCCTCAAATGGTCAGACAAGGTTGAGCATATCTGGATTCTCGGGGTGATATTTAATGTTATATTGAGTTATTAAACAATTTTTTTCCGATTTCACGGCGCAGCTCGTTTACGCCATCAATCATCATTAAATCGTCTGATTTTTTTTACTTATTTTCTAGAATAATCCTGTTGGTACATGATTCAGTACTTTGGTACTCGCTGTTATTGCTAATTGGTGTGTCAGTATTTGGATCAACCTTTTATTTTTTTTTAATGCAACTGTATACAAGGTAGATCCGAAAACAACTTTATTAACGCAGGAACAGGGAACAAAAAAAGCTTTTAACAGAAACTGCATAACTGACAGCATCAAAAACATTGGATGATAGTTTTTTATTATTATCGTTTATTGCTTTCAGACACTTGTAAACTTTGAACCCAAGTACACAAACTCATTTTCTTATTCCACTCCATCTTCTGCAATCAGCACCTCGCAGTTTGTCATGCTTTCTTTTCTTTTAAAAACCATGACTTTTGTCTTGTTTACATTAACTTTTATTCCTTTAATTTTTAGGCCATTATGCATAATATAAGCCATCGTCTGCAACTCCTCCTCAGACGATGCTAATATGATCTGATCATCGACGTTAAAGAGACATTTTACGATCAAATCAATCATTCCCAATCCATAAACACTCTTTTTAAAATTATTTAAAAAGCTGTCTATGTATAAATTAAACAGCCATTATAAAGCCACACATCCCTGATGTTAAACCAGTCTGTGTAAGCTCCGTTTATCCTGACACAAGCACTATGTAACATTAGGAAAATCCTTCATAAACTCACTATATGCGGGCAAATTGTCAAAGGGAATATGCGGAAATTAAAAAGCAGACCTTGCAGCTAAAAAAGCCAGAACTCTTTTAAAATTAACGAAAAGTAGATGCGAATTCAATGACATTACTAATTTGGAAAAAAGTAAGGTGAAAAAAGCTGGGAGATTCGTTGGAACGAGTTAATTGAAATATCTAATAATTACTTTGCAAGAATACATCCAACTTTACCAAAGTAAATTTCTTGTATTGATAACTACAAGGTGCCAAGATCATACTCCATAGCTTTTTTTTGGAGGAAGGAAAATGCTTTACGCACTTTGTGTGTGGGACTCCCATGTAGGTATACCCGCTAAAACCCCTCCCCCTCTTCTTCTTCAACTTGGAACTACTTCCGCATTACTTCAGGGAGTTGGGTGTTTTTTTCTATTATTTTAGAACTTAAACTCCTCCTGTTTGGGCTCCTCGTTTTCTTTTTTAGAAAACTTTTTGTCCATTGACTAATAATCTCCCATTTCCTTTCACCTACCAGCATAAACTCTATGATGTTATCTGCTATGATGTTATGCTCGTTCTTTGTGTTCCTTTCATCGCGTACAATTAAAGATGGTATGTTCCGTTGTGTCATATTCCCCGCAGTACAGGCACTCGTCAGTGCTCGCCCTTATCACGGAGTACAGGAGTAAAGCTTCCGTGTCCTGACAGAAATTAAGTCAGATAGTAGTTTACTTCTCCGTGTTCCTTTTTTGTCCACCTTTCCGGAATTAGTCTGCGCGTCCAAGATCCTTTCTATGCGTTCTTCCAGACCGTCTGCCATTTCCTGATTAAATACATTGTTTTTCTTTCCTTTGCCATGTGCTTAATTGGTGGTATGCCTGCGATGACTAGGCTGGCTTCCTTGGAAACTGTTCTATATGCACTGGCAATTCTTAACGCCATTTTTCTCTGTACTCCAGCTAGCCTCTGTAAGTTTTTCTTGGCGTGCAACGCTTGTTCCCATACAGTCGCAGCATAATTGAGTTGGTACTCCATAGCCATTACTAGACTTAAAACTAAACTATGGCAAATTTCCCTCGCATCTTTACAAATTGGATCTTGCGGGAATAAAATTTGCTTTTGTAGCTCTTGTAGTTTAAGCAATATTACTAGCTATTTTAAAACAGTAGGCTGGTTAATCGCCTTATACAAGAGACCAAAGAAGAAGCTCTAGTGAACTAAACCATCTTTTATTTTTTCCGGATGTTTAGATCAACAACTATATTGTTAAAAACCAGCTATTTCCGTTAAAGTAATAAATATCAGTGATGAGCAGTTTGGTTTTCGTGGCGGTATGGGTACCCGTGAAGCGTTGTTCTTCATGCGAACACTTTTGCAAAAGAGTGTTGAATTTCGTAAAAACATTTACGTATGTTTCATCGATTTCGAGAAAGCCTTTGATAACGTACCACATACACTACTGTTTCAATGCTTAGATCTAATTGGTCTTGACTCATATGATGTAAGACTGTTTAAAAACCTTTACTATAACCAGACTGCTAGAGTAAAAGTGGAACAAGAGATTTCAGAAAAAGTTCCTATTAAACGTGGCGTTATGCAGGGATGTCATGTCACCAATGCTTTTTAATGTCTACTCAGAAACTGTCTTTGAAGAAGCGCTGAAATATCGCCATGAAGGTGTTAAAATTGGTGAAGAAGTAATTAACAACATTAGGTACGCTGATGATACTGCTATAATGGAAGAAAGCCTTGAAAACCTACAAACACTACTAAATGCAGTAAACAATGCATGCAAGGAAAAGGTTTTAAGTGTCAACACAAAGAAAACGAAGTGGATGGTTGTCGGTAAAATTAATATTGAGTATCCAAAATTAAAATTAGATGGTAAAATTCTGGACAGAGTACAACACTTTAGGTATTTGGGTAGCTGGATGGACTGTAGAGTTAAAAGCGATGAAGAAATCTCAACCAGAATAGAACTGGCACGTAAAAGATTCACTAGTTGGCGTTCTGTACTATGTAAGTCTTTCGATGAACATCCGTCTAATAGTATTAAAGTGCTACATTTGGTCTGTTTTGCTTTATGGATGTGAAACCTGAACACTGAAAGTAAAGCATCTAAATAAATTGGAAGCGTTTGAGTTATGTTGCTATCGCCGTATGCTAAAGATTCCGTGGACAGCACACGTAACTAACGAACATGTGTTAGAATCACTACATAAAGAGCGAGAATTGACAAACACCATCAAAATAAAAAAAGCCGACATATGATAAGGGAGCATAAATATCACAAGCTCCGATTAATTATCCAGGGCAAAATAGAAGGAAAGCAATGGATTGACAGAAAACAGCTTTCTTGGCTTCGTAATATTAGACATTGGACGGATCGAACAGTCGAAGAACTGTTTCATGTAGCTACCGATCGAGAAGCTTTCCAACAAATTGTCGACTCTATGATAGCCAACGCCTGAACGCTTGATGATAGCCAACGTTTGAAAACAAGCATGGCACACAAAGAAGAAGAAGAATAAATGTCGGATTAAATTACAAAAACTGCTAATTGGGATTAAGTAATTGAGGCGCTGCCATTATTACAAGTAAAGACGATTAAGGTTGTGGATTTAATATCTGAGAGAAAAGATATCGGCGTCCTTTTGGCTTTAGCAGGAAGTCGTTTCGAATACAATAACCGATCATTATTTTCGAAATTGCACTTTACACAACAAACACCGCAGGTAAGCGCCAAATGATCAAACAAGCACATTTCTGTTGGAATTGAAATCCTCCGCAAATGTGCGCATTGTCATCCGTTTCTGATTTGTGCCCTCAACTAACAAAAGCGCCATTGGAAACCGACCAAGGCGAAGTAGGTGCTGCTACACCTTTCCAATTGATGCCGATTATATTTTACAACATCTGTTTTAATTACAGGTCGTCCCCAGCATAACATTTAGTAATACAGGGTGTCCTAGTCGAAGCTGACACGTTTTAAATACGAGAGCGGTTTGATAAGACAGTGACTTTTTGAATAAAACAAATTTTTTTCCGCAAATAAACATTTTATTTTTCTACATTATCACTTTTTAGCTTGATACATTTAGTCCAACGTTTTTCTAATTTTTTTATTCCCTCCAAATAATAGGTTTTTTCAAAGATCTCAAAATACGCGTTTGTTTCGGTAATGACTTCTTCATTCGACTCAAATCTCTTACCGACCAGCCATTTCTTTAGGTTTGGAAACAGAAAATAGTCGCAGGGGGCTAAATCTGGAGAATATGCAGCACTTTCTTCTTCGCCAAATGCGGCCGTTCAAATCAACGTCGAATCTGTTCAAAAGCTTTGAATAATATTCGCCGGTGATCGTTTTACCTTTTTTGAGGTAATCGATGTGAATGACACCGCGTACATCCCAAAAAACTGTGGCCATGACCTTGTTGGCTGACAGATTCTGTTTCACCACGTTTACGTTTACACCGAGCAACCCACTGTTTCGATTGTTCCTTGGTCTCTGGCGTGCTGTGATGGATCCATGTTTCATCCACAGTAACAAAACGGCGCAAAAATTCGTCCGGATTACGGCTGAACATCGCTAAACACTCTTTTGAAGTGGTCACACGATTGCGCTTATGGTCGAGTGTGAGCAATCGCGGCACCCATCTCGCAGAGAGTTTTTTCATGTCCAAATATTCGTGTAAAATATGATGTACCCGTTTAGTTCAGATAGCTTCAGCCAACTCACGCACTTTCATTCTCCGATCATCCAATATCATTTCATGGATTTTATCGACGATTTCCGGCGTGATCACTTCTTTTGTGCGACCTGGACGTTCGGCGTCACTAGTGTTGGTACGACCACAACGGAACTCTGTAAACCACTTCTTAACCATTGAAATTGATGGTGCCGAGTCCCCGTAGTATTTATCAAGTCTTTCCTTAGTTTCAGTGATGGATTTTTGACGTAAAAAGTAATAAATCAGCACACGAAATTAACTTTTTTCCATTTTCGTAAAAATTCACGAGGTTGTCTGCTTTGAACGGCTATCAAACACCAACTGCACGACGTAGCATGCTCAAAATTAGAAAGTTGCCCACTGATAGGTTATAGTTGACGGCAGCACTGTTGCATTTGGAGTAACTGCGCGGGAAATTCAAAAAGTCACTGACTTATCAAACTGCCCTCGTATTCACTGCGTTTTATTGAATTGAAATGTGTTTTGTTATCGTCGCAAAATATTTCTTATTCGTACAAATATGGTGATTAAAAAAATGGGCATGCGTAACTTGAGTTTTATGGGTTAATTTTTAATTAAATGGTCAGCAAACTAACTTTATCAAACGCAATACAAAGTTCCGGTCAGATCTATTTTCGACTTATCTTCCACTTTCAAACACTTTCAGAAGAAATTTTCCTTCGGCTTACTACCAACTTGGCAAAGTGCCAATAATCTTAAGTTTGTCGAGCTCGTTTTTAATGAATATTCATATCAAAAACAATTTTAGCTGTTTTCCAACGACCTATTCAAACGGAAAGAATCGGTGATGGTCTTTGATGTATGGATTAAATAGATATCGTCAAAAGTTTGCGTTTTCGTAAAAATTCCTATTTGTTCCCATCACAAAATAATACAATGCTGCTCAGTAACGAACGACGTGAAAAAAATGAATGAAAGATGGCGCCTCCATGTCCCGTCTACCATTGTTGCGCACCTAACCTAAAAGTGTGATGGGATCTCTTTTGTGTGTCAGATGAGAGAAGAGAGAGATAGAGAGAAAACGAGAGTCGGTTGTGAGCGAGAGATGCATTTGTCATTTGTTTAATCGCATTCCAACGTTTCGTTCTTTGTCCGTCCGTCTACCGCCGCTCGCCGACCGCAACTTTGGATTGACAGCGTGCCGTGATAATCCTATGTGCCTAGAGCCGGTGTTGGTGGGCCCAGTAGCGTATCCATACAAAACGTTTTACATTTTTAACACTCTTATTACGAGCAAATACATAGAACACCAAAGAAAATGGATGACCAGAGGACACTCGAGAAAAAAAATAAAACAAAGGAAACGGGCAAAATACTAAAGTATCTGATTAATTTGTTACTATGCAGGTTTTTATATAATTTAAGGTGTCAAATATTTAAACAGCTGCATTTTAATCATCACTTAAAAACCCAGAATCCATTTAGAAGATTAAAAGAGGCGCTTGTCGTTTGCTGCAAACGCCTTTGACTTTCAAACCTAACTAAACTTACTAATTAAAAACCTCCTTTTTACTTGGGAGTAGGCAGAGACCACTTTTTTCCGCTTGCTACACACGTCTTTCGTTTCTTCTCCTTTCATCAGCGCTTTCATACATGCTCTTTGATTGTTGGTAATCTTGACCTGGCTTTTCTTCAAAAAAATTTCGATCTGGTCGAGATACGTTTGCCTAGGTCGACCTTTTCCAACTTGCCTTATAAGTCTGTTTCATCTATCGTATTTACATGTCCAAACCATTTAACCATTCCTTTATTACTACATCTTCTGTCAGACCGCAGCGTTCCCTTATAACACTATTCCTTTTACTTTATCCAGAAGAATCACTTTAGCTAAACTTCTTAGACTACTCATCTCCGCAGCACTGATCTTACTTTTATTCGATCGAGTTTGGCACCAGGGTCTCGCCAAACTTCCATTTTATGGTTTACCCCCTCAGCTGTGTTCTCTGCTTGCTAGTTTTTTCTCAAACAGGTCTCTCCGTGTGGTGGTTGATGGAGTTTCATCTGACTCTCTACTAATAAATGCTGGTGTTCCGCAGGGATCAATTCTAGCTCCAACACTATTTCTACTTCTACACTACACTATTTCTTCTTCTACCTGTCTGTCGAAAAGTAGCCTCGAGCTGACAGCCCAATTTTATTAGGTTATTTATTATTCAATGATTTTAACTCACAAATTATAAAAATTTAATTTTTCATACTGCAAATAATTCGAATATCCAAAAAAACCACTGTCGGCAGTCCCAATTATTATTGATTATTTTTTATTGTTGTTTTACTTTAAAAAATATTTCATCCAAATTCACGTAATACCCCATTAAAAATAAAGAAGCCAAATGACATGGCCAAAAATTTGAAATAATTGTTGTATATAAAAAAAATTGCCACTTCTATGATTTCTAATAGTCTAATAGTATTGTGTACAATGGTAATAGCTAACACCTTTTCTTTCTGATAAGTAAATCCAGACAAATTCCGTCCGAAAATTGAGCCCTATTGGCGCCAAGAAATTTATCGCATTGTCAAAAATTCTTTGTATTCTGCACGATTTTGTAGAAAAATAGTAATGTAGTACAATAAATACTACACATATTTCCGTATTAGAAAAGCCATTGTATAGTTTTGTTAGGAATGTTAAGGGTACCTGTTGTTGAGGGTGAGAACTGGTGATATATTCTTCCAAAGTTTGTTTTATTGTATTTACCATTAAAGGATGCTTTTCTATAGAATTTAACATCAATGTTTGATCGTTTCAAGGGATAATGGTAAGAAAAATAAATTAGGGACGTAAGAAATATACGAGGGCATTAAATTAAAGGGCTCTTTAAAAATTGGTATTTTGTAAAGTGCATATAAACTTTATTCTATCACAAATTTTTAATTAAATGCTGTTAAAATATAAAGGGAACTAGAAAAGTTTTGCAATATAACGCAACCACGTAACGCAGGAGTCTGAGTGTTGGTGCATGTTAAGACGTGTTCATACTTGCACACCAACCGTTGTGCCAAGCCGGTGGGCTCAGTTGTTTGTCAACAGTGATAATTTAAAGTGCGTGCTATGGTATCTTGGTCACGAAATGATTCTCTCGTGGTTTTGCTGTATATCTTCGTTCGTGGTTTAAACATAGACCAGTGCTTAGAAGAAATGACTCTTGCACTGAGTTGTCCACATTGTACTACACCCTTCAGGTGGGGAAGCCACCAACGTCCGATACGGAGGAAAACGTTACTGCTGTGAAAAAAATGCTTGACGAAGACAGGCGAGTTACTTACGTCCAGATTGAGAAAACCTTATGCCTAATGCACCAGCAACTCGTTCAATTCTGAACGATCATTTGCACGTGACCAGATAACACGACTTGTAAAATGGTGTCGGAAGACGCTAAAAATGAAAAGGGACAATCTCGGAATGTGAGCAACATCGTGACAGGTGACGATACTGGGCTGTACTATTACGATGTGCCGACCAAGTCTCAAAACAAAGTTTTTGGTCTTTCATGACGAGGATACACCCGTAGCAGTCAGAAAATCCCGATCAGTAAAGAAGGAAATGATAGCTGTATTTTTCAAATCAAGTGGAATTGTGGAGCGTGTTGTGTTGGACACACAAAAGACAGTCACAACTAGGTTAGGTTAGGTTAGGTATCGTGTGAGTGGGGCGTGGTCGCCCCTCCACCTCGACCCTTAGTAGGTCTATTGTGGCTCACCCCTAGAGGTTACAGTTCACCGTACAATCCACGAAGTTCATGGTTGTAAAGGGTGAGAATTTTTTTGAAATCGGTAGGTTCTAGGTTGGTGTAACCAAATATGTTGAACCTTATTCTTCGGGGCATGAACATAGTATATGTTTAGCAACAAAACCGACAGTCCGTTTGTTGGTTCAGACCTATCTTTCTGAGGTGTTATCTTAGACGACAGTGTCCTGTAAGCAGTCCCGTTAAAATTCGCAGGTCATTTCTGATCCATTCCAGGATCTGCTCAGTTGTGTTTCTTGAGAGTTTAGGTAGAAACTCATCCGAGTGAGTTAACCCTGGTATATCTGACCAGTAGGTGAGTATTTTCCTCTCCGCCCAGTCCGAAATAATTGTTTTGGCGACACTTGTGGTGACTCCAAAAACCCGTTTTGGTCCAGTGAACGCAGATTTGGCCTCCTGTTTTGCAAGGGTGTCGGCTTTTTCGTTTCCCCCCACCCCCTGATGCCCAGGTACCCATAGTAGGGTCACCCTGTTGTTCGCACCAAGGTACTCTAAGGATTCGATGCAATTCCATACAAGTTTAGAATTTATCTTGTTGGATCTCAGAGCTTTTAAAGCAGCCTGGCAGTCACAGCTAAGTGTTACACTGAACATTGAGCATTATAATTAAAAATTTTTGGGGTGGAAACCAGTTTAGGACGAAAGAAAACAAACTTCTCGCTCTTGTTAAATCGCCGACGTTTTGATCTTTATTTTAGATCTTTCTCAGGGCTTTTTAATTCGTGGGAGTTATAATTAATTGAAACACAAAGATAAAGATCTACCAAATATGATTAGACCAGTGATATATGGAAGCCAAGCCTGGACAGTAACAATGAGAAACGTAGAAAGGCTCCTAAGTTATGAGAGAAAAATACTCTTCGGTCCGATACCAGAAGAAGGATAAAGAATAAGATACAACCACGAACTAAGGTAACATTTATCAAAATATTAAGACTGAAGTGGGTTGGACATATGACTATAGTGTCAAATGAAAGGACGCCAAAAAGGATATATAAGGCACAATTCGAAGGAACAAGGACCAAGTGAAGACCTCGACGTCGATGGGCGGAAATCGTCGCGAAAGATGCAGCCGAACTCCCACGAGTGATAAACTGGGAAAAAGTAGCCATGAGCAGAAACGATTGGAGAAGGAATATAGGGGGGGCCTGGGTCCAGTAGGACTGTAGTGCCATGGAGAGAGAGAAATAAAGCATAACTTTAATTAATAAAAAACAAATTGTTTTATTATGTAAAGCATGAAATTTAAAGTAAAAAAAAATGTATAGTACAGCAGAGGAAACGTAAGAAAAGGATTATTATGAAAGAATGCAGTAACAGCTTATTATTCTGTAACAATTAGGGCAACATGCTATTATCTTTATATATAAAAATTGTTTTTGCCCGCATGATAGTGCATGATGCCATGATGTCATGATGAAGATGAAGGTAAAGGAGAACCTAACAATATTAGCCCCGATGCTCTTCTCCGAAAGAAATTATCGCAATAAAAAAAGACTGGATTCGAATGAAAATTCACAACGGGTGAAAAGTTAATCATGTTGAACTTAAAACTCTCTCCAGATTTGCACGCAGATATTTATCACCTTCACCAGACAGTATTGCCAGCGAACAACTATTTGGTAGATTTGGGTTAATAAATGATCCACTTAGGAACAGGTTGAAACTCTAGGCTTAAAATGCTAATAAGTAAAACCAAAAACTGTTTTACTTTTTTTCTCGAAATATGATTTAATTAACATATTAAAATTAAATAGATTTTCTTTTACTTATGTACTTAAAATTGAAATGGGTTAAAAAAATTCTGAAATCCGCATCTGCGTCAGCGTCCGCGTCCGCGTATGTCAAAATTATTGCATCCTCAACAACCTTGGTTCACGCAACGTTGCATTTTACTAGAAAAGTGTTTTTATATAATTTTTAAACTGAACTTCCCACGGAAACGGAAAATTCCGAGCGTTTTGCAAAGTTTGGATAAAAACAATTCGAAAAAGTAAAAGGTTTAAAAATGATTTTTCGAGCTGAACACCCATAAAAGGTAGTATTTTAAAGGATTTGTAGGATTGAAAAGACAACAATTGAACTAATAACGAAATGATTTTAAATACTTAATAATCCTTTTGTTTTTTTTTCAGCGATATCTGACAAATGACAATATGTATGACACCTACAACCTACACACATTAATATTTTTCTTATTTGTTTTCACATATGTATAATTTTAAGAATAACCGTTAATAAGTATCAATATCAACCAAAAGTATTAATGTAGATAGTGAAAATAAACGTTTGTATGTATTAAAAACTAATAGACTAATCAACCGGAGTGTTAAGATTCGCAGAAGTTGCAAAACAGAAATAAATAAATATAATTTAAGGTTGTTTGATGACGCTGACGAAAAAAATGATGGTAAGTATACCGGATTAAAGGTTTCAGGACCGAAAGGTCCTTTTAAACTAAATGACATCGCGGTTTAAGACCGTTTACATTAATTCTATCCCAAAACAAAACTACATAGCTTTATCTGCGTTACATCAAACTCTTAAACTAAATTATTTTGACAAAATTGGTATCACAATTTCGGTGTTTATATTTTGTATGAATAGCAACCCCGTTAATTGGAAGTTTTGATACGCTTGTGTGTATAAATTAAAAGTTAATGAACATGCCAACAGGCAAATCATACCGAGATGCTGTATCAGTTGCAAGATAGATACTTAAGGTCACTAAATCGTGTTATGATAATTTGTTGTAAAAATAAAGGAATTTGTATTACTATTAAACCTAAAAAACTACAATTTGTTTCATAAAAGAACTTCTAAAATGATGACGTATTTTTTAATTTTCTGAACATTTCGAAAGGAAAATAATTTCAGTAAATAATCCTTTACTTAGCAAATAATTTAAACTATACCTACAACACGTCTATATACATCGGTAAAAAGGCATTTCAACTATTTAAAATTCTCATTTTTGTTGCATAGAAAACATTATTTATCATATATACTTTTAAAAAAAGATTTGGATTTATTTTATTTAGCGTTTGGCTACGTCACAGGTTCGTATATAACAAAAATAATAAAATTTCACAAACTCTAAGGTTACAAATATATTCTATTGACTCTTGTCGTAATCATAAAATCGGATGGGTTGCCACTGTAGGAACTAATTGGACAGTCCTCTACCAGGTGTTTAATAGTTCGTCTTTCAGCGCCGCAGTCACAATTTGGGGATGGTATTTTTCCCCATCTGAAAAGTGAGTCAGAGCACTTGCCGCAATTCGTCCTTATTCTATTAAGTGTTGTCCCGTTTCGTCTTGGTTGATCAAAACCCTCTGGCTTGCTTGTAACGAATGGCATATCCCGGTTGGCAGGTATGGCCTTCTTCTCCCATTCTTCTTTCCACCGCTCAATGATGTTGATTTTAAGATTTGGAATGAGCCGAATATAACATTAAATTAGTCTGTTAAGCTCAACAGCATTCCAAACGTCGTTTAAGAATTTTCGATGATGCCTAAAGTATATGGAAAGAGTTTTTTTTTGATATCCTTTAATACTGTAATCTGTTTCATATAAATATAATTGTAGAAGAATTCAATTGACATAGTTGGTATTACACCCAGTGGTGTATACCTTGGGAACTAAAGGTTTGGTCTATGAGCACTGCTTGAAATAGTCTATAGATTTATATAATTATGCATGAACGTTGAGGTCCAGTGGGTCTCGTCTTTTCAGTATTCTGGTTTGTAGGGGAATTAGAAGGTCGTTTGCTAGTGTCTTGGGATGGTCTTTGTTTTTTATGCTGAGATGTGAGTTGCGATTCATAAACCAGTAAATCTTTCTGTATATCATGTTAAGTTCTATTCTTTTTGTCCATATATGTTTTCTCCATGTTAGTCGATTGTAAAGGTAAATTCCCAAGTATTTGACGTTAGTTAGTGAGTTAGTGCTGCCAACCTAAGATAACAAAATGAATGCAAATTCTATCAAGGCTCTTTAAAATAAATTAAGCGTTTTTAATGAAAACTTAATTTTAAGTATATTTATATATAATAAAAAATATATTAAATATTATTTTATGATTTCCTGACTATTTTTAAATCAGTAATATATCCTGTGAGGAAAAAGTATGGAAACCCCGGAAATTCGGAAAATCGCACGAGGTTAGTCGTGAAACAAAGGTCATACCCTAGGTAACTTTCAACGAGGAATCCAACGGTGACCTCTGATTTGACCTTTAACCTCATTTTGAAGGTTATTTTAAGGTCAACCTTATTTTTTTCAACGGAAACTCCTATTTTTTATACCGGAATCGAAAAGAGCGAGACATTTTACGGGTGAGAACAATTCAAGTCCGAAGATAGCGTGATCCCTAATCCTCCTTGAAACTATGTCTTTTGAAAATCATCACCTCTTAAGGCTTAGATAGTTGTAACGACTAACCTAGTGCGGTATTCCGAATCTTCCGGGGTTTCCATACTTTTTCCTCACCCTGTATATAAAATATCTGTGGCAACAACGCATTGTTGACACATTAGTGTCACTAACCTCCAATTTTTGGCTTCCTTGGTCGATTATTTTTACAGTTTGTAATACAGTGTAGTTTCTATCTTTTTATTTATTACATGATGTCGCAAGCAAGGTGGAAGGGAAAATTTGTAAAAAGTAAAGTTAAAGATGTTCAGCTGAAAAGAGCAGCCAATGCGAAAGATTTGGCGAATAAGCGAAGAGAAATAAAAGCTTTACTGGAACCAAACCAAAACACGGATTTTGTAGTCAAAGGATCTCGTTTAGTTAATCTAGAATACATGGCACAAAATATGTACTGCAAAGAATGTCATGAGCCTTTATTGTTACAAAGTATTGAACGTGAAACCACTGTATACTTGTACAGTTCAGTCTATACAGTCTTTACAGTTTATTAAACAATGCCGAGCTCTTCTTTTAAGTTTATATTTAACTTTTAAAACTACTAGAGAACTATATTGTTATAATTTACTTGCAAAAAACAAGCAACAACATCATTACGTTCGCGTGGCTATAAGAAAATCATAACCTTTACGCGATAAAAGTAAACAAACTAGCGCTGCAGCGTTGCCACGTTTTTCATTCTTTTCATCGGGATAAATAAAACGGTATTACATTTTTCATTAAAATTGATTATTTCTCCTAATTATGTGCGATGAAGTATGTTTAAAAAAAATGCAAATCAATCTACAAATTTTCAGCTTTCATGAGATATTTTATTTTTTAATCATCAATGTTAGAAGTAGTTAAAAATTGAGCTACAAGGACTTAATCCTACACATCTACATAAGAACCCATGTTCATTTTAGCTATATTTGAAAAATATTTTCTCAAAAAACAATGCGATAAAAAATATCGAAAAAAATTGTGGTTCTTTTTTAGATCATCAAAAACCGTTTTTTCAACATTTTATGCCAAACTCACTGTTATTATGTAATCATGGAACATCCTTAAGACAGTACGCCACGTGTTAATTCACATGTTTCATTATATGTTTTGTTCCAAGCAGTTAGCTTTCAATTGTATTTCGTTAACGCTTAAACAAACAAACTTTAATTGTTCTCGCAATATAGTGAAATTTTGAATAATTTGGACAAGCATGGAATTTCAATCTCGACATCAACTTAATCGCGATTGGAGAGATCCAGAGTAAGAAATCCTTCGAGTTGTACATACAACCTCAAACTCTAGAAGACTCCATTCTATGGTAAGTGGATTTTTCTTTTTCAAGTTGGTATTTTTGAAACGTTTCTCTTTTAATTGCAATTCTCAAGTCTTATTACTTCTACCCGATAACCAACAATTTGGTCATTCGAGCCAGATTTAATAATTTTTAATTTGGTCTTAAATCACAATATGTAAAATTCTTCTTCTTCTTTAAATGCCCATTCGTTCCGAATATTGGATAGGATGACTTTGTTCACGGCTGCTTTAAATAGTTCGGTAGTAGTTTTTGTGAACCATGTTCTTAAGTTTTTAAGCCATAATATTCTCCTTCTTCCTGGTGGTCTTCTGTCATAAACTTTACCTTGGAGAACGGACTTTAAAAGGTGATATTTGCTTTCGTTGCTCATAATATGTCCGAGGTACTTAAGCTTTCTTCTCTTGATGATGTTCATTACTTCCAAGACCTTCTTCATTCTCTCCATCACTGCCTTGTTGGTCACACTGTTCACCCATGAAATTCTCAGCAACATCCTGTAAAGCCACATTTTAAAGGCTTCGAGTCTTCTTTGTGTTGCCTCGGTTAATGTCCATGACTCCATCCCATAGAAAATAATCGAGAAAATATAGTATCGGAGGAGTCTGATTTTGATGTCGATGTTGAGGCTGTGACAGTTTAGCCATTTAAATTTATAATTTAAAAGGGCTTGCCCGTAAATAAATAAATAAATCTCCTGTGAGTGGTCCCAATTATCCTTGATCATGGTTTCCAAATAGGTGAACTGTTTTACTCTGTCTATTGGTGTGTTGTTGATCGTTAAGCCATATCTTTCACCAGTTATTTACCATGCATTTGGATTTACTTATGTTAATTTTTAAGCCATAGTTACTGCTGACGTCTTTTATTTTGTTCATTAGTTCTTGTAAGTTTTTCATGTTGTCAGTGAAAACCACAGTATCATTTGCGTATCAGATGTTGTTCATCCAGTAAAATTCCTATATCGGTATTCTCAAGGGCCTCTTTAAAGATTTCCTCAGAGTAAAGATTAAATATGAGTGGTGACAGAATACAGCCCTGCTTAACTCCTCAAATAATGTTTACTGTGTTGGTTTCCTCTTCCATATTAATTTTAATAGTAGCTGATTGACAGTAAAGGTTTCGAATGATCCTTAGATCTTTATCATCCATCCCCGTATTCATCAAGACGTCTATCATCTTTTCGTGTTTTATTCTATCGAACGCCTTCTGGTAGTCTATAAAACAGGAAAAAATATCACAGTTCATATCTCTACAGCGCTGAAACAATACTTGTAGACAGAAAAGTGCATCTCTTGTATCCATGCCCTTTATACATCAAAATTGTGTATGTGACACTCTTTCTTCGTAGATCCTACAGATTCTTCGATGAATGATTTTGAGGAACAGCATTAGCATGTGACTCATGATTGTTCTGTAGTCACCACATGCTTTGGCTCCCTGTTTCTTTCTTTGGTAACATTATGAATTCAGAGATTAATCATTCTTCTGTAATGTTCCCAGTATTATAGATGTTATTAAAAATGCCAGTCAGGAATGTGATGGGCTCATTGTCAAGAAGCCTGAGGAATTCAACAGGGCCATTCCTAACTGCACCCAGTCATAAAAGCGATTTCTTCTTTAGCCTCATTTTTCTGGCAGTATTTGTATTTCCTAATAATTAAAAATATGTAGGTAAGGACAGTTTATGACAAAAATTCATTTATTACCTGCAAATGGACATTTTATTTTCAGTGACACATAGAGTTTTCTTTCTTCAAATACGATACCATCAGGTGAAAACCTTCTAGCCAAGAATATTGCTTAAAAATTATGAATCCAGTTTCAACATCTTGGATTATATTTGTATTGTTTAAATCATACTTATTAATTACTTACTCATACTTATTTATATTTAGAACAATCCACTTTTCCTACAAAATCACTAAACAACACAACGAAATTACAAAAAATCATGAGAAAAGTAACTAGGAGATAAAACTAAAACAGACCCTGCCTTTGATATTACTTACAGTCCTTTATGTTTGTTTACGTTTCGAAGCGCCCTCAACGGTAATTGCAAACGCCAACAGACCAATAAATCCGTTCGAACCTACGTCATTCAAAAGTAAGAACCGGAAAAAGCACTATTCACAACAGTACTGCGTAATAAATAACGTTGAATATTTAGCATTAAGTTTTATTATCATAATTATTGCTGCCTCTTTAAACAAATTAATATTACTGATTTGGAGTTCATTCAATTAATAGGTATTATTTTTGTGTGATCTTAGTTTAACTATTTTTATCATTTTTTTAAATATAGATACAAAGACTTTGATTAAAATCTTTTAGAATCTACGGTTCGAAAATTTTATTTTTCATGCCCAATTAAATGTACAATATCACTGACTTCATCTAATAATAAAGCAGCTGATCTTCAACGAAAGCAGTTACCTGTAATTTTGCCAGCATTATCTAATTTTTTTTTATCGTATGGCAACACATCAGGAGCATGTTATAAAAATAAATACATAAAAAAACGAAGATTTGCACAATTGCTTAAGTACAATGTGTAAATGATTAAACATTAAATAACAAATAATATGACAAACAGTAAATTTAGCTTTGGTCACAGAAAGATATCTAGAATGCGAATGTCCATATTGACAGACAATATGGATTTCGACAACTTCGGTCTACTGGAGATTTGCTGGCTTATGTCACTCAGCTCTGGACAAACACTACTGAAAAGTTTGGTGAATACCGTGCAATAGCCTTGGATATATCTAAAGCCTTTGACCGCGTTTGGCACCAGGCATTGTTAAGTAAATTATCTGCATACGGTCTCCCAACCAAACTGCGCCAATGGCTCTTGAGCTTCATGCAAGATCGCTCCTTACATGTGGCAGTTGACGGTATTTCTTCTGATGCGTTTAAAACTAATGCCGGGATCCCCCAGGGTTCCATCCTGTCTCCCACCTTATTTCTTTTACACATCAACGACCTGTTGAAAACCACCACGAACCCCATTTACAGTTTCGCAGACGATAGCACACTTGTCTCAACTTTCACGTCCTATCGATCACTTTCGGTGAATGATACAAATAGACTCAGACAGGAACAGGTTGATTCCATCAATAGAGATCTTAAAGCAATCGTCGAGTGGGGAACCAACAATCTTGTTCAGTTTAACGCTCAAAAAACACAAAGTGCCACGTTTTCCAAGAAAGTGAATTCCTCAAATCATCCCATCACAATGTCCGAAAATACCCTTGTACCAAGTCCTTCCATCTCGATTTTGGGAGTCACGGTGTCCAATAATATGTCTTGGCATGACCATGTTGCTAACATCGAAAAGTCGGCAAGCCAGAGGCTAGGTTTTCTGTGGAAAGCCAGAAAGTTTTTTACTCCTGATCAACTGTTGACGACGTACAAGGCTCAAATCCGACCTCTACTGGAGTATTGCTCGCACATTTGGGGTTCAGCACCAAGGCATTCTCTTCGTCTTCTAGATTCCATTCAGAAAAGAGCCATTCACTTGATAAACAGCTCAACTCTCACAGATACCCTTTACCCTCTAGTACATAGAAGAAAAGTTGCAGACCAGTCATTGCTATACAGATATTTCCATGGCAGATGCTCCAGAGAAATAAAAACTCTTGTACCACCATTGGCCACATTCGGCCGAAGAACTCGGCACGCTGATTAGTCTCACCCATTTACTCTCAAGATTGACACTACTAGGACCAATCTTCATCAAGAATTGCGGACTTTATTGATGGCTGACCATATCTTGCGTTAAGATTTTTTAGATTTCAAAAGTTTTTAAAGTTTAAAGTTTTTAAAGGAGATAAAACACAATAAATACCATAAATAATATTTGTGTATTTTTTTATGGAATTTCTACAAAACTCTATTACCATTTATTTACTTTTTTAAAAGTACGATAATAATAAAATGTTAATGATTCTCCGAAAAATAATAAATATAGGAGTAAATTTATCTATTTCCCCTCGTAAACAATTTTTTTAGCGCCATAGCATAAGAATGTGTCACAGTCTCACACCTAAAAAACCAATACCGAAAAGAAGCTACAAGTTTTAATTTAATTTCTTAGAATTTTAAACCACGGTAGCATCAAAAATATATTTCAAAAATGATAAAAATGCGTCAGTAACGTGCTTAAAAACTAAAATAACAGGATAAAAATGTTTTTCAAACGTACTAAGAAATGGAAAAAAAGTTAAATTACACTGAAAATTATATGAAATAATACATAACCCAATTCTAGAACCTACTTCATTTAATTTTTTTAATCGTATGATACGCTGAATATTTTTGTGTACCTACTTAAAATCCAAATCAGATATGGGGATGCACCACAACACTTAAGCCCCTCGTACATTCGCCCTGAAGGAGGATCACTATTAGGCACTCAACCAGCTCATTGTTCTAAAGTAGGTGGTGATATTGCCCAGAGGAGATTCCATTAGCTCATTCAAGGATGTCTTTTTTTTTCCATTATGGATTTTCTCTCTACTATGTTTAGGTAACAAAGAAATTTCCCAAGATTTGGCACCATATTAAAATCTGGAGTTTCTTTTTACAAAATAGTACAAAACTTATTAAAAGTAAAAACCGTTTAGTTTCCGTTTATTTTTCCTCGTTCAGTTTGTGGTTGATTTTCTAATGACATTTCATCTCTAAATTTTCGCGAACCAGTGGCAGGTCTAAGTACGAGAATTTCCAATAACTGTGAAAGGTAAAAACGATATCTGATCAAATTACGGAACGCGACTGCATATAAATGACAGATGAAATGACAATACGTCAACGTCAAAAAAAAACGCAAGTTTATTATTATGTTAACTCCAATGGAATCTTAATAAAAAGGAAATTAAACGTTTTAAAGAGATCCATTTTATACAATTAGTATTCCTTGTGAACTAAAAATAACGCTGTCAGAGGCAGTGAGTTTATCAGACAAAAATAAAAAATTAATAAACTTATTAATAAGTTACTTTAAGCTACAGAAATCACCGTGTAAAATTACTGTTTTCCTACTATAAAGTAGGGGTTGATGATTACCTGAATAACTCTTTTTCCAATACATAAAAGAGCTAGTAACATTTCACAAGCCCGATTAGAAAGCCAAACTTAAAACAGTCTTATTTAAGAATTTGAGGAAGTATAAGACTGAAATAAATTTTTAATGAGAAGTTACATTAAGAGTTTTCTGATTCTTATTAGAACAGCTGTAGAAGAAGCTACAAAAGATTAATATTTTAAGCTGCAGAAATAATCGTGTAAAAAATTACTGTATTTCCACTATAAAGTATAGGTTAATACTTATCTCAATGAATAAAAGAGCTAGTACCATTTCACAAGCTTGATTAGAATGCCAAACTTAAAAACAGTCTTATTACAAAAAAGAAACATTTATAATTATGGTTTTTAAAGTAAAGGAATTTAAAAAAGAATGAAACTGAAATAAAGTTTAAATGAGAAGTTACATTAATTGTTTTGTGATTCTTATAAGCACAGAAGAAATTTCGTAAAGATTATTATTTATTTTAAGCTATAGATGTAACAGTATAGAAAATATTCCTACTGTAAAGTATAGATTGGTAATTATCTGAATCTTTTCCCAATGAAATTTAAGAGCTAGTAACATTTCACACGCTTGGTTGAAAGGCCAAACTTAAAAACAGTCTTACTGCAAAAAATTTAAACATCTTTTGAGCACGTGTTTTAAAATTGTGCTGCAACAAAAGAACGTCTCACGATTGTTTGGAGATAGACACGGCTTAAGCACTGTTTGAATTTAAACACCCGTAAAAGCTTTTTTAGCAAATGTTTTACCTTGTCCCGTCACATTATTTGACAGAAATGTGACACGATATTATATCATTAAAGTGATTTATTGGGCATAGAAAGGTAAGACTGTATGTAAAACAGATAAACGAATGCTCTGCTGTATTTCCAAAAACAAGGTCTGCTAAGCGTTGTCTACAAAATTTTGGGGTGGCAAAATTAAGCTGTGATTAAACAGGTTTTAAGACAGTGTTTAGCTAAACACGCGTTATACCAGTGTTTTGTAGTCAGACTCAGTCTAAGAAGAAACTAATCTGTTCTAAGTAAGAAGTTCTCAAGTGTATAGAGTTGCACAAAATACTGATAGCATAAAATATTTCAAAAGAAATATGAATTAAAGAATAATTATTCAGGTATTAATAATGAATGAGACAATGCATTTTATTTTTGTTCTTACTGTTTTTGGGATTATTTATTTTCAAAAGTGAATACATTTATTTCCTGTGTGTTTCCTGATGTAGCTTTGTAGCTTCTTTAGAAAGAACATAGCATAGTGCTGATTCTATTCTAAAGTGTATTTGTAAAAGCTACTTAAACAAGCAAAATTGAAAAACTTATTGTTTTTTAACAATATTTACAAGGTTTTTAAATGTCAATTGCAACTAAAAAATGTAAAACTAATTTCTTTTAATATCCATCCTGTTTTTCTTACCTTGAAAGATTTATTGATTGTATCTATTTGCTAACAAAATGCGCAATAACAGAATTATGATATTTCGCTAAAAAATAAAAATTTAATTTATTTTGTGTCTAGTGAAACGCAATTTGATATTTTATTTTTAGAAATGCAAAGATATTAGTTTGTTTATTGAATATTTATTTTTGTGCATTCTTTTAAAAGGATTACACCTTAAACTACGATTTGTTTTTTGTTTACATAAAGATTTTACTATAACAACAACTCAATTGATTTTATACGCAAAATAATACCGAAGAAAACATATATACCAATAAGTAGTATATTATCCTCCTCAATGTGCGCCAGTGATAGTTTAGGCAAGTCGTATTTGGTCTTTTAGACGATAAGATTTGTCATTATACAAGGCATCCAAAGATCCCGACATGTTATACAATGAAAATAAAATTGTGATCCGGCATGCCCGGCACTTTATACCCCTATTATTTAAGTGTTATCGTGATAATCGAAAAACTACCACAGACGTACATTTTGGAAAGGTTAAAAGAAATATACATCATGAAAAATACGATTTAATTAAATATCTTCATCAGCAGAAAATATATTGAACAGCATATAAAATTTAAGATATTTTTTTAAAACAAAATAATTCTTGGCTAGAATGAACCTTCAAAATTCCCATGGTACAAAACCGACAAGGCCGACCACGTAAATGATTTTTTGTTTTACATTAGATTTAAAATGAAAAAATTTTGTTTTAGTCTTTTCTAATTGTGTTCTGTATCCGCATAGCATGACAAGAGATGGTTTTATTTAATTTTGACAAATTTGACAGTTGCATCTGCTCGAATAGATATATTCTTACACCCGAGGTGCTCGATAAACTTACATAAAACCAAAAAGCACTTTTTCCTTAATGAAAAAAAAGTTCCATTTTACAAAAAATTTTTGTAGTGCTCCATTTTAGTAATATGCAGGATTCTGCGCCTAATTTGTTAAACGTTACGAAACTATACCAACAAAGTACTAAATCCAACAAAACATGTTACCGCGCCGAACGGGGAAATGTAACAAAATAGGTTTTAAAAACTAAAAACTCTATAACATTTCCCTATGAAATACATTGTTTTTGAAAGCTCCAAACATTACCAACAAATGTAAAATCAGTCGTTCAAATGCGTTGGTAAATGGTAATTACAGGTGAAACCCAAACAAGAAGTGTCTATACACAAATAAATGACATGAAAACAGCATTGGGAAATAGGCGTATTATGTTTTATGGATACCTGACTAGAATGAAGTATTTTCCTCGAAAGGAACAGTCTCTAAGGCCAAATAAGATATTTTAGATCGCAAAAATTTTAAACAATTTGGGAACATATTAAAATTATTTGAGGCAAGGCTGAATTACGAGACATTATTAAAATAGCTATTTTCCTGTGTCATTAGCTGCTAAGAGACATAGGAACAAATGAGTCAAGGGAATGTTAGAACTTGTCGTCAACCCATTATAAGATTAATTAAATGTCGTGTCAGCAACAGCTTAAAATGTTGTTCACAGCGATCATTTCCTATATTTTTTCAAGAAATTATTGGAGAACTACTTATTTAGGGAAAGCATGTCAAGCAAATAAACAAACAAGAATAAATAACACATTCTTTTGCAACTCCGCAACAAATAATAAAATAAATAACTTGGGATAACTATATCGTTAATTTAATAGAATGATCTTCCAAAGGAGAAAAAGCTATTGAGATTGTCCAATAGAGCATAAAAATCATTTAAGATTAGAACAAGATACGACCTTTTATACCTTCGATAATTCATATAATTATTTAAGATGCAAAATCGATTGTTACTCCCACATATTTCCGACGACTGTATTTTATCTTCCAAATGATAAAATAATAAAAAGAAAAAAGGTTTATCCCGGCCATTAGTGCGCAATGCAAATGGAAAGAGCGCAAACGACGCAATATTTTAAGACCTTCCTTCATATAAAATCGGTAAATTATATTCTTCTTCTGTCGAAGAGACGTTTGCATTTTTGGAAAAAGTCGTACACAAACGGAGGTGGAAGATGGAGGCATTAAGAATCTTTTTGCCGCCTTCGTAGATTGACCGGATGTTGTGGGAGAGACGATTTATTTTAAAAACATTGGCGTCCGATAAAAGAGTCGAACAAAATTGTTGAACAAATTGATTTTGTACGATTTACAAATTTATAAACAACGTATCATGGAGCTCCATAGTTGCCAACGGGAATGTCAATTTTGAACTGGACTTTAAGATCCCCTACCTTCATCTCCTTAATACCCGTTTTAACTTCTTCTTCTAATGTGTATCCACTAACAGATGTTTGCGATAACATTTTCCATTGCTTCTCTGTTCCTTGCGGTGTGTTGTAGTGACTATATCATGTAGCCCTGTCCACTGTCTGATATTTCGGAGCCAAGACATTTTTTTTCTTCTAATCCCTCTCTGGCCTTCGATCAACAGATGCAAGAATTGATATTTCGTGTTTCACATTATATGTTCAAAATATGCAGTTTTTCTCTTCTTAATCAATTCAAACAGTTCACGTTGTTCGTTGACGCGTCTTAAAACTTCTTCGTGTGTCAGGTCCAAGGTATCTTGAGGATTCTGCGATACAGCCACATTTTAAAAGCCTCTAATTTCTTAATTACAGTCTCCTTCAATGTCCAAACCAAACGTAGCACTTTATGAATCTGAGTCTAAGGTTAAGGTCGAAATCGGAACAGGTAAACACTCTTCGAAACCTCAAGAATGCCTGACAAGCTTGTTCAATGAGACATTTTATTTCGTTGTCCGATGTCCAGTCTTAGAAAAGCCAAATGCCCAAGTACTTAAATTTGTCTACTCTTTCTATGGGCTTTTCGTTAAATGTTATGGTGGAATTTTAAAACGTATTTAGGTATTAACAGACACCGGTAAAACAGGATCCAGCACCGTCCGTTGTATAATTTTACATACCTACTCCGGCATTGAAGATAAATAGCATTAGAATTTTGCTGTCTTGAGAGAAAAATGTGCGCTGCTATTATTCAGAACATAAGTTATCTCCTTGGGTTGTTGTATCTTAGAAGGAAATGGTAAGATAGAAAAAGAATTCTGGGTAAATTCCTTGTTGACGATCAGATACTTAGCAGGCAGTTTTTGAAAATGTGGAAGTACAATCCGGATTATCACGGCCTGTTTTGGACTAATGTGGGAACAAAACCATTATCGTTCCACTACGCCACTTGACTTAAAGCAAAACAAATCGAAAGCAGTGCTCTGTTACCAATTACCAAACAGTTTAAAAACTGCTTGTTAAACAATTATACCAAGAAATCAAAATTGGGCTCATTGGTTTAACTTAAAAAAATATTAATTTAATTTTTTTAGAGAACTGCATGACTAGTGCGGCTTTCCCCAACATTCAATACTATAAAACTCGTAATAACATTTTTAATGTCACACATACCAAAATGATGATGACGCCAGCTGCGTCAAGTACCAATGAAAACCAATAAAAACGCTGGCATTGCAAAGTTTCATTTCTACATACATACATATAGTCACGCATTTTCCCGTAAGGGGTAGGCAAAGACCACTTCCTTCCAATTGCTACGGTTCTTACACAAATTTTTTGCTTCCTATACTTTCTTCAGTGCTCTCTCATACATGCTCGTCGGTTGTTGGTGCTCTTTACCTGGCCTTTCTTCAAAACAATGTTGATCTGAACGAGATATGTTCGCCGAGGTCGACGTCTACCGACTTGTCCATTCACATTCGTCTAATAAATTTGTTTCGTCAATCTTCCTTCATCCATCCTTTCTACGTGTGCAAACCATCTAAGCATTCCTTTATATATTTTTGTAACCACATCTTTTTTTACACCACAGCGTTTTCTTATCTCATTATTTTTTACTTTATCCAACCGAGTCACTCCGGCTATAATTCTTAGACTACTCATCTCCGCAACATGAATCCTATTTTCATGCTTCTTCTGCCAAACCCAACATTCACTACCATACATAAGTGTAAGAACCAACACACCTCTATGCACAGCCAGACGTGCCTTTTTTGTCATACTTTCCATCTCTCGTAAACTTTGAACCCAAGTACAAAAATTCATTTACTTGTTCCACTCTTTCTCCCTTAATCAGAACTTCAGAGTTTGTCCTGTTTTCTTCTCTTTCAAAAACTATTACTTTCGTTTTGCTTACATTTATTTTTATCCCTTTGTTTTTCGGGGCATCATGCATAACATTAACCATCGCCTGCAACTCCTCTTCAGATGACGCTAATATGACGATCACTGGCGTAAAGAAGGCATTTGACAATCAAATCATTCATTTTCAATCCATATACACTCCCTTTCAAATCATTTTAACAATCGTCTATGTAAAAGTTAAACAGCCATGGCGAAGCCACCCATCCCTGTCTCACACACTTTTCGATGTTAAACCATTCCGTGCAAGCTCCGTTTATCCTGACACAAGCAGTGGAATCCTCGTAAAGTGATTTCAGTGCTCGTATTAAACTACCGTTCACCCCATACATAGACAATTTCGACCAAAATTCACACTTTACCACTCTTTCATAGGCCTTTTCCAAGTCTCTAAAAGCGCAATAGACCTTCTAACTTTTAGCCAAGAATTTTTTGACTATACCTCGTAATGAAAAGACCTAATCCAAATATCTTCTTCCTTTTCTAAATCCTGCTTGCACATCCCATATTATCTTCTCAGTTTTATTTGTCACTCTTTTAATCAATATCTTTGCATACAGTTTGCCGACTATGCTGAGTAAACTAACACCTCGGTAGTTCTTATAGTCCTGCAGCGAACCTTTTCGATTGTAAAGCGGCATGATAACGGCTCTGCACCAGACGTCTGGTACGCTCCCACTTCTCCAAAAACGGTTAGGTTAGGTCGTACCCAGCAGCTTTACCCAATTTCATACTGTTTAACGCTTCCACAATTTTACTTTCACTGCAACTTTCACTCATGTCTCCGAATAGAGCCTGTACTTGTGTATCCTCTTTCTTTAATAAACTTTCAAAGTATTCCTTCCATCTCTCAATACGCATTCCTCTCCTTTTTCCATGCTACCATCTTGGTTTCTGATTTTTTCCAGTTGCGAGGTAGTATTTTTACCTCTGGCTGTTCTTATGCACTTCCAGAAGAATTTAATATTGTCTATCGTTATTTTATTAAAAAAATTGGACATAATTGTATAAATCTCGTAAAGTAGATTCCCAAAATATATGTACATGGAGTTTTGTTTAGAAATGCCAAAAATTTATACATAAAACCATTGTGGACCGTTAGCAATGTTACATATTTCCCGATTTTTGTTGTTGGAGTATGAAATTTAAAATAAATTTTTTTTGGCAGAATTTTATAGGTCTCGTAAAAATGTTTAATATGTTCATAGTATTTAGTAAAATTGTCAAAAATTTGGACACGAATAATTAATTGGCGTAATTACCCTTTTTCAATTTAGGAAAGTTTTTTGATGGCATATTATAGAACTTGTGGTATAGATTTCAAAAATGTATAACATGTTCATAGTATTTTTGGAAATGCCAAAAAGAATTTTCAGTTATGTCAGGTGTCTATTAAAGCTGAAAATGAATCTACTACAAGCACGCCTATGACAATGAAAGACGCAGCAGCGCCATCTCGACAGCTTTATCTCTTCTAAATTAATTGTTTTTCGTCGTTTATTCCCGCTTTTACAGGCTTTGTTGAAATGACAAATATGCTTGTTGTCGTATCTCAGGATTAGGTATACCTACATACAATCCTGTTATGCAATACCTACACTTCTGTGCCATGCATTTTGTTATTCTTGCTGCGAATCAAATACTTGGGTAAATTATCTCAAATGACAAACTCAAATGGGCGGTAAGGTCACATGGAAATTAACAAACGATTTACAAAGAGAAAATCGTGTATTTCTTAAAACAATTTTCGTTTTATGCATTGATACAATTACCGAAACTTTTTATAATCAATATTACAAGTTAAATATTACCACATTTTTACTGAATCATTGGAATGACAGCCAAAGACTTGGCAATTTGAAACGATAACTATGGACAAGCTTTCCCAGGTACCATTTCTTTATATTTGAGATGCTGCAATTAAATTGCTGACCAAATATAATAAATTATAGTTTAAAAAAACTTAAAAACACGCTTTTATAGTTATTCAAATTAAAAAGTATAAAATAATTCTTAACATAAGAATAAAATTACTGACGAAAAAATTAATGTCACTGTTCTAAAAGCGTGGGGTGCTTTGTATGACATTTTTAAACTAACTCTGCGTTTCGAAATAAAAGCACCCCACACTTTAAGAACAGTGACGTTAATTTTCTCATTAGTAATTTTATTCTTATGCTAAGAATTATTTTTTACTTTTTAGTTTGATTAACTCTAAAAGCGCGTTTTTTAGTTTTTTTAAACTATAATTTATTTTTCGCTTTTTAGTTCGATTTTTGACTCACCCTCTTGCCATTCATCCCTCGGCACGTTTATCACCAGTATATTGGATTGGGTGAATTATAATATGACATTGGAACGGCGCGCATGCGCAGTTCACGCACTAGTTTTATCTCTCTTACTCTCATGCAAAAGATCCCTGAAGAAATTTATGAATCCCGGCGAAACTAATCAGGATAATGGGATATTTTGATCGAAATATTGCATTGTCGTCGGGCTTTGACAAGTGTGCGAAGTTTAAATTAAATCTGATCGCTTAAAGTAGGGCAAAATCAAGGCCAAAGAGTCGGTTACAAATAAACATACAGGTAAAAATAAAAAAAGCGTGTTAAAAATACACTTGTTACACTGAATACATTGTTACATAATAAAACAAATTTTATTTAAAGAATATTTGGTTTTATCATTAGTATTCACTTGCTACGGATCTTACACACATCTTTTGCTTCCTCTACTTTCATAAGTGCTCTCATACATGCTCGTCGGTTGTTGGTACTCTTGACCTGGCCTTTCTTCAAAACGATGTTGATCTGATGGAGATATGTTCGCCGAGGTCGACCTCTACCGACTTGTCTATTCACACTCTTTGTAACCACGTCTTCTATTACACCACAGCGTTCTCTTATCTCACTATTTTTTACTTTATCCAACCGAGTCACTTCGGCTATACTTCTAAGACTACTCATCTCCTCAGCGTTAATCCTATTTTCATGCTTCTTCAGCCAAACCCAACATTCACTACCATACATAAGTGTAGTAACCGACACACTTCTATGCACAGCCAGACGTGCCTTTTTTGACACTTTCTGGCTGTTCATAAAGCTTTTTAGTGCTCCATTCATTTGTTTTCCTGCCAACACCCTTCGCTTAATGTCACTGTCATACTTTCCATCTCCCGTAAACGTTGAACCCAAGTACACAATAGTATATTGCATTAGGACTAGAGAAAATAGGCTTTTTCCGTACGCGCTTGACAAGTCGTGCAAGTACGAAAAAAGCATTTATGGACGTGTAATGAACAATATTTTTTATTATATCTACCTGAAACCACAAATTGTTATGATATTATCACTAAAAATATCAAAAAATTGTCAAAAAACAAGCGTTATTGACCCCGTTACTGAGAAAATAAACAGAAAAATTTGCGATTTTTAGAGGACTGTCAATAAAATATTATTTTATTTTGATGGGGGGGGGATGTGTATCTCTGTCTTACACTTTTTTCGATGTTAAACCAGTCCATGCAAGCTCTGTTTATCCTGACATAAGCAGAGGAATCCTTGTAAAGTGATTTCAGTGCTCGTATTAAACTACCGCTCACCCCATACGTAGAAAATGTCGATCACAATTCACTCCTCACCACTCTGTCATAAACCTTTTCCAAATCTATAAAAGCGCAATAGACCTTCTGACTTCTAGCCAAGATTTTTTGACTATACCTCTTTATGAAAAGAGCTGCTTCATATATCTCCTTTTCTTTCTAAATCCTGCTTGCACATCCCATATTATCTTCTCAGTTTTATTCGTTTTTTTTGTTTATGAAAATAGTCGCAAAAAGGGTAGACCGCACTGCGACTATTAGAAGGGAAAGGGATTATGGAAAGAAAATGATTGTGGACACGCTTTTTGAAAAGTTGCAGGTCATAGTTCTCTGGAAAAACTGATTTTGGAAGCTTATTCCATTCCGTAGCAGCCCTGTAAAAAAAGGATTCTTGATGAAGATTGGTCCTTGCAGTGTCAATCTTGAGAGTAAATGGGTGAGACTGATCAGCGTGCCGAGTTCTTCGGCCGAATGTGGCCAATGGTGGTACAAGAGTTTTTATTTCTCTGGAGCATCTGCCATGAAAATATCTGTAGAGCAATGACCGGTCTGCAACTCTTCTTCTATGTTCTAGAGGGTGAAGGGTATCTGTGAGAGTTGAGCTGTTTATCAAACGAATGGCTCTTTTCTGAATGGAATCTAGAAGACGAAGAGAATGCCTTGGTGCTGAACCCCAAATGTGCGAGCAATACTCCAGTAGAGGTCGGATTTGAGCCTTGTACGTCGTCAACAGTTGATCAGGAGTAAAAAACTTTCTAGCATCCACAGAAAACCAAGCCTCTGGCTTGCCGACTTTGCGATGTTAGCAACATGGTCATGCCAAGACATATTATTGGACACCGTGACTCCCAAAATCGAGATGGAGGGACTTGGTTCAAGGGTATTTCCGGACATTGTGATGGGATGATTTGAGGAATTCACTTTCTTGGAAAACGTGGCACTTTGTATTTTTTGGGCGTTGGACTGAACAAGATTGTTGGTTCCCCACTCGACGATTGCTTCAAGATCTCTATTGATGGAATCAACCTGTTTCTGCCTAAGTCTATTTGTATCATTCACCGAAAGTGATCGATAGGATGTGAAAGTTGAGACAAGTGTGCTATCGTCTGCGAAACTGTAAATAGGGTTTGTGGTGGTTTTCAAGAGGTCGTTGATGTGTAAAAGAAATAAGGTGGGGGACAGGATGGAACCCTGGGGGACCCCGGCATTAGTTTTAAACGCATCAGAAGAAATACCGTCAACTGCCACATGTAAGGAGCGATCTTGCATGAAGCTCAAGAGCCATTGGCGCAGTTTGGTTGGGAGACCGTAAGCAGATAATTTACTTAACATTGCCTGGTGCCAAACGCGGTCAAAGGCTTTAGATATATCCAAGGCTATTGCACGAGATTCACCAAACTTTTCAATAGTGTTTGTCCAGAGCTGAGTGACATAAGCCAACAAATCTCCAGTAGACCGAAGTTGTCGAAATCCATATTGTCTGTCATGGATTATCTCAAATTTCTCCAGATATTTGATAAGTTCTGTGTTAATCGCTTTTTTTTATCAGTACCTTTGCATACAGTTTGCCGACTATGCTGAGTAAACTAATACCTCGATAGTTCTTACAGTCCTGCTGCGAACCTTTTCACTTGTAAAGCGGCACGATGACGGCCTTGCACCAGTCGTTTGGTACGCTACCACTCCTCCAACAAAGGTTAAAAAGAAGGTTACAGCAGACTAGTTACCTCGCTCTCTCCAGACTTCAGCATTTCAACTGTTATCCTGTCGTACCCAACAGCTTTACCCAATTTCATCCTGTTCAACGCTTCCTCAATTTCTGTCGTACTAATTTCACTTTCATTGCAACTTTCACTCGTGTCTCCGAACGGGGCCAAAATAAAAATGTGCAAGTAAAATATTAAACGTGAAAAAAGAACCTAGTGTCAGCCAGATAAATAATTTTACTGAAACACCAGCATCTGATGAGATTGTAGAAAATGTAATTGCGTCTGTACACACTTCTACATTATTGCATGCTTTTATTTCAAAATGCAATATTGACAAATTGTACATTTTATGTTCCATTATTAAATAAAAATGGCGTTTAAAATATCATTCTTTTTTTCAGTTGTATAATGATTATTTTTTGATTTTTCTGAGGTGTTTTACACAAAATAATTATAAAGCAGCCATGTTCTTAATATTCTGCTAGGCCTAATTAATAAATGGGCAGTTACGGTTTGTTAACCAAAAAAATTTTTGACAGTGTTAGAAAAGCAACCTTATTATTTAGCGTTTTCATGGCAACACTTTACCCTCCGACGGAGGAAAAAGGAAAATTAAAACTGTCGCTGGTAAAAAAGTTTAATTTTTCCACAGTTAGCCCAGTAAAATTATGGCCGTATTACTGTACGTTTGAAAAAAAATGTTTATTTTTGGTTAATATATTTACATTTTTTGAATACAACATTTGTAACTTTTTAGCGTATTATTTTTATTTTGATGCTCATTCTTTTTGTATCCTATTCTACATTATACTGTTACCTTATCGTTTAATAATGTTTCGATTCTTATTTTTTCCTTTTTTTCCTCAGATGTATATTTTTTTTTGTCTGAGGAGAGGGAATCTTGCTCGAGACGCCGGTCTTTCCGGGTCTCCCTCTTCTCCTTGTACCCTCTATCTTTGAAAATGTCAATTTTTTAGCAGGGTCGGAATCTTCTCGTCGAAAAACATGTCCCAGCCATCTAATCCTGTAGGATTTGATAACTCTCACTACGTCAGGTTCTTTGTTCTTGTTATATACTTCGTGGTTATAAAGACTTCTCCATGTGTTATTTTCTTTGACTGCTCCAAAAATTGATCGAAGTATCTTCCTTTCAAAAATGAGTAGTCTATTTTCTTCTGTCTTATTTATTGCCCAAGTCTCGCTACCATAATGGATTATTGGTCTGATTAGGGTTTTGTATAAGTTTACTTTGGTACTAATTGAGAGGAATTTTGATTTAAGTTGGTTCTTTAGACCAAAGTAACATCTATTTGCCATGAAGAGTCTGTTCCTAACTTCAATTTTAAGATCGTTTTTGCTGGTAACAAGCGTGCCCAAGTATTTAAACTGTGTGACTCCTTCAAACGTATAGCTTCCAATACTGAGTGGCTGCACATTATACATTTTAGAGCTTGCTACCATAAATTTCTAAGGTGAAACACATCTCGATATATTGAGAAATTTAAATACAAATTATTCACATCGTTTACAAAAACCTCGGGATGGTTCCTGATATGCTAGCCACAAAAATATACGTAGAATTCTTTCAAAGTCTTTTTTCCGAAGAGAGATGAGTGGGTTCCAAACATGCTTGCAGACTATTATTGGACACTTAGTAAAGATGTTTCTGAAATAGAATACAACAGAAAAAGAAAATATGGCAAGACATTGACACTTCCACCTTTTATGTAAGCAAGTATTTGATTGTATGTATTGAATATAAAACTGTAAAATGTAAATGACCCGTCAGTCAAAACACTTGCGAGATAGAGAAAAACCAGTTAAATTTTTAAATTCAGCGTTAAAATTAATAACAAAATCACATAGATTTTATAATTTTTGTAACAAAATAAAAGTCATTTTTTGTTAACCAGTGTTGGTAATAATAATTATTATTATTTATGTCTACTATTAGTTTACTTTGGTTTATTACAGAAACTAAAATGGTTTAATTATCAGATTATAATCTTTAGAGATTAATATGCATGATGGCGAATAAAAAATTTATGCCCTGTATATATTTCATAAACGAATGCACCTACTTGATGCTGGTGTGGCAAATATCTTTTAAGACGGCGATTGTACCGAGTTTATATGTCAGTGTTAGGAACGTCTGTTCCCTCCATAAATTACATAGAAATTTTTATTTCTCCACTAAAATCCATTTGGGTGTAGAGATGCATCAGATAAACGTGTTGGCAACGGTTTATTTATATGTCTACACTACAGTTTTGCTTTTTGCATTTTTTTGCATTCAAAGATGCAAGCATCAGAGTGTTCATAATTGATTATTTCAGTCAGCTTTTTTGTCAAACAAGAGCAAGCTAAATTACGCGTATCTATTTTATTTAAATTGGCATTTGGTTTGTTGACGACGGTTTTTTTTTTATTTAAAAACATGAAAAGGCAAAGAACTATTGCCTAGGAATCCTATTTAGCTGAAAAATTACCACTTGGTTCGAAAAACCCAATGAGAAAAAAATTCAGCACCAGTGCTGAAGGAAATTGAAAGCTTACAGCTTTATTAAACTTTATGATTCAATTTGCTGCATCTGATTGCTACCAACTTTTATCCTATTTGTTGGATATCACGATGTTAGTATTTTAATTTTGCTTAATACTAAAGATGAAAATTTAATTTTCAAATGTGGACCTCACACACACGTTTCCCAGAAAATTTCACCTTTTTTATAATCCTCCAAACAAAAAATGTCGATCTCTCGGTCGAATAAGGCATAGACACATTTTTAAAAGACCACTCATTCCAAAAACTGGTCCTAATCGCGATCGGAATTTGTTTCTCAAGTTAAGAACTTGTCGCCAAGCGGTCTACTAGGAATTCAAAATGAGATGAAAACATTAGGAACCACATTTCAGTACTACTTTGGTGCCTTCTTCGCAGTGGCGGGTATCCAATGATTATCACGTATCTAATAAACGTGCACTAATCATACTATAATGGTATAAATAAGTCCAAAGAATTGGTGAAACAATTTATACTTGATAGACGAAGTCCGAACTATAAACGAACTTGGAATCAAAATGGTGATATAAGTATATTTTGTTACATTAAAATAAAATTTGAAATACAACAATGCATAAAAACAAACAAAAAAAAGACAAAAACATAATTTATAGAAAAAAAACAAGGAAGAGGTAAGATGCCAGTAAACAATTTTTAATATCTTTCTTTTTTTTTACTAAAAATAGTCGTAAAAGAGGTAGACCTATCGTGTGGGCCGCGGACGGCCCGCACTGCGACTATTAGAAGGGGAAGGTAAAAGAAGGATTCTTGATAGAGATTGGTCCTTGTAGTGTCAATCTTGAGAGTAAATGGGTAAGACTGATCAGCGCGCCGAGCTCTTCGGCCGAATGTGGCCAGTGGTGGTACAATAGTTTTTATTTTTCTAAAGCATCTGCCATGGAAATATCTGTAAAGTCTGGTCTGCAACTCTTCTTCTATGTTCTAGTGGGTAAAGGATATCTGTGAGAATTGAGCTGTTTATCAATCGAATGGCCCTTTTCTGAATGGAATCTAGAAGACGAAGAGAATGCCTTGGTTCTGAACCCTAAATGTGCGAGCAATACTCCAGTAGAGGTCGGTTTAAGCCTTGTACGTCGTCAACAGTTGATCAGGAGTAAAAAACTTGTTAGCTTTCCACAGAAAACCTAGCCTCTGGCTTGCTGATTTTGCGATGTTAGCAACATGGTCATGCCAAGACATATTATTAGACACCGTGACTCCCAAAATCGATATGGAGGGACTTGATTCAAAGGTATTTCCGAACATTGGGATGAAGTGATTTGAGGAATTTACTTTCTTAGAAAACGTGGCGCTTTGTATTTTCTGGGCGTTGAACTGAACAAGATTGTTGGTTCCCAACTCGCCGATTGCTTTAAGATCTCTATTGATGGAGTCAACCTGTTTCTGCCTGAGTCTATTTGTATCATTCACCAAAAGTGATCGATAGGATGTGAAAGTTGAGACAAGTGTGCTGTCGTTTGCGAAACTGAAAATGGGGTTCATGGTGGTTTTCAACAGGTCGTTGATGTGTAAAAAAAATAGGGTGGGGGACAGGATGGAACCCTGGCGGACACCGGCATTGGTTTTTAACGCATCAGAAGAAATACCGTCAACTGCCACATGTAAGGAGCGATCTTGCATGAAGCTTATGAGCCATTGGCGCAGTTTGGTTGGGAGACCGTAGGCAGATAATTTTCTTTACAATGCCTGGTGCCAAGCGCAGTCGAAGGCTTTAGATATATCCAAGGCAATTGCACGGGATTCACCAAACTTCTTAATAGTGTTTGTCCAGAGCTGAGTGACATAAGCCAGCAAATCTCCAGTAGACCGAAGATGTCGAAACATCTAGTTGGTAAAAGATGGTAAAGGAACCTAAAAAGCAAATGTGAACAGTAAAATACAAAAAACAAATACGCTTTACTAAGCTGTGAATATTAAGTTATTAATTAAAAAAATATATTCCAAGAAACAGAAATCAAAATATTTAAATATATACATAGATCAGTTCTTGCATTTGTAGTGAAACATGGGTAATAACGAAAAAGCAAAATGTAAGCGACAGAGATAAAGAAGAGTTATTAAAAAAAAAGCATACACATTCTGTGTTACTGCCCGATGCTAGAGGTGTACAGGTATCAAACCTGGAGCCGCATAAAAATGGATCCAAGCCATCTAAATGAGACAGCGCTAACAGAAATCCTGCGGTTTGCCAAAACCTAGCTATCTTTTGGACTAAAATTTCGAAGAAATCGAGGTGTGTTATTGTCTAATTGAAAGACAATGGTTTTTAATGAAACATCCGCCACTGCTTCTTGGTCGGTATGCGGTACCTGTAAAAAGAAACTTAGGTATCAACAGCTTGTAACTGATAACGTATTTTTTTCTTTTTCGGTGTCGATTTTCGGATGTTACTCATCGGCGATCACACCTCTCACAGCGGGGGTAAAACAGAAAATGTCTGGTATTTTATGAATGAAGTGCGAAGGTATGCAGGGTGTTAAATTTGACAGGTAATAATTGGTATCTGTAAATAGTAACGGAAGTACGGATTGTTCAAATTATGTTAAATATGACATTGATGCTTCCGTCATAAACAATGTTTAAGCTTCTCGTGAACATAAGTCGGTTATCACTGCAGATACGTGCTAAGAACAATATATTTTTTTGGTAACTCTGTTATTTATTATCCCTTATAAAAGATTTCTCTACCATAATACGAAGGTGAGAGTAACCTCTTGTTATTGTATACGAAGATTAACAGTACCACTTTAAAATAGATTAAGCAATAAACTGCTGCACCTAACTAAAAAATTATATTGCAGGTGATAAAATAATTTCGCTAAACCACAAACAAATTTGCTTTATAACTATTAGGTAAAATTTAAAAAGGTACTTTGGAAAGAAAATTGATAGCAAAAACTTAAGAAACATAAAATCTTTTTAATAATCATATTACATTTAAATAAACGTGTTAAACTTAATAGATTTGCAATTTAGATACCTGGGCATAGATAACTCCAGCGTTCACGAACCGGTAATGGACCTGAGAAACCAAATTAACAAATCAGCTTTAATATCAGGATGTCTAAGGAAAACTGTATGGGCTAATCCTTATATGCGAAAGGAGAGTATAATCAAAATATATAACACATGCGTCAGGCCAATAATGAGATATGTATAGAAGCGAGGGAGGATACCAACAAGACCAAAAGGATGCTATGAGTCGCCGAAATGTCAGTACTGAGAACAATAGCCGGGAAAACAAGAAGAGATCACGTAAGAAACACTGACATTAGAGCAAAATGCGACGTACAGGATGTGGTGAGATGGGGAAGGCAGAGGAAAAGAGAATGGTATAAACACGTGAAGAGAATGACCGACGATAGACTACCACGCATTATACTAGAGGGAAAACTAGCAGGGACCCGTCCACCCGGAAGACCACCAAAGAGATGGAGAGAGATCTGGCAGTCCACATCTCAGGAAATATTACAAAGGCAATTCCGGAATCAACAGATCATCTAGATCTCTAACAAGTAGAAGAAGAAGAAGAAGATTTGTTTCAAGCTTGTACATTATTTTTTAATAAATGCCCCAGTTAAATAAATCAAGCGATTAATAAATTTTTAAGATAATTATTTAATTTATTATGAGATAATTCTTAATTGGGAACAGAACGTAATTTAATACAATGCTGTAAATATTTAACATAATTATGCCATGCACTAGGGATTATGAAAATATTTGCACCATTATGAATTGCACATTTAGCAATATTCTTTGTTGTGTCATACTGATTTTTTTGGTAAAAATTAAAACATGAAAATAATCTAAAGATATTTATTTTATACTGGTGGACCCGGCAGACGTTGCCCTGCACGAACGTTGGCTTGAACGTTGGGAATGTCACTATCAAACTGAGCGACCCCAAAAGCTATGAATTCGACACTAATATCGGTCTTTTTTATAGTTTTTATATTTCATCCCAAAAACTATAAGCTCGACACTTATATCGGCCATTAGTGATATTTTTTATATTTCAACCCCCTCTTACCCCTTTCGTAGGGACTTATCAGGATAAAAACTATTCCATCTTTCAAGTTGGAGCAATTAATACACATTTACAAAATTTAATTAAAATCTGACCATGGATTCGACACTAATATTAGCCGTTTTTAATAGTTTTTGTATTTCATCCCCCTCCCACCACTTTCGTTGAAACGATCGCTACCAAACTTTCGGGAGCGCATTATCGACAGCAAAACCGAGAAAAAGAGGTACACAATGAAAAAATGGCGGGTTCTTTAGTGAAATTTTAAAACAAGCCAGAAAATAAGGAAACGGAATGTCATGAAGATATTGAGGTAGCTCTAACAAATCAAGAAGCAATGGACGTAACTGAAGAAAAAGATATATGTTCTTCGAAAGGAGCGTCAAGTAAAACAAGAGAAGGTACTACTGAAGAACCTGTAAACAGTTTATCGACATCAGTTATATGTAGCAATTTAGATTGTGGTGATGGTCCCGGTTTGTGGCATGCCAGTATGACTAATGATCTTGTTAATATTTTGGTTAATCGCGGTCCCATACAAGCGTCCAACTGCAAATTTCCTATAAATGACCGCGGAAGAAAATTTACAGACATTTATTATTATAGAAATCTTCCCAATGGCGAAGAATTCAGTCGTTGTTTTTGTTGTAAAATATTTGGTAAATCTGTTAGTAGTTTGTCTACTTTGAACGGTTTTTCTGATTGGCAACATTTATCATTAACATTGAAAAGACATGAAACAATTGAGCGCTAAGAATATTACTTAAACTGCCGGTTTCATTTGCATCTGGTGAAAGATCCTTTTCAAAATTAAAAATTATCAAAAACTATTTAAGATCAACAATGCTCCAGCAAAGACCAAGTTTAGCTATAGTTTCAATTGAACATAAAGTTTTAGACAGTTTGTATGCAAGAAAGTTAATAGAAGATTTCGTAAAGGTAAAAACAGTTAAATGTTTGTAGATAAATATTTAAGTATATAGTTATATACATCAGTAAAAAAATAATAAGTACTTAATTAATTAAAATAAATGTTTTATCTTTGTTAAGTTGTTTCTCTTTTTTCCCACCATAATAAGAAAACATTAATTATTCTTTTTTTGACAAAACTCAAAGTAGTCGTAGGGCGGCATAATTGGTGTTGCACGCGGGCGGCGAAACAGCCAGCGGTGGGCGTGCAAGCGATTTAAAAATAATAAAAAATGTCTAAGAAATTTTATTTTTAATAAATAATGAATATTTGCACTTTATGCAAAGCTAGATGTATCTATCTGGATATTTTATAAAAGTGCGATCTTTGACCTTAGCTTTTAGCTTCCTTAAAAGCGCTGAAAAAATACTAACATTCAATTTTCTTTTCAAGTAAAATTCCTCTCAAGATAGTATCAGTTAGTAATTTTTGTTTAGCATTTAACGTTTCCATGCTTGTAACGAAATTTTCTTGGAGTTTCCTCTTTGCGTTAATCTATATTTAAACGTAAAATTAGACAATGTTAAAGTTTTTGGTACAAGAAATTTAGTGCCCTAACTGACAAAGGTCGGAGTCTCTAAACGCTTATTAACTAACAATATAAGCTAATTTCAACACGGCTAACGGGTATTTCGGGCCATTTGATTGGCTATTAACGCTATCTCGCCTCTTCAGGCTCACATTTGATTATTCCACCGAGGACTATTTTACTTTATAAACGATGTATTTTCGTTCGTATCGCGAATATTCAGCTGAAGCATTCAGTTGCTCTGGGGAATGAAGCTAAACACCGAATTTTTATCGTGTTTTATATCCAACAAATAAGTGACAGAATATTTATATATTAAATTACACTATTTTTCTTACGAACACGCAATAATTTAACCAAATATAATCAACATCTGAGATATTAGTTCACAAAATATTATCTACAGTTTATTTTAAAAAGTAACAATAACTATTATTAGGAACAAGAACTTTTTTTTACTTAAATATTAGCCTTAAAATTCAAGTAGGTATAGGTAGATTATTACAATTTGTAATTGGTTGCATTATTATAGAAATTAAAAGTAAAAATATTATTGCTGCAGTGTGTGTGTGTGTGTGTGTGTATGTGTGTGCGTGTGTGTGTGTGTGTGTGTGTGTGCGTGTGTGTGCGTGTGTGTGTGTGTGTGCGTGTGTGTGCGTGTGTGCGTGTGTGTGTGTGTGTGTGTGTGTGTGTGTGTGTGTGTGTGTGTGTGTGACTAAATGTATGTAAAGAATTAATAACTTGCGATACGCAGACGATACCGTTATTTTCGTCGACAGTCTGGAAGACCTACAACATCTGGCATCAAGCATTTTCTGCAATAGATATGGCCTAGACATAAACCTAGAGGTAAAGTCGTGGCAACTTCAAAAAACCAAAGCACAAATCACAATAGAGCCTCTATAAATATTAATAACGACAACCTGGAATGGGTATCCTCCTACAAATATCTTGGCACATGGGTAACTGAAACAGCAGAAGACACAAAAGAAATCAGGTGTCGAATTAAAGTAGCTCGCATAGCTTTCATAAAAATGAAGAAAATACTCTGCAGCCGAGATATAACATTAGAACTGAGAACCAGAATGCTAAAATGCTATATATTCTCCATTCTATTGTATGGAATGGAGGCTTGGACACTCAAATCAGTAAACATCAAGAACAAAGAAGCATTTGAAATGTGGTGTAATAGGAGGATGCTGAGAATACCATGGGTTGACAAAGTTTCAAATGAGGAAGTACTACGCCGAATGAATAAAGCCAAAGAAATTAGTAACACTATAAAAAGGAGAAAATTAGAATATCTAGGACATGTTCTGAGAGGAGATAGATATAATATCCTTAAGCTAATTATTTAAGGCAAAATAAAAGGCAAGAGAACGATTGGCAGAAGAAGAATCTCTTGGCTGCGCAACTTGAGGGAGTGGTTTGGTTGCACGTCCGGGCGATTGATAAGGTCTGAGTAGTGGTGATGATTTCCAATCTTAGATAGGAGCGGAAGAAGATACGTATGTAGGCATGTACTTTTAATGAAAATCTATCGCATGTACTGTACAAAATTGTTTATCTTCTAACAAATTCGTTAAATCCGTAAATCTAAACTTGCTTACGAGAAAAAATATGCATAACCTACTATTCAAATACTCGATAAACTTCAAAAACGGAAAGAAGAAAAAGTTAATTAATTTTTTGGATAATTTCATTTTATTGCGTTAATTTTGTTGAGTAGTTTATTTTGCTTTTTACTTGCAAAATTTTTTGTCTCAATTTATTTTTGTTAAAATATTTCTTAGGTGTATTTTATTGCAATTAAAATTGGTCGAGGATTAGCTAAAAAAATTTAATTAAATTTATCAAGCACCAATGTTTATTTTTGCATTAGTCAAATAAAAAAAATGTGCCTGTGGTATTTCTACCGATTCAACAGATTATCATTAATGGTAAAATTTTTCGAGACTTGTTTATAATGCGCCAATCTGGACGTTATTTTGTATTCTTGTGGTTACCAGTTCTATAAACTGGTGCCAATCGTCCTGCTGCAGAACAATTAACTAGTTGCAAAATTTCATCATTCATTCTAGATTTATCGACATGAAATTATTCCTAACAAATTTATGTTACGTTAGAATGGCTAATAAATTTTTATAATTCATAACTTTACAGGTAGAAGTGCGTCAACAGAACCAACAAGTTTGGCAGAGTTGGATAGTTACCGATTGAAATTTATGTTACTATTTGCGAATAAAATAACAGCAAAATATTGCTACAACAAAATTAAGTCAACAAGCTCATTTAATAATAATAGTAATATTTAATTTTTTTTTTATGATCTGGACATGTGAATAATAACAGCTGATAGGCTGAGTGCCAACCTACAGTATTGCTTACAGCACTGTTAAGGGGCTAACTAGAAGCTAATTACTGATTACTTGACAGATCCTTACTGGATACCTACTGCTCCATGACAACACCTAGAGCTTGCATCATAGGGTATTACAGGACTTGCAGAAAGCCTGCTCTGTAGAAGAATAAGTCTCCTCTGCACTGCTTATGCCTTTGCGAAGAACTCTCCATTCAAAGGCAAAGGCACTTCAGGAGACCAGAACTGAAACCTGAATTGCTTACCAACACCCCCTTTGACTTTTTCGAAGGTACAGGATTGACGCTGTGTGGGCCCAATTATATACGGGGGCATGAAAATTGTGTAATTGGCCTTGGGCTTCGTCTTACTATTTCCTATCGCCAATTTAGAAACAGAACTGTTAATTAGAATGGTCAACCAAGCCATCTCCCTAGTACTTTTTAAAGCACATAATTTAAAAATAGCCTGACAGGATTATATAATGTTAATGTTTAATGTCTTGAACCATGCTTCGATTCTAAAACTTACTTGGTAATTTTCTGATCATTTTTTTCTCGACAAAAAGAGTAACATAGATAAATTAAAGTGATATTGTTATTTTTTTTCCTAATTTAGGATGAATCTGATTAAAAATTTAAAAAAAATATAGTCCGTACACAATTTGTTGATAGCTCACTGCAAGTTTGACCCTCATTAGAGAACTGAAATACAGAGAGGACAGGTAGTATGATATAATAACAAAAACCAACCTAAAACTGGCAGTTTAAGATGTTTTCGACTAACCCACCTTGTATCTGAATAAATACAATACAGCTATAAAACTTTTAATCCGATTATGTAGGTATTTTGAGTGGAAATGACTGACCAGTGTCGTAGAGTATATGATTAAAACATTACGTTACTTTAAATAAATAAATATATTAATATTCTTAAACTGTAGGTACTGTAAATTGTATTTTTATATATAAACAGGATCATCTTCGGAATCCGAGTCGTCTTGCAGGTTAATAATTAGCGGTTGTATCTCTACAGTCGCATCAATTATATTGTCAAGATCCCACATTTTTTGTTCTTCTTCTATTACATGTCTTACTGCATCTCGCCAATTTTGTTCTGTAATATGTTGTAAAGACTCATATAACAATTCACGTACAGCTTGTATTTTATATGACGTATTTTTTCTAGTCACATAGCTTTTCATTTGTGCCCAAATGAGTTCAATTGGATTTAATTCGCAGTGGTAGGGTGGAAGTCTAAGGACTGTGATGTTTCGTCTTTCCGCCATTTTGTCAACTACGTATTTCTTGAACTTAGATTTGTGTTGCCGGGCAATTTTTAAAAGTTCTGCTTTAACCATTCCATCTTTGTAAGGCAGGGACTTATTCCGCAGCCATTCAATGATATCCTGTTTCTTCCACGCAGTCGTTGGAAGTCTTTCTACTAGTCGTGAATGATAATGTGCATTATCTAATACTATAATTGAGTTTGGTGGTATATGTTCAATCATCTGCTCAAAATACTCTTCGAAAACATCAGCTGTCATCTCCTCGTGATAGTCTTTTGTGCTTTTGGATTGAAATTCCAACAAACCATGCTTAGCAAATCCTTTTTCACTGCCAATGTGAGAAACTATTAATCTACTGCCTTTACCAGAGGGTGGGGAAATACCAGTAGACCAACCTTCCATAAAGGCTTGCCTGGAGCTTGATATATTTTTATCTGACCAAATTTTTGTGAGAGTAACTTGTGTCACGCGAATAACTGCACCAACTCCGTCCGTCGTCTAGATAACGTGATTCATCAAATGGAAAGTTTTAAAGGTACTAAAAACGGCTGTAATAAGTCATTAAAATGTCCCATTGAAAGTGACGACGGATGTTAATCAGTCTAGTGACGTTATTGACATTTTAATATGAAATTCGTGACCACTCAATAAACTGCTTTAAATCCAGACTAACTTACGTCCATTATTTCTAAGAACAATGTCTAATATATATGGCATTGCAGTTGTTATCCATTGACGTTTTTTAATACGTGAAATTAAAAATATAAGCAACAATTAAACGTTAACATAATACCTTTTGTATTGTTATTTTAAATTCCTATGCATGTGGTCATTTTTAAATAATTTATATCATTATTAAAAGAACACCGGACTATCCACTGGCAAGATTGAAGTACAATGCACAACTTTGTTTTAGTTCATTTTATTTTAACTCGTTTAATGATAAAACCTATTAGTATTTTCTTTTGATGGTTATTTACCATAGAGACTGTAGATTCTATCACCTGTTAAAAGAGCCCTTCTTAATTTGACTTAGTTGTCAATTTAACTGGACGTCTTCATGTTGCTCTTCGTAAAGTTTAACCATTTTTTTATTTTTTCACTCTTTACCTTAGTGTTGTAATTCATGTTTGTTTATTTGCTATTCCTACATTGCTATCATTGAAAAGGTAGCTGCAAAATTCTTGGGCATTACAGGGCCGAATTTCAGGCTCTCGAAACCCTTTGGTAACACCCCAACCATCTTTCAAGCAGAATTATACGCCATAGAGATATGTGCCTAGGAGTGCATCGAAAGGGAAACCCGAAGGGCAGAAATCTATATTCTATCAGATATCCAAGCAGCACTAAAAGCTCTCAAGTCATACACTTGTGAGTCTAAGCTGACTTGGGACTCTCTGAGACAACTGGCAGCAAACAACCAGGTCACTCTAATGTGGGTTCTAGCTCACAAGGGAGTTAGAGGCAACGGGGAAGCAAACTGCCAAGGAAGGGACAAATAAGCAATTTTTTGGTCCATAACCCTTCTCTACAAGGCCCACTTGAAAGAAGAGATTCGACGCTGGGAAACAGATGAAATGAAATATCACTGGAATAAAGTGTCAGAATACAGACAAGCAAAAAGGCTAGTTTACCTTTCTCCAAGGAAAGCTTAACAGCTTCTCGAGTTGGACTAGAAAGACTTGAAACTCATGACGGGACTCCTCACTGGATACTGCTCTCTGAGGTATCACCTGAAAAACGATGGGCAAAACAGAGAGGTATAGTTGTCGCTTGCGAATGCCCAGCTCTTTTCTGCAAGAGGCTCAAGTTTCTGAAAGGGGCCTTCTTAAATCACTTCGATGTCAGGAACGTAGCTCCCAGGAAATTAATAAACTTTGTACAAAGTCTCGAAATCTCGGGTCTCGAATAGATTAAGGGTTATGCACAAAAGATCTGATAGGTCGATATGCTTGAGAAGGTAGGTACATAGCCTTCACGACCCCTCCTCCCTACAATCTACAAAGTATTACTTTGAGTTAAAAGTTTTTTTCCAAGTCTTTTAATTATACGTTATTAAACTGTTAACAATATCGTATTTTTAATAATAATGTAGCCTTATCAAAGGGCCAAAATATACAAAAGAAAAAAAATATAAAAATACAATAAGATTTAATTGGAAATGAATTATTTAAAAAACTTTAAAAAAGGGGTTTCTAAGAATTTCAATTTTATAATTTATTGTTAATATCTTAATCATGGAATACTAGGAAAAATAAACTTATTGTTGTTAACGAACTATTCTTCAAAGTTAATTCTTGTTTATATCATGTTTATACAAATTAAAAGTTAGTAATCAATGAAAAAGTTTTTATTTTCTTAGAATATCAACTACTGTAGCAAAATGCCGCGATGCTCTAAGTGGTGACCAAAAATGACAAATGTATTTTGAAAACATTCCACATGAAATACAAAAGCCCAAAAACGAACTCGTTCAAGCACAATTTGAAACCTCAATATAAACGGGACAAAAGAAAGCTTTGTCATAATTTTTCATAATAAATCAGTTGTTATTTTTTCGTTTAATTTCATAGGCGTACTAGTAATTGGTAACTAATACAAATATATGTACAAAAAACTAGCTTTTGCTCGCGACTTAGTTTGCATGGACTGTGGTAATTGATTGATATAATCGTATTAAGAAAAAAATAAAAAAAAAATTTGCTGGTCAGAGTTCCTTGTTTATTTATTAATTGGTACTCTTTTACAAATGGTTAGGTTAAAACGGCGGGAAGGAGGGAACCCATTTTAGGCCTTTTGGCCCGTTGTGATACCGTGATGGTCGGCGTTGCCTTTCCCCTCTACCGTGAGAACCAGTTGGAACTTTTAATAGAAAGTGTGAGGTCTTTAATGCTAACTGAGCTGAGATCAGATAAGTCATCAAAGTTCGGTTGCCCTAGTATTGAAAGCCGTTTTCTGCCTAGGTCAGGGCAGTGGCTCTGCGATTCCCATTCGCCGTGCATGGGATCCACTTGCCCAGTGTCTTGTCCCATGTACAGCAGTTTTTTTTCTTAATTGTCGGAATCACTTCTCTCTCCTTATGCATACGTCTCATCACTTCCACGTTGGTTATTCTCTCTACCCATGAGATCCTCAATATTCTCCGGTATATCCACATCTCAAATGCCTCCAGTCTCCTCATGTCGGTTGCCTTCAGTGTCCAGGCCTCTATCCCATAGTATAGTATAGACAGCACATAGCATCTCATCAGTCTTATTTTTAAATCAAGGTTTAAATCTCTGCAGCAGAAAAGCCTCTTTATTCTTGTTAAGGTGCTTCTCGCCTGTTCTATTCTGACTCGTATTTCTTGGGAGCTGTCATTGTTCTCATTAATAATCGTGCCTAGGTATTTGTATTGTCTTACTCTTTCAATAGGCTGGTTCCTCACATATATCTTATGATTGTCTTGAGTTGTTTTTGTTATTAACATATATTTTGTTTTGCTTATGTTTGGTGATTGTCCATATTCTTCGCTTACTGTGATCATTCTGTTAATTATAGCGTCTGTAGGTCTTCGTGTGTTCCAGCTAAAATAACTGTATCGTCAGATTATTTATTGTCATGCCGTTAATTTTAATGCCCAAGTCCTGATCATAAAGTGCCCAATTTACTATGTCCTCCGAGTACAGATTAAAGAGGATTGGTGATAGTATACACCCCTGACGAACACCTCTTTTTATTGTTGGAAATCATCATCATCACGTAGCGCTACAACCCTGGGTGGGTCTTGGCTGACTGTACAACTTTTTTCCAATTCGGTCTTCCATCAACCTAGGGTCAAATGGAATGTTCATTTTCCGGAGATCTGCTTGAATGTTATCTCTCCATCGCATTCTGGGACGTCCGAGCGGTCTCTTGCCTATGGGAATCTTCTCCCTTACCAGTTTTACAAGTCTTTCGTTATGCAGTCTGTGCACGTGGCCTGCCCATCTTAGTCGCTGTGATTTAATTTCTTGGACAATATCGGTGTCGTTGTAGAGTGCTTTTAATTCGATATTGGTTCTGATCTTATACTGGTTTGTGGTGATGTCATGGTGAGGTCCGAAAATTTTTCTAAGTATTTTTCGTTCAAAGCGTCTGAGCTTTTCTTCGTTTGCTTTGGTCATGGTCCACGTTTCGCATCCGTATGTTATTACAGGTCTGACGATGGATTTATAGATTTTGATCTTTGAACTTCTTGTGAGATTTTTTGATTTTATGAGCTTATTCAGTGCAAATAGACAGCGGTTTGCAGATTGGATTCTGTCTTTTATTTCTTCGGTAACATCGTTGTCCGCTGTGATTACGGCCCCCAGATACTTAAAACGTTGTACTCTTTCGAAATACCTTAACAAAAAATTACCTGAAAGGTTGATAGTTTTTAAAAGAATTATATTAATTAATACTGTTTCTGCCTTCCTCAACTATTAGAGAATCATTTATTGGGTCTTCTTGTCGCCTCGCTGCTGTTTAAACAATTATTAATATAACAAAAACGTCCAATTAAAGCGATGCAAGTCGCGTTTCTTGGGAATATCTTATCCTTTCTGCAAACTAAATTTGAATAATTTTAATTGATGACGATTAGAGATAAGCAGAGACTACCGCATCTGATTAAAATTAACCAATAAATAGAGACCGAGAGACGCGCGGCGACTTATAAATTAATAATTGTTTAGTATATTAATGCAGTTGATATGATTGTGACTGTGTGATAGTTCCTTGTTCGTAGAACGGGAGATGCACACAAGTCAGTTTGTTATAAAAATTTTGTTTCATACTTCGGACTACTTAAATTTTTAAGATCATGAATTGAAAAAAACGTCAATAAATTCTTCTTCTTCTTTCGGTGCCATATCAGTCCCCTTAATGTTGGCAATTACATTGGCGAGTTGTTCGCGGTTTTCGGCTAATCTAAATAGTTGTTCGGCACTGCGTATTCCTGTCCAATCGCGAATGTTCTTCCAATTCCTCGGCTGCCTTCGATTTTGCCCTTCATTATAAGTTGAAGCACCCTGTATCGGTTTCCTCTGAGAACATACCCCAGGTATGATACCTTTCTGATCTTTATAGTGACAAATAACTCACGAACCGCATTTGCTCCATTTAACACTGCTTCGTTGGTCTGCCTAGCTGTCCAGGGTATTCGGAGCATTCTTCTATGTAACCACATCTCAAACACTTCCAGGCGATTGATTGTAGCAGCCATTAGAGTCCAGGTCTCAGCTCCATATAACAACACTGACCAAATATAAAATTTTATCATTCTTTGGCGTAATTTTAGGTTTAGGTTGTCGTTAGAGAAGAATGCTTTCATTTTCAAAAAATCATGCGAGCGGTCTCAATTCTGCATTTAATTTCTTTATCTGGGTATAGTTGTTCCGTGATTCCATAAATTAACTGCTGCAAAAATGATTTAAAAGTGATACTATAAATATTGTTACGAGCCGGCCCTGTGTCGGTCGGCGTCAGCGAGTCGATCACAATTAGGGGACTGCTTTATTATGCCTGCGCGGCGATTGATACAAAAGAAAAGACCGGCAAATTCTTGAATAGTGCGTTTAATGGTTCCGAAATGGTAAAAGGATTATTCTGGCACTCTCTTGAAAAAGATCCAATAGTTTCGAATGATGACGATTCTTCTAGAAATATGATTTGGAAATATAAAAAGGACAGTGGTCGCGCAGAAGGCAGTTTAAGTTTAATTAGTTCGAAGTCAAGCATTTAAAGTAATTGTAAAGTGCCTATCTAAGTGATTTGTAAAGAAAAATTAATTGTGTAAAAATATTGGAATAAAAATTGTTTAGTTACTGTACTGAGAGTTTAAAATTATCGAACCCAAGAAGTAAATATCGTAACAATATGTAAGAATTTTTATTTAAAAATATAATACAAATATAACAAACAGCCATAAACTAAATGACGTCTTGAATCTACTTCAGTTTGGGGAGGGTAGAGATAAGGAGAACATTAGGTATGTTTCTTATACGAGGGCGGTTCAAATATGATTGAGACAAACGCTGTAGATGGCGCGCATGTATGTTTTTTCTGCGTTTGCGAAATCAGTTCGGTAGTGAGTGCCTGAGTAGAGCGGCCGTGTTTAAATGGGCCAAAACATTCAAAGATGGCCGCGAAACCGTCGAGAATCAGCCGCATGATCGTCAACCGCGAACCAGCATCACACCAGACAACATTCGCCGCGCAGAACAACTCATTTTGGCTGAACTCGGCATTAGTATTGGTAGTGTAGAGTCTATCATCCACAAACATCTTAATTATCGAAAAATAATGGGTCGAAACGGAGAAGTATTCCAGTACGAAGTGCGATTCTTCTCCAGATAACACGCGTCCTCATACCGCGTGTCTCACGCTCGATACAATATCGGAATTAGGGTGGAAGGTACTGGAACACCCTCCCTACAGTCCGGATTTATCACCCTGCGACTACCATATGTTTGAACCACTGAAAGAAGCCCTCGGAGGTCAAAGATTCAACACCGACGACGAGGTAGATGAGTTCGTGCGCACATGACTGTCCGGGTTGCCCAAGGAATTCTTCGATACCGGCATCAAAAAACTTCCAAAAAGGTGGACAAAAATAGTAACTAATGAGGGGAATTACGTAGAAAAACTGTTAATTTTTGTAAATTTTTTCGATAGTAAATAAACGTGTAAGAGTATTTGTCTCGATCATATTTGAACCGCCCTCGTAACTACACTTTTACAATAAAGTGTAAAGTGTACAGTAAAATCGTTCTTTTTAACGGTAGTGACGTCAATAAAGCTGCTCGTTTTATAAGTATATCTAAGAAAAGTGTACACTTAATTAAAATTCTCGAGCAAGAGTACAGTGCAACAGAAGTAGCTTGGCGAGCGAGAGATCACAAAATCTGCGCACAACGAAAGCATTCGAATAACGATCCCATCGGCGACGACGAAATTTTCAGTAATCGTGAGTCTCAAGTACAATCGGAGGAAGAAGTTTACGAATGTGAAGTATATTTGTTATTTTAGAGGCTAGTCGCCCGCCAAGCTAATATATGTCCAAGGTATGCTGTCTTGCGTACTTCAAATGTTATTAACAATTTTTTCTCTCGACCCATCCTTCTCAGCACATCCTCGTTGGTGACTCTTTCCGTCCATAGAATTCTTAGCATTCTTCTGTACATCCAAAGTTCAAAGGCTTTGATCTTCTTTATTATTTGTGCTTTTAAAGTTCATGTTTCCACCCCGTAAAGTAGTTGGGACCAGACATAACATTTTACAAACTTTAATCTGAGCGCAATATTTCTGCCACATAATAATAGTCCGAATTTTAAGAATGCTGTCCTTGCTATTTTTATTCTTACTCTGATCTCCTGATCTTGATCTAATTCGAAGTTGGTGTAGGCTCCCAGATATTTGTGTCGTCTGCAAATCTTATGGTGTTTACTATTTTGCCGCCAATTCTTATCCCCTCTTTTCTTTTAATTATGAGTGAGGTATATTTTGAAAAAAATGGGGTTTTCTTCTTCTTCTTATAATAGAACCTGGTCCTGTTTAGTCCGTTGCGTTTAGCCTCCTTTGGAGCTCTTCCTGTGACGCCGAGCTCTAGCTTTCGTACTATCTCTTCGGTGGTCTGCCTACCGGTCTTTGCGAGTTTGGTTTTTGTGACATGGCCCACTTTGCCCATCTCTCATCTGGCATCCTTTCCACATGGTCTTTCCAGCACCTCTTGCGTGTTCTAGCCCGTCTTACTACATCCTGTATTTCTAGTTCTTCTCTGATATTCTGGCTTCTTATTCTATCCCTGAGGGTAGCACCCTTGATGGTTCTTAGTATTTTCATTTCGTTCGTTCTCATTATTCTTTTCGTTGTTGATGTTTCAGCTCTGGTTTCTGTGGACGTTAGAATGGGGTTTTAAATCTTAATAAAACGGATGTTCAAGTTTAAAAAAAATTAATCTATATTGTTAAAAAACTCAAACAGAAAGGCTGATAAGAAGGTTAAAAATTTAAAGAAAATTTTTATAGTAAGAAGACTTGATATAATAATGCAAATGTAGTAAACAGCTTTTTAAACAAATAACAGCTTTCGAAAAAGTAAATGACTTTCTTCTACCCACAATTTTAGTTACAATTTGAAAAAAACTTCTTTTCCACGTTTCATACCCTAAGGGAAACATGTCAAAAAAAATGTATCTATAACTATTATCAAACAACTTTTCCAGAAAGTTTTTCAAACAAGTTAAACAGTTATTTAAAAAGTAGACGACATCTATAAATGTTACATTTTAAAAAAAAGCCTATTAAATATTTCTTATCTTAATGAAAAACTAGAGATGCATAATTGTGTTGTTAATAATGTTTTCCAAATAGGTAGACAAAAAATCTCAAAATTATTGTAAGAAAATTTTTGGAGCAAGAAGACTCGGCGAGAAACAAAAGATTATTTGTTATTTATATTTATTTGGTCGATTTTATTTAATAAAAAACCGACTTTTTTAGCGTGTTTCGGTCAACGTCCCGTACTAAACATTCGCATTACCAGTCTGTGCATTTCTCTGTCGCAGGACGATTCTCAACCAAAAAAAAACCTCAGACCACAGTATCCCCGTTTCTTCGAGCAAAGTAGAATAGTTGAAGAGTTTCTTCGTTCCGGTGCAAACGCCGGAAACGTCCGAGTCCGGGCGCCACATGACGTCACGTATACACAAATTCTAGGCACAGTTGCAGGATTGGCGCCGCCTGCATCGACTTTAAACGGCGCCTCTGATCAACCGACCATTCGAATAAAGATGGACGCGATGGGGCTAATTATCTACCAGCACCTCTTTTACATTCAAAATTCCGGCCGCTTACTACCTCATTCTACGACACTAAACAGCAATCTGATCGAAGAATATGTTGTTTAATTGTTTCGTTAGTTCCAACAAAAAAGGGGTTATTATGAACAATTATCTCGGGAACATAAAAATAATTAATAAAGATCCTTTTACACTGACACCTTGTAGATCTATTGTACATACACTAAAAAAAAAAGTTCTTCAAATATAGAGAATAGTTAGAAATATTACCCAAAAGAGATCCTCAAAGTGGCACATGCTGCTTTTCCCCCTTTTTAATAGATCCTACAAAAAGGTCTTTTGTCAGGACAATGGTATTGTGTTTGTCAAATCCACAAGTAAGACCCAACTCATGTGAAGATTAGCAGACAGGGTTTTCTACAGTTTTCCCTGTCATTACATAGTTATACTGATCTTGTGAACCCAATGTATCCCTATCTTCGCATTTTTTATTCTTTAGAGAAAAATTTTTACAGCTATACCGCCAACTAGACCTTTGTGCTCCCCTCATACTCCTGCTAACCTTATTATGTTACTGCTGCCTCATAGAAGGACAGTATTCTCTTGACAGGCTTGGCCATTACTTTCTCCAGAGAAAAAAAATGCGCTTTTATCTTAGACACTCGCAAAGTACATAAAAATAGATTTCTTTCTCCTAATCACATCTTCGACATTGAGACTCGGTGTCGATTGATTTGACAATGACCAGTTAATTAACTTGTTACTGTCCGATATAAGTGCCTCCTCAATGAGAGGATTTCTTTTCTAAACTTGGTAATAAAGATCTACCCGCTGTGCTTCTTAAGTGACTCCACAACTGAATTTTCGGTCCTTTCACAGTTTCCGACGGACCACAACAGGGGAGCAGCCACAGAATAGATTCCGGTCCAGTAGCCACCATCGAGCCGCCCTTTTTGCCACACAATCCAGCTTCTTTGGTTTCTCTTTTACCGCGTGACAAAGAACTCAGAGAAGATATACTTTTTTTGCAATTGGGAATAAGCCTTGAGATGACAATATTTTTGCTCAGAGCTCCAATGGCACCAATGGCAATTCTGTACCAAAAAATAAAAACCATATTTTAACTGCACACTTCTTCCTAAAGGGGCTACAAATACTACTGCTGGAGCCACACATAAAATAATAACTTAGTTTAGGAAAATAAACACCCAACAACAAACTGTAGTGGCATACGAACAAAATAAGAATCCAAAATATAAAAAATTCACACGCAACAATTATTTTGACTGTAATAAAACTCTTCTAAGAGAAGTACAGTTGCGGCTTTTAAAAACAAGTATTTTACCAGGAAAGGGATGTACAAAAACAAAGTAAAATCGTGGATAAATGGTGAAATATTTTCCTTGATTAAATATAAAAGCAAATTGTGGCGGAAGTACAAGCGCACGGTGAGTCAAGCTGATTTTGAAATTCACAAAACTATTGTCAAAGATTTAAAAAAAGTCGATAAAGGAAGCCCGAAAAATATATGAAGAGTCTATAGTATGCAACGACGACCCTAAAAAATTATACATATACATTCGATCATCATTGTCATTAAAAATATCCATTCCTCTAATAAAGAAAGATGACGGAATTATTTGTCAAAATGACACTGACACTGCCGAAGTTTTAGCAGATACTTTTTCTAAAGTTTTCTCTACTGAAAACATCAAAAATAATTTACCCGATATTATGCCCAAAAGAGTATTTTCATCCTTAGAGCAACTTCATTTTACTCCTGAAACTGTCAAATGTCACCTTCATAAATTAAAAAACAACTCTTTCCCTGGTCTCGATCTAATCTCTTCTCCATTTTTAAAAAGATGTTGTAATGCTCTCGCTCATCCTTTGTCTATAATAATGTCCTTGTCTTTTAATACACACATAATGCCTCCTATCTGGAAAAGGGCCTCGGTAACCCCCATTTTCAAGAAAGGCAATTTACTTGACCCCAATAACTACCGCCCCATTAGCCTTACACCTATTATGTAAGTTTATGGAATCCATAACTTCAGAATATGTCAGTGAATTTCTTTTGCTCGAAGAAATAATACCTGAACAAAACATGGTTTTGTAAAAGGACGTTTAACAATGACGAATCTACTTTGGTGTGTTTAATGAATGGACAAATTTTTTAGACAAGTAAATTCCTACGGACATCATTTACCTAGATTATGCAAAAACTTTCGACCGAGTGCCAAAACGAAGACTACTGTATAAATTGGAACATCTTGGTATACGAGGTAATCTACTCGAGTAAATCGACTCATTCTTAACAAACAGAAAACTCTGCTTGAAAGTGGTAAATTGTTTTTCAGCTGAGAAACCCGTATTAAGCGGTGTACCGCAGGAATCAGTACTTGGTCCTCTCTTATTTATAATATACGCAAGTGACCTCCAATTCCATATTCAATCCATATTCAAATGCAGACGACTCAAAAATATTCTCAGATTCATCTCTTCACATAAATCTTCAATAAGACTTGGATTCGATCTCTAAGAGGTGCTCAGACTGGATGTTACCTCTTAATACTGATAAGTGTGTAGTTCTTTATATCGGCAAAAACAATCCGCGACATAAAAATTTCTTAAACAGTCACGCCTTAAAGAAAGTCATTTCTTATATAATTATCTTATTTACCTATTTGCTGGAAATTCCACTCTGGATTTTTCGGGAAAACAACCCTCGAACATTACACCTATTGACAGTCACATGCCCGAGATCACCTTTCGCCAACGTACTATCAGAAAGATTTTGCTAGGTCTCAACACCAACAAAGCCTGTGGATCTGACGGAATCCCGCCGATTGTTCTCAAGAAATGTGCCCCCAAACTAACACCTGTTCTTTGCAAGTTGTTCAACCACTCTTACAATTTGGGAGTATTTCCGTCCAATTGGAAAATTGCAAGAGTACAGCCAGTCCCTAAAAAAGGCAAAAAGACCCTACCTAGCAACTACAGACCTATCGCACTGCTATCTATTATTTCAAAGGTCATGGAAAAAGCCATCAACATCGAGCTCATGAAATATCTGGAAGACTCAGGAATTATCAATGATAGGCAATATGGCTTCCGCCATCAGAGATCAACTGGTGACCTGCTCGCATACGTCTCACATATACGGCAGCTATCTATTGAAAAGTATGGAGAAACTTTAGCTGTGGCATTAGATATCTCCAAGGCATTCGATCGAGTTTGGCACCAGGGACTCCTCGCCAAGCTTCCATCTTATGGCTTGCCCCCTCAGCTGTGTTCTCTGCTTGCTAGTTTTCTCTCAAACAGGTCTCTCTATGTAGTGGTCGATGGAGTTTCATCTGACACTCTACTCATAAATGCTGGTGTTCCTCAAGGATCCATTCTAGAACCAACACTATTTTTACTTCACATCAACGACCTATTGAAAGCAACTTCATGTCTCGTACACAGCTTTGCCGATGATAGTACCCTCCATACCGCTTTCTCTTCCAGGGCCCCTATATCAGCCCGTGAAACCAGAAATGAACGAGGAAGAAATGTTAACAATATAAATATGGACTTAGCAACAATTCTCGAATGGGGATCCAATAACTTGGTAGAATTCAATGCAAACAAAACACAAGCATGTCTTTTCTCTAGAAAAGCCGATCTCACTGTGCCTAACATAACTTTGTCAGGAGTAATCATACCACTAAAGTCATCCATATCGATGCTTGGTATTACTATCAGCAATAACCTTTCCTGAGAAAATCACGTGAGGTCCATTGCCAAAAGTGCATCCCAAAAACTTGGTTTTTTGTTTCGTGCCAAGAGCTATTTCACTTCCAGTCAGCTGCTTTTGATCTATAAGGCACAGATCCGACCTGTACTGGAGTACTGTTCCCATATTTGGAGTGCAGCACCTAAACATATCCTGAAGCTATTGGATTCTGTCTAAAAAAGGGCAATTCGTCTCGTCGGTGATGCCTCGCTTACAAACTCGCTCACTTGTCTGGAACACCGTAGAAAAGTTGGCGAACCTAACCCAACCTCCAGAAATTTAAGAAGAACACCAACTTCTACCTTCTTTCCCTTGGTTCCCACGATGTTCTCTGAACATTACAGGATATCCCTTTTCGTGGGAACCAGAACATAAAAAAAAAAAAAAAAAATCTTGGTGTTACAATTACTACAGATTTTGAACTGCTCCGAACACGTTGTAAATATTACCAACAAAGCAAAAAGTAGGTTGTACCTCCTCAGCAGGTCTTTCGCAAAAGTGTCATTGCGTAGTTCCGCTCGTTTATATAAAACTTATATTCGTCCAATTATGGAGTATTGTGGAACTGTGGAACTTCTCGAAAAAGTTCAGCGTCGTTCAACCAGACTATCCTTCGGGCGTAGAAGGCCTAGTTATACAGAAAGACCAAACATTATGGATCTACCGACTTTTGAACAACGTCGTCTTCGTGGGGACATGATAATTACCTTTTAATTATGGTAATATAATGTATTTTTTGTAGACACTGATCGGTTTCGAGGACACAAATGGAAACTGAAAAAAAGAAATATTCACTTTTAGGACAAGGCAACCTTTTTTATGTAATCGTGTTTTCTCAACATGGAACTGTCTACCTGAGGATATTGTAACGGCACCATCTGTCAATATTTTTAAGAACAGACTGGATGCTTTTGTTTATCCTAATTAATCTTTTCTTGTAATTTTTAATTTTCTAATAACTTTAATTTTTGTAATCATTGTATAGTGCAATTCAGGGCTTATGGATCTTAGGGTCCCTGCCCGTACCTTATTATAATAATAATAATAAGTTATGCTGCAACGAGTTGATGCGCTCTCCACATTTTCCTGAAGAAACATCCCAGTACAATTTGGTGGAAACGACGAATATTCTCTTCGGTCGTTTCTGATACATCAAATAACAGATTCCACCTCTATAGAACCGCAGTTTGTGATTCGGTTTCTCAGGGACGAAAAGGTGTTGCGATTTTTGCTGCCGATCGGCAAATGTTTATGGTTATGTCACTATAATCTTGAGTAGGCTATTAATTAGTCTATGTCTTCGTTTCTTGAGAACATCTCGCACAGCCACCACAACCGTCGACTTTAGATATTGGTAGGCCATGGGCGTTGCCTAGGCCACGGCCGCCATACACGATTTTTCTCTAGGAAGATTAATAGCTCCTGGAATTGGTAGCTTGCAAAACAAATTAATTCTCTGAATTAGATGTGAATAAATTAATCAGCGTGCTTCCTTAGTAGTTTTCTCAAACCAATTAAATTGCGTTTAACGTACTAAAATGACCATTTGCGGTTATTTTGTAAGCCATAAAATACGATAAATAACTAAAATTAACCTTTATTTGTACTATTGAAACCTAATACAAACACATTACCAGGTAAGCGGCACGTAAAACATTTACGAAAGCGTCATTTGGTTTAATAAGTACAAAGTATTGAAAAACTCTGTAGAAATGAATTACTATCGAAAGGCACCCTAAGTCGAATAGCCCTGCTCGACGATTACAAAGAAGAATGCGCAATTTTTTTTGGGGGTAATAATAATGTATAGATTAAAATTTAGTTTATCTAGTTAAGTGGGTATTTTAGTGATGCTCAAAAAGATTAGGCTGAGTTGGCTAATAGAAATAATTTGCTAGATGAAAAAGAAGACCAAGACAGGCGTGTTAATTTGTACAGTTAATACGAGAGACTGTTACAAAAACTCGGAGGAAGAATTACACATACACACTGGGGTAAGTACTACAAATTTGGTAAAATATGGGTAATTGCAAATTCCATTAGGTTAAATCCAAACACAATATTTTAAAGACCACACTCGTATTTGTAGTGAACAAACTACCACATACAGTTTTCTTTTGACAACAAAAATCGTAACAAAGAAAATAAACAAAACAAGTAAAAATTATTTACATTCCTTGTTTCCAAATCTCTCACAACAACCATCATAATATAGTGTAACTTGTTTGCGGAGATCTCATCAGATCAGCATGAGAATATTTTAAAAAACTGTTGGTATTTATGCAATATGTGCAAAAATATTACCTTGCTCCTCGATTTTATCCTAATGAATGGTCGATCATGTTGTTGTAGGCTGTAAAAAATTCGAAAAAAAAGAATATGGACTCGCGTTTCGATCGTTTCGGTGTCAGCGAGGATAAAAATTCAGTAAAAGATGATTATCTGGAAACTTAAAATAGCGCTGGGTCGCAGAGAAATATTTTTATGGATTATTTTTTTTTATTTTCACCGATACGATAGGTACCTCCAAATACGTTAAGCTTAATATCTAATTAGAAAAAATGCTCCCAACTTAAAATTAAGTAACTAAATGTACTAAAGTGAATGAAGCACTAAAGAGAAAACAGATAAAAATAATTTTTTTTTTTTTATGAAAATAGTCGCAAAAAGGGCAGACCTATCGTGTGGGCCGTGGACTGCCCGCACTGTGACTATTAGAAGGGGAAGGGATTATAGAAAGGAAATGATTGTGGACACGCTTTTTAAAAAGTTGCAGGTCATAGTTCTCTGGAAAAACTGATTTTGGAAGCTTATTCCATTCCGTAGCAGCCCTGTAAAAGAAAGATTCTTGATGAAGATTGGTCCTTGTAGTGTCAATCTTGAGAGTAAATGGGTGAGACTGTTCAGCGTGCCGAGTTCTTCAACCGAATGTGGCCAATGGTGGTACAAGAGTTTTTATTTCTCTGGAGCATCTGCCATGGAAATATCTGTAGAGCAATGACTGGTCTGCAACTCTTCTTCTATGTTTTAGAGGGTGAAGGGTATCTGTGAGAGTTGAGCTGTTTATCAAACGAATGGCTCTTTTCTGAATGGAATCTAGAAGACGAAGAGAATGCCTTGGTGCTGAACCCCAAATGTGCGAGCAATACTCCAGTAGAGGTCGGATTTGAGCCTTGTACGTCGTCAACAGTTGATCAGGAGTAAAAAACTTTCTAGCTTTCCACAGAAAACCTAGCCTCTGGCTTGCCGACTTTGCGATGTTAGCAACATGGTCATGCCAAGACATATTATTGGACACCGTGACTCCCAAAATCGAGATGGAGGGACTTGGTTCAAGGATATTTCCGGATGATTTGAGGAATTCACTTTCTTGGAAAACGTGGCACTTTGTGTTTTTTGGGCGTTGAACTGAACAAGATTGTTGGTTCCCTACTCGACGATTGCTTTAAGATCTCTATTGATGGAATCAACCTGTTCCTACCTGAGTCTATTTGTATCATTCACCGAAAGTGATCGATAGGATGTGAAAGTTGAGACAATTGTGCTATCGTCTGCGAAACTGTAAATGGGGTTCGTGGTGGTTTTCAAGAGGTCGTTGATGTGTAAAAGAAATAAGGTGGGGGACAGGATGGAACCCTGGGGGACCCCGGCATTAGTTTTAAACGCATCAGAAGAAATACCGTCAACTGCCACATGTAAGGAGCGATCTTGCATGAAGCTCAAGAGCCATTGGCGCAGTTTGGTTGGGAAACCGTAAGCAGATAATTTACTTAACAATGCCTGGTGCCAAACGCGGTCAAAGGCTTTAGATATATCCAAGGCTATTGCACGAGATTTACCAAACTTTTCAATAGTATTTGTCCAGAGCTGAGTGACATAAGCCAGCAAATCTCCAGTAGACCGAAGTTGTCGAAATCCATATTGTCTGTCATGGATTATCTCAAATTTCTCCAGATATTTGATAAGTTCTGTGTTAAATAAAGATAAAACCAAAGTGATGACTATAGGAGCCGAAGAAATAAATATTGTGATAGATAATAGTTAAAGAGTTTAAATACCTGGGAGTAACAATAGACGAAAACGGAAGACAAGAAGCAAAAATCAACGACAGAATCAAGAAAACCATAAAAGAATAAGAAATTCATCAACTAAAGAGAAATCTCAAAGCAGACAAAATTAAAAATATTTAAGACAAAATATAGACCAGTATTAACATGTAAATGTGAATCTTGGTTATTAACAAAAAAAATCTAAAGTAAAATACAAGCAACAGAAATGATATCTAAGTATGATTAAAGGAGTGACAAGGAAAGATAAAAAAAAATACAGGAATAAGAGAAGAACTAGACGTAGAAGATATTATTTCATTCATAGAACAAAAACAAATGGGATGGTGGGGGACCACATACAGAGAATGCTAAACAATAGACCTGTTAAACAAATCTATGAAGCAAAAACACAACACAAGAAAAAAGGGGAACTCCTAGAAAAACCTGGAACGACATGATAAGAAAGGTTATACAAGGAAGAAATAAACAATGAAGCGAAGACCATTTCTAAAAAACGTCTTTTAAATAAATTATTTTCTTTATTTAAAATTGAAATATTAGTAAAATCAATTGAATGTACTGTACTATTTGCATGTTGTGATAATGCGCAAGCGTTTGGTCTTGAACGAATGTCACTTTTGTGAGAAACAATTCTTGATTTTAAATATCTTGATGTTTCACCAATAGTTTTTATCACATTCAAAACAAATAATTTTATAGACAACTCCAGCATAATCCAACATAGAAGTTTTATCTTTCTACATAAAAAATTAAAAAAAATCGATGAATAAAAAAACTGATTTTCAAAACTTAAATATAATTTATTCCAATATTTTGGATATTGAAATGAAATTTGGCAGAAAAACCATATACTCAATATTTCAGCAATACCTTGATTCAACCTTTCATAAAAAGAATTTCTATTTACCATTCTGCTATATCCTTTATACTTATATCTTCCATTAAACAACTTAATATTGACTTTTCATTAATTACTGTCAAAAAAATTGTCCATTATTATATTATGATTTCAGAGTAACTGATGAAGAAATAAAAATTATTTCGAAAGCTTTTACAAAAAAGTAAAAAAAAGAGTTTTAATAAAAAATAGCTGCATCCCCAAAAAAATTTACATTTATACATACTTACATAGAGTCACGCCTTTTTCCCATAGGGGTAGGCAGAAACCACTTCCTTCCACTTGCTACGGTTCGTACACACATCTTTTGCTTCCTCTACTTTCATCAGTGTTCTCATACATGCTCTTCGGTTGTTGGTACTCTTGACCTGGCCTTTCTTCAAAACAATGTTGATCCGATCGAGATATGTTCTCCGACGTCGACCTCTACCGATTTGCCCATTCACACTCGCCTTATAAATTTGTTTCGTCAATCTTCCTTCATCCATCCTTTCTACGTGTCCAAACCATCTAAGCATTCCTTTATTTATCTTTGTGACCACATCTTCTTTTACACCACAGCGTTTTCTTATCTCACTATTCTTAACTTTATCCAACCGAGTCACTCCGGCTATACTTCTCAGACTACTCATCTCCGCAGCATTAATCCTATTTTCATGCTTCTTCTGCCAAACCCAACATTCACTACCATACATAAGTGTAGGAACCAACACACCTCTATGCACCGCCAGACGTGCCTTTTTTGACACTTTCTGGCTATTCATAAAGCTATACAGTGCCCCATTCATTTTTTTTCCTGCCAACACCCTTCGCTCAATGTCACTGTCATACTTTCCATCTCTAGTAAATTTTGAACCCAAGTACACAAATTCATTAACTTGTTCCACTCTTTCTCCCTCAATCGAAACCCCACAGTTTGTCATGCTTTCTTTTCTTTCAAAAACCATTACTTTCGTTTTGCTCACATTTATTTTCATCCCTTTGATTTTCAGTGAATCATGCATAACATTAACCATCGTCTGCAACTCCTCTTCAGATAACGCTAATATGACTTGATCATCGGCGTAAAGAAGGCATTTGACGATCAAATCATTTATTTTTAATCCATACGCACTCTCTTTCAGATCTTTTAAACAATTGTCTATGTATAAGTTAAACAGCCATGGCGAAGCCACACATCCCTGTCTCACACCTTTTTCGATGTTAAACCAGTCCGTGCAAGCTCCGTTTATCCTGACACAAGCAGTGGAATCCTCGTAAAGTGATTTCAGTGTTCGTATTAAACTACCACTCACCCCATACATAGACAATGTAGACTACAATTCACTCCTCACCACTCTGTCATAGGCCTTTTCCAAGTCTATAAAAGCGCAATAGACCTTCTGACTTTTAGCCAAGAATTTTTCGACTATACCTCGTAAGGAAAAGACCTGATCCATACATATATACATATATATATATATATATATATATATATATATATATATATATATATATTATCGTCTTATTCTTGTTTTATAAACTTCTTCAATTCTTTTCTGTCTCTTGTCAATGTCTTTGCTTCGCTCCTTTCTTCCTTGTATAATCTTTCCTATCATGTCGTTCCAGGTTTTTCTAGGTCTTCCTCTTTTTCTTGTTTGTAGCTGAATACAATTATACAATGTAAAAATTTTGTGGGGATGCAGCTATGTTTAAATGAAACTCTTTTTACTTTTTGTAATAGCTTTCGAAATTAATTAATTTCTTCTTCAATTACTCTAAAAATGTATGGTATAATAATAAACAAATTTCTAAAAAAATACTTTCATTATAATATATAAGATAAAATTACATTCAGAACATATATTTTTTTGAAAGTACTTAATTTGAAAAGTCAATATGAAGATATTAAATGAAACATGTAGGTATATAGGATATAGTAAAATAGTTCATAAAAATATTTTTGTAAAAGGTTGAATCAAGTTATTGCTGGATTATTAAGTATATGGTTTTTCTTACTAAATTTGTTTTCAATGTCCAAAATATTAAAATAAATTACGTTTAAATTTTGAAAATCAGTATTTTTATTCATTGAATTTTTTTCATTTTTTATGTAAACCATTCCTTAAAAACGTCTTTTAAACATATTACTTTCTTTAGTTAAAATTGAAATATTGGTAAAATCAATTGAATGTCCAGTACTATTTACATGTTGTGATAAAGCACAAGAGCCTAGAGACTTTTAGATGGTTCCGCTTTCGCGAAATAGTCTGGAATTATGACAGTTTTAAAAAGTGTTTATAAGTTATGAAATTTAAATAGTTGTAAAAGATATTCAATTAGTTGAATATCTAAGTGAATATCCAAATGAATTATAAAAGTAAAATTTATTGTGTTGTATTTATAAGTATTGGAATAAAAATTGTTTTGTTACTGTATCGAGAGTTTAAAATCACCGAACCCAAGAAAGAAGTAAAAATCGTAACAATACTGACGTATAAATGTGAAAAAGGAAAAATTATCTCCAACTTTAATTATACAATTGTTCATACCTTTTATCCCTGATTCCGCTCATTTCATTCATAAATTATTAACGAAGTTAATATCCAACCGTGTTTAGGTAGTTTTATACCGCAATAGACCAAAATTTCGAATCCAGATATCCCGGAAATACCGAATGAAAACCAAAAACACAATGTGTGCGTTATTGATGGACTTTTGTATCATATTCGTTTTATGTACGTCATAAATTATCGACCGTTGAAAAGAGTTACAGAACAATGTTCGTTTTTCAAAATTTATGAGAAAATTAAATGGGACTCGTTCGTTAAATTTCATAAAATGGATATATTGCGAAATTGTTTGCGACTTTTATTTATTACTCCGGGTATGAATTTACATCCAGTACGTGCGCCAGCTCAGGATAGATATTTTCCCAATTAACTTTTATTGAACATATTGGAATCGATAACAATAATAATTTTTTTTTAATTTAAAAGAATCGCTACATCCAAAGGACTTTCTTTTTTTTTTACTGAAAATAGTTGCAATAAGGGTAGAATTATAGAAAGATGATTGTCAACCCGCTTTTTAAAAAGTTGCAGGTCATAGTTTTCTGGAAAAACTGATTTTGGAAGCATGTTTCACTCTGTCGCAGCCCTGTAAAAGAAGAATTCTTGATGGAGATTAGTCCTCTTGAGAGTTAATGGGTGACACTGATCTGCGTGCCGAGTTCTTCGGCCGAATGTGGCCAATGATGGTACAAGAGTTTTTAGTTTACTGGAGCATCTGCCATGGAAATATCTGTAGAGTAATGTCTGGTCTGCAACCCTTCTTCTATGTTCTAGTGGGTAAAGGGTATCTGTGAGAGTTGAGCTGTTTTACAACCGAATGGCCCTTTTCTGAATGGAATCTATAAGATGAAGAGAATGCCTTGGTGCTGAACCCCAAATGTGCGAGCAATACTCCAGTAGAGGTCGGATTTGAACCTTGTACGTCGTCAACAGTTGATCAGGAGTAAAAAACTTTCTAGCTTTCCACAGAAAACCTAGCCTTTGGCTTGCTGACTTTGCGATGTTAGCAACATGGTCATACCAAGACATATTATTAGACACCGTGACTCCCAAAATCAATATGGAGGAACTTAATTCAAGAGTACTTCTGGACATTGTAATGGAATGATTTGAGGAATTCATTTTCTTGGAAAACGTGGCGCTTTGTGTTTTCTAGGCGTTGAATTGAACTAGATTGTTGGTTCCCCACTTCATTTTATAATTATTCTAAAAGAATATTAGGAATAACACTGGTCAACAGTAGTTTTGTTGCCCTCGAAATAAAAATAATTTCTAGTAAATGTATGCCAACAATTAATGAAACTATGAATGATTTTGGAATATTGTCTCTAGTTTTCCTTAAATCTCCAGTTTCATATTACACTATAAAAAGGCAGTAAGTATAAGAAAGATAAAACAAGTATAAAACCTTTTTTATTGAAAAATATTGTTTAACGATTTAATTTACATAGATGTAAAAAGAGAGAAAAATTAGCAAAAACAATGTTACAAATCAGAGAAATACCTTTTATAAGCTTTTCTTCTGTAATTTTTTTTTGGAAGTATCTTTTTGTAAAGACCAGCAGTAATCTGCCATCATGAAATGGTTCCATCTACCCTGATACCTGTCCGTCGACTTGTTTATTCACACTCGTCTTATAAATTTCTCTTCTTCTCATCCCCGCATCAATTTTCCTTCATCCATCCTTTCTATGTTATGTTGGTAGCGTTTGCACATGCGCAATTGGTTTTTTTAGTCAAATTTCATATTTGATTATTTTGATTTGATTTATTTTACGGTTAAGGTTGTAGGGATAAGGTGTTTGTTGTGTAAATTTTAATTTAAGGTTTTTTTTCAACAAAAAAATACAAGAAAACGTAAGAATATGTACTATAGGTTTAAAAAATTGCCAATAAATAAAAATTTTAAAACTTTTGGGAGGATATAGTTGAGGGTAGATCAGCTAATTTTACAAGTAAAGAAACCATTTTACTTTGTTTGGTAAACAAATATAAAAATATTCGATTTGCTGAGGCAGAAAATAAAACCAAAATTGAACTGATGGAAAGGAAATACAATTAAGAATATGAAATAATGAAACAAAAGTAAGAAGCAGATTAAAAAACTTAGAACCAGAGGCAGATGGAATCATTGAACGCAATAAATTAAAAAAAAAAATTATTATTAGAGAAGCATGTTCTTTGCAAAAATAATTCTTTTTTTAAAAACTAGAATAATTATTAATAATGATATAATATAATAAAATAATACATTAATTGAGTTTTTATTCGTACAGGTCTAATTTTTTATAGTTCACTAGCTGACCCGGCAAACGTTATTTTGCCATATAAATAATTTCCTAGTAATTTCTAGTGTAGACAAAAAATAGCTTACTTATTGTAAGTATGTATGTATGTTAGAATGTGTATTTTGTATGTATGTAAGAATGTGATTGTCGTTGTTCTAATCTTCTGCCTTCATTGCGTTCAGCTCGTGTATCTTCTGGCTCTTCTTGATGCAATTGCGCCATTCTGACACGTGCATCAGTATTTTGTTGCTGGATTTGTTCTTCTGTTCTTTCGGATCTGCTATTTCGCAAGTTTCGAGCTTTACTTGTACTGCGGCTCAAATCAGCCCCTTTGCGTTTTCTTGGCATTGCTCACCGTACAAAACATACATAAATAGAATTAATGAAATTATTTAATGATGAAAAATGTTAAAAGTATAATTAGGGCCAGGATTTTTGCCGCAGTTTTGAAATGATTAGTTTTAATTTATGAAATTATAACAAAAATATAAGTTTTATGGAAAAATTTTTCAAACAAAAGTAAAAAATTAAATTTTATGAAAACATTGTCTCTTATAATTTTTTCATGCAACCAATATTTCCATTGACATTTCAAAATAAAGATTCATAATGATTGATTTTTTGGAAACTATGAAAATCTTAATTGTTCAATTACATTTTTTTTATAAAATTAAATTAAAATTACATTTTTATAAGATCAACAACATTTTCGATATAAATAAAAAAAAGTATACTTACAACACAAAATCCGTTGTTATTGGAAGCTCGTGTCACGTGTTGAGTACTTTTGAGGTTATAAAATCACTTGATTAACTAATCGTGCAAAATACATTTAAAATTGATAATTTAATTATTATTGATAAAATAGGAATGATTAAAAGTTAATATGAGAGTTACACTGAGATAGCAAAATAATAATTGTCAACGTTACTACTACACTTGATGCATAAACAATAATGATGGCCGACAACTGTGTAGGGAGTGAGAAAGAAAGGAGACCGGCTTCGTTCTCATCCCTACTCCGTGCTGTTTACTGGGTCAGAAGTGACACCTGTAGACATCTGGCGGGGATAACTAATTAAATGACGATTGATCAGTTTTCGACCGGAGAGGAAAAATGATTAAATTACTAAAATGGCTATTAAAAAATAAGGGTTGATCGTAGAAGGGTGAAAATTGAGGATTGTATGTATTTTTGTATGTTGTATTATAAAAAAATAGAAATTAAAAATTTTGTCTAAAAAATAAAAAAAAAAATTAGGGGTGGACTACCCCTAACATTTAGGGGGATGAAAAATAGATGTTGGCCGATTCTCATAGATACCGGATAAGCACAAAAAATTTCATCAAAATCGGTCAAGCCGTTTCGGAGGAGTATGGTAACTAACATTGTGACACGAGAATTTTATATATAAGATTATAATAATCTAATAACTGATGTCTTTAAGAGCATAACCACTATCACCAACTAGAGTGTATTCCTTAAGGTCTCCTCGTTCAATTCTAGCTCTAATGTTTGAATTGGCAAATATTTTTGAGTCATGGTTTGAACCAGGCCAATGGCACACCACATCCTGAAACATGCAGTTCGAGTCACATATGGCTTAAACATTAAATGAAAAGAATCCTTTTTTATTTCTGAATACTTCTGCATTATTTCCTCCAGGTGATATAATTTTGACATGTGTGCAGTCAATAGCTGCAATACACTCGGAAAATCGTGCCACACTATAAACTTTTGGGAGGTACTTCTAAGTTCAGGCTGTGTTTTAGGCATTCGAATAAACTGATGATACAGCCCTGCAATAGCTCTGGTTACCTTCCAAACAATACGACTTGCTGGTCCTTTTTCTATACCATTAAAATCCCCAACTGTCTGGAAAAAATTTCCAGTTGCCAAATACCTTAAGGTTACTAGCAACATTTGTTCAGAAGTTACAGCATGATTCCTAAAAATATATAAATTATAAGGTTACAAATGGTTTATCAAAGAAAATAAAGGCACTCACCAATCTGTTAAAGACGATATTTGTGCTTCAACTTGGTTTATGAGAAAGGGAACACCCTGCTTAGAAAGTCAAAATCTTTGTATAAAATCTATCCCTGGGGAAGGTACAAGGAACGAGAAGCCGAGGTATATCACCAATTAGATACGTGGATCACATTGTCAGGGAAACCGGAGTACCACTCAACGAATGTTTCAAAGCCGCGGAACACAGGCGGATATGGAAAGATCTCACAGATCACAGATCATGATGGCACGATACCCGAAACGGGTGACCGAATAGAAAGAAAGATTTCTTTGGACGTCTTCTAGCATTTATTAAAACTTTTGCTTCGACAAAGTCTTCATTATCTGTTAGTTCCACAAGATTTTCACGTAGTTGCTTAGCCATAATTTTTATTTACCACAAAAATGCATTCATTAAAAGCTGATAAGACAAAAATCACAAAAATAGAGGTTATGTTACGCCAGAACTTGGTTTAAGCTACCAAATTCGATGGCTCATTTGAACCTTACAAAATTACAGCCAGTGAACCAAGTTCTGTCTTGCACTAGCTTTGTACAACTAAACTTTGAAATTTAAACCATGTTTAAACTTGAGCTCTGCTTGAATCAAGACTGAACAACTGGGCCTAAAGGACATAAAACATAAATCTCTGCATAAATTTAAGGTTAGGTCGTTTCGCATTTTTGACACAAGCGAAACCAATCAAAATTCCCGCCAGCCGCTTATCGCCGAAGCTGACCGAATGCTTCCGAGATATCCGTGATAATTAGTTTCATCTATACAGCAGAGGTCCCCAATATTTTTTATCTCGTAGACCACTTTTTTTAATTTTGGTAGACGCGCCCTACACGACGGACGTCGTCGTGAAGTCGCGTTAATATTATCCAGTACGTCGATGGTATTATCCGCATTTACGTCAGAAAATTCCTTCGCGTTTTCCATGAAAGATATTAAGTATTTTGTATTTAAATTTTTCAGCAGCGTGTCCGATATTTTATATCTCGAAAGTATTCATCTCCGTTCGCGCTGGCTGCATAGCCCAGGAATTTATTTCACGGTGTTACATAAATAAAGGCAAGCAAAAAAGGATTCGTTTAAGATTTTTATCTCGAACAAAATGACAGGTTATGCCTGTTTTCGTATGCCGTAACGCGACGGCATCTCTTTTCTCTCTCTCTCTCTCATTCTCTTTGTACATTGCGAGGAGCAACAGCGCCTTACTCATAACGTACCATATGCTACGTTAAATCCAGTGACGGCAGTACCGGAAACCAATTCAATTTATACAATGTAACAAATTAAACAAACTAATTATTAATAGTAACTACAAAGGATACACAAGCAGTTGGAACCATTCCAAATAGTTTAACCCAAACGAAACATGGTCACATCAATTTTTCTTAAAATATCGGGACTCAGGGGTGGAGTTTTTAGTGAGTAGACCTGAAACAGTCAGTGGAGTCTCACAGTAGACCTTGAGCTTTCAGGCTCAAAACTTTTCTATAACGAATTTTTTCCACCTTAGCAAAAAAAAAAACGTCCACTTAAAAACTATTTTATTCGACTGTGGAGACCTTGAAATGTGGAGATATGTCAAAATTCGGGATTCGCAAAATCGGACCCATTACTATAACCTCCACTGGGAAGTTAATAAGTAAACTTTCATTCAAACTAATTAAAAAGTTTAAATAGTACGAGGGCGGTTCAAAGATGATCGAGACAAATACTCTTACACGTTTATTTACTATCGAAAAAATTTACAAAAATTCTCAGTTTTTCTCCTCACTAGTTACGCATTTTGTCCACCTTTCCGGAAGTTTTTTGATGCCGGTATCGAAGAATTCCTTTGGCAACCCGGACAGCCATGTGCGCACGAACTTCTCTACCTCGTCGTCGGTGTTAAATCTTTGACCTCCGAGTGCTTCTTTCAGTAGTCCAAACATATGGTAGTCGCAGGGTGATAAATCCGGACTGTAGGGGGGTGTTCCAGTACCTTCCACCCTAATTCCGGTATTGTATCGAGCGTGAGACGTGCGGTATAAGGACGTACGTTATCCTGGAGAAGAATCGCACCTCGTGCTGGAATGCTCCTTCGTTTCGAGCCGTTATTTTGCGATAATTAAAATGTTCGTGGTTGATAGACTCTACACTACCAATACTAATGCTGAGTTCAGCCGAAATGTCTCGAACATTCATCCCACGGTTCTCCAAAATGAGTTGTTCTACGCAGCGAATGTTGTCTGATGTGATGCTGGTGCGCGGTCAACGATCATGCGGCTGATTCTCGACGGTTTGGCGGCCATATTTGAATGCTTTGGCCCATTTAAACACGGCAGCTCTACTGAGGCACTCACTACAGAACTGATTTCGCAAACGCAGAAAAATTTCCGTGTTTTTAACGCCTTCCTACACTAAAAAACGAATGACAAAGGCGGTCAGCACTTGACTTTCACTCATAGTCGTAGCACGCGAGTGAAACATGCATTACAGACGGAAACTGCCACGCTCTCGGTAAGGGACACAGATATATCATACTCAAACCACAACTTTCAATACATACATGCGCGCCATCTACAGCGTTTGTCTCGATCATATTTGAACCACCCTCGTATGACCTAAACCGATTTTAAAATTTCAACTTTACAGTAGAATATTTAAGATTATTTTACAAACTTTCTATAAAGTATAAACATTTATTTCCTCCCGAAAAAATGCTTTATACTTTATGACAATATTTGCTATAACGCCCTGTATATAAAGTAGTTTAGCGTAAGAGTTTTTCCAAGACGGTTCAAATTTACTATTCACTAAAATTTTAACGCGTCTGGATGTTTCCAAACAAATTTAACAGACAAAATATTAAATTGTTTGTCTAGTATTACAGATTTCTTAAACAACTGCTGACTTTCAATTGACGAGTGTAATGATATTTTTAGATTCTTCTTCTTTTGGCTCTCAACCCTTGCTGGGTTTTGGCTTTCTCAACCATGTTCCTCCATCTGGTTTTATCTACCACTATTCTTCTCCAGTTTCCTATTCTCAGAGTTTTTAGGTCTTCCTTCACATCGTCTATCCACCTTTTCTTGGGTCGCCCTTTTGGTCTTGTGTTTTGAGGTTTCCATTCGAGGATTTTTTTCACAATTCTCTCTTTTCCATCCTGTATACATGTCCTAACCATCTTATCCTTTGACTTTTTATGTATCTTGCTACATCCTCTCCCTCTATGAGTGCATCAATTTCGTGATTCATTCTTATTCTCCACATACCGTTTTCATGTATTGGGCCGTATATTCTTCTAAGAATCTTTCTTTCAAATATTCTCAATTGATTTTCATCGTTGTTTGTTAGTGTCCATGTTTCACATCCATAGGTTACTACTGGTCTTATAAGTGTTTTATAAATTGTGATCTTAGATTTTCTGTTGAGTATACTGCTCCTTATTAGTTTTAAATAGGCATAATAGCATTTATTTCCTTTTAGGATTCTTGCTCTTATTTCATCTTGGACGTTACCATTATTGGTAATTTTCGTGCCAAGGAAACTAAAAGTCTTGTCGCTTTCGATCAGACCACCGTTTACATTAATATTTGGTAGTTGTATTGGGGGATTCCTGCAGCAGTACATATATTTCGTCTTGTCTTTGTTTACTTGCAGGCCTCCTTTGTTTACCCATGTTGCTCAAGCTCTATGGCTATTTGATTCAGTGAGGTGAGGTCACGTGCAATTATTGTATTTTTAGATTAGTAACCGTAAATTTACAAAATAAATAATTACAAAGGTTCATTATCAATTAAGTCTAAAAATATATATGATAGGCGCCATCACGAAATCACAGGTATTAAGAAATAATGATTAGCATAATTATTGATCTCGAAATTAGATAAGCAAATAATTTAATTGGTAGTTGTTTATGCACGATTTACTATTTATTGTTTTATGGTTTAACAATGCATTTAAGTTTGCCATAATTAGTCATAAGTAATAATTGTTTTAAATAGATGCCGTGAGACATTTGTTAGAAATTTTTGAAAACAGTTAAAGCCAGATTCCCACGTTGCGTTGCTATAGGCTAGTGACTTGTGCTATCGGCCACTCCCGGAAAACCCGAGCAGCTTACCGAACTTTCTTGGGATATACCAAGCTTATACAAGCAAAGACAATTCACGTCGTTCCAACTGCGCGTGTTTTGTACCAAACCAATCTAAGTCACAAACACAAGTAACACCGTGGGAATCCGCCTTAAAACTCTATAAAAAAGACACAAAATTAGAAATGATTTTACACAGTTTATGGGCTCTTAAAATATCGGGAATCTTTGCCGAAACCATCAACAAATAATCGTAATTTCCTTAGTCATTTTCAAATGAAGGATATTTTATACAAATAATAATCATTATTTACATCTTTTGCAATACTTTTTCTGAAAATTGTAAAGAATCAAAGCTCGTTGATTATGTAATTAACATTTGCTTACAGTGTGTCCGAATATTGGACAGGCAACGCAACTTTTTTTAATAAAAACTTAAACACTTCTTTTTGAATACAACCATTCGATTCGCAAACTTTTTCTTCACAAATCAAGATATGCCGTAAAAATTAATTTGCCAATTACCCTATTTTATTAATATAAAAGTAAAAACACTCCAGATTTTTAAGGTTAAGTTGTTTAAATTAATTAGACAGGCTCTAGTAAACTTTAAATAGTACTAAAACAAAATTGTTAAGAGCAACGGTGGTCACAGTCGGTGATCATAGATCATTTAGGTGGCCTTTCGCAAGCTGATGTTTCATGTTGCACGCAAGCTCTGTCCTTAGCATATACCCCCAACATTAATGTGTAATTTTAAGGAGTAGAGTACATGTAACTGGCCTGCACGTCAAATGGCTTTTAAGGGTTCCCTATTACGTTATGGAAATCGTGGACTAAGATTAAAGTGAGTACAAAAACATGAGAATTGAGTCTTACAAGAATGGAGTATGTTCTTCTTCTGTTGATGCCTATCCGTTCCGGATGTTGGCGAGCATAATGGCTATACGAACTTTATTCTCTGATGCACGGAATAAGCCTACAATTGATGTATTAAACCACACTCGGAGATTCTTCAGCCATGATATTCTTCTTCTTCCTACACTCCTTCTACTTTGTATTTTTTTTTTTTTATGAAAATAGTCGTAAAAAGGGTAGACCTATCGTGTGGGTCGCGGACGGCCCGCACTGCGACTATTAGAAGGGGAAGGGGTTATAGAAAGGATTTGATTGTGGACACGCTTTTAAAAAAATTGCAGGTCGTAGTTCTCTGGAAAAACTGATTTTGGAAGCTTATTCTATTTCGTAGCAGCCCTGTAAAAGAAGGATTCTTGATGAAGATTGGTCCTTGTAGTGTCAATCTTAAGAGTAAATGGGTGAGACTGATCTGCGTGCCAAAATCTTCGGCCGAATGTGACCAATGGTGGTACAAGAGTTTTTATTTCTCTGGAGCATCTGCCATGGAAATATCTGTAGAGCAATGACTGGTCTGCAACTCTTCTTCTATGTTCTAGAAGGTGAAGGGTATCTGTGAGAGTTGAGCTGTCTATCAAACGAATGGCTCTTTTCTGAATGGAATCTAGAAGACGAAGAGAATGCCTTGGTGCTTAACCCCAAATGTGCGAGCAATACTCCAGTAGAGGTCGGATTTGAGCCTTGTACGTCGTCAACAGTTGATCAGGAGTAAAAAACTTTCTAGCTTTCCACAGAAAACCTAGCCTCTGGCTTGCCGACTTTGCGATGTTAGCAACATGGTCATGCTAAGACATATTATTGGACACCGTATCTCCCAAAATCGAGATGGAGGGACTTGGTTCAAGGGTATTTCCGGACATTGTGATGGGATGATTTGAGGAATTCACTTTCTTGGAAAACGTGGCACTTTGTGTTTTTTGGGCGTTGAACTGAACAAGATTGTTGGTTCCCCACTTGACGATTGCTTCAAGATCTCTATTGATGGAATCAACCTGTTCCTGCTTGAGTCTAATTGTATCATTCACCGGAAGTGATCGATAGGATGTGAAAGTATTAGCTGTAAAAGCCGAATTTCTCATGATGTGGCCGAAGTATTTAAGTTTACGTTTTTTGACCTGAGTACTGAGTTAGTCACAGATAAAGATAGGATTTTTTTCTACCCTGATTCAAGTAAAGTAAGATTCTGGAAAGGTCCTGGTCGAGAAAAGAGACATGTACAAGATGTTCGTCCATGTGGTGGTCTACAAGTTGTGATAAGAGCTGATTTAGTTTTTCACCATCGAACTGTTCCCGTTTTCGTGAAAGACAATTTGGACCAGTATCAATATAATGACCTATATAAGAATATGTTGTTCCTTTTATTTGCCTCTGTTACATGGAGAGTAATGTTATGCTACATTCTGCGGCAACAGGTTGGTTTGATAATGAGGATATAACCATTCTACCGTGACCAGCATGTGCGGAGTATGCTCCAGCGATGCATCGCTTCTTATCTGCATTATGTTCCTAAACGTCGAGGTCTTCAACGTCTTCTTACACAAAAATTGTGTAATAATACCTCAAAACAAAATTGATAATTTCCGTACCGAATCCCCCGTGAATTTTTTTAAGAAAATTCGAACCTCATAAAAATTATATATTATAAGTGAAAATCAAATAACTCGAAAATTAGGAATTTTTTTTTTATGAAAATAGTCGTAAAAAGGGTAGACCTATCGTGTGGACCGCGGACGGCCCGCACTGCGACTATTAGAAGGGAAAGGGATTATAGAAAGGAAATGATTGTGTACACGCTTTTTAAAAAGTTGTAGGTCATAGTTCTCTGGAAAAACTGATTTTGGAAGCTTATTCCATTCCGTAGCAGCCCTGTAAAAGAAGGATTCTTGATGAAGATTGGTCCTAGTAGTGTCAATCTTGAGAGTAAATGGGTGAGACTGATCAGCGTGCCGAGTTCTTCGGCCGAATGTGGCCAATGGTGGTACAAGAGTTTTTATTTCTCTGGAGCATCTGCCATGGAAATATCTGTAGAGCAATGACTGGTCTGCAACTCTTCTTCTATGTTCTAGAGGGTGAAGGGTATCTGTGAGAGTTGAGCTGTTTATCAAGCGAATGGCTCTTTTCTGAATGGAATCTTGAAGACGAAAAGAATGCCTTGGTGCTGAACCCCAAATGTGCGAGCAATACTCCAGTAGAGGTCGGATTTGAGCCTTGTACTTCGTCAACAGTTGATCAGGAGTAAAAATCTTTCTGGCTTTCCACAGAAAACCTAGCCTCTGGCTTGCCGACTTTGCGATGTTAGCAACATGGTCATGCTAAGACATATTATTGGACACCGTGACTCCCAAAATCGAGATGGAGGGACTTGGTTCAAGGGTATTCCCGGACATTGTGATGGGATGATTTGAGGAATTCACTTTCTTGGAAAACGTGGCACTTTGTGTTTTTTGGGCGTTGAACTGAACAAGATTGTTGGTTCCCCACTCGACGATTGCTTTAAGATCTCTATTGATGGAATCAACCTGTTCCTGCCTGAGTCTATTTGTATCATTCACCGAAAGTGATCGATAGGATGTGAAAGTTGAGACAAGTGTGCTATCGTCTGCGAAACTGTAAATGGGGTTCGTGGTGGTTTTCAAGAGGTCGTTGATGTGTAAAAGAAATAAGGTGGGGGACAGGATGGAACCCTGGGGGACCCCGGCATTAGTTTTAAACGCATCAGAAGAAATACCGTCAACTGCCACATGTAAGGAGAGATCTTGCATGAAGCTCAAGAGCAGTTTGGTTGGGAGACCGTAGGCAGATAATTTACTTAACAATGCCTGGTGCCAAACGCGGTCAAAGGCTTTAGATATATCCAATGCTATTGCACGGGATTCATCAAACTTTTCAATAGTGTTTTTCCAGAGCTGAGTGACATAAGCCAGCAAATCTTCAGTAAACCGAAGATGTCGAAATCCATATTGTCTGTCATGGATGAATTTATTTGCTGACCAATCAGGTATAAAAACGGTATTTTATTTTTAAAATCCAATTAAAATTGACGTAAATATATTTAAAGAAAAAACAAATTTTAAATTTAAGAAAAATTTGATAACATTTTTTTAAAAATATTAGTCGCATATTAGCATCATGTGAGGAGGAGTTACAGGTGCGTTGAAAAGGAAAACAAATGAATGAGGCAAGAAAGAAGATTGATGAAACAGATTCATAAACCGACTGTGAATGGGCAAGTTGGTAGAGGTAGTTCTAGGCGAAGATATCTCGATCAGAACAAAATTACTTTGAAAAAAGTCCAGGAAAAGAGTACCAGCAACCGACGAGCATGTATAAATGCGCTGATAAAAGTAGAAGAAGTGAAAGACGTATGTAAGAGCCGTAGCAAGTAATCTCTGCCAACCCTTACTAAAAAAAGCCTAACTATATGTATGTATATATGCAATTTTTAAAAAATAAGTCTTTATAAAAACTTTTATCGCTAACTTCCCCACTCCCAATTTTTTTACACAATTAAGGCTTAGACCAGGCTCATTTACCTTGATCTATGTAAACTTGATAATTTCTTGTTAGTATTTTTTTATTGGTTACAGATAAATAAAAATGAAAATCATACTGACATACTTTTATTTCGAAAAATGTTTCCGAAACAGTGGCTAAACCAAGAACATGTAAAGAAATTGCGCAACTTCTTAGAAAAAGCCACTATCGTATGTTTTAAACCGAAACTTCCATTTTTTAAACAACAATATTATTCAGTGTTAATCGATTTACGTTGAATATCAAGTAAGTACCAATTCTTCGAATTTAATAATTATAGCATAATGTTCAATTTTGTTGCAATAAATCTTAATGAACGGTGACAATAAATACAGAGATATATCAGTTTGACCGCCGTGGGTGATTGGTGTTTTTATGAGAACTAAAACTAAAATTCTTAAAAAAAATTTAAAAATATGTGTGCTGTAACACACAAGGTATTGTTGTGAGGCAGTTGGAAGTAATTTGCAGCGTAAAATCCGAATCCAAGGTCAGAATTGGGGCATTACATCATAAGATATTTGAGGTTATTTACCCAAAAAATGTTTTTTTATACTTTTGAAATTATGTACAGGATGCACAACATTTTGTTAATATTTTTATCTAGTTGCATCATTCCATATTATTTTTAACCCCCAAAATAAGCTATTGAAAGATCACCTACAATTTTTTCTAGTAAACCATTTTAGGTTATGCAACATAACTCAACAACGCACAAGAGCATTCACAAAATTGTAATCCGCAATTTTAAATATAAATTTTTTTTGACACAATATTCCTAATCAGCGACCTCGAAAACCCTCAAGTGAAATTTTTGGATATCTATATTGTTTTTTGGATACGAAAATTTTAATTTTCTGGCTTTATATCATATGTCATATGTCAAATAAACATGTATATCATACATACATACATACATTTACGGTTCTTACATACATATTTTGCTTCATCTACATTCATCAGTGCTCTCATACATGCTCGTCGGTTGTTGGTACTCTCGAGCTCACGCCTTGCTCCCCATGAGGGCAAAGCGTGGACTGCGGAGTCACTTTGCTTTATATCATCGATCCCAAAAGTTCCCAGGTTTTTTTTCTTCAGTGCCTCTTCTATCGAAGGTTTGCTTTCATAAAAGCTATCTGGATTTTATTAACTGCAGCTCGGAACAGTTGAAAGTTGCTACAATTGAACCAATCCCTTAGGTTTTTATGTCAGCACACAAGGAGTTCCTTCTTCTTTAATCTTTCCTTGAACTATTAGCTGAAGAAGTGTGTATTTGGGTCCTTTCATTATATGACCCAGGTATTGAAGCTTTCTCTTTATTATAATGGTAATTATTTCGCTTTTTTGCATCCATTTTAGAACTTCAACATTAGTGATCTAATCGTTCCAGTGGATACGACACATTCCTATGGTAGCGCCACATTTTGAAAGCTTGTAATTTGTCCATGTGACTCTTCTTAGAGGTCCAAGTTTTCAAAACCATATGAAAGCGCGAAGAAGACGTAACAACGCAGCATCCTTATCCTAAGTTGCATCTTATTGTCCCGACTAGTAAATCACTTTTTTATTTTCACAAATGTTGATTTTAACTTAGTCTCCTAGTACAATATTTTAAGAAAAATTTTTGATATGTAACATCTTTGTTATCGCTTTCTTGCATGTGTAACATCTTTCCTTTCGCTTACTCGCAATTTGTGAGAGTCATTTCGTGAAATGTGTAACAGTAACAGTAACATTTGATTTGACGAATGAGCGCACGGTTAGAGTTGACCGTCAGATAGACGTCAATCATTTTTCCGAGAGTTGATTTGATAAATGAGCGCGCGGTTAGAGTTGACCATCAGATAGACGTCAACAATAGACGTCAATCATTTTTCCGAGAGTTGATTTGACGAATGAGCACGTGGTTAGAATTGGCCATCATTTGGCCATTTTATAGGCACTTTATTGTCACTGTTCTAAAAGCGTTTCGAAATGAAAGCACCCCACGCTTTTAGAACAGTGACATTAATTTTCTCGTCAGTAATTTTATTGTTATGTCAAGAATTACTCTTTACTTTGATTAACTCTTAAAGCGTGTTTTTTAGTTTTTTTAAACTTTAATTTATTTTTTGCTTTTAAGTTCGATTTGTTTTACTCACCCTCTTGCCATTCATCCCTCGGCACGTTTCTCACCAGTATATTGGATTCGGTTAATTATAATGCGTGAACTACGCGCATGCGTAGTTCACGCACTAGTTTTACCTCTCTTACAACGGATTCCTGAAGAAATTGATGAATCCTGGCGGAACTAATCAGGATCATCGGATATCTAATTATTGCATTGTCGTCAGTCTTTGACAAGTGTGTGAAGTTTAAATTAAATCTGATCGCTTAAATTAGGGCAAGAGTCAGTTACAAACAAACATACAAACATACAGGTGAAACTAATATAAGCGTGTTTAAAACTGATTCAAGTCGTCTTCAATTATCATCTATTAACTAAAATCGTTCAATTTAACTTGACCACTTTAAATGAAAATTTACATTAACAATTATTAATAAAAAATTCTAATTTATTCTTAACATATTTAAATATATAGGTAAGATATTTACCGCCTCTGGTATAAAAGTTTCGCACCGAATCGTGGGTGTCAGTCTCATTATTAGCTGTCGATAAAAATAAACAAATGAACGATAGAGGGATGATTTATATCGAAATCGCGGTAGGCGGGTCTGACGGACAACCGCAGGAGGTCCGCGAGGTGTCCATGGCCACCTTTGTCGTCTTCCGAGAACGTCCTATTCAACACTGTCCCATGGCGATTTTTTTCTTTTTTGGTTTTTATTAATAATAGGATTACCTTTTTTTATGATGAGTTATGAATATTGGTCATTAGGATTTTTTTGAGCACATGCATTATGAATGTGTTTTGTAAAAGGGTGGTCAAGGATACTTTTGCCAATTTAAAATCATGGGTCGTATTAGTTAATAAATGCATGTAAATATTTAATAAGTTATCGAGAAAAATATGATATGTTAGTATTTAACAATATGTAACAACGGGAAATTTCCATTCTAATTTAGGCATGTCTCACCGAATATTTATCTACACTTTATACCCGCGATTTGCAAACGTGGTCTACCTCAACCGCTAGGGGTCGACTTCGAACTGCAAGTGGTCCACGTCAGCGGAAACATTAACTTTTAAAGGTATTTGTGTAATATGTTCTCGAATCCATTTAGGATTAGTATCACTTTAATATCCGCAGTTGTAGCGATTAACTGCACCATTAAACATAAACGTGGCTTCATCGGAAAAGACTATCTTACTTGTAAAATGAGGATCTGCATCTACCTTTTGCATTATAGTTTCACAAAATTCCATTCTGCGGTCATAATCATCCTTAGATAATTCTTGCAATAGCGTTACTTTATAAGGATGAAACTTATTCTTCTTAATGATGTTGCAGACCGATCCCAAACTAACATCATGTTCTAATGCAGTTTCCCGAATGGAAGTAAAAGGATTTTCTACAAAACTTTGCATAACCTCCAACGATTTTTCATCATTAGTTACGGTCTTTGGTCGGCCAGTTTAAGAGCGATTTTTAGTTGAAGCCACTTTTTTAAAAAGTTTCGCAGTGCTCCAAACTGCAGTTTTGGTAATTTAGTTGCGATTTGGATACGTATCATTAAATAAGTAAGCTATGAGGTAGCATAAGTTCTTTTACGATTACCGTAAATTCTCACCATAAAAATCATTATTCTTTCCTGTTCGAAAAACATGCCTAAATTTTAAAATTTACTAATTACAATAAACAGCTTTCCCCAATGACAATCAGAAATAATTTATGACAATTAAAAACATTTAATGATAGATAAACCTACCACTTTTTTGACATAAACTATTTTTTTATAATTTTAGTTTCAAACCACTGTAACTTTGGAAATATTAAGTAGAACTATGCCGACTTGACGGTTGTATTTTTAATTTAATAGAATATGAAAAACTGAGAATATAAACAGGGTGTACTATTTAAAAAATTATTATTATTTTGTACTAACGGTTCTAATCAACTTTTGCAGATGGCCTGAATTATTTGAAAATACTTTAATTCAACATTTTTTTTGTAAACCCAACAGAAATATAAATATTGCATTTATTGAGGATCCATTTGTGCGTGAACATTGTTGCTCTTCTGAGATTTTTTTTTATGTTCCAGTTCCCACGAAAAGGGATATACTGTAATGCTCAGATAACATCGTAAAAACCAAGGAAAAAAGGTAGGAATTGGTGTTCTTCTTAATTTTCTGGAGGTTGTGTGCCTCGAGAAATACCTGGCAAGGCAATGTGTTCCTCGCTGTTCCTTGGATGAACGAGTCTTTAGAAAGAGATGTTCTGCAGGCCTTGAAAGAGACCACGAAGGAATGTGAAGTCTGAACTTGACGGGTTAATCTCGAAGAAACAGCTAAACAAGGAACGATTGTTAATATTTTAGAAGAGCATCGCCCATGAAAATATCTATAAAATAGAGACAAATCGCTAACTTTTCTACGGTGTTCCGGAGAAGTGAGCGAGTTTGTAAGCGAGTCACCACCGACCAGACGAATTGGCCTTTTTTGGACGGAATCCAATAGTTTCAGGATATGTTTAGGTGCCGCACTCCAAATATGGAAACAGTATTCCAGGACAGGTCGGATCTGTGCCTTATAGATCATAAGCAACAGATTAGAAGTGAAATAGCTCTTGGCAAAAAACAGAAAGCCAAGTTTTTGGGATGCACATTTGGCAATGGACCTCACGTGATTTTCGCAAGAAAGGTTATTGCTGATAGTAATACCAAACATCGAGATGGATGACTTCTACAGTGAGATCGGCTTTTCTAGAGAAAAGACATGCTTGTGTTTTATTTGCATTGAATTCTACCAAGTTATTGGATCCCTTTTTGAGAATTGTTGCCAAATCCATATTTATGTTGTAGACATTTCTTCCTCCTTTATTTCTAGTTTCACGTGCAGATAAAAGAACCCTGGAAGAAAAAGCGGTATGGAGGGTACTATCATCCGCGAATCTACTCTCCAAAACCCAAATATGAGCAAACAAACTCATTGGGGAGACATGCCTCTGTCTTCCAAGCTGAAGTACATGCCATAAACGCTTGTGCTGTTGAAAATCTGAGACGAGGATATAAAAAGAAAACGATCCTCATCAAATCAGATAGTCAAGCGGCACTCATAGCTGAGGAATCACGGAGAATAAACTTAAAAGGGCACAGACAGAGGGAGCTAGACAAAGCAAACTAATTCTGAAAGAACCCTCAACTAAGCAGGCAGGATAGCTACTCTCGCTAAGTAGGGAAAAACTTAGAACAGTTGTAGTGCTTTATACCGGTGCCACGTCTTTTTCGTTCTCTAACGAGTACTCTGCTAGCGGTTTCTCTACTGGCAAATTATGCCCGAGCTCAGCCGTAGAGGGTAGAAGAAAAAAATATAAAAGTGAGCTGCGCCACCGACTTGACGGTATAAGCCGGAAACCCCTAGATCTTATAGGCACTAGCAGGGCCACAAGATAAACAACTATGATTATGGTGAACCAAATAAATAAAATTATAGCAAAAATATGTTGGATACTTTACTCACACAATAGATAATTAAGGTACACAGTTCAATAGCAACATCATAACAAATATAGTCAAAGTTAACAGCTATGGTAAAATTTCCTTGCTAAAACAAACCAAAAATGTAAAATTTACAACTTTATAAAATAACCAAAACAGAAGTAAGAGTAACAGACTTTACCAAGTTACAACAAAAAGTAAGACATATATAAATTAACTCATTAATAACACTAATTCAAACATTTTACATAAAGGCAAAGAAGATTCACTAGTTAACTGTTTACATAAAGATTTTCACTGCCAAAACAATCTTTACAATGGTTGTCCTTTAAAATATCAAGATTGTAGGATATTTACAAATAAGTAGGAAGAAAATATGTTTTTATTGGACATAAAGAATTATTGATAAGGTTACTTTAATCCAAGTTTAGTTTTGGCATATTATCTAATGCAATAAATAGTTTCCAACAATGTACTATACTAATAAACTAGACAGAACGTAATCGTGGTGTCAGAATGAGTCACTGCGTTATATATTTACAAATAAATCACTTATAACCTTTGGATATACGAATTCACAAAGTACTATACTTATAAACTGAAACAAAAATTACTGGTGGTGTCGAAATGAGACACAGCGTTATATATTTAAAAATAAATCACTGATAACCTTTGGGTATACGAATTCACATGTACTCCTGTGGCCTACTCCTGTGCTACTCCTGAAGTACTCCGGGGGCTACTCCTGTGGCTGGTTAGATTATGGGGCGGCACCAGTTAGTGTACAATGGCTTCCCTCAAATAAATCCCGATAACGGCTATTCAACTCGACACCAACTCCAAAATATCCACAACAAAGGCAAGACAAAATGGTTGACAAAAGTTGAAAATCAAATGGTTTTTCTTCAAAATCCAATTAAGATTGCCCAAATACAGCCAGATATGAAAGAAATCCCATAGAGGTTCTGCACACGTGCTAATAACACACCGTCCCCAACAACCTTCACCAACACCTCCGACTTCAATGATGCTCTCCAAACGACTGACGCTCCTAATCCGGAAATCAAGAAAAATGGCGCGGAATAAACGTCAACCCACAATCTTCTCAAATCTGTGCCTCGTTCGTGTAGATATCCAGTCGCATCCACATAGAAATTGCAAATTAAACGATAATCCTATCCCTACAAGTTATGCAACATCATCTACAACGAATAATATATTTGAATTACAGCATAGTGTACTGTATGCAACAAGGAATACGAACCTCACCTGAGACAATTATAATGAACGGTAGAAGGGGAAAAATAGGCACGTGACACCGGACACTGGTTTTTGAGGAAACATCTGCACAATATAGACGTGTCTGACACAGAACCTATGTGCAGATTATGTAATGAGGAGGAAAAACAGCAACTCATATTATCTTCGAATATGAAGCCACCGCCCAATGGAGGTACTACAAGACCAAGGGAGTGATCCTCCTAGGGCAATAGCAGTACATGAGCTTCTAATCCTCAACAGGAGAATTGGAGAAATGGGAATAAATTAAGGAGCTGAAAAGGTACAAAAAGCAGACAAATGAAAAATTAGACCTCTTCCACAACTCCTATTTACTCATTCATTCATTATCTACGAAGCCGTGTATGCTTGCCTTTGCAGTTATTCGTTATTACTTTTAATGTTTAAATAGTATTGTTAAAAAAAGTTAAGTCCGATTCTGTACACAATTTCAATATCAAACAACGTAATTGTAAAATTATTGCGTTACATATCTATTATTACTCACGGTATTTCGCTATGCAGAGGAATTTACTATAAAACAATTTAATAAGATATTTTAATATAAATTGATATTTTATTGGCGTGTTGTTATTGATAGCAAAATGCGAGTCGACATGTAAATAATTTTCATAGGTGAAGGACTAAAACGCAACAAAAAAAAGTTTAATGGAAAATATTCACCGACTAGCTATAGTTATACACGTAAATATTTTTTATTGTAACAAAATCATCATTTGGTCAAAATTGTGACTGTTAACTCAGAGAAAAATTATCACCCCATAAAATGTAAGACAAATTTGGAAACGAGGTCCATCATATTTTCGGCAATAAAACATTAACCTTTTTAATGTTTTTTTTTTCACATTGGTTTATTAGCGGCGGATTTGTAAAAAAAATTTCTGAATCAATTGTTTTTTAAATTTGAAACGATTTTTCGTGAACTTTTAATGTTAACATTTTTTTAATTTTATGATGTGTTTTTTTTTTGAAAACTACAAAAGAAAATAATCAAATTAAAAAAAATCAGCATTAGGTATTTATAACTATAACGGTTTTAGTAAGTATTTGAATTTTTATTGCTATTTTTATAAAAAAGATTTAATTAATTTAGGGTGGTTTTTTTATAATAAAATTGGAACGGTACAGAGAAGAACTGCATAGCCCTGAACAAAAATTAAAAAAAAAACGCATCACCCAGTAGAAGTAAATACTTATTTACCAAATTCTGCATAGACTACTAAAAGTAATTGGGTAATGATAAAAAATTCAATAAAAAAAAAAGCCTTTATCTTGTTTTTCGGCAAGTCCCTGCAAAAAAAACTTTTATTTTATTCAATATAATTTTATTTTTAAGTTGCTTGTTTTTTTAAGTAGTTCTTAACAAAAAATACATCATAACATCTAAAAACGGTTAACATTAGAAGTTTTTTAAAAACATGTAGTTATAAACGAAAAACACAATTGAACCAGTCATCTTTTTAAAAAAAAATAAATTATAGTTTAAAAAACACGCTTTTAGAGTTAATCAAACTAAAAAAGTAAAAAATAATTCTTAACTTGAGAATAAAATTACTGACGAGAAAATTATTGTCACTGTTCTACAAGCGTGTGGTGCGTTTTGGAATGCAAGCGCCTCACGCTTTTAGAACAGTGACATTAATTTTCTCTTCAGTAATTTTATTCTTATTTTAAGAATTATTTTTTACTTTTTAGTTTGATTAACTCTAAAAGCCATTAACCATTCATCCCTTGGCACGTTTCTCACCGTGCAAGCGTAGTTCACGCACTAGTTCTCTCATGCAAAGGATTCCTGAAGAAATTTATTAATCCTGGCGAAACTAATCAGGATAATCGGATATTTTGATCGAATTTTGTATTATCGTCGGTCTTTGACAAGTGAGCGAAGGTTAAATTAAATCTAATCGCTTAAAGTAGGGCAAAATCGATGCCAAAGAGTTAGTTACAAACAAACATACAGGTGAAACTAATATACGCGTGTTAAAAAAATTTCGTTAATAATAAATCTGCCTTGAAATGGAGCAAATAAAAAAATGTGGTGGACCCCATTTCCAATTCTTTTTCTAAAGGAATAAATAATTTTTTTATTTTTTGTTTAATAGCCAATTTCTTCCGAATCCTAATCCTAACTCCGCAGTCCATTCGCATAAACTAACGAATTCTCTTGAACTTTATAATCATCCCGAATAATCGACGATCGTCAATATCACCTCGACGAACTTTACGGGAAACTTTCCGACGAAAAATTTAATTAAACAGAACAGAAAGTTCTCCGTACTTTTCCCGAAGGAAAACAACTCCAATTTTCTCTTTACGCGAACAAAAGTGCCGAGAAAATGGGGTTGTTTTCAAATGAAAAGGGTTTCCACAAAAGACTTTTGTTCCTTTTAAACCGTTTGTACGACTATTAAATTAATCAAGGACTGGTTTGATCAAACTGATTTAGAGAGACCCATTTTTTTCTGTTGTACAACGTCATAATATTAATTAAGATTTTTTTTGTATTCCATGTAATTAAAATAATATAATACATATACAAGGTTTGGCAATAAAGTACGATAAAGCTGCTTGGTTTTCAAAGCGGCCTTTAGCACTCATAAAAATCTTAGATTTCTACATATAAACATGCAAAGGCAAATAAATGAAATAGAACATTGGAGAAAAACTTGGAAAATCAAGTTAAACGCCGAAAAAACACAAGCTATTCTCTTTTCTTCTCTTTTCTTGAAAAAGAACCCCGAATATGCCTTAATTCACGGTTCAAAATAGAGATATTATTCAAACAAACACAGTCAAATACTTAGGTATAGATTTAGATAGAAAACTCTCATGAAACTCTCACATAAACACGCAAATAACCCGCTGTAACAAAACGTCTGGCAGACTCCGAAATCTTCTGTACTACAGAAGCAAATTAAATCTCAAAAACAAAGTCATATTGTCGGGATAACTAAACCTATCTTGAATTTTATGAAGAATTACTGGATATCTTTAAAAAAATAAAAATGTTAAAAAAGAAATAACTCCCCCAATATCTATACTATACTTCTTATGACGAGTACAATCCCATCTCTTTCTTTTCAGTCGATGTCTGGTTTCAGACGTCGTGACCACTATGTTCGGTGATCTTCCTCTTACAATCCTAAATGAAAAACTTACGTGAATGGTTCCATATACCAACAGCTTCAAATATATTTCACATTGTGATGGAGTGATATAAGGAATTAACTTTCTTGGAAAACGTGGCGCTTTGTGTTTTGTGGGCGTTGAACTGAACAAGATTGTTGGTTCCCCACTCGACGATTGCTTCAAGATCTCTATTGATGAAGTCAACCTGTTCCTGTCTGAGTCTTTTTGTATCATTCACCGAAAGTGATCGATAGGATGTGAAAGTAGAGACAAGTGTGCTGTCGTCTGCGAAACTGTAAATGGGGTTCGTAGTGGTTTTCAAGAGGTCGTTGATGTGTAGAAGAAATAGGGTGGGGAACAGGATGGAACTTTGGGGAACCCGGCATTGGTTTTTAACGCATCAGAAGAAATACCGTCAACTGCCACATGTAAGGAGCGATCTTGCATAAGCTCATGAGCCATTGGCGCAGTTTGGTTGGGAGACCGTAGGCAGATAATTTGCTTAACAATGCCTGGTGCCAAACGCGGTCAAAGGCTTTAGATATATCCAAGGCTATTGCACGGGATTCACCAAACTTCTCAATAGTGTTTGTCATGAATTACCTCAAATTTCTCCAGATATGTTAATCGCTTTTTTCATAACTTTGGATATGACTGAAAGCAATGCAATAGGGCGATAATTATCAGGAATAGTCTTCTTTCCCTTTTTCGTTCGTGATGCATGCATGCATATAATTGAATCTTTGCACTCTTTGTCAGGAATTGAAGAAAGGGTTCGTGGTAAAACTCCGGTTTTATCCACGATCATAAGACAACACTTGCTCCTGTTGAGTTTTAAACCCGATTCTGCACCAACTTCTTCGACTCGTTTTAATACTCGTAAGTTAACAATACCATAATGGACGGTAAATAATTCATATTTTCAGTTCACGTGTGCCTTTTGTTGTCGATTATTAGTACCTCGGTCTGTCGATCAAGCAACAACAAAAAAAAACCATTCTCTTTTACTACTTCGCGAAGTACCAACTGATATCATCGCATTATCCGGGTCAGTTCCTTACTCGATCACCTTTTGTTTCGATCGTTATTTTTTTGTTCCGTCTTGATGCGTGTGTGTGTTCGATTGTATTTTATTTTTTATCGGGGACATCTTTGTTGTTGGCTTGTAATACGAAAAGTGGCGCCGAAGCCACAGAACCGAACACTTCACGCTTTGTTATTTACCGATAAGAATAAGAACTTATTGCTTGTGAAGCGATGGCTTGGATCGTTTTCGATTTTAATAATTTTTTAAGTCTATGCAGGTCGTTGTCTGGCAAACGCCTGTCCTTAATACTTTTTTTGTAAATACAGGGTGTAGCACGGAGAGTTTTGATTAAAAGTTTTTAGGGATGCATAAAATTGTATACAGGGTGATTCATTCAGAATGAGCAATCTCTGAACTGGAGATACTACACACCAAAATATGGCGATTGAGCTTAACATGTCTTATACAAATGTTGCAGGTTTACGAGATACAGGGTATTTAAAGTTGGAATTTTAATTTGAAACTTCTTTTTAATTTTGTGATTTTAAGCAGCATTGACTTGAAAATTGGCAACTTTATGTTTTTTATGCTGAATTTAGCACTATTCATACAGAGCGTTAGTTACACCCTGTTACTTAGGTAAATTACAACAACTTTTTTTTCCAATGAGCTATAACTAAAATGACTAGAAAATCTAAAAGGCAGTTCAATTATGTAACTCTATCAGTTTTTCAATTAGTTGCATTTTAAACATTCAGCGTAAAGACTCCTAAGCCACCGTTATTACATTGACATTTTTTCAAGTAGGCTTGTGTCAGAACTTATCAGTTTTTCGTGCAAAGAAATATTTTAAAACTTTACTGTCACTAAGTAAGAGTGTATTATTTGTGGTAAAATAAGAAAACTTTTAAAAAGGTGTGAGAAAGTAATGGTTTTTGAAGAAGAGGAAAGCATGAAAAACTGTAGTTTCGATTAAAGAAAAAAGAGTGGAACAAGTAAATGAATTTGTGTACTTGGGTTCAAAATTTACGAGAGATGACAGTGACATTGAGCGAAGGGTGTTGGCAGGAAAACAAATGAATGGGGCACTGTATAGCTTTATGAATAGCCAGAAAGTATCAAAAAAGGTACGTCTGGCTGTGCATAGATGTGTGTTGGTTCCTATATTTATGTATGGTAGTGAATGTTGGGTTTGACAGAAGAAGCATGAAAATAGGATTAATGCTGCGGAGATGAGTAGTCTGAGACGTATAGCCGGAGTGACTCGGTTGTATATAGTTAAGAATAGTGAGATAAGAGAACGGTGTGGTGTAAAAGAAGATGTGGTTACAAAGATAGATGAAGAAATGCTTAGATGTTTTGGACACGTAAGAGAGGATGGATAAAGGATGATTGACGAAACAAATTTATAAGGCGAGTGTAAATGGACAAATCGGTAGAGGTCGACCTCGGCGAACATCGATCTCGATCGTATTAACATTGTTTTGAAGAAAGGCCAGGTCAAGAGTACCAACAACCGACGTGAATGTATGAGAGCACTGATGTGTGTGTGTGATGTGTGTAAGAACCTTAGCGAAAGTGGAAGGAAGTGGTCTCTGCCTACCCCTACGGGAAAAAGGCGTGACTATATGTATGTATGTATGTTCCAAAATAATGTCGTGCCAACTTTGACAAAAGTTTATCCTTCTTCCAGCAAACCTACAAGCTCCAACGAATACGATATGGTTTTAGCAAGATGGAGCACCGCCCCATTACCAAATCAATGTCTGGCAGTACCTCAACCAAATATTTCCAAATCGGTGGATAGGGAGACGAGGATCGATGGAACGGCCAGCCCGATTCCTTGATCTGACGTCATTAGGTTTCTTCTTATGGGGATATGTCAAAGGTATTGCATACACAACTAAACCCATTGACTTAGCTGATTTAAGAAGACGAATAACGCTTGCGATTAGATCGGTCACGCCTGCGATGTTGAGTAACGTCAGAAGAAATTTTTATTTAAGATTAGGAGCTGCCAAGACGTTTGCGGCGAGCATTTTGAATATTTTCTACTTTGAAATTATTGTTTTTTTATTTTTTACATTATCAAAAAATAAACAGTACCTATTACTTACTAGCTTTTGAGTGTCTAATTTCGGTATACAAATGATTTCCTTTTTTGAATGTTAATTTTTGCAATAAATCTGAAAACACTTAATATTTTCGAAACAGTTAAAGATGGGTATAGAAAATTGCACAAAAAATATGGCAAGAATTTTCTGAAGAATTTAAAAATTGAATAAAATAAGAAAGTTGGTATTGGCTGCTGTTATATGTCACACCCTGTATAGAAAGTATTTGTTGAAAAAAATGCGCTTTTTAAAATACCAATCGACGTGTCCGAACGGTTTATTCATTATCGAATATATTCCATTTGGCTGATACACACTGTAAACTTACTGGAACTTTAATAATTTTTATATTATTACTAGAGACTGGAAAATATGCACTAAAAAATGTTCAATATATGCATGCAATATGCATTAAAAAGTTGCCCAAATATGCAAAATGCATATAATATGCATTTAACGGAAATCCAAAGGTTTTGGTCTTTAATTTTTTTCTTAATATCCCCTAAAACATTAGTATAAATATCACCGACATATTTTTTGCGAAGAGTTGACAAACTAGGTACAGTAATTTTTGTATGTTCTACGTTGCAGTAGGTACGTTTTCAGAAATGTTTGAAATATTCGATTGTCTAAATTATGTAGGGGAATCTTGAGATTTTTGAATATTAGGAAATGTTTCCTTTAGAGTTCGCTCATTGATGAGCATCTGTCAATTTTGTAGATCAAATTATATTGATTTGTGTCTCAGTATGTCTGTAAACAGTACTAAATGGTAATGTTAACAAAAAAAATTCCTTTTTAGGACGATTGATGCAGTGACGAGGCGAAGATGAGTTTTATATTATAAGATTTGAATTCGTGCCATTACTAACCACGCACGGTGACCTCCTAAGGTTAAAATAATCGCGAAATGTTATCCTTTAGCGATCGGAGGTGCAATCGGATAAAAAGCACGCCTATGTTTGTACCAGAACAAGAATTTCATTCAAGTTTCTCATCGTTATTTATGTCTTTATGGCCCGTCTTCATCACACACTTACCTTTTGTAGTATTTAATTAAATGATGATTAATCGTAATTTTTTTTTGGAGCTCTACCCTACGAGAAACAGAATCGGACTGTAAGAAAGCGAAAATAACAATTTAGGAAACAAACACCCGAACAATTGTATCAAAATAGTGAATTTAAATGCATTCATTATTTTCAAAAGGTTCCCATACTTGGGGCTCTACGTCTCAATTCTGCAAAAAACTTTGCTGAACAAATTAATCATTTACGACGCCAATGTTTTAAAACCGTTTTGCCCCAGATAAAATCCGCTCCCCTTCACCTTACCCGCGATATCTCTGACCGGCACCCCAGCTGGCATTTTCCCCTTTTGTTTGCAATGCGCAGTCTCGAGTCGGCGCAGTAGCAAATTTTCAATCTCAACGCGCCGGCACGATTCAACGCAATAGTAATATTGTTCCGACAGACGCAACGGGCGGCCGTCATACAGTTTTTTTTCTACGGCGAATATACCTCGCTAGTCACTTGCAATAAGTAGTATTCCTTTGACCGTCGAAAGTGACGAGTCATTCCTTTATACAAGATTTATTTGTTCATATTTTTTCACGACATTGAAGTAAGATTCAATGTTTGTAGTGCTCGTAGTGCCTTGTGTGTTTTTTGAAGAAAGACATAGTATTTTTATATTTTTTGTTAAATAAAACGTCGAAGAAAACCAGCGAATTGTGAATATTCCAGTCCACTAATTATATCGAAGTTGAGTAAACATTTCCCCATGTAGGAAAAGGGAGTTTACAAACACCCGATTCCTACAGTCTTCCTTAGTCTTTTTACTAGATAGGAACAAGAAAGGGCTATATACTAGCACTGTGTTGACACGAAAAGGCCTCTGCTGTAAAACTCACTTCCAAATACAGTTTTTTCTTGCATTGCCTTTGTGGATTGTTTATATTAAAAAAATCTGGTAACGGCGAGTGGTAATAAGAAATCAAAATTCAATCCCTGGTTTGCTAAACGAGTCCAGAGATCTAGCAAAAGAGTAAGGGATAACAACTGTTTTCTAAAATAAAAGACGAAAGATAACAAAGCGTTTTTTTTTATGAGTTATAAGATGAGAGAATTTCAGACCTAGAATCGTACTTCAAAGTCATCGTGTACAATTGCTGTTTAGAAATATTAATTGGTAGAACCAAACAAAAATTTTAGAGCCACTGTGACCTGAGAATGGTAATACGCTCGAATTGTTACAACCGAAAAAACTCTTATCAAACGAAATAAAAAAGCCAGAAAACAGACTGCAAAATACAGTAAAGATACCTATGTTGGTTGATCTGTATAAAAAATTAATTGCTTTGAAAACATGCTTGAAATCTGAAATTCAGAAAATTTATTCCATTAAGTAAATCGCGGAATTATTACAGATAAAATTCCTTGCATCCAGTTTTCCGGAGATAATAACAGTATGCTTCCTTTTTTTGACCCTTCTGGTTACAATTGCAACAGCTGAAAGAAGCTAATAAACAAATTTGCCAAAAAAGGCGGATAACAGTATATATTTCATTTATTGGGCTAATTTTGCTCCTACCCATTCCATAAAAAGAAAAGAAGACTATTTCTGCGAATTATCGCCCTATTGCATTGCTCTTAGTCAAATCCAAAGTTATGGAAAAAGCGATTAACATAAAATTTAACAAATATCTGGAGAAATTTAAGATAATTCATGACAGACAATATGGATTTCTACAACTTCGGTCTACTGGAGATTTGCTGGCTTATGTCACTCAGCTCTGGACAAACCCTATTAAGAAGTTTGGTGAATCCCGTGCAAAAGCCTTGGATATATCTAAAGCCTTTGACCGCGTTTGGCACCAGGCATTGTTAAGCAAATTATCTGTCTACGGTCTCCCAACCAAACTGCGCCGATGGCTCTTGAGCTTCATGGAAGATTACATATGGCAGTTGACGGTATTTCTTCTGATGCGTAAAAACCAATGCCAGGGTCCCCCAGGGTTCCATCCTGTCCCCCACCCCATTTCTTTTACAAATCAACGACCTTTTGAAAACCACCACGAACCACATTAACAGTTTTGCAGACGACAGCATACTTGTCTTAACTTTCACATCCTATCGATCACTTTCGGTGATCGATATAATTAGACTAAGGCAGGAACAGGTTAATTCCATCAATAGAGATCTTGAAGCAATCGTCGAGTGGGGAACCAACAATCTTGTTCAGTTCCACGCCCAGAAAACACAAGGCGCTACGTTTTCCAAGAAGGTTAATTCCTCAAATCATTCCATTACAATGTCCTTTAATTTAAATCAAGTCCCTCCATCTCGATTTTGGTCACGGTGTCCAATAATATGTCTTGGCATGACCATGTTACTAACATCGCAAAGTCGGCAAGCCAGAGGCTAGGTTTTCTGTGGAAAGTTAGAAAGTTTTTTACTCCTGATCAACTGTTGACGACGTACAAGGCTCAAATCCGACCTCTACTGGAGTATTGCTCGCACAGAGAAATAAAAACTCTTGTACCACCATTGGCCACATTCGGCCGAAGAACTCGGCACGCTGATCAGTCTCACACATTTACTTTCAAGCTTGACACTACAATGACCAATCTTCATCAAGAATCCTTCTTTTACAGGGCTGCTACGGAATGGAATAAGCTTCCAAAATCAGTTTTTCTAGAGAACTATGACCTGCAACTTTTTAAAAAGCGTGTCCACAATCATTTCCTTTCTATAATCCCTTCCCCTTCTAATAGTCGCAGTGCAGGCCGTCCACGGCCCACACGATAGGTCTACCCTTTTTGCGACTATTTTCATAAAAAAAAAAAATTCAAAATACAGTGTTGTAAATATCAAAGCCTCATGTTTTAAAGAATGATTGAAACGATACAAATATAATCTGGGATCTGATAAGGTAAAAACTAGTTTCTAATTTGTGGGCAATATCCATGGCTATGTTGTTTACCTGATAATATTGTATTTGGAAAAGAAAAACCCAATTTATTACTGGAAAAAAAAGCTGGTAAAAGTTGGAATTATATCAAAAACAATCATTAAATATTTTAATCTTAAAAAAATACAAAAGCTGTTTTAAATTTTGTATATGAATGCAACTTCTTAAAAATTTCTGATAGTTAAATTATGCTTATGATCCATAGCCAGGTGTAGCCCGTAAAGTATTTACGTTTATAAAAATACACAGACCAAGTAATAATAATTATGATACAGTAATATAAGAGGAAATAGAAAATAATCTTCTCGAGTGCATGCCTTTCTTTAATTCATCTTCATAAGTCTACCAAAAGCATTAGTGATCAGAATCATTGCATCTTTATCATAAACGACATAAAAGGGTAAAATCTGATGTTAGTTTTTTAATAGAAAATTTATAAACACAGCAATTAGTATTAAGTAATGTCATTTTTCCAGTACTTTGTTGATTTTTGGCTGTCTAACCTATAATTTAAAATGTAATAAGTATATTTTTATTACATCAAAAGCATAACTAACCTGAGATATTTAAGAATCCTTTAACAACAATCTTATTTCTTCAATGATAACAAGGCACAATGTTTTAACTTATATTCTTTTAAGATAGGTACGTGTACCTTCAATATTTAGATAGATATTTAGGAATTTAGAATTATATTTCTGCAACTTTACACCAAATTAACAAGCATACATACATACATAAAGTCACGCCTTTTTCCCGTAGGGGTAGGCAGAGACCACTTCCTTTCACTTCCGCTACGGTCCTTGCATACATCTTTTGCTTCGTCTACTTTCAACAGTGCTGTCGTGCATGCTCGTAGGTTGTTGGTACTCTTGACTTGGCCTTTCTTCAAAACAATGTTGATCTTATCGAGATATGTTCACCGAGGTCGACCTCTAATGACTTGTCCATTCACACTCGCCTTATAAATTTGTTTCGTCAATCTTCCTTCATCCATCCCTTCTACGTGTCCCAACTATCAAAGCATTCCTTTATCTATCTTTGTAACCACATTAACAAGCAAGTAAGACAAAGAAGGCACAATTTCTTTGCCAAATTATGATTACTTATAATCTAGCTTTACTAATTGTCCGTCAGGTGGCGTCAAGACTTCTGTAAACTTGAATAGGAGAAAACAAACACTGACTTCGCACTGTGGGGAAGAAAAGAAGTGGCAGACCATCAATTACTTGTAATGTAACAAGTAGACCTGATCTAGAATAACCCAACAAGATCAGCAAAATATATTGAGTTGTCAATAGGAACTACACCAAAGTGCGTGTGACTGAAAACCACATCGTATTTGGAGCTACATATTTTTTTTTTAATTACTGAAAATAGTCGCAAAAAGGGTAGACCTATCGTGTGGGACGCGGACGGCCCGCACTGCGACTATTAGAAGGGGAAGGGATTATAGAAAGGAAATGATTGTGGAGACGCTTTTTAAAAAGTTACAGGTCATAGTTCTCCGGAAAAACTGATTTTGGAAGCTTGTTCCATTCCGTAGCAGCCCTGTAAAAGAAGGATTCTTGATGGAGCATCTGCCATGGATATATCTGTATAGTAATGACTGGTCTGCAACTCTTCTTCTATATTCTAGAGGGTGTAAGGTATCTGTGAGAGTTGAGCCATCAAAAGGGGAAGAAATTTCGAGCCAGTACGGACCTTTGCGAAAGGCGACCGCTAATGAAACGAACCGCGCCATCCATCGGTCGAGCTATTTTTTATTCAAATTTTTATTTTCACTGGCGCTGAAACGAACGCTAGGGGGCGTCCGTGGGGAAAATTACGTTTAATTAGATTTGTTACAGTAATAAATCATTTCGAAAATTTAATTTGTACGAAGTGACTCATAAATTCGAGAATAAGAAGGAAAATTATTTATACAAATTAATCAGAATTTTAACGCTCAGAAGTGTCGGCGAAAACGAAATCAATGGCGAAAGAGTGTGAATTAAATATCGTTATGTTCGATTGGTTCGCCAAAGTGGGGCATTAAAAACGTCTTTCGTCGCCCGTGGAACTTTTTAATTTGCTGTCCCACACTTTACACAAATTTTTAACATGTTTTTCGGTGTTCCGGAGGCGTTTTTAAATACAATCATTCGAAACGTAATCGACTCAAGTCTATAAATCTTTTTGAACAACGACATTAAAAAAATTAATTTAACCTGTACTTTAAACATTATTAATAGAAGGAAGCACTAAACCTGGTCATGGGCGTTTTCAATTATATGATTCTAAATAAATCCAAATGAAATGTTTAAAATTAGATCCTAAGTCACATAAAGAAAATGTAAATATATTTTTTTTAATTTAAACAAGAATAACCAAAAATAACTGAATTGTCACTGCGATAATGGCATTTTTAAGCAATATAAAAGTTTTCTTTTTTACTGAAAACAGTCGCAAAAAAGGTAGACCTATCGTGTGGACCGCGGACGACCCGCACTGCGACTATTAGAAGAATATACACCTGTTACCAGGTATTATTCACTGTTTTATTCATTATTGTGGTTAATTGTAGTGCCTAAATATTTGAAAGTATTCGTTTTACGTAGTTGGCGATGCTGTATCTCCAAGGTTTCATTCTCTCTCTGGGGGCATCCACAACAGGTCGTTAGTGCTTTTGTTTTCTTGTCATTCACTTTAAGTCCAGTTTGTTTTCCAGTCTGATCCATCTGACTCAGTATTTTTAACATGTCCCTTTCTCTATGCACAGCCAGACGTGCCTTTTTTGACACTAGCTATGCATTTGTTTTCCTACCCTTCGCTCAATGTCACTGAGATACTTTCCATCTCTCGTAAACTTTGAACCCAAATACACAAATTCATTTACTTGTTTCACTCTTTCTAACTTAGTCAAAACTTCACAGTTTGTCATGCTTTCTTCTCTATCAAAAACCATATTACTTTCGTTTTGCTTACCATAACCAATCATTTTAAAAATTGGTTTATTACATCAACTACATCCTATCAGTATATTTTTTTAAAGTTACATTTGTAATTGTATGTCATGCTGTTATTTGTAGATATTGACACAAAACTCTTCGTTGTTTATTCGCCGAAACACAAAAGAGACTCAACTCTCCCTTGTGTGCGGTTGCAAAACTGCTACGAAAAAATATTTTATTAAAAATTTAATTTGCTAGACCACCGTTTTTGTCTACCTCAGTATTGTTAAATTTTTTTTCGTCTACGTCTCGCTATAAATTTTCGTTCGATCGCTAACCGACCTTAATGTACAAACCATGTTAAACTATAATCACAAAAAATTTTACCTACATTCACACCCATATTATGTATTTGCCTTTTACGTGTGTCTCTTTCTGGTTTACTTGAAATTACTGTTAAGAATTTATTCTTAAATAATTAATCTATGTGTGCACGCTTGATTGAGTGCAATTAATATCCAGCCCAGTGTGGTGTCACACACCGACCCATGGCATTCCTTCCTGGTAAATAAACAGTACCATTTCACCGCCTATAGTACAGCGGATTTTATTTCTACAATTATAACATTCCTTGCTTTAAACAATCTCCATTATTCAGTGTTACTTTAACTGGTTTGTCTATCTGTTTATTTAAATATTGCAGTGGTTTAAACATTATCCAAAGCAACAGAGAACAAACTAGTGATTTGTGAAAATAAGATACTAAGAACGGTATTTGGACTAGTATGTAAGAACGGAATTTGAAGGATTTTAAAAAAAAAACAAGAAAATCAGAGATTTATTCAATAAGCCAGATATTATTGCCAAAATCAGAAGTGGTAAAATGTGATGGACTGGACATATATTGAGAAGGAATGATGAAAACTTAATCAAGAGTATTTTGAAAGCACAAATCACGGGAACATGAAGAATGGAACACCCTAAACTAAGATGGAAAGATCATATTTGAAAAGATATGAACCAAATCAATATTAGTAAAGGACAGAAGTAAAGGACAATTTTGAAGGAGGAAAATCAAAGAGGCAAAAAGTATAGATTTCACATGGCAATGAGTAAGTAAGTGATTTGGCCATACTTTATCATTTTTGTCATCGATATAAAAACAAAATTTGCCGTTTTTGGTAAGTTTGAAGAACTGGAATCTTCTTAGCTATGCTACAAAAATTCTTCAAAACAACAACAATTGACTTAAATCACAGAAAAGTACCATAGCCATAGCAGTAGTTCAACAGTTGGGATTTTTGTTTAGAGTTAGAATGTTCTTCTCGCCTGTTATTTTACCAACAATGTACAAAACTTAAAGACGACTAAGCTCAAAGCATCTTTACCTAAGACCAATATACCATGTTTTGTATTTATATTTAGATTTTACAAGGACCTACTAATCCAGACAAAAAAGACAAAAAAAGTGCTGAATTTGCATTAATTCCCAACAAGCTGGATTTTTGTACAGGTCTTGAATCCATCATTACAAATACAATGTCAAAATACCCATCGATCCCGCTCGTGCGTTGTTTTTATCGAAGTCAAAGGTCACATATTTTCGTTTTTTACGTATAACTCTGAAACAGTAAGAACTACCGGAATAAACTGTATTGCCGTAGCAAAACCAACTTTTCCAAACCAAGGGCTCTTTTCTATTTAATATAGTTACCCTTCGGTTCCGAAAAAAATAATACCTGAAAGTTTCATCACACTAGCTCTCCTTCTTTAGTTATCGTGCGAAAAGTACAAAATGCGGTAAATTTGAGGATCACCTTGTACGGCAGCTACCTGAAGGAATGTATCCCATGGCCCATCTTCGAACTCGGTCTTGTCCTTAGGACAAAACTTCTACCCTGTAAGTTTTAGTAACCTACCGCCTTTCTGTCTCAAGATATCGTGACTACAAGATTTTTCAACACAGACTACACACAGACAAAATTTGAAACAACCGTCACGCAAAAATTGGTGATATTCGAAACGTGCAGCGCACATGGTTTTGGCGATTTTGATTTTTAGTGTTAAACCAACACTTTTCCGTTTTGCGCAAAATTAAAAATAAATAAAAAATTGCTTGTTTCCTCGAGTTATCGCGATTTCAGACTGTGGGAAAGTCGTATTTTCAATGATGTGCACATACTCGGAAAAAGACCTTTCCGTTTGCCCGTCTTACTTAAATATTGACTGGTAACTTTCAAAACAAAACTAATAAGGTCAATTTGTATTTTTTTTTACTGAAAATAGTCACAAAAAGGGTAGACCTATCGTGTGGGCCGCGGACGGCCCGCACTGCGACTATTAGAAGGAAAAGGGATTATAGAAAGGAGATGATTGTGAACCCGCTTTTTAAAAAGTTGCAGGTCATAGTTCTCTGGAAAAACTGATTTTGGAAGCTTATTCTATTCCGTAGCAGCCCTGTAAAAGAAGGATTCTTGATGAAGATTGGTCCTTGTAGTGTCAACCTTGAGAGTAAATGGGTGAGACCGATCTGCGTGCCGAGTTCTTCGACCGAATGTGGCCAATGGTGGTACAAGAGTTTTTATTTCTCTGGAGCATATGCCATGGAAATATCTGTAGAGCAATGACTGGTCTACAACTCTTCTTCTATATTCTAGAGGGTGAAGGGTATCTGTGAGAATCGAGCTGTTTATTAATCGAATGGCCATTTTCTGAATGAAATCTAGAAGACGAAGAGAATGCCTTGATGCTGAACCCCAAATGTGCGGGCAATATTCAAATATAGGTCGTATTTGAGCCTTGTACGTCATCAACAGTTGATCAGGAGTAAAAAACTTTCTAGCTTTCCACAGAAAACCTAGCCTCTGGCTTGCCGACTTTGCGATGTTAGCAACATGGTCATGCCAAGACATATTATTGGACACCGTGACTCCCAAAATCGAGATGGAGGGACTTGGTTCAAGGGTATTTCCGGATGATTTTAGGAATTCACTTTCTTGGAAAACGTGACACTTTGTGTTTTCTGGGCGTTGAACTGAACAAGATTGTTGGTTCCCCACTCGACGATTGCTTAGAGATTTCTATTGATGGAATCAACCTGTTCCTACCTGAGTCTATTTGTATCATTCACCGAAAGTGATCGATAGGATATGAAAGTTGAGACAAGTGTGCTATCGTCTGCGAAACTGTAAATGGGGTTCGTAGTGGTTTTCAAGAGGTCGTTGATGTGTAAAAGAAATAGGGTGGAAAACAGGATGAAACCCTGGTTAGCATTGTAGATAGCTTTTTGTGAGATTTTATTACCCCTGTTGTGAACTAAGAAATTCCCATGAGTGGTCGCGGACGTTTCAGAAAAGGGGTCGTAATGGACAGGTATAATAGTATGAAATTTTCCAAATAAAGTTCGGAGAATCCGGGATCGGTCGTTATAGGGGTGGTCGTTTTATGCAGGTGGTCGCAAACAGGGGTTTTACTGTAATTTCATAAATTCCGCACACTTTTCGCTAGTAAACGATTAATTATTGTTCCTCTTTAAAATACTTTATCAAAATTAACAAAAATCCACTACACGAAGTTTGTAGATAAGCTGCCCCACTAAAACCATATATTTTTTATTGAATACACACAAACAAACTCGCAAGCATCCCAGAAAAGCCTAGGAATGCTGACTAATTACAAACATATTTATTTCTTTGCAAAACACGAATTGTTGCAAAATAGGATGTGAAATTATTATATGATTTGTAAAAGAAAAACTATAATGTTACGTAGGTTATAAATAATAGGTTTGGGCGTAACATTGCAATGCTTAAATATCTACAAATAATTCAAACCTTACTAAATCAAATATCGGGTACGTAACAATTAGAATTATTCTGGTAACCAGTAGTTGTATATAATCAATGATTAGATTTTGTGGCACAGAAAACGTTTCTTTATGTGAAGATTTTATAACCCTGAATAAATTCCTCAAACCTCATTTTTTTTTAAATGTGTTCCTTCTGGTAGAACAAAAACATATTTTTGGTATGCAAAGAAGAACTCTGAACATTTTGTATCAAGAGTGCCATGTAGGGGTTCTTCAGATAGCTGGTACCATATATAATAACTCACTCAGCATCGTCGGCAAACTGCACGCAAAGATATTGATTAAAAGAGTGACGAATGCAACTAATAAAAAGATACGGGATGTGCCAGTAGAATTTTGAAAAGTAAGAGAATCCTTACGAAGCATATCAGAAAAATTCTTGGCTAAACGTCAAAAGGTCTACTACGCTTTCATAGACTTGAAAAAGTCCTATGACAGAGTGGTGAGGAATCAATTTAGGTCAATATTGTCTATGTATGGGGCGAGCACTAGCTTAATACGAGCGCTGAAATCACTTTACGGTCAGGATAAACGAAACTTTCACTGGTTTATCATCGAAAAATGTGTTAGACAAGGATGTGTGGCTTCATCATGGCAGAACTTATTTATAGGAGGTTGTTTAAAAGATTTGTGCGCAAATGGAAAAACTAAAGGGATGAAAGTAAGCAAGGCGTAAGGAGAAGAAAAGTTGACAAACTGCGAGGTACTGATTGAAGGAGAAAAATTTAAAACAAGTGGAAGAGTTTGTGTGTATTTGGGTTGGAATTAATTCTTGAAAATAATAAACCTATACACTTTCCGAAAATACGTGACTACGTGTAATAAAAAAACTTTTACGGAAACAATACAGATATTTTTTACGTAAAAGAATCTTTTAAAAATAGAAAAAATGGAAGAAAAAAAAAATATGTACATCTCAATAGAAACGAAATACATAGTGGATCTAAACACTTTAAAAACAGATAATATGTAACCACTTCATGCCTTCAGCTATTTTTATGGCGTCTGTGAAGGATGAAACTGTAATATTAATAAATAGCATATCATACTATTCCTTTTCATTATTTATTGCTTGAATAAGTAAACCAATTTTGACGCGACCTCATGCATTATGCATTTTAGTGACGATTCAAATGCGGTATTTCATTTTCTAGATTGCAAAAATCAAGAATATACTGTATTTTTAACGATTTTAAATACCAAAAGAAGCAATCAATTTATTTAAAAAAAAACGACATTTTAATAATGTGTACCATCAATTTTTTATTAAATTTTATGGCTGTATGCAAAATATAAAAGGCAACCCACGCAAGAAAGAATTAATTAAACACAGTGCAAAAAATTTCCTACTCAAAAAATTGATTATTAGTTTCGGCTACTACAAAAATAAAAAATATTACTTATAATTTTGCTCTTAATATTTTTAATTGTTTTAGGTAGCACATGCATTATTTAATTTTTATGCATTTACACAGGTAAAAATTATTAAATTAGTAAATTTTTGTTAAAATACCTAAAATTATAATCAACTGGACTGATTAGAGCAACAGAGCATTTATTAAATTAATCTTAGGTTTGTAAAAACCACTGTTCTATAAAATATTTCTCCATCTGTTATCTTAAAAACCTCCAATTAATATTTTATACAAGTCTCTTAAATTTCAATGTGCTTAAACCTTTTACAAAAAAAGTTATTTTGGGAGATATTCCATCCTGTTTTTCGGCAGTTTATATAATATTCTTAATATTTTGGACAAAATTTTCCTAAAAGGCTTCACCACTAATTCAATACTACGGTTAACCAAGCATTGCGTTAATTTCATATCGGCATTGATCATATCTATTTATTTCACAATATTACAAAATTTAAGAAGTAATGAAGCTGGACAGAAGTGGTTTTTTCCATTTCCCACGTTTTAATACCAGATGTTTTCATTTTCTCGATGATGATCTCAATAGATTCTGTGTCCGTGAGACATTTTTCAATGTCTAACGCTATTAGTCACACTGATTGATGAATGTACACGAAGAAAAAATAAGTAATTGCATTTTCTTTTAACATTTTTGAACCTTAACAGGAAAAACATACCCAAAAACTGTACGATTTAAAATGAAAATGCTAAGAAAGTAGCTCCTAGTGCTGAGAAACTTGAAGAAAACAGATTAAGATGGTACGGGCATGTTATGCGCAGAAATTAAGACCACTTAGTACAAAAAACAGTCAATATTCGAGAACCACGAAAAAGTAGAAAAAGACCGCCAGCTACTTGGTTAACCGCCGTCAAAAGAGATGTTAGAGATATCCAACAACCTTGAAAATATGACAACACAGGATAGAAATTCCTGGCGCAACAGAACGAAGAGGGCCGACAGCAAAGAGAAGAAGAATAATTTTTGAACTTTTGCCGAATATTTCATCAAATTGTAACCGGAATTTTTCCTACTATTTTTATTAATAATTATTCAAAGCCGGTCCTGGTATTAAGCCGTCCCATCGAGCGTTTTATCGATTAATATAGATAAAATTTATTTATTAATTTAGTTTTACGGGTATCACAAAATTGGCACCCAACTTTCGTAACTTTGGAAAAACAGTTTTAGTAGGGTTACACAAAATTGGCGCCCAACGTGGGGCTTAGAAAAATACTTTTACGGTAACAAAACAAAAGTTTTTTCCAATTTATTTTCTCTATTTTGATGGGAAAATCAAGGGACGACTATGGTCGAGAAACAAGAAGACGGCAAACGCACACCTTTCAGTTCCTTCTGTTCTCAATCAGTCAAATTGTTTCGTAAAATACGAGAAGATTCCAATAAGTTTTTAAACAAATATGTAAGTGGAGTATCCAAGAAAAAAGAGAGAGAGTGGGAGAGTAGTGGATGGAAGACACCAGTAAGCTTAGTCCGATCGGTAGTCAATGTCAACGAAGAACCAATTAGTGAAATAAACATTTAATTCGTCATGATATTTTATTTGGAACCCACGTCACAAACACATACTCCGTGACACAATTACCCAAAAGAATAAACAGTCAAGGTGCTAACCAGAGACTGTCAAAATGTGATAGCTGTTGTCTCAAATTATTTTTCTTAGCGTACATATAAACGTACATTTCAATTAGAAGGCAAATACGTCATTGAAAAAATGCACACGCCTCCTGAATACAATTCAATCAAATTTAAAACAATTGTCCTGTCTCCTGACGCATTTATCATATTACAGAATCGTTAAAAATAATAATGATATAATTATTACGCACTAATTATATTGGTTTGGTATAAATGACGATTCCTATGTTGTAAGAAATGGAAATCCAATTATTGTTGTTTGTTAAATTATTTTACTAGAAAACGGGTTCCTGGTTTACAAAAAGATCCTCAATCCGAATTGAAGCTATGGCGATCTGCAATGGAATGGTGCTGCTTACTTATTATCACGTACCAAACCGAAATAATAACGAATTCAAAATTATAACTGTGCAATGAGAAATAGCCAGTTATACAGGGTGTTTCAAAAAAAAGGTGACCCCGTCTCTGTAAAAAACTGACAAATAATTGGGGTTTGCTTAGTAAAAAATTTTCGTAACGCCATCCGTATTCAAGATAAAGGGCGTTAAAGAAAAAAAATTTGGTTAATACTTTATAATTTTCAAATCAAAATACTCTGAAAACGGTACACAGTATCGAGTTTTACCAAGAGTACCTTTTTGGTGTAAAATTGGATGATGTTTAAGTTCACTTGAAATTTCAATTAATAAATTTAACCTTAAAAAAGTTATGTTCAATACTACTTGGTACGAACCGTGTAACTAGCGCCCTCTATGAGAGTCAAATATAAAAACAAATTTATGGGATGTATCAGCTATTAAAACATATTTCATTACAATGTTTCCAGTAGTTTCGGCAAAATCGTAATAAATGTGTATAAATTTTTTTCTTTAACGCCCTTTATTTTGAATACGAAAAATTTTTACCAACCCAACCCCAATTATTTTTCTGTTTTCTACCTATCCTAGGACGGGATTACCTTTTTTGAAACAACCTGTATAGAGGGTGATTTAGAATTCGATTGGGATATTTTAAGGACGTATTCATCATCATCATCGTCAACCCATACGCGTCTACTGTGCCACGTCTTTTTCGTTCTCTAAAGAGTACTCTGCTAGCGGTTTCTCTACTGGCAAATTATGCCCGAGCTCAGCCGTAGAGGGTAGAAGAAAAAAATATAAAGTGAGCTGCGCCACCGACTTAAACGGTATAAGCCGGAAACCCCTAGATCTTATAGGTACTAGCAGAGACACAAGATAAACAACTATGAATATGGTGAACCAAATAAATAAAATTATAGCAAAAATATGTTGGATATTTTACTCACACAATAGATAATTAAGGTACACAGTTCAATAGCAACATCATAACAAATATAGTCAAAATTAACAGCTATGGTAAAATTTTCTTGCTAAAACAAACCAAAAATGTAAAATTTACAACTTTATAAAATAACTAGAACAGAAGTAAGAGTAACAGACTTTACCAAGTTACAGAAAAAGGTAATACATATATAAATTAACTCATTAATAATACTAATTCAAACATTTACATAAAGGCAAAGAATAAAAGGTAAAACATATATATAAGTTAACTCATTAATAACACTAATTCAAACATTTACATAAAGGCAAAGAAGATTCACTAGTTAACCGTTTACATAAAGATTTTCACAACAATCGAGTTCATTTAAAAATATCTTTACAATGGTTGTCCTTTAAAATATCTAGATTGTAGGATATTTACAAATAAGTAGGAAGAAAATATGTTTTTTACTTGGACATAAAGAATTATTGAGAAAGTTATTTTAATCCAAGTTTAGTTTTGGCGTATTATCTAATGCAATAAATAGTTTCCAACAATGTACTATATTAATAAACTAAAAGAGAACGTAATAGTGGTGTCAGCATGAGTCACTGCGTTATATATTTAAAAATAAATCACTTATAACCTTTGGGTATACGAATTCACAAAGTACTATATTTATAACTAAAGCAAAACTTACGCGAATTCACATGTACTCCTGTGGCCTACTCCTGAGCTACTCCGGGGCTACTCCTGTGGCTAGTTAGATTATGGGGCGGCACCGGTTAGATAACAATGGCTTCCCTTAAATAAATCCCGATAACGGCTATTCAACTCGACACCAACTCCAAAATATCCACAACAATGGCAAGACAAAATGGTCAAGTTGAAAATCAAATGGTTTTTCTTCAAAATCCAATTAAGATGGCCCAAATACAGCCAGATATGAAAGAAATCCCGTAGAGGTTCTGCACACGTGCTAATTACACACCGTCCCCAACAACTTTTACCGACACCTGGCCTCCAAGACTCTTAAAACACGACTAACGCTCCTATATCGGAAATCAAGAAAAATGGCGCGGAATAAACGTCTACCCAGTATCGCCTTGTCCGTGGGGATATCCAGTAATTGCAAACCAACTATCAAATCTTACCCCTAAGTTATGCAACATTATCTACAACGAATAAGGCACAATTATTATGAACCGTAGAAGGGAAAAAATAGGCACGTGACAACTGCTGGACATAGGTCTCCCTCAGTCTTTTCCATCTGTCCCTATTCTGTGCGTCCTGCATCCAATTGCTACTAACACGTTTCAGGTCGTCAGTCCATCTGGTAGGTGGGCGGCCTCTACTGCGGAACGCTTCTTGTCTTGGCCTCCACTCGACGATACGTCTTGTTCATCGGTTGTCAGATAATCCGGCAACGTGTCTTGCCCAGCTCCATTTTAATGTAGCAATTCTTTCTATAGCGTCGAATGTCCCTGTTCTATGACGTATTTCTTCGTTTGGGATCCGGTCTCTAAGAGAGACGCCCAACATCCGGCGCTCCATAGTCCTCTGTGTTGCTCGGATCTTGTCTACGACCTTTCTTGTAAGTGTCAATGTTTCCGCGCCATAAGTAAGAACGGGCAGCACACATTGATTAAAGGTTTTCCTTTTGAGGCATACTGGCAAGTGCGACTTAAATATGTAATTTAATTTTCCAAAGGCTGCCCAGGTTAATCCTATTCGACGGGAAGCTCACATGTTTGGTTATCACTGCCTAAATTTTATGTTTAAAAAGAGAAACTCTAAATGTAAATAGCAACTTGTTGGTCATGAAAATGACAGAAAATCGTAATTAACGAAAGGGGTATGTTTTCACAATATCAGACTAACAAAATTTAGTGGGCTGTGGTTTCTAGATAGAAGTTTGTTTCTAGCGGATTAATTATTTGTTATTGCGACTAAAACATTTGTTTACGTTAAAAATGGAATATGTTCCATTTTTTTTCGCGCATCTTGCTGATATTCATTTTGTTTATGGTCTGGTTGGTGGTAACACATTTAAAGCCCAAAGATTATACGGAATTAGATTTCCTCATCGACCTAACTATAGCATTCGACAAGGTCAAACTAGGCGATGTCATCAATATCCTAATCGAAAAAGAAACACCAGCCAACATAGTAAAGGTAATCTGCAACCTCAACACCGCCAACTCCACTCAAGTTAAATCAGGGCAACATATCACGAAAAGCATTCTAACACCAGGAGGAATCAGACAGGGAGACAGCCTCAGCCCACTCTTATTTAATCTTCTTATGGACAAAATTATAGAAGAAGTAGCGAACTTAAATATGGGATACAGAATGAGTAACAAACGTATCAGCATGGTATGCTATGCCGACGACGCAGCAATTTTCGCAGAAAACGAGAACGACCTACAAAGACAGCTATTCAAGTTCCACCAAGTGTGCCGACAGCTTAATATGACCATATCGGTCGAGAAAACAAAAAGCATGACAATCACCAGGGAACCACTCAGATGCAAGCTCGTAATTGAAGATAAGCCCATAGAACAGGTAATGCAATTTAAGTACCTCGGGATGAATATGTCTAGCGGCCACGACCCAACAAAAGATCTAAGGGACAAAGTCAATAAAGCATCAGCAACATCAGGCTGCCTAAGAGAGATTGTCTGGGCCAACGGGTACATGCGGAAGGACAGTAAGATTAAAATATACAAAACATGCGTAAGTCCCATAATGACGTAGGCGATAGAAACAAGAGAAGACACGAACAAAACAAAGAGCATGCTGCGCGTAGCCGAGATGAGGGTGCTAAGAACAATAGCTGGCAAAAGCAGAAGAGACCACGTAAGAAACACTGATATAAGAGAACAATGCGGCGTACAGGATATCGTAAGATGGGGAAGGCAGAGAAGAAGGCAATGGTATAACCACGTCAAGAGGATGGACGAAGATAGATTACCCCGCATAGCTCTCGAGGGAATACCAGTAGGAAGCCGACCGCCCGGTAGACCACCGAAGAGATGGAGAGACAGCTGGCAGTCCACATCTCAAGAATTAATACAACGGCAAGCCCGGAATTAACAGATCATATGATCTCAACCAAGTAGAAGAAGAAGAAGATTTCCTTACCACCGACTTTCCGATCCTCCTATATTTACAAATTGTCATCGTCATCTCCGTGAATAAAGTAAATTTCAAACTGTGATAAATTATGCAGGCAGACCACGAGACATTCGCAAATTAGTAACAGAGCAACCAATTTTAAATGTGATCGATGAAAATCCCAATTTAGGCACTAGACAAATATCTAAAGGTTTTGGTTTTGCCCTCAAATCAAGTCAATGTCACCTTAGACGGTCCCTTAGTCTCCCCAAAACTCCCAAATAGACATTCTGACACCCTTTCAAACTGAATTGTGCCCCTCACGTCTAAAAAATTGATGAGCATCGCCCTCATTTTTGATTTACTTAATTTCACTTTTTTCATTTTGGGTTATACGAGTAATGGAGACGACTTCCAATGCATAGGTTACCTCTTGGTTTCTGGTTTATACTGGAATATGAGTTTCATAGAATGTGTTCATTTCGTAAATTTTCAACTTTTCAAGAACCTGTTTGCGGGCTTCTTTTTATACCTGAGAAAGGTTTTTTAGAATTATCTCTACATAAACATTTTGCATGCTAAAAACGTCGTGCAAATTATTTTACTGTTTCACTGTTAATGTTTATACTATCATCATTTTTTAAAGGACATTCTCTATGTACAACGTTTTCCACAAATAAATTCTAGCGCCTTAAAAATCCCCTGTACCAGATAAAAATTTGCTGAACGTGACCTACAATTCTCTCCGAAAATCTGTGCAAAATTTTGTTGGAATTCTTGCGGTTTTTTATTAAGTTTTACTAGTAATTTGAATTTGACGCGCTGCTTGGTTTTTTCACACGGCATTTTTCAACGCGACACTTGTACAAGTTCTCTTTTAGTGATTATTTTTAATGAATCAGTTTTTAAAATATTTTATATTTATTTTGTGAATATTAATTGTTATAAATTTAAAATTATCATTCCTAGATCATAAAAATGTAGGTTTATTTTTTCTTATTTAATCCAATTTTGCTGTTTTTTAAAATGATTGAAAATGAACACCGGTAGATACCAAAAAAGAAAATATTTAAAGCAAGGCTGTTTTTATTTTTTTCCCAGTCGGCTTAGTGAATGTAGGCATAATTTTAGTGGAGTAAAATTTAGATTTTGCAAAAAAAAATTTTGATTTGTTGATACTTCCTCATTAGGTATGTTTTTAATATGTTTTTATTCTAATAAAGACTAAACTAAAAAGGACTGGTGTTTTTTAAAGAAGTTTTGGTGCCATCTATAATACAAGTAGTAAATCTGAATTAATTTAAAACGGATCCCATTGCACAAACAAATTTCCTTATCCTCAATGCATTTATTTTAGTTTTTCTTCTGACTGCTAGATTGCGCCATAGATTAATAACACCATTGTATAAAGACAACAATTAAATACCAATTGATAATAAATAAAAAATTAAGACAGTGACACGTAAGCTGTTTTGATCAATATTGAATAGTTTCCTTAAATTGAAAAATCTTTATTTTTCACAGCCGATATCTCTGTAATCACTCACGCTAGAATCCAAGTGTAATAAATAAATAAGTGTAATAAATCGATGAAATCATCTCTTCAGGGAGAATTCAAAAGTATAATAAATTACAGGGTGTTCCATTCAGAACATAACTTTTTATACGTATATTTTTTTGGACCACCCTGTATAGCTTAAAATAATTTTAAATTGTGCATACAAAAATTCTACATCTTCCCAGACGGCATCCAATATTCTTGGAATATGCCTACTACATCCTATTTTATTGATATTGCAATATCCCTGGAATATTCCATGAATATTTGTTTCATCTTATATCCATAAAAAATATTCCTGGAATATATGTTCACGAATATTCATCAGATATTTTTCTTGAATATTACTGGTATATTCAAACGGCATATCAAACTGAAGTGTAAGTAATCGAATATTTTGGGAATATTCAAAGGGCATTTTTATAGCATATTTCTCTGTAGATAATGTTTTTTCCTATCAATTTCAAACATTTAATGAAAAAACAACTCGGAAAGTTCCTCATTTATGTAATTGAAACTGATACATAAATAATATATACACAGCTTGCTGTATATATTATCTTTGAACTGATAAACAATGCGCATTCATTCTAGTTCAAAAGATACGTGTTTCAAGCTTCCAAAATTAAGCATTCAATCGGCTGGATGAGTTATGGCAGTTTATGTAAAATTTCAACCAATCAAATGCTTGAATCATATACGCCGTACGCCGTGATTGACGTATTGAATGCTAATTGGCCATTAAAGAAAGCACTGTGACCAGAGGTTTATGGACATTAAGGACAGGTGATCTGTCAACTGTCATTACAATCGGAAAAATTAATCGTCAAAAGCATCATAATAAAAAAGTGTGTTATTTGGTGTGGAAATTTCTTTTGATATTGGTTTTGTGAAAACACTTAAGTAGATGAAAAGTTGTTGTTATCGTAAGTAGTGCTGTTAGGAGTTATTATATACCACAGTTTTTGGTGAATAAAATTTGTTTGGTATAAATATCAACAAGTGAAAAGACGAGGCTTTACAGAGTACCTATTCACCTGCACTCCGTGCGTTTCCCTGCAACAATAAAGAAATGTTTTTTAAGGAAAGTAAAAAGATTGACCGACCAAACATTGTTGATTTCTCGTGACAATATTACTGAAAAGCACAATATTACTGATTTGCCAGAGTATGAGCAGAGCGCTGAAGAAATAGTAGATAGTTGTTCTACTAAAATAATTCAGGCCTTGACTCCACCAGAAAACCGAATTATTGTTATTGAATTGATGCATAATCATCACTTACCCAGTAATATGGTTGAAAATACTTGTATTTTGACAGAACCAAGCCAAAGTAATGACCTGAGTTTTCAGGAAGAGATTAAGCTGTGGGCTGTGCACAATCAAATAACACATAAAGCTGTTAATCAGTTGCTAATTATTCTAAGAAAACAACCAAAAAACTGAGTGACAAAAACATAAGAGAATTTTTAGTAAGTTTTACTTCCTACAGAAATACTTTGATCAATATACAGAGCAGTGATGAATAATCAATAATTTTGTTTTTAGGTGACTAAGCTTGTTCATATTGGAGGCTTTGATATAAAAGATGTCATACGAAAATGCGTCATTTAGTTGATGATATTTTGAGGCAGTTTAGCTGGGTTGGAGGAAAAGGAAAGAAAAAATTTTCTACTCTGGGCATGGCTACTTTGATCAAAGGTAAAAATATACTTCAGTTGTCAATGTTTATTCCACTTTCTCTTTACTCAATTTATACTGGGTGGTTTATGACATATTCAATAAACTTTTTCCAAATGTTGTCTTTTCTACAATATTTAATCATTTTTCTGTATTTCCATAATCTCATTACTATGTAGGATACATTGTATTTAAAAAACGCTTTGTCTATACTTTATTTAATTTTTTAATTTAGAAAAACCCTACCATAGAGTTTTTACAATTGAATGTCAATTCCATCATCACTTTATAAAACACTACTTCTATCATCAACTATCAATCAATATGCATAGCTTGCAGAAGAATAATATCATTCTCATCAATAATATATCAATACTACTTTTAGAGGTATGTAAGAAAAACCCACTTACTAAGCAATTTACTGAGAAACAAGTGGAAGAAAGGCTTGCTGTTTTCCTGGCCAAAGCTTCTGAGAGGTGCAATAGGAGACTGTAAGTAAGACACCCCTGTATTATAGTTATTTTTTTTTATAATTTTGGTACAGACCTAAACCTTTATGAGCCGCACATTTTCCCAATACTCAGCCTACTGCGATCCCATGAAAAGGGCATATTCTCGATATTTTGCTTCGCATTGGAGATATCAAAAAAAGTTGCTTAGAAATCGATTTTGACCCTACATACCGAATTTCAGCGCAAAATTCAAATTTTGATTTTTTTTGTAATTTTCATATTGAAGTCCGATTTACAATTAACCATTAATTGAAAATAGGACTTGAATATGAAAATTAGCAACTTTTTTAAATAATTTTTTTTAGTATCTCCAACCCGAAGCAAAATATGGAGAATTTGCCCTTTTCATGGGATCTCAGCAGGCTGGGTTTAAGGCTGTCGCTCGGACTGAGTATTGCGAAAGTGCGGCTCATGAAAGTCTACGTTTGTACCAAAAATCAAATCTCTGCTTTTAAAAATGACTAACATATAGGGGTGTCTTCATCTTAAATATGTCACACTGTATATATCTAGGGTGGAGTTAATTGCATATAAACTGGTGCACCCTATATTATCTATGCTATTCATCTCCAGAAAGAATATGCTGTGCAGTACGAAAATATATCCCTGGCATATATTTTTATGGTATGAAAATATATCTGTAGCATGTGCCATGAATATGTTATAGGAGATTAAAACATATTCCTGGGATATGTTTCATGATGACTTTGGATATCCATGGAATACATGTTTTGGAGGATATGGAATATCCCTGGCATATACCAATATTCCGGTGGGATATGCAAAGGATATTCATGCAATATGATTGTGCCGTCTGGGTAGCCAACTGGAAAAAAATCCGTGATGGTTTTCCATACACTTAGTGTCATAGGAGCTGCCCCACCCTTTAAATATAGTGTCCAGAGTATGGTGTAGGTGTAGTGTAGAGAGTGTCAAAAAGTTTCTTTTATTTATAAAAATTTTGGCAGTGACACTAAATGCTTAGAAAATGGAGAATTTCAGATTAACTTTTCAATATACTCAATTTTTGATCTTTTTTAGCATATCTATTATTGAACTGGGACATTACTTTACATTTTTTATGGAGTTTTACACTATCAACATCTTTTTCACAATTTCTTATATTTGATGACTTCATTAAATGCATTCCCACACCGACCTATATATTTTTTTATCCGATTCTTAATGGCCCATTTCCCTTCCGGCTCATCTCTCCGACGTAATAAATCATCAGCAGGTGTCGGGCGTCAGGCGTCGCGCGTATTATTTAACTACGATCTACGTCAAAGCAGAAATTCCAACATATCCTACGGTGACGAGTACATTCATACAGCGCCATCTTACGATCAGCGTAACACTATCACAGATTTCGCGTCCAATTATGAGCGATATGAATTTGTACATGCATTAGCTATCTGGGGTATGGTTAATCTATGATAGCGCTAAAAATAAATTTAACATACATACATATAGTCACGCCCTTTTCCTATAGAGGTAGGCATAGACCACTTGCTACGGTTCTTTCACACATTTTTTTTACTTCCTCTACTTTCATCACTGCTCTTATACATGCTCGTCGGTTGTGTGAGCAATATATGTTTATTTATTAAATGATCCATCATTACAGTCAATAAATTTTATCTCAAGAATATATTAATGAATCTGGAATATATATACATCGGTTAGAACGTTATTTGAAGTCTTCCGATTTCCAGTCTAGATATTCCTGCCGCACGCCTCCAGAAGTCCATTCTGTTGCTTCTAAAGCTTTTTCTGACCTTTAGTTGCCATACCTCACTGCCATATGTAACTATGCTTTTGACAATACTATTGTATATTCGGTGTTTGTTATGTTTTGAAATATATTTATCACACAATTCTCTGTTTAGTAAACTGATGGCTCTTCTTCCTCGTATATTTCTTTCCCTTATGGCTTCATCCATAGTTCTGTCTGTCGTGATATACATACCGAGGTATTTGGATTAAGTTTTCTTATTCCATCTCCAGAAAAATAACTATATCGCCAGAAAAAGAACTATCAAAATCAGTTTCATTGTCAAAACTGTGTAGTTGTTAAGCACTTTTGTAGGTGGGTCCAGCATATTAAAGAATGATGCAACACCCAAATTGTAACGGAAAATTTTCCATTCTCTGATTCTAGTAAGTTTTAGGGTTATTACTTTGTCAATTTCAATAAAACCTTGTTGAAAATGTCTCTGTCAATTGTGTAAAGCTTGATGGCATTCATTGTAGAAAATAATAATTATTAAAAGCGTTATTTCGAAGTTCTGTGAATTAGTAAATCAACGAAAAGTTAAAAACTGCAACCTTTTTCTAATTCTTCTTTCTTTAATGTAAGCAATGTTGCTTGTTTTTCTTCGTATCCTCTGCCGTTCAATTATTGGAAAGGTTGTCGCTCCATCTCTTGCGGGGTCTTCCAACGCTTCGGCGCCCTAAGCGCGACTTGTCTCTAGTTATTTTGACCATTCTGTCGTCATTCATCCGGTCTATGTGTTCGTTCCACTCTCTCTTTCTTCCCAGAATCCATTTATTTACATTGTCTATTTTACATGTTCTTCTAATGTCCTCGCTTTTCTTCCTGTCAAAAAGTGTTTTTCCAGCGATCCTGCGCACTATTTTTATTTCGGTGGTTTCTAATATTCTCTTTGTGTTCGATGTATCTGGTCTAGTTTCCGCTGTGTATGTTAATATAGGTTGGATGACCGCCTTGTAGATTCGGGATTTGGTCTTGATTCCGATATATTTGTTTCGGAGGATTGTATCATTCAGGTAAGCTGAGGTTCGTGCTGCTTTTGCCGCTTGGCTCTTACTTCCGCCTCGATGTCACCGTATCCTGATATTGCTATGCCTAGGTATTTAAATTTCATCTCCTGTTGTATAATTTTATCATCCACAACCAGTTTGCATCTGATAGGTGTTTTTGAAGTGGTCATGCATTTCGTTTTTGCTGCAGATATCTTCATTTTTAGACTTTTTGCCGTTGTGTTAAATTTGAATAGTAATCTGTGTAGGTCATCCTCGTTTTCTGCAATCAGAACAGCATCATCGGCATAGCATAGGATTTTGACGTCTTTGTTCGCCATTTTATACCCTTTCTGGTTACGAGTGCCTTTTATTATTTCGTCCATAACAATGTTGAACAGTAAGGGGCTAAGGGAATCTCCTTGTCGAATACCACTATTTACAGAAATTTCTTCGGTAGTTGTGCCATTAATTTTGGCTTGTATTTTGTTTCTCTGGTAAATATTTTCGATGGTTTTTATGATGTTGTATGGTATTTGCCTGTTGTATGGGAGGTGTACCACGTCCTCCAGTTGTATTCGGTCAAACGCCTTTTCCAGGTCTATAAAACACATGAAGGCTGGTTTGTTATACTCGATGGATTTTTTAGTTATTTGTCGCAGGACAAATATCGTATCAGTACAAGATCTTCCTGATCTGAATCCTTGTTATTCATCGCCCAATGTGGTGAGTTCATTTATTTTATTTGTTATAATCTTTGTTACTAGCTTTAAGGTTGTATTTAGAAGGTTTATGCCTCGGTAGTTTGTGGGTATCTTTTTGTCTCCTTTTTTAAACAGTAAGATTGTGGTACTTAGGCGCCATTCGTCCGAAATTTTTTGGTGTAAAAGGATTTTGCGAATTATGGCTATTAGCTGTTGTTTCAGGCTTCTCCCGCCATATTTAAGAAGTTCATTTGGAATATCGTCTGGGCCTGGACTTTTTCTATTCTTAATTTTCATTAATGCCGTTTCTATATCCTTTTCTTCTATTTCAGTCACTTCGTTAGTTGCGATTTCTGGGGTGTCTGGTATGCTTTCAGTATCTTCTTTTTTGTATAGTTCTTTAAGATACTGTACTCAAGTTTCTTTCGTTATGTGGTTTGTGCTAATAAATTCACTTGCTTCTTTTCTCCGGTGTCTGATGAATCTCCACATCTGTTTTTGGAGGCCATAAAAGTCATTTTCCATTTTTCTCGAGAAGGATTATCAATACTGTTCTTTTATTTGCCTTACTAGTGTGTAGGTGGCATTTTGTACCCTCTTATAATCATTATAGGCTTCAGGCGTTTTAGTTGTCATGTATTTTAAATAAGCCTTTCTTTTTTTGAAGCATTGTTCGTTGACGTTTTATATTTCGGGTGCCAAGAGCTTCCATAGCAGCTTCTATAATATTTCGTTTAAAACTGCAACCTGCCCCATTATAATATTTATTTTGTTAATTAGTACTGATATTTTATGTTGGCATATTTGATGATATATCAAATCCATTTTTACTGGAAGATAATCCAACAAGTTATTTTACTTCTGATCCTGAGTGTGGTCATTTATTGAAGAAAAAAATGGTAGTAGCTATAATCAAAATTATTCTATGTTCATTAGTAAATTTAGTTTTATTTGAATTATTTTGAATGTAACTGCTGTCATTTTCGTAAGAACATTTTCTTATTCCCGCATACAGGATCGCTGTGTATGAATTTCTAATTTTTTTTATTAAAATAAATCTGTTAAATTTATGGTTGTTTTTTATTTCATATGTCACACATGAGATCTGCACTAGCACAGATCTGATTTGCTTGGGTTTTAGTAATTTAATAGAAAATACTTGGCGCTCAACGTATTAATTAGTAGACTGGTCCATGAACTGACATAATCTATTCTTTGAGTTAAATGAGTCCGTAGAATCAAGATCTCAGCCCAGAGATAGAGTAACATTTTTTTCTTTGCTTTTAATAACTTTGGTAATAATTTTTTTTTGTAACAAATTGGCGCCCAACCTTGGGTCTGCTATCTTATAAATTTTAATGTGATAACAAAATATCAGAGCATAACACAGAACTTATTTGATATTTTTACAGTAAAAATATTAGTTTTTTTAATCAAAATGTTTATGACACTTTTGCCTATAAGTTACCTACTTGAAAAAATTATAAAAAAATAAATAGGATGTAAATATTTATTTCTGTCATAGCAAAAATATTATACAAAACTTCTTCGTTACACTGTACAAACCTAAAACTACAATAATAATAAACGTAAATCTAAGAGTATTGAGCAATCTGTCTTTACTTGGAAATATCGTTTAAATATTTGTTTAAAACTAACTCGAGTATTTCTAAAAAAAAACTTTAACATTTATTTCTTTCACTATCTCTTAACTTACATAACACCTTTTTCTTTAAGATGAAACCATTAAAAAACACAACAGAAAACAAAAATCTTCAAACCCTTTAGAAGTCAGCTGCATAGTCAACAATCAAAACAATAAATAAATAAATTCAGGTGGCACTAGACTCCTCATTGCAGGAGAAAGGAATAACATTAAAAGCAAAACGCATTAACAAAGTAGCAATTGAAAGATTCAGCAAAATGACAGTTGAGATCACCGAGGATTAACAACAAAGAAATGAAATACATTAATAATTTTTTTACTTAAAACAAAGATGAATGAAGTGTGGACTGCCTTTGTGCTAATGATTGTTTATAGAAGTGAAAATGAAAGATTCAGCACAATGACAGTTGGATCACTGCACCGAGGATTAACAGAAAAGAAACGAAATCCATTTATAATTATTCTACTTAAGACAAAGATGCATGCAGTGTGGAATGCCTTTATGACAATTATTGTTAATAGAAATGAAATTGAAATAGTCAGCACAATGACAGTTAGATCACTGCACCGAGGATTAACAGCAAAGAAATTAAATCCATTGATAGTTATTCTGCTTAAAACAAAGATGCATGCAGTGTGGAATGCATTTGTGACAATGATTGTTAATACAAATGAAATTGAAATATTCAGCACAATGACAGTTAGATCATTGCACCGAGGATTAACAGCAAATAAATTAAATCCATTAATAATTTTATTATACTTAAAACAAATATGCATGCAGTGTGGAATGCTTTTGTGACAATGATTGTAAATAGAAATAAAATTATTGGTGCAATTTATTACTAATGAAGTTAAGTGTAGGGCTTAACTTCTTCCCAAAATTTAGACAATACTGCAGAGAGTTATAACAAGAGGGGTGAGCCTGCCTATTTTTTTATCAAATTCAATATTTTTAATGGGTTTAATACACAACTCCTGAAAAAATTATTTGACATTAACTAAAAATCTAAGAATGTTCACATTTAAAAGATTCTCTCCTTAGTTTTTTATAAATTTTCTTCACTTATTGTAGTACAATCTGTACAAACTTCATCCAGGCTTTTTTGATTTCTTTTGTTTCTGTTGTCAATTCAACATAAAACAATTATATTGTACTTATTACTTTTTATTGAAGTCTTGAATTATTTTAGATGTTTGGTAAATTTTAATTACATATGCTACTAATATTATGATCACTATTATTTGGATGAAAAATGCCATCATTACCTTTTTTGTCTCTCAAAGGACCTACTCTGTATCTGTACCTATACGCATATAAGTAAATTATATTTACAAAAGTTTTAGGTAAAATTCTTCTTAAGGAGAAAACAATAAATAAAAAATTGACTGAAAAAAATTAAACAAAACATAAAAACGTTACAATATTCTTTTACAACAATATTTTCCAAGACAATGGAATCAGCGATATCATTAAGAAATTGCAACTTGACTAACTTGGGTAATTAAAATTAGGGAAATCTAGATTCTTTAACAAACTTAGGGATGGATTCCTTAGTGTACCTGGGATGGATGATATTATGGTAAGAGCTAGATCTACTTAGGTCTCTGGTTTTTTGTTTGTTTGCGTATCTTTCTTGTGGTGGTGAGTATCTTCGATTGGGTTCGTATCTATTGGGCCTTAAATAATTATCGTTGTAATGTCCTACTGTTGCTGGGTTGGTTGCTTCACCTGCGTTTGATTTTCGTCTGAAACAATCGTGCGTTAATTTGTAAAAAAAATTAATCTACAAAATAAACTCCTGGACAAACTTAACGCAACAATATGAAATTATCCAAAAAATTAAGTTATCTTCCTCTTAAGTCTGTTTTTGAAGTGTATCGGGTATTTAAATAATAGGGTATACATATTTTGTCTCGTTGATAATGACATCTATTAAAACAAGTCGTTTAGATTAACAGTTTTAAATAATTTATTAAAAGATAATAGTCTATTGTTTGACTAGGGATGAAACAAGACGATTTCAGACTACGGTGGAGTTGCCTGCCAGAGCGAAGCGGAAAAAAAATAATATTTATTGAGAAAATTAAAATAACTATAATTACAAAAATTAGTGGTTTATTTTTTATTAAACATACGGTGCATATTTTGCAGCTTGATCCACGAAATAGGTTAGGTTAGGTTAAAACGGCGGTTCGGAAGTAACTCACTTAGGCCTTTTGGCACGTTGTGATACCGTGATGGATGGCGGTGCCTTCCTTCTCTACCGTGAGAACCAGTTGAAACTTTTAATAAAAAGTAAGAGGTCTTTAATGCTAACTGAGCTGAGATGAGATAAGTCATGAAAGTTTGGTTGTCCTAGTATAGGAAGCCGTTTTCTGCCTAGGGCAGGGCAGTGGCAGAGAAGACGTACCATTGTTTCCTTCTTTTCCTCATCGTGACAGCTTCTACAGAAGTCGTGTCGTAGCTCTGAGATTCCCATGCGCCGTGTTAGTTCGACGTAGATCTAGTTTAGGCCAAATCTGTTTCGTTGATGTGCATGTGGGTTCATTTTGCCACCTCAAGTTGGCTTTTTGAACTACTTTGCTGTGCAGAAGGATCCGGCAGTTTGCAATCAGTACTCCTTGCTGAGATGAGACAGATACAGCTGGGAGGGTGGTGCCCTCTCTTGCTAGCTCGTCCGACTTACAGTTGCCTAGTATGTCCCTGTGCCCGGGTACTCAGACAATGTGAACTCTAAACTTGGCTGCTAGCTCAGTCGGGGCGGCTCGGCATTGCACCGCTGCCCTAGTGGTCAAGTAGACTGAGTTCAGTGATTTAATAGTAGACAGACTGTCGCAAAGAATGGATATCTCGCTGAACTTTTATTCGTTGCCGAGTGTCCTTACAGCTGCCTCGGTAATGGCTGTCATTTCTGCTTGATACACAGGCAAACGAAACGACAGGCTGAGTGGGGAGTCTTCTGAGAAGACACCGTAATCTATTTACCCCTCTAGTTTAGAGCCGTTGATATAAAATACTGCGCCTTGAGGTTTAACTAGATTATAGGCCCAATCTTCTCTGGATGGGATTTCCAGGGATAGGTCGCCTTCGAACATAGGGGTAGGTTTAGTGTAGTCAGTGTTTTTTGTGCACAGGTCGTATTCTCTTAGGATTCTAGAGTGACCATAGTGCGTTTTGGTCCATGGGGATACAGCATTGAGTCTGAGAGCCGCACTAGCTGCGCATTAAGAATAATTTTAATTCCAATCTTATAGAGAAATATTGGAGCTACTTCACTATTAACGTATCCAAATGTTTTTTCTTACTTTTAATGTAACCAAATGTCTACGAAAAATTATTAAAATTAATTCATTATAGCAATTTGTAGGATTTAATATGTTGTTGCGTTAATTTTGTCCAGTTTATTTTAAGAGACAGAGGAATAATTTTAACCTTTAGTGCTTTGAAATTTTCCTCGAAAATGTTGAAAAATCATTAAGGTCTGGACAATTATAATTTTTTTATCAATAATATTACAGTTGAAACGTGACCCAATCTACGATTCATACAACACATATTTTCTACATACTGTCTCTGTCAATATAAATCAAACATAACATCATATACGATTATTTTTATAGAGTCGACAGAAGTTTTGATTTGATTCATATGAATATTGTTGCTGACGTAATAGTCACGTGATGGAAAGATTCACCGTTTCTGCTGTATGTTGGTATAATTCTTACAACTCATTTTAAAAATTACTAATAAAACGCGACTGGTATCCATTCTGCCTTACCTATAGTATTCAGCTTCGGAGTCTGTACCAAAAATGTCTAATACTTGTGAGTTTCTAAAGCCAACGATAGCAGCTTCCGAATTTCTTCTCCACGCATCTCTGTATCGTTTTTCTAAAGCTGCATCGTCTATGGGAAGCTTTTTCTGCGATTGAATTGAAGATTCACTGGAGTTCTCTTCAGACGTCCCTAATCCAAGATCCTTTTCCATATCTGCATAATTTTTCAACGTTTTTTTGCTGTACCTAGATTTGAAATAAATTTTTTTGTATTATTTTTTATTTCGTGTTTGTATAAACGCAAACATTTTTGTTATTTAAGGAAATAATGGAAAATATATTTTGATTACTACAATATGTTCTTAAATTCAAGGTCCTAAAAACCAAGCGAATGGTCATCAATAAAGAAACTATAACGGGAGGTCATCTATATCAAACAGACGCGTATAGACAAAGTTGACAGGTAGGTACTATTATTAATGAGAAATATGATAATACAAAGGAGATTAAATGTATAAGAAAAATAAGATCAACTTTTAACCAGACGAATGTCATTTTCAACGATTGAAACAAATACACGACTATTCAGATGTTATGTATTTTCGTAACTTTTGAGTGATGTGAAATCCTGAATGCTACAAAATAACGCTCAAAATACCATGGACTGCTAAAAGGAAAAACGAAAAAGTTCTCAGAAAGATGAGAAAATATACAGAACTCATTTACTCAAACAAATGCCGAATATAAAAAGTAACGAATACAGATATTCCTTACTTCAATCCATTCTACAAGTGAAAATATACAAAAAACTAGAACCTGGTAAACGACGAAATTTGAGAATATGATTAAAAAAAAGTTAGGCAGAGTTATTTCGCTGCGACTCAATGTTAAAATTGCCTTATATTTTTCATTACAGTTAATTATTTGTTAAAAAGTTAATACTAAATAGGTGGATGGAGAGAGCGGGTTTTCGTATCCTCGCTCAACCATAGTGGTTTTTTATATAATATCACCATAGGTTTTGCTGGTTCACTGTGTAGAGAGTTTTTGCATTTTATTATATTCTTTCACTTTATTATATTTTGGATCACAGTTCCAATAAAAACAACTTCCTTTTATCACACATACACACATAAAGTCACGCCTTTTTCCCATAGGGGTAGGCAGAGACCACTTCCTTCCAATTGCTACGGTTCTTACACACATCTTTCGCTTCCTCTACCTTGATCAGTGCTCTCATACATGCTCGTCGGTTGTTGGTACTCTTGAACTGGCCTTTCTTTAAAACAATGTTGATCTGATCGAGATATGTTCGCCGAGGTCGACCTCTACCGACTTCCGTCCATTCACACTCGCCTTATAAATTTGCTTCGTCAATCTTCCTTTATCCATCCTTTCTACGTGTCCATACCATCTAAGCATTCCTTTGTCTATCTTTGTAACCACATCTTCTTTTCCACCACAGCGTTCTCTTATCTCACTATTCTTTACCTTATCCAATCGCGTCACTCCGGCTATACTACTCGGACTACTCATCTTCGCAGCATAAATCCTATTTTTATGCTTCTTTTTCCAAACCCAACATTCACTACCATACATAAATGTAGGAACCAACACACCTCCGTGCACAGCCAGATGTGCCTTTTTTGACACTTTCTGGCTGTTCATAAAGCTATGCAGTGCCCCATTCATTTGTTTTCCTGCCAATACTCTTCGCTTAATGTCACTGTCATTCTTTCTATCTCTCGCAAACTTTGAACCCAAGTACACAAATTCATTTACTCTTTCTCCTTTAATCAAAACTTCACAGTTTGTCATGCTTTCTTTTCTTTTAAAAACCATTACTTTCGTTTTACTTACATTTATTTTCATCACTTCAGAGCATCATGCGTAACATTAACCATCGCCTGCAACTCCTCTTTAGATGACGCTAATATAACTTGATCATCAGTGTAAAGAAGGCATTTGACCATCGAATCATTCATTTTCAATCCATACGCATTATCTTTCAAATATTTTAAACAATCGTCTATGTATAAGTTAAACAAACATGGCGAAGCCACATATCCCTGTCTCGCACTTTTTTCGATGTTAAACCAGTCCGGGTCCGGGTAACCAGTCCGTTTATCCTGATCGAGATATGTTCTCCGAGGTCGACCTCTACCGACTTCCGTCCATTCACACTCGCCTTATAAATTTGCTTCGTCAATCTTCCTTTATACATCCTTTCTACGTGTCCATACCATCTAAGCATTCCTTTGTCTATCTTTGTAACCACATCTTCTTTTCCACCACAGCGTTCTCTTATCTCACTATTCTTTACCTTATCCAATCGAGTCACTCCGGCTATACTTCTCAGACTACTCATCTTCGCAGCATAAATCCTATTTTTATGCTTCTTTTGCCAAACCCAACATTCACTACTATACATAAGTGTAGGAACCAACACACCTCTATGCACAACCTCGAGATAAATTACGCACGAGTTTCACAACAATAGGTAATATTAAAAAATACGTGGTATTTAAAAAAAAATTTCGTCATAGTTAAATAATAAAATAATATAGCCCGAATGGCCCTGGAGTGGAATCCCCAAGTTAGCCGCGCTATAGGGGCCGCCCAAAGACAACCTGGAGAAGATCGATATTAAGTGAAATACGAAAAATGAATAAATCAAGGCAATAAGTCAAAATGCTTGCCAGAAATAGAGTCCGATGGAGAAACTTTGTTAAGGCCCTATGTTCCGCCATGGAATGATGGGAATATGTACGTATAAAAATTTACTGTAACAAAGTACCTAGTATTAAAACATATCTTTATCCAACGATTATCAATAACAAAGTAATGATCTATTTTTAAAATACGTTATTTGTTAATTAAATTATTTTTGTTTAATTTCAACCTACTTTGGTATAACAGGTGCATTTCCTTTTAATGCTCCTCCTAGGTTGCTACCGTTAAGTGTAAACTGAGGATGTGGGATGCAGTAAGGATGAGGCAGTGATTGTTCTATTTTGGACAAATTCATATCTTCTTCCGGTATGCGTTTAGTACAAGATCCTAAAAATAATTTCAGTTAATTACATAAAAATTATTGTAATTTAATGCTTGTAGAGATTCTAAGTAAAAATTAAAGATCCCTTACGAAACATATCATAGATATTATTGTTTCTAGATAAATTTCTTACCTGGTCCGAACAACGATAAAAGTACGGGTAGCAAAAATAGACCGTGCATAGCTCCACAAAACACAACCAAAAACACCATTTTAAAGAACACAGCAAAAATGTAATTATTTGCCAGTAAAAGAGCTATCATTCCCAAGATAGTGCTGACGGAACCCTGGAATATTGGCAATCCAAGAGCGTAGAGTGAATCTTTAACTTTTTCATCTGGTGTTTTGCCTTTGGAAGACATATACGCATAACAAATGTGAGCCGTAAAATCGACACTAAATCCTAAAAAAAATACCGCTTTGTACATAACACATAACAATCCACATATATTTTAAACAACTCACCAATGCACATAATTAAATTTATCATAGAAATTGAGTCCAAATTCACTCCCCACAGAGCCATATAACCGACAACTCCAGCTTCTATGGAAATTATTGATAGCGCTACCCAGAACGAGCATAAAATATTCGGAATAAAGATGAAAGTTACCAACATCATTATTATAGCACCTAGTATCATATTTTGGATAGACAGCGGTCTCACAAGTTCAAACTAAAAAAAAATATATAAATTAGAATTGTGACGGAAAACCCTGCTGGGACGATCACAGACATAAGGAGATAAAAGGACTATCCAACACAATTCCATTTGCTTTAATTTTTGTGTTGTACTCGATAGATCTGTTGTACTTCTCACCTGATCAAAATAAACGAAATAAGGGTTGAAAACTGTAGCATTCAGCGGCGATTCTGCAGCAATCTTCCTCAAAGCTCTAACCATCTCCTTTTCGTGTTCGGTACCGGAAATATTTACAGCTTGTATCAAAAATCTCATCGCAACTATATTTTCACCACTCTCGTCGAATTTAACATCCAACGAAAAGGCGCTACTAGGCGCTAACCACAACTGAAAAAAAATAGCACTTAGTTAACACAGATATGCATCACATTTTAGTGTACTTACCTCTTTTAAGGCTTCTGTAAATCCTTTTTTTGTATTCACCGTAAGATTTAGATAATCTTGGTTTCTTTCCGTATACTGAATGAAGCTTCTCAACCAGGATTCCGTGTAGAGGGTGTTGGAAACATACGATGTGTTTTCGAAAGTCTGAGTTAGGTTTTCCACTTGTGCTTGAATCGTCGGATCGGAATAATCGTATTGACCGGAGATTATCACTTGTACCCTAGAAAAAGTTCACTTAACGTTTGCTCATTGACGCATTGCCTACTCCATAATATTATTTTTAAAATCTTTTATTTGAATATGTAATCCTTTTTTAAAATGATCAAAGTTTTGATAAGATTACTTTATATCAATGAAAATATCTGTAATAGACATATGACGCTAAAAGAAGTCTTCAATCTTATAATTATTACAGCCAGAAACTAAACGATACCTTTTTTTAAAGCTACTCATGTTCGTAGAATATAAATGGAAAATATTGGTTTTGGTTTATTAATTAAAATGAGAAAAATCACAAAAATATGTAAAAGAACAAACACTTTCAGTAAATAATACTAAATAAGGACACAATGTTAACTTCACACACACTGTATAACTTTCGGTAATCTGCAAAATCATTTTCTATTTTTTGTTTAATATTACTGTTTGGGAAAGCTCATGGAGGTTTTCTAGATTCAATTCAAATTAATATTGTTGATTCTACAAACCAATTGCACCGATCTACAAATCCAGTTAATAGTATCGATTTTGAGTTTCTGCGACTCTTCTCACGATGGCGCAGAAACTAGCCCGAACAGAGACTACCTCTATGTCGCTGACCTGCCAACTACTACGTCTAGAAGATTTATGTATACAGATGACATCGCCCTCGCAAGCCAGTACACTAGCATTACTGCCCTGGAACACACTTTGTCCAAAGATCTAGAACTGCTGGCTGAATATTTTGAGAAATGGCGAATAACCCCAAGCTTACTTAAAACGGAAACCTCATGCTTCCATTTAAATAATAGGTTCGCTGGAACCCCTCTACAGGTACCCTTGAAAGGTGCTATGCTCCCATACAACTTTCACCCAAAATACCTGGGCGTAACACTGGATTGCACCCTCTCTTACAGAAAACATCTGTCAAACTTGGCCGCAAAACTAAAATCCCGAAACAACATTCTTTACAAACTAGCGGGAACAACTTACAACACCTTACAAGGAAAACCTTCGCTGTATAGATGGGGCATGAGACCAGACCCTGGGTGCGAATGTCTTCTCAGGAGACTATTCCTGCAAATTATCGCCCTATTGCATTGCTCTCAGTCATATCCAAAGTTATGGAAAAAGCGATTAACACAGAACTCATCAAATGTCTGGAGAAATTTGAGATAATCCATGACAGACAATATGGATTTCGACAACTTCGGTCTACTGGAGATTTGCTGGCTTATGTTACTCAGCTCTGGACAAACACTATTGAAAATTGGTAAATCCCGTGCAATAGCCTTGGATATATCTAAAGCCTTTGACCGCGTTTGGCACCAGGCATTGTTAAGTAAATTATCTGCCTACGGTCTCCCAACCAAACTGCGCCAATGGCTCTTGAGCTTCATGCAAGATCGCTCCTTACATGTGGCAGTTGTCGGTATTTCTTCTGATGCGTTTAAAACCAATGCCGGGGTCCCCCAGGGTTCCATCCTGTCCCCCACCTTATTTCTTTTACACATCAACGACCTCTTGAAAACCACCACGAACCCCATTTATAGTTTCGCAGACGATAGCAGACTTGTCTCAACTTTTACATCCTATCGATCACTTTCGGTGAATGATACAAATAGACTCAGGCAGGAACGGTTTGATTCCATCAATAGAGATCTTAAAGCAATCGTCGAGTGGGGAACCAACAATCTTGTTCAGTTCAACGCCCAAAAAACACAAAGTGCCACGTTTTCCAAGAAAGTAAATTCCTCAAATCATCCCATCACAATGTCCGGAAATACCCTTGAACCAAGTCCCTCCATCTCGGTTTTGGGAGTCACGGTGTCCAATAATATGTCTTGGCATGACCATGTTGCTAACATCGCAAAGTCGGCAAGCCAGAGGCTAGGTTTTCTGTGGAAAGCCAGAAAGTTTTTTACTCCTGATCAACTGTTGACGACGTACAAGGCTCAAATCCGACCTCTACTGGAGTATTGCTCGCACATTTGGGGTTCAGCACCAAGGCATTCTCTTCGTCTTCTAGATTCCATTCAGAAAAGAGCCATTCGCTTGATAAACAGCTCAACTCTCACAGATACACTTCACCCTATAGAACATAGAAGAAGAGTTGCAGAACAGTCATTGCTCTACAGATATTTCCATGGCAGATGCTCCAGAGAAATAAGAACTCTTGTACCACCATTGGCCACATTCGGCCGAAGAACTCGGCACGCTGATCAGTCTCACCCATTTACTCTCAAGATTGACACTACAAGGACCAATCTTCATCAAGAATCTTTCTTTTACAGGGCTGCTACGGAATGGAATAAGCTTCCAAAATCAGTTTTTCCAGAGAACTATGACCTGCAACTTTTTAAAAAGCGTGTCCACGATCATTTCCTTTCTATAATCCCTTCCCCTTCTAATAGTCGCAGTGCGGGCCGTCCGCGGCCCTTACAATAGGTCTACCCTTTTTGCGACTATTTTCATAAAAAAAAAACCATTTTGGTCTTTGCCATTATTTTATTCTCTAGTTGGATAGCACGCCGTGTATACCTTACACATTGATATAAACTTGTGAAGTGCCTCAAAATAGTCCGCCACCAGACGAAGCGAAAAAGAGGCGCCCCGAAATAACAAGGACGAATTGGTGTGGTAAGTCGTTGATGCAATAGATTTTAATTTTTATACTTTAACAAAACAAATAGTTTCAAAGTTATAGTTTATTATCGAACCACTTACGAGCTTTTGTTGGAAACAATTACTCCCACGTAACAAAAAATATAAAAGGTCTAGTTTACCTGTAGGGAAATTCTCTGTAATAATCGTCTTCCCTATCGAAAAATTCAATGGCATAAGAATCACTCTTAGCCACTTTTCTTCTTTCGAGGCCTTCCTCTATTTTGGTAATGCCATAACCTGCTCCCAACAAGTACACGCCGAATATCAGAATGATCAGAAACTTGACGCAACCATTGTTCAACATGGCTCCGAAATAGTCTCTAAAGAAAACCATAAATCCATGTTCTTTGTTATCTTGCGGATTGTCTATGTCGTTGGGATTTACTCCTCCGCTGCAAAACCAACGGTACAAAAAATTCTTCTTTTCTGTAACATATCGAACAAGATCATCAGACATTTATCTTATTATTAAACGCAAAATTAGTTAATTTTTTACAAAAACTAACCGGTTATATGTAATATAGCTATTCGTGCATTGTCAAAAGATTTAAAAAAATAATGTTACATAGAAATTTTACTTTTTTGTTACTTTTATTAGGGTTAACTCGTTTGATAGTTAATCGGAAAGCTTCCGGACACGAGACACGAGTGTGATTTAAATAACCAGACTAAATTGTGAAAAAAATTTTGACAGTTCTAACAACCATTCAAATTTTGTTATTTTGTGTTATATGAAATAATTTCACCCAATCAACATTATATTTGAACTCAGCGTCATCCAAAACCTACAGCTTCGTAATTTCAGATTTTTAACATAACTGTATCCGCCATTAATTTTAATCAAAACTTTTCGCGCTACACTCTGTATATATTTATCTCTGACAAAGAATAATGTATTTATTTGGAATAATCCTCTTTCACATAAAATAGAAACATACAATGTTAAAAATAATAAATAATTAAAAAAAAGTAATTTAAATTTAAATGGATTAAACAACCGAATCAGTTTATTTATTCTTATGTAAAGAATTTTGTAATGAACAACTTGTTTAATTAGTTGTTTAAATTAAATTGATTCTTGGTTCATGATCGGTAAATCCACAATTAGGTTTTACATCACAATTGCGTGAATTAATAAATATTAATGTAACTAGATTGTAATCTTAAGCATACTTATTTTTATTTTACAAATTTGATTGTCTTGAAACTTGCTACTTAAAACACAATTTTGTACATTTTTGATAAAATTATAAAGTTTCCGAATTCCACTCAGTATGTATAGGGAGATGTGATTTGAATAATTTCGTTTATGATTCTAATAAACGAAATTATGGACGAGTCATAAACGGACTTATGTAATTAAAAAAAATAAGTTGAAATGTTAATTTTAATATTATGGTTCACTTTCACTAGAAAGTAAAAGACGAACCAATAAAAAAGTATTTTAAATATTTTTTCCAGATAGCTCAACAGCATTATCTAACTTTGCAAGTCTTGGCGTTTTTATGTAACAATTGACTTACAACTAAGTAAGTGTTGACTCGAAGGGTTCTCTATTTATGTGTGTTTTATTTACATTTAGATTATCTTATATTAAGTTTTGGTAAAAAATTACGTCTTTTAAAATAGAAAAGTGTCATCATGATGAAATAAAAAAAAGTCTCAACGTTTCGCCAAAAGAAGAGAAAAAAGGGGGAAATAAATGAGTTTGTATACTTGGGTCCAAAGTTTACGAGAGATGGAAAGTATAATAGTAACATTGTGCGGAGGGTGTTGGCAGGAAAACAAATAAATGAGGCACTGCATAGCTTTATGAACAGCCAGAAAGTGTCATAGGCTGTGCATAGAGGAGTGTTGGTTCCTACACTTATGTACGTTAGTGAATGTTGGGTTTGGCAGAAGAAGCATGAAAATAGGATTCATGCTGCGGAGATGAGTAGTCTAAGAAGTATAGCCGGAGTGACTCGGTTGGATAAAGAGAAGAATGGTGAGATAAGGGAACGCTGTGGTGTAAAAGAAGATGTGGTTACAAAGTTAGATAAAGGAATACTTAGATGGTTTGGAAACGTAGAAATGATGATTGAAGGAAGATTGACGAAACAAATTTATTATGCGAGTGTAAATGGACGGAAGTCGGTAGAGGTCGACCTCTGAGAACATATCTCGATCAGATCAACATTGTTTGGAAGAAAGGCCAGGTTAATAGTACCAACAACCGACGAGCATGTATGAGAGCACTGATAAAAGTAGAGGAAGCAGAAGATGTGTGTAAGAACCGTAGCAAGTGTAAGAACCCACCTCAGACTGCAGATGAGTTAGTCGTAGCAGCTGCAGAGGAATGGAACAATATTTTACAAAACACTATCAACCGCTCGATTATTTCAATGCACAGACGTGTCAATATGTTATTTTAACTGTCATACCGAATATTAGTCAGTGTACAACATGTTTAATTACTTTTTTTGATTTAATACATTTTGTCAACAAATTCACACATTTGTTAGTTTTTAATTTTTTAAGTATCCCAGTTTATGGAAATTACTCCTTTTACAAAAAACATATTTAGGAAACAATATACTTTTATAAGTATATTTTGTTTTTCTAACAAAACATTTCTTTAACAAGACATTTTGTATTAGTTGGTTACCGTGGTTTTATTCTTTAGACACAAAATATTTATGCAAGGTGATAAAAAATACTATCAATGTAGGTGCTTCTGTAATAGCTGGATAATTAATATTTTTTCAAATAGTTTTCGTTTTAAAGGGTTGCACAATTTTACAATTAAATTATCAGTTTCACTACCAATGCATAAATTCTTATTATTTATTTTAAAATTAAGAGCGGGATATTAATCACTTTTGTTCCTCTTCTGGTTAACATAAATAAATATTAATTTAAATAAATAAACATGTAATAAACAGTTGTTTCGATTTTATTGCAATGCCTATTATTAATAAGTACTAAACATTATGTACATCACTTTTTTTCCCTCGTAACATAGGAAATTACATAAAATAGTGATATACATATTTTACCTGCGATCTGAATTCTGTCTTGACGGTTTAAAAGTGGCACGTTGCAATTTCGCCGTTAATCGTTGCATAATGAGTAAATTCTCACTGGGCACCGAAAAGACGATCTTAAAGTATATCAGGACCGAATTTAGTTTTTAGTACAACAAAGAAAAGTGTATAAATTAGGATTATTACAAAAATTCTTGCTCGCATGCACGCCAAACATTTGGGCATTAAGATAATATAGAACCTTTCACAAGGGGAAGTATTAAACCTTTTGATTATTACACAAACAAATAATTATAAACATTTAAGTATTACATATTGTGAAAGGATTTCGCGGCCATCGTTTGTTGGTGAAGGTCTTTTGGGTATATAGACCGTCGTAGGTCTAAGTTTCTACTCGACGTTTTGCCATCTCTAGTGGATGGCATCTTCTGGAGAAATACTTGTCTGCTTTTTAAGGCCGACAGTCTTTGGCATTTGTATGTCGCGATCGCAGGTTGTATAAGTTTTAGAGGGCGGGGCATATTTGATGGTTGTTCAGAAATTGGTCATGTTCCGGAGATTCATTCTTCTTATTTTTGTATGGAAGCAGCCTTTTATTTTTAAGAACCCATGTTCTATTAATTTTAAATGTTTCTTCAGAAGTTTCTACATTGGAACAACCAAACGGTCCATTAACACCAGGGTCAAAGAACACAAAGCCAACTGCCGTCTTGGACATACGGAAAAATCTGTTGTCGCGGATCACACAATTTATAATAATGATCAACGAATTACATTCAAGGACACCCAAGTCTTATGCAACACATCTGCATATTACCCGAGGCTTTATAGAGAAGCGATTGAAATACATAAACACCAGCAGAACTTTAATAGCTCTAAAGAAACATTTAAAATTAATAGAACATGGGTACCTGTACTTAAAAATACAAGGCTGCTTCCTTACAAAAATAAGAGGAATGAATCTCCGGAACATGACCAATTTCTGAACAGCCATCAAATATCCCCCGCCCACCAAAACGTATACAACCTGCGATCGCGACATACAAATGTCATAGACTGTCAGCCTTAAAAAAGCGGAAAATTATATCTCCAGAAGATGCCATCCACTAGAGATGGCGAAACGTCGAGTATAAACTCAGACCTACGACGGCCTATATCCCCGAAAAAACATTCACCAACATTTAAGTATTATTTTGGATAAATACTGTACAGAAAATAATCTTTATTAAAAATAATTATCGTTATTAATAACTGGCAAAAAATCAAACAAACAAAAATCATTAACATCATCTTTTACAATGAACAATAACAGCTTTTTATGTAGTTACCATTTTTTAACTATCATTTAAAAATCCTTTGTTTTTAACATATAACCACAAATCAATAACCAAATATGTGACAAATGACTATCTAGATATCCAAAATATAGCAACCCGTTAACTAAGTCACTAGTGCTATAAAAATGGACCTGCAATAATTTTTGCGTTAACAACAACATTAACAATTGTTCGGCTGCTTTTACTTAAAATCTAAATTGGTATCGGCAAGACAACCCTTTAAGGCCAGATAATACTTTTTGCCTGCCAATACACTAAGAATATTGAACTGATTTTTTTATGGTGGCCAAAACGCTTTCGCTCTCTAGAACTGTATTTTGAATGGATCAATCCCTGTCTCTTTTATAACTCTCTTTACAATATGTATCTCTTTATTTGTCCCTATCGTACACCTTTTCTTGCCAATTGTTCACTCCTGCCCTACGTAGATCTTCTTTCACTAACTCAGGCCATCTTGATCTGAGGCTTCCACGTCTTCTTTTAACTCCTGGGTCCCATTGTAGCACTGAATGAACCAATATTTCATGTCCTGCTTTTCACACGTGCCGTAACCATCTAAATCTGAATTGCCTTATCTTCTTTTATTTGTTGTTTAATTTCTTCATTTGTTCTAATTCTGTGTTAGTCTGCTGTGATTTTAATTGGTCCTAATATTGCTGGGATATTTTTTTCCACGATTCTTAGATCTTCTTCCTCTTTCTTCTTTATGATTATTGTTTCTGCTGCGTATAGTATTATTGGCTTAAATATTCATGTATTCCTGTTTGAATACTTCCTTGCATTGTCCCAATATCTGGTTTCATTATTTTTGTTTTTTCTTGGTTTATCTCCAATTTTATCGTTTTTTCTTGTTTTATAATTTTGCTCATAAAATCATTTTCTTGCTTTTGCGATATTTAACTGATTAACGAGCCAATATTTTCGAAAAATTCTTCTCAGTTGTACAGTTGTTTTGATCTTACGAATATTTTTCTTCATAATCAAGGTGTGCTAAAAACTAGCTCCAGATTCTCTAGCAATACCTTATAAACACGCTTTTAGAGCAGGGACATTACTTTTCTTGTTAGTAATTTTATTCTTATGTTAAGAATTATTTTTTACTTTTTAGTTTGATTAACTTTAAAAGTGTGTTTTTTAGTTTTTTTAAACTATAATTTAATATATTCCATTTTTTTGGGTTGCTAATGCTTTGCATCTCCCTTCTCCTAGGCATATTTAATTACTTTCTTTTAGAATCAAAGTAGTCTTCGAATATCATCGGCCTAAAAGTGTTTTTGTTTATGTCAATTAGATTATAATTATTCTAAAAAAGTTTAAGATCCGGTACTGATACATTGCGGAACTGTTAGACTTTCTTCTTTCTTTATGGTTTGCTTCTTTTGTCCGTCCTTGCCTTACGCTTATGTTATATCACAGAAAGCAAAGAAAAAGACTGCGAATTAATAAGTATATCGTAGCAATGTCCTTAATCAGTTACGGTTATTAAACCTCGCGTTACCATTTCAGGATTCCTCACGAAAATAATTATCTACACGATACCATTTGGACATTAGAATTGTTACTACTGTTAGAGACATAATAATTTAACAATAATACTGTATTTACTTACGAGATTGTGATTTTGAAAGAACTTTGCAGCAAAAAATCGAGTGTAAGTTTTTTTGTTCACAATAGCCAGATATCGCGACACATGCTGCAAAGAATGTCAAATGCCAAATGAACAGAAGAACAGTTGCAGCGCCTGAAACAATATTTATCACAAATTAATATACAAGTATTTATTTTTTATTGCTGCATTACATTTATTCAGATTTTTATGTTTTTATGTAGTACATACCAAATTATTATATCTGTAATAGGTATAACTGTGTACTTACTGTACACTCTTATTACAATTTTAATAAAGAATAGGAGTTATTTAAAAAAAAATTTTAAATGTTAATCTGGATCAATGATTCCTAAAGTGGTCTCCAGAGGTCCTCGGGAACATTCAAGGGGTCAGTGAAAATTAAAATTGATTTGGGAGTCCCTGAACAACGTCAGGGGGTCTGCGCAATAGTAGGAAGACAACGAGCCTTACTGGCATATTTAAAACAAACTATGCCGAATGTATCATCGGTACATGGTGTCATTCATCAACATCATTTGGTCGCAAAAAACCTTAGTGAACGTTTGCATAAATCACTACATGATGTCATTAGAGCAGTAAATAAAATCAAAATGAATGTCTTAAATGAGAGATTATTTGCTCAACTTTATGGTTCTTCTATAACTGCAGAAGAAGTTCGTAAATCCATCTCTCTAAATAAAGATGGGAAAACTCCTGGTCCTGATGAAATATAAGGAGAACTTTTTAAACTTCTCGACGACAAAAGTATTGATAAATTGACCAAAATATTTAATAAAACATATATTACTGGAAATATTCCCAGAGAATAGCTCAAATCTACTTTCATTGCTAAACCAAAAAAATCCACTTCAAGACGATGCAATGACTATCGTACCATAAGCCTCATAAGTCATTTGCTTAAAACCTTAAAAATTCTACAAATGAGATTATATTGAAATGTGAAGAGTATATGGGTAACACACAATTTGGATTCAAAAAGGCAACAGAAACAAAAGAGGCATAGTTTTGCATATAAGCTCTCTTTCAGAGATGCAGAGATATGGACTGTGACATACATGTATGCTTTGTGGACTATCAGAAAGCTTTTGATAGAGTAAAACATAACAAGTTAATAAGTGTTGAAGAAGATAGGTATTGACAACAGTGACCTCCGGGTAATAAAAAATCTCTACTGGAATCAAACAGCACGAGTTAAAAACAAAGGTCAGATGACCGAAATAAAAATTCAACGGGGCGTGCGACAAGGGAGTGTGTTCTCACCACTTTTATTTAACATATATTTAGAAGAAAAATTTAATACAGTATTTGATACAGTAATATTCGCTGACAAATTAGAGGACCCACAAAATATGATGAGCCGGCTTTCAATGCACAGTCAGGAATATGGAATAAATATAAATATGAATAAAACCAAATACATGGTGATAAGCAAAAATCCACCACCACCCGGGCAGCTTATTATAAATAATAGTCATTGAAAGGGTAGAGACTACAACATATTTGGGAACTACAATTAACGAGAGTTGGGATCATTTTCTCGAAATACGTTGTCGAATAGAGAGAGCTCGTGCTGCATATGTCGATGTCGAAATTGTTTAAATGCCAATTTCTGAACTTAACAACTAAAATTCGACTTCTCCAATAATATGTGTTCCCTGTGCTGGTCTGTTGTATCTTATCCTACACGAAAAGGTGCTTGGAAAGAGAGAACCAAGCAGAAGGAGGATCTCATGGCTTAAAAACCTGAGATCTTGGTTTGCAACCTCCGCCACGGTTCTATTTAGGGCCGCAGTTGATAAAATATTTATTGCCAGAATGATCACCAACGTCCGGTAACGGACAGGCACTGGAAGAAGAAGATGTGATAAATTGACAGGAGTATTTTAAAATAAGTTAGGGAATTTACAAATTTGTATTGCATTTAATAAAAATGTACTTACCTGAATAAACACAAAATATTGTTACGGAAGGAAAAGGACTGAAAATACCAATCAAAAAGCTGAAAAAGTCGGTAACAGAAGTTATTGTTATAGAAACCGCAGCCTCACTTAACATCTCCGCCATTCTTACTGGAACTGGAGACTTGATTGAGGTTCTTCTCCACGCCGCTAACATCACGAAAGTATCATCGATTCCTATACCTAAAAAATCAATATTTTATAACGATAAAAAAATTCGTATTTACTTTAATATTATGGACAAATTTGACAAATTAAACTATGTAAATGATTAGAATTCAAATAAATATTTAACTGAATCAAAATAGAAAAATGCATGTCATGTATTGAAAGGCAAAAAATATTTAAAATGTAGAATATTATCCAAGAGAGAATGGAACAACAAAAAGAATAAGACAATATTCCTGGTTGTATTATCTGAGATAATAATAAAGTAAATCTTTTTAGAGGTATACTATTTTAAAATGCAAAAAAACATCTAAAAATCATGATATCTAATGGCCATTGTATTGGCTTAATTGAAAAGATAATTCAACAATTACACGGCTAATGTTGACTACCAACTGGACTAAAGTTTGTGGTTTATCAGCATAGAAAATAACCCAGAACCAACAGTTTCAAGTAATTTTACAGAATGATAAAAAACAATTTATTTTTGTTGCTCCTTTTTCTGGTTTTGTTTTGCTATTGAAAGACTTATAAAAAGGGGATTAAAGAGGATTACGAGGCTCGCCCAATTAAAGACGTGTGTTGTACGTGTGCTGCATACCGTAGGATGTTGAGAATATCATGGACGGAACATATAACCAATTTGGAGGTTCTGAGAAGAATGAAGAAGGACATAGAGATCCTACACGAAGTGAAAAGAAGAAAACTGCAATATCTCGGCCACGTCATGAGAGGCCCAAAATATGAGATTCTGCACCTCATAATACAAGGGAAAATTGTGGGAAGAAGATCTATTGGAAGGAGAAGAATATCCTGGCTTAGAAATCTGCGAAAATGGTTTAATGTCACGTCATCCGACTTGTTTAAGGCCGCAGCCTCCAAAGTCAGAATAGCAATGATGATAGCCAACCTCCGTAATGGAGACGGTACATGAAGAAGAAGAAGAAGTTGTAAAATTATCCAGTTGCAAACGTTGTAGGCCTCTCTGAGGAAGATAATGTTTATTAACAAACCACATAATGCATGTTTCTGTAAAAATAATTTGAAGTTTTACTGAAAGTATTCACTTTTGATGATTACTTACAAAATATGCGTTAGATGGCGTCCAAAATTTTGAAATGGCGAATTACAGAAGTGTATGGCAAACATTTGGGAGCAATAAAACATGGTTAATAAGTTTTAATATATCCGTACTACGGATTCCATTTAATCCAATGCTTACTTGAATGAGAAAACGTTATAAATGGGCCAAAATTATGTTTTAAAATTCAGTTAAAAAATTCTGAAAGGTTCGTCACTTCTTATAGGTTTTCATTAAAAATGCTTATTAAATGTTTCTGATCCAAAGCGAGCTTACCTATCATTAAAAACGGTGCTGCTAAATTGAGTCCAATAAAGTCTACTCCGGCATACATGCAAATACCGAAACCACAAAGTGTTGCCATCGCCGCACTGAGATTTCCCAGAAGACCTAGTACCGGCTTTGATCTTACCCAATCAAACATCATACACGTAACTAAAACCAAAAAAAAGATTTGTTTCAAACTACAACATCGAATACAGTTATTATTATCAAATGGCAAAAAATTGTCCATTTTTCCAAGGGGACTGTGCCAATAAATAGGAATATTATTTTTTTTTACATCGTATAACTTTTATATTACGTAAATTATATTTTAATACTAAAACTAATAAACATTGTTTACGTGAAATAGTTGAAAAAACTACACTGTTTACCTACCTACGGAAAAAAGTGCCATGATCACAAAAGTTGATGTAAAATAAGGCATTACAGATTTGGTATTTTTTTCCAATTCGTGATCCAATGTTCTTGAGGCAAATCTTGCTATTCTGATATGTTCGAATAAGTTTTCTTTGTCTTGAAGTCTTTCTATTAAGTCCAAGAAGCCGTCTTCCCATACTGCACCACTGAAAATATAAAAAGGTTTTTTGTACCAATTTTCTTATTATTTCCAAATAAAATACATTTTTTAAATTCATAACATCAAACGAAGTTTAAAATCTTTATAATTATTGTTATATATATATATATATATATATATATATATATATATATATATATATATATATGAACGGATTTCTACGGCTCTCGCAGCCTTTCCGTCCCCAGTTTCCATATTATCCTATCAAGAGATTGTTTCTCGGTATGTTTTCTTGTTTCCGGATGACGAACGCAATATTAAAATGACCATACAAATTGGAGTAAGGCACATAATAGTGAACAGAATAGGGGGGTTGTGTGTACTGTGATATACAGGATATCAATAGGTAAAAAAGGCTATAGTACACCAAAAATTTTTAATTATTGCAAGCCAATTCTCAAACGTTTTCGGCGTCAAGACATCATCAGAAGAAATTTTTGTCACATATTTGTTTACAAAATACTAAACATGAAGAAGACATTACTACAGCTCAACAATGAACATCACAAGATGAACAAAACATTAAATAAAATTGTAACTAAATTACATCATTTAAAAGATTTTTTCTAACAAGACATGTACGTTTTATCATTTTAAAATTTTTAAAAACTTGTTTTTAAAAACAATGTAGTCATATCTTCTTCATGTTTAGTCTTTTGTAAACAAATTTGTGATAAAATTTTTTCCTGATGATGGCTTGACGCCGAAACGGTTGAACGGTGATTCTTCGTTTAATCCTGTACGAAAAAAAATAGCTCAATTTCTAAATGATCAAACATTAGTTTTTCATCCTTCTTTTTTTGAGTATATTAAAAATATCGTGAGGAGTGAGAAGCGCAACAATAAGAGAAACATGCAAGGCGGAAGATGTAATCAGATGGGGACGAAAGCGCAGAAGAAACTGGCGGGACCATCTAGTAAGAATGGACTCCGAAAGAATAGCCAATAATGTGCTAAATGGAAATCCAGATGGTAAAAGGCCAATCGGAAGACCACCAAAAAGATGGAAATATAGTTGGAAATCTCTATCACAGGAGAATCAACAACACTGACCAGCCTTCGAAACAAACAGACCAAAAGGTCTTTACAAAGAATAAGAAGAAGGAAAATATCGTAATAATTGATTAGTAATTTTTTGGTAAAATAAAAAGAAATGTAATTAAATTTTTTTTAAGGAATTTGACTTCTCTGCAGTGTTGTAAAGTTATTAATTACAATTACTTGAAAGAGGAAATTAAATGTTTTTGAAGCTACTCCTCTTATGTTGGGCTTCGCAGACGGGACTCGCCGTAGAAAATCGAAGACGTAAACGTTAAATTCCCTCTCCATGCGGCCCGCGGCTGGCGAGTAAACGGCGCATATTTGACTTCAAACGTTTATGCTAATTATTACGTAAGAAGTTGAAGCGTAGTTTTTATCGGTGTCAGTCCTGCGACTGCCCGTATTTTTTTTGTAATTGACGCATTAATTAATTACTTGCTCTTCAATTGTAATTTAATAACTCGTTTTGTTACAATTACAACTACATTTTACAAAATTACTTTTAATAAACTCCTGGAGCAAATTGATGCAACAATATGAAATTATCCAAAAAATTTATTTATTTTCTTCTTACGACGTACTAAACTATCATCTTTTGTTATAAAAATTACAACAATAAAATAGAAGATAACTCATTATAATTATAATTATAATTTTCTTTGTTAAAACAATTTGAAATATCCAATTAAGTATAAAAGTAAAAAAATAATCATTTCTACTTATAAAGATTTCATTGGAGAAATTTTAACTATTATTTTAATTTAGGAGGCATTAAGTTTTTAAAATATTCAAGGTAATTTAACTGGATATACTTTTAAACCCCACGATTAAATTTTTTAAGATCGTTATGTAATCTATGCAGGCATTGGTACATTATATTATAAGTGAGTGAAATAAGTCATTACACGCATGTAAGATGTTAACATACTCACGCCTATCGTGGCAATTCTTGCAAGTGTGAAATGACATTTTACTCTCGTGTAATGTACGATGTTTTATCCTCAAGTAGGTAGTAATTTTTGTAAAAAACCGGATTAAAGTAGTACAAGATTGACACTTGTTACTTGACACAATAACTAAAAAATTATACAGATCTCTCTCTCTCTCTCTCTCCAGTCTCTAGTCGTTTACTTCATATCCTGAAGTGTTGTGACCTTATGTTTGTCATTCACGGTATGGTGTTTGTTATTCCTTTCCATTTGTCTATCTTATGCTTTCTTGGTATGGTTTCCCTGTAAAGTGCTTCCCGTGGTCCAACCAGCGTTTGGGCGAGCGTCCCCGAGGTCTCACTCCTTCGACTTTTTCTTGGATTACAAGAGTTTCAAGATTTTCATCACTTTTTCTGCTTACATGTCCAAAATATTTGAGAATTCTTCGCCTTACTATGGTTGACAGTCTATCTCAAGAATCGTCTCCAAGTCCACATTTTGAAACTATCCAGTTTGGCAGTGTCGGAAGTCTTTAAGGTCCATGCCTCAGCTCCATAAAGCGCAATCGGGAATACAAGAGTATTTTGTTGTTGGGGTTATATGCTTGTCTCTCAAAATTTTATTCAACTTGGTCATGGCGGTTTTGGCAAGAGCTATTATCCTTTTAATCTCTATGGATGCGTTTCCATCTTTATTTATATGGGCTCTCAGATAAATCATTTCATCCACAATTTCTACATCGCGTATGTCAGGCACTCCTTCCACCTTACTGGTACGGTCTATTAGCATCAACTTTGTTTTTTGGCGATTTAGTTTCAAGCCAAAGTTCACAATTTCTCTTTCTACTCTTTCAATGAGTTCAGAACATTTCCTGTACGTCCATTGCTAGTGTCATCGGCGTAGCGTGGGTTATTTATTCTTCTACCGCCTATACTTCTCCTTTTCACCACTCCAAGGCATTCCAGTCTGACCACTGCAGTATTATTTTCATATAGGTTTTTGAGTAAAAAGACCAATTGTTGAGGGGTTCCCATTGCCAAAAGAGTTTTCCAGAGTTTTTGCCAATTAACGCAATCAAAAGCCTTGCTGTAATCGAGAAAACATACATATGTTGGCTTCCCAAATTCTCTTGCTTTTTCAATGATTTGTCTCACATTTAAGATTTGTTCTCTGGTCCCTTTGCCTCTGATAAATTTGTCGTTGTCATGACCACGGGTAATTATTGAATAATAATTGTCAATTTTGGTTGATTTTAATCGGATCTTGGTATTATTTTGTCAGAAAATAATCGTTTTGAGTCCCAATCAGCAACTTTGGGGTTACTTTCGTCGAAATAGAAGAAATTTTATGATAAGAGTATTTAAAGCATGAAATAAGAAAAACGGAGTACGGATAAACCCGGATTATTTAAGCCAGGTTGTACAACCATAGTTCAAATTTAAGTAGGTATAAAAGAACCAAGTTCGATTCCACTTCAACATTCAAATGGGTTGTACAAATAAGACTCTGATTTTTTTTTATGTTAGTAGTGGTAGATATAAGTGACCGAAATTCGAAAACAAACCAAAATTGATACCTGGACACACCTGCTCTTTACTGGGATTTAACAAGAATCCAGCGACAATAAAACTGAAACTTCGAAAAGAAACCTTAAATCCAGCTTCAATACAATAGTTTAACGCAAAAAATCAACTCAAATAAATAAAATTCCCTTCAATACAAATTTAGTTTTACAAGTGATCAAATGACAGAATATTGTTGATCACACCTTGATCCGACATTTTGTCATTGACAGCGCCATCTCGCGATACCTGATTTTTCCCTACTTTATTTATTTTCAAATATACTTTTTGCTTGAGATACAACATATTGTTAGTAAAATATTACAATCACTGAAATGGAATTTGTTTTGTTTTTTGACCAGTTGAAGAAAAATAAGACCTTTTGAAAAATAACTGTCATTTTGAAAAAAATTAAAGAATAATTTTTTTTATTTAAAAGCGTGTGATATTGGATATGTTTCTTACATTTTGTCAAATTTTTTTGTGTCGGCATTTCCAAAGTAAACAAGTTGTACGGACGGTACACTAATTATAAGTCCATCCTCGCTGACCTCTGTACCTCCAAAGAAAACAGGAAAAGCGTGGGCATCCCAAGTGACAGGATTAAACATAAGAGGAAACGTCAGGTTGAGGGATTTCTTTTCTACCTGTAAACGAAAACATAAAAATTAGTTCAATGAGATAAAAATGATAAATAATATTTTTATGTCATACTAGTTCATTATTGTGTTTTGATTACTTAGTTACCAACTATCTAATGTCGTACTTTATGCCCGTGCGGGCAACCACGTGGTCGTAGTGACATATAATCTCTTATTAGCTTTAAACTGTTCATTTCACCATCATCTATAATGGTAAAAATGCGTTTTTTATCGGTCTTTGTCTCTGGTACATTTACCACAAAAACCGATTTTCTATCTTCTACATGAGTAACTAACATGTTCACAAGTTCTTGCCGTCGACATCCACCAAATATTCCAAATATTAATGCAACTTTGTTCATTAAAAACGTCTCGTTCGGTGCCATATGAATAAATTTTAAAACATCTTCTCTAGACAGAATTTTAGACTTCTTTGGTTTGTAGCCTTTCGAAGTTTGCTTCAAATATTCCATTAACTTATAGTAATTAGCAATGTTAATATTCTTATTTACTATTAAAGTCTTCTTTACTATGGAATATTTGGACCACAAGGAACTCGGAGAAAATGTTTTAGCGAGATTGCCGAAGTATCCAAGCAACACTGTTTCATTAACATCTTTTACGTAGTTTTCTTGCATCCAATTTAATAATTTTTCGTATTCCATGTTGTAAGCTTCTTTAGACTTTTTTGGCAACAGATTTTCAGTTACTTTTTTTGCTTTTTCAATAATTTCGTCAGGAATTCCAAAATCTTCGTACATGTTGATTTCTAACTTTGACACATAAACATTATTGTGATTTTATGATAAGTTTGTCAACATTCACTTAGCAACGATGGTGTCTACTATGATAAAATGGCAATGTTATTAATTCAAACCGGATTTTTTAAAATACTGATTTGTATTTAGATTGGATTGCAATAACGAACTAGTATGACATAAAGTTATGTATGTACCGCGGGCATAAACAGATTTGTATACCCTCGGGCGACTTACAAACCCTCAGGCCAGAGGCCCTCGGGTTTGTAAAACGTCGCCCTCAGGGCATAAACATCTATTTATACCCTTGGTACATAAATAACTATTATAACTATTTTTATCAAAAAAGAATTAACATTATTTGCAAGTATAAATGTTTTTTTTATGTACATTTTTTTTATAAAACAAGGCAAGAATGAAAGAGATGAAAAAGAATTCGGTAGACGTTTCGTCCTAAATTAAAGTTATATTTAGTAACTTCAATAAATAAAGCCACTTGCCACCTGAATTGATACAAAAAAAATTAAAAACTTATCTATAAGATTTTTTAATGTAAGTTTAAAATTAAAATTATGAGATAATCAAATACGATAATAGCTCATTTGTCGTAAATGTACAACAGGAAATGGTGGATATTATAAGAATTAAAACAATAAAAACAAATTGTCATTACACAATTTCCTTACTTAATCCTACTGTCCTTTGTCTTTGTTAATAAATATTAAGTAAAAACGGCGCCTCACAACGCGCTAGTGAAAGTAAAAATTTATTACAAGACACGATCGTTTATTATGTTTATAGAATGTTTGATTCTCGTTAAACACAATAGCACCGTTTTCGAATATTTTACGGTAATAATAATAATTTTTTTAGTTGCATTAGGTGGTTAATTAACCATACCTAAAAGTAGAATTTAAAATTCAATGTGAAAGTAATTTATGGAATTAAAAGGTAACTGAAGGAGTTATATACCATTTTAGGCACCACTTAAGTCCAGAGATTGGCATGTCTGCTGATCACAGACTGTCTACGGACCACCCCAACAAAAGCCCTTAAAACGATTCTGCTTCTACTACCAGCAGATCTGTTTGGAAAAGAATGCGCAGCTAGTGCGGCTCTCAGACTCAATGCTGTGTCCCCATAGAACGAAACGCACTATGGTCACTCTAGAATCCTAAGAGAATACGACCTGTGCACAAAAAACACTGACTACATTAAACCTACCCCAATTTTCAAAGGCAACCTATCCCTGGAAATCCCATCCAGAGAAGATTGGGCCTATAATCTAGTTAAACAGTATTTTATACGGACGGCTCTAAACTAGAAAGGAGAGTCGGTTGCGGTGTCTTCTCAGAAGACCCCTTACTTAGCCTGTCGTTTCGTTTGCCTGATTTCTGTGGTGTGTATCAAGCCGAAATGACAGCCATTACCGAGGCAGCTGTATGGACACTCCGCAACGAACAAAAGTTCAGTGAGATATCCATTCAGGCTGCTATCAAATCACTGAACTCAGTATACTTGACCTCTAGGGCAGCGGTGCAATACCGCAATGCCGAGCCGCCCTGACTGAGCTAGCAGCTAAGTTTAGAGTTCACATTGTCTGGGTACCCAGACACAGGGACATACCAGGCAACTGTAAGGCGGACGAGCTAGCAAGAGAGGGCACCACCCTCCCAGCTGTATCTGTTTAATCTCGGCAAGGAGTATGAATAAAAATTGCAGGCTCCTCCTGCACAGCAAAGTAGTTCAAAAAGCCAACTTGAGGTGACAAAGTGAACCCATATGAACTTCATCGAAACAGATTTGGCCTAAACTAGATCTACGTCAAACTAATGATGTTTTAACTCTATCCAGGAAGTCCATTGAAAAAGCGATCGCGGCCATAACAGGACACTGGGCAGGTGGATCTCATGCACAGCGCATGGAAATCGCAGAGCTACGACACGACTTCTGTAGAAGTTGTTACAATGACAAAGAGGAGGAAACAATAGTACATCTTCTCTGCCACTGCCCTGCCCTAGACAGAAAACGGCTTTTTATACTAGGGCAACCAAACTTTGATGACTTATCTGATCTCAACTCAGTTAGCAAATACCTTACACTTTTTATTAAAAGTTCCAACTGCTTCTCACGGTAGAGGGGGTAGGCACCGCCGTCCATCACGGTATCACAACGGGCCAAAAGGCCTAAGTGGGTTCCTTCCGAACTACCGTTTTAACCTAACCTAACCTAGGTACCACTTGGATTAATTATATATAGAAACAAACTACTATTGAAAGGCACCCTACGAAGAGCGGTTTAAAACGCCACAAAACAAGACGATAGCCGAAGAACCCCTTTTTGACGGCTACAGAGAAGTATGTGCAAAATTTTTTGGCGGGTAATAATAATTTATTAGTTATAGATTAATTAAAAATCGACGGGTCTGAACGTTTTTCTAAAATGCTGACTAGGTTCCTGCAAATGGCTCGTTTTCGGTTGGCCACCCTGTATGTTTAAATTGCAATTTCCATTATTGTCGATACTACCAGCTACCAATTTTCCGGTGAAAACATGTATTTTATGCATTACATTTGATTTCTAAACTTTTGTAATGCATGAGGAAATGTAAAATAATAAAATATTGTCATTGTGATGAATCGATGAATTCAAATAAAATTTACTTCTTACACTTAATCACTTCTTTTATAAACAACTATTATCGTTTATAAATACAATGGTACGAGTCTTTAAATGGACTACTTACTACTCTTACTACTAGTTTAAATATAAAAAAAAAAACAATATACTTGTTTTCTGATTTCCTAATATACAAACACTTTTCGTAATCAATCTGCTATTTCAAAAATTAATAGCTTTTATAAAAACTCTTATACAATTTCGTAAAAATACAAATTGATTTTTTATGGTGAATGAGAGAAAAATATTCATAGAAATATCTAATATCTACAATAACAAATTGGAAAGAAAAAATTGAAAAAGATAATTACATTATTAGTACATTCCTTGATTCAAAGAGGGCTTTTGAAACAATGGACAGGAATATATTAATCCAGAAGCTCAAATATTATGGAATTGGTGATGTAGTGTTAAAATGGATAAAAAGTTACCTTAGTTCTAAGAGCCAAAAAACAAAATTAAGTAGGTGCTACTTACAGGAAATTATGTTGGAGTACCACAAGGCACTGTATTAGGGCCTATACTCTATTTAATTTATATAAATGATATAAATAATATACACTTATATATACTTATTTGTAGATGACACATTAATATATACCTACGATAAATCCTTGCCAGTGGCTGTTGAAACGATAAATAAATTAATGAAAAATATTGAGTTATATCTAAGAATAAATAAACTTGACTTCTAGACAAGAATTTTTCGACTATACCTCGTAATGAAAAGACCTGATCCATACATCTTCTTCCTCTTCTAAATCCTGCTTTGCACATCACATATCATCTCAGTTCAATGCGTTACTCTTTTAATCAATATCTTAGCATACAGTTTGCCGACTATGCTGAGTAAACTAATACCTCGGTAGTTCTTACAGTCCTGATGCGAACCTTTTCCATTGTAAATCAGCACGATAACGGCCTTGCACCAGTCATCTGGTACGCTACCACTTCTCCAACAAAGGTTAAAAAGACGGTACAGAAGACTAGTTTTCACGTTTTGTCTAGCCTTCAGCATTCCAACTGTTATCCTGTCGTACCCAGCAGCTTTACCAAATTTTATACTGTTTAACGCTTCCACAATTTCTGTCATACTAATTTTACTTTCATTGCAACTTTCACTCATGAGTCCGAATGGGGCCTGTACTTGTGTATCCTCTTTCTCAAATAAACTTTCGAAGTATTCCTTCCATCTCTTTAATACGCATTCTCTCTTTTTACCATACTACCATCTTGGTTTCTGATTCTTTCCAGTTTCGAGATAGTATGTTTATATTAGGCTTGCCTATTTGAAATAAAGTTCTTGTATTAATAAAATTTAAAAAGCTGTATTGTAATTCACCAATTTATCGTAGATAAATTATTTTTGTAAATATATAGTCATGTTCTTTGAACTGATCAATAAAATTCTGATACCGAACGTACGATTTGCCTACACGCGCATTCCTCACAAACATTGACCCGCAGTTTTCTGAATACCCACTACTACCATCAATAATTTAGCCCAGTTTCATAACTGGAATCCAATTAGATCTTATAAGCCAGCTGTTTCTTAAAGTGATGCCCCCGTTATCCACTGATAAAAAAGAACATCAATAATTATATCAATGTTATTATGTAACACCAAAATCCATCGGATCGCTACAAAAATACTATAGAATAGAATCCTAAATATACAAAGAAGAAATACAAAAAGTCCGTAATGTTTTAATAGATAGGTACCTACTATTATTAGTTTTCTCATACAGATCTTGAAGAGTTAATAGAATAAGGACAAACTGATTAATGGCTAATTACTCTTATGGTTTAAGATGCATTATTGATGTTTATCTTAAAATATGTTATAAATAAAATAAAAATAATGTGTAGCCAGATTACAAAATTTGTAAATAATATCTAAATATAATAAATCAACAGCAAGAATGTTGGCTACAGCAGTAAATTACATTTTCTCGAATTCTACATACAAAATATTTATTTTCAATTTTCCCTGAAGCTTTGTAAAACTTTACAAATATTTTCAACGGTACATGAAAAAAAAAATGTGACTTCATATTAGGAAAAATAATTAATCCAACACATGAAAAATTACAGCAAAGACGAGGATAAAAGCCTATAAATAAATAATTTTGATAACACATTTATACTACGTCTCATATTGGAAGGCAAAATACAGACGAAAAGATCAGTAGGAAGACGCCAGAACTCATGGCTAAAGGATTTGAGGAGATGGTTCGACCGCTCGTCTGCAGAAATCCTTCGTGCTGCAGTTTCCAGAGCTACAATTGCCATTTGAATCGCCAACCTTCGGCAGGAGAGGGCGTGATAAGAAGAAGAAGATAACACATTTATAAAGGACTGTTGCTAAAGCTTCTATCTATTTTAAAATCAAGTAAAAATTTGATATATCTCGTTTTAAAATACCTACATAACATAATTACGAATAAATGTTTGAGAAAAATAAAAAGGTAAGACCAATCACGAAAGGAACTTTTGTTTGAAATAATTTGATCAAAAAAGTGCGTGAGTGTCGTGGAACACTCGGTTGAAACGAAGTTCTTTTCGAAGTATATTATTATTGATAAACGTTTTATATTTTTTCTCACGCTTGTTTTTGCATTTTTCGGCATTGTTGCTTTTTTTTGTTGTTTTTTTATTCTGTCAATTTGTCAACTAATTGGCTACAAAAAATAAAAGAGTCGTAAATTAATTGGGTCAAAAATAAATTATTCACGTATTGTTGCATTTTAACTCTAACACGTACCTAGCGTCATTGTTATTATCTTCTAAGCCACTGTCACAATGAATTATTGATGTATATTAACCAATAACAAGAAATATTATCAACCAACAAAAGTATTTACAAACAATTCGCAAAGAGGTTACGTAGCACGTGTTTTGTTGAAAATAAACATAAGTATAAGTACACAAGTATAAGTAGTGAAGACGGTTATCCATAGCGCGTATGCTATTGGCTGTGCCCAGTAATAGATGCGCGCTTATTGGTTCAAGCAGCCAATAAGCTCGCACCGGCTGCGCTAGTATAGTTGGTACACAGCATACACGTCTGCTGTTACATGTTTCGTGACGGAAAATTCTTACACTTTCTTTCGCCTAGCCCCCATCCGCCAAGCCCGTACCGTGCGATAAGGAATTTCGTTCCAAAAATGTGAAATTTAAAAAATCCTTACAAAAAATGAACATACAAAATTAATTGCCCTACAATTGAAAAATAATAGCTATTAGTGCCTCTTTTCCTCCCGCAGGATGTAGTTTACTGATCGACGCATAGCGGAGAGCAGTAAACATCCAAGTGAGGAAAAGGTACTTTACTCTCGTCTAATACATTTGATTTTTTCTTTTACCCATTTATTAAAGCTTTTTGTGTTAACATACATACATACATAAAGTCACGCCTTTTTTCCATAGGGGTAGGCAAAGACCACTTCCTTCCACTTGCTACGTCTTACACACATCTTTTGCTTCCTCTACTTTCATCAGTGCTCTCATACATGCTCGTCGGTTGTTGGTACTCTTGACCTGGCCTTTATTCAAAACAATGTTGATCTAATCTAGATATGTTCTCCGAGGTCGACCTCTACTGAGTTGTCCATTCACACTCGTCTTATAAATTTGTTTCGTCAATCTTCCTTCATCCATCCTTTCTACGTGTCCAAACCATCTAAGCATTCCTTTATCTATCTTTGTAACCACATCTTCTTTTACACCACAGCGTTTTCTTATCTCACTATTCTTTACTTTGTCCAACCGAGTCACTCCAGCTATACTTCTCAGACTACTCATCTCCGCAGCATTAATCCTATTTTCATGCTTCTTCTGCCAAACCCAACATTCACTACTATACATGTGTTGAAACCAACACATCTTTATGCACCGCCAGACGTACCTTTTTTGACACTTTCTGGCTATTCATAAAGCTATGCAGTGCCCCATTCATTTGTTTCCCTGCCAACACCCTTCGCTCAATGTCACTGTCATACTTTCCATCTCTGTTTTAAATTACACTCTAAAAGTCAATCGCAGTGTTTACTGACAGTGAATCATAGCATACTATGATAGTTTCATTCTTAAGTCAAAAAACATATCTAAGAAACCTGAATTTAAAATCGCCGTGTTTACTGTCAGTGAGCCACAGCATACTTTCATTTTTTTATTCGATATTTTTATTCGTAACTCAATAAGCTTATTTAAGAATCCTAAAGTTGAAATTTTTATTTAAAAACCTAACGTTGAAGATTCATGTTTAATTTTTACCAGAACACAGGATATACAAAATTACGGAAACAATTTAAATATAAAAGATTCACAAGTTTCATCATTTACAACATACTTAAAAGAGGGATCCCTAGGGGGATGTATGAATTTCCTCCTGATGTGAGGGTGGAGTGTGTACTTTCTAAAGCGGTGGGAGGAAAATGTTTATTCATATTTAATTAAAATTGCAATTAGTAACTTTTGCTGTAAATCTTAGTAGTTTATTTCATTGTTTATATATCGGTACAATTATCCTTACACTTTCTTTTGGTTCTTCTTCATTGCCATTGTCAATATCAAAAACACTTTCTCACGTCTTCATTCTTCATTTTGTGCGTCTTCATTAAAATTTTTAATAGAAAATAAACACGCTTTTGGGTTCAAGGTTCATAAAAAATATGCGCGCCGTGAGAGAAAAGTTCAAAACTTACCGTTGGAATCTTAATCGACAGAGGCGCCGTATGTTGGTCGATTTAATATCATATATAAATTAATAACTTATTATTCATTAGTCTTGCTATACATTTTTTAGGCTACCTGCATCTGCTAGGTTGTTAGATCAAAGTAAAAAATTACATACATACATATAGTCACGCCTTTTTTTCGTAGGGGTAGGCAGAGACCACTTTCTTCCACTTGCTTCGGTTCTTACACACATTTTTTGTTTCTTTTACTTTCATCACTGCTCTCATACATGCTCGTCGGTTGTTAGTACTCTTGACTTGGCCTTCTTCTTTAACACCTCAGGGTTATCTTATCTCACTATTCTTTACTTTATCCAACCGAGTCACTCCGGTTATACTTCTCAGACTACTGATCTCCACAGAATTCATCCCATTTTTATGCTTCTTCTGCCAAACCCAACATTCACTCGACAAGCGTAAAGATTCACTTGAACCCCAGATGCGCCAAGAGACAATCGCGGCATCGATACTATATTTCTATATTTTATCGGGCAGCTTGCGTCTTCCTTTCGGTCGCGCATTTCCAAGTGACTCCTTACGCTTGTCGAGTTATACCATACGGAAGTGTAGGAACCAACACTTTTCTATGCATAGCCAGACGTGCCTTTTTTGACACTTTCTGACTGTTCATAAAGCTATGCGGTGTCCCATTCATTTGTTTTTTAATACCCTTCGCTCAATGTCACTGTCATACTTTTCATCTTTCATAAACTTTGAACCCAAGTATAGAAACTCATTAACTTGTTCCACTCTTTCTCCCTTAATCAGAAACTCACAGTTTGTCATGCTTACTTCTCTTTCAAAAACCATTACTTTCGTTTTGCTTATATTTTCGTTTTTTTTTATTTTCATCCCTTTGGTTTTTAGGGTATCATGCATAACATTAACATTAAAGTAAACAATTAATTTCAATAAATTATTTCTTCGAATATTTTAATCACGATTATCTTTAAAACAGTAAATTTTTGCAAGATGAAACAAGTCTACCTTTTCTACATACAAATAATAATGAATAAAAATTCATTTTTGATGATTTAGTTTTCCAAACAATCTGGCATAATAAAAGTAGGTACATTTACATTTACTCATAAGTTTTAGTAATTAATCAAGATCACTATTTAAAAGACGTTCATTATTAGTGTATTCATCGAAATGGGAAAATTTACATTTGCAATAATTATGTATCGAATAAAATTGTAAAATAAATCCAAAAATACACCCGAAGGACGCCACTGTGGAATTGTTTTTTCCGCATAGTTTGATAGTAATTCAGTTAAGGAGGTCAGATAAAAAACACAAGTATTAATTTATGATATAGGCATTAAACTAATATTACCATAATTTTCTCACTTTCTAGTTACAATTGTTATAATAGAAAAGATCTGTTCCATTCCGAAAAAAATGTAATTATGCCTTAAGGATGCAGACTGTTCTGTTCACACAGTTGCACTTTTTGCATTAACACGCTCATTGTGTACACACTTTCATTACTATTAATTTAATAAAATTCAAGACGATGTAAATAATAAAGGTAAATGAGGTTTAATAGTTTTAAGTGCCATTTAAAAGAAGTCGCGCATAGTTTATTTTTGTTTTTAACACAATACTTCATCTATTTTTATGATAAATAATCGACGAAAGCCATTTCAAACTCACAAAACTTCTATGAATGTGAGTATTTGCGGAATAAGAAAAAACATTACGTGGAAGTGAGTTTCACATTCGAAAAATTTCTTTACAAAAATAACAGTTCCAGTTGGGGTGTTCCTATAATTATAGGGGTCACAGCCTTTCCTAGCCGAGGCAGAAAAAAGTCCAGGATACAGTGTGCCTACTTAAGTTGACAGCGTATAGAAAGCTTTTTGATTTTCGTTCTCCCAGTCACGTATTTGAACTCTGATATATCCTTTAGGGCGTGTAAGCACCTGTTGGCTGACTGTAGGCGTTCTCTGGTTTCTTTACTTATATCGTTGTCGGATGTGATTGTGGACCCTAAGTATTTAAATCGTCTTACATTTTCAAAGTTGTATCTGTCCATGGTCACATTTTGTCCTACCCTAGGTCTGCCTGGTCTTGAGACATGCATATATTTTGTTTTGGCCTCGTTGAATAAGCCCCATAAATGCCGCTTCTTTTTCGATTTTGTAAAATAGTTCTTTTACTTTTATGACGCTTATGCTCACTGCGTCTATATCGTCGGCATATGCTAGCAGCAAGTTTGATCCACTGGCCTCGAATAGCTGAGTTTCGATTTTGGCTTCTCTTACCACTTTCTCCAATGCGATATTATAAAGCGTGGGTGATAGTGCGTCTCCCTGTTTAAGAGCTGTGCTCACCTGAAACACATCTGAGAGGTCATCACCAATTTTTACCCTGCACCTAGAACCCTCAACACAAGCTCTGGTTACTCTGATCAGTTTAGGTGGGATGCCAAACTCAGCCATTGTATGCCATATTTTGACCCTTTTTACACTGTCGTATGCCTGATGGAAATCTATAAATAACTGGTGGAGGTCTTGATTGAATTGCCAACTCTTCTCTTGCAATTGCCTAATGGTAAACAGCTGGTCCCTTGTTGACCTATTTGCTCTGAAACCGCACTGGTGTCTATTTTTTCGGTGAAGAAGGTTAGTCTTAGAAGAATTATGTTTGATAGGATTTTATAGGCTACATTGATTAGTACTATCCCTCTGTATATTTTTCAGAACTTTCTATCGCCTTTTTTGTGGATCGGTATCATAATACTCTCTTTCCAATCATCAGGGATGGCTTCTTTTTCCCATATGGTTTTAGTGAGGTTTTGCAGTTGTGTTATGATAGTATCGCCACCATATTTAAAAAGTTCGGCTGTGATTAGGTCTCCACCAGGGGCTTTATTATTTTTTAATTTCTTTATTGCTTTTGCAATTTCCTCTTTAGAAGGGATCTCATTGGGATGTTCCGCATCCAGCAGATCCAGTTCTTCCTTCTCTTCACCAGTTCCTTTATTAAGCAGTTGATGGAAGTAGTTTTTCCACGTTTGCAATATTTCTACTTTGTCAGTTATTAGATCTCCATTTTCCTTTAAGATATTGTCAGTCCTGGGTCTGAATCCTGCTTTTGTAAAGCGTAATTTTTGGTAGAATGTTCTTGTGTTATTTTTTCCTTCTTCTTCTAGTTCAATTAATTCTCTGTCTTGCCATTCTCTCTTTTTTCTTCTTAAAAGTTTTTTCCTAGTGTTGTCGTCTGAATCTTTCCCTGTTTTAGTCTGTGGGACTTTTTAGCATTTTGAATCTAGCAGCATTTCTCTTCTTCATAGCAATCTTTATTATACCAGTGGTTTTTGTGTTGCCTCGGTGGTTTCTCCCCTACCCCTTTTCTAGCTGCTTCTGTAATTGTTCCAGATCCAAACTTCCAATGCGCATCCATATCAGTATTGTATGTGGTGTTAGTATTTTCTCAGGCGCCTCAGCCGAAACCCTCCGCTGCTCCGTCCTAGGCCTTGTATACTACACCGCCGAATATTGTGCACCTGTATGGCTAAATAGCCCCCATTCAAAAAAGGTAGATGTCCAACTCAACAAATCTTTGAGAATAGTCAGCGACACCATTAAACCTACACCAACGCACTGGCTGCCTACTCTCTGCAATATACCACCAGCCCATTTCCGCCGTGCAAACGCTCTCTGTAGAGAATATAAAAAAATTTAATACAACCCGCAGCTCTAAATTCACGAAGACATCCCCCAACTAGGTGAGAGGTTACTTTCTAGGAAGCCTTCAGTTCAAACTGCTGCGTCACTCACCGCAAAAAATTTCACTCTGGAACACGAATGGGTACAAGAAAGGTGAAATAAAGTATCTCCTGATACCTACAACAACATCCGTCCAAACGAAATAGTTCCTGGCTCTGCTCTACCAAGAAAAACATGGTGCTGCCTAAACCGCATCCGCACAGAATGCAGCGTATGTGCAGACTCTCTCCATAAGTGGGGAAAACTCGAAAGTAACGCTTGCGACTGTGGAGAACGACAGACCATCTATCACCTAGCATATAGCTGCGTCAGGAGACAGAGCCACTGCACGACTACAGACTTCTTGATGGCCACCCCATCGGCTGTTACGTGGATTGAACATTTAGATTTAAGAATTTAATGTTTATTTTTTAGTCTTAAGTTTTTTTTTTATCATGTGTTGCCATACGCTAAATAAATAAAAATAAATAAATTTTCTCTGATAAGTCTCTCTAGTTCTTCCTGATACTGTGCTCTTATCTCTGTCTGCTGAAGCTTTTCTGTATCCCACTCCCACTAACATTGTTCTATTTAATTATTTAAAAACAACTGAAAGGTCACTCCGTTTTTTTTTAACTAAAATTAATAATTGACCACAATCATTTCCGATTTGATTTTTACACAATTTTACGGATCTAGTGAATTATCAATATTGTCCTTGAACCAAAAACGCGTCTTGGTTATTAAAAAAAAAACTGTAACCACCCAGGCGATGTCGAAAATGTAAATTTTCGGTGTAAGTGTATATTTTATACTTTTTGTCGGGTCAAGCTTGTTTTACAGGTAATTCATTGAAATTTCAGTATTTTTACAAACCAGTTTCCGAAAAGGAAGTTTTTCACGTTTACATTCGCAGAAATTACTGTAAATAATTTGTAGAAAGTTTTTACATCTTTATATAGTCATAACGTACGAGCGAAAATACAGTTTCAGGCATTAACTTGGACATAATTTTGATAATATTAAAATCTAACTTGAATTAAATTTATTAAAAAATTATAACTGCATGCAAAAGAAGATGTGGTTACAAAGATAGATAAAGGAATGCTTAGATGGTTTGGACACGTTGAAAGGATGGATGAAGGAAGATTGACGAAACAAATTTATAAAGCGAGTGTGAATGGACAAGTCGGTAGAGGTCAACCTCGGAGAACATATCTCGATCAGATCAACATTGTTTTGAGGAAAGGCCAGGTCAAGAGCACCAACAACCGACGAGCATGTATGAGAGCACTGATGAAAGTAGAAAAAGCAAAAGATGTGTGTAAGAACCGTAGCGGAAGTGGAAGGAAGTGGTCTCTGCCTACCCCCATGGGAAAAAGGCATGACTTTATGTATGTATGTATGTAAAGGTATTGATTGATATAGAATATATGGAATGTGCATTTAGGAGAAAATGGGGGTGCATGGATCAGATCTTTTCTTTACGAAGTATAGTCGAAAAATTCTTGGCTAAAAGTCAAAACGTCTACTGCTGTTTTAAAGATTTGAAAAAGGCTCTTAACAGAGTCGTGAGGAATGAATTGTGGACAACATTGTGAACGTAGTTTGATACGAGAATTCCACTGCTTGTGTCACGATAAACGGTGCTTACACGGACTGGTTTAACCTCGAAAAAGATATTAGACAGGGATGAGTGGCATCACCATGGCTGTTTAACTTTTACAAAGAAATTATTACCTACGGGTTACAACCAGTAATTAACAATCGTGTGTATGGTCAGAATAATACCAAATGTAAGAAACTCTTCAAATCTGGCCGTGTATATAATGTTGCGGAAAAATATATAAATGGCCAAGTGACGATAACCTATGAAGTTCCCCAAACAAGCGCATTCAATGTTTATATGGGTGTTTGTAAATTTAAAAGTATGAAAATTATTTAAGATTAATAATATTCACTTAAAAATGATTTTCTAATAATTTTATATCCAGAAAAAATCGAGAAAATATAGTGGATGTTCCTTTTTTTCATTAATTATAAATGCAAATTTTGGTAACCTTTTTTGATACTTAAGTCTTTTAAATTTTTTATTGAAAAATTCAAAAATTAAGTTCCTATTATCAGTTAAATATTTATAATTTTTATTACAACTAGCGTATCTGGCAGACGTTATTCTGCCCGAACGTTGGCTTGCCTGCTTTGGAAATGTCACTATCAAACTCAACAATCACGAAAATTATGAATTCATGCATGATTTTTACTAACAACTACAAAAATCATCGTCATATTTCAGCCAATTTACACAAAACCTTTACAAATAATACATGTGAGTCTTCTTCATGAATCATTCTGTCCATTGGTGAAAACCGTATGAAAATCGGTTTGTTAGTTTTTGAATTTATCGCGTTTAGATAGACAGATGCGGCAAGGGACTTTGTTTAATATAAATATCTGTCGAGCAAAAAAACGGCACGGTCGTACCATCCTTTTCTCGGAGCAGTTCAGGTCATTTTCGACCCTCCTATATGTATGTATGTATGTATAACTTCGTTGTGGATAAAACTAGAAGCCTGAATTTTTAGTAACCAAGCAGGTATTTCAAATTTCATTTAATTTGAACCAGTAGTTTAAGAATTATAACTAGTCAAAGTTTCTTAATTTTGTCACTCACTGACTGACCGATCATCAAAACTCTAAGGCACTTCTAGCAAACAGAAGCTTCAAATTTAGAATATAAATTTAGGGTATAAATTAAAAAAAAAATATTTTGCAATTTCGGTCCAGTTTTCTAGATACACCAACTGCATAAGTAACATTGTAATCCCATATAAATATATAGGATTACAAAGTTACATTTACAGTGAATGAATTAGTGTACCTGTATATGTATAATAAAGAAAAAAAAATTGGACTTGAAATGAAATGTTATCAAAAACATAACTTGTAAAAAACAAGTCTCGCAACTCAGTTCTTCTACCGTAAGAAGTTGTGAAATCCATGTAACATCAAGTCGGTTAATTTATTCAGTTCCTATTTAAGGGTCTTCTGTTTTAAGTTATTACGTAATTAGCTAACCTAACAACATCTTATGGTGACCATATCAAAATTAAAAAAAAAATATGTTTTAAATAAATAGATTGACTTGGTAATCGTACTAAACAATCTAATTTAATATAATATGTATTATTTGTAAGATACATTAAGTTTTTATGCGATGGCCAAGTCAATCTATTTATTTAAAACATCAAAGGTTTTTAATATTGGTATGGTCACTATAAGATGTTATTAGATTAGCTAATTACGATTTAACTTAAGACAGAAGGACCTTTCAGTAGGGACTGAATAAATTAACCGATTTGGTATTACATGGATCTTACAACTTTTTACTGTAGAAGAACTGAGTTGCGAGACTTGGTGTTTTTTACAAGTTATGTTTTTGATGGCACAAAGCCTTTGAAATGACGAATTCTGTCAATGGACTGTCTAAATCTGACACCACACAACGCGCAGTTTTTAAAAAAAAATTTAAACAAACAAAAATTGCATTGAAAATCCGATGATATTGTGAAAAGCTTGGTTGCGTGTCTATAAACAATCAATAAGGACTTTCTTGGTATTATTCATATTAATAATAATAATAATCCCTCCACTTTTACAGCGACAGTTAAGCATAAAGCTAGCATGGATCCCTTATGCATCCAATTTCGTTTCTATAAATTTTACCTGAATTAAACGGCATCCAACTCCATTGAATATATTAATGTCCTGCGTCTCAAATTTTGGAAAAATAAAAATTAAGTGGCAAAAATGTAAACTTACGTCTTCCATGATATAATCCAAATTTAAAATATCATTATTAAAACATTCCGTTAACCATCTGGCGCAAATATCTTTGTACGAATAAACAACGTCGTCAGAAGTAATCGTCATGTTTTGAATGTATCCGTCCAAGAGCCTCAATTCCTTCCAAACGTTTACTCGCAGCATATTCCTATCGCCATCTTTTGAGGTTAGGATCACTCTTCCAAAACGACCTGAAAACGAAGAAATTAAAAATTATCGGTAATGATACCGGTGGTTAGCAATTACGTGAGTAACACTCTTAACTGTTTGTTGTTATATATTTACGTATACAGTGTGTCCCATTTAAATTCATGTTAATTCATAGAAACTATTTCTCAAGTCAAGAAATTCTCAAGTCAAGAAAATATAAAAATATAAGATTTAAGAACATCATTCATTTACAAATTTGTAGTCACAAAACCAACTTAAAATACAGTCCAAGATACTTCGACATGATCAAAGTGTGAACATTATTTTACTAAAATTTTGGAAACAGTTATATTGTTACGTCCAAAAATAATCTCCATTCAGATTAAGGTCTAAATATTCGTTTAATTAACAAAAGCTCTTTTTAAGTATTTATGACCATTTATTAATAAAAAAAAATAAATTTTCATTTAAAAGAAAAGGCTTGAATTTGATTTTAAAAACCTTAAATTTAAAGTAAGTCGCTTTCATACTATGTATGAAAAAATATTTAAACAATCTTAGGATTTATTAAATTTTCTATAGTGGACACATATGCAAAGTTTAATTTTACAATATATAAAATAAAAGTTGGCTTTGCTTTAAAGCACTTGCTGTAGAATAATCTTAACATATTTTTATCAACTGTAATTGTGCTTTTTTAAATACCTAAATTTTGTTTCACCAATTTATACAATTTTATTTAGAAAAAAATTGGACTTCAACGCTAAATCAGCGAGTAAAGATCATTCGTATGGAATATCTGATGAATAAAAAGAAACATTTCTCACTAACTGCCGATAAACACATTTAGAATAATTGCAGAAAAGTGGAATGGCATATGCTAGATGTTTTTAGAAATCTGAAAGATGTATCATTTTACAAAGTAGTTTAAAGTAATATCTTATATTGTCTTTTGCTACTGCAAAAATTAGTCTGAATAAGCTGTATGAAAATTGCGAGTTAAGTATGGAAACTTAATGATATACAGGGTCTGACAATAAAGTTCTAGGACTGGTTCAACAACAACAAGAGGTTTTTGTAGAACCGAGAATCGTTTGTGAAAGATGATGAATGAGGTTCTTCGTCTTTAAAAAATGAAAACAGTGTAAAGAAATCGTCAAAAAGGAGCATCAGTATGATAAAAAATATTGTCAACATTAACAGGAAAATAAAAACTTGTCAGTGTCAGTATAACCCAGAAACCAAGGTACAATACGTACATTCGAAGTAATATCGCCATTACCCAGCATAATTCAATGCAAACAAAACACAAGCATGTCTTTTCTCTAGAAAAGCCGATCTCACTGTGCCTAACATAACTTTGTCAGGAGTAACCATACCACTGAAGTCATCCATATCGATGCTTGGTATTACTATCAGCAATAACCTTTCCTGAGAAAATCACGTGAGGTCCATTGCCAAAAGTGCATCCCAAAAACTTGGTTTTTTGTTTCGTGCCAAGAGCTATTTCACCTCCAGTCAGCTGCTTATGATCTATAAGGCACAGATCCGACCTGTACTGGAGTACTGTTCCCATATTTGGAGTGCAGCACCTAAACATATCCTGAAGCTACTGGATTCTGTCCAAAAAAGGGCAATTCGTCTCGTCGGTGATGCCTCGCTTACAAACTCGCTCACTTGTCTGGAACACCGTAGAAAAGTTGGCGATTTGTCTCTATTTTATAGATATTTTCATGGGCGATGCTCTTCTAAAATATCAACAATCGTTCCTCCATTGGCAGTCTCTTCGAGATTAACCCGTCAAGTTCAGTCTTCACACCCCTTCGTGGTCACTTTGGAGACCTGCAGAACATCACTTTCCAAAGACTCATTCATCCAACGAATTGCGAGGCTTTGGAACTCATTGCCTAGGGAGGTGTTCCCCGAGGCATACAACCTCCAGAAATTTAAGAAGAACACCAACTCCTACCTTCTTTCCCTTGGTTCCCACGATGTTCTCTGAACATTACAGAATATCCCTTTTCGTGGGAACCAGAACATAAAAAAAAAAAAAAAAAAAAAAAAACATCATGCTGAGCAAATCGAAAATTAAATTAAATTTACAGGTGAGAAGCCTAATTTATTTTGAATGTGTACCTGAGAGGTATAATTTCAATCCAATTTACTACTTGGAAGTTTTGGGAAGACTGTAGAAACAAACAGTGAGACGACGATCACTGAATTTATAACGAGAAAAAACAGTTTTTGACCGAAAAAGAAATCTTTATCCTTAGCCACTTTCATATTTACCTGAATTTATAAAGAAATATTTGAAAGAAACCCATGTTTAGTCCTCGGAAAAAAGGAAAGACGATGGGTCATTCCTTGAACTAAACGTTTTAAAGATAGTACAGTCATTTAAGTTAACATGTTGAAGTGGTTATAAACAACCATCAAGTTTGCACAGAGAACGGACCTCAATTAGGAAGGGATGCTGTAGTGTGGTACACTGATGGAATGATGAAAGGGTTGGAGTGGGCGTTATAAGGCTGAATTTTGGGCTCTCAAAACCCCTTGGTAACACCCTAACCATATGTCAAGCAGAATTAAATGCCATAGAGATATGTGCCCAGGAGTGCAGCGAAAGAAACACCAGAAGGGCAAAAATCTATATTTTATCAGATAGCCAAGCAGCACTAAAAGCTCTGAAGTCATACACTTGTGAGACTAAGCTGACTTGGGACTGTAAACAGTCCCTGAGACAACTGGCAGCGAACAATCAAGTTATTCTGATGTGTGTTCCAGGTCACAAGGGAGTTAAAGGCAACAAAAAAGCAGATTGCCTTGCCAAATAAAGGGGCACATACACAATTTTCCGGCCCAGAACCCTTCTTTGGACTTTCCAAAGCCCACTTGAAAGAAGAGGTTCGACGCTGGGAAACAGATAAAATGAAATCTCACTGGAATAAAGTGCCAGGACAAAGACAAACGAAAAGGCTAGTAAGTCTTTCGCCAAGGAAAGCTGAACAGCTTTTCGAGTTGGACAAGAAAGACTTAAAACTGGTGACCGGGCTCCTCACTGGACACTGCCCTCTGAGGTATCACCTTAAAAAGATGGGCAAAACAAAGAGTGATAGTTGCCGCTACTGCGAAAACTTCGCCGAAACTGCAGAACATTTGCTTTGCGAATGCACAGCGCTTTTTTGCAAGAGGCTTAAGTTTCTGAAAGGGGCCTTCCTAAAGCCCTTCGATGTCAGAAACTTGGCCCCCAGGAAACTGATAAATGAATCCAGGGCCTCGAATAGATTAAGGGTTATGCACAAAAGATCTGATAGGTCAAGGTGCTTGAGAGGTTACATAGCCTTCACGACCTCCCTACAATCTACAATCTAAGTTAGCATAACCTTATTAATTCTAGCAACAATACAAGAACAGATCTTCTCAATAAAATACAAATATTACAAAAAAACCAAGACTCTTTAAATGGTTAAACGTTTTTTTATGACAATTTCTTTAGAAGATAAAGGCTTGGAAAAACTGCTGACCTGAACCATCTCTTTTTTAATTGCAAAGAAAGAGAGATTTATAAATTGTTTGTGCAGTTTGTAATTAATAAAAAAATTGTTATTTAAGTCGTATACAATTAACGCAAGTTTTGTGGCTAAGCAAAAAAAAAATGCTTGAATTTTTGTTTTTAAAATTTGTTAATAATGAAAAAAATTGTGTGTTATAATAATAAACGACTACAATTTTTACCCGCGAAATAATATGCAGAGCTAATACCTTCATTAATTAGTTACCTAAGCATAAATAACAGTATTAAAATTTAACAGCTTTTAAATTCATTACCTGCTCTTGTGATCCTTGACACACTGAATCTACTGCTATAATTAACTTTAAAGAAACTCTCCACGACTGCCCTTTCATGTTTGCCTGCACCATTTAAAGGACTAAATAGGTATTCCGGATCGATATTGTTGTGGATCCTTTGAAATCCTGTCATTCCTAGAAGGGTTAGAAGAACTGGAACGATGAGAAAATAACCAGGGTGCTTTCCAACTACCAAACCTAACTGGTAAAAAGCTTTGTTTAGATTTTTATCCACTATTCGTAGGCCCACCATCTGTAACAATAAATAGACGTAAAAATACAAATCGAAGTAAATATTGTGAAAACCCCATTTTTATTTTGAAATAAGAGAATTAAAACTTCTCGAAACCTTTGCTATTCTTAAATTTTCCTGTGCAAAAGACTTTGAATAAATAAAATTACCCTTTATTGGTCTGCGTTTGCGTAAAATTATAACTAAAAATTTTTATATTGGGAACTGACGAATTGGAATGTGACATCTGATCGTAGAAAATAGACCTAACTATTCGTAGCATGCACTTATATAGTCAGAACATAAATATTCAAATAAATGTATTAAATATTAATAGTATATTTAGTTAGTTATTCGTGACGTTAAATTAGCCATTATTTGTAGCTGTAGCATCTTGAGTTATTTTAAAATGGTGTATTCTCTGCAAGAACGAACAGAAACAATAATTATTTACAGTCATTAAAACAAGTGCGTTCGAGGAACAGCTTGAGTTTTTAATAAAAGGCATCCTGATATTGTATTTGTAAGTTGTAGAGGTTCGGAAACTCCCCCAAACCGAGGGCAATTGCTAGGGGTACTTTAGTGTACAGTAATAGTGTCTGTAAAAGATTGGTTTGGAGAAAAACACAAAAAATACTGGGAAAGTAGACCAGGAAACAAACACGGGAAAGAATACATTAAAGAACCGTGTCACAAAAGGACGGCAAAACTGTTAGCAATGAACAGGAATCAGCTTAAAATCACCACGGGGCTCTTGACCGGTCACGTACCAGTAAAGAAGCACCTTAACAAAATGGGACTGTATAATGGAGACCTAACCTGCATATTGTGCGGCAAAGATCCGGAAACAGTAAAACACATACTGTGCTGCTGCGGGGCACTGGACCGCAAAAGACTGGAAATTTGTGGGTAGCCATCTGGCGACCTAGAACTATATTGTTCCCACCCAGAACAGAACTTGTACAAAGTACGAAAGTACTGGTTTGGGTACAATGATATAAAACATAGGCAAGATATAATGTGTAAAGTGTCACCGGAGGCAATAGCCAGACGGACCTAAATAGGGGTTTTTAGTGAGTAGACCTGACATCAGTCAGGGAATGCCAGAAATAAATTTCATCACTTACTATCTGCCAGAAGGAAAAACGTTCCCGTGCGAGTGCGAGCGAGACAGTTAAATTCATATCTGTGAGTTGAAAAGAGGATGCAAATGGACAGTAAAATATATACAAGTGTAATTATAAAAAATTTGGAGGATAATTTATTTTTTACATCAGAAAAAGGTATTTATGTACAATATGAAAAATTATCATTTTTTATTCATCTTTGTCATTTTATTCCTCTTCATCTATCATCATCATTGAGGATAACTCTGTCACAGGGACAGGTCATTTTACCGCAATATACATTTTCTAGGAGTTTAACTGTTAAACTTTAACAAGGAACTGATGCATTTCATATAATTTACAATCCATCTTTAATGAGGCACAATATGCGCTCTCTTTTCAACTCACAGATATGAATTTAACTGTCTCGCTCGCACTCGCACGGGAACGTTTTTCCCTCTGGCAGATAGTAAGTGATGAAATTTATTTCTGGCATTCAATTATTTGTTTTTGTACATATTTTCTGTATTATGTTAAAATTTGAAGACTAATGAAGTAACAAAAATAAAACTATTTTCTATAAATATTTATAGCGTTCTGTCAACAATTAGGAGGGACGAAAATGTTCTAGCGTATTTTTTATACTTTCAGTTTACTTTTAGATATAATCTGCATGAATTTCATGACTGATTCTTTAACTAAAATAATTCTTTTTTCCTACCCTCTTTAAAACTTTAGGGTAATTTACTACGGCCATTTGGGGCTGCCAGAAGTGGCTTCTATTGTTGAGCAGATATTAAACATTGAGTCAGTAAATTTTCAAGACTTCTGAAATTACAACTGAAAATTGGTCACTGGCTTTTGGTCTATTATTTCACTTAAATTTAATACCATTTTAATAATAAAGACTACTACAAAGCAAAGCATTTTCTTTAAAAAGGGCCCGACCACAGGTCAGTTCCAATTGAAAGATTTAAAACGAAAACATACTTCTTCGATTTTTTACTAGAAAGGGTATAAAATCGTATTTTTCTCAAATTTTCTGGACTCTATCCAAAATAGAGCTATCGTAAAGGTGGTAAGAACCACTTAACTGCAGAACCTCCAAACGTACATACATATAGTCACACTTTTTTCTTATAGGAATAGGCAGAGAACACTTCTTTCCATATGGTTCTTACTCGCTTCTTCTACTTTTTCAGTGCATTCATGCTCGTCGGTTGCTAGTACTCTTGACCTGGCCTTTCTTTAAAACAATTTGATTTGATTGAGATAAGTACGCTTCAATCGACCTCTACCGATTTGGCCATTAACACTCGCTTTATAAATCTGTTTCGTCAGTCTTCTTTTATCCATTCTTTCTACGTGTCCAAATCGTCTAAGCTTTCCTTACCACATTTTATTTCATACCACAGCGTTCCTTTATAACACTATTCCTCACTTTATCCATCAGAGTCACTCAAGCTATACTTCTTAGACTACTCATCTCCGCAGCATTGATCTTACTGAAACTAGCCGGCCCTGTTGTCTGTCGCCTTGAGGCACGTCGATCACAATAAGACTGCATGATTATGCCACTGGCGATTGCAACAAAAGAAAAGACCGGCAAATTCCAAAATACTGCGTCTAATAATTTCGAAACAATAAAAGGATTATTCGGGCACTTTCTATAAAAAGGTGAATAGTGACGATTCTTCTAGAACGATGATTTGGAGATATTTAAACGGAATCATAGATCAAGGTTTTTAAGTTTAGTTTTGAAGTTGAAGTTTAGTCTTGAGTTAGTTTAAAGTCATGTATTTAAAGTAATTATAAAGTGAATATTTAAGTGATATGTAGAGTAACATCGTAACATTACTTTCATGCTTCTTCTGCTAAATCCATTATTTACTACCTTACATAAATGTAGGAACCAGCATTCCTCTATGCATAGCCAGTCGTGCCTTTTTTGACACGTTATTCAGCGCCCCATTTATTTGTTTTCCTTCGCTCAATATCACAGTCATACTTCAGGTCTCTCGTAAACTTTGAACCCAAATTGAGACCATTATGTTATTTTATCTTTAAATTCCTTGTACAACATTATAATGCAAGCAGATGTGTATCAAAATAAATACAGTTTTTTTTAATAAAAGTATTCTAGGTCCAGTAGTTACATAAAAAAATATTGCGTAAGACAAAAATTTGCCGACTTTCAAACAGGTGATGAGATCTGACTGACCGACTTTTTCGAACGTTTGATTGACGTATATTCATCAAAAAAAGTAGTCTAGATTTGTGATGAGTCCTAAACGGTGTATTCGTTTTCTACTGTTTGATTAATATTTATATTGTCTGTGGTTAGCAATCAAAATAATAGCGTAATTTTTCGTGGGATTAAGTCAATTTAGACTAAAGAAATTTTTCGAAAATGCACGTGATAAAAACATCAAACATAAAGTTCTTTGAAATAGATTAACGATTCAAAATAATGATAACAAAAAATATTGTTATAGTTACTCTATTATACCCATTATAATATTTTGAAAAAAAAACTAAGGGATCCTAAAATTATTGATCAACACATACAGTGTGGAACAGCCAAATGGAATAAATTCGATAACGAATAAATGAGAGCGTGTTGGGAAAAACGCTAGGACACGTCGATTTGTATTTTTAGATGCGCATTTTTTTCAAAAAAAATAATTATATAGGGTGTGTCATGTGACAGTGGCCAATACCAACTTTCTTATTTTAAATGCAATTCCCTGTATATTATTTATTTTTTGGATTCTTCAGAATATTATAGACATAATTCATGTACAATGTCCCATACCTATCTTCAACTGTTTCCGAAATATTAAGTGTTTTCAGATGTATTACAAAAATTAACATTAAAAAAAGAAAATTATTTTATTTCACAAATAATGTAAAAAAAAACAAAAAAACATTAATTTCAATGTAAGAGATGTTTAAAATGTTCGCCGCGAACGTCTTGGCAACAGGCTAATCTGGTATAGAAATGTCTTCTAACGTTACTCAACATCTCAGGCGAGACTAATCTAATCGCAAGCGTGATTCGTCTTTTTAAGTCATGTAAGTTGAGTGGTTTAGTTTTGTATACAATACTTTTGGCATATCCCCACAAAAAGAAGTCTAATGGCGTCAGATCAGGAGATCGGCTGGCCATTCTATCGATCCGCGCCTCCCTATCCACCGATTTGAAAAATTTTGGTTCAGGTACTGCCGGACATTGATTTGGTAATGGGGCGGTGCTTCATCTTGCTGAAACCATAGTATATTGGCAGGAACTTGTGGGTTTTCTGGATCAGGATATAAGTTTGTCAAAGTTGGCACGACATTATTTTGGAGCAGTTCTAAATATTTATCTCCATTCAAGTTGACATCAATGAAAAAGGGACCTACGATATGATTTCCAACAATTCCTGCCCAAACATTAACTTTTTCAGGATATTGCGTATGTTCCTCTCTCATCATGCAGACATACAACAAGTTGCTAAGGCTATGAGTTTTATACGAAAATAAACAAAACTGTTTTTGTATTTTTTTTATTTCATATCAGTAAAAAGGAACGCATTAATGGTTTTTGCTTATTTTCTCAATATTAAGAGCGAAATGGGAAATAAGTATTGAGTGTAATGTAGCGAATTTGTGAAATAATATAATTTTCTTTTTTGATGTTAATTTGTGTAATACATCTGAAAACACTTGATATTTCCGAAACAGTGAAAGATAGGTATGGAACATTGTACATGAATTATGTCTAGAATTTTCTGAAGAATCCAAAAAATAAATAATATACAGAGGGTTGTATTTAAAATAAGAAATTTGGTATCGGCCACTGTCACATGACACATCCTATATAATTATTTTTTTTGAAAAAATGCGCATCTAAAAATACAAATCGACGTGTCCAAGCGTTTTTCCCAACACGCTCTCATTTATTCGTTATCGAATTTATTCCATTTGGCTGTTCCACACTGTATGTTATCAAATCCTGGCATAGATGAAATGAGAATAAATTAAACATTTTATGAAAAGTGCGGATTATCCCGACATGAATGCTCGTTAACGATAAAATCGATCATTCTTAACCGATATGCACCTTGCACTTTTCCTAACTGTAACAGTTAACATGCTGCGAAGAAGAACAGGTATCATCTGATGATGAGCAAGCATAACGTCAATCATACAACATCCACGACGATGATGACCCAGTTACAAGACCTACTGACTCGGAAGTCACAAGCGAGACATGTTTGCCGAGAATAAAAGTAAAAGCAAAAGAAATGTATATCAGGAGTGGTTTCAAAGGTGATTATACTTGTATAAGTGGTTTGGTAAATTGTAAATTTATTGCTGCAAGCAATGTTCTACAAGTGGGAATTTTTCTAAAGAGAAATTGAATATTTTTAACAACTTTCGAGGAATTCCAACGCAAGGGTCCTTCAAAGGGAGCAGTTAACGAAGGAAACATTGATGCTAAATTGGCAGACACAAACAAAAATCAAAACGTATAAAGTATAAACATTTTATGTAAAATTTTATGTGGGATTTTTGCGTGGTTCTTCATGTGTACTTGGTAAGAACGGGAGCGTGAATTTATTTAAATGCAGATCATACCTGCCCTATGCTGACGAGGGACAAACATCCTGAAACCGGTACATAGGTGGTAGCTGCGATTAAATAAATTTAATAGCCCTTTCTCTTACTTAACAAGCATCTGTATATCTTGCTTGCTATGATGGGGTAGTATACACGATTATACATCGAATGTAATCCAATGCCTGTCGCGATATATAATCAGGGGAGTATTTGTTATCTGATAAATAATCGACCCACATATATATACCTATATTAAAATAGGTATCATACAGCGAAAGTAAGCTGGTTTTTTAACAATCAGTTACACATTTCTACATATATATAGCCTTTTTTCCGTAGGTGCAGGAAGAGAGCACTTTTTTCCACTTTCTACGATTCTTACACACTTCTTTTGTTTCTCCTACTTTCATCAGCGCTTTCATGCATGCTCGTCGGTGGCTGGTATTTTATTCTTCAATCAGCAACTCGCAGTTTATCATGATTTATAATGGTTTTTGAAAGAGAAGAAACTCTTTTAAAAACCATTAATTTAAACTTTTTTACATTCACTTTTATTATGCATAAAATTAACCATTGCCTACAACGCCTCAAATGATGCTAATATGACCTGGTCATCGACGTAATGGGGGCATTTGACGATTAAATCATTCAATGATTCAATCCATACGCACTCTCTTTTAAATCTATGAATAAGTTAAGCAGCCATGGCGAAGCCACACATCCCTGTCTAACAGGCACGTTGTAAAGTGCTGTGAATCATGGGAAAAAGCGTAGAACATTAAAGGAAGTCAAAAAAAGGAAATTACAGTATCTCGGACAAATTATAACAGAACCAAAATATAAACTACACCTCATAACAGGGAAAATTAGTGGAAAAAAAAGTAGGAAGAAGAATATTTGACTTAAAAACCTATAGGAATAGTTTAATCTACCGGCAGCTGAACTATTCAAGGCCTCAGATTCCAAATTCATGATCACCATGAGGTTAGCGGACCTCTGCAATGAAGACGGCACTCGGAGGAAAAGAAGATCTTTGAAATTAATTAGGTACTTGATAATCTAAAGATAGAAAATCAGTAGTTGCGATCTTTTTCGCATAAATAATTTATGAATTAACCGATAGAAGTAATATTTTATTTGAAAATTATTATGAACACTATCCTCAAGCGAATACGTTTAATTTACATATTTGATTTAAATTTTTTTTATTTATTGAATGTATTAAAAGTGTCTGTCGTTGGAACTATGCATTAGTATCTATTTATTACAATAATTAACCTTATTTTTTAAACCGAATATATCATAGAAATAACCAACTAACCGCGAGTCTTCGGAGACAGCTTAATTTTAAATTACAGGTTAATAGAATGTAACCCCATTTGGTTTTAAATTCCATAAAAAAACTTGGGCCAAGAATTTTCTTAAACTAAATTTGGTTTAGTTAATACAGTAAGTTACCATGTACATCTTTGCTCCTAAAATTGTACAATTACCATTCCCATTTTGCAATGGCATACATTTAGTGGATGTAATATTTTAAAATGGGTGCTATTTTTTTTAGATTTGCTGTTGGTAAAAATAATTGCACCTATTAGTGGAATCGATCGAAGTAACTTGCGATTATTTCGAATAACTAATTTCAAATCTACTTACGTTGTCGAAAACTTCTATCCATTTATGGATGAAAAGGTGTTTTTATTAATTTGGTCTGACTGTAGATTAAGCAATAATAAATTAAGTAAACCGATCATTAGTATTCGGAGGGGGTCTGTTAATTTGTTCATAGATGGTTTGCCATGTCACACGCGTATTTATAGTCAAATCACGATCATTAACAACAACATACGGTGTAACTGTTTCATATAGAGCTTACTGCAAATCATTTGTTGCAATAGAAATTTTCTTGAAAATTCTTTAACAAAACACAAACTTTGGAAAACGATTTTTGATAAAGAAGTTTTTAAACAGTTATTTTGTCAATGACCTACTGATTTAAGCAATGACACTACCAAGTAAGGCTTACTTAGTAAGCTTTTAATTTGCAAAAATGATTTTTGATGCAGTGACTACAGACTGATTAGCTTGATGAGCCACCTGCTATAAACTTTTCTTTGAATCGTCCATGCCAGAATACGTAAAAAATGCGAATTCGACCTTGATGATGCTCAAATGGGGTTCAGGAACTCCTTTGGAACCCGCGAAGCCCTGTTCAGGATAAATATCCTCCTCCAGAAGTGCCGTGACCAGCGTAAGGACGTATTTTCCTGTTATATAGACTATGAATCGGTATGCTGCAGAACAGCCAATTGGATGAAAAGGACATTCGTATAATCGAAAATTTATATTGGGGACAAACAGCTGAAGCATGAATCGGTATGCTGACTACACCTATAATAAAAATCCAAAGAGGTGTACGACAGCGCTGTATTCTCTCACCCCTCTTGTTTAATCTTTACTCCGACAAAATCTTTAAAGACGCCTGAATACCCTCAGATATGCGGATGACACTGTTATCTTGAGCGATGCCGTGGATGGCTTACAGCATTTATTAAACAAAATCAGTGTAGTTGGTCAAGAGTTCGGACTTAAAAAAAATGTTATAAAAACCAAGTTTATGATATTTATCCGAAAAAGCTACGAGAACAATCAGCTTAATCTTGAGGGGAAGGTAATAGAGCGAGTCAGCCAGTTTAAATATCTGGGAAGAATATTAACGGACACCTTGGACCCCGAAGTTGAGATAAGATGTCGAATCGAAATGGTAAGAACAACTTCCCAACACATGATAACTCTTGCTACGGTTCTTCCACACATCTTTTGCTTCCTCCACTTTCACCAGTGCTCTCATACATGCTGGTTGGTTGTTGGTATTCTTGACCTGGCCTTTCTTTAAAACAATGTAGATCTACACGAGATATGTACGCCGAGGTCGACCTCTACCGACTTGTCCATTCAAACTCGCCTTATAAATTTGTTTCGTAAATCTTCCTTCATTTTTTCTTTCTACATGTCAAACCATTCCTTTATCTATCTACATCTTCTTTTACACCACAGCGTTCCCTTATCTCACTATTTTTCACTTTATCCAACCAAGTCACTTCGGCTATACTTCTCAGACTACTCATCTCCGCAGCATTAATCCTATTTTCATGCTTCTTCTGCCAAACCCAACATTTACTACCATACATAAGTGTAGGAACCAATACTCCTCTATGCACAGCCAGACGTGCCTTTTTTGACACTTTCTGGCTATTCATAAAGTTATGCAGAACCCTATTCATTTGTTTTCCTGACAAAACCCTTCGCTTAATGTCACTGTCATACTTTCCTTCTCTCGTAAACTTTGAATTCAAGTATAGAAACTCATTTACTTGTTCCACTCTTTCTCTATTAATTAGAACCTCACAGTTTGCAATGCTTTCTTTTATGTTTTTTAATGGGAAGCAAAGTCTTAATTTAAATAAACTAGATAATAAGCTGAAGATAACAAAGATGAGTACCTGCTATCAGGCAAATAGCACTATGGAAACGGCACTCATTGTTTGGTATTATTTAAGCTTTGTACAAAAATAACAGATTGACAAACAGGCCATTATGGTTCTAAACAAGAATATTTCAACTTTTAAATAACGAATGCCTACCATTTAAAATCAAATCAATCGCAGTAACCATACATTAAAATTAGATTTTGTGAAAAGGAAAGATCGTTAACGCTCAGTTGAACATGGGAGACAACAAGAATTGATGTGGTAGGAGTATTTACCATTAACAACTATATTGTTTTAGTTTACGTTGACATTTTTTATAAATCAGTGTAACTATTCGCCTTCTCATTAAATAAATGTAGCGATGAACCTTGAGAAACAAATTTTTGTCGAATCTTATATCAAGGAAACGGTCAATTAAACAATATTTGCTATTAAACTTGAATAATGAATTAGAACATTTTGAACTAAATTACCTTCAAATCGTTCCATTATCACTATTATTTGTTTTGGGATTTTATTAAGTAATCCAAATTTAATTAATTCTAAACGTCGCTTACACGTTAGGAAAGATCCTTCAAACGAAATAAATATTTATTCGTAAATAGTCCTTAATTTTTCACGTCATTCTCAACGAAATGTAGGACATCACGGTTACATTTCTAATAATAAATTATGTAAGTACATGCAATGGATACTTACGTTCGTGATTTTTAGATTTTTTTTATATTTAATACTAAATTATTATGTCAAGAACGGTCAAACATTTTAACTGGTCTTATTAAGTTAGCTATAATTATCGATTAGAAGCAAGTTGCTTTTAAGAAAAAGAGCAGCTACACAATGTATAATAGTCTTTTGGCGAAATAGACACATACCAAATAAAAAATATTTCTTACCTAACATTCAAGGAATTTTGTTTATTGTGAAATGAATTTATTCCTTTAAATTACTACTATGCGGGGTAACAACAGTAAAGACAACAAATAACAATCAGTAACAGTAATAAAAGAAAATTTCAAAGTAAATGCTTAAAATGCCCGCCTTTCACTTCAATACACTTTGTAAGGCGTGTTCTTAAAGATCTTTAAATATTTAATAACATTTGTCGATTATTTTTAATAATATTAGCAGCTTCTTGAATTTTCTGTCGTTATTCTTCGATGAAATTAATTGTATCTTTGTAAACCATGTCCTTCATTTGTGACCATATTAAGAAGTCTAGAGGGTTTAAATCTGGACTTCTAGATGGCCAAACAAATTTACTACCATGCCCAATCCACCGGTGAGGAAAATGTTCATTCAGGTACTGCCGTACTGGCAGAGAAAAATGTGTCGGCTGTTGTTCAAGGCTGTTGTTCAAGGAAGTTTAAATAGAGGGGCCCGTTCAGATTAGGAGGAAGTTCAAAAGGACCAATAAACTTACTGATTGTTATTTATTGTCTGTACTGTTGTTACCCCGCATAATAGTAATTTAAAGGAATAAATTCATTTCACAATAAACAAAATTCATTGAATGTTTAAAATGTAAATAACTCAAAAACTGATAGAGTTACATGAAATAAACAAGAGCTTTTTATTTATTCAAAATTGAACTGCCTTTTAGATTTTTTAGTCATTTTAGTCATAACTCATTAGGCAAAAAAGATATATTGTAATTTATCTAAGTAACAGGGTGTAACTAACGCCCTTTATGAAAAGTGCCAAATTCAGCATAAAATTCGTAATTTTTATGTTAAAAAACATAAAGTTGCCCATTTTCAAGACGATGCTCCATAAAATTACAAAATTATTAAGAAATTTCAAATTAAAATTCTAACTTTAAATACCCTGTATCTCGTAAACCTGCAACATTTGTATAAGACATGTTAAGCTCGGTCGCCATATTTTGGTGTGTAGTTTCTCCAGTTCAGAGATTGCCCATTCTTAATTAATCACCCTGTATAGGTTCATTAATGACGTTGACACAAACCCGAAGAAAAAACAAACTGTTATACTTGTATGCACGAGAAAAAAATCGTTACCTTGAAGGTGTCTACCTTTCGTTATTGGTAAAAGTCACAGTTAGTTCCTATTGGATGTATTTTATAGAACTGGAAAATGCAAACTTTATTATCGAATTAGTATTATAATAATACGCTTAATTGCCAGTAATTTGCAATTCAAATTCGAATTTTAATTTATAGACATTCCTATTTTTTAACCGCTCTATATCTATCAGCAATTGTAGCAAATTATTGGGTAAGATTGTTATATATTAAACAAAACGTGCAGGTTTTTCCTAGAATCTCTGAAGGATCAAAAACGTATTTAATTAATTGTGAATGCAAAAGAAAAAAATGTACTTGTACCTTTAGCGAAGGTAGTATTTTATAGTTCTTTTATTTTATTGTTTAGAAATTATTAAAATTCAGCGTTTGTTACTTTCTGCTTTTACAGAATGTCCTATTAACGGTATAGTTCGAAATTTAGAAGAAAAGTCATTATTGGTCCAATTTTTTGTAAAAAAAATTTTTTTAACTACCATATACAACGGAACTATGTGTTTCTAATAAAGTCAGCAACATATAAGAATAGGCTACAGAAATAAGCGAAAAAAGCGGTGTATAAATAAAAAGAGAAAGCTGCGCTAGATTATTTCTCTCTCCGTTTAGCCGCGATTGCGCTTTGCAGTGATTTACATGCTAAGGGTCTATTATTTGTAAATTATTGTTTCGTGTATGATAGTAATGAAAAATACTTTTTAAAATAATGAAAACGTTCCTAACAATTAAATGATAATCAATTTAAGCAACGTACTTTATACATGTACCAAAGCACTGTAATTATAAATGCTACTGTTCTTAAAAATATGTCATTCTCTGAAAGATATATATTTTTAGATCTCCAAAAAACTTAAAATTTGTACATTATTTATATTTTTTATGTATATTTCCTGCAGAAAAATCGGAAAACAAATGGATAAGTGACAAGTTCATAAAACTTCATAAATTTATAGATAAAAAAGGGTGTGCGTCTCGGGACGCCCGACAGAGGTGATAACTTCAAATGAAATGCGTAGAAACTATTAAATATTTAACGTAATAAATACTCAATCTTGACGTTTGAATTAGGAGTGCATGGTTGCTTTTTTTTTATAAAAATAGTCGCAAAAAGGGTAGACCTATTGCGTGGGCCGCGGACGGCCCGCACTGCGACTTTTAGAAGGGGAAGGGATTATAGAAAGGAAATGATCGTGGACACGCTTTTTAAAAAGTTGCAGGTCATAGTTCTCTGGAAAAACTGATTTTGGAAGCTTATTCCATTCCGTAGCAGCCATGCTGAATAGTACAGCCATCTGTTTAGCACGTCAGTGTATTCAGGCTCAAATCCCCGAGTATCCATTTTTTTTTTAAATTATTTAAATTTCGTTACGCTTTTAGAAACGCGGTAACGCTCCCGAAACGTTCACAGCGTGCCATAAGACTTCTCTTCACTTCAAAAATCATTTTTGTTATGTTTTATTAGATATTAGAACAAGTCGGTTACGTTCAGATACTGTTCTACAACTTTTTTTTTGCAGATGTTAAAAAAATCCTTTACGGAGAGATTATGAGCCTGAAAGCTCAAGGTCTACTGCGAGGCTCCCCTGGCTAGGTTTCAGGTCTACTTATTAAAAACTCCACCCCTGTTTGGGTCCGTCTGGCTATTGCCTTAGGTGACACTTAGGCCTGTTGGCCTATTGTATCTTGCCTATGTGGTTTTATATCATTGTACCCAAACCAGTACTTTCGTACTTTGTACAAGTTCTGTTCTGGGTGGAAGCAATATAGTTCTGGGTCGCCGGATGGCTGCCCAAAAATTGCCTGTCTTTGCGGTCCAGTGCCCCGCAACAACACAGTATATGTTTTACTGTTTCCTGTTCATTGCTAACAGTTTTGCCGTCCTTTTGTGACTAGGTACTTTGATGTATTTTTTCCCGTGTTTGTTTTCTGGTCTACTTTTCCAGTAATATTTGTGTTTTTCCCCAATCAAGTCTTTTACATACACTCTTACTGTACGCTTAGGTACCCCTAGCATCTGCCCTCGGTTTGGGGGAGTTTCCGAACCTCGACAACCTCTACAACTTACAAATACAATAAAACCATCAATAACTGAAGTTAGTGCGGAAAATTCTCAAGAAAGTAATGTTGATGAGTAGAGTAAAATCCATTCAGATTTACAAACTCTCCTGATTTTAAAAAAAGCTTTGTTTGAGCATGCGCGTACCACTGTACGTACATACTAAAGACAAGGATAGCAATCCCTTTGTGCAACTTTCTCTTTTTATTCCTCTATCGCATCAACTTTGCACTTTGCAGGAGGTCTTTTTTATGGGTATTCCACATAAGTAATCGATGTTATCGTATTTTTTCTCGTCCTAACCTTAAAAACCGTTACGCCTTTTAATTATTTCAAAGTATTTAGTAATATATCACATTTAAAAGTTGCCAAATAAGGAATTTTTTTCGTAATTTTGATCCTTAATTACTGTAACATAGTAAGTAATGTTAGTAAGTTAGTCGCGCATTTTTTATGCAATTTTAATGAGAAATCTAAGCGTTAAATGAGAATACCAGCATTTTTTTAACACGCGAGTGATCTTTATTTGTAAATTATTTCAAAAACGAACTGCTATTTAGGATAAATAATTCAGTGACATATTTGGAATATTTATTTCCGTTCGATAGCCGCATTAATTTTTTTCTTCACACCTCGGAACTGAAAAATGTCTGGTTATTCAAGTATTGCAAAAGCCAAATAAAGTTGCGTTCACGACATCATTGTGAACATTTGCAGCGTTGTCAAATTGCTCATGAAATATGGAGAATAACTGAAGCAAACAAAAAAACGTAAACGTAGAAAATTTCACAATACATTAAATGAAAACTACAAAATTATCGAAACATTTTTTCCATTTGTGTTTTTTGTTCCTTAGAGGGCATCCATAAATTACGTGAGGTGTTTTTTTAAATTTTCTGTACCTCCCTCCCTCCCTGGTGAGATGTCGTGAGATTTTATTCAACCCCCTCCCCCATCCCCCAATCTCACGTGAGATTTTTCAAAATTTGGGTTTCTTACGTAAACGCGTTGGATTGTTATTGTAAAAAGAAAAAAAAAATTTGCTTCGTGCTTTTATTTACGACTACTTAAGACTAGTAATCAATATTGCTGAGAGTTATAAGTGTAATAAAAATTTAACAATAGAATACTTAAATCGTGACTACTGTGATTAAAAAAAAGGATATCTACTCTAATTTAGTCCATGGAAAATCATGCGCGGTCTCAAGAGAGACTATTGGAACCAACATGTCCATATGATTTTCAGTAAAATCATCTGCTCCTTTAACTTCGTTCTGATCTAGCCACTCTAAGCTGTTGGCGCTTGCGCACAGTATCTTTTGACGTATGCGTTATAAAAATCTTGATAACTCATTTTAAATTAGTAAGAGCATGCACTGAGTCGAGTGAAACATTTACAAGAATAAACAAAGCAGGTTGGAACCTGTCCGTGTGTCGCTGCCACTCAGCTCGTACGCTCTCGTTCATCGAGTCGCGCGTTCGGCTGTCAGTAGCGCGAAAACAAACAACGGGCTACACTGTACCGTACATTCAGATTAAATTGAGCTATTTAGTATAAAACAAATATGGTAGTTTGACAGTCAGTAGATGTATAACGTCGAAGTATGAATGAAATTATTTTCTTTCGAACAAATTAGTGAATGATCTTAATCGTATTACGATATACGCTTAAGATTAAATCTTAAGCATGTACAATCTGAATTAAATGGACCAAAATAGTATAATTTTTTTTTGTTTCAATCAGAAAAAAAATTGCGTGATATTTGCCGAGACCCCCTGTCTCTCCAACGTAAGATTAGATGAGATTTGACTCGACCCCCTCCACCCCTTAAACATCTCACGTAATTTATGGACGCCCCCTTAAATTGAGCTATTTAGTATAAAACAAATATGGTAGTTTGACAGTCAGTAGATGTATAACGTCAAAGTATGAATGAAATTATTTTCTTTCGAACAAATTAGTGAATGATCTTAATCGTATTTTGATATACGCTTAAGATTAAATCTTAAGCATGTACAATCTGAATTAAATGGACCAAAATAGTATAATTTTTTTTTGTTTCAATCAGAAAAAAAATTGCGTGATATTTGCCGAGACCCCCCGTCTCTCCAACGTAAGATTAGATGAGATTTGACTCGACCCCCTCCACCCCTTAAACATATTACGTAATTTATGGACGCCCCCTTAAATTGAGCTATTTAGTATAAAACAAATATGGTAGTTTGACAGTCAGTAGATGTATAACGTCGAAGTATGAATGAAATTATTTTCTTTCGAACAAATTAGTGAATGATCTTAATCGTATTTTGATATACGCTTAAAATTAAATCTTAAGCATGTACAATCTGAATTAAATGGACCAAAATAGTATAATTTTTTTTTGTTTCAATCAGAAAAAAAATTGCGTGATATTTGCCGAGACCCTCCGTCTCTCCAACGTAAGATTAGATGAGATTTGACTCGACCCCCTCCACCCCTTAAACATCTCACGTAATTTATGGACGCCCCCTTAAATTGAGCTATTTAGTATAAAACAAATATGGTAGTTTGACAGTCAGTAGATGTATAACGTCGAAGTATGAATGAAATTATTTTCTTTCGAACAAATTAGTGAATGATCTTAATCGCATTACGATATACGCTTAAGATTAAATCTTAAGCATGTACAATCTGGATTAAATGGACCAAAATAGTATAATTTTTTTTTGTTTCAATCAGAAAAAAAATTGCGTGATATTTGCCGAGACCCTCCGTCTCTCCAACGTAAGATTAGATGAGATTTGACTCGAACCCCTCCTCCCCTTAAACATCTCACGTAATTTATGGACGCCCCCTTAAATTGAGCTATTTAGTATAAAACAAATATGGTAGTTTGACAGTCAGTAGATGTATAACGTCGAAGTATGAATGAAATTATTTTCTTTCGAACAAATTAGTGAATGATCTTAATCGTATTTTGATATACGCTTAAGATTAAATCTTAAGCATGTACAATCTGAATTAAATGGACCAAAATAGTATAATTTTTTTTTGTTTCAATCAGAAAAAAAATTGCGTGATATTTGCCGAGACCCTCCGTCTCTCCAACGTAAGATTAGATGAGATTTGACTCGACCCCCTCCTCCCCTTAAACATCTCACGTAATTTATGGACGCCCCCTTAAATTGAGCTATTTAGTATAAAACAAATATGGTAGTTTGACAGTCAGTAGATGTATAACGTCGAAGTATGAATGAAATTATTTTCTTTCGAACAAATTAGTGAATGATCTTAATCGTATTTTGATATACGCTTAAGATTAAATCTTAAGCATGTACAATCTGAATTAAATGGACCAAAATAGTATAATTTTTTTTTGTTTCAATCAGAAAAAAAATTGCGTGATATTTGCCGAGACCCTCCGTCTCTCCAACGTAAGATTAGATGAGATTTGACTCGACCCCCTCCTCCCCTTAAACATCTCACGTAATTTATGGACGCCCCCTTAAATTGAGCTATTTAGTATAAAACAAATATGGTAGTTTGACAGTCAGTAGATGTATAACGTCGAAGTATGAATGAAATTATTTTCTTTCGAACAAATTAGTGAATGATCTTAATCGTATTTTGATATACGCTTAAGATTAAATCTTAAGCATGTACAATCTGAATTAAATGGACCAAAATAGTATAATTTTTTTTTGTTTCAATCAGAAAAAAAATTGCGTGATATTTGCCGAGACCCTCCGTCTCTCCAACGTAAGATTAGATGAGATTTGACTCGACCCCCTCCTCCCCTTAAACATCTCACGTAATTTATGGACGCCCCCTTAAATTGAGCTATTTAGTATAAAACAAATATGGTAGTTTGACAGTCAGTAGATGTATAACGTCGAAGTATGAATGAAATTATTTTCTTTCGAACAAATTAGTGAATGATCTTAATCGTATTTTGATATACGCTTAAGATTAAATCTTAAGCATGTACAATCTGAATTAAATGGACCAAAATAGTATAATTTTTTTTTGTTTTAATCAGAAAAAAAATTGCGTGATATTTGCCGAGACCCCCCGTCTCTCCAACGTAAGATTAGATGAGATTTGACTCGACCCCCTCCTCCCCTTAAACATCTCACGTAATTTATGGACGCCCCCTTAAATTGAGCTATTTAGTATAAAACAAATATGGTAGTTTGACAGTTAGTAGATGTATAACGTCGAAGTATGAATGAAATTATTTTCTTTCGAACAAATTAGTGAATGATCTTAATCGTATTTTGATATACGCTTAAGATTAAATCTTAAGCATGTACAATCTGAATTAAATGGACCAAAATAGTATAATTTTTTTTTGTTTTAATCAGAAAAAAAATTGCGTGATATTTGCCGAGACCCTCCGTCTCTCCAACGTAAGATTAGATGAGATTTGACTCGACCCCCTCCACCCCTTAAACATCTCACGTAATTTATGGACGCCCCCTTAAATTGAGCTATTTAGTATAAAACAAATATGGTAGTTTGACAGTCAGTAGATGTATAACGTCGAAGTATGAATGAAATTATTTTCTTTCGAACAAATTAGTGAATGATCTTAATCGTATTACGATATACGCTTAAGATTAAATCTTAAGCATGTACAATCTGGATTAAATGGACCAAAATAGTATAATTTTCTTTTGTATCAATCAGAAAAAAAATTGCGTGATATTTGCCGAGACCCCCCGTCTCTCCAACGTAAGATTAGATGAGATTTGACTCGACCCCCTCCTCCCCTTAAACATCTCACGTAATTTATGGACGCCCCCTTAAATTGAGCTATTTAGTATAAAACAAATATGGTAGTTTGACAGTCAGTAGATGTATAACGTCGAAGTATGAATGAAATTATTTTCTTTCGAACAAATTAGTGAATGATCTTAATCGTATTTTGATATACGCTTAAGATTAAATCTTAAGCATGTACAATCTGAATTAAATGGACCAAAATAGTATAATTTTTTTTTGTTTTAATCAGAAAAAAAATTGCGTGATATTTGCCGAGACCCTCCGTCTCTCCAACGTAAGATTAGATGAGATTTGACTCGACCCCCTCCACCCCTTAAACATCTCACGTAATTTATGGACGCCCCCTTAAATTGAGCTATTTAGTATAAAACAAATATGGTAGTTTGACAGTCAGTAGATGTATAACGTCGAAGTATGAATGAAATTATTTTCTTTCGAACAAATTAGTGAATGATCTTAATCGTATTACGATATACGCTTAAGATTAAATCTTAAGCATGTACAATCTGGATTAAATGGACCAAAATAGTATAATTTTTTTTTGTTTCAATCAGAAAAAAAATTGCGTGATATTTGCCGAGACCCTCCGTCTCTCCAACGTAAGATTAGATGAGATTTGACTCGACCCCCTCCTCCCCTTAAACATCTCACGTAATTTATGGACGCCCCCTTAAATTGAGCTATTTAGTATAAAACAAATATGGTAGTTTGACAGTCAGTAGATGTATAACGTCGAAGTATGAATGAAATTATTTTCTTTCGAACAAATTAGTGAATGATCTTAATCGTATTTTGATATACGCTTAAGATTAAATCTTAAGCATGTACAATCTGAATTAAATGGACCAAAATAGTATAATTTTTTTTTGTTTCAATCAGAAAAAAAATTGCGTGATATTTGCCGAGACCCTCCGTCTCTCCAACGTAAGATTAGATGAGATTTGACTCGACCCCCTCCTCCCCTTAAACATCTCACGTAATTTATGGACGCCCCCTTAAATTGAGCTATTTAGTATAAAACAAATATGGTAGTTTGACAGTCAGTAGATGTATAACGTCGAAGTATGAATGAAATTATTTTCTTTCGAACAAATTAGTGAATGATCTTAATCGCATTACGATATACGCTTAAGATTAAATCTTAAGCATGTACAATCTGGATTAAATGGACCAAAATAGTATAATTTTTTTTTGTTTCAATCAGAAAAAAAATTGCGTGATATTTGCCGAGACCCTCCGTCTCTCCAACGTAAGATTAGATGAGATTTGACTCGACCCCCTCCTCCCCTTAAACATCTCACGTAATTTATGGACGCCCCCTTAAATTGAGCTATTTAGTATAAAACAAATATGGTAGTTTGACAGTCAGTAGATGTATAACGTCGAAGTATGAATGAAATTATTTTCTTTCGAACAAATTAGTGAATGATCTTAATCGTATTTTGATATACGCTTAAGATTAAATCTTAAGCATGTACAATCTGAATTAAATGGACCAAAATAGTATAATTTTTTTTTGTTTCAATCAGAAAAAAAATTGCGTGATATTTGCCGAGACCCTCCGTCTCTCCAACGTAAGATTAGATGAGATTTGACTCGACCCCCTCCTCCCCTTAAACATCTCACGTAATTTATGGACGCCCCCTTAAATTGAGCTATTTAGTATAAAACAAATATGGTAGTTTGACAGTCAGTAGATGTATAACGTCGAAGTATGAATGAAATTATTTTCTTTCGAACAAATTAGTGAATGATCTTAATCGTATTTTGATATACGCTTAAGATTAAATCTTAAGCATGTACAATCTGAATTAAATGGACCAAAATAGTATAATTTTTTTTTGTTTTAATCAGAAAAAAAATTGCGTGATATTTGCCGAGACCCTCCGTCTCTCCAACGTAAGATTAGATGAGATTTGACTCGACCCCCTCCACCCCTTAAACATCTCACGTAATTTATGGACGCCCCCTTAAATTGAGCTATTTAGTATAAAACAAATATGGTAGTTTGACAGTCAGTAGATGTATAACGTCGAAGTATGAATGAAATTATTTTCTTTCGAACAAATTAGTGAATGATCTTAATCGTATTTTGATATACGCTTAAGATTAAATCTTAAGCATGTACAATCTGAATTAAATGGACCAAAATAGTATAATTTTTTTTTGTTTTAATCAGAAAAAAAATTGCGTGATATTTGCCGAGACCCTCCGTCTCTCCAACGTAAGATTAGATGAGATTTGACTCGACCCCCTCCACCCCTTAAACATCTCACGTAATTTATGGACGCCCCCTTAAATTGAGCTATTTAGTATAAAACAAATATGGTAGTTTGACAGTCAGTAGATGTATAACGTCGAAGTATGAATGAAATTATTTTCTTTCGAACAAATTAGTGAATGATCTTAATCGTATTACGATATACGCTTAAGATTAAATCTTAAGCATGTACAATCTGGATTAAATGGACCAAAATAGTATAATTTTCTTTTGTATCAATCAGAAAAAAAATTGCGTGATATTTGCCGAGACCCCCCGTCTCTCCAACGTAAGATTAGATGAGATTTGACTCGACCCCCTCCACCCCTTAAACATCTCACGTAATTTATGGACGCCCCCTTACTTCTCTGATACAGATTGTAAATAGTATCACGAATAGAGCGTGTATTTAAAGTTTCTGTATTTGTTACTCGTTTATGAGCGCAACGCTTTTTCTTTGCTGTTCACCTTTTTTCTCTGTTCAAAGAAGAGAATGCTGTGTTGTTTACAAAAAAACAGTTTTTATTATAAATTTATTTCACAAGAAAACCTTAAAAATCGATGACTCATGCAATAGAATTACGTCCTTGGTGACGTGAGCGCAACTTTATTTGGCTTTTGCTATATGTTATAATTTTACAAAACTACCAAGTTTGTTGCAGGGTTATTGTACACTGCGTATCATAGAAAACGGGTATTTTCGTCCAAATAAATCTATTGTGTACTGATTTAATAATTCTTTGAGCATGTCATCAGACGTAAAATTTATTAAAAAATTACACTTACAGTTTACATTACAATAATTAAACTGAAAAGGCAAGAAATAACGACGATTAATTTGTAATAGGGCGTGTTGTCAATTCGATTCTGTCATTTTACTAAAGTTATACAGTGTAAATATTAGTATATTTTATTTTGAATAAACAACTACAAAAATTATATTTTCTAAACATATCAAATTTTGATAAAAAAATAATCAAATAAAAATTACGTACATTTTCTTGGGTTTCATATTTCTTTAGTATACTACATAAAATAGTATTTAGTTAGCATCAAATAAACAAAAAGGCTCAACTGCAACCTTCCTAATTTTAAGATTATCTCTGCCAGGCATATTTTAAAAACTATTCTTCTTCTTCTTATAGTGCATCTCCTATCGGAGGTTGCTATTATCACAGCTATCCGGACCTTATTGATTGCAGCTCGGCAGAGTTCAACATTGCTACAATTAGACCAGTCCCTTAGGTTTTTAAGCCAAGACACACGGCGTCTTCCAATATTCCTCCTTCCACCAATCTTTTCCTGAACTATCAGCTGAAGAAGTGCGTATTTAGGTCCTCTCAGTATATGACATAGATATTGAAGCTTTTTCTTTTTTATGGTGTAAATGACTTCACATTCCTTATTCATTCGATTTAGGACTTCCACATTAGAGATCTTTTCTGTCCAGGGGATACGCCACATTCTACGTTAGCACCACATCTCGAAGGCTTGTAGTTCGCCTGTGTGATTCTTCTTGAGAGTCCATGCCTCCACTCCATACAAAAGCGCGGAAAACACGTAACAACGCAGCATCCTCATCTTAAGTCCAAACTTGATATCTTGACTAGTGAACAACTTTTTCATTTTCGTAAATGTTGACCTGGCTATCTCTATTCTCGTTCTTATTTCTCTTGTTTGGTCACCCGATTGTTCTTTCCAGGCTCCCAGGTATTTGTTTAAACTGTATACTTAATGTTATAAATTTCACGATATCTCAGGCAGTGATTTTTTACATTACATACATTAAAATTTTTACTATTTTCACCAAAATTGTAAACCATTATTTTGCTAAAAAAATGTAGAACCTCTCGCGATGGATTTGTAAATAAATAGTAAACATTTGCAAACTTTTCTTGGGTAATAGTTGATTAAGTAATTCGTTTTTATTAAAAAATAATGGATTTTACCGATTGCACTTTAGCTGCTAAAAAACTTGTTGGTTTATCGGCGACATCATCCGGTACTTAAGAAAAATAACGAACCGATAGTTTTTACAAAAAAAAAACCCAATTAACTTCTTTAATCATAACTGGCGTGAAAGTGCCTCAAGATTAAAGGTTTTTTTGCGAAAAATTAATATTAAATCACAAAGGCAGTATCCCAAAAAAATTAATCATTAGTTTTTAAAATTGAATTGGGTCGAGTAAAATGTTGGAGGTGTGCCTGCCTCATTTCAACAGAATCTCATTGCACCAACGCAGTGCAGAGTCAAGGACCGTATTCAATTATAATGTAATAAGGATAGGACAAAAATCTATTAAATAAAGCTTTGGATTTGGCTTTAACATTATAATTCGGTCCGGAACCGAGTGAAAGCCATAGACATCGAGGATGTAGAACAATACACGGTGGAGGAAGTGATATCCGAAATGAAGCACCGGAATAATGGTAAATCTCCAGGCCCGGACAACGTCCCCAACGAACTGCTGAAGTGCGGAGAACAAGCTCTGGCTGGACAGCTGACCGAACTATTCAACAAAATATTGAAGGACGAAAATACACCAACGAGATGGAGGCACAGCATCACAATCCCAATATTCAAAAAGGGGAAAACCTTAGATCCGGCGAGCTACCGAGGAATATCGCTTCTAGACATGACCATAAAATTGTTCACCCGTATGCTGCAGCAACGCATTCTTAGTTACACCACAATAAGCGAGGAGCAGCAAGGTTTTAGGAAAAACTGTTTGACGATTGACGTAGTGTCCGTTGTCAGGCAGGTTGTAGAGAAGGCAATAGAGCAATTTGCTTACATTAAAGAAGGAAAAAGAAAAAGAAGATTTTTTATATACAAATAACAAATTTATTAAAATATAGAATAACTCAACATTATTCTGATTCAAATGTTTTAAAATTTACTTATTCACAATATTCATTCCGAAATTGTCGCGGGTAACCTTTTCCTTTAGTTAATCTGTGAAGGATTTGTAGGCTTTTTTATATTTCTCTTTCGATACTTCATGAATCAAATTTGTACATGACTCGTCACTTTCGCTGCTTAACAACTTTGTCAAGTTTTGGTAAACTGAATTGACAAATCATTAAGCATTGCTTTCCCTGGAAGACTATCCTAATGACCAACAATAAGACAATACTTCATTGTGTTATTAGATAAGCGAATAAAATTGAAAACATGTAGCATACTTCATTGTTCAATCAAAAACAGTTTAAAAAAGCGGTTTTGTGTTTTAGCCGTAAAAAGGTTATTTTTGCTATAATAAATATCTAAAAATTTAATGTCTTTTACACAAATTACCCTAATTTTAGTACTAATATAAGCTTAATAGATTTTTTAATTAAAATTATTAAAATCTATTGTATTACAAATTTTTAAAAATATCTGATGTGCTACGTAGATTGTGTTTATCCTTTTTAACAACATCCATAATTAAGTAATATTTCTAGGAAACTATAAAAAAACGTTTTGCAATTATTATCGATCATTAATATATTAAAATAATATTTTAATTTGGCATAGATGTAAATCGTTGAAACCATTTTCAATTTTATGGTTATCAAATTAATTGGTATGGAAATTTTGTAAGTTTTTTTATTAAACTAGCAATTATCTTAAAGTTAATAAAACAATTCTTTTAACAAACAGTAATTAAAAGTAAAATTATTTGTTAAACTATGGAAAAAAAATCGGTTTCCCATATATATAACACAGGAAAAAAATTTCGGTTTCAACTTAACTTTTTGCTACTAAAAATTTTTTTTAGAAAAAATGAGTATGCAGCTTTTGTAGGTAATTAAATTTGCTACAAAAATGTCCCATGGGCAAACACTCTCCGATCAACAGTTTTTGTGCAATAGAATTGGAAAGGTGAATGTTAATAATCAGTGGGACCAAATTTTCTTTTAATTGGAATTTTTTGATCTTACATTAAATATTATTTACAAAAAACGCTACAAAGTTATTGAATTGTTAATTTTGGAAACGACCTTTTGTATTTAGTAAATAAAGATAAATTTTAATCCATATTTATCATTAAATCATAATATCAATGTTCTAAAATTCAAATTTTCGCGTATATTTTAATTTTTAAACTTCTAGTTTTATTTTATGGCACGTTGGCGCTGTTCTTAAATTCATCTATACTTTCACTGTAGTAAACATAATTAAACACACGTTTTTAATACCGAAAAATTTTTTTTCCCGTGTTATTTATATGGAAAATCGAATTTTTGAATGAGTAAAGCCTAATTGACTTAAAAATTTCTTTCAGATACAGAAATTTTTTTTTATATCTGTTATCAGATTTTCAGGTAGGACAAAAAAAAATCGCCTAAAAATAAAACCTAAGGTACCTACGCGCGGAATTTGTAAGCGGGAATATGTAATCATGTAGAAGGAGGTTATAGATGTGGTTTAGTTGTATTGATGCGTGGGAGTGCGGGTGTTTTTTGTTGCTGTTATATTTTTCTATTTAAAATACAAATTTAAAATGGGTAGATCAATAAATAAGAACTAATCTGCTAATGTAATTAAATGTATGAAAAACGAAGCAAAACATGGCTTGCAAGTTCCAATTGATAATTAATCTCTAAGGAAACGACCAAGGCTAAGGAACAAGGATAAGAACTTACAGATGAAATTTGACATCTGGAACGTGCGCACTCTGCTACAGACGGGAAACATGACTAGCTTAGCTGAATAAATCGAGAAATACTGCATAGAGGTATATACTCTGGAAATAAAGAAAGACAAGGTTATTGTTATGTTCTGGTTCCCACGAAAAGGGATATCCTGTAATGTTAAGAGAACATAGTGAGCATGAAGCGAAAAAAATTTGGAATTGGTGTTCTTAAATTTCTGGAGGTTGTATGCCTCAGGGAACATCTCCCTAGGCAATGTGTTCCAAAGCCTCGCTGTTCGTTGGATGAACGAGTCTTTGAAAAGAGGTCTCCAAAGTGACCACGAAGGGGTGTGAAGTCTGAACTTGACGGGTAAATCTCGAAGAAACAACTAAAGGAGGAACGAATGTTGATATTTCAGAAGAGCCCATGAAAATATCTATAAAATAGAGACAAATCGCTAACTTTTCTACGGTGTTCCAGAGAAGTGAGCGAGTTTGTAAGCGAGCCATAACCCACCCAGGAACAAGGAGTAGGATATATTATATCCAAAAGAGTCCAAAACGCAGTTCTAGCATTTTGGCCCGTAAACGAACGAATATGCACCATAAGAGTAAAAGGAAAATTTTGCAACATGACATTCATCAACGTGTACGCGCCATCCGAAGATGCTGAGGACGGCATAACTGACGAGTTCTACGATGATTTATGAAATGTATGTGATACAATACCAAAACACGACATGGTCATAACATTAGGAGACTTCAATGCGAAATTTGGCAAGGAGGAAGTATATCAAGACATAATAGGAAAACATAGCCTCCACGAATTAACTAGTAACAATGGATTAAAAGCCATACAATGCCATGGAGATGGGCGACTAACATTGAGAATGTTTGAACCTACCGGGAGCAAATTTAGATTCGGACCGCTTCTCAGTGGGAGCAAATTTGAAACAAAAAAATATCACTCATAGTAAACAGAAAATCAGCCAAGAAAGTAAGATGACAGACAGATAAACTGAAAGTCTCCAAGAAATAACCCTTTCAGATGACATTGAGGAGGAATGGACATACATAAAAGAAGCGCTAATCGCCTCAGCTCAAAATGTGATAGGAGTAAAGAAAATAGAGAGAAACAGTAAATGGTATGATCAATAATGTCGAACAGCAGTAGAAGCAAAAAGGAAGGCCAGACTGAAATGCATTCAAAGAAACACGAGAGCCAACCAGGACCAGGACAACCAGGACAATAAAAAAAACTCAGCAGCTACAATATGCCGAAGCAAAAAAGGGAAGCATTAAAAAAGAAAATAGATGAAATAGAGGAGCATCATCAGAAAAACGGGAGCAGGAAATTCTATAAATCTTAATTTATAGCTTTCCAAAAATTGCATACTTTTCACTTTAGATCACCAAAGCCCAATGTATTGAGCCTATGGGCACTTTTATTTTACTGGCTTTGGCCATAAAACCTTTGTTTTCATTGTCAGTTTAAACAATTAGTGAGATTAATTGTTGCAAATAAAATAATATTAATAAAAAAATAACAAATACGTTTTAAATTAACGAAACATCTTTTAATTAATTACCAGATATGTACAATTTTTTCGTTTCTAATAATATTATAGATGATAGGGGATATTTAATTTTGATAACAGTTTTCACAGACGGTATCAGAATGTTCCTTTATGAAATCGATAACGTAATACCTACGTGAAATTCTGTCATCGAAGACAACAAAACAATAATCAATGTTATTTATGTAATCAAGTGAAAATGATAACTGCCAAGCAATCCGGCAAAATGTGACACGGCTTTAATACGTCGAATTCATTCGCTTTCATTTTATTGGTTTATGTTTTGCGAAATCCATACCGAAGAGATGCCGAGTTTGATGAACTGAATAAACAATGCTTAGCCAAGGTTAACTTTTCAATGTTTTTAAAATATTTTTAAATAAATTCAAACAAAAGAATGAAAAAGTAATTTCTTTCTTCTTTCCATTGATGCCCAGGCATTCCGGATCAGGATGTTGACAATATTGGCACCCATTCAGTTTTTCTTTCGCCTCATTTTCATATTATTAATCTACTGAACTTTTGAAGACCTGCAAGCAGCTTTACCTCGTTGAATTAAAAGTTTAACATTACTCTATTTAATGTTATTATACAGACTGAGCCACATAAAACAGACATTTAGATGGAGTATTCAGGAATATAATCATCCATGATTTTTTTCGATATTTACACCGTTTTTGCAAAAAATAAATAAATAAATAAAAATAAAACGCATTGCTTATGTTATGATAATGTGTAAATTTTTCTGTCACATCAAAAGTATAATAAAACGAATTTTGTAAAAAATTAGTAATTTGTTACTAAAACAGTTTGTGTAACATTGATGTTAGTAAATCAATTTAGGTTTTTTTAAAATACTTTAAAAATGGTACATTTAATTGCAGTACATTTTTTGAAAAACGCAAAACAGCGAATTGTTTTTATCAGCTATATGAGGACTTTATCACTCATGTTGTATTAGAGTTGGTTAAAAAATTTCGTCAAACAGGGTCAGTAGTTATTAAAACAAAGAACTATGACTGAAAAAATTGAGACATTATCATAACATAGGCGTTGCATTTCATTTTAAGACTTTAAATTAATTAAGTCTTTAAGTTTAAGTTGAAGTTAGTTTAAAGTATTTTAAAATAATTGTAAGTGTTTCTAAGTGATTTGTTAAATAAAATTTATTGTGTAAAAAACATATAAATAAAAGTTGTTAGTTATTGTACTGAGTTTCGAATTACCGAACCCAAAGAGAAAATATCGTAACAATATTAATAAAATGTCAAAAAATAAAAAAAAATTGAAACATTTAATTAAAAACAAATAAATATTTTTAATTAAAATGTACACTAACCAACCATCGTATCGTCAGTGTTTAATGCAAATTTAGCTTATTGTTGGTAATAATTAATACAGTATAAATTGAACTAGAATATAATATTACCTGTGGAGATTTAGAGCGGTGATAAACAAGGTAGCCAAAATTAATGATAATCAAACAGTTATTCAAGAGAAGAAATTTTAGTTGAAAATGGGAGCGTTTTCCTATGGGAATAGAATGGAGTCTTGTTCGGGAATATACAGTAAGTCCATAAAGTAACGCATAAAATCATTATTAGCTAAACAAAATCCGTGTGGTGTCATCGGACACCCGATAGGAACGATGTCAGAGGCTAGGTTTTCTGTGAAAAGCCAGAAAGTTTTTTACTCCTGATCAACTGTTGACGACGTACAAGGCTCAAATCCGACCTTTACTGGAGTATTGCTCGCACATTTGGGGTTCAGCACCAAGGCATTCTCTTCGTCTTCTAGATTCCATTCAGAAAAGAGCCATTCGCTTGATAAACAGCTCAACTCTCACAGATACTCTTCACCCTCTAGAACATAGAAGAAGAGTTGCAGACCAGTCATTGCTCTACAGATATTTCCATGGCAGATGCTCCAGAGAAATAAAAACTCTTGTACCACCATTGGCCACATTCGGCCGAAGAACTCGGCACGCTGATCAGTCTCACCCATTTATTCTCAAGATTGACACTACTAGGACCAATCTTCATCAAGAATCCTTCTTTTACAGGGCTGCTACGGAATGGAATAAGCTTTCAAAATCAGTTTTTCCAGAGAACTATGACCTGCAACTTTTTAAAAAGCGTGTCCACAATCATATCCTTTCTATAATCCCTTCCCCTTCTAATAGTCGCAGTGCGGGCCGTCCGCGGCCCACACGATAGGTCTACCCTTTTTGTGATTATTTTTTCTGTGTCTCCGTTTTGATATGCCAAACAATTTTAAAATATAGTTCGCGAATACCTTAATACAATTTAAAATAATTATGTATTAAATGGTAAAAGCACAAAAAGAATGCATCGGCCGTGAATCGAACCGGGGCTGCCCGCGTGACAGGCGAGCATTCTACCACTGAACCACCAATGCGATGAGCTGTGTTAATATTTGTTCTGCGCGCATGCGTAGTTCAAGCACAAGTTCTATCTCTCTTACTCTCATGCAAAGAATCCCATTTCGTTACGTGACGATTTCTACTAATTCCCACTACCTGTAATATGCGTTAAGGTTAACAGTAATATGAAAAAATCCAAAATTAGGTCAACTTTGATTTTATTTTACTATTTTTTAAAAGAATAATCCATCGTACAGGGTGAATGATTTAAATTCTTTAACATAACTGCGTAAACATCGGAAGGAACATTGATGGATTAAATACTGCCTTTTTAATTTGATTGGTCAAATGATGTAATAATTAATAAATAATTTATTATCGGTTATCGCCAGTTTTTCTTAATATCACTAAAAACATCGGTATGGTTCTTTCAGTGTTCAGTTCGTTTGAACTTCTGACCTGTTTATTATCGTTTTCTATGTCTGAATGCGTTTTAAAATTTTAAAAGTTATTATTTTGAAAGAATTTATCTTTAGTAAAAACATTTTAAACATCTTACATTTTTCTCGGTCATGATAATACATCAAGTAAGAACTATTTTTTTATGAAGTTCATTTTTACAGAGCACCGATGAAGAATCTAATAAAATGCGAAACGCTGGCAAAAAGATATAGTTTTTTTTTTCAACTCTTTATTGATCCAAGTCCCAACTTTGTGTAACGAAAAAATTTTACAGCTACTTTTAAAAAACTAATATTCAAAAAACTAATAAAATTTTATGTTATTAAAAATAATTTACGACTCATCAGACCAATCATATTATACGGTTACTAGCTGACCCGGCAAACGTTGTTTTGCCATATGAATTATTTCTAGGGAATTTCTAGTGTAGAAAAAAAATAACTAACTTATTGTAAGTGTGTAAGGATGTGGTATATGAGTGAAAGAGGCATGGAGCGCTGTGAGCAATGAGCTTATATAAAAATCACAAAACACCAAACATTTATTCTATTTATTATGATTTATTCCTTAAAATGATATATATATATATATATATATATATATATATATATATATATATATATATATATATATATATCATTAATAATTAATTACGACAGTAACACTAACAAACATTATCAATCTCTTAATGCTATAGCGTGAACAATATTTTTTGTTAGCCCATCTAAAAATTTATGTGGTTCGTTTGGCATGGGCAGCAATGAGCCCATTTTATGATAAACTTGGCCTCTGATTTTGAATGTAGAATTGTATTGTTGACCATTTGCATTAGTATTTGGAACTATTTCTGTTGCTCCGAACGATGTCATTTGAAAGCATGAATTGAATGTTCGAATTGACTTCAGGAACACATTCGAATCTGGATCCGTGCCGATAAGTAAACCATTCAGTGGTTCAGGTGGTGTTTCAATTTCAGGTAATTGCACCTTTCCTGACGCACAACACATCCTGGCTGGCTCATTTTTGAATTTGAAAATCGGGCTCATACTGGAATGCTCGACGCAGGAATGAATCAGATGTAAATGCTCGATGTACCTGTTGGCGTTGTTGGTCATTTATTCTGCGTCTATTGACTGTGAAACGGCGTGATTGTCGTTGTTCTAATCTTATTACTTCATTGCGTTCAGCTCGTGTATTTTCTGATTGTTCTTGACGCAATTGCGCCATGCTCACACGCGCATCAGTATTTTGTTGCTGGATTTGTTCTTCGGATCTTTGGGCTCTTCTATTTCGCATGCTTCTAGATCTACTTGTATTACGGCTCAAGTTAGCCCCTTTGCGTTTTTGTATTAGACAGTTTTACGAAAGCGAAAAATTTTATTTTGTCAATTATATTAAATATAATGTTAGAAATGGTGAAAAAAAAATTCTGTGGAAGTTAGAGCTCTTATAAGTGAACACAAAAAAAAAATTTCCCAATTGTAATAAAAATCTTTCACCGAATTTTGTTTTAACCATTTCCAACAACATTTTCGATATAAATTAAATAAAAAAAAATATGGATAAATAAAAATAAAAAAAAAATTATTGATTTTATAATAAATGTATAAGAATAATTTATACTTACAACACAATAGCCGTTGTTGGCAGGAGCTCGTAACACGTGTTGAGTACTTTTTAGGTTATGTTAATCACTTAATTGACTAAACGTATGAACTACACTCAACATTAATAATTATTGATAAAATAGGAATAAATAATTATAGTCCAGCAAATTAATAATAAATTTAATTGAGAATATAGTTAATATGAGAGTTACACTGAGATAGTAAAATGATAATTGTAAACGTTACTACTACGCTTGATGCATGAACAATAATAATGGCTGAAAACTCTGGAGGGAGTGAGAGAAGGCTTATAGAAACAGGAGACCGGTTTCGGTCTCTTCTCTACTCCGTGCTGTTTACTGGAAAGTGACACCGGTATAGTCTGGCAAATGAGTGTTGATCCAGAAAAAGCGCGGAAAATTTAAAAAATCTAGCACTGGTAACACTAATTATAGCAGGAATAAACTGTCTTGATACTAATGTTACCATGTAATAAGTTTCAATTAAATGTTAGGCTCAACTGGTGGGGATAACTTACCAAGTGATAATTGATCAGTTATCGAGCGGGATGAATAATGATTAAATTACTAAAATGACTTAAAAAATAAGGGTTGGAGATAGAGGGGTTAAAATTTAGGGTTGTATGTATTTTTTAATGGCACATTATAAAAAAAATAAAAATTTAAAATTTCGTCCAAAAAATAAAAATAAAATGTTAGGGGTGGACCACTCTTATCACTTGGGGGTATGAAAAATAGATAGTAGCCGATTCTCAGACCTACTGAATATGCATATAAAATTTGATAAAAATCGGTCAAGCCGTTTCGGAGGAGTATGGTAACTAACATTGTGACACGAGAATTTTATATATAAGATGAGTGCTGGCCATTAAACGGCTGAAGATAGCTGAAGATAGACTGTTAATATTTGAAAGAAAAATACCCCGAAAAATGTTTGGACCAATTAGAGAAAATAGAGAATTCTGTTTAATCTACAGAAAATACAGACGACCGGTTTGTAACTTCTTGATTTTTCGATTGAATTAATTTTGAGGGAATTGAGAAATCAGTTCACCGACCTACCCACCCTCTTTTATATAACCAGATTAACTAAAAATTGAAAGCTAAACCTCTTTAGGGCGACATGTGATTTTTCAAGTCGGTAGAGGTCGACCTCGGAGAACATATCTCGATCAGATCAACATTGTTTTGAAGAAAGGCCAGGTCAAGAGCAGCAACAACCGACGAGCATGCATGAGAGCACTGATGAAACAAGAGGAAGCAAAAGATGTGTGTAAGAACCATAGCAAGTGGAATGAAGTGGTCTCTGCCTACCCCTATGGGAAAAAGGTGTGACTTTATGTATGTATGTATGTTAAAATAAATTATTTACAATTCCTGAAAAAAAGACAGTTATTAAAATTCAAAAATGAATGAAATTAAAAATAACAAGATCGAATCAAGTCCGAAAGGCAAAGAAAGAAAAATATCCAATGGTGAAAATCCAAAAACTGAATGGCGGAAATTATTCCCACCAGCAAAAAATCCAACGTGCCAAGTATCGAAAATTCTGCGCTTGGGCAGCTAAAATCTAACGTTAAACAGCGAAACCTCATATACTTGATTACTAAAAATTCAACGGCGATAATCCAACGTACGGCGAAAATATTATGTCCTAAAAGATTGTGTTTAATCGGTGACGATTCAAAATATCCGTGATCGACAAAAGAAAATGATAATTCCGTCCAGACAGAAAAATAGTGAGCCGTCCATCAAGGATAAGTCCATAGAAAAAGTACAAGCCATCAAAAACATAACTCGTAAAAAAACCAAGTCTCGCAACTCAGTTCTTCTACCGTAATAAGTTGTGAGATCCATGTAATATCAAGTCGGTTAATTTATTCAGTCCCTACTAAAGGTCCTTCTGTCTTAAGTTATTACGTAATTAGATAACCTAACAACATCCATATAAATTTTAAAAATCTTTTATGTTTTAAATTAATATATTGATTTGGCAATCGCACTAAACAATCTAATTTAATATAATATGTATTAATTGTGAGATACATTGTGTTTTCATGTGATGGCCAAGTTAAACTATTTATTTAAAACATAAAAGATTTTTAATATTGATAGGGTTACTATAAGATGTTGTTAGGTTAGCTAATTACATAATAACTCAAGACAGAAGGACCCTTAAGAAGGGACTGAATAAATTAACCGACTTGGTATTACATGGACTTGGTTTTTTTTACAAGTTATTTTTTTGATGGCATCTAATTTTTTTTGTAGATAGTCCTTATACATATACAGACACTAATTCATTTACTGCAAATGTAACTTTGTAATCCTATATTTTTAATAGGATTACAAAGTTATTTATGCAGTTGGTATATCTAGAAAACTGTACCGAAATTGCAAAATATTATAGTTTTTCCTTGATTTATACCCTAATTTATACCCTAAACACTAGGTTAGGTTAGGTTAGGTATCATGTGAGTGGGGCGTGGTCGCCCTTCCACCGCGATCCTTTGTAGGTCTATTGTGGCTTACCCCTAGAGGTTAAAGTTCACCGCACAATCCAGCTTTTCTCACGGTTGTATAGGGTGAGATTTTTTCGAAATCGGTAGGTTTTAGGCTGGTTTAACCAAATATGTTGAACCTTATTCTTCCCAGGTCGGGGCATGAACATAGTATATGTTTAGCAGTTTCGTCTTCCACACAGCAAAACCGACAGTCCGTTTGTGGGTCCAGACATTTTCTTCCGAGATGGTATCTTAGACGACAGTGTTCTGCAAGCAGTCCCGTTAGAATTCGCAGGTCATTTCTGCTCCATTCTAGGATCTGTTTAGTTGTGTTTCTCGAGGGTTTAGGTTGAAACGCCATCGAGTGAGTTAACCCTACGTATTTTCAGTCTTCTGTCATTAAGGAATGTGCATAGTGTGTGTGTGTAGTTTTCATGAAATTTCCTGGATTTCAGACCGAGTAGGTTGATAAGGAAGGTTATAGAGAGGCGGCTGTCTTGGATCATTTTTTTGTTTGGTTATTGATACTAAACACACCAAACCAAATCAGTAGTTCATAAATGGCAAAAACACTCTTGTCGCTCATGTATTAGTTCGTTTTCTGATGAAAAAAAATTTACGACTTCCTCATTATTTTTTTCATAGTTTAACCTTGTTAAAGTATTATATATGTACTTTGATTAATTTTATTGATCTTATTTGATTAATTTAACATTTAAAATGTATTAATTAGCCATCTAAGAGATTGTTACCTGCACCCAAACTAGCTGTGTCCTTATTCTCGTATTTTATATTTAGTCAATGGTAAAAATTAGATGAATATTTACGAAAATATTAAACCGAAGGTCCCCTTCGAAAGAGTTATTTTAAATGAATATTTTCCAGCAAGGTCTAGGTTATTTTCATGCCGGTGACCGAAGCTGAAGAGCTCAAAAACCGATGTATTGTATGAATCAGTTTGTATGATAATAACGACATACTTTTTACAACTTTCCTAATAAGGATCGCAAATTTACATATATTTTTTTTAAACGAAACACAAAATATTTTATGAATAACAGGTCAATCGACGTCACTTCGATGAAATGTTGAATTGTGCTTCCTAAAATTCGTTTAAAAGTTTGAGGAGAAAGTTGTAATTAATAAATTTTTTGTTGGTGTGCAAGATATGAACATTTTTAAGCAAGCAATTCTCTTTTAATCTTGACTATATTTAAAATAAATATTGTACCATTGAAAAAACGGTAGTATAAACTTTTTAAAACAATGATTCTTTTTCGTATCTTAAAATTTATTTAAAACTAGCTGCAAGTACCCGCTTCCCTGGATTTTTTTTGGCTCATTCATCTATTCTTTTATTTTTAAGACAGTTATTTTATATAGATTATTCTGATTTTTAAAAACCAGCAAATTTTACTGCATTATATCTATACAATATACATATAGGTATACGTGGGTCGACTATATATCAGAAAACAACTACTGTCCTGACAATTTGCCTCGACGAACATTAAATTATATCTGATGGATAATCGTGCATAATCCCATTTCGGGTGCTTGTTAAGTAAAAGAAAGAATTATTACATTTATCTACTCGATGGAACGGTTTCGGGGTGTTGCCCCTCATCAGCAAAGGGTAAGTCTTTTAAACTCGCGTTTACACTTCTATATAATTCAATGTTCGTCGAGGCGTATTGTCAGGAAAGTAGTTGTTTTATGATATATACCTATACCTATAGGTAGTAACTTTCCGAAGATTCTATATGATTTAAGATCATTTTAGGTTTCTTATTATTTAAAGATATATACTTATTAATTTAAAAAACATGTTCCACAATAAATTATTAATTTAAAAAGAAATAAAAGAGAATAGGTTGTTAGGGTGAAAAATTAGGGTAAGAAAGGAAAATGTGTGTGAGAATTCTTGGATATTTCAGGACATTGTTGAAATGTCTTAAAAATGATGGGACTTTTTAGACGAAACTGAAACTTTTATAGTAAAGTCGTCATTTTGGAAGTGAACCACATTTAACCCCTTATATATTCCACACCCTTAAAGCTATCAACGCGCAACCACCGTAGTGCACGATGGGATACTTGGGGCTACTACTACACTTAAACATAATTTGTTTTCGTTGAGTGTAGTTTTGCCTGCAGAGTTAAATATTGGGATAAATAATTATTTTTTTTTTAATATTTTCAATCTATAGACACGCTTCTGACCAAAACAACATAATATGTTTTTTAAAATTCATCAATTTTCTAGATACAATTTACAATTTAATGTCTTAACAATTATTGAGACACTCATCGATTTTTCAGATTTTAAAAACCTTTTATCTGTTATATTCATCTAAATCCTTCAAACCGTATTTAAGAAACCATTTTGCCATTCACCCGGAGTTCTGGAATACTGAGTTTTGGCCATCTGCAATGCTTCAATGGATGAAGAATTTCATTAACTTTGATTGAACAGAACTGCATGAATGAGAAGCACAAAAGTTTAAGCAAAAGCCAAGATCCACAAAGATTTGGCTCGTAATATTGTAAAGGATAATATTTTTGTAGTTTTACCTCTTCATTTTGGGTTATACACTCCTGTCATCTCTTAAAATACTGAAATTTATTTGAGAGATATATACTTTAGCTTACGTAAACTATGCTCTGTTTTTACATTTTATGCTACAAGAGTCAGCTTAACTTTTTTAAATATTTTATGCAGTGTTTTATTGTTAAACAAGGATCAGTATAAGTGTAATAACCAGAATCTGAACATATTTTAATCATTTGTTATTAATGATAAACATTTTGGTAATTAATTTACAAGCATTTTTAGTCTCCTATGATATCAGACAATAAATACTTAATAATAATTGGATTTTGGAGAAAGTGGTCTGTAATAAATAAGGGTCAATCAGTATTATACTCGTCACATCGATGGAGAAAGTTCTTCAAATATTGATGTGTGACAAAAAAATACTTTTTTTAAAAATAATTAATTTGCCAATTCGATAAGAATGTTGTAGGTATAATATTTTATGATTCGTCACAAAAAATTTAAATTGGCAAATTTATTAATTAATAAAATATTTTATTAATATTCCTTTGCATTTTTATTTCTATTTTAAATATTTATAAACATTATAATTATTAGATAAAAAATTATTTGTGAAAACTTGATTCATTATCCTTGCAGAATATAATCAAATTCCTAAATAAAAATCTGTAATATATTACGTTTATATCAGATAATAACATCACATCAATTTTTTATCAAAAACGGATAATACAGTAAATGTAACTGTTTGAAATTTGGAATAATAAATATATATTTTCTAACAAAAATCATAAGAACACATCTTTAACAAATTACCAATTATAAAATAAATCAATTATGCATCAACCAAAATGAAACAATAACAATTAGAGGGCAAGTAGTGTCAAAGATAAAGAAAGCAATTTATAGCCAATCAAATTGATCCGTTTTAAACAAACAAGTACTGTCGTTTTATAATGAAATACCCCAGATATCCTGAAAATTCCGCACCGACATTCTTAAGCTGATCAGAAGCTTGTTAAAAGAAAATTGGAATGATTTTGGTCGAAAAAAATATTTTAGTAAAAGAAGACGTAACCCCTTTTTGATAGAAGCCGGTGATGAAACTTACTTTATGATGAAAGTTGCATTGATAGTAGGGCTTGTGAGTACCTGGAGGTGTAGACAAATCTAAACCTACAAAATGTTAAAGATAAAGAGCAATGCATATTATTATTCCATTTACGAAAACAAAGAAACCACAAGATTTTTATTGTGTAACATCTTTGCTCTCGCTTTCTTGCATGTGTAACATCATTCCTCTCGCTGACTCGCAATTTGTGGGAGTGATTTCGGAAATGTGTAACAGAAGTCGCGGAAGCACGCGCTATTTGATTTGACGAATGAGCGCGCGGTTAGAGTTGGCCGTCAGATAGACCTCAATCAATTTTCCGAGAGTGTTGTGTATTAAGTTTGCTGTTATATGCGTAAACTACATAAATAAATATTTACTGTTAATAATAAGTCTTGATAAAGTGCAGATCATTGATAAAAAATTCAAGTAAGTAATAATAAATAATTATTCGAATAAAATATTTTAGTATTAAGCTTTTTTAAATTTTGAGGTTGATTTCTTTCACTGTCAGTGTCAATTAAATAAAATACAATTTTCATTTAAAAGAATTGTTATAAAAAATCATTTTAAATAATAATTGAATTATTTATAATGGCACTAAGTGTTATTATGACATCCAAATAAGAATGCTTAATGAGTCATAATGACACTGTTATAGAGCAATAGTATATTTCATTAGGAGTCGAGGAAATAGGCTTTTTCCGCACACGCGACAAGTCGTGCAAGCACGGAAAACGCATTTATGGACGTGTAATGAACGATACTTTTCATTATATCTACCTGAAAATCGTTAAGATATTATCACTAAAAATATCAAAAAATTGTCAAAAAACAAGCGTTATTTACACCGTTGCTGAAAAAATAAACAAAAAAATTATTTTATTTTGACATGCAAGTGGAGCACGGAAAAAGCCCACTTTCAGTGCGCTAAATAGGCATGTAAATATAGTGTTTAATAAACCGGCAGAGACTATATAGCTATCAATGTCATAAAAATATTGATTGAGCAGAAACATTTTTATCACAGATTTAAATCTTTTGAATTCCAATATTTTGACAGAGTTATCAAGGATGTTATAGATATTGAGGTTCCAGGAATTTTTGCAGCAAACAAGTAATCTACGAGGGCAGTTTGATAAGTCAGTGACTTTTTGAATTTCCCGCGCAGTTACTCCAATTATCATATTTTGAGTTTTATTTTCATTCAATTTGAGTTTATTTTGAACAAACCTCTTTTTGGAGCAACAAACACTCTAAGATTTATCTTCGGTAAGATTAATATAAGATTTACCAGAGCATATAAGGGTTGTATCATCAGCGAATAAAATACGCTTATTAGGTGCAATGTATAGGCACAAGTCGTTAATGTACACGATAAAAAAGAAAGGTACGAGAACTGAACCCTGTGGTACACCATGATCAATTTTTTTAATCGGACTTTAAATCGTTCAACTCCACACATTGAAATCTATTTAAGAGGTAAGAACGAAGCAGATCTAAGGTGGGGCCTCTTATTTCATAGTAGCTTAATTTTTCAATCAGAAAGTAATATATAGATCGATAATACTAGAATAAACTCAGATGTGTTGTAGAAAGAACGTGTTTACAATTGTAAAGTGAATTAGTAGAATTTCATTATAAAACCTCGGTTTTTTTTTTTTATGAAAATAGTCGCAAAAAGAGTAGACCTATCGTGTGGGCCGCGGACGGCCCGCACTGCGACTATTAGAAGGGGAAGGGATTATAGAAAGGAAATGATTGTGGACACGCTTTTTAAAAAGTTGCAGGTCATAGTTCTCTGGAAAAACTGATTTTGGAAGCTTATTCCATTCCGTAGCAGCCCTGTAAAAGAAGGATTCTTGATGAAGATTGGTCCTTGTAGTGTCAATCTTGAGAGTAAATGGGTGAGACTGATCAGCGTGCCGAGTTCTTCGGCCGAATGTGGCCAATGGTGGTACAAGAGTTTTTATTTCTCTGGAGCATCTGCATGGAAATATCTCTAGAGCAATGACTGGTCTGCAACTCTTCTTCTATGTTCTAGAGGGTGAAGGGTATCTGTGAGAGTTGAGCTGTTTATCAAACGAATGGCTCTTTTCTGAATGGAATCTAGAAGACGAAGAGAATGCAATGCGAGCAATACTCCAGTAGAGGTCGGATTTGAGCCTTGTACGTCGTCAACAGTTGATCAGGAGTAAAAAACTTTCTAGCTTTCCACAGAAAACCTAGCCTCTGGCTTGCCGACTTTGCGATGTTAGCAACATGGTCATGCCAAGACATATTATTGGACACCGTGACTCCCAAAATCGAGATGGAGGGACTTGGCTCAAGTGTATTTCCGGACATTGTGATGGGATGATTTGAGGAATTCACTTTCTTGGAAAACGTGGCACTTTGTGTTTTTTGGGCGTTGAACTGAACAAGATTGTTGGTTCCCCACTCGACGATTGCTTCAAGATCTCTATTGATGGAATCAACCTTTTCCTGCCCAAGTCTATTTGTATCATTCACCGAAAGTGATCGATAGGATGTGAAAGTTGAGACAAGTGTGCTATCGTCTGCGAAACTGTAAATGGGGTTCGTGTTGGTTTTCAAGAGGTCGTTGATGTGTAAAAGAAATGTTACTACATTATATAAAAGAGGATATGTATGTCTGTATATTTCAACATAACTCTGGAACGCCTGGTGCCATTTCAACCAAACTTTGTGCATAAAACAGCTCACTACGAAATGGGTGGGAAGAGGAATAAATATAAAACCGTCAAATACGGCCTATATCAGTGTCGAATTCATAGTCAACGAGGTCGCTGAGTTTGATAGTGACATTCCCACTCATGTCCGATTCCGGCATTCTAGAATGTTCCACCAGGGTTTAAGGACCTTCCAGAAACGCCGGGTAAAACAGCTAGTGCTAAATAAAATATTATTGTATAGATATGTTGGTACATTTTAATACATTTGAAAACATTTTAAGGAAAAGGATCTTGCATTCATAAAATCAGTTGTTGAGCTGTGTTATTATAACTTGTATTAATAATAAATCTGTCAATTTTTTAAACGCGTCTACACTTAAAAATAAAAATTAATAAGGAAGGAGCACGCCTCAAATTTCCCGCTACTCCTACGATAGACTATGTGATACTAAGTTAAATAAAAAATGTGACTCATGTAAATATCAATAAAAAAAAATGATTGACCAAATAGTTTTCGACTACAATAACAATTGTATAATACAAGACAGGTTTGTCTCACATTTATTTAATAAAACGTTTGCTAGTGAATAATGGCCACATAATTGGATACGTTTCCTGCATCTAGAACCACTCTGATACCAAGTTTATTCAACTCATTTATTTAGTCACCCTTTTTGTTACAAATATTTTTTGATACACTTGATCGACACAATGAGTTTTTTAATTGTTGCAAAAATTGGACTGCTGCAGAGTATCCAAATATTTAAAAATTAGGTCGAATTTGTTATTTCTCACTCCCCAATTTTTTTTGTGCAATGTGACGAGAGTGTTTATTTATTAATACATAACTTGAAAAGTAGACGTTTACCTCAAAACATTAATTTCATCTAAAAGTAATTTAAACGATAAGACGACGAGCTTGTTTGAGTCTACCAGCTTGAGGTCTTATTTTAACATGGCACAATTATAAGTAATACTTCTTCTTGAAGTGCCTTCTTCATTCAATGAAGATCGGCAACAATTCTGGCAATTTCGTCTCTGTCTTGGGATCTTTTTAGCAGGGAGTTTGAGTTTAAGCCTGTCCAATCCCTTATGTTTTTCAGCCAAGAGCACTGTCTACGTCCAGGAACACGTTTTCCCTCAATCTTGCCCTCCATAATCAGTTGCAGGAATCTGTATTTGTCCTGTCTCATGACATGGCCAAGGTAAGCAGTCTTTCGCTTTTTTATGGTCTCGAGGATTGTTCGGTCCTTGTTCATCCTATGTAAGACCTTTTGATTGGTGGTATGATCGGTCCATAGAATACGCAGCATTCTGCGGTACACCCACATCTCAAATTCTTCCAGTTTGTTAATGCTGCTGACTTTTAGAGTCCAGGCCTCGACTCCATACAGTAACGTGGAATAAAGATAACATCTAACGAAGTTAAATCTTATGCTTAAATTGAGTGTTCTGTCAGTTAATAGATTCCGCATTTTAATAAAGTAAGCTCTCGCTTGCTCTATGCGGAATCCTATTTCTATCTCAGGATCCAGGTCCTCGCTGATCCAACTTCCCAGAACTTAAACAACTTAAACTTTGTGACCTGCTCTATTGGTGATCCGTATATATTTATGTCCAAATGGTTGTTCGGGTTGCGACTTATTTGCCTGATCTTCGTTTTTGAGAATATTAATCTTTAGTCCCATTTCGTCGCCGGAAACCGATATGCTGTCGATTAGGCGTTGCAGCCCTTCAGGACTGCCTACGATTATCACTGTATCATCGGCATATCTTAGATTGTTTATGAGTTTCCCATTGACTTTCAGACCGTCCTCCGCCTCGTCCAGAGCGTTTTGGAAAATGATTTCTGAATACATATTTAAGAGCATGGGACTAAGTACACCCCTGACTCCACACCTTATAGGTACAGTGCTTGTGTCGTTGTTTTCCAGTTTAACGTCAGATTCACCCCCGCCCTACTGTAGATTAGGTATCAAGTCATACCTCATTTAAAAGGTCTGGTAAATCTTTATTTAATCGTAATGTTTTGCCTTTGATACCAGCCTTCCATTGTTATTTAATCGTTGTTTATAATTGGCTCGCTTTAAACTTTTATAATCCCCCGTATTATGTTATCGACAGACATACTCTTTAAAGAATATTTTTAGAAATTCACAAATAGAGTAAAAAGACAAGTGTTAACCAGAAATAACTGTTAATACGGGGCATACGAAAGAGAGCCAATTTTAAACAACGAATAAATTACAATGCAAGAAAGGCAAAACAATATGATTATTAAAAATGTACCAGAACTTTTAAATGAGGTATAACTTGATACCTAACGCCATTCGTGTTTCGTCCTTTCCTTCTAATATGTCGCATTTCTGAAATATTAAGGGGGGGTCTTTTTCAAATGAATACAGTGTATATATTTTATTCAGTGCGAGCGTTTTTGTTTATTTTTTGAAAAATATTTACCCTCCATTAAGAGTTTACCGCATCCCCCCACAAAATTTGATACAGGGTCCGTCTAAGGCCACTCATTTTATCTGTTTTATGTTTAAATAATTTGATCATTTTATTTTACATTAGATGTGTTTTACCAAGAGAAGTATAAATGTAAATTTGTGAATTATGCTTAATTATTATTCCCTGCTGGTAATGCTGCTCTACATTCACAAAAGGTAACTAAACGTGCAATGCCAATTTGAAAGTCAACTTTTTATGTGTACATTTCTGCAAGAACAATCTTATTATTTAGTCGATTGTAGGATTAGATATAAAAAATATAGGTACTATTAAATAAAACCAAAATATAAAAATACCAATTTTTTAAAGAACATAAATTGTTTTAACCTTCACCGACAAACGTTTAGCCAAAAGATAATTTATTTTGTTGACAAAATTGCAATTATTGCCCCTTTTTACCTTGATTATTACCTAAATAGAAATAAATTGGTAATTATCTTATTAAAGCAAAGTTAGAAGAAACATTGGGACTAAATGCTTGTTGAAAATCATTAGTATCCTTATTTTCTTTCCCTAGTTGGTGTAAGAAAGAGGCTCATTGAAGGTCAATGCAAACGATATTTTCATCGCATATATTAATGGTGTGCAAGGCTGTTATCGTACCGCTTTACAAGGGAAAAGGTTCGCAGTAGTACTGTAAGAACTACCGAGGTATTAGTTTGCTTAGGATAGTCGGCAAACTGTATGGAAAGATATTGATTCAAAGAGTGACGAATGAAACTGAGAAGACGATATGGGATGTGCAACCAGAATTTAGAAGAGAAAGGAGATGTTTGGATCAGGTCCTTTCATTAAGAGGTGTAGTCGAAAAATTCTTGGATAAAAGTCAGGTCAATTGCGCTTTTATAGACTTGAAAAGGGCCTATGACAGAGTGGTGAGGAGTAAATTGTGGTCGACATTAGCTAAGTATGGGGTGAGCGGTAGTTTAATACGAGCACTGGAATCACTTAACGATGATTCCACTGCTTGTGTCAGGATAACCGGAGCTTACACGGACTGGTTTAACATTGAAAAGGGTGTGAGATAGGGCTACACCATGGCTGTTTGACTTATACATAGACGATTGAAAATGAACGATTTGATCGTCAAATGCCTTCTTTACGCCGATGATCAAGTCATATTAGCATCATTTGAAGAGGAGTTGCAGGCGATGGTTAATGTTATACATAATGCCATGAAAATCAAATGGATAAAAATAAATGTAAGCAATCCAAAAGTAATGGCTTTGAAAGAAAAGAAGCATGACAAACTGTGAAGTTCTGATTAAGGGAGAAAGAATGAAACAAATAAATGATTTTGTATACCTGGGTTCAAAGTTTACGAGAGCTGGAAAGTATGTCAGTGACATTGAGCGAAGGGTGTTGGCAGGAAAAAAAATGAATGGGGCACTGTAAAGCTTTATAAACACGCAGAAAGTGTCAAAAAAGGCACGTCTGGCTATGCATAGAGGAGTGTTGGTTCCTACACTTAGGTATGTAGTGAATGTTGGGTTTGGCAGAAAAAGCATAAAAATAGGATTAATGCTGCGGAGATTAATAGTCTGAGAAGTATAGCCGGAGTGACTCGGTTGGATAAAGTAAAAAATAGTAAGATAAGAGAGCACTGCGGTGTAAAAGAAGATGTGGTTGCAAAGATAGATAAAGGAATGCTTAGATGGTTTGGACATTTAGAAAGGATGGATAAAGGAATATTGACGAAACAAATTTATAAGGCGAGTGTGAATGGACAAGTCGGTAGAGGTGTACCTCGGAGAACATATCTCGATCAGATCAACATTGTTTTGAAGAAAGGCCAGGTCAAGAGTACCAACAACCAACGAGCATGCATGAGAGCCCTGATGAAAGTGAGGAAACAAAAGATGTGTGTAAGAACCGTAGCAAGTTGAAGAAAGTGGTATTTGCCTACCCCTACGGGAAAAAGGCTATACTTCTCAGACTACTTATCTCTGCAGCATTAATCCTATTTTCATGCTTCTTCTGCCAAACCCAACATTTACTACCATACAAAAGTGTAGGAACCAATACTCCTCTGTTCACAGCCAGACGTGCCTTTTTTGACACTTTCTGGCTGTTCATTAAGCTATCCAGTGCCTCATTTATTTTTTTTTCCTGCCAACACCCTTCGCTCAATGTCACTGTCACACAGTTTGTTATGCTTTCTTCTGTTTCAAAAACAATTACTTTCGTTTTGCTTACATTTATTTTCATTCCTTTTGTTTTAAGGGCATCATGCATAAGATTAACCATCTTTAGAATCACAGACTCAAACGTGTGTTTTAATGTGGATAAACTTTAAAAACTTATAAATGTTTCGTAATCCAGGACGGTTAGCATCGCAGGTTGATTTCTGATGATAAATGCCAACAAATAAAAATTTTTGCAGAAATTTAGTGACTTCTCCACGTAACCTACTTTAAAAATCGCTGCTGTAGAATGCTCAAATGTGCGATGCATCCTGAAAAGGTGATTTATGTCAAAATCTACATTTTGAATTTTTGGACACCCTGTATATGCAGGGTTATTTGTAAGTTAGTGTTAAAAGTACCCAAAGATTATTTTGACATGTCATTATACTTGAAACCCAAAAATTCGTCACAATATCAGAACTATACTGAATGTTAACGTATGTAGTTAATCTTCCTATTTTTGACCTCTGACCTCCATAAATACTATTTCAAATAAAAATTCTACTATACTTAATTGCTTTATTATATATAAAAAAAATTTTAAATTTTTTTTATTTTATTAACAGAAGAAGCTCTCTTATTTCAATAAAATGATTACTTTTAACCATTGTGTCATTATTTATTTTTGTATTTTATAAAACGGAACAAGTATTTTTTGCATTCTTTCATCCTACGCACAATAATTAAATTTACAAATTCGGTTAAAGTGTGGAACTGGTTGGTGCGTGCCAATTTAAAAATATTTTTTAATGCTAATAAGTTGGAGGTGTTTAACAATAATACAAAACTGTATTTTGCTCTACATATCCCCATTGTGGCATATTAAAAATAATAATTTGTGTTTGGTACATTTTGAATTATTTCCAATATTCAAGAATAATCAATTCGTTGCAAACATTCAGGAGTTTATATTAATTCTGTACAAAATGTTGAGCAAGTAAAAAAACACACTCAGACGAAGATTAATAACTTGTTAAAGGGATAAAGAATCGAGCTGAGTGTTATCAAATCAGTCCATGTTAACTTTACCAACCAGTCAGAATAAACGATACTCAGTAGTAACTTCGAAAATAGATTGCTCCGTCACTAAAAAGACATATATGGATCAAACATTTTGAATTAATGATTGTGTAAGGTTAAAGCGAAGTTCCTAAATAAAGGGGTTAAATTAGAAATAATTAAGAATATGCCAGCCAATGGTGTAAAAGTTAGGGGAAAACTACACTTGGATCCAGCAAAAAACTATTTTTTGTCCCTATTTAATTATTTGACGGTCAAATGCCTCCTTTACGCCGATAATCAGGTCATATTAGCATCATCTGAGAAAAAATTGCAGGCGATGGTAAATATTATGCATGATACCTTAAAAATTAAAGAGATAACAGTGAATATGACGAAAAAATGGTTTTTGAAAAAGAAAAAAGCATGACACACTGCGAGGTGCTAATTAGAGGAGAAAGAGTGGAACAAGTGAATGGGTTTGTAAAGTTTACGAGAGATAGAAAGTATGAATGTGATATTCAGCAAAGGGTGTTGACAGAAAAGCAAATAAATGGGACCCTGCATAACTTTTTAAGCAGCCATAACGTGTTAAAAAAGGCACGACTGGCATAGAGGAGTGCTGGTGAATGTAGGATTTGGCAGAAGCATAAAAGTAGGATCAATGCTGCGAAAATTATTCGTCTGATAAGTAGCTGGAGTGACTCTGATGGATAAAGTGAGGAATAGTGTTACAAGGGCACGCTGTGGCTTGAAAGAAAATGTAGTAACAAAGATAAATAAAGGAATTCTTAGATGGTTCGGACACGTAGAAAGAGTGAATGAAAGAAGATTGACGTTACAGATTGATAAGGCGAGTGTGAATGGACAAGTAGGTAAAGGTCGACCTAGGCAAACGTATCTCGATCAGATCGAAATTGTTTTAAAGAAAGGCTATGAAAGTGGGAGCTAAAGATATGTGCAAGAACTGTAGCAAGTGCCTATCCCTACGGGATGTATGTATTTAATGTAACCTTGCAGCTAAGTAAGAAGACATCATATCCAATGGTTTCTGGTTAAAACTGTTTATTTTTGACCAAGAACGCTTTGATTATTTATGTACTATCATGCCTTAACTTTAAAAATTATATGTTCTTGGTAGATTTAAGTGCTTAAAGTATTTTACAGCATTTGCTTGCATAAAAAAAATGTATAAAAATACGCATTATAATATCGTTCAATAAAGGACGAGAAGTAGAAACACAAATAAAAGACGTTTTGCTACCAAGGAAGTTAAAATAAATAAAAAAATGGCATCGAACTAATTTTTTTGTTGTATTTAATAAGAGTATGTAGAAATTAGTCACACACCTGAAAGGAAACGTCTGATGTACAGACGAATGTAGATCAGAAAATGGAGCAGTTCTGGGCATTTACAAGACAGCATCGGGCACATGTGATAAACCTGGGCCACTTTGCAATAGAATTTCAAACCAAAATCCTAGCAATTCTTACCTGTGCCTAAATCGTGTTGAAGAGTTTCTATAGAAGCAGGAGAATCTACATCTACCAGATACTTAAAACACTTATATCTTACCAATTCCATTTCAAACTAGTATTAGAGTACCATCATGCATAAAAAGGGCAACATTGCCGACCTGAAGAACTATAGACCAATTAGCCTGCTTTCTCATCTCTATAAATTGTTTACCAAAATTCTAACTAAGCGTCACACACCTGAAAGGAAACGTCTGATGTACAGACGAATGTAGATCAGAAAATGGAGCAGTTCTGGGCATTTACAAGACAGCATCGGGCACATGTGATAAACCTGGGCCACTTTGCAATAGAATTTCAAACCAAAATCCTAGCAATTCTTACCTGTGCCTAAATCGTGTTGAAGAGTTTCTATAGAAGCAGGAGAATCTACATCTACCAGATACTTAAAACACTTATATCTTACCAATTCCATTTCAAACTAGTATTAGAGTACCATCATGCATAAAAAGGGCAACATTGCCGACCTGAAGAACTATAGACCAATTAGCCTGCTTTCTCATCTCTATAAATTGTTTACCAAAATTCTAACTAAGCGTCTAACATCGAAATTGGACTTCTACCAGCCGTCAGAACAGGCAGGTTTCCGATCCGGATACGGAACAAATGACCATCTGCAAGTTATTAAGACATTGATCGAGAAGTCCGTTGAGTACAACAAGCCACTCGTGTTAATATTTGTGGACTACGAAAAGGCGTTTGATTCCATCAAGCACAGTGAGATGTTTAAAGCACTTGCCGACTGCCGAGTAGACCACAGATACTCTGCTATACTGCAACATATATACGAAAATGCAACAGCGAGCGTAAGACTCCATGAAGAGACAGAGAGATTCAGAGAGCAGCGCGGTGTACGACAAGGCGACACAATCTCCCCTAAACTATTTACCACTTTGTTGGAGTATATGTTCAAGAGTGTCGAGTTGGAGAATATGGGTATAAATATTAACGGTGAAAATTTCAGTCACCTTCGGTTCGCGGACGATATTGTACTGATTTCAGATAGCTTGGATAAGGCAGAGAAACTGCTTATGAGACTAACATCTGCTTCACATAAAGTTGGGCTTAAAATAAATCCATCGAAAACAAATTTCATGACAAATCTAGTCCCAAGCCGAAACTACTTAGTAGAAGGAAAAGAAATCTTCCAAGTTACATCCTACAGATATCTGGGCCATGATGTTACGATTGGCAGGGACAATCAAACCTGCGAAATCAAAAGAAGGATAGGGCTAACGTGGGCCGCCTATGGGAAGCTGAAACACATTTTTAAGTCCGAAACCCCCATATGCCTTAAGCGGAAGGTGTTTGATCAGTGTGTTCTGCCGGTTCTGACTTATGGTTCGGAGACCCTAACTCTAACACGAAAATCGGTAAATAAAGTAGGAGTGGCCCAGCGAGCCATGGAACGCTCCATGTTGGGAGTCACGCTGAGAGACAAGATTCCGAATGATCGGATACGTCAGAGAACAGGGGTTACCGATGCAATCCAGCGAATAACATATTTAAAGTGGAACTGGGCTGGACATGTCGCAAGAATGACCAACGAAAGATGGACCAAAAAGATCATAGAGTGGAGACCTAGGCAAGATGCGTTCAGGAACAGAGGTCGTCCGCCGACCCGGTGGACGGATGACATAAAAAGAGTAGCACCAAATTGGATCCAGGATGCCCAGGATCGAAATAAATGGAGATCGTTAACGGAGGCCTATGTTCAGCAGTGGACGAGACAGGCTGTTTGATGATGATGATGATGATGATTAGAGTACCACAGGAAACTGAGGAAACACAACAAGTTCTTAATTTAGGTACAGAAATACCAGGAAATACATTCCAACGAAGACAGGCTATCAACAGCCGATGGATGACAACAGCTGAAAAACCCACAGCCAACCTGTATTATTGCTTAAAATTTCTGCTCTGGAGCAAGTTGGAAGCTGGTTACGAAACAATCACCGCAAATACTAGACAAAACGCCAAGGTATGCAAAGCAAAATGATTCCTGCAGCATGGGTCTTTACAGGACACTGCTACATGAATTAACATTACAGGGTATGCAAAAAGCCCACTTTGTAGTTTGTGTAAAGAAAAGGGTTAGACTCGTCTTCACTGCCTTTTCAACTACAAAGAATTTTCTGTTTGCAGACAGGCAAGCACTTCGGGAAACCATAATTGGAACCTGTAATGCTTAGCAACACTCCTAAAATTTTTCGAAGATACAGGACTATCGCTCTGAGGGCCCACTTGTATAGTGGTACAATAAGCCTTGTTGGCCGCATTACATGAGGCTACTGACATTGATATCAACTCTTGAGGAAAAAGTTAAAAGACTTCATTGTCAACAAAACAAAAACTGTCGGGGTGGTGGATTTTTAAAACGTATTGTAATTTATAGTTAAATTAAGAGAGAGTCCGAAAATAACTTTTACTTATTTACACATTGTTTAAAAATTAGAAATAATCCCACACGTTCATGATTTATTTCTCGCTGGTAATTAAAAACTTTTCCTTAAATTCCGAACCATGAGAACTTCGTGGAGAGAATTATCGATGATGGATTTGGATTACTGTTATCATTTTTATTGTTATCTTCAGAGCTTGATTTGACCTAGATATTCATGATGAAATAAATTTTAAAATAATTTGAGAAAAATATGATTATAAGTATAAAATGCCACAACGTTATTTTTAGAAATTATATTTGAAACCTCTTTGAGACCAAAAAGTTTCATTATTTTATTTTGACAATTAAAAAGTTTTTGTAGTTTCCATAACGATCTAAAGTTTTTCTCTTGCTTATACCCTCGTTAAGTTGTTTACATACATACATATAGTCAAGCCTTTTTCCCGTAGCGGTAGGCAGAGACCTCTTCTTTCCACTCTTCTTACACACGTATTTCGCTTCTTCTACTTTTATCAATGCTTTCATTTATGCTTCATGCTTTTTTTGCCAAACCCAACATTTACTACCGTACATAAGTTTAGGGACCAGCACTTCTTCATGCACAGCCAGTCGTGCCTTTTTTCATAAAGTTATGCAGTGCCGCATTAATTTGTTTCCTTGTCAATACCCTATGCTAAATGTCATACTTTTCGTTTCTTGTAAACTTTGAACCCAAGTATACAAACTCATTCACTTGTACCACTCTGTCTCCCTCAACCAACAACTCGTATTTTGTTATGCTTTCTTCTCTTTCAAAAACCATTACTTTCGTTTTGGTTATATTTACTTTCATCCCTTTATGGGATGCATGCAAAATATTAATTATATCTCGAAACTTGGATTCAAATACTGGAAAACTCGATTTAATCAGGTCTCTTTTGTGTACAATGACAAACAAAACACATAGGAGAATGTTCATTTATCTTCATCGAACACCGAATGGATCTACTCTACCGTCCTGGCTCACATCACCTGGTCCAGTTTTGGTGAAAAAGCAAGTTGATGCAAGCAAATATGATCCATTAGTTGGAGAAGTTGACTTGATAGAATCAATATTATGAGAAGAAGAAGAAGAAGACTCTGAAGTGAGAGATAGTGTGATAAGGAAACGCTGTGGTGTGAAAAAAGAGAAACGGTAACATAGATAGATAAAGGAATGCATATACGGTTTGGACTCGTAGAGAGGATGGTAGCGTTGATGAAAGTAGAAGAAGCAAAAGACGTGTGTAATAACTGTAGCAAGTTGATAGTACTGGTCTTTACGGGAAAAGGTGAGACTGTATACATATATGTAGGATTTTTTTCTGAGCTATTAGTTTCAAATAATCCCTCTCTACGGCTCGGACAGCCAAAACCATCGTATGAAATTGTCTTGTTTTTTTCCTTGCCCCACAATATACCATTTCAGATCAAACTTTTTGTAACATCCTCCTTATCTTTGACGATTGAATGAGGTAATATTTCCTATTTTAAAGCACGCGGTCAAGGTTAGAAGCTTTTCCTCTCTTTATATTTGTTACTAGCTGACCCGGCAAACGTTATTTTGCCATATAAATAATTTCCTAGTAATTTCTAGTGTAGACAAAAAATAGCTTACTTATTGTAAGTATGTATGTATGTTAGAATGTGTATATTGTATGTATGTAAGAATGTGGTATATGCGTGAAATAAGCATGGAGCGCTGTGAACGATGAGGGAATATAAAAATAACAAAAGGCAAACATTATTTTTAAGTTATTATAATTTATTCCTTAAAATTATATATCATTAATTAAACAATTACGACAGTAACACTATTAAACAATATCAATCTCTTAACGCTATAGCGTGAACAATATTTTTTGTTAGTCCATCTTTAGCTAACACAAACAAACTGGATGGTTTACCCACTCGAGAGAATGCCACGTATAATTGTCCGTGTGAAAAACATGGTGTTCTCAAATCTATCAATCTTTTTTTTAACTAATCGTGCAAAATACAGTCAAAATTGATAATTTAATTATTATTGATAAAATAGGAATGATTAAAAGTTAATATGAGAGTTACACTGAGAGAGCAAAATAATAATTGTCAACGTTACTACTACACTTGATGCATAAACAATAATGATGGCCGACAACTGTGTAGGGAGTGAGAAAGAAAGGAGACCGGCTTCGTTCTCATCCCTACTCCGTGCTGTTTACTGGGTCAGAAGTGACACCTGTAGACATCTGGCGGGGATAACTAATTAAATGACGATTGATCAGTTTTCGACCGGAGAGGAAAAATGATTAAATTACTAAAATGGCTATTAAAAAATAAGGGTTGATCGTAGTAGGGTGAAAATTAAGGATTGTATGTATTTTTGTATGTTGTATCATAAAAAAATAGAAATTAAAAATTTTGTCTAAAAAATAAAAAAAAAAATTTAGGGGTGGACTACCCCTAACATTTAGGGGGATGAAAAATAGATGTTGGCCGATTCTCATAGATACCGGATAAGCACAAAAAATTTCATCAAAATCGGTCAAGCCGTTTCGGAGGAGTATGGCAACGAAAACTGTGACACGAGAATTTTATATATTAGATTGATTCTGCGTGGTGGTTCATTTCTATTTAAGATTTTTTTCCCGCTATATTATAAAGTAGGTAAGCATTTAGTGGTTTTTCGATTTTAATCATTATATTGTTACCATCCGGCCCTGTTTATTTATCGGCATCCGAGCATCGACCACAACGAGGGTGCATATTAATGAGCCCTTTGTCGGTTTCCGCCTTCATCTAATAAACTCTCGCCGCGCCTAAAGACTTCCAGATGGTTCTATAATTTCGCGAAATGGTCTGGAATTATGATTGAGAAATATAAAAAGGACAGCGGTCGTAACAAAGGACAGTTTTTTTAAAAAGTGTCTATAAGTAATGAAATTTAAATAGTTGTAATGAGTTGAATATCTAAATGATTTATAAACGTAAAATTTATTTTGTAAAAGTATCGGAATGAAAATTGTTTTGTTGCTGTATCGAGAGTTTAAAATCACCGAACCCAAGAAAGAAGTAAATTTCGTAACAATATCAAAAATCTTTACATTCATTTGAGTGTATTCCAGACGTTATTTATTGTTTGATTGGTTGTTGCATTAAGTCGATTTCACTTTAAAAGTGTCATTTAAATCATGGTGTGCACGTTTTTCTCAGTGTGAATTCCACCAATATTTATTAAACCTTCGTGCGATTTTAAACACAACAATAATTTTGTTTAAACTTTTTCAATAATGTCTTGTCCAAACCTATTAAAATTCTGAGAATTCTAAGATTTATTACCGGTTTAAGTAAATCAATACTAAAGTGAATTGAACACTTCACAGCTTACATTTCTTTCTAGAAATACACGTAATAACACTATTTTGTTAAATAAAAAAAAAGCACCATTGCAAACGGTCAAATGTACTCTAGGAAAGTAATAGTATCATAATAAAAATCTACCGCTATTTGAAAATTTGGGAAGAAATGGCAGGTATACTGAACTTGAAATAAAATCAACAAGCACTAAATGTAAATACCTAAAGGAAAGATTTAACATACAGTGTGGAACAGCCAAATGGAATAAATTCGATAACGAATAAATGAGAGCGTGTTGGGAAAAACGCTTGGACACGTCGATTTGTATTATTCAAAAGAAAATAATTATATAGGGTGTCTCATGTGACAGTGGCCGATACCAACTTTCTTATTTTAAATACAACCCCCTGTATATTATTTATTTTTGGGATTCTTCAGAAAATTCTAGACATAATTCATGTACAATGTCCCGTACCTATCTTCAACTGTTTCGGAAATATTAAGTGTTTTCAGATGTATTACAAAAATTAACATTAAAAAAAGAAAATTATTTTATTTCACAAATAATGTAAAAAAAAACAAAAAAACATTAATTTCAATGTAAGATACATTCAAAATGTTCGCCGCGAACGTCTTGGCAACATGCTAATCTGGTCTTCCAACGTTACTCAACATCTCAGGCGTGACTGATCTAATCGCAAGCGTGATTCGTCTTTTTAAGTCAATGTAAGTCGAGTGGTTTAGTTTTGTATACAATACTTTTGGCATATCCCCACAAAAAGAAGTCTAATGGCGTCAGATCAGGAGATCGTGTTGGCCATTCTATCGATCCGCGCCTCCTTATCCACCGATTTGGAAAATTTTGGTTCAAGTACTGCCGGACATCGATTTGGTAATGGGGCGGTGCTCTATCTTGCTGAAACCATAGTATATTGGCAGGAACTTGTGGGTTTGCTGGATCAGGATATAAGTTTGTCAAAGTTGGCACGACATTATTTTGAAGCAGTTCTAAATATGTATCAACATTCAAGTTGCCATCAATGAAAAAGGGACCTACGATATGATTTCCAACGATTCCTGCCCAAACATTAACTTTTTCAGGATATTGCGTATGTTCCTCTCTCATCATGCAGACATACAACAAATTGCTAAGGCTATGAGCTTTATACGAAAATAAACAAAACTGTTTTTGTATTTTTTTTATTTTATATCAGTAAAAAGGAACGCATTAATGGTTTTTGCTTATTTTCTCAATATTAAGAGCTAAATGGGAAATAAGTGTAATGTAGCGAATTTGTGAAATAAAATAATCATCTTTTTTTAATGTTAATTTTTGTAATACATCTGAAAACACTTAATATTTCCGAAACAGTTGAAGATAGGTATGGGACATTGTACATGAATTATGTCTGGAATTTTCTGAAGAATCCAAAAAATAAATAATATACAGGGGGTTGTATTTAAAATAAGAAAGTTGGTACCGGCCACTGTCACATGACTCACCCTATATAATTATTTTTTGAAAAAAATGCGCATCTAAAAATACAAATCGACGTGTCTAAGCGTTTTTCCCAACACGCTCTCATTTATTCGTTATTGAATTTATTCCATTTGTCTGTTCCACACTGTATAATATGTACTTATTACGTTATTACTTCCTATCCAAACAATAATTTCCTTAATTTGATTGATTTTTGAAATTTAGATCAATTTTTATATAATTTAAATATTATAAAAATACGGACATAGATTTATTTTTTATTTGTGAAATGTTTATATAAAAATTCTGATTATTAAATAAATATTTATAAAAATAATTTATTTTAGTTTGTCAACTTGAAACCATTTTTATTTATATACATATACAGGGTTTTAGTACTATACACTCTACTAAATTATGTTAAATGAACGTTTCTGGCTACTACCAGAGGCGTACGACAGGGGCAAGTGACCTTCCCAAATTCTACGTCAGTGGCGGAATTGCAATTTTATCACAATTTTTAGATTTTCCAATACTTTCTACGTAAATATTGTACCCTTTCTCCATGGCGATAAAGTTAGGGTAAACCTTACCCGAGTGACTACACCTAAGGAGTAGGCAGATTGAGGCCTCAGTATGGAAATCATTCTTCCTTCGTGACTACACCTGAGGAGTAGGCAGATTGAGACCTCAGTGTAAAAATCACTTCTCGTCCCAAAACTTACTTTCTAATTCTTGAAAATGGCTTTAAAATCGAAGCCGAAACGTCGAAATAAACAAATTTCTAGACGCGGTTCAACCCGAACTTTAAGTATTACAAATATTCATGACCGCGGAAATATATCTTAAATATTTCAATTAATTTTATAAATATATATAAATATTTAAGATATATAAATATATATATATATATATATATATATAAATTTTTCTGACTAGAAATCCTTTTTATTTAAAATAATTAATCAAATTTTTAATCCAAAATATAAAGACATATTTGTAAGCACTCTTTTGGCAATAAATTTTTTTTATAAAATTAGAATCATAAAAAAAAATTAAAAAATAGTTTTGATTTAATCTAAATATATCTTAAATATTTAAATTAATTTTATAAATATATATAAATATTTAAGATATATAAATATATATATATATATATATATATATAAATTTTTCTGACTAGAAATCCTTTTTATTTAAAATAATTAATCAAATTTTTAATCCAAAATATAAAGACATATTTGTAAGCACTCTTTTGGCAATAAATTTTTTTTATAAAGTTAGAATCATAAAAAAAAATTAAAAAATAGTTTTGATTTAATCTAAATATATCTTAAATATTTAAATTAATTTTATAAATATATATAAATATTTAAGATATATAAATATATATATATATATATATATATATATATATATATATAAATTTTTCTGACTAGAAATCCTTTTTATTTAAAATAATTAATCAAATTTTTAATCCAAAATATAAAGACATATTTGTAAGCACTCTTTTGGCAATAAATTTTTTTTATAAAATTAGAATCATAAAAAAAAATTAAAAAATAGTTTTGATTTAATCTAAATATATCTTAAATATTTAAATTAATTTTATAAATATATATAAATATTTAAGATATATAAATATATATATATATATATATATATATATAAATTTTTCTGACTAGAAATCCTTTTTATTTAAAATAATTAATCAAATTTTTAATCCAAAATATAAAGACATATTTGTAAGCACTCTTTTGGCAATAAATTTTTTTTATAAAGTTAGAATCATAAAAAAAAATTAAAAAATAGTTTTGATTTAATCTAAATATATCTTAAATATTTAAATTAATTTTATAAATATATATAAATATTTAAGATATATAAATATATATATATATATATATAAATTTTTCTGACTAGAAATCCTTTTTATTTAAAATAATTAATCAAATTTTTAATCCAAAATATAAAGACATATTTGTAAGCACTCTTTTGGCAATAAATTTTTTTTATAAAGTTAGAATCATAAAAAAAAATTAAAAAATAGTTTTGATTTAATCTAAATATATCTTAAATATTTAAATTAATTTTATAAATATATATAAATATTTAAGATATATAAATATATATATATATATATATATATATATATATATATATAAATTTTTCTGACTAGAAATCCTTTTTATTTAAAATAATTAATCAAATTTTTAATCCAAAATATAAAGACATATTTGTAAGCACTCTTTTGGCAATAAATTTTTTTTATAAAGTTAGAATCATAAAAAAAAATTAAAAAATAGTTTTGATTTAATCTAAATATATCTTAAATATTTAAATTAATTTTATAAATATATATAAATATTTAAGATATATAAATATATATATATATATATATATATATATATATATAAATTTTTCTGACTAGAAATCCTTTTTATTTAAAATAATTAATCAAATTTTTAATCCAAAATATAAAGACATATTTGTAAGCACTCTTTTGGCAATAAATTTTTTTTATAAAGTTAGAATCATAAAAAAAAATTAAAAAATAGTTTTGATTTAATCTAAATATATCTTAAATATTTAAATTAATTTTATAAATATATATAAATATTTAAGATATATAAATATATATATATATATATATATATATATAAATTTTTCTGACTAGAAATCCTTTTTATTTAAAATAATTAATCAAATTTTTAATCCAAAATATAAAGACATATTTGTAAGCACTCTTTTGGCAATAAATTTTTTTTATAAAGTTAGAATCATAAAAAAAAATTAAAAAATAGTTTTGATTTAATCTAAATATATCTTAAATATTTAAATTAATTTTATAAATATATATAAATATTTAAGATATATAAATATATATATATATATATATATATATATATAAATTTTTCTGACTAGAAATCCTTTTTATTTAAAATAATTAATCAAATTTTTAATCCAAAATATAAAGACATATTTGTAAGCACTCTTTTGGCAATAAATTTTTTTTATAAAATTAGAATCATAAAAAAAAATTAAAAAATAGTTTTGATTTAATCTAAATATATCTTAAATATTTAAATTAATTTTATAAATATATATAAATATTTAAGATATATAAATATATATATATATATATAAATTTTTCTGACTAGAAATCCTTTTTATTTAAAATAATTAATCAAATTTTTAATCCAAAATATAAAGACATATTTGTAAGCACTCTTTTGGCAATAAATTTTTTTTATAAAGTTAGAATCATAAAAAAAAATTAAAAAATAGTTTTGATTTAATCTAAATATATCTTAAATATTTAAATTAATTTTATAAATATATATAAATATTTAAGATATATAAATATATATATATATATATATATATATATATAAATTTTTCTGACTAGAAATCCTTTTTATTTAAAATAATTAATCAAATTTTTAATCCAAAATATAAAGACATATTTGTAAGCACTCTTTTGGCAATAAATTTTTTTTATAAAGTTAGAATCATAAAAAAAAATTAAAAAATAGTTTTGATTTAATCTAAATATATCTTAAATATTTAAATTAATTTTATAAATATATATAAATATTTAAGATATATAAATATATATATATATATATATATATATATATATATAAATTTTTCTGACTAGAAATCCTTTTTATTTAAAATAATTAATCAAATTTTTAATCCAAAATATAAAGACATATTTGTAAGCACTCTTTTGGCAATAAATTTTTTTTATAAAGTTAGAATCATAAAAAAAAATTAAAAAATAGTTTTGATTTAATCTAAATATATCTTAAATATTTAAATTAATTTTATAAATATATATAAATATTTAAGATATATAAATATATATATATATATATATATATATATATAAATTTTTCTGACTAGAAATCCTTTTTATTTAAAATAATTAATCAAATTTTTAATCCAAAATATAAAGACATATTTGTAAGCACTCTTTTGGCAATAAATTTTTTTTATAAAGTTAGAATCATAAAAAAAAATTAAAAAATAGTTTTGATTTAATTTTGTAGATAATAAGTATCATTTTTGTTTCATAAATATTTTTTTATGTTAAATTTAAAAAAAAAATTTTTTTTTAAATTCTACCTATCCAAAGATATAGTTATTAATTTAAATATTTATGGTTAAAAGTAGTAAGAATGTTAAATATTTTTAAAAATAAACTGCATCTTACCTTGATATATTGCAAGTATCAATAATCCAAAAGATTTTTCACTGAAAAAACAAAACCAAAATAATAATCACACGCGTTATCACAATTTTCCAAAATTCAAAAACAACGTTCTCACAGCTCTAACCAAAAATAAAAAACTAAAATGTTATTCTTAATTAATTTTTCACCCGCGTTACGTTTCGTCTCTATTAAATATCTTCCGGTATATCAACGCTCGTCTTCTCGTTGGACTAGTAAGCTGCGACTTTGCCTTCTGCAAGCGATATAATCGGCTACGGTTCCGTTTCCCACTTGTTTCGGTCCTCACTTGTTTCTCTCTCGATGATACGAGAAACACTCTTGATTTCACTGGAGACAGCAAGAGCTATTGACATTTGATAAAAGGGGTTACTTGGAATATATTTTTCGAGTTCTATAGGGTGAGGCTATTTGTTTATTGTTTAATTCAAAGAAAGGATTATATTTTTACTTTTAAAGCTGGATAAAGTAGGATGAAAGAAGAATGGTTTTAAATTTGAAAAAGGGGACCTTTGATAGTTTCTTAAGAAGAGGTTGACCGATTGACAAAGATCAAAATTTATTAGGGGGGTAAAGCGGGAGGTATAAATTTAAAGGTATAGCTCGAAACCTCTCAACACATCTCGTCTTTATAGACCTGGAAAAGGCTTACGGTACTGTTCCTCTTAAACTTTTATTTAATGTTTTAACGAAGACGGACCTTAGTAAAACATAATATGTACAAGAACCCGCAAAGCAGAGTTAAGACAGGAAATACTTTTTCAAAACCATTTAATGTAACGAAAGGTCTTAAGCAAGGATACTGTCTTTCTCCTACCCTGTTCAAAATATACTTCCAAGAAGCACTGTGCAAGTGGAGACAGAAATGCTCAGCAATGGGTCTGAAATTCAATTATCACTGTTTGACGACGCTTTTCTTCGCAGATGACCAGGTAATAATGGCTAGCTGCGAAGAAGATGCAGATTACATGAAGAATACTAAAAATGGGGTATGAGCATGAACATGACAAAAACGGAATATATGCGAGTAGGAGAGGGGGACGGAGATCAGGATCTAGAATTGCAAAAAATAAAAAAGTGCGAAGAATATAAATATTTAGGAAGCCTAATCTCGAACAAAGGATCTTCATAACGTGACATAAAACACAAAGCACAACAGGGTTAGAGAACGGTACATATTCTCAACTCATTACTTTGGTCCAACCAAATTAGCTTAAGGACTAAGAAGACAATCTACACAGCAGTTGTAAAGCCTATCCTAACGTATGGAGCAGAATTTTTTTTTTTAATGAAAAAAGTCGCAAAAAGGGTAGACCTATCGTGTGGGCCGCGGACGGCCCGCACTGCGACTAAAAGAAGGGGAATGGATTATGGAAAGGAAATGATTGTGGACCCGCTTTTTGAAAAGTTGCAGGTCATAGCTTTCTGGAAAAACTGATTTTGGAAGCTTGTTCCATTCCGTAGCAGCCCTGTAAAAGAAGGATTCTAGATTGAGAGTAAATGGGTGAGAATGATCAGCGTGCCTAGTTCTTCGGCCGAATTTGGCCAATGGTGGTACAAGAATTTTTATTTCTCTTGAGCATCTACCATGGAAATATCTGTAGAGTAATGACTGGTCTGCAACTCTTCTTCTATGTTCTAGAGGGTGAAGGGTATCTGTGAGAGTTGAGAATGCTGGCAAATGACAGAAAAGACAAAAAGAAAGGTAAACTGTGTGAAGATGGACTACCTAAGAAGAACCTGTCGCATATTAAGGAGAGAGCACATTTCAAGTAATGAAATTAGGCGTAGAACGAATAGAACTTATAGAACCTCAGAAAGAATAGAAACTCGACACCTGCTACATCACCTATGAGTGAATCTTTTTTATTCCAAAAAAAGATATTTCGGATTCATAGTTAACAGCGATCCGGAAATTTTTAATTTTTTGTTGAATTTTGTTATGGAGAGTCGATTGTGTTTGCCTTTGACTCCCGATCATAATTGTGTTAGTTCTTTTTATGAATCCATTGATTGTATTTTGTTGAAAAGAATAAAATAAAAGCAATATTTATGCTTGCTTCGAATGTTCCTTGAAAATAGAACATTTATGGTTGTGATTGAGAAATAATATATATATATATATATATATATATATATATATATATATATATATATATATATATATATATATATCATTCATCTTATTACCTGTTACTAAAATAATTTGCATCTGATTTTCGTTTAATCTCCCGTTCTAAAAATATTTGATAATCTTCAGGATTATTGTCCATAATAATTATGAATGGAAGTACAACTTATTTTATAATTTATAGTCTCCACGTGAAACAGCACATTTGTGCGAGGGCGCTCGAATCAGTGAAGAAAATTGCTCCAAAATCTGTTCTGCAGAGGTCTGGCAGAAATTACTTTGACGGCGTAATTTTGGTTGGATTTTGACAATTTTTTTTTTCAACATAGACGAAAGTATGACTCAGACATACCTGGTGATAATTTTTCAAAAAAATTAATATTTTGTGAAAAAAACCAAATTTACCAGAAACTCTGCATTTAAGTTATTTAACCAAAATTCAAAAAACTACTTCCAGAAATGCCTAGATCTTACCTTTCCCAAATAGAAGGTAAAAAAAATTTGAAGCTTTTTTAACGACCTTCGAGTAATCTTTTTTTAACTGATCGATGTTTTACTAATGAATTAAATTAAGTTTTAACCCCTCTTAAGATGATATTGACATGCCCGCTATATTAAAAATCTAATTATTCTACTCACGCTGTTAATATACTTTACTTTACAGCAAAATTTTGGGGACAATTTTAATAATTACACTTAAATGTCGGAAAGGTATCAACTTTTTTCAAATGAAGAAAATAGCTGGGAAATTTTTTTTATTTTGAAAATATTATGATTTTGGTGACTTTCCGACATAATTTACATTAAAAGTAACAAAATATTTTAATTATGTATTACCATAAATTATTTAGTTTTTAAATAAAGTGAAGAACTAACATTAAATTATCGTCCGTCGAACGGTGTAATCAGTGACAAATGTTCGCAGAAAGTGCCTAATACAATTTAAGAGAAAGTATATGAGAGATATGTCGTCACTTATTTATTGGATGTGTGGGTAGATTTGAGGGAGCGGTTAATGGCGGGCGTGAGCAATTTCGTCTTAAGCCGAATTGAAAACAAGTAGGTACCAAGTATCAGGTAGTTAATAGATCCAACAATTATTGAATTCTTGAATTATCTTTAGAATAGTCAACCATTAGTACCGTCTTCTTTACATCCAAACGACAATCGTTCTGTCAATATTTTTTATTCCAAAACCATTTTTTTTTAAAATACTTCTGACTATTCAAGAAATATATCCCTGTTCTTATTGTTAACTGACATTATACATTCTACCTGATATTGTGATAATGATAGATCGTAGGTATTGGGTTTTTCCTCGGTTACAGTTCATAAAACTCACCCTTTGGTAAATAAGTCCAACTTTGGCACCCAGCTCTGAAAACAAAGATAAATTTTGATACCACTGCTTTTTTTATCCATTTTTTTGTGTTTATTTACTCGAAACAATTTAACGTTTTGTAAAAAAAATCAAAAACAACTATTATTTGGTAGATTTTACTCTTGTTATTAGGTAACACACATTGAAATAATCTAAAGAGTTTCTATTCTGAACAAGAAATTTTTAACTTAATTGAGGTTTTGCAGTTGATAAATCAAGACAAGTTAACTTTGACGAAGTTTATTTAAACCATAAACTATTATTTTTAACTTACCAGTGGGAAGTTATAGTAATGGGTCCGATTTTTCGAATCGCAAATTTTAACATATTTCCACATTTCAAGGTCCCCAGAGTCGAATACAATAGTTTTTAAGTAGACGTCTGTGTATGTATGTACGTATGTGCGTATGTTCGTATGTGCGTTCGGAATTATTTTTCACCTCGATTATCTCCAGAACAAAAAATGATATCGACGTGGGACTAATTGCATTCGAAGCATAATTATGCAACTTAGAACTGATTAAACTGAAAAAAATGGTAAAGTACCCGAATTTTTATTGGTTGTATTATATTTTACATTTGTTTTCTTTTCTATTGGTTATATTGTTTGATATATGTCATGTTAAATAAATCGTGTTATTATGTGGAATAGAGCTATTATTTAGGTCTTTTATTCTTTAATTTGGTCACACTGAGGTTTTTGAGCCAAGATATTTTTTTTTATGACACATTTTTTATTTAATTTAATAAAGTTTAAAATATGAAAAGTGGTTCGGAAGAATTACTGAATTTGGTAAGTGGTGACTGTGATATGTTTTACCAGACTTATACTCTAAAAATCATCGTACTCTAAACGTTTATTCTAATTATTACGTAAGAAGTTAAAGCGTAGCTTCTATCGGTCAGTCCCGCGACTGCCACGTATTTTTTATTACATAGATTGTGTTCGTTTTATTTATTTAAGCTTGATCAAAAGTAAGAATTATAATAATTGTAATAAATTGTTAACTTACTTTCTTATCTAATATTTGAATCTTTCCTTTCTTTAACCAATATTTGAATTTTTTAAAATACAAACTTGATTGTTTGTAATAAATGTAATGACATATGACCAGTTCATTCTTTTTTTATTTTCTCAAAATCCTGGAATGGCAACTGCCATCCCTTAACTTAACGAATGAGGTCACTGACTATAACCAAGTTTGTGGTTTGTTTAGATAAACGATTTATTTTAGGATTGATAGCCATTGATTACAATTCCCACTTATTTCTTTTGTAGATTGAGTATGTATTTATGAACCATGGTTTAAACTTTATAAATTACTCTAAAATTATAAATTAAATAAGGCAGTTTATATATTTTTAGTCTTTGTGTTTGTTTACTATTATCTGCTAGAGAATTTGGATGATACTCGAGTTCTTTAGCACATTGTTACGATATTTTCTCCTTGGGTTCGGTAATTCTAAACTCTCAGTACAATAATTAACAACTTTTATTCTGATATTTTTACACAATAAATTTTACTTAACATATCACTTAGATTACTTTAAATACTTGACTTTAAACTAACTAAACTTCAAAACTAAACTTAAAAACCTCGATCTATGGTTCCGTTTAAATATCTCCAAATAATCGTTCTAGAAGAATCGTCACTATTCGAAATTATTGGACCTTTTTCTAGAAATTGCCCGAACAATCCTTTTATTGTTTCGGAATTATTAGACGCAGTATTCTAGAATTTGCCGGTCTTTTCTTTTGTTCCAATCGCCGGCAGTCCCCCAATTGTGATCGACGCGCCGTCGCGACAGACAATAGGGCCGGCTCGTAACAATATCTACTACTATATTTAATAATTTTTTGAACACTATTTTTAAACACTATTCACTTTCCAGTCGTTTCTGATTTCTCTGTTTGGTTTTAACCAGAGCGCGTTTGTAAGGGTACGTAGAATGTTTCATTAGAACATTTTTATAATGTATAAATGTGATTTGCCCATAAGTCCCTATTGGTTTGGGAGCCGCCTTGTAGACACAAATAATTGTTGACGATTCCAAAAATTCCTGCCAACACTACACTTTTTTTTTACTGGAAATAGTCGCAAAAAGGGTAGACCTATCGTGTGGGCAGCGGAAGGCCCGCACTGCGACTATTAGAAGGGGAAGGGATTATAGAAAGGAGATGATTGTGAACCTGCTTATTGAAAAGTTGCAGGTCATAGTTCTCTTCTCTCTTCTCTTGTTCCATTCTGTAGCAGCATTGTAAAAGAAGGATTCTTGATGAAGATTGGTCCTTGTAGTGTCAATCTTGAGAGTAAATGGGTGAGACTGATCAGCGTGCCGAGTTCTTCGGCCGAATGTGGCTAGTGGTGGTATAAGAGTTTTTATGTCTCTGGAGCATCTGCCATGGAAATATCAGTAATGTCTGGTCTGCATCTCTTTTTCTATGTTTTAGTGGGTGAAGGGTATCTGTGAGAGTTGAGCTGTTTATTAACCGAATGGCCCTTTTCTGAATGGAATCTAGAAGACGAAGAGAATGCCTTGGTGCTGAACCCCAAATGTGTGAGCAATACTCCAGTAAAGGTCGGATTTGAGCCTTGTACGTCGTCAACAGTTGATCAGCAGTAAAAAACTTTCTAGCTTTCCAAATGGGGCTCGTGGTGGTTTTCAAAAGGTCGTTGATGTGTAAAAGAAATCGGGTGGGGGACAGGATGGAACTTCTCGTTGAAGCACGTCCCATACACGCTGCACTAGATTTATAAATAGATTATTTCCATGTGTTCATGTTAAGCTCCAAGTTAGCGTGTTGGATAATGTGGTAAAATGTTTCTTTTAAGTATATAATAAATAACACACCCTCTGTAAGAGTTTTTTATGCTTAAAGCTGCAAGTTTGCAATAAATTTCATAAATCAATGGAAAAAGGTTGTTGGATTACGTGGAAGCTCTTGAGATAGTTAAAAATGAATTCAAGAGGTTTACGGGGTCAAATAAGAAGCACGTATTAAATTAGAACGTTTTACATATATCTGCTCATGAATTTTAATATTTTTTGATTGGCCATTTAAGATGTAATGCAATATTTAAAAAATAATAATTATAATATAATTGAACTGTTCGTTTATATATACCTAAACTACACAAAGATGAAATTCTAGTGTAATGTGTCCGGAAGAGGACTTATGCAATCATGAAAACTTTTCACCATTTTATTTATAAAAATTCTTACAGTAACTGATTAAGGGGTAGGCGTGATCAAATACCCTAATATAGATTAATAAATTACTGATCCGAACTGAGGACTAAGATTTCCTCTTTAGTTTAAATACATTTGTCACTTATCTATTTTCATGAGCATCACTACAAATATAATACTTTATTACTTTACTTGTGTTTGATGTCCATGTTTGGGACTTTTATTTATTTTTTTAATTGAATTTTAACGACAAAATCAAACAGATGTATTTATTTATATATTTATTATGTAATATTCGGAAATTTATATTGTTTTTACATAGTTCGCTTAAATAATAAAAACATTGGCGTAACTTAATAGGGTCCTTTCATTACAGTAGATACATCAAAACACCAAACAGATGTACAATATTTAAACAATTTAGTTCATGGGAAAGGGCAAAGACTTCGTGGGAATGAGTTTGATTTCTCATTATAATTACCTGTGATAGGTCCTTAGACCTCAGCAACTTTATTGGAAGGTGTTCACATTTTTCACATTGCGACATTGCTTGAGATAATTTTAAAATAATAAATGTGGATTATGTTAATTAAGAATAAAAGCATGTTCTTGCACTAGAATTAGCATAAGATCGTGTCTATGAATCCTCTTTCCTCTGAGGTATCACCTGAAAAAGATGGGCAAAACAGAGAGTGATAGTTGCCGCTACTGCGAGAACTTCGCTGATACTGCAGGACATTTGCTTCGCTTTTCTGCAAGAGGCACGAGTTCCTGAAAGGAGCCTTTTAAAGCCGTTTTAGCGCTCATAAAACTAATAAACTTTGCTTGAAGTCTCGGAATCCCAGACCTCGAATAGATTAAGGGTTATGCACAAAAGATCTGATAGGTCCAGGTGCGAGAGGCTGCATAGCCTTCACGACTCCCCTACAATCTACAAGACTACAATCTAAAACCTTTAACAGATATGAAAAAGATGCACAAATTTTAATTCGGCATTGTTTTTAATAGAAAAAGTAAAAAATCTTTTACTATAGATTGAATTTTATTGGAGAAAAAAATGGTTGGTAAGTATGAACAATCATGGATAAAAACACGAAATCTTAAAATGTTTTAAGATCGGTGTAGCAGATATAAAAGACTGATCAATAAACACTTCAAATATTAATTAATTTATTTATATAATATTTGTAGAACAGGGTGGCCAACCGAAAACGAAACAGAGCTATCTGCAGGAACCTCGTCAACATTTTAGAAAAACGCTCAGACCCGTCGATTTTTTAGAGTATTTTTGACTTCACTACTTTCAACCCCAAGCGAGGGTAAGAATTACCCCAAAACTTTTAAATGGCATTGGAGGTCGAATAAGATGTCTTTTGAAAGCTCTACCAATTCTCTTTCCAATAGTCTTTAAATTTTACATTTCCTCCCAATACTTTGACAAAAATTACCTGTTAAAATTTCAATTATTTTAGTTGCTTACTTACTACTTATATTAATTAATTAAATGTTTAAACTGATGACCGTCCGCTTCCATACAATAATAAACATTTTGTTTAAAACGTTCACGCACATTCCGAAGAAATTCCGGAGTAATTTGACGGTACTCGTCAACGATTCTTTGACGCAAACCTTCCAACGACGCTGGTTGTGTTTTATAGATTTTACTTTTCAGATGTCCCCACAAAAAGAAAACGAGGGGCGATAAATCTGGCGATCGTGGAGGCAATTCAATGCTGCCTCTTCTCTTAATCCAATGCCGTGGAAAACGTTGGTCTAAATACTGACGAACAATCGCCGCATAATACGGAGGAGCACCGTCCTGTTGAAAATAAAAATGATCTTCGTCATACTGTAATTTATTATCAAAGTTTCACATTTAAAATCCAATTTCTCAATAAGGAATTTTGAAATTTAAATACCATTGTATAGAAAATTGTAAGAGCTTTTAAAAGACATCTTATTCGACCCACAATGCTATTTAAAAATTTTGGGGTAATTCTTACCCTCGCTTGGGGTTGAAAGTAGTGGAGTCAAAAATACCGAAAAAAAACGACCCCATTCAATCAAAAATCGACGGGTCTAAGCGTTTTTCTAAAATATTGACGAGGTTCCTGCAAATGACTGTTTCGTTTTCGGCTGGCCCCCCTTCTTCTTCTTCTTCTTTTTCTTAAGACAGTTGTCTTGTTTTTCCTCATATATTAGCACTCATAGCAGCCGCAACTGGGATTCTGATGTCCAGCTCTCGTGCCACCTCTTGGGCGGTCGTCCTGGTGGTCTGTTACCTTCAGGCTTGTTGTGCTTAGCAGCTCTTACGAGGCGGTTTCCAGGCATTCTGTCCACATGATCCCTCCAAGCTCTCTTTCGGATTCTGGACCATCTTACTACATCTTGAATGCCGCAGGTAGCTCTGATGTCTTCGCTCCTCTGCCTGTCGAGTAAAGTATGTCCTGTTATGGTCCTTAGGGTTCTCATTTCGGCTGCTCTTAAAATTCTCTTTGTTGCTGCTGTTTCTGCCCTCGTTTCAGTAGCGTAGGTCATTACCGGTCTTACGCAGGTCTTATAGATTCTTGTTTTGCTCGCTATAGACATGTGCTTGTTCCTCCATATCACATCTCGTAGGAATCCCGATAGTCTTGCTGCTTTGATTGTTTGCGACTTGACTTCCGACTTAAGGGCTGGCCCCCCTGTAATTGTTAAATCCTCTTTCGATTTTGTAAAATAGATATTTTAATTGCTGTATATCTCGTTAATAAACAGCTCAATGAGAATATACTAATATAAATAATTTTAAAAGTAGAGAAAAAATTATAGTACTAAAAAGTTTATAAATAAATTTTATTTAAAAATAATTCATTGTTTGTTTAATTTATTTGCATACTGGTGTCAGCAAATTTTTACCAGCAAATATAAAATAGTGTATTAATATGAAATAAAAAAATATTTATTATGAGGCAAATGGCAAATTTTTTAAATTACTTCACTTCGTATAATTTTCTAATTTAATTTTTGTTAGATATATATCAACATTTTTATTTTGCGAATAAAAAATAATTGAAAAATTATAAAACCAGCACAAAATTTATTATTTTTGTGATACTATCAAAAAGGAACTACACATAATTTAGTTCTTCTAATCATCAAATGACGAAATTTTTTGTATGCTGGTATTAAATTACCAATTTTCCTAATATAAATCCTTATTACAATATGTATATTATTTTGTGGATAAAAACAATAATTTTGAAACACCCACTTTCATGCAACCTTAACCAGATAAGTTTTAATGTTTAAAAAACAATTGATTCTTGACATGCCGCAATAGACATTGTACAACAATTATTATTAAACATTATTTAGAAACGCACGAATTTTACTAAAACGGCCGAGTCGTGCAAAATCAAAAAGACAATGAGTAAATAACGACGAAATAGGGCCCTTTTACATTGCACCCTTAGAATTTAAAGTAAGTTCTTCTTCTTCTTCACGTGCCTTCTCCGCGGCGGAGGTTGACAATCATCATAGCTATGCTGACCTTGGAGGCGGCAGCTTTGAACAGTTCGTTTGATGTTCATCAATACCTTTCCCTCAAATTGCGCAGCCATGATATTCTTTTCCTTCCTACACTTCTCTTGCACTGGATTTTTCCTTGTATAGTTGCTAAATGAGAAGTGGGACGGCATGCAGGAGATTCGTGCCAGAATAGAACAAGCTCGTGCTTCGTTCCTGAAGATGTTTAAGGTACTTTGCAGCAGAAATTTAAGCTTGCCTCTGCGCGTCCGAGTGCTTCGCTGTTACGTGTTCAGCATACTATTTTATGGAATGGAAGCTTGGACTTTGACAGATGCGATGTGCAAAAAATTGGATGCCTTTGAAATGTGGACGTACAGAAGGCTATTAAGAATCTCCTGGGTAGAAAGAGTGCGTAACACCGAGGTACTTCAACGCCTCGACAAGCAGCTGGAAGTTCTGTTTACACTAAAAAAGCGTCATCTGGAGTATTTTGGTCACATCTTAAGAAATGACAAGTATCGACTTTTAAAGCTTATTATAGAAGGGAAGATCGAAGGACGAAGAGGCCCGGGTAGAAGAAAGATATCCTGGCTAAAAAACTTAAGACGATGGTATGGAGTGAGCACTACCACATTGTTCCGCCGAGCTGTAGACAAGGTTCAGATAGCGCTGATAATTGCCAACGTCCGAGGAGGACAGGGCACCTAAAGAAGAAGAAGATAGTTGCTTTAAGCATGGTGTATTGTTCCCCACGTGTAATGTATCGCAGGTATTGCAGTTGTCTGGTTTAAATGGTTTCTTTAATTTCCATTCCTTTGTTTATTCTCCTCATGACTTCGTTGTTTGTTACATGTTCCGTCCATGATATTTTCAGGATTCTTCTATACACCCACAATTCGAATGATTCCAGTTTCTTAATGGTGCGTCCAAGCTTCCATGCCGTAGAGTAACGTCGAGAAAATATAACACCTTGCCATTCTAACTCTTAGGTTCAAATTCACTTTTGCAGAGTATCTTTCTCATCCTGTTGAAGTTTGTTCGTGATATCTCTATTTGCACTTTTACTTCTTTAGAATAATCATTTGCGGAATTGCTTGTTGAGCCAAGATAATTATAGTTCTCCACTTGTTCAAGGATCCTGTCATTGACCGACAGACTTTTATCGTTATTTTGGGTTTTTGCTATCCTCATATATTTCGTGCAGGGTGAATTGAGTAGCTCAGCAGTTATCCTTGCCGGTCCCAAGCCCGGATAAAGGAGGAGGGTTATAGCGACAGGCCAGCTCCCCGTCATATGTAAAAAACCTATCTGCTAAAAAACCTAACCAAAAGCCTCGGATTGGACAAAAAAATTTACGACGAACCAAGCTACGGAAAAGGACTACGAATTGTGGTACATGGAATGTTCAAGGCCTGTCAAAGAAAATCAATGAAGTGATGAATGAAATGACAAATTTAAATATTGATATTGCAATTTTAACAGAAACCAAGAAAAAGGGCAGAGGATCAGAAAGTTTTGGAAAATACGACCACTTCTTCAGCGGAGTATCCAAAGAAAATCGAGCCAAACAAGGAGTATCAATCATTATAAACAGAAGATTTAGGAAATACATAACAACTTGGGAACCGATAAGTGAGAGAATTATAAAAATGAATTTGTCAATCCAAGGATACAGAGTAACAATACTTGGAGTATATGGTGTAAATGAGGATGAATTAATATACAACAAAGAGGTATTCTTCGAGCAGCTAAATGAAGAAATAGGAAAGACTGGCACTACAAGAGAAATCATTTTATGCGGTGACTTTAACAGCAGAATCGGAAAAAAACGAAACGACAAGGTAGTGGGAAAATATGGAGAAGATACCCTAAATGACAACGGTCAAAGACTAATAGATATATGCGAACAGAATCATTTAACCATCTTGAATGGATTCTTTAAACATCGTGACATACACAAATACACATGGACGCAGCCAACAAAAAACCAGAAAAGCATTATAGATCTTATAATAAGCAGACAAAACTCACATATAAAGTTCCAAGATGTTAGAGTACATAGGGGACCATCATGCGGTAGCGATCATTATTTTCTGAAAACTAAAATAACGGCACCAATAAATAGAAAACAGAAAACAGAAATCGCTAAAGAGCAAGACGTAAAAGAAGAACTAACGTAAATTAGATACAACATAGAAAATCTAGACCAGGAAAGCATTAGAAAATTATATCAGAACAGATTGGACATGAAAATAGAGACAACAAAATTTAGCAGTATAGAAGAACAATATAAACATATTAAAAAATGTATGCATTCGGCAGCAGAAGAAGCACTAGGTCAAAAGGCAAATATAAAAGACAAAAGAAAACCGTATTGGTGGGACCAAGAAATAGAAATAGAAATAAACGAAAAAAGAAAGAAATACCAAAAATACCTAAGCTCAAAAACTATAGAAGACAAAATAAAATTTAAAGAAGCACAAGCGAGAGTTAGAAAATTAGTTTGCAGAAAAAAGAATGAGAAATGGGAAAGAACATGTTCTAGAATAAATACGTATCTGGGAGGTAGAAGAAGTACAGAAAGCTGGAGAATACTAAAAAACATGAGGAAAGATAATACCAAGGACATAATCTCACCAATAACAGCACAAAATTGGCAACAATACTTCGAAAAAATGTTAACTGAAGACAGAGAAGAATTTAAGAACACAGAATATATGAATGATAGAATTAATACGCAAGGATCCCCTATTAGAATTAATACAAAAGAAGTGAAGGAAGTATGTAAATCCTTAAAAAATAACAAAGCCCCGGGTCCAGGAAATATTGTAGGAGAATTATTTAAATACGGAACAGATAAATTATATAAAATGCTGCAAGATCTATTTCAAAGGTGTATTAATCAGTCCGAAGTCCCAGAAGAATGGAAAATATCACATATGTCAACAATACACAAAGAGGGGGACAAAAAAATGCGACAATTATCGAGGAATTGCCGTAACAAACACAATCAGTAGAATATATGGCAATATCTTAAAAAACAGAATCGAAAGGGAATACACGGAAATGGAAGCAGAAGAGCAAGCCGGATTTAGAGCGGGAAGATCAACGATTGACCATCTGTTCTCACTAACACAAATTATAGAAAAAAAACTAGCATTCAATCAAGAGATCCATATACTGTACGTTGACCTAAAGAAAGCATACGACAGCGTACCCTTAATTAAACTTTGGGAAACTCTGGAAACTTCCAACATTAATATTGAACTGATAAAAGGAGTAAAGTCATTATACAATAAAACCAAATCAAGAATTAAAGTTGGACAAAACCTAACAACAGGGTTTAATATCACAAAAGGGCTGAAACAAGGGTGTTGCTTGTCACCAACATTATTTAAAATATATTTGGAACGGGCACTAGCGAATTGGAAACGGAAATGCCAAAACATGGGCATACCTTTAGATGAGGACACAACATTATACACACTCTCATTCGCAGACGATCAAATTATAGTCGGCCAAGACATAGACGACACAGAGTATATGACACGAAAACTTATAGAAGAATATAAAATTTGGGGACTAGAGGTTAATGTAGAAAAAACGGAATATATGTGTATTGGGGGAGTGCAACAGGACTTACAATTATCAAATGGACAAAAAATCAAACACACGTCAGCTTACAATTACTTAGGAATGAGAATATCAAAGGATGGGACACTCGAAGAAGCAATATTGGACAGAAATATGAAAGGAAGAAGAGCAATATCAATGTTAAACGGAGTACTGTGGGATAGAACAATAAGCAACAACAACAAAAAAAGAATTTACGACACGATAGTGAAGAGCATAATAATGTACGGTTGCGAAGTATGGCCTTTGAAAGAAAAGATCGAAAGAAAAATTAGAGCCACAGAAATGGATTACTGGAGACGAGCAGCGGGGAAATCAAGACTAGAAAGAGTTACAAATGAGAGGATAAAACAAATAATGGGAGTACAGCACATCACAGACGAAATAAGAACTAAACAGTTGATATGGTACGGGCATGTTCAAAGAATGCCACCAGACAGAATCCCAAAGAAAATATTACAGTGGAACCCCAGAGGAAGAAGAAGAAGAGGAAGACCACGAAAGAGCTGGAGAGAAGGCATACAAAAAGAGATGGAAGAGAGAGATCTGAGAGAGGACATGTGGACGAATAGAGAGGAATGGAGATTAGGAATCGCAAGACGCCGACGCACGTTTTAACACGATATATATATATATATATATATATATATATATATATATATATATATATATATATATATATATATATATATATATATATATATATATATATATATATATATATATTCGTTTTCTTGACGTTTATTGTTAGTCCGTACTATTGAATACATTCAACTATCTTGTTCATAAGTCTCTGAAGGTCTTCGAGGTTGTCTACCAACACGACATTGTTATCTGCGTATCTAATATTGTTAATCCTTTATTCTGGCTGTTTCTCCCTCGAGAGCTTTCTTCAGAATTTCCTCAAAGTACGCATTGAAGAGGAGTGGCGATAATACACATCCCTGTCTCACCCCTCGTCTAATTTCCTCAATACGTACACCACTCAACACCACATCTCAAAGATGTCTTCTGTCAGCAGCACGTATCACCCATGTCTCTGAGCCGTAGGAATAGACAGGAAACACCAATGCTTTTACCTAGTTGCCACGTCTTTTTCGTTCTCTATAGGGTACTCTGCCAGCGGTCTCTCTACTGACAAATTATGCCCGAGCTCAGCCGTAGAGGGTAGAAGAAAAAAAAAAGAAAATAAAAGTGAGCCGCGCCACCGACTTAGACGGTTCAAGCCGGAAACCCCTAGGTCTTATAGGCACTAGCAGAGCCACACGATAAACAACTAAGATTATGGTGAACCAAATAAATGAAATTATAGCAAAAATATATTGGATACTTTACTCCTACAATAAATCAAAGTACACAGCTCAATAGCAAAATTATAACAAATATAGTCAAAATCAACAGCTAACAATAAATCAAAGTACTCAGTTCAATAATAACATTATAACAAATATAGTCAAAATCAACAGCCAACAATGAATCGAAGTACTCAGTTCAATAATAACATTATAACAAATATAGTCAAAATCAACAGCCAACAATAAATCAAAGTACTCAGTTCAATAATAAACTTATAACAAATATAATCAAAATCAACAGCTAACAATAAATCAAAGTACTCAGTTTTGGCATATTATCTAATGCAATAAATAGTTTCCAACAATGTACTATATTAATTAATTAAAACAAAACTCAATCGTGGTGTCAAAAATAAGTCACGTCGTTAAATGTTTAAAAATAAATCACTTGTAACCTTTGGGTAAACGAATTCACTACTCCTGTGGCCGGTTTGATTATGGAACGGCACCTGCTAATTAACAATGGCTTCCCTCAAATAAATTCCGCATGCGGTTATTTTAACTCGACACCAAAATCCAAAATATCAACAACGAAGGTAAGATAGAATGGTCAAGTTAAAAATTAAATGGTTTTTCTTCAAAATCCAATTAAGATGGCCCAAATACAGCCAGATATGAAAGAAAATCCGTAGAGGTTCTGCACACTTGCCAATATCACACCGTCCCAAAAATTCTCACCACACCACTCCCAAGACTGCCACCAAAACGACTAGACTCATTCCCAGGCCGGATATCAAGAAAAATGACACGGAACCGACGTCAACCAACAATATTCGCAAGTCTATGTTCCACGTCAAGAATCGCGCTCGTCCGTGTTGATAGCCAGCCCCATCCACACAGAAATGCAAACCAAACAATAATATAACCGACAACACACAACAATCGAGGCCAAAGACCAAAGCAAAATCTAATAACGAAAACCCCCACTCAATCTCCAGCGACCACAGCCATTAACAATCGAATCCTATCACAACAAGGTATGCAACACTATTTACAACGAATGATATATTTAAGTTACAACAAAATACGGTACGCAACACTATTTACGAGTACCTGAGGAATACAAAACTATCAGAGACACAATTATAATGGAACTGTAGAAGGGAGAAAATAGGCACGTTACATAGTATAGAAAGCCGTTTTCTGCATTGGGCAGGGCAGTGGCAGAGAAGATGCACCATTCCTCATCGTGACAGCTCCTGCAGAAGTCGTGTCGTAGCTCTGAAATTCCCATGCGCCGTGCGTAAGATCCTCCTGCACAGTATCCTGTTATGGCAGCGATCACATTTCCAATGGACTCCCTGGATAGAGATAAAACATCGTAGATCCAGTTTAGACCAAATCTGCTTCGATGATGTGCATGTGGGTTCATTTTGTCACCTCAGGTTGGCTTTCCGAACAAGCTATAACTTGTGGTTTTTCTGTAATTAAATAGAATAAAAACGATAAGTATTTTACACAAACAATGTACCGCGATCATGAGACAACATATTTAAATAATTGCTTATTTTAATTTCACTGTGTATTTTAAGTGCTTTTGTAGATCAAAAACTTCAATTTAGACACACTCGTCAATTATTACAGTTTTGTCTATTTTTGTATATTTTGTTTATTGTGTATTACAAAAGGAATAATAAACAGACGACCTTACCATTTCGACGACAAAATAGACACATTAATATGATTATTAGCCAAAAAGCATTTATGTTCTAGTCTTGCTGGTAATCGGAATCTTGTATCTTGTTTATTTTTAAAACATTTAATCAATATTCCGTTTTAAATAAAAATGCGCATTTTAATAATTATCTATAACAAATTAAACGATGCTAACAATTTTTTTTTTCATCTTCAGCTTCATTTTCTGCTTCGTAAACTGTTGGATTCGATTCATCTTGTAACACCCAAACACATTTGAAGTTTCCGATTCGTACGAACTGTCAATATTTCAACAATTACAACACCCAATTTTACAAAAATAGAAATATTAAAAATTAATGGTGCATTCTAGTGCCACCTATTGGTTGTTACTGCCCTACATGCTTTAGCTGTTATGAAGTAAAACTCATAACTTTGATATACAAACTGCCACTGAACTCTTTACTGCAAAAAGTCAGAAAAAAGGTGAACTTTCTTTTTGAAGTTTCCAAATATTGATTGTGTTTAATTGAACTGCTGTAATAATTACATAACACGATATAACGCATACAATGTCCCAGTTTTAAAGTCATTTATGCAATGCTGCAATCGATTTGAATTATTTATTGGTGAATTATAGGTACACACATACACACACTTTAAACAATTTATACAAGAATATATTATTACTTTCTCCTTTAAAGAAAATTTATCAAATTATATTTCGTGGTAATGAAAAAATAATTTAATTGTGCTCTGTATGGTAAAATGTGTTTTACAATTTCGACAAAAACGGTGTTACTATTAAAAAATTTTGTTATTCTATATTAAGACACACAGAATATGAGAGACAGATGGAGAAAAAGACCAATAGCTCAGAAAATGAAGAATGAAGAATAGTAATATAAATATGAAAACAATACTTATTCCAAACTTGGCCCCGGTAAATTTAAAATTAATAAATCAACTGATCTTAATCCTCATATATTAAAAATTGTGTGTGTGTGTGTGTGTTTTTTTTCTCAGAGGTTTAGGAAAAATACATTTACGTATTCCAGGCTTAGGTGTTTCACCTGGATATGTCGGACTCAACAATATCGACAATGCTCCTACTGACTAAAACCTTCCTCTGTCTCTGGCCTCTGAATCCCCGCGGAAACCGCCGTTAGGCATTACTTCGTGGGGAGAGGATCTAGCTGTTGCTCTTCCTTTTAGTAGTTGAAGTCACCACTTCTATCTCCTAGGCATTACTGTTTTGGCTCTTTCTCTTTCAATGAAACGCAGGTCTTGGAGCACGTTGCATAAGCGCTGGTCGCACTCCAGGCGTCCTTTGATGTCAGCATGGCGTTCACTTGTGTTTTGGGTGTTATTGACTGTTCGAGGATTGTCTCTAAATCATTTCACCACATGGTAAAACGCGGGCACATAAAGAATACGTGCTCCGCGTCTTCATCGACTCCTGGACAGGATGGGCACTCCGGGGAATCATCGTGCTTAAAGCGGTAAAGATATGCTCGGAAGCAGCCGTGTCCTGACAGTATCTGCGTAAGATAGTAGTTGACCTTACCGTGATTCCGGTTTAGCCAAATATCGATCCTTGGAATGAGACGCCATGTCCACCTACCCTTCTCTGCGGCTTCCCTCTGGAGCTGCCATCGGCTTATGCTGTTCTGCCGTTCCTCTGCTCTAAGTTCCTCAGCGCTCAGTGTAGTTGACCTTTTTCGATGATAAAGGGTCCGTCTTTCCTCAGCCAAAACTCTAAGAGGTAGAGTTCCGGAAATGACGCACACTGCTTCCTCCGATACTGTGCGGAAGGCACTGGCTACACTTAAGGCACTCAGTCGATATACTGGTCCAGCCTTTCTCCATGATTCTTGAATTTCTAAGGCATCCCTCCAGATAGATATCCCATAGGTCAGTACTGATGTGACCACTGATGATAACAACAACCTCCTACTTTGCTTCGGACCTCCAACATTTGGCATCAACCGTGCTAGGCTTGCTCTCACGACCGATGCTTTAGAACTCACGTGTTCTACTTGCTGTTTAAAGTTGAGTCGGGCGTCAAGCATCACTCCCAGGTACCGGATGTACGGTTGCGATGTGATTTCTTGCTCTCCAACTTCCAAACTGATCGTTTCCACTGCTGGTCTACTGGTGATGAGCACTGCCTCAGTGTGTGTGTGTGTGTGTGTGTGTGTGTGTGTGTGTGTGTGTGAGTTTGTGTGTTTGAATTTATTTGTTGTCTCCTGCAGTATTACGTTATCTGTAGCATTTTTATATATATATATATATATATATATATATATATATATATATATAGACTATATTACTAAGCTATATCCATGGTCTATTGTGCAGTCGGTGAGTGACTTTAACATCTGATACTGGTTTATAGTGTTAAAGGCTTTTTCGTAGTCCACGAATATCAGGACAAGTGGTTTATTGTATTCAATGGACTTTTTCATAAGATTCTTCAGGACTTGGAAATGATCATTCGTGACATAACCTGGTCGAAACACGGTAATTTGCAAGATTGGTTATGTCACCTTTTTATGTATTAGGGTAATGGTTGCATTGTTCCATTGTTGTGGTGTTTTGCCTTGCATAAGACACTGTGCATTATTTACAGATAAATCTTTTCAGGATGTACATTCTGGCTCAGGTCTTTAACCAAAACTTGCCGAGTTTAATTTTTAACTTTTCAACTTACACACTATTTTATCATGTATATCTTGCAATGACAAAAAAGTTTTTATGCAAATAAAATAAAATGTCAAATGTAATTTGACCAATTTTATTTTATTTTCTATTGTTATCGGGTATATAATTGTAAAAAGCTGTAAAAAATCTCTTCACAAAAACTGTCGCCAAACACAATAAAATAGCTTAGTAATATCTCGCTGGATGTTTTTAATAAAATCATGAAAGTTGATATTCATCCTAAGCTGCAGGTGTTCGATTTTTATAGATCTGGGTGCAACTCAATTTCCGTTTTGTTTTCACCGAATAGATCCATTCGTGACTGGTACAAAGGAATTTAAAATTGAGTAGAAAAGGGCATAAATTACCGTCCATCTTCTTCGGAGGGTCAGCATTCTTAGAAAAATGCCCTACCTGTGATTTTACCTGTAGGCCTTTTAAAATAAACCAGACATCTTAGAAGCATCACATGTGTTATATTGTTAGTATTAATAGCTGCAAGAAAATTGTGTCCCGGTTTTTTTTCATGTATTACTACAATTAAAGTTTATCAATATGATTTTTTTTTGCTGCATGATACCGTCCAGATAAAATAAATAAAAAAACTATTAGAAAAATTAAAAGAAAAAACAAAAAGAAAGCTAAAAGCCACAAAAATGGACTCCTGGAGAAGAGCGGCAGGAAAATCCAGAAGAGATAGAGTCCCAAATAAAACCATTAGACAAGAAATGGGAATACAACACGACTTTATCGATGACATTAGAACTAAACAGCTAAAATGGTATGGGCACGTCCAAAGAATTTCAGAACACAGAATCCCAGAGAGAGTACTAAACTGGAACCCTCAAGGAAACCGAAAACGAGGAAGACCACGCAGAAGCTGGAGAGACGAAGTGGACAAGGAAATTCGAGAGACGAATCTAGAAGAAGTCCTGTGAGTGAACAGAGAGGAATGGCGATTTGAGAACCAACTTGTTTGGATGATTCCGGTCTGGATATTTTTGGGCATACACCCTCGACGCCAAATCCAATTCTCTAAACACTCACCAATCGCTAAAATCATATCTATCCGCTCTTGAATGGGATAAGTTTTCATTTTCGACGGTAATAATTCAGTGAATGTTTTAAATAACGTAAAATACAATAACTGATAATATAAATTCTTTTAACACGTTAAATAAATGTCGTTTTAAAGCTATCTTAAGTCAAAGAATGCATTGAAATAAGAACTACTATTTGATAAAGCCAATATCTGAAAAACTATTTAGGTTAGGTATAGGGAACCCCAATAAGAAATGAAATATAATAAAATTTAATATTGTTCAGACCAAAAAAATACAGGGTGTTCTATTTGAAATAACAAAATTATCTTTGTCCAATAATATAAAAAGGTGACAATGATTTTTGAACATTCGGTATAATATTGAGAAACGGGTTCTATCGAAATCAATAGCCCAAAATCTCTTTTATGCTTGGTCAGAATTTGAAGGGATGATTTCTATACATTTCGATGTTATTTAGTTTTCAATTGTACCTAGCATTTTCATAAAAAAATTAATAACTCGAGAACGATTATAGTAAGCTATATGGTACTATATATGAAATCATAATATTTGTTCCTAATCTATTTAAAAGTGTAACTAAATACAGGGTGTTCCATTTAAAAAACACAACTTTGATATGTCACTCACCCTGTATATATATATATATATATATATATATATATATATATATATATAAATATATATCTATTAGAAAAATGTTTACAAAATCAAAATATTTTTGTTTAAATCTGATTCAATGAACCACCACCTAATGTTGAGTACAACTTCTGTGAAATAAGTGTACTTACACAGTCATAAGTGACAGAGTTGTAGATGACTTCAAAAAACGTTATTGTACAAATGTATAGTCTGACAACATTTATTAGTACCGCCCAGGTAATAAAATAACCCTTAAACCTGTTTACCATAAACTTAGCTGGTCCGTACTGCCTGTTATAAAATTGAAATAAATTTAGCTGTAAACGATCCTCTAACAATCAAAGGGATGAAAGTGAATGCAAGCAAGAAGAAAGTAATGATATTTAAAGAAAAAAGAGTGAAACAGATAAAAGAGCTTATGTACTAGAGTTCAAAGTTTACGCAGGAAAGTATGACTGCAATATCGAGAGAAGGATGTTGGCAGGGAAACAAATAAATGTGGCCCTGTATAATATATATATATATGGTTAAATAAAGATTGACGAAACAGATTTATAAGTCAAGTGTGAATGTGCAGGTCGACCTAGAGGCAAGCAAATCTCGAAATTGGTTTATTTAAGTATATGCCGTGCCAAGGAAGGGGCAAATACACATTTTTTCGACCCAGAACCCTTCTGTGGACTTTCCAAGGTCTACTTGAAAGAAGAGATTTGACGCTGGGAAACAGATGAAATGAAATCTCACTGGAATTAAGTGCCAGGACAAAGACAAGCGAAAAAGCTAGTAAGCCTTTCGCCAAGGAAAGCTAAACAACTTCTCGAGTTGGACAAGAAAGACTTAAAATTGGTGCCGGGACTCCTCACTGGACAGTATCCTCTGGGTTATCACCTGAAAAAGATGGGCAAAACAGAGAGTAATAGTTGCCGCTACTGAGAGAACTTCGCTGAAACTGCAGAACATTTGCTTTGCGAATGCACAGCGCTTTTTTGGAAGAGGCTCAAGTTTCTGGAAGGGGCCCTCTTAAAGCTCTCGGATGTCAGGAATTTAGCTCCCAGGAAATTGATCAAGGGTCATGCACTAAAGATCTTATAGGTCGAGGTGCTTGAGAGGTTGCATAGCCTTCACGACCCCCCCCCCCTACAATCTACAATATACCTATTATTTTTATAAATTTTAATAAAAAATTATTTACAACAGCATACATACATACATACATAAAGTCACGCCTTTTCCTCATAGGGGTAAGCAGAGACTACTTCCTTCCACTTGCTACGGTTCTTACACACATCTTTTGCTTCCTCTACTTTCATCAGTGCTCTCATACATGCTCGTCGGTTGTTGGTACTCTTGACCTGGCCTTTCTTCAAAACAATGTTGATCTGATCGAGATATGTTCTCCGAGGTCTACCTCTACCGACTTGTCCATTCACACTCGCCATATAAATTTGTTTCGTCAATTTTTCTTCAGCAACTACTATCTGTTTTTTAATCTAAAAATATTTTGTTGCTAATGTATCATGCACTGAACAGAAATGTGTTTTATGTTGTGGTATGAGGTCAAAGATTTTTGTAACTAATTTTTTTATTGATATTATTTATTAATATACATTTACTAAGGTTTTTATTAATAAATTACAAATACCTAGAAAATTCTAAATTGTGTGTTGTAATATTGCTGTTTTGCCAAAGTTTATGTTTATTTTTTTTAATAAACCTTTATTAAACTATTTTAAACTTCAAATTCCTTAAAATTTACGAAAATTAATTTTTTTTTGCTTACGAACTATTGTGTTATTTTACCCATTAATACTTTACTAATAGTATAAATAAACATTCATAGAGCGGAAAAACATTGTCTCTGCCAACAATGTTCCAAGCTCCTATGAAATTATTATTTGAAATATTTTAATTGCACTGTGGCATATGCTTTTTTATACATAAGTTGAATTTCACAAAATTTAATCAAAACATTGATGTACATTTTTTTTTCATTAAAGGCAGTCGTAGATAAAACTATACATGTGTGATAATGCATCAATTATATTGTTACGATTTTTTTGGGTCCGTCTCTGTCGACCTTGCCTTGTGGCGGCAGCGCACAATTGGAGTAAAAACATAATGAGCATAGTAGAAGACATTGGATGATTCTCGAAAAGTCCAAAAGCGTCAAGAGAGGCAACGACTTGACGAAAACTCGCGTTCCTTCTAGAAACAATGTGAATGGATATAAAAAAGGCAGCGGTCGCGAAAATTTTTAAATTAGTTTGAAGTCAAGTATTTTTGAAGTAATTATAGAGTGTTATACAGTTGTGAACTTCTAAGTGATTTGTTATATAAAATTTAATGTGTAGAAATATTAGAATAAAAATTGGTTAGTTATTGTATTGAGAGTTTAGAATTACCGGACCCAAAGAAGTAAATAAATAACAATATATTCATTGGTAATATAACTTATGCTACGCACTCGTTTGCAACTTTATATTAATGATGCCGTTATTCCACTTGTATAGTAAATAACTAATACGATACACATCCGTTGGGTGTTACATTAAGTACTTGTTTATATTATCCATACTGTAAAGTCTTATAACGTTAAATATTTCAGAAACCTTATTTGACTAAAGGGCGAGTTTATACAGCAAATAAAATAAAATAAGAAATAGCATAAAATAAAATAAATAATAAGTGCAAAAAACATTGATTTATACACATGACTAAAATAAAATAAGAATGAACCAATGAAATCGCAGCTTTTTTGACAATGTCTTTTGTGTTTTGTGCATAACAGACATAAACTCCAAATTGATTTGTTATTTTATTTCAAATAGGAATTTTTTAAATTTCATCATTATCTAAAATTATCCAACTATAGGTAAATCTACCATCCATTTCCTATTAAAAAATATTATAATGGATGATGCATGTTGATAGAGCAGGTATCGACCTCTCCTCAGTTATATGCAAAAACTAATGAAAAATACAAGAACAGCCGACTGAAAGAAAATGCTTGGCTTACAATTGCTCACATATTGGAGGAAGCACGTAAGTGCCAAAAATAAAAAAATTTAACGTTTTTTAAATCATTTTTTCTGTAGCTAAAGCTTCTAAACTTAGATGAAAGCTTTTAAGATATAAATATACTCGGAACATTTAGAACAGAAAAGATAATAAAATAAAATGAGACAAAGCGATAAAAGTTGGCCATCTTTTGTTCTTATTCTTATTTTATCTTATTTCTTGTATAAACGCTTTTATAGTTTTGGGCATGTTTATCTTTCTTATTTTAATTTATTTTGTTCCTTTTTTTTTTTTTATATAAAAATAGTCGCAAAAAGGGTAGACCTATCGTGTGTGCCGCGGACGGCCCGCACTGCGACTATTAGATGGGGAAGGGATTATAGAAAGAAAATGATTGTGGACACGCTTTTTAAAAAGTTGCAGGTCATAGTTCTCTGGAAAAACTGATTTTGGAAGCTTATTCCATTCCGTAGCAGCCCTGTAAAAGAAGGATTCTTGATGAAGATTGGTCCTTGTAGTGTCAATCTTGAGAGTAAATGGGTGAGACTGATCAGCGTGCCGAGTTCTTCGGCCGAATGTGGCCAATGGTGGTACAAGCATTTTTTATTTCTCTGGAGCATCTGCCATGGAAATATCTGTAGAGCAATGACTGGTCTGCAACTCTTCTTCTATGTTCTAGAGGGTGAAGGGTATCTGTGAGAGTTGAGCTGTTTATCAAGTGAATGGCTCTTTTCTGAATGGAATCTAGAAGACGAAGAGAATGCCTTGGTGCTGAACCCCAAATGTGCGAGCAATACTCCAGTAGAGGTCGGATTTGAGCCTTGTACGTCGTCAACAGTTGATCAAGGAGTAAAAAACTTTCTGGCTTTCCACAGAAAACCTAGCCTCTGGCTTGCCGACTTTGCGATGTTAGCAACATGGTCATGCGAAGACATATTATTGTACACCGTGACTCCCAAAATCGAGTTCCTTATTTTATTTTATTTGCTGTATAAACTCGTCTTAAATCACACATGACTATTTTTTTATTTAAAAGTATTGCATTTTTTTGGGAAGTATATTTATTCTTTATTTTAGCAAAAAGTAGAAATAAAGACGAAAAAAATGAGACCTGGAAGAACCCTCTTCGACAATTTTTTTAAGGACAAATTTTGCATGAAAAAACGTCTTTTTTGAAAAAACGCTATATCTCGGAAATTTTTTAACTTGATGCAAAAAAAAAAAGATTATTTGGAACATAAAAATATATATTTTCACCAAACATCATGCAATTTGAATAATTTTAGGTACATTTTTTAGCATTATTTATATTGCGTATTACGTGTAAATACTGTAATAATATTTAAGCACAAAATCAAATTACTTTTAAAATACGACGTTTTGATAATAATAAAAATCTTCATCGGGGTATGTTTACACTAGGTCGTGTAATATGGAACATCTTTATTCAATACTATAGCCTAGATTTACTATCTACTATAAAATAAAAAGCTTGTACTCGTAAAAAGTTAAAACAAATCCATATAATTATACTTATCATTGAAATTATTTAAACATGAACTCTATCAGCTATTGACACATATTTGCGGTTGAAAATGCATTTTTTATTGCACACTCCAGTGTCAGTAAATCGCAAATGGAAGTTCTTGGCATTGCGAGAACAATACACAAAAATTTACAAAAATTATGTGGTTTGTAACAACTGGAATTTTAATTTGATTAATTCCTCATAATAATTCAACAATGAAGTCATGTGAAGCTAAACTTAACACATGAAATTATAACAATTGTTTATTAAAAAAAAAACCTTCATTTCACGACCATTTATTAGGTAGTCTAGTGACAAAGACATAAAATCTATGAGTTTACCGGGAAAACAGGAGAATAAAAAGAAAAATTTAGGTGGGTAACAGAAGATTTGCATAAAGAGACAAGTTTTTCTGTGGAAAGCCAGAAAGTTTTTTACTCCTGATCAACTGTTGACGTTTGGGGTTCAGCACCAAGGCATTCTCTTCGTCTTCTAGATTCCATTCAGAAAAGAGCCATTCGCTTGATAAACAGCTCAACTCTTACAGATACCCTTCACCCTCTAGAACATAGAAGAAGAGTTGCAGACCAGTCATTGCTCTACAGATATTTCCATGGCAGATGCTCCAGAGAAATAAAAACTCTTGTACCACCATTGGCCACATTCGGCCGAATAACTCGGAACGCTGATCAGTCTCACCCATTTACTCTTAAGATTGACACTACAAGGACCAATCTCCATCAAGAGTCCTTCTTTTACAGGGTTGCTACGGAATGGAACAGGCTTCCAAAATCAGTTTTTCCAGAAAACTATGACCTGCAAATTTTCAAAAAGCGGGTCCACAATCATTTCCTTTCTATAATCCCTTCCCCTTCTAATAGTCGCAGTGCGGCGCGTCCGCGGCCTACACGTTAGGTCTACCCTTTTTGCGACTATTTTCATAAAAAAAAAAAAAACTAAAAAAGTGGACTGGGTCGGCGAAACCAGGACAGATGTGAAACTTCACTCTCTTTACATTGGAACAAAATTTATCTACCGAGCCATGAGAATTCTTTGCAACGCAGATGATACTATTCTAATAGCGGAAAGTGAAGACGTTTTACAGCGCCTCCTACAATATTTTAAAACAACTGCCGAAAAGTATAACATGACAATATCAACAGAGAAAACCCAATCGATGGTAATATCTAAGGAACCAATTAAATGTAAACTAGTAGTGAACGATCATATTATCGAACAAGTAATGAACTGTAGATACCTGGGTGTGGAAATAACCAACAAATCATCATCATCATTCTGGTCCATCTGTCCATCTGGTGGGTGGTCTTCCGGGGTTTCGTTTGTCTGACCATGGCCTCCCCCCCCCCCCGGGGGGTTGTAAGTCCCCTACCGGGCGCCTCCTCAGGTGGCGGATAGAGGAATTCCTTCCAGATATGGGTGGTACCGGGGAAATGAAATACCCGGGGCGGACCAAAACTAGCAAAGCAGCGTCTGACTCAAAAAGAGCGGCTGCAAACAGCGTCGTACCCACAATGGGCGGCTGATTTTAAACTCGCCAACACGCAAGGCAAACGCGGCGTTTTTATTTATGCCAAAAAAACCCTCAAAAGAAACCAACAAATACCAAGCAGATAATGAGATCAACAGAAATGAAAACACTAAGGATCATAAGAGGTATTACTCTCAGAAACAGGGTAAGAAATGTAGACACACTGAGAGAGCTAGGTGTTCAGGATGTAGTAAGGTGGACAAGAACAAGGCGACGTCTATGGAGAGACCACGTAGATAGGATGGCGCCAGAACGTATGGCGAAATGGGCGAAAACTCATGTGTTTCCCAGCGTCGAACCTCTTGTTACACTGTTTTGTTACTTTATTAACAATATCTTTATAATGTAAAGCAGAAGAGGAAAAAAACGGAGTGGGAGCGAAGGAGAAACGGCACGCATTCTCGTAAGATTCCAAAGTGATTTTTGCAGATTCACTCTCTGTATTTCTTTTTCGTGCAGTGCGCGTAAAGAAGTTTCACTTAAAAAAAAATATGATAGCAACATCATGGTAATTTGTTTACCAGCAGAAAAAAAATATATATTCAGTAATTCAGTATGTGTTATTTGAAAATCGCACAATTCCCAAATTACTTGACATAATCATTGCTTAAATTATACAATGACATAATGCTTCAGATTGCAGTAGAATTTTGTTTCGGATTTCATAAGGCAATTTTTTTAAATAAAAAATGCTAAAATACAATTAATAATGCTTAATTTTATTTTGTAGGTATGTAGACTTTTACATGATAAAATCATTGTTGCCTTTATACAATGAAAAAATAAAGTAATAAACTTGTTAAGTAACATGGATATAAAATGGCGAAGTTCACATTTCTTTCAGTAACAAAAATCCGTTTTGAGAAACAGCTGCCATCTACTTTTAAGGAGTTAAACCCACAACATTCCAACTGTAAAATAACTCTAGTAGGCAACATATTATACATCGATGTACAATACTGCATAGCTACTAGGCTGTATTTATCATTTAATAAAAAATTATAAAATCTAATATATTTAAATTAAAAAAAAAGAAACATTTGATTGGTAAAACACTACTTGCGTAGAATTTATTTTTGGGTGTTAATGTAATTCTTCTCCACTAAAATTTTCTAATCTCCAACTCTTTGATCTTATTTTTTTTATTAAAAACATTAAAAAATTTAAAATAAAATTCACAAAATATACTTATATAATTTGTATATAGCGGCAAAAAAATTAATTTTTATTGATTCCTTAAAAGTAATATTTTAATTAAAACTGTTTTTAATTTTAACCCTTGTAAAATGTATGTAAAAATTTCAATTTTTTCTTTTTTAATTTATTTTATTTATGGTGACAGTTGACTGCTTAAACATTGTATTAATCTTTATTGCTTCCTTGAATTTACTATGTAACGGCAAAGATACTACAAACATACAAAGATTGTAAACATAAAAATAATAATTATAAAACACAATTTATTGAACTTTATCTATTTCTAAAGTAGAAATTGTGAATTAACAATATCAAATATACACATTTTTTCTAATACTATGCTACTGATTTACAATATTTCGAAGAAAATTACCGAAGCTGTTCAAAATATTTATTTACAAAGTAGGCAATGTAGAAATTTTTTTTGTTTTTTCATGGTGGACATCAAAGAAATAAATACCGCGAGCGCCTAAATTATGGAACAAATTCTATATTTCGCAAGCAATGTACTTTTGACAATAATCCTAAAAGAGGTCGGATTTTTATATTTAAATGCCGATTTTTGAATGTATATTCTAAAGAGGTTATACAGAGTGATTCTTTGGGAGTTTCAATTAGACGTTTTAGAGAAATGTAATAAAAATCTGAAAATTTGAGGTGTAATGTTTTCGTGTACGCCGAATTGATCTAAAATATTTAGAGCCATTAACTACTTCCGGTTATACCGAAAGTTGACCATAACTTGCTTATTTTAAATAGAACATCATGTATATTATTACGTATTTCGATAAAGCTACTCTTGGGGATTCTCCGAATATAGGATTTTGCTACCTTACACTGAGTGTTTTACGAGATATGACCATTTTTATCACGAAAAAGTGTTCGGTTTGGCATCCCGTATCATTATAATTATTGTAAATTTAAACATTTTTTTGCATTATCTTTTCCTAGTATTGTGTATTTTAATTAAACTTGTTTATTTTGTTAATAATAATTTTACAGGGTGATTCCAACGCATATTTAAAGATTTCTCAACTTTCTTAAATGGATCACCCTGTATTTTCTAACGTTGTTAGACAGAAATTTTACTGCTCTTGAAGTTTCGTTTATAAATTCATATACCTAAATCAAACCGTTATTGAGATATTCAACTTTTAACCTATAGATTACGAGTTAGTATTATGTTTATTTTGTAGAGAGCCCTGGAAAACAAAAATATTGCTATAATTTTAGTTGCATCAACGGGTAGACGTTTTTGAGCATTTACTTTAAAGTTATAAAATACAGGATACGCTAATCAGTCTCACCCATTTACTCTCAAGATTGACACTACAAAGACCAATCTCCATCAAGAATCCTTCATTTATAGGGTTGCTACGGAATGAAACAAGCTTCCAAAATCAGTTTTTCCAGAGAACTATGACCTGCAACTTTTCTAAAGCGGGTCCACAATCATCTCTTTTCTATAATCCATCCCCCTTCTAATAGTCGCATAACATAAATTCATGCACATAAAATTACATCGGGTTTTTAATCAGTGAGATAATGATTTCGTGTCTCTTTAGAAACATGTATTGTAATGTACTGTAATGCTTGTTTTTTATTTCTTTTTGAGTGTATACGAACGAAAATTTGTCACTTCGATGTTTAATGGAACATAAAAATGTGCCTTTCGATATAAATTGCCTATCGGTTGAGCCCTTAGAGGATTCTCAATAAATTCTGAACCGATGACATACAACTCGTTTATACCATGATTGGTTTATATTACTGTTCTTTTACAACGTTATCATAAAAAATGCTGGTCAATAAGTATTTTGTCTATATGTTACATATACTTGAAAGTTTCATGGTACAGTTAAGCACTAATAAAAGAAACGTAAAATTGTAACATACTAACACTTGAAATATTTAATAAACTTTTTTATACCTTCTTCTTCTTCTTCTTTTGGTGCCATATCAGGTCCTCCTGATGTTGGCAATCACAATGGCGAGCTGTGCTCTGTCTTCGGCGATCTAAAGAGTTGTTCTGCGCTTCGAATTCCGGTCCACTCTCTAAGATTCCTTAACCACAAGGCTTGTCTTCTACCGACTCCTCTGCGGCCTTCTATCTTGCCCTTCATTATAAGTTGAAGGATACGGTAACGATCACCCCTGAGTATGTGACCTAGATAGGACGGCTTTCGACATTTAACTGTTATTAGTAGTTCGCGAACGGCGTTTGCTCTATTTAAAACCGCTTCATTTGTCTGTTTGGCTACCCATGGGATTCGGAGCATACGTCTATGCAGCCTTTATACCGCACTTTCCAAATACTGTAAAACAAATTTTATTTATTTATTTATTTACACTGTTCTACAGAAAAAAAGATTTCCAATTACAGAACAGGAACAAAGTAAACATTTGCACAATAGTACTAACAATAAAAAAGCTTAAGAGTAATACACAATTTACAAAATCAGACTAACATTAGTAGAAAGCTTAAGACTAACACAACATTATTACTGCTGATAATAATAGCTCTTAATTTGCCTCACATTACAATAGAATATATCAAGCTGGTCACTTATAAGGTTATAGTTGCTACACATAGTATGAACAGGAGAGTTTTTAAGTATATTTTTTCGTGGTGTGGTTGTGTAGAATGAGTCGGTGTATCGAGATGTCTGACGGGGAATTTTAAAGTTTATCTGATGTAATAAGCATTGAAATTTAATTTCATTGTTAATTATTTTGTGTAGCATAATGACACTAGAACATTCTCGTCTTCTATCCAAAGTGAAAAAGCTATGTCTTGACAATAAACTCTCGTGTGTCGTGCCAATTAGTGGATAAGTCCGATCTACTTTAAAACTTAGGTATTTGAGAAAGCGTCTTTGGATTGCCTCCAGTTTACATGCTCTTGATAATATGGGTTCCAGATAACCTATGCATATTCTAGCTTTGATCTCACAAAAGCATAGTAAAGAGTTTTAAGTGTTAAATGGTTAAAGTCGCGGCCTACTCTAATTATAAATCCATACATACGGTTTGCTGACGTAGTTATATTGTCTATGTGGTTTTGGAAAGATAGCTCTCGGTCGAAAGTAACTCCAAGATCCTTAAAATTACATGGTCTGTCTAGAGAATAATTGTCTATCTTATAGTCAAATATAATTGGATCAGATCTCAATGTATATGACATTACGCAACATTTGGTAGGATTTAACGCTAAATTATTACGACTGCACCATTGGCTTATTTGATTAAGATTTTTCGATAGTTTCTCACATTCAGTCATATTAATGATAGGAGAGAAAATTTTTAGATCATCAGTATACAGTAAAAAATTAAGCTTAATTATGTCACCAATGTCATTGATAAAGATATTAAACAGTAGTGGACCGAGGTTAGATCCTTGCGGTACACCTGATTTGGCGAGGTATTTGTTAGACCTAAATCCATTTAACTGCACATACTGTGTGCGGTCGGACAGATATGATTTGAATAACGCAAGTAGGTTACTCGATAAGCCGAAATTCGAGAGTTTTTGCAGCATTAGATTATGGTTAAGTCTGTCAAATGCTTTGGTCATATCCATGTAAATAACATCTGTCTGAATTCTGTTATCTATATTTTCCGCTATGTGTTGTGCAATAACGGTAAGATTTGTTGTTGTTGATCGGCCTTTTACGAAACCGTGCTGCTGGTCTAGAATATAATTGTTGACGTGTTGATACAGAACTCCTTGCACCAATATTTCAAATACCTTGCAAAAATTGCATATAATTGAAATCGGCCTGTAATTTTTTATATCAGTTCGCGTTCCTTTTTTAAAGATCGGACATTTTATTAGGTACTGTAAAAAAATAAATGAAGCAAATGATTTCTATGAATATGGCATGCTGATGATTTAGAAGTGCTTCATATTCAGTAGTAATATCCCTAGGACATTGATAATAGACGAGATAATTTTATGGCAATCGAAAGTTCGTTCTCGGAAACAACCCAAAGCCGAAGGCTGAGGGCTGTTACCAAGCAACGTGCTTGAGAAATTTGTCATTTGTCAATATCCGAGGGATATTCGGCGGAAAAATTTTTGACAAAAAAATTTATAACTCAACACGACCAAACATTTATTTATTTATTAAAAGTACAGTTAGTGAAAGTACAATTATTAAGATTTAACATTGAATTCGTTGCTGTTCTCTACTATAAAATCTATTATCCCGCATAATATTTATGATCTTGTTGTGGTGGTTTTTGCCAATTTGCTACCAGCAGTTGATCTATTCGAGTAATTTGTTATCTTTTTGTCCTTAACATTCAAGTCAATTACCTTAGCAGCAGATTTAGTCCATTCATTTAATGTATTTCTTCCAACAGGTACATTATAGTACCATTTGTCAGTTTCATTTTTTCAGTGTCGATTTGGTTTTAAGAACAGTCGTGGTGAGGTAATATTGTCGCCTCGTTTTGATATCAGTTTATGAAAAAGACGTAAAGGGCAGCTTTGTCTTTCAATATTGAAACCAACCATTTACTACTTGTACAGCTTTTAGAACCACCTTGGCACGTTTCACTGAACCCCGATTTTCAATGCGATTTGTTGGAGAGTCATAATTATTTTTCTCGATATGAAAAAAAACCACCAGACAAGCAACTGCCTCTCCTCGCTACGCTAATTCTACAGCAGCAATATGGTAAAATTTACGAATAAGACCTTCAGGAGTATTTGCATCCCAGAGCAATATTATTTTGTTAACTTCGGACAAATTTAACGAAACTAAACCGGACTTACGTTTACGTGGATATGCTTGTAGTTTCTTCGTGGTATCAATAAATTTAAAATATTTTATTTCCATTTCTGACAAGATAGAAAAATATTTTGAAGTACGAATTGTATTCGACGCAATTATTTTTTGAGTACACTCGTTCGAACACACTCGTTTATCACTTCTTATGATAAAGCACCGAATCGACTCATTTTCTGACAATGACAGGATAAACGTCAACATTTTACGGTGCGTTTCGTTAATATTATGGAGGGTAGAGGTAAGAAAAATCATCTGTGTACATGAAAGTGTCAGTCCAAATGTATTAAATTAGGGTGGCGCCACATTAGCATCAGGGTAAATTTTAAAGGAAGCGACAAATATTAGAGTAGGATTGAGATATAAACAAGGAAAGAAAAACTTCCGCTACTTTAGTCCACAATAATATTAAATTTTTTAACTCGGCATACTTCAATTCGTTTACAATTGCTACATTCATACCATACCCTTTGTCTACACCAGCGCCATTCTGGAAGGTTTTTGAACTGTTATTTATAGCTTACAGCTGGACACTTTTTTAAGTTTTCTACCTTATGAGATGACTCTCCTTACCTCTACCCTCCATAGTTTATATGTAACAATATGATCTGGTTACTATGGAAATTAAAATATTTCTAAATTTCTGATTGGTGGAGTTACTCGATGTAAATCCACGTTTACTCGAAATAATACAAGGTAACTTAACTCATTTGGACGTTCCGATTGGTTGAAAATCGTACGAAAAAAGTAATCTATCAAATGTGTTTTTCATCCAATGCTGTTTCTATCAATTGTTTTCTCTATCATTTGTGTTTCGATCAAATGTATCGTTCTGTCATAAGAAATTCGATAAAATGTATTTTCTGTTATAAGTTCATTCTATCATTTCTTTTTCGGGGTTTCAAAACCCAAATATGAGCAAAAAAACTCATTGGGGAGACATGCCTCGGTATTCCAAGCTGAAGTATATGCCATGAACGCTTGTGCTTGTGCAAAACCTACGAACCTTGGCTAACCATAACAAGGTCACTTTGTCATGGGTGCCAGGGCATAAAGGTATATCTGGTAACAAAGATGCGGACAAAATAGCTAGGCGGGGCTCTGGACCACCATTTATTGGGCCAGAACCAATAATAGGGATACCCAAGGCCAGCGTTAAAGCTGCGATTAATGGCTGGGTCCACTCTCAGCATCAGCTGAAGTGGGAAAAGTCAGAGGGAGCTAGGCACAGCAAGTTAATGCTGAAAGAACCCTAACCTAAGCAGGCAGGAAAGCTGCTCTCGCTAAGTAGGGATGAACTTAAAACAGTTGTAGGGCTTTGTACCGGACACTGGTTTTTGAGGAAACATCTGCACAATATAGACGTGTCTGACACAGAATCTATATGCAGATTATGTAATGAGGTGAAAGAAACAGCCACTTATATTATCTTCGAATGCGAAGCCACCGCCCAGTGAATACACTACCTGCGGTGTATAGAAGACCATAGGAGTGATCGACCTAGGGCAATAGTAGTACATGAGCTTCTACTCCTTAGAAGGAGAATTGAAGAAATGGGACTAATCTAAGGAGCTGAAAAGGTACAAAAAGCAGACAATGCTGAAGTGCCTAGGAAAAAATTAGACCTCTTCCACAACTCCTATTTATTTATTCATTTATTTGTTCATACAAGAACTGCTATGTGGCCACTATTCTTTATTCATTTTTTCTTTTCATTTTCGTTTATGTAATCGATGTTTTTAAACCAAATTAAAACAAAAGTAACATATCTGGCATAGAATGTATTTTCGTTTTGCTCGCACTTTGAAAACGACTTTTTCAATCGTTATAGCAATACACGTATTATGGAAGTAAAGATAACACGTGGCGTCTTGGTCTTCTTTGATATCACGACCGGACCATAGCATTTTGTAAAACTTTTAAGAAATAAATAATGTAGTTTTTAAATAAAGAAAACCGGTTTAAAAGAACTCAAATTACTAAGTAAATTTTTTTGACTTATTTGATATGCTATTCATTTTTTTCAACGGGCATCAGACACATTTTTTCAATGTTGCGAGTTGCGATGGAAAAGAAGTTCTTAACAGACTTATTTTATGATACGAGGGCGGTTTGATAAGTCAGTGACTTTTTGAATAAAGCAAATTTTTTTCCGCAAATAAACATTGTATTTGTCTACATAATCACCTTTTAGCTCGATACATTTAGTCCAGCGTTTTTCTAATTTTTCTAATTTTTTTATTCCCTCCAAATAATAGGTTTTTTCAAAGCTCTCAAAATACGCGTTTGTTTCGGTAATGACTTCTTCATTCGACTCAAATTTCTTACCGCCCAGCCATTTCTTTAGGTTTGGAAACAGAAAATAATCGCAGGGGGCTAAATCTGGAGAATATGCTGGATGGGGTAGCAGTTCGTATCCCAATTCGTGGATTTTGGCCATCGTGACTAGGCAAGGGTCCACACGTGCATTGTCTTGATGAAACAGCACTTTCTTCTTCTTAGCCAGTTTTTGCTTCAAATCAACGTCGAATCTGTTCAAAAGCTTTGAATAATATTCGCCGGTGATCGTTTTACCTTTCTTGAGGTAATCGATGTGAATGACACCGCGTACATCCCAAAAAACTGTGGCCATGACCTTGTTGGCTGACAGACTCTGTTTCGCCTTCTTTGGTCCACGTTCACCCCGAGAAACCCACTGTTTCGATTGTTCCTTGGTCTCTGGCGTGTTGTGATGGATCCATGTTTTATCCACAGTAACAAAACGGCTCAAAAATTCGTCCGGATTACGGCTGAACATCGCTAAACACTCTTGAAGTGGTCACACGATTGCGCTTATGGTCGAGTGTGAGCAATCGCGGCACCCATCTCGCAGAGAGTTTTTTCATGTCCAAATATTCGTGTAAAATATGATGTACCCGTTCAGTTGAGATACCTACAGCATGAGCCAACTCACGCACTTTCATTCTCCGACCATCCAATATCATTTCATGGATTTTATCGACGATTTCCGGCGTGATCACTTCTTTTGGGCGACCTGGACGTTCGGCGTCACTAGTGCTGGTACGACCACAACGGAACTCTGTAAACCACTTCTTAACCATTGAAATTGATGGTGCCGAGTCCCCGTAGTATTTATCAAGTCTTTCCTTAGTTTCAGTGATGGATTTTTTACGTAAAAAGTAATGCTTAATCAGCACATGAAATTCAATTTTTTCCATTTTCGTAAAAATTCACGAGGTTGTCTGCTTTGAACGGCTATCAAACACCAACTGCACGACGTAGCTTGCTCAAAATTAGAAAGTTGCACACTGATATATTATAGTTGACGGCAGCGCTGTTGCATTTGGAGTAACTGCGCGGGAAATTCAAAAAGTCACTGACTTATCAAACTGCCCTCGTAGTATATTTGATGTCAGAAATAATATTTTCTGTTCCACGAATTCGGGCACATACTCAAAAGGAGTAGTTTAGAAGAAATCATATTAAAACTTGAAGCAATGTATGGATTTTCCGTTAATAACATTACAAAGGCTCATTCATACGAGAGTTTTTTCAACAAAAAGTATTTTCATTAACACGAAACAACTCTAGATCAATGGATCTCATTCATGCGTTGTATGACAATGCCAAACGTGAAACTATTATTGAATAAGATTCAATAAAAAATTATAGGAAAAAATTCTCTATACCTTTAGAAGAGTGAACTAGCAAAAAAAAATCAACATTAATGTACACTACTTGGCAGAGGATTTCAATTTTAGATTAGTGCCAATAGCTGGTTCCTGTTGATGCTCAGAGAACATTAGAATTGGTATCAAAATTCTAAGTTGAATTTAGAAACTGATATAGTTGCAGCAATAAATGATAGGACTGCAGGAAATTTTATCAAAATTAATACAAGTTCTTGCTTCTTCGGCTGCCTCATCTACTATATCATTTCTAGTGATACCGCTGTGACCTTTGACCCAGAGAAATATGGCTTAACAGTTGATAGCTTATGAAGTAAATTCCCAATCCTACTAACATGAAAGTTTTGGTAAAGGTTGTTAGCAAGATGACTAATACCCTTTATGACAGTTTTTTAGTCTGAAATCATAATAGGTTTTCGTATATTATTATCCAAGCACTAAGACAGTGCTTTTTTAATAGCATACACTTCAGTACTAAAGATACTGCACTTCACAAATACTATTTCTTTGTCCGAAATAGCAAAGGAACTACCGATATCTGTTAATAATTTATACATGTAAAGACTCGCTCTACAGATGGGGTGTTGCAGAGTCTCCAGAATGTGACTGCGGAGCTCCAGACCAGACAATCAGACACATAAGGGATGATTGCCCCATTCGGTTTTTCCAAGGTAGCTGGAGCGATTTCATGAAGGCTGATGTTACAGCACTAACATGGATTAGAAACTTAGATATTAATATTTAGTTAGTCTAATATATGGCTTGTCTTAGTATACTTATGCTCTGTATGTATTTGTGGATATGTGTATATATATGTATATATATATACGTATATGTATGTATATGTATATATGTGTATTGTTTGTTTTATACTTCTATTTTTGTGTTTATAGTGCATGTATGCCATACGAAAATAAATAAATAAACATGTAAAGATGTTTGCATAAATTTACCTCAAAAGTTATTCGTAGCTAAGTAGGAGAGGAATCCAAGATGTACCTTAAATTTAACCTTTAAGGAAGCTCAGCTGAGCCCAACTATGAGCTGACAGTACCGCTGAGAACTAGTAATTTTTAGAATTTTTTATATTCTATAAAAATAGTGACACAACCATTTTTGTTACGGATTTTAGCAATAAAAATAAGCCAATTTTAATAAAAAAATGGGGCTGTTATAGTTGAGGATACGAGTAAACGTTGTCACATTGTCCGGTTCTGTGTTTTCTCCATTACTTTCAACTTGTCTTCTGAGAATTCTTTTAGTTTTTTACTTAGTTTTCTTTATTTTGTTTTGGATTGTAATAGCCCTTTGTTTGTACGTAGAAAATCGACCTGGTTCTGGAAATCTGCCAGTGACGCGTCATTTCAGTTATATCTAAATTAGGTCTTCGAGCATTTTCAAAAGATTTATAGAAATACTTCACGAAAAATATCTTTTATTTATTTCCATAAGTTTTTTATTTTAGAATAATTTTCGTAACGAACGAAGTCTATAACGTTTTATTTAATAATTTAAAAAAGCGAAATATAAATAAATTTGTTTTATCTTCTTCCAGCAAAAGCAAACAAAGAGTTACAAAAAATGTTTAAGCTGAAATTGAGGGTTTTAAATTGAAGCCTGTTAAATTAAAAACTAAAAAGTAAATCCATGATTTTTCTTTAATTCTAATTTTCTTTAATAAAGTTTCGTTAGGAAAAAAATGAATAATTTAATAAATAGACTCTATTCATATATTTATCTTTTTTTGTTTAATCTTTTATGAAAAAAATTATCACTTTTGTCAAGACCTAATTGATTTTTATGCAGCAATTAAAACTATACAGGGTATTGATTAAAAGTAATGGCGGATACAAGTATGTTAAACATCTGAAATTACCAAGCTGTAGGTTTTGGATGACGCAAGATTCAAATATAGTATTGTCCTGAATGTGGCACTTCCGGTTATACTGGAAGTAGACGTCAACTTAATTATTTTAAATATAACCTAATATATTTTGTTATTTTCGAATTCTGCGGGAAATTTAAAATAAAATTTGTGCATAATGTCCTATACCAAAAATAAAGTATTTTCGAGATATTTCGATTTTTTTCAAAATTTTAAAAAATCCTAATCCATATTGAATAACGTTATCTCCATTAATAACGAAGCTAGTGATGTGAAATTGTAACCAATAAATAACAAGCGCTTGCCCGTTAACTCCCATATGTCCAACCCATTGATATTTCATACAGGGTGTTTTAAACCTAGCCGCCAACATGCACAATTTAAATAATTTATAAGTTGCTTACTTTAAATAGAACACCATGTATTTTATTACATTTTCCGCTGTATTCTTTAAGCCAATTCGTTTGATATCGCTATTCCCTATACCTAAACCAACCACTTTTAAGATATTGCATTATCTTAGTTAAAACATAACACTTAATTATTTCAACATTAGTAAAGGGTAGGCCATGATTTCCTTGATTTCGCTGTCCTGACTTGGCTCCTTTAGATTTTGGTATTTGGGGTTACATTAAAAGTCAGGTATTTTCCAAACCTCTTACGACTAAAACGGATATGATGCAGAAAGTCTTGCTTACTTTTAATTCTCTAACACCCGACCATATTTCCAGAATTACAAGATATAACTTAATGAAAAGGATTCATAAATGTTTAAAAGTAGATGGTGCTAATTTTGAACAATTATTATAAAACTTTATTTGTTTAATATTTAGTTATTTTTATTTGTAAATTATCTAATTAAATTAATACAAAATACCTAGTCAACGTTTTTAATGATATCCACAATTAATAATCATTTCATGCTTTTGGTTACTTTTTAGAATTAATAACTTAGTGAAAAAATAATAAAATATCAACTTAAATAATGGAAATCATGGCCTACCCTTTACTAATGTTGAAATAATTAAGTGTTATGTTTTAACTAAGATAATGAAATATCTTAAAAGTGGTTGGATTTAGGTATAGGGAATAGCGATACCAAACGAATTGGCTTAAAGAATACAGCGGAAAATGTAATAAAATACATGGTGTTCTATTTAAAGTAAGCAACTTATAAATGATTTAAATTTTAAATTTCCTGCAGAATTCGAAAATAAAGAATTCGAAAATAAAATAAAAAATATTAGGTTCTTTTTAAAATAACAAAGTTGATGTCTACTTCCGGTACAGCCGAAAATGCCACATTCAGGACAACATTATATTTGAACTCAACGTCATCCAAAACCTAAAGCTTCGTAATATCAGATTTTTAACATAACTGTATCCACCATTACTTTTCATCAAAACTTTTCGCGCTACACCCTGTATACTTAAAAATGTAACATTTATCTCTAAAAAATACTTAATTGCAGAGGTTGATGGATAGAGGAGTGGTGGTCCCTACACTTATGCATGGTAGTGAATGTTGGGTTTGGCAGAAGCATGAAAATAAGATTAATGATGCGGAGATGAGTTTAGCCAGAATGACTCGTTTAGATAAAGTAAAGAATAGTGAGATAAGGGAACGCCGTGGCGTGAAAGAAGATGTGGTTACAAAGAGAGATAAAGGAATGCTTAGATGGTTTGTACACCTAGAAAGGATGGATAAAAAAAATTTATAAGGCGAGTGTGAATGGGCAAGTCGGTAGAGGTCGACCTCGGCGAACTTATCTTAATCAGATCGACATTGTTTTGAAGAAAGGCCAGTTCAAGAGTACCAACAACCGACGAGTATGTATAAGAGCACTGATGAAAGTAAAAGAAGCAAAAGATGTGCATAGGAACCGTAGCAAGTGAAAGGAAGCTGATATCTGCCTACCCATACAGGAAAGAGGCGTGACTATACTATGTACGCTTGTATGTAGGTTGGTGGATAAATATTAATTAAGTAAATAAAAATGATACCTGGAAATATTGACCAAATGATGGAAAAAAATATTGTCAGAAGTGGGATTCGAACCCACGCCCACAGAGTGGACTGCGACCTGAACGCAGCGCCTTAGACCGCTCGGCCATCCTGACTCATTTCAACCTAGCGAAACATATAGCATAAAAACTAATAAATTTTTTATATTTACAAGATTGTTAATATAAGACCATTTTTATAAGACTATTACATAAAATACTTATTGACAAAAGGAAAAATTTATAAAAACAAAAAAATCCAGAGTCATTAATTCTTTTTAAAAAATATGAAAATGTACTTAACAGATAAGTGCCCAGTGGCGTAGCGAGGGGGGCATCATGCCCCGGGCGCTACTTTCAAAGGGGCACCAAATGGTACGCAAAATAAAAAATTGCTGGATAATTTTTATTTTTATTATAATTGATTTCTGGTAAATATACTTTAAATTTAGTGCCAGTGTAATATAATAAATGTTAATTCGTAAATAAAAAGGAAAAAAGAAACACTAATAGTCTAAATCAAACTGTCATAATATATTCATAATAGAAATGGCACGTCATAATGATATAAGAAAATTATCGAGCAATTTGCAATCAATCTAAATTGCCCAATTTGTTAGACAGCCAAATAACGAAGAAGGGACCGTGAACACATAATTATAAATTAGCAACATGGTTCCAATCGTGGTAAATTTACCAGCACACATCTGCTAATATATCAACTTTACCTAAGAATTCCCTAAGATTTTTCCAAGCATTTGCCCGAGTTGGATATTCGGGAAAAAATTGTGAACTAAATTGTAAATTATCTTGACTGTAGGATCCAATATGGTAACTCAATATCTTCCTCAATCACAGTTAGGTACATCTGGTGTACCTATCACAGGGAACTCACTTAGGACCGTTACTTTTTAATCTGAATCAATACTTAACTTTCATTAAGATTAATATTGATCTCAGCCAAAAAAAAAAAAATTAAAACTTGTAAGATATATTTGGATCCACCCTGTATTCAAGGAGAGCTTATATTGTATACTTTATACGAACTCAGTTGGACAACGCAGAAATCAAAGTACGGTCAAAAATGCCATGTCGAGTATTAAGATAAACTGTAATTGATTACTCCCGGTATTGCCCACATGGACTGTCGGCAAAACTTTTGTGATTCTATGCATCTTATTGGATAGTACTCAACCCTAATTGGCCAAATTTTATCGGCAGTTTTCTCACCGCAAAAGTCGATGCCGGCAAAAAACAAATCAGTGTTTACACAACTATTTACCAGTGCCGTGTTGTTATAAATACATATTTTTCCGTTTTATACAAACCTATTATCCTGTTTTCTGTTTTATTGTAGTAACTGTTATATTGTTAGTAACAGAAATATATTTAAAAACTGCACACAAAAAAATTGTTGGACTAGTGAGACAACAAAATTTTAAGAAAGAATACGTCATAGACAAACTTTTTGAATCTTACGAACATACAGTTTTGCGTTTGCCTCCATATTATTGTGTATTCAACCCTATTGAACTGATCTGGGCTGCTTTAAAGAACAAATTACGAAAGTGTAATCAAGCTCCTTAATTAAGCGATTCTGTTCTAACAAATATAAGAAAAGTAATTGATGATTTCGCCGAAACTGACTTATGGACAAATTGTGTTTACCACGTCAAAGATATTGTTTTTATACTTGTCCAACTGACTTCGTAAGAACTATACACGAGCACGGTCTGGAGATCAGGTACCTAAAGAAAAGGACGAGAAGGGGTGCGGGATACGGCGGGTGGCGGTAGTCTTCATGAAGAGACGGCTGTAAATAGACGTATTTGTGATCGATTGATAGTTTTTGAATACGCTTTACGATAAATATAGTTTTTGAGTAGAATACGTTTTTATTATTTCTTACAAACTAAACCAGATAACTGAAATATTTTTAACAGTGTAAATTCTACCTTAGCATATACAATAGGTACACGAGCTTATCGCTTTAAATTATTACTCTGTATAAAACAGTCGCCTGAATATAAAGTTTTATTACGTTAATCTTTCATATGCAAACATTTCCAGACCTACCCCAAACAAAGAGTGTCATGATTCATACAACAGATAACAAACACCGAAGGCCTTGCAATTTCTCCACGCCAACAATTGCCAGATGTGCTGAACGTTTGTCGGAATGAAGCGCGGGAGAAACACAGCACGGGAATGGAAATTAACCTTGTTGCCAACACGATACAGTTATAATATTTTTGAATGTGGCGTCTGTTGTTGTCCACGTAATTGTTATACTCGATACGCTTCTACTTTATAGTTAGTTGTTTGTTTTATAATCTATTTTTGTACTCTTAAAAAATAGTAACATAGAAAAATTATTAAAGAATGAGATATGTCAAAGGCCCCACTTTATTCCCAAAAAAAATTATGTCGAGTGCCGATTTAAACCGAATTTGTTACCCCACCCAAACAGTGCTTTGATTCTTCTAAATTATTATAATTATATTCTCGCTTAAAATTATTCACGCGAACTTCTTTGTCGCCTCGATACACGGATAGTGTGGGATTCATTATACGACCTCTTGAAAACCACCACGAACCCCATTTACAGTTTCGCAGACGATAGCACACTTGTCTCAACTTTCACATCCTAACAATCACTCTCGGTGAATGATACAAATAGACTCAGGCAGAAAAAGGTTGACTCCATCAATAGAGATCTTGAAGCAATCGTCGAGTGGGGAACCAACAATCTTGTTCAGTTTAACGCCCAAAAAACACAAAGCGCCACGTTTTCCAAGAAAATTAATTACTCAAATCATTGCATCACAATGTCCGGAAATACGCTTATATTGTGCAGATGTTTCCTTAAAAACCAGTGTCCGGTAAAAAACCCACAACTATTCTGTGTTTTTCACTACTCAGCGAGAGCAGCTTCCCTGTCTGCTTAGGCGAGGGTTCTTTCAGCATTAACTTGCTGTGCCTAGATCCCTCTGGCTGTGCTCACTTTAGCTGATGCTGAGAGTGGACCAACCATTGATCGCTGCTTTAACGCTGGCCCTGGGTATTCCCATTATTGGTTCTGGCCAAATAAATGGAGTTTCAGAGCCCCGCCTAGCTAGTTCATCAGCTTCTTCGTTACCAGAAATACCTTTATGCCCCGGCACCCATTACAAAGTGATTTTGTTATGGTAAGCCAAGGTTTGTAGGTTTCCGACACATTCCCGGACAATTATTGAGCCTATTCTCCGTGATGCCAAAGCTTTAAGTGCCGCTTGGCTATCTGATCTAATAAGAATTATATTTGTCTTCATGTTTTTGTGTCTGCTCGTTTGTTTTTTAATAAGTGATTTAATTCTAAGAAAACGGTTTGACATAGGAAAAATAATTGGACGCGACAACGTCGCATTGCGGAATATTATACACTCAGGTGAATGACGTCTGGCGTCGCGACTCCTCCAACTCTTCCGACGCCCTTGGGATTGAATTGCTGCGCCATGGTCATTGGCTTGGGCTAGGAATGGGAAATTCATAGCATGCCAAATTCTGTCGTTTTCACTTAAGTGGCGGCAAAACATCGTTCGAGTAATTAAAATAAAAACAATTTTATTTCGGAAAAATTACCTTTAAATGTATTTTTAATTCTTTGAAATTTCGCGCAAAATATTAAAGGGTTGTCTATAAAAACAATCCTAAAAATATTTCATTCTGACGGTATTATGGCAAAAAATTTATAAGAACTTGAAAAATGTATAGGAGAAAATTCCTAACATCTAATTTATTTTATTGAACACTTTTTAGTTGGATATTGAAATTTTTTTGTGCAATATACTATTTTCCATTCTTGGAAGAAAAAATTTCAATTTGTAACTAAAACATTTCCAAGCTTCTCTTAATTTTTTGCCATAATACCGTCTGTTTAAAATATTTTTAAAAATAGAGAACAAAGTTTCATCTAATACATAATAATAATAATTTTGCTGTAAAAGTAAAAAAAAACTAAAAATTTACAATGAGTTTAATTCCATCAAAAAATCAAAAGATACTATTTTTGTGGAGCGTTTAATTTCCTACAAGAAGAACAATATATACTTCCTATTGTTGTATTTTTACTTATTCATAAAAATAAAAAAAATGTCCGGGTAATCATGAGGACTGAGTATACAATTTTTCGCCAAATCACTCGCGAAAAACTCCTTCAATTAAAGATAGTTTAGCTCGACACACTTCAAATTGTATAATACTTTTTCGGGAAGAAAGTGTACACTCAGATAAAATTTCCGAAAATATTCAAATACAATAACAATAAATATTCCGTAAAAAAGCCGCCAGAAGCCAGAATAGTATCTAACCTGCCTAAAGAAGTTTTCAATTTAAAAATTAATTGTAAAAAAGTGGCCATATCCCATGTAATTTAAATGGAAAACGTAAGTCTTCAGGGCAATGTTTAGTATAAATATTAAGAGCTTTTTTTTCAGAAACTTGAGCCTCTTGCAGAAAAGCGCTGGGTATTCGCAAAGCAAATGTTTTGCAGTTTAAGCGAAGTTCTTGCAGTAGCGGCAACTATCACTCTCAGTTTTGCCCATCTTTTTCAAGTGATACCTCAGAGGGCAGTGTCCAGTGAGGAGTCCCGAACCAGTCTTTCATGTCCAGCTCGAGAAGCCGTTTAGCCTTCCTTAGCGAAAGGCTTACTAGCCTTTTCGCTTGTCTTTGTCCTGGCACGTTATGCCAGTGAGATTTCATTTCATCTGTATCTCAGCGTCGAACCTCTTTTTTCAAATGGGCTTTGGAGAGTCCACAGAAGGTTTCTGGGCCGGAAAATTGTGTATTTAACCCTTCCTTGGCAAGGCAGTCTGCTTCCTCGTTGCCTTTAACTCTTTTGTGACCTGGAACCCACATCAGAGTAACCTGATTGTTTGCTGCCAGTTGTCTCAGGGATTGTTTACAGTTCCAAGTCAGCTTAGACTCACAAGTGTATAAATTCAGAGCTTTTAGTGCTGCTTGGCTATCTAATGAAATATAGTTTTATGTTCCTTGGTTGTAATTCTGCTTGAAAGATGGTTGGAGTGTTACCAATGTGGTTTGAGAGCCTAAAATTCGGCCCTGTAACGCCCACTACAACCCTTTTATCCATCTTGGATCCATCAGTGTTCCACACTTAAGCATCCCTTTCTAGTTGAGGTTCGTTCTCTGTGCAAACTTGGTGTTTGTTAATGACCACTTCAAACTGCATTTCGAAGTCGCACTTAACTGGCATAATATCTGTCGGCTTAGACATGGATTCTATGGACATATTTTCCAAAATCATCAAATGTCCAATCCGATTACCCGCTTTAAGATTTATTGTCTGGCTCAGTCTGAAGGTACTGATTGCTGCTTCTTTCATTACACATATGTGCAATGGTGGAAGGTTCAGTATTACCCCTACGGCTGCAGTAGGGCACGTGAATGTTGACCCTGTGATTTTCAGACAAGCTGCACTTTCTGCTGCTTGACTTGAAACACAATTATATTTTTACATCTAAAAAAAATGATCCCTATTTAGATTCAGGTCTAAAAATTTATTTAATGAATAAAAGCTGTTTTGAAGCATAAATGTCGTGATTCTAGAGCTATAAGATGGACCGGTAAGCAGCCTTATTACAACAGGCACTTTGTTGTTGGTTTACAGAAGTAGAATGAGTAACGGCTTCTAGAGTCTGAGAAAGTTTATTTTTATTTGTCCGCCCTACCTTGTTACGGCTGTATATGGTAATATTTAGAGTATACTGTTGAGTGCATAAATAGAACACTCGTAAATATATCTGCCCGTCTCTGTAATGCAAATATTCGGGCTGTATGGCAATAGTGGGACAAATGATCCAATATTGGCAGTTATGCTTTTGAGAATATTAATCTAAAAAAAAATATGCCTCATCATTACAAAGAATGCTTTCTTCACCTCCAATACATTTAAAATTTATCAATGTTGGACATCTGGACTACTGCATGTCGAGACTTCTCGTCACCCCCTACGTTGATAATGAAAAGGAGTAGGTAACTTAAAAAAAAATTTAATTTTACTTCTGAACTTTGTTAACAAATATAAAACAAACCGATTTTATTTTAATAACTTTTTTTATATCGTTTCGAATATTTTGCTGATCTTCAGACGTATACATTTTCAACGAATAGATCCTATTAACCACAGTTCGTCGAATGGCAATGTAAATAATTTCGATAGTACAGAGAAAACCAACTATAAGCGGTGTGGGCCCAGACGTCTAACACCAACTACAATGACATTGACCCGTCTCGCCGATTTGGAGGTTGAGAACCGCCTCCCGAAAGCAGGCATCACCCTTTCCACCCCATTCCCCGAAAAGCGTTGGTGTTACTTTTCGGATCCCTTGTTTAAGCCGGTTTTTGAATGGTAAAGTTGGAGAAATAACCAAAAAAATCGGGTAGCATTCGATACAATGGGATTTTTTTAAATCAAAAAATAAAATTTCATCAGGGTTGAAAACAGTAGTTTTACAAATATAAACATGAAAATAAGCTAAGGAAATTCTATTTTAAGCAACATTTTATAATAAGTTCGAGTTTTGCAGTTAATAAATTGAAACAAGTTAGTTTTGACAATTTATTTAAGCCACAAATTACATTTTTTAAAAAAATATATATAGAAAATTTGTAACTTAATATAGAATTCAAATTTAAATTTAGCTGCATTTGTAACTCAGATGTCGTTACCATAGGGTTCCTTCTTGTAGCTAATTGCAAAAAACAATTTTCTCAGGTGTCGTTACCATAGGGTTCCTTTTTGTAGCTAATTGCAAAAGAAAATCTTCTACATGGGTTGCAGATCTCTTGCGTCCTGTGTGTCTCTCAAAACATCCTCCCCATTCAAATGGGAAATTACGCTTTGAAATTTGCCAATTGCTTGCGCTAAATCTGTTTGTCGTGAGCGATTTTCTAGCACACCAATGGCTCTTATCATAAAATTAAGCGCAATAACAAATGCATCTTTCTTAGATGTTTTTTAATTTTTTTTGTGCTAAAATAAAAACATCAGAAAATACAACGTAAGCTAAAATACAATTTATTTAATAAACCAAATTAAAAATATTTAAATGTTAACTAATATCCTAAGACCTAAGAAAAAATAAGATGGCCAAGGAAAATATGAGTTAGTAATACTATTCTTGATGTTTATGAACCTGTTATTACAGAACAAATTGTTATTATCATTCGAAATGTTAAGACCATATTTTAATTGCTATCAAATTAATTTGTCTTCCTACCAAGTTGTTTTGACCTGAAACTATTTCGTAGCTACAGACTAGGTCCTACAATCCTTATCCCTATCCCTATAGTGTAGAGGTAAATTTGAAGCGACGATTTCAAAGGTCCTCCAAGAAGCCTCAACACAGTATACAGATGGTGCGAGAAAGAACAGATGTCTGTCAAACCCCGGAAAACTGTAATTATTCCTTTTACAAGAAGTAAAAAGCTAGATAAGCTTCGGCAGCCTGTCCTATACGGAGAGAGCATTCCATTTGCGGCGGAAGTGAAATACCTGTGTGTAGTTCTGGATAAAAGACTCACCTCAAACGCCCACCTGTAAAAAATAATAAACAAGGTTTTCTATCTGGAATCTCAGAAGAGTATGCGGCAGATTTACTGGACTTATCAAACAATGATAATATCTATGGTCACGTATGGTTCAGTAGTCTGGTGGACCAAAGGATTAAAAGAGACAGCTAGAGCAAAGCTTGCTGGCTTGCCTGGCCATAACTGGAGCTGTGTCCAGCACACCAACGTTAGCGATGGAACACCTCCTAAATCTTCCTCCCCTAGATATTTTCTTAGTGGATGCCAGGATAGTCTCCTACAGATTCCTGTCTCTGGAAAGGCGAGTTAATGGAGAGCAATTTGGGGACCACTCCGGGATACTGAGTAAAACAAAAAACCCCCCAAATTCTCAGGATGGTTCCTGACATGCTAGCCATAAAAATACGCTTACAAAAGTGATTTAGAGGCCTCTTTCCGAAAAAAGATGAATGGGTGAGGGGAGAAATCCTCTTCCCAGAGACTGAATACGTAATGTACCCAGATGGCTCAAAAACCTCAGATGGACTTGGGGCCGGTGTTTTCAGCAGGAAACCAAAGATTGAAATATCTACCAGTCTTGGCAGGTATGCTACAATCTTTCAGGCTGAAGTGTTCGCTATCGAATTGTGTGCAGGAGAGCTGACTAACAGACCTTGTTACGATCCGGCCGTATTGTCTGTCGCGACAGCACGTCGATCACAATTGGGGGACTGCCGGCGAGGCGATTGGAACAAAAGAAAAGACCAGCAAATTCTAGAATACTGCGATTAATGGTTCCGAAATGGTAAAAGGATTATTCGAGCACTTTCTAGAAAAAGGTCCAATAGCTCGAATGGTGGGGATTCTTCTAGAACAATGATTTGGAAATATAAAAAGGACAGCGGTCGCGAAGAAGGGCAGTTTTGAAAGTTTAACTAACTAAGTTAGTTTAAAGTCAAGTATTTTAAAGTAATTGTAAAGTAAATATCTAAGTGATTTGTGAAAATAAAATTTTTTGTGAAGAAATACAAAAAATAAAAGTTGTTACTTATTGTACTGAGAGTTAAAAATTACCGAATCCAAGGAGAAAATATCTTAACAGTATAATATCAGACAGCGAGGCTGCTTTAAAAGCGCTGAGATCTAACAAGAAAAATTATTAACTTGTATGGAATTGTATTGAATCCCTAGAGTACCTTGGTGCGAACAACAGAGTGACCTTGCTATGAGTACCGGGGCACCAGGGGGTGGAGGGAAACGAAAAAGCCGACACCCTTGCAAAACATAGTAATTTTGGTGGCGATTTTGGGAAACACCGTGGGAAACATAGATTCATTGCATTATTGAATTATTAAGTTTAGCAACCTTTTTAGAAACTACTGAGTGGCTAGTGCTAAGGACTAAGCAGTTATGGTTTGTTTCTCTTAAATACATCAATTGATAATAAATCTGATACAATTGAAAATTGTTCGTTAGTATTTTTATCGAACTTACGAACTGGCCTATTTTGAAGGGAATTGAGGGAGGAGTAACGATTCAGGTGACCTTGGGAGGTCGATTGACCTGCACCTCCATTGTTATAGTACAAATCGATAGTGGTAGTTACTGTATACGTACGAGTACACTTTGTAGAATGTATAAAGGCACTGTGTACAACAGAATCGATATATCTAATATGTTACAGGAAAAGGGTTGTAATTTTCTTCTGTATAATATTTTTGTTAATAGAAATTTCACTATTACACTAATTAATTGCCTAGATTATTAATATCCATCAACAGATAGATAATTTCTTGCATTTTTTATCAGTGATTCACGACATCAACACTTTTACTTTCACAATAAAAATAACGAAAAACTACTCGACATTTTTTAATTCTTGACAACTTCTAAAGAAAACATTGACTAATGCTAGAGTATGTAAAATTTTTAATGTATTCTTCTTCTTATCACGTCCTCTTCTGCCGAAGGTTGGCGATCCAAATGGCAATTGTAGCTCTGAAAACTGCAGCACGAAGGATTTTTGCAGACGAGCGGTCGAACTATCTCCTCAAATCCTTTAGCCATGAGTTCTGGCGTCTTCCTACTGATCTTTTCACTTAGGACCTCTCATCACATGACCAAGGTATTGCATTTTTCTTTCCTTGATGGTATTCAGTAGTTTTTTTTGTTTGTGCATGCGCTGGAGTACTTCATCGTTGGTGATCCTTTGTACCCATGAAATTCGCAGCATCCGTCTATACACATACATTTCGAAGGCTTCTATTCTCTTTTCAGTCTGTGAATTTAGTGTCCAGCTTTCACATCCATAGAGTAGGACAGAGAAGACGTAATGTATAGAAATGGTAAAACCTCAGATTCTGCTGAAACCTCACCTGCAGATTCTACTGAACCATCGACTCAAGGCGAGTGGAAAAACAACGAGTATCGATTTTTTTCATTCTAACCGTCTAACAGACGATATTTTCTACACGACCAAAGAATTTAAATAAAAAATTCTTTACAGAACTTAAGTTAATATTTTTTATATTCCTGTTTTGATTTTTGAGGAAGTAGGTTTTCTGTTACATAATTAGCGTAATTTTTAATCTCACGAGGAGTATTTTCAAATTCTAAATCTGATTTACTTAAATTCTCGCTCATTTTTATACAAAGCTTTAAAAAATAACTTTTAAACTGACATTTACTTCAAAGATTTTATTTGAAATCCATGACAATCGCTATTGTTTAAAAAAATTACGGAATATTCATACAGTAAGTGATGGAATGAAAATACATGCAAACCCCATAAGAAACAACTGTTACAGAATGAATATTCTCACTCTAGAGTGTGAATCAGTTGTCATTATGTTATTAAAAATAATTTCATAATGAGTATATTACAAGTATGGTCGTGGAGAATAGTATATTCTGTAACGTGGAATCGAGTTGGGGCAGTACTCGCTGTTAATATTTTTTTCTCAAATTTTGCCAGAACATTCTTATTGTCACAGAGCACCGACTTTGCAGCAAGCAAATAAGATTAGCAAATATTGTTTTTTTTAGTATACAACCAATCCACCCTACTGTACATGTTTTTGGGGACAAGGAATTGATTTTTATTGTTGTTTTTTAAATTGCAATAGTATTTAATGTTTTAAAATTTAATATAAGTGAATGATTTTATTGGCATCGGTTTTTTATAATAGTTGTTTAATGGATGTCCCAAGTGATAAATCTTTTGGATACCTGCTAAAATTAATAATAAAATAAATTATTTTAAATATTGCTTACAAATAGACTATTCCAAATTCTACTGGAAAGCAACAGTAATTAAATTAACAGCAAATTTAGCCTGATCCTTGCTGAAATTTTTTATATTTTCACTACACAATTGTTTAATCTTGCTTTTTAAATGCTGCTGAAAAGTAACATTACTTAAATTTACGTTTTACATACATACATAAAGTCACGCCTTTTTCCCATAGGGGTAGGCAGAGACCACTTCCTTCCACTTGCTACGGATCTTACACAAATCTTTTGCTTCCTCTACTTTCTTCAGTGCTCTCATACATGCTCGTTGGTTGTTGGTACTCTTGACCTGGCCTTTCTTCAAAACAATGTTGATCTGATCGAGATATGTTCGCCGAGGTCGACCTCTACCGACTTGTCCATACACACTTGCTTTATAGATTTGTTTCGTCATTTTTTTTTATCCATCATTTCTACGTGTCCAAACCATCTAAGCATTTCTTTATCTATCTTTGTAATCACATCTTCTTTTACACCACAGCGTTCTTTTATCTCATTATTCTTTACTTTATCCAACCGAGTCACTCCGGCTATACTTCTCAGACTACTCATTTCCGCAGCATAAATCCTATTTTTATGCTTCTTTTGCCAAACCCAACATTCACTATCATACATAAATGTAGGAACCAACATACCTCTATGCACAGCCAGATGTGCCTTTTTTGACACTTTCTGGCTGTTCATAAAGCTATGCAGTGCCCCATTCATTTGTTTTCCTGCCAACACTCTTCGCTTAATGTCACTGTCATACTTTCTATCTCTCGCAAACTTTGAACCCAAGTACACAAATTCATTTACTCTTTCCCCCTTAATCAAAACTTCACAGTTTGTCATGCTTTCTTTTCTTTTAAAAACCATTACTTTCGTTTTACTTACATTTATTTTCATCACTTTGATTTTCAGAGCATCATGCATAACATTAACCATCGCCTGCAACTCATCTTTAGATGACGCTAATATAACTTGATCATCAGTGTAAAGAAGGCATTTGACCATCGAATCATTCATTTTCAATCCATACGCATTCTCTTTCAAATATTTTAAACAATCGTCTATGTATATGTTAAACAAACATGGCGAAGCCACACATCCTTGTCTCACACCTTTTTCGATGTTAAACCAGTCCGGGTAAGCTCCGTCTATCCTGACACAAGCAGTGGAATCCTCGTAAAGTGATTTTAGTGCTCGTATTAAACTACCGCTTACCCCATACATAGACAATGTCGACCTCAATTCACTCCTCACCACTTTGTCATAGGCCTTTTCCTAGTTTATAAAAGCGTAATAGACCTTCTATCTTCTAGCCTAGAATTTTTCGACTATACCTCGTAATGAAAAGACCCGATCCGTACATCTTTTTCCTCTCCTAAGTCCCGCTTGCTAAGACTGATAAGACTGATACATTAATAAACATCATTACTCTTTTCTTCAGTTATCCCTTTTAAAACTGTTTGCTTACAATAAAATATTTTAAGTAAACATCGCTACCTTGACTAATGAACGTAAACGAGCCAATTAGCTTTTATTTTAAGAAACAACGGTTAATTGATCATTATTTCATTACAACTGATTTATTCAGCGGTTTCTTGATTAAGGCCTACAGTAATTAAAGAAATTTTCCAAGGAACTGACGAACATTTAAATGTCTGTTGGAAATACTTTTATTATGTTTTAAATTTAACGTAATAACGAAGTTAAATGGAATGCAACTTTTTTATTTAAATAATCGTTGTACACAGTTTATGATAAAACTTTTCGCACTTATGATGGGTTAAATGTTTAGTTAGAGATGAAGTAAACTCTTGTGGACTTTTCAACACCACCAACGTCACAAAGAAAAATTTAACATTTAGAGTTGATTTCTTTATTTAAGTCTCTTTTCTAACATCGTGAAATAGATTTGATCGTGCTTTAGTACAGTCAAGTCTTGCGTAAGGTTTATTGCGTTTTATTTGTAAAAATATTTTAAATGTTAGATAAGATAAAGTGAATTAATCGAGAAATAAATCGTCTGTTAACATGAGTACGACCAAGAAAGTGAAGTGAAGTGAAGTGAAGCGGCTTTATTTTTAAATGAGTAATCGACCACAACTAGGGTGCATATTAACGACCGCTTTGTCGGCCGCCGCCTCTGTCTAGCAAAGTCTAGAACACCGCGTCGTGAAGGTAGAAGGATTGTTTCGGACTCTCGAGAAAAGGGTGGAATAGTCTGGAATTATGATTTAAAAATATAAAAAGGACAGCGTACGTGAAAAAGACAGTTTTGTTAAAAGTATTTATAAGTTGTGAAATTGAAATAGTTGTAATTAAATGAATATCCAAGTGATTTATAAAAGTAAAATTTATTATGTAAAATTATTGGAATAAAAATTGTTTTAATACTGTATCGAGAGTTTTAAAATCACCGAACCTAAGAAAGAAGTAATTTCGTTACAATATCTTTGACTTGTAGCATTGCTAGTTCTGCGACTTACGTTTGTAGCTACGTCTAATTACTGGTATTTTAAAAAACAAAAATTCAACTGAAAATAAAAAGTTAGTCTATCAAAACAGTCTATAAGAACTCCATATTAAATTGAACTTTTAATATTAGGCGTGATTGTTCTGAAATAACCGTAATGAACATACAATTCTCAAAAGTTTTAAACTAAAGTTTGTATTGTCTTATTAAAATGTACCAGAGCCAGTCCTGTTTATTGAAAAAGGCATTGCGCGCTTTTTTGTCCGAAGTGCAAAAGTCAATTTCTAAAATGTCTCTAATTAAATTAGTATCGGCAGACGGTGAAAAGGTTAGGGTTATTGTTTGCCTTCAGCAAAAATAGGTGTAAACAGAAACCTTAAACGCACAAATATACCAGACCGACTCGATAATTATTTAGCGATATTATAAAACGTGAACAGTTCCTTAGTCATTATTTAAAAAAAAATTTCCAAGGCTTGTATCAACATCAGTTCCAGTTGTCCCATGTACTACACCAACAAGGACTATTGTGCCCCTTGTATATAAATTGGCCTTAAAGCGGCAGTCCTTCGAAAAAATCCAGAATGTCGACAATGGGCGTTTTTCAGTTCTAGGTCTCTAAAGTGTCTTTGTCTGCAAACCAACAGTTTTCCGCAGTACCATAGACAAGGAAGAAGAGTCTTATTCCCCTTTTCACAGAACCTACAAAGAAGCTGGCTTTTCTATCAAAGTGTAGGTGTTATTTAGGCAGCAGTGTTCTGTTTCGATTTAGAGGGACTTTAAAGATTAATGAACAGAGTGGTGGAAGTAAGTGAAAGATATGGACTGCGGATGAATGCGAAAGAGACCAAATTCATGATTATCTCTAAAAATAGACGCATGAAATGCCAGCTACTGATACATAACAAACCCATCCAAAGAGTTAACAAGTATGTCTATTTGGGAACAAATATTAACGAAGAATGGGACCACTCGGTTGAGATAAGATGCCGAATTGTGAAGGCTCGAGCCATATTCCTTAACATGGCAAAATTGTTCAAAAGTAGGTACCTGTCTTTAAAAAACAAAATGCGGATACTGAGGTGATATGTGTTCTCAACTCGTCTATACGGCGTTGAGTCATTGAAGTTATCCAAAACATCTTGCAAGAAATTAGAAGCCTTCAAACTCTGGCTCTACCGTCGCGTTCTGAGAATTTCATGGGTGGATCATATTAGCAACGAAGAGGTGCTACATAGAATAAAGTAAGAAAAAGAAATATCATATCAGTTTAAGAAACGTAAATCGGCCACATCATGAGAAATCCAGAAAGATACCGGCTTTTACAGCTTATATTCAAGGCAAAATAAAAGGTAGGAGTGTAGGAAGAAGAAGAATTTTATGGCTGAAGAATCTCCGAGTGTGGTTTTATACATCAACTGTGGGATCATTCCTTGCATCGGTGAATAAAGTTCATATAGCCATTATGCTCGCCAAAATCTGTAACGGATAGGCATCAACAGAAGAAAAAGTTCTGTAAGGATCCTCCATGCAAGCATTATTTTCTTTCGTTCAAGCTGCAGGAATTAATCTGCCCTTTTCTTGGATGAAGCCCATATAAAAGATTTCTAATATCTCTTACGTGGGTTTTCTATTTACGGTGGTTGTTGTTACCAGCTTTCAATTTGCTTCTTAGCAGTACTGTGAGCAATACTGCAGGTTGGCTCCGGGTCTATCAGCTAATGCAATTCACCAGCCTGTCTGCTTCCTAGTTTCCATGTACATGCTGGCGACAAGCAGAACCTATTGCATAAATTCACCAGTTATCTGTGGGATTCTAATACTAGTTTGGAATCGAATTGGCAAGATATCAGTACTCTCAGTGCCGCCTGACTGTCTGACATTGATTCCTTTGTTTTTATAGGACCTCTGCAACCTGATTTGAGCACATATAAGAATTGCTGTGATTTCGGTCTGAAACACTTTCGCAAAGCGGCCCAGGTTTATGCTGATGGAATTTCCCGTCCTGTCTTGTAAAAGCCCCGACCTTTTTCATTTTTTAAACCAAAAATTTATATTTTAAATGTAAAATAAATAAAATATGTAATTCAAAATTTTGGATGTTACCTAATGTGAAGAATCATTATTAATATTTATTTCATAAATTTTTAGCAACAATTTAATACAGTTTACATTATGAGCGCCACTTTTAAATTATCTTAAAAGAATAAAAAAAAATTTCTCACCTTTTTGTAAAATTCACAAAAATACTGTCACGGTACATTCCCCAAAAAGATATTACTTGATCCACCTAGCTACAAGAAATTTTTTTCCTGTAATGTCTGACCTACACATAAAGAACAAGCAAATTGTTAGTGCTTATGAAGTAGCAGGTGGTCCAAAAGATGTAAGTATTTAAAAGAAACCAACAATATCAGTGGTCTTGGTGCGACCCGAGAGGTCCAGACGACTAACTTCCCAACGGAAAGAATGAAAAAATACCATATGTTTTGTTGTTATAATTATTATTATTAAAATTATTATAAAAAACGATTTCAAATTGTTCTTAACAAATTATAATTGTCATTAACAATATTCTGTTTATGTCATCCGTATTCTTTCAAATTTTTTCCTATCATTTTATAAGCGGGAGCTATTTTCAATTGTTTATTAATTATGATCAATAATCATTTGTTAGTAACAATATTCAATTGTTATAAATTGATTATTACTAACAATAATTTTTCACTGTTATAGCGTTTTTAATGCTGTTCTCTCAATACTGGAACATTGACATAATATTTTTCATACAAATATTCGTAACATGCAATAATCATATTATTCAAAAGATCTTAAAATTCTGTATTAAGAATAGTATACATAATTTATGAATTGCAAAATTCAGGTAGTTTACCATATTTTTTAGTTTTTTGATTCTCCATAAAAAACAGCTTAACCGATTTTGCTAATCAGCTCTAAGTTGCGCAATTATGCGTCGAATGCGGTTGGTCCCACGTCGAAATCATTTTTTGTTCTCGAGATAATCGAGAAGAAAAATAATTCCAAACGCACATACGAACATACGCACATACACAAATACAAACGTCCACTTAAAAACTATTTTATTACTCATACGGGATAAGTTGTTGATTGCTCACTCTCGCTTCGCTAGTGCGTTCAATTTCGCTCTCGTGAGCAATCGCCAACTTATCGTACTAGTTGCACAAAATACTATTGTATTTGACCTTAAAATAAGGAGATATGTTAAAATTGGGGATGCAAAAAATCGGACCTATTACTATAACTTCCACTGGGAACTTAACAAGACCAATTATAAGATACACCTCAAATATTAGAACAGATACAGACAGAACATATTATTAATGTTTGTAGAAGCAAAACACTATCAAATTCTTTATTAAATCTGTGTGGTTATTCAGACTATAGCTCTTTTCTAAATTAAGTACGCCAAACTTGCGTACTGAGGGTGGTAGGTGCTTCTTTTTCTGTATATAAAAATCCCTTAATAAGCTATTTACATCGTCTAATTTATCGCGTAACGCTCGAAATGTGGGAACGGTACTCTAAGCTTGGTCTCAGTGTCAGTTGGCAGACTTTCTGTTTCTAAACAATAATCAACAAAAATAAGAAAGAAATTGGTCTGAAAAGTAAGACTTGTAAGCAGCTGCTATATATTAAGTCATTTGGTTAAAAATTTGGATTTATATTATTATTTTAATGACGCATTCCCATTCCATTTTAATGATACGAATATTCTCCGAAGAAAATCGATTTTTACTCCCCCAGACATCTTATATACCTTATTCATTACAAAAACCACATGCAATTTTCTGAATAGCTCTAATAAAGGCCAACAAATGCTGTAATTTTGTTCGGCGCTTGTCACGACAGCCTCTATTTAGCATTATTAGAGTGTTTTTTAGCCCACAGAATACCACGGTCACGGTTAATTTATCATGGAAATAAACTTATTCTATTTTACAGAAATATCTATTTAATATTTTGACAAAATTGCATTATGTTTGTATACCAAATACAACAAAAATTTATTAACTATAGCAATAATATATATATATATATATATATATATATATATATATATATATATATATATATATATATATATTAAGGTATTTTATAATTAAAATAAAAAAAAAAATAAAAAAAAATTTTTTTTTCGGAACCGTGCTCATTATTTCTATTAGGTGCCAAAATGAGCCTTAATTGATTGTTAATTTCTGATAATCAGCTTCTTCTTTTTTCTTCTGTGTTGAAGACTGTTTTCGTTCAGCGCTTCATTGCAATTTTTTTTCGTCCTTCAGTATATTTCAATTTTTTGAATGCATATTTTTTCCCGCACGTTGGGATACCAGCTTCTTTTCAATTTTATATTGTAATTCGAAGGCTTTGATTAATAATTTACTTTAAGAATAGTTTTTTGATGAAAAAATACCGATGTAACCTCTTTTATTAAGGGAAGTTTACGTGACTAGCCCTCTTCGTGCGGTCCTTCATGTGTACTTGGTAAGGTTTCTTGATTTGTCTCTTCGAAGGGCAAACATGAGTTTGGCAAGACCTACCCTATGCTGATGAGGGTCAGTAATTAGACCAAAGTTTTCCACGGCATTGGATTGGGAGAAGAGGCAGCATTGAATGGCCTATACGATCGCCAGATTTATTGCTCCTCGATTTCTTACTTAATTTTTACTTTTTCGAATCCGAAATCATTCCATTCAAAGTTTTTCCGCCCAGTACCGGGATACGTCTATAGCATTTTCATTCGCAATCCACATCTCATCGATGGAGCATGTTGCTGGGCATAATGTGCATCCCAGCAGGTGGCCCATGATTTGTATCTCCCCACATTTACAGAGGCATTGTTGGTCTTTCTCAATTTTCCACTTAAGTTTGTTTGTTTTTACGGGTTCAGTAGCTATTTTTACTGGGCGGTGTTCGTTAAAAGGTATACATGTCGTTACTAGCGTTTTTCGTGCGGTCCTTCATGTATATTTGGTAAGAGTTGGGATTCTCGATTTGTCTCTTCAAAGGGAAAACATGAAATTTCCAAGACCTACCCTATGCTGATGAGAAAAACACCCCAAAACCGGTCCATAGGTGGTCACTTCGAATGGATAAATCTAATAATTCTTTCTTTTACTTAACAAACATCTGCATATTACCCGAAAAGGGATTATGCACGATTATCTTTCAGATGTAATTCAATGCTCGTCGTAGGCATATAGCCAGGAGTGTAGTTGTTTTCTGATATATAATCGACCCACATATACCTATAGTATAGGTTAACTTGCGGCAAAATTAGCTCGTTCTTTAAAAATCAGTTTTATACATTTTATTTTTATTCTTATTCGCTGTCAAGAACTCTGTTATAGTTTTCCATAATAGTGTTATAGTTTTTTATAATATTTACAATAATATTTTAATTTAATAAACATTTCTGTACAAATTTTACTAAAATCTCTTACGCATTTTTTTAAAGGCAATATACTTTGCAAATCAATGTTTAGATCGTAATTAATTTACAATGAAGATCGAGCCTGACATTGACTCCGGATATTTTCTAATCCAACCTATTAATTGTCGTGGTCAACTAATGGATAGTAGATATCGTTGTTTACAAGTAAAGTTGTTATACGATGTAATAAATCTAACTGATGACCACTCTTAATATAATTAAAGATCCAAGCAGACGTTTGAATCGTGTCGCACAATAAAATAATGATAGCATCTCGTATGATTGTATTGATACGATTTTTAGTTCTTTCTTGGGTTCGGCGATTAAAACTCTCGATCCGATAACCAAACAATGTTTATTTCAATACAATAACTTCTATTTCATTAACCACTTAGATATTTACGTAGCTATACAACTTTTACAACTCTATATAATTTCTTTTTTATTTCTCCCTATCACGATTCTAGATCATTCCACCTGTTTCTCCAAAGTTCGACGCGGATTCGAGAGGTTGCGCGACTTTCCTAGGACCCGTCGGCGGTTACAAAGAAAGCGGTCGAATACGGACCCTCGACGTCGTCGACCTCTCAGTTGCTGACAGGACCGGATTTGTTGCAGTATAAATAAAATGAGTACGTTGCGTGTTGCGATGTATAAAATGTTGAAGATTTATAAAATAAAAACAATGTTCCTCTGGTATGGTAACGTAAATAAAAAAAATTAATAGAAAAAAAAATGAATAAAATTGTTTATTGATATGATAAGTTCAATATGTTTCTTGCTTTTACAGTACAAAAATGTAAAGCTCAGTATCGGAACTCTGTACCTTCTTCAATGATGGAGTCTATCCAGAAGAGCGCAGTTTTCTACGTCAACGAGAGGAGCTCTATTTTTTTGCATAATGTCCCTTCGTAAGCTGTCTTCTATGAGGTGTTTCGCAGTTTGGGTTTCATCACATTCGCAGAAGGGTGTCGGGGTCTCTCCCCATCTATGAAGAAAATAGGGAAGAATCACGGAGTGGGTGACATCTATTATTAATCGTATGAACTTCTCGAGTTGTGAACAACAAACTAAACTCCTTTTGTTTATATGGGTGAAAAGTGAACTTTATATATTATTTAAGCATTAAAATTGTTGTATTTAAACGATACTCTGTGAAAAATTGGTGTTAATAAACCATAAAATCCAAAAATACAAAGGATTAAAAAGGGTGATATGAAGATAAAATCACGAATAATTTATGCTCTGTTTCACAATGTTTTACATGTGGCAATTCGATTATATCTTTGCATAAATTTCCTTTACCAAATTCTTAAATCATATCTAATAAACAGGTACCGCAAGGAAGTGTGCTCGGGCCAATATTATATTTATTATTCACCAACTACCAAGTACAAGACTAACCAAAATCGCAACGTTTGCCGATGATACAGCCATAATTGCTTCTCATCGCAATCCACAACTGGCATCCAGAAACCTGCAAAACAGTCTCAACATTGTTGAAAAGTGGCTCAAGAAATGGAAGATAAAATCCAATGAAACAAAGTCAGTTCAAGTAACCTTTACTCTCAAAAAAGAAAACTGTCCACATGTCCACCAACAGATACCACAGGCAGACAGCGTAAAGTACCTTGGCATACACCTAGACATGGCAGAAACATATATTAACGAAACGAAAAGACTAGGTCTAAAATTACAACAACTCTATTGGGTAATTGGCAGAAAATCCAAATTATCGCTTCAAAACAAGGTACTAGTGTACAAAACAATACTAAAACCGGTGTGGATCTACGGGATACAACAGTGGGGAACAGCAAGCCATTCCAATCATGAAATTCTACAGAGGTTCCGGAATAAAATCATGAGAATAATAACTAATGCCCCATGGTATGTGCCAAACTCTACTCTAGAAAAGCACCTAAAAATCCCATCAATTAAAAGTGAAGTTAAACGGTATAGCATACGATACAAAGATCGAATTAAATCGCATCCCAATACGCTCGCGAGTGATCTATTCAACACAACCGGTGAAGTGCGCCGGCTAAAACGATTTAAAACCAACAGACTTAACAAGGAGATTTTAATAACAATCAACGCCTAAAACAGTATATATAATTTAACCTTTTAATATGTAGATGAAATATTTCAATGAAAGTATTTCATACAAACCACATTATACGTCATAACATTTACTTATTGCTTTCGCCAATTGTCTTTAGCTTAAGCGAAACAGATTGTAAATATTTTAAGAGTTAATAAAAAAAAATTTCCTTCAAATCCTGAGGCAGCTCAGAAATGGAAGAAGATCCTAATGATTGTAAAACCAATCTGAAAGTTTATGTTTGTTTGCAGCAAGCACTTTGTAAAAAATGATTTTTTCAGTGGTAAGTTTGATATCCTCCTAAAACTGCTTTACAGGAACATTCACAAACCCATGTCTCATCTAGCTTGATGGTGATTTCATGAGAGGATTTTAGAATTGTAGAGGATCTCATGCAAAAACTTTTTATAATTTTTCCATTGAGACCGTCAGTTACACATAAAATGATGTGGCCAGCCTTAAAAACCTCCTTCACATTCTCGAACACGTTCACCCACATAATACAATGTTTCCGAAATTGATATTTCGACTTTCAAAGCCATTGCAAGAAGAATTCCAGAGACAACAGAACTAAAAAACTTTGAAAACAAACCAAAATTGATACCTGGACACACCTGTTCTTTATTGGCATTTAACAAGAATCCAGCGACAATAAAACTAAAACGTCGAAAACAAACCTTAAATCCTGATTCAAACCAAAAGTTTAACAAAAAATCAACTCAAATATCTGAGATAAATAAAATTTCCTTCAATAAAAACTTTGTTTTTACTAGTGATCAAATGACAGAATATTTGTTGTTCACACCTAGATCCGATATTTTATCAATTGACAGCGCCATCTCGCGTTACGTGATTTTTCCCTATAGACTAATATTCCATGCTAGGTTTGTATTCTATTTAAAGTCGACCACGTTTTACAGTGGCTTTTGGGTAATGGATAATAGGATCATACATACCGTTTTGAACGGGACTGTCCGATCACAGATTACAGATCACTGCTCTAAACAGAACCGTGATGTCTCCGGCCGGCACTCCAGCTGGCATTTTCCCCCTTTGTTTGCAATGCACAAATCTCAATCAGTTCAAAGTTACGTAATTATTTCTCCCATGAAGAAAAAGGAAAATTATAAACCCCCGATTCCTACAGGTATTCTGGTATCTCCGAGGGAAGCTTCTGGACGCAGAATTGTCTCGTTTTCAGATTATCTTATTAAAAAGTCACCTAGATAAATCTGTTTAATAGTGATAATAAAATACAAAATTATGAGCAAGGGCTTATTCACTAATTTAAAAACTATAAGCGTTAAAATGCAATAGATCAGATATTCAACGCGAGACAGATTCTGGAAAAACAATGGCCAGCAGGACGACCTAGACAAAGGTGAAAAGATAATGTAGAGAGAGACGCCAATATGATGGAAATACGAAATTGGGAAGAAGTAGCGAGAAATAGGACAAGATGGAGGGTGGTGGTCGAGGAGGCTAAAACGCTGTTGTTTGGCCACGATAAGTAAGTAAGTAAGTATAAGCGTTAAAGTGCATTTAAAAAAGATTGTTAAATAGAAAAAATTTTTTTTTTTTAAAAATGTATAAGCCATTAAAAAAGTATTTCTAAAAAAAATATTTTCATCGAAAAATCTCCAATTACAATAAAAAACTTTTATGACCCCAGTACTGAACTGTGGATTTATTTTAAATGCGCTCATTAGACAAGCTTTCATTAAGCTGTGTTGAAAATTAGTGGGTAAAATATTTCGGCAATTGAAGCTGTAAATGAAATTAATTAACCAAGAGTAAATTCGGTTTAAAAATAGACTACTCAGCTTCTACCTTATACAGTTTGTATTTTATTAATAAAGTTAAAGGATAGCTTTAATATTGACGAAGAACTTGTAAAAAGTACAACTACAGAACTTTAAAAAATAAGCTGTGAATACTTAAATTAGTGGACTGTATTTAAAAAAGACTTGGAGAAATTTTATTGAGGAAATTTAAAAAAAAAGTACTTGCGTGGGAAGATGTTCAATAGGTATTAGATATTTTGATCTCATAAAGTAGCAGATTGAAATAATCTAAATATTGTGACTGATAATCGGTCGTTAAAAGTATTTAAACACTTCCACACTAATAATCTAAATCACGTAAATTTTATCATTTTTATAGAATATATTTTGTGCCTGCCTGGAACAAATGCACCGGTAGGTTAGGTTAGGTTAGTTTATGAATAAATTGTCGACATCTGTAAAAACCATCTGTTTGTCTCAAAGCAATGTTGCAAAGGTAAATAGTGTTTTGATATTTACTCTTGGGTTTGGTAATTTTTAAACCCTAACTAAATAATTTATTCTATAAATTTTTACAATCACTTAGATAATTACAATCTCTTTATAACATTTTATAAATAACTGACTTTAAAAAAACAACTTCAAATTTAACTAAAAACTTTCGCGACCGCTGTCTTTTTATATATCACAAATTATTACTCAAAAGAGCGAGAATTCTCTTTTGTTATTTATGGCATTGTCTCGAGATTGTTGGACCTTTCGAGAATCAAACATTTTTTAACATTGTTTAACTTGTTTTAGTTTTACCTGTATCTTGTATGAATGTATGTTTGTAACTGACTCTTTGGCCTCGATTTTACCATACTTTAAGAGATCAGATTTAATTTAAATTTCGCAAACTTGTCAAAGACCAACAACAATGCAAAAAGTGCTGGGCATTCGCAAAGCAAATGTTCTGCAGTTTCATCGAAGTTCTCGCAGTAGCGGCAAATATCACTCTCAGTTTTGCCCATCTTTTTAAGGTGATACCTCAGAGGGCAGTGTCCAGTGAGAAGCCCCGTCCCCAGTTTCAAGTCTTTCTTGTCCAACTCGAGAAGCTGTTTAACTTTCCTTGGCGAAAGACTTCTAGCCTTTTAGTGATAAGTTTGGTAGTGATGAGAGAAATCTAAAATTTGTTTTTTCGTAAATTTTCATTCAATACGTATTGTACATTGTAGGGTGGGTCGTGAAGGCCATGCTGCCTTTTAAGCACTTTGACCTATCAGATCTTTTGTGCATAACCTTTAATCTATTCGAGGCCCGGGATTCCGAGATTTCGAGTAAAATTTACCAGTTTACCAGGGCTTTAGGAAGGCCCCTTCCAGAAACTTGAGCCTCTTGCAGAAAAGCGCTGGGCATTTGCAAAGCAAATGTTTCAGCGAAGTTCTCGCAGTAGCGGCAACTATCACTCTCTGTTTTGCCTATCTTTTTCAGGTGGTACCTTAGAGGGCAGTGTCCAGTGACGAGTCCCGTCACCAGTTTCAAGTCTTTCTTGTCTAACTCAAGAAGCTGTTTAGCTTTCCGCGAAAGACTTACTAGCCTTTTCGCTTGCCTTTGTCCTGGCACTTTATGCCAGTGAGATTTCATTTCATCTGTTTTCCAACGTCGAACCTCGTCTTGAAATATATAAATAATAATAATAAATACGTATTGTATTAAAGTAATTAACAGTTTTATAAGCATAAGTAGAATTTTTTGCCACCTTCCCCCTAAATTAAATTCTAACTACGCCCTTGGTCCTTGCACTTTATTGTCGGATCTTGGATAAATTCACAATTAACATCTATTTTTTAAAGATACAATCGGTTTTTTAAATAATTAAATTTTAGAAAATAATGTCAACTGGTTTTATATATGATAATAGAACAAATACTGTACCAGTATACGTCTGTATTTGTCTGTATTTGCGTCGATTTTCTCATCATCTTACATACTAATTAACTGGCGTGGGACGGCTTTTTACATGACCTTGTGTGACACAAATTCACAGTTTTCAACTTTAATATAAATATTTCCATTATGTCCATATAATGCTTTAGGTATTATTAAACGAAAAAGTTATTAATATCTAAAATGTTAAAATTCTTGACTTTTTTGCTTTGGCAGTGTGTAAAATTAGGCAACTTGTTTTTTTGTAGAATCGACCACAAGTATATTAAAAAATTAAAATACCATTATTTATTGCAAAAGATGCGGTTCGAAATAAATTTGATCCTATATTTCCGATGACGTCACTCCTGTTTATCACGTTTTATTCTTGTTCGTCGCTGGCTATCATTGTTTTTTGTTTTGTATTAGTTTAGACTTTAGGATATTTTTTTTGTATAAGTACCTATAGGTAATGTAAAGTATTTAAAATGAACTATCAATCATCCTTTCGGTAATGACATATACACTACATTGACTGCTAGAGGAGCCAAAAAACTTCACAGCACGCAGAGAGCAATAGAGCGAATTATGTTGGGAACATCATTTCGAGATCATGTACGAAACGAAGAAATAAGACGACGCACTGAGGTAGAGGATGTGATAGCACGTGTCGCCAATTTAAAGTGGACTTGGACAGGACACGTCGCCAGACAGGAAAATACAAGATGAAGACATAGAATTTTCAAACAAAGCATCGGACGACCACAAAGAAGGTGGATTGACGATATAAGTAAGGAAGCAGGACGAAACTGGCACCAAATGGCAAAGGATAGGTTGGAGTGGAGAAGACGAGGGGAGGCTTATGTCCAGGAGTGGACCGAAAAAGGCTGCTAAAGAAGAAGAAAGAGATGATCAATCAGGGCTGACTCGCTTTGCGCATGAGGTCGATCTCCTGAACCCATTTCTTCGTAGGGCCCGGGCTCAATGGCTAAAAAGATGAGCGCCTAGCACAACTCCAAGTTTAATTCAAAATTAATCAGCATCGGGTAGTCATAACAATGTTACTAATGCTCTGAAAAACAGCAGTGTTGATCCATGTTTTGTGGTGCCAATGTGTCTATCTAGTTCAAGAGAGTTTCCAAATAAATTGTTTTTAACTGAACCTTCTTATTCAAAATTGAGAAAAAATTGATTCCAAGCTGCGAAGATGGATAACGATTATTATCCAAAAACTATCATTAGATGTTGTAAAAACCACTTTGAATTATTGGAAAACGACGTCGAAAATTGGATGAAGTTTAAAATTTTTGGAGAAAAATTTTTTTTTAAAAAAGGTGTGGTATCTCAGATTTTTGAATAAAAAAATAGGATGATGCCAATAAAGCCTAGATCAGCAGTAATGAAAAAGAAAAGACAGGAAATTCTCGAGAGCATTCAAATTGTACCGAAACGAACTTTAGAGCGTAGAGTGTAGAGTAGAACCCTGACGTCATACCTACAAATCTCTCGAAATGAATCAATGAGTCAAAATTGGCTACATAAATATTTAGGCACACGACAAAGTAACAGTAGCCATTTTTGATATTCTTTTCTGTCTCGAGCGATACGAATCCAGTTTTTGTAATTTTTGTAATGTCGTCTGTCCAGCGAGTTGGTGGTTTTCCTCTTTTTCTTTTATCGGATCTGGGTCTCCATTCAAGTAATCGTTTTGTCCACTTGCCATCTTGCATGCGAGCCACATGTCCTGTCCACTTCCATTTGAGTTTTGCTACATGTACGACAACATCAGTCACGCTATTCTTCTGCGTAATTCTTCATTTCTAATGTGGTCACGTTATGAAACACCAAGCATCGATCTCTCCAGTAAGCCGCGCAGGAGAGTATAACTCTTCTGTTTATCTCGCATGTTTGGTTGGCTTTGGATATGCTTATCTTGTAGCCTAAATATGTGTATTTATATACCCATTCTACCTCAGAGTATACAATCATAAGTTGTTGCTAGCGACGAGGTTTGTCATTAATTTTGTTTTTTCAATGTTTTTTTTTATGAAAATAGTCGCAAAAAGGGTAGACCTATCGTGTAGGCCGCGGACGGCCCGCACTGCGATTATTAGAAGGGGAAGTGATTATAGAAAGCAAATGATTATGGACACGCTTTTTAAAAAGTTGCAGGTCATAGTTCTCTGGAAAAACTGATTTTGGAAGCTTATTTCATTCCGTAGCAGCCCTGTAAAAGAAGGATTCTTGATGAAGATTGGTCCTTGTAGTGTCAAGCTTGAGAGTAAATGCGTGAGACTGATCAGCGTGCCGAGTTCTTCGGCCGAACGTGGCCAATGGTGGTACAAGAGTTTTTATTTCTCTGGAGCATCTGCCATGGAAATATCTGTAGAGCAATGACTGGTCTGCAACTCTTCTTCTATGTTCTAGAGGGTGAAGGGTATCTGTGAGAGTTGAGCTGTTTATCAAGCGAATGGCTCTTTTTTGAATAGAATCTAGAAGACGAAGAGAATGCCTTGGTGCGAGCAATACTCTAGTAGAGGTCGGATTTGAGCCTTGTACGTCGTCAACAGTTGATCAGGAGTAAAAAACTTTCTGGCTTTCCACAGAAAACCTAGCCTCTGGCTTGCCGATTTTGCGATGTTCATTTTTAGATCTACTGTTGCACAGACCTCCTGAAGTTCCTGTAGCATTACTCTAATATCTTCCAAGTTGTCAGCTAGTAAGACAATGTCGTCTTCAAACCGTAAGTTTGACAAACTTTGGCCGTCTATTTTTAGACATATTTGGTCCCAACCTAACTTTTTAAAAACATATTCTAGGACGGTGATAAACAGTTTTGGAGACATCGTATCTTCCTGGCATACTCCTCTCCCAATTAAGTCTGTACAGGTGGCTATATGCTAAGAAACAATCCAATAAAAATGTAGAAAGTAGAAATGAAAACACTCCAAAAGATTGTAGCTTTATCATTTAAGCGATTCGATGGATGAAATCGTTAAATATCATCAATAACTGAAATAAATTGCTTTATGTAGAAGCTGCTAAATGAAAAACAAAATTTAACTGTGATTTATACATACCGTAGGGTATTTATAATTACTCGTATACTATCTAGTTAAGTCCCTTTCATTTCATTGACGATCTAAATTTATAAGGCGAGTGTAAATGAACAAGTTGGTAGAGGTTGACCTCTGCAAACATATCTCGATCAGATCAACATTGTTTTGAAGAAAGACCAGGTCAAAAGTATCAACAACCGACGAGCATTTATGAGAGCACTGATGAAAGTAGAGGAAGCAAAAGATTTGTGTAAGAACCGTAGCGGAAGTGAAAGGAAGTGGTCTCTGCTTACCACTACGGAAAAAAGGCGTGACTATATGTATGTATGTATTTCTACTCTTGAAATTCGTAGTTATGTTAAAAATCAATATTACTATAAATCAACGCTGCATTATTTTAACATTTTATTTACAATATATCCATAAATATTATATTTGATTCTTTCCTATTCGACGCTCATTGCTACTATTTATCGTATGCCTATCTAATTTCACATTTATTCCCGAACTTCTTTTCATAAATTGGATAATGATTATTAATAACTTTCTTCAAAGATTGATGTTGGACTGAAATTGAGGTTAACAACTTTGGTAATTGTTGGGTAAAAGTTGGTATTTATCAGTTATTTATAACTCTTTCGGAAAATGCCGAAAAATGAAAATGTCAGCTTACGCACCAGATATAATAATTTTATTCGGACAATATTGTTAGTTTCATTAATATTTTCAAAATTATAAAGTACCGGGTGTCCCATTGAATATACTGCGATTTTAATGAATACAGTATTACAAAAAATAATATTACATACAACTACATACATATAGTCACGCCTCCCGTAGGGGGGTGGCAGAAACCACTTTCTTCCACTTCCGCTACGGTTCTTACACACATCTTTTGCTTCCTCTAATTTCTTCAGCGCTCTCATACATGCTCGTCGGCTGTTGGTACTCTTGACCTGGCCTTACTTCAAAACAATGTTGATCTGATCGAGATATGTTTGCCGAGGTCGACCTCTACCAACTTGCCCATTCACATTTGCACTATAATATAATATAATAATAATAATAATAATCTTTATGAAATAGGAAATCCTAGTTTACAAAAAATATATGATGTAAAATCATTAATAAACACAAAATAAATATATATATATATATATATATATATATATATATATATATATATATATATATATATATATATAAAGATAACTAACTAATCTAAAAAAAAAAAATGTGAACATGGTATTTAACATTACACAATACGTAACTACAATAGATATACAATGTTAGGTTGATATAAGTAAATAACTAATCAATAATTAATTTTTTTATTTTAGATTTGAATATTTGAATAGATGGACTCATCTTGATTTTCATGGGAAGTTTATTGTACTCAACTAAACTTTGGTAAAATAATGAATTCATAGTTCTTTTCATTCTAATACGATTAATATGAAAATCAAACCTACGCCTAGTCTCATAGTTGTGAATTTGGTTATTAAATGTTATGAATTCATTGAGATAAGTTGGAAGTTCACAATTAACCACCTTGTAAATGAATATCAGGGAAAAATATAATATCCTCTGTTTTACTGCCATCCAATCAAGAACTGATAACATAGAGTTAACAGGTGTATATCTGTTGTACTGAAGTATGATCCTCATTCCACGATTTTGCAGTTTTTGCAATGCGGATTATTATTATTATTATTATTATTATATTATTATTATTATTATCTAGCAGAGAAAGCAAACTAGAACAATAATCGAAATGTGGCTGTATGATTGTTCTGTAAACCGTGGTAGAAGATTGGAATGATAAATGTGTTCTGACTCTCGAGAAAAAATATAGTTTTTTAACAATTTTTTTGTAAATATAGTTAAAATGTGGTTTGAAATCAAGTGTGTTGTCTACAATTACACTAAGGTATTTTATTTCTGTTACTATATCTATTTTATTTCCATAAATTTCTATATTCAAATCTTGGACATTTATTTGATTGTGCTTATATTTTGAAGTTATAATCATAGCTTTAGTCTTTTGATGGTTAAGTTTCAATTTATTCACGTTCAGAAACAAGGATATTTTTTCCAGGTAGCCATTCATTTTCTCTATAGCAATATTCAGATCTTCATCACTTGCTGCAACAAGTGTGTCATCCGCAAAAATTTGTCCCTATAAATTTGTTTCGTCATTCTTCCTTCATACATTCCTTTATCTATCTTTGTAACCACATCTTTTTTTAAACCACAACGTTCCCTTATCTCACTATTCTTCACTTTATCCAACCGAGTTTCTCCGGTTACACTTTTCAGACTACTTATCTCCGCAGCATTGATCCTATTTTCATGCTTTTTCTGCCAAACCCAACATTTACTACCATACACAAGTGCAATATTTATTCGCATGAAAAAACTTTTTACCAGTTACGATCTATCGATTGCCCTGCAAATGAGGATGATTAGAGCATATGTCCAGTTCTTTTGTATGGAGTCGAGAGCTGGACACTAACAGAAGCCACGCTCAAACGTCTACAAGCTTTCGAGGTCTGGTTGTACAGGAGAATGCTAAGAGTAAGTTGGGAGGAAAAGATCACAAAAAAGGAGGTGCTTAGAAGAATGCATAAAGGTACAGAAGTGGTCAATATTGTAAAACAACGAAAACTTGAATGTTTCGGACATAACATGAGACACCCAGAGAAGTATGACATTCTACATCTTATAATACAGGGTGAGATTAATAGTAAGAGACGCCCCGACAGACGAAGATTTCTCAGGCAGTGGTTTGGACTCACCACTATACAACTTTTTCGAACGGCTACCAATAAAATAATTATTGCCAACATGATAGCCAGAATGATCGCCAACGATCGTTAAACGGTCATGGCACCTAGAAGAAGAAGAATAAGTGTAGGAACCAACACTCCTCTATGCACAGCCAGGCGTGCCTTTTTAAACACTTTCTGGCTTTTTATAAAGCTATGCAGTGCCCCGTTCATTTGTTTTTCTGCCTACACCCTTCGCTAAATGTCACTGTCATACTTGACATCTTTCGTAAACTTTGTACCCAAGTGTACAAACTCAGTTATTTGTTCCACTCTTTTTCCCTTAATCAGAACCTCACAGTTTGTTATGCTTTCTTCTTTTTATTTTATTTTTTCCTAATTTAATGGCGCTGGTAGAGCCAAAAGGCCAGATGTTTTGCATTATTGTTTTATCTCTCATAAGTAGGTAATATTCACATTTATAATCAATACAATTATTATCCATGATTAAGGTGTTAGTATTTTTCTGACTAAATAATTCATAAAATATTAAGGTGTTTTTCTCTTTTTTTTTACATTATTTTTTTTAATTTTTAATTTAATAATTTTTTTTTATATATATATTTTTTTTAATTATATTTTTTCATGTCAGATTTACAAGTTTCAATTGCTGGGTAGCACCGCTACTCACAAGGGTATGTTAGTACTTTTTACATAATAATATATAACATTATAAATACTGTTATCCTCCAGAGTCAGTAGGTTTTCGAGATTTATAGGGAATTTTACATCAAATGTAATTAAAGTTTGATACATTGCATCTATTTCTAAAGTGTTTAAAGGACATTCTAATATAACATGTTGTAAATCAGCAGTTTCATCACAAATGCATAAATCACTATTTACTAAACCTATTTTAAATTTATAAGCTGGGTATAAGGCATGATTAGAGCGTATTCGACTGATAGTTCTAATAAGATGTCTGTTTTGACTTTCCATAAACCATGGTTTTTGTCGAAAAAAATTTTTTAATGTGTTAATAAAATCAGCTATAGGTGTTTTAGATTTTAAAGATGTACCGCTTTTGGCTGCTTCCTTAGCGAAAGAGTCCACTTTTTCATTGTCCGGAATCCCAGAGTGGGCTTTTATCCAACACAAAAAGATTTGTTTTCCCATGTTTACAGCATCAGTATATATTTGAATTATATCTAATATTATATGGTCAAGATTTGCGTCTATCTGTATGTTTTTGAGTTTTTCTATGGAGCTTTTTGAATCCGAAAAAACAACAAAGTCAGTTCCTTCTTGCTTCAAACATAAAAAAATTGCTTCTTTTATAGCTGTTAACTCTGCATTTCTTCTATTTAAAAAACCATAACTTTCGTTTTGCTTACATTTATTTTTACCCTTCGATTTTCAGGCCATCATACATAACATTAACCATCGCCTGCAACTCCTCTACAAATAACGCTAATATGACTTGATCATCGGCATAATGAAAGCATTTGACGAACAAATTTCTTTTTTAATCCATACGCACTCTCTTTCAAATCTTTTAAACAATCGTGTATGTATAAGTTAAACAGCCATGGCGAAACTATACTTTTTAGATGTTAAACCAGTCTGTGTAAGCTCCGTTTATCCTGACACAAGCAGTGAAATCCTTGTAAAGTGATTTCAGTGCTCACCCCATACATAGACAACGTCGACCAAAATTCACTCCTCACCACTTTGTCATAGGCCTTTTCCAAGTCTATAAAAGCGCAGTAGACCTTCTGACTTTTACCCACGAATTTTTCGACTATACCTCGTAATGAAACCTGACCCATACATCTCCTTCCTTTTCCAAATCCTGCTTACACATCCCATATCATCTTAGTTTCATTCGTCACTCTTTTAATCAATATCTTTGCATACAGTTTGCCGACTATGCTGAGTAAACTAATACCTCGGTAGTTCTTACAGTCCTGCTTCGAACCTTTTTTCTATTATAATATAATAAAAATATTTTATTGTAAATAATATTATCAACTGAAAATGATTAACAAAAAATGTAATTTAACTAAATTATTAAAAAATTTATAAATTATAACAATTTGTTAGAAATAACCAAAAACGGTAGTACATTACAGCTGGTAACTATAATTAAAAAAAAACACACGAACTGAGAGTTTTAAAGCTAACTATAAATTTGTATTATTTTAAATAATTCTCATTGAAAATAAATTTTAAACATATTATTTAGTGATTTTTACACAAAAATCTATCAATAAAAATATAAATTAGAATGTGTAATTTTAAAAAAATATTAACATGATAATATTTTGCACACAACTTTTTTTACACGTAATCTTGATTCTTTTAAATTATCATTAGTAGTTATCCCTTATTATACGAGTATATCCTTTTTTTGCAAAATGTCCTGTAATCTTCCGTACTAAATATAACATTTAATTCTTAGCACGCGGGATAACGATAGCGAGTTAGTCGCGCATGACAAAATCCTCCATTACGCGCTGATCTTGCGCACCACGGTCCAGTCTATCGTGTTACATCGTCGTGTAAAGTTCCGTGTAGGTAAGTTCTACTGTGTAAATAAAAGCACCAAGTGCATTTAAGATTTTTAATTTCGGGGGTTTTTAAGTTTGTGTCGGTCATTCTGCATGGATTTAAGTGTGTGGAAAACAGCGAAAAGGTGAGTTTTTTTAATGTTGTTTTAGGTTAAGTTTTATTAGGTCGATGTTATCAAGTTATAAGTCGAGTCATGTGTTTTGGGTTGCAAGCCAGTAGTGAGGTTCTCTTGCGTGTTTATAGATTTTTTTCGTGCTAGTTTTATAGCCGTTTACATAATATATGGTGATTTACTTAAAGTTTTATTTTTATTTCGACATCCGATATGGACATGAAATATAGTTTCTTATTGAACAGTATGAAATAATTAATAACTAAATCAAAACATTGGTGTTTTGGATTAACTTACTTTTCTATCACCGATTTACAATAAAATTATGCAAATTAGTAATAATAACATAATGTACTGTTAATGTTCATTGGTTTTTTTTATGTACTTACAGGTATCTGAACCAAAATGCATTTACTTATTGTATTTATTGAAAATGAATTAAAAATATCCTTTAGAAACTTGCTAAATTATCATTTTTTTCCTTAGTACCTACTAATTGTTATTTACATAGTTTTTAATCTAATTTTATAGTTTTTATGACGCTGGGGTTGTATATTTGTTGTTATCTATCTAGTAGTAATCATTGTTTTGTAATGACAGTACCGGCTCAAGCCAATGTTAACATTAATTTTATGTTTACATTATTTTGCAATGGTTTTTTTTATACTTGTTTTGTGACGAACATGTATGCGATTTAGTTAACATAAAAGGTAAATAAATAAAGTAGTAGTCCAGGTTTGACAGCAATATTATTTGCATAACCGTGTTAGCTTCAAAGTTGTTTTTTTATAATTATCAAAGTGTGATGTTTCTGATTATTTCTTTTTAATAGATACATAAATAATATTAATAACTTGCAGTTATTTTGTACTGACACATAAAAATAAAAATAAATTAAACGTTTAATTTTAAAATTTTTGAAAGGTTTTTGTTATACATTCATAATAAAACTCATCTGGTACAACGTAAAAACTTAGGCGCATGCCATACTTTTTTATTAACATTTTATTTCTTAGTTTTATTCAATTGCATTTTATATTTATAGTTCGGCCGATTAAGGGCCTAATTTAAATTTCACGTGTGGGTATCTTATTTTGATCAGAACATTTAAAAAAGTGAAATTTCGTCGCAATAAAGCTCAAAACGAAAATTGTAATTAGTGCAAACATTTAGTAGGTACCGTTCATTTATAAAATTGCGCAAAGAAAAATGGCAATTGTTCTCTTTATTTACTGGCTGTAATCAAGCTGTATAGCTATAATATAATCCTAAATAACGAACTTATACTTTTACGATTCAACGGAATTGGTTTCCATTTTAGTAGATAGGTATATAGGAATGTGTCATTTATATTTTTATGTAGACTGCTTGTAGTTATTTACATTTAGGTATGAACTATTGCAATCCTGTTTATTAGCATTAAAATATGTCTAGTCTAAAGTTCTTAATTTAATTAGGTCAGTAGTTAAAGTAATCATAATCAATTTTTGTATGTATTAAAAAAAATGATGAAATTACGTAAGTCTAGCGTAGCCAAGCTTTATAATGCTAAATAAGCATTTTGGACGCCACCCTTTGAATTAAAAACAAAAAAATGTCCTCCGGATAAAATGATTGTTTAAATATTAATTTAATTTTTAAACAATCAAAACGTGTTCATTTATTTATTTTAATAAATTTATTAGCATTGCGAAAAATAACAAATTGTTTTGTATTTGTTAAAATTAGTTAGTGATGCTCCTTAGAATCTTTTACCATTTTTAAATGATAATAATTGTTACTTGAATACATAATATAAGTCATCCAACGAAACAATTCTGACTACCGAAAACATGATTCACTATTAAACCCATTACTGCCCTGTTATTCTCTTTAGACTTGATTTTCCAAACTGAACGTTGTCTTTTCGTTTGTTTAGAAATATTATTTTTTTATTTTAAGTGCATGTGGTCCTGTAAGCACTTCAGGGATAAGTGTGTGAATTTATTTTTGTTTGGAAAGTGTTTGAAAGTGTAGTGTTCTAATTTCTATCTATGTAGTCGAAAAAAAAAACCTGGCATGTTAACTGGGTAATATGTCTTTTAAATAATTTTATTTTCTTGCTCCTCAAGCCGAAAGTACGGTCCTTCTTGCCGCATTTCACTTCAGAAAGAACGATTTTTGTGGCCCGATCAAAGTTTCTGGGCTGTTTGAAGTACAGCGCGCTCTCACCAAAGTAATCTTACATCCCAATAAAATCAAAAATGTCGCACAGCTACATTGTTTTCAGTTCAAAATAAAACAATATAATAAATAAAAAAAAAAGATTAATTTAAGATAATTTATAAAATTTAAACAATCTTTATATTTTTTTTCATTGTGATGTCGGTAATTGGTAGTAACAGAAAAGCCAGTGTACTTCCTCTCAAACAGTCAGATCGACAATAAATATGGAAATCTCCTTATCTGGGCAAAATTAATTATTCTAAGTGAAACGGGCGCAAAAAATCTGGCGATCGATATCTGTTGATTTACAGTACATACAAAAAGTGGCGAGAGGAGAAGAAAATTCCACCTCAGAAGGGAATAATTAAATTATTTAGGTACTTAAGTCTTAAATCAAAACCTAAGCCACCAACTTTAGCCAACTATTTTCGGCTGGGGATCAAGAAAAATGGTGTTACGGATTGCGATGAACGAAGCCAGTCCCTGTTTGGTTTGAGGTGATGGAGTGGCTTCGGGGTCATTAAATGTCGTTAACTCGTATTCCACCGGCATCATTTGCGAGTGCTTTGGTAAAGATTTCCTCTGAGTAGATGTTAAGGAGGAGTGGTGAAAGAACACACCCTTGTCTGACTCCTCGTTTGATTTCCACTGCTTTTATCAGTTTATATTGAACGCGAACAGACGTAGAAAGTATAAAGTTTTGTAAATATCTAAGTAATTTAACAAAGAAGAAATTATTGTATAGATACCTATATTTTTTCATTTATTTATTCACGGGCAAGCCCTTTTAAATTACATATATTAAAAAAATTACATGTAATGAAAACAACAGGAAGAAAAACATACTATATACACAAATTCCGACATAAACACTAAAATGGATATTATGTAAAATGTTCGACGAACAGTAGTCAAGGTGTTACCTAACTAAGGAAAAATACAAAAGTTTAATTGAACTAACACCAGTAAAATCACGAGTAGTTCTCTTAACGAAACCCAACATTTTCATGGACTTTCTTACAACAGAAGTGGTGGTTGAAGGTGAGTGATTTGTCAAGAATTACTCCTAAATCCCTTATCTGATTGACTGTACCTAGCAGTTGACCATTTATGTTGTAATTGAGTGTGATTAAGTGTTGGGTACGACAAAAGCGAATTATGTGACATTTACTGGCATTAAGATCCATACCGTTAAGTGTGCACCATTCAGACAGATTATCCAATTATAATTGCAATACTCCAACATCCTCATGATCTCTAATAATTTTAAAACACTTCAAATCATCTGCAAATAGTAAAGCATCAGTATGACGAAAACAACTAACAATATCATTGATAAAGAGATTGAATAGTAATGGACCTAAGTGTAAACCCTGGGGAACACCCGATGTCACTGAAAATTTATGGGAATAGAAATGGTTTATCTAAACCTGTTGAGCCCTATTGGTTGGGAAACTGCGAAGCCACCGCAAGAATGAACCTCCCATGCCAAAAAAATCAAGCTTCTGAAGCAGAAGACCATGATTCACCTTGTCAAAAGCCTTGGAAAAATCAGTATACACGGAATCAACCTGCAAGCGACAGAAAGTCAACATATGTTAAAAAACTAATTTCTGACGATTTGCATAAGGAAAAACCAAATTGCTGAGAGTTTAATTAGAATAAATTGTTTAGTTTTTTTAGTATACGACACACGGCCAGAATGTTAGATCCCCTGACATACTACGTACTATTTAAACATTTTTAAACGCACCATAATCCGAATTTGTAACTAGCAGTATTGTAATTGCAAGTAAAGTAAGTAAGTGATATATGCATGTATTCCTTTTCGCATCTTGACATAGGTCAGTTCGTGTGGGGTCACTAATGTTAACAAGCCAATGTTTGCAGCCTACACTTACTTTATTTTATGGTAGGTATCTGCTTATGGGAATTTTATGGAAGCTTGAACGTAACGCGCAATTTGATTTACTGTAAGTTAATGTTTGAATTGTAGATTGTAGTTATTTCAGTTGTTATATACAGGTGTTGCGAACATTTCGACATTTATCATATATAATAAATATATGTAATCAGTATTTTATCCGAAGAATATTGTTTGTTGTAAGCAATAATTTTCTCTAGTGGAAGATTGATTTTAATTCTTTAGTTCTTGCCACTTGATCGATGTATAAGTTGAATATCGTTGAGAGTGAATGTAAGCAAAACTGCTAGGTGCTGATTAAAGGAGAAAGGGTAGAACAAGCAAATGAGTTTGTATACTTGGGTTTAAAGTTTACGAGAGATGGAAAGTATGACTGTGATATTGAGCGAATGGGGCCCAGCCAGAACGAGTAAAAAAAGTCACGGTTGGCTATGCATAGAGAAGAACTGATTCATACACTTATGTATGGGTAGATAATGTTGGGTTTGGCAGAAGAAGCATGAAAGTAAGATCAAGTTGCGGAGATAACTTGGAAACAATTTCATATTCAGTACACAGCTTCGCAGAGGACAGTACCCTCCATACCACTTTCTCTTCCAGGGCTCTTATATCTGCCCGTGAAACCAGAAATGAACGAGAAAGAAATGTCATGAACATAAATATGGACTTGGCAACAATTCTCGAATGAGGATCCAATAACTTGGTAGAATTCAACGAAAAGCCGATCTCACTGTTGTCAGGAGTAACCATACCATTGAAGTCATCCATCTCGATTCTTGGTATTACTATTAGCAATAATCTTTCTTGAAAAAATAACGTGAGGTCCATTGCCAAATGTGCATCCCAAAAACTTGGCTTTCTGTTTCGTGCCAAGAGCTATTTCACTTTCAGTCATCTGCTTATGATCTATAAGGCACATATCCGATCTGCCCTGGAATACTGTTCCCATATTTGGAGTGCGGCACCTAAACATATCCTGAAACTATTGGATTCCGTCCAAAAAAGGGCAATTCGTCTGGTTGGTGATGCCTCGCTCACTTCTCTGGAACACCGTAGAAAAGTTAGCGATTTGTCTCTATTTTATAGATATTTTCATGGGCGATGCTCTTCTGAAATATCAACAATCGTTCCTCCTTTAGCTGTTTCTTCGAGATTAACCCGTCAAGTTCAGTCTTCGCACCCCTTCGTGGTCACTTTGGAGACCTGCAGAACATCTCTTTTCAAAGACTCGTTCATCCAACGAACAGCGAGGCTTTGGAACACATTGCCTATGGAGGTGTTCCCCGAGGCATACAACCTCCAGAAATTTAAGAACACCAATTTCTACCTTTTTTCCTTGGTTCTCACGATGTTCTCTAAGCATTACAGGATATCTCTTTTCGGGAACCAGAACATAAAAAAAGATGAGTAATCCAAGAAGTATGGCTAAAGTGTTTCTGATGGATAGAAAGAAGGTGTAATAACAAAGATAAAAAATAAAGGAATGCTTGCATGGTTTGGAAACAAAGATAAAATGGATGAAAGAAGATTGACGAAACGTATTGTTAAGGAGAGGAGAGGAGATTGTTTTAAAGAAAGGCAAAGTCAAAAAACCAAAAAGCGCTAATGAAAGTAGAAGAAGCGAAAGACGTGTATAAGAACCGTAGCAAATGGGATAAAGTGGTCTCTGCCTACCTCTACGGGACAAAAGGCGTGATTATAACACATAAAAATTATTAGTTATCAAGTAAAATGTTAAAAAATAATAAAATGTAAAAAGCAAGCTAATCAAAAGTGTCCTTAGCAACAAACCGTCAAAAAACTGCTTGTGCATCTCGTGGTTTCTCGCGAAGGAGATTTTTTCTAGTTCCCTTGATAATGAAACAAGATACATGGATGTTTGTGAGAAAATTTCTGTTAAATTTTCTGTTTACTGAAAAAATGAATGTGGCGTTATTCTTATTCAACAAAAAATATTCAGTACTTTTTTAAAACTAATATTGTTTTAACATTAGTTAGCAGTAATCTGATATTTCTGTAACTAATTTATGATGGCTAACTCTAAGTTATGAAAATACCTAATTCCATCGTAACGACGTAGTTCTATTTTTACCATTGGGAGGGTGGAAAACGTGTTGGTAGAGTAGTTTTTCTCGTCCTCTTTTAAATTATACAGCTCTGCTGGTACGAATTAACACGCGTATTTTCTGTCTAAAAATAGTCTTGAAAAGGCCGGGTATGTGAACTGGTATTCAGATTGGAAGATCGAAAAAGAGATTACACATTCGAGAAAAAATAATGGTCTTGCGTTTAAACTAGAAAATAAAATTCGTGAACGAATATTTTTGAATATAGATGCGAAAAATGCCAACCAAATATTCTTTCGGTATTCATTATGTTTCTATTATTCTAACAAGATTTTTTTAAATGTATTCTTCAACTGTTGAAGTGTAATTAATCAATAGTAAAGCATTGTCTATATCCCACATATACTTTTATTTGAAGAGGTTTTAACATTTATTCTCAATGTCTATTGCCATCCAATGGCGCTGCAATAACTTTTAACAAAAGGGAAGACATTTCATAAGTAAATGTATTGTTCCTAAACTGTTTTATTTAAAAAAAAGTAAAAGTTAGGTAAGGTGAGGCTTGATGTCATTAAATAATATTTTGGTAACAGACATAGGGTGCCTAAAAACGTCCCCAGTCTTGTAATTATTGCAGTTAAAAGGTGAAAAAACCTTATTGAAGCTACTCATGTTTGCTGAATATACAGGGTGTTTCAAAAAAAGGTAACCCCGTCTTTAGGATAGGTAGAAAACTAAAAAATTATTGAGGCTTTCCCACTAAAAAAATTTCGTAACGCCATCCAAGTATGACACTGACATTGAGCGAAGTGTGTTGGCAGGAAAACAAATGAATGGGGCACAGCATAGCTTTATGAGCAACCAGAAAGTGTCAAAAAGGCACGTCTTGCTTTGCATAAAGGTAGTGAATATTGGGTTTGGCAGAAGAAAAGAAAATAGGATTAATGCTGCGGAGATGAGTAGTCTGAGAAATTTAGCCGAAGTGATTCGGTTGTATAAAGTAAAGAATAGTGAGATAAGAGATCGCTGTGGTGAAAAAGAAGATGTGGTTACAAAGATACATAAAGGAATGATAAGATGGTTTGGACACATAGAAAGGGTGGATGAAGGAAGATTGATTGATTTATTAGGCGAGTGTGAATGGACATGTCGGTAGAGGTCGACCTCGGCGAACATATTTCGATCAGATCCACATTGTTCTGAAGTAAGTCCTGGTCAAGAGTACCAACAACCAACGAGCATGTATGAGAGCACTGATGAAAGTAGATGAAGCAAAAGATGTGTGTCAGAACCATAGCAAGTGGAAGGAAGTTGTCTCTGCCTACTCCTATGGGAAAAAGGCGTAGTATACACGATTATATATCGGATGTAATTAAATACCTGTCGCGACATATAGTCAGGGGAGTAGTTGTTATCTGATGTATAATCGACCCCTATGTATATATATATATATATATATATATATATACGTTTTCAATTTTAATTAATCATAGAAAATTATTTAATTTTATAGTTTTATTTCACTGGCCCTCTTTAAAATGTTAAGTCCGGACCACGATGGCACCGAATTTTCTTGCGCAGCGCCATGCGTACTTAAATGTTGGTACCTAATTTGCCGGATATTTTTAACACTTTTTTTCTTGAAGGGGAATTTGCCTATTCTTCTAGTAAGATTATTAGTTGTAAAGCAAAACAAAAATATCGAAAAGAAATAAAAGAGTAAATAATTTATTAAAATGTTATAAATGTGTCTTGTGTCTTCGCTTCACTGATTTCGAAGTTTATTAATTGGAAGAAAACCTGCCGATTTATATCTTTTGGTCAGTCTTACAATTAAATAAAATGACAACTTATAATTATAATGTCAGTTGAATCACCGTTTCTTATCTATCCACGCAATATTGTGGTTAAATAACATCAGTCTATTGTCTCTCGTGACATATTTTTTGAATTATATCATCAGGCCTACAACGCTTTTTCCAAACCAAAACAACCTTACATCTGGACTTGGCCGACAAAGATAGGTAAGATGAACTTATTATGCTGTGCTCGATTTTTGGAGAATAGACCAGGAGTCGACGAAAAAACATGTCAATATCAATCATTTTTACAGTGAGACCGTACAAATTCAAAAATTTTAAGTCCAAGTCATAACTTCTGTGCTGCACAAATATTTAAATTTTAAACCAGTCTTCTACCATACTTGTGATTCTATGTACTTACTCCACGCTTGAGTGACTTTCTCTGAATCAAATTGATGGAGGATATCAGTTCCACTGTTCTTAATTATAGGTCCAGCTTTTTTCACCGGAGTCTCTCGAAGAACTTTAATGTCGTTTGGAGAAGCGATATTGGTCTGAAGAAGGTCTTGTCGTTTGGTGGTATCGGTATCAAGAATGGCAAGAAGCTTCCTATTTGCTGATGATCTAGCACTGGCAGTACAAGCGAAGGACTTTGGAACTATACTCCTCACCGCCGGGCTTGGTAATTTTACTGAATATTAAAACCTAACCCAACTAAAACCCAGGTGGGAGCATTCCATCTAAAAAATAAAGGTTCGAAGAAAACTAAACATGTGGTTGGAAGTAGAACTAGAACACACTTTTTACCTCAAATATCTGGAAGTCACCCTAGACTTACATAGCAGCTGCCCGTAACAATATCATACGGAAACTTACTGGAAGTAAATGGGGAGCTAATTCCACAGTCCCAAGAACCTTAGCTCTGGAGTTATGTTACTTCGCAGCAGAGTATGCGTGTCCTTTCTGGCAAAAATCTGCACATGCTAAACATGTAGATACGGCACTAAATGAGACCTGCAGAATAATTACGGGATGCCTAAGACCAACCCCAATAGACAAACTTCATGATCACTTTGGACACTTTCCGTTGTCCTGGCACTTACTTAAGGCATTCTACAGCAATTATAAAAAATATACATACATATCGTCACGCCTTTTTCCCGTAGGGGTAGGCAGATACTACTTCCATGCTCTGTTTTTTACACACATCTTTCACCTCTTCTACTTCCATAAGTGCTCTCATACATGCTCGTCGGTTGTTGGTACTCTTGACCTGGCCTTTCTTCAAAACAATGAGAAACAGTAGTTTTTTAAGACCCATTTTAGTAAAATGACTCCTCCAGTTATTGGTGGTACCCTGACGCTTTCTTGGCCTTTCGGTTTTTATTTCTTGCAGTGTTACTTTCTGAATGTCTTGTCCGTCACATTTATCCGAGAATTTTTCTAGGCGTGAGCCTTTTGAGTGGCTTAAAGATTCGTTAAGAACTTCTCGCTCAAGAATTGTTATTAATTCTAATGGAAATTTGCATATTTGGAGATGCTTTCGTTTTTAATGTCATTTATCAAAGCTTTGAGTTCATTGGATAGTCGATATATAGGCGGATGGAACTTTGGTGTTTTTCTAGCAGTTTGTGATTTTAATTTAAAGTGTTTTTGAAATAAATTTAAATAAAATATTTATTATTCTTAGTAAGGTATTAACATAAATTCAAAAGTACTATTACATAATAATCTCGGTTTATTTATAATTATTAAATGGTTAACTGGTTTTACTGTATAACCAAAGTGAAAGTTAATTATTAACTTTTAACATATCGAATTTAATACACCAGCATACGTCTGCTTCATCAATTTGACCAAGGCATTCGACAGAGTTCGCCTCTCCGACATCGTGAGTATACTGATAGAGAAAGAAATGCCAGACACCATCGTAAAAGCATATCACAGCCTCAATATGAACAACACGACTAAAATAAAGGCAGAAGACACTTATACGGAAGAGATACCGACACCAGGAGGCATCAGACAAGGCGACAGCCTTAGCCCATTTCTGTTCAACCTCTTAATGAACAGAATAATAGAGGAAGTATCATCACTAAATATGGGATACAGAATGGGACAGAACAAAAGAATTAGAATGGTTTGCTACGCAGATGATGCCGCTATTTTCGCGGAAACGGAGGACGATCTACAAAGACAACTACACAAATTCTACCAGCTCAACCAAGCGATGAACATGACCATATCTATAAAAAAAAACGAAAAGCATAACCTTTGCTAAAGATCCCGTAAGATGTAAGCTGGTAATTTAGTACAAAATCATCGAGCAAGTCTCACAATTCATATATCTGGATATGGATCTGTCGAGCTATCACGATCCAGTGAAGGACCTAAAAAGCCAGATCAACAAAGTGACCGCCATACCAGGCTGCTTAAGGCAGAAAATATGGGCGAACGAATACATGCGAAAAGATAGCAAGGTCAGGATCTATAAGACTTTTGTATCAGGCCAATCATGACATACGGAATAGAAACCAAAAAAGAAACCAACAAAACGAAAAGCATGCGTCGAGTAGCCGAAATGAAAACGCTTGGGACTATAATGGGAAAAACAAGGGGAGACCGAATTAGAAACACTGACATCAGTGCGGAGTGCAAGACATCGTAAGATGGGGAAGACAAAGAAAAAGATGCTGGTAAGCTCACGTAAGAAGAATGGAATAGAGCAGACTACCACGCATCGCACTTGAATGGAAACCAATAGGGAAAGAGCACCCGGAAGACCACCTAAGAGATGGAAGGACAGCTGGCAGTCCACCTCCCAGGAACTGATACAGAAGAACCTGCAAAACTAACAGATCGAAAGATCTTAAATATGGATAAGAAGAAGAAGAAGAAGAACATATCAGTTAGGTACCACGGCTCACCTTACCTTGCCTTACCTATCTATTGTTATTTAATATTTACTTACATATTTGTCGTTGCTATTGGGTGTCCAATGACACTACACCGCTTGTTATATTTGATCTATTTTTAATTAGGCTATATATTATTCATCTTTATTTTCTAGAAATATATTGCAAATCTGCTTGGTGTCAAAAACCATGTATTTTGTCCTTTTTACATTTACATACTAAGTCCATTTACACGTAACCGGTTGTATAAGATGCCCAGTTCTATATAATTCATACTATCTGCTATCTGAAACATTAATGCATGAATGTACTTTTATAAGCGAGAAGCTTTAATTCTGGGCGAGGTGTGATAATTTAGTAATTATGATAAAATTGGTCTAGTTCCTGGACTATACAGCGATAAAGATACACATGATAGAATTATGTGTCGTTCGATTTTTTCAAAAGTTCGCACCGCTGACAGACGTTTGGCATTCATTCTGAAAACTATTTTTAGCAATTGCAAGTCGGTTGTTGCCTGGGCTAATAAATATGTGAGTTACCAACTGTTAACGAAAATAGCAGAAGTTTGTGATGTTTAGCGTGACTCGGATACTAAAGAATTTATTAAAGCAGTTTTAGAATTATTTAAGTCTCGAAAATAGTGTAAATAATGATCACATTATTGTTGATTGTAAATACAATACTCCTTTGTTATTAAATTTTAACGTTAATTTTAAAGTAACAGCCAATAATTTTAATTGATAAGTCACACATTTTTCATTGTGTAACAGGCTAATTTCGCCCTTAAAGTTATTATGTTATATATATAACATTATGCAGATGCTTGTTAAGTAAGAGAAGAAACTATTAAATTTATCCATCCGAAGTAACCACCTATGGACCGGTTTCGGGGTGTGTTGCCCCTCATCAGCATGGGGCAGGTCTACCTCGACTGGACACATCAACAGCTTCGACTCCTAGCAAGTATACATGAAGTGCTACGAGAAAAGTGCCAGTCACGACATCTATACTTTTTAACAAGCACCACCCGGTGAATAGCTTCTGCGAAGAAATATTGTAATCTGCAATGTATATATATATATATATATAAATATATATATTGATAACCCAACAGGCTATCGGCTAATCGTAGCAAGGAAAGATTCGTTATCTTAGAAACAATAAATTAAAATAATAAAAATTGGGTGCCAGGATTTGATTTTTTGTCCCTTTACCCGGAAGCCTTTTGGCGTCGTATTTTCCCTTAAAAAGTTATTCAAAAACAAACAAGATAATAAATCCAAAGAGGTATCATCAGCTTGATTTGCTATTTCTGGTTGTGTATTTGAAAAATCTAAATCACTTTCCGAACCAGAAATCGTGATAACTTAAAAAACTAACAATACTTTCAGTGCAAACTGACAATTCTAAACAATTAACGAGAAAAGTCAAACTAGTGAAACCAGGCAACTAGATATAAATTGTTTTTAAATTTCACGGTATTTTTACGATTCTATTTTGCTTTTTAATTAAACAAAAGTAAAATGCACTACAATTATAGAAATAATGGATCCGTATTATAATACTTTCTTTCCAGGGGGTTGGTATCTGTTCTTCTTTTCATATCTGGCAGATGAGCCGATAGAAAGCGAGTTCCAAAATTTCTCCTCCATGTTTCAGACATTCTGTCGATATAGTATCGTTTCCTGGGGCTTTGTTGTTTTTAAGTTTGTGAATAGCTCGTGATACTTCTTCCATTGTAGATTCTTCCACTAAGGGTTCGGCCGTAAGATATGTATACTCACGTCTGCCTTCATCCGTCTGTATATTCAGCAATTCATCAATGTATCTTCTTCAGGTCTCTATCACTTCGGCTTCACTTGTAATAATGTTACCTTCGTTATTTTTTGACAGTTCCAACTCTGGGTCTAAATCCCTTTTTTATGTTCTTTACTTCTCGGAAGAAATGTCTTGTTCTGTCTTGTTCAGCTTACTATGTCTGATGAAATATGCCTGTGAAAAAATTAAAGCATTTATAGCTTTATCACACAGCCGGTTTCTTATTTTATTAACTATATTTCCTGAAATTGAAAACACAACAAACTGCGATTTAATTTCTATATGGATACATGATTTCTCGAGTTCTCGACTTTTCTCGAGCTTGATTTCCCGGGAACAAAGCCCAACGATTTCCCGGAAACAAAGCCCAGCTCGGCTCGAGAATTCCCGGGAATAAACCCTAATCACAAATATCTACAAGGTGTTATATATTTTTGTATATTATTCTATATATATAGAAAAAAACATCAAACAAATTTTAAAGCTTTTGTGTTAAGTAAAATTGAGTTGACTAAATTATATTTTACCTATTTCAAACAAATAAATACTGACACTGAAATGTTTCTCGAATAAAAAACGGCGCTTCAAATACTGAAACGCGACACTAACACCACCTTTATTTCATTCAATTTGGCAGTGGGTCACAGGAAAACTGTCAAATAACATTTTTACGATGTTTCAGTGTGCTTTTAAAGTCAAGCTAAAATTTACTTTATTTATAATTTGGTTGGGTATTAATGAAACTGTTAAAAGTGGGTGTTCATCTTACTCTTGAAATGTTTTTAAAGGAAGTGCAAATAATTAAGTTTCGCTTTGAAATTGGACATTCGTCAGATTCAAGAGAAAAATAAATTACGGGCTACTTTTGATAACATATGTTTCGAAAATGTTAAAAATGCAAGCAAAAATAATATATATTTTTTAAATTTCCCGTAGCTGTTGCATAAGTGGAGTCAAAGATATCCAAAGCCTCTAAATATGGAGAATAAGTAGTTACACATTTTTAGAAATAGTAAAAACCTTATACAGTGTGATTTATTAAGAATGGGCAATCTCTGAACTGGAGATACTACACAACAAAATATGGCGATTTGTCTGATACAAATGTTGCAGGTTTACGAGATACAGGGTATTTAAAGTTAAAATTTTAATTTGAAATTTTTTAATAATTTTGTGATTTTAAGTAGCATCGTCTTGAAAATTGGCAACTTTATGTTTTTTAGCACTATTCATACAGGGCGTTAGTTACACCCTGTTACTTAGGTAAATTACAACAAACATATCTTTTTTGCCTGATGAGTTATGGCTAAAATGACTAGAAAATCTAATTAGCAGTTCAATTTTGAGTAAAAAAGGTACTCTTGTTTATTTCATGTAACTCTATCAGTTTTTGAGATTTTTGCATTCTAAACATTCAGCGTAAAGACTCCTAAGCCACCGGTTATTACATTGACTTTTTTTTTAAGTAGGCTTGTGTCAGAACTTATCAGTTTTTCGTGTTAAGAAATATTTGAAAATTTTACTGTCACTAAGTAAGAGTGTATTATTTGTAGTAAAATAAGAAAATGCCACGACATAATGAATTTTCCAACAGTGAAATGATTTGTGTTTTTGCTCAGTCAAATTATAGTGGACTTGGTGCAGCCAGAAGGTATTTAGAATCATACCCAAATCGAAGACAACCCAATCACAAACTGTTCAGACGTATTTATACCCGCCTACTCTTTTCTTTTTATTACATGTATCCATTTTTTTATTTTTTCTTCTTTCCATTTAGCTATTGGAAATGTATAAAATTTAAAACCAATCCAATTTTTACTTTGGCTCGTTGATTGTAATACAGATTTGAGATTAATCTTACATCCTGTCTATCCAGGTTTTTGTTTTTAAGGAGGTCTATAAGTTGGTCATGCTTTACACTATCGAAGGCTTTATTATAGTCCATAAAGGTCCTGATTAACGTCCAAGCATCTTTGAGTTAACACGACGAAAGAAAATAATGCCTCCTTTGTACCCACACCTCTTGGGTTACAAGCCATAAATTATTTATAATGTTAACAAATTTGAAATCTGAGTTTTGATTTTAGTTTCGATTTATTCATTTTGTCAACAATACATTATTACAGCTACCCTACAAAACTTCTTCATAACTTCTTTGTAACCGTCAAGCAAGTTGTTTGGTAATCGCCGTGTTTTGTAATCCCACTCCGTCGAATTTAGTCACGTCGTGTGCTTCTTTTTCTTCTTCTTCTTTAATTAGATCTGTTGATCTGTTAATCGGGTCGCCTTAGGATCTCTTGGGATGTCGATTGCCAGCTGTCCTTCCATCACTTAGGTGGTCTATCTCCCGCTATCCGTGGTAGTCGATCTTCTGCCATTCGGGTTACATGAGCGTGCAATTGTCGTTTCCTTTGCCGCCCCCATCTCACCACGTCCTGCACTTGACATTCATCTCTTATAACCTCGTTCCTGACTCGGTCTCTTCTTGTCTTTCCGAGTATGCTTCTTAGGGTTTTCATTTCTGTTACAGGCAGCATGCTTTTTATTTTAATTGTCTCTTTTCGAGCTTCAATACCGTAATTCAGGATTGGCCTAACGCAAGTTTTGTAAATCTTGACCTTGCTGTCAATAATACGCATATATTTATTTGCCCATACGACCTGTCGTAAGCATCCTGCTATTGCGGTTGCCGTGTTGATCTGACTCCATAGATCATTTATTGGATTGTGGTGGTCCGATATATATATGCCCACGTACTTAAACTTGGATACTTGCTCGATAGGTTGATCTTGGACTACGAGCTTACATCTTATGGGTTCTCTAGTTAGGGTCATGCACTTTGATTTTGCTACTGATATGTTCGTATTTAGTTGTGCTGCTGTTAGATGTAATTTATGGAGTTGTTGCAGGTCATCCTCTGTTTCTGCGATGAGAACTGCGTCATCGTCGTAGCATATTATGTTAATTTTATTTCGGCCCATTGCTGACACTTCTTCTATAATTTTTGTCCATTATTTGGTTGAATAGAAGTGGGCTGGGACTGTCTTCCTGTCTGATTCCTCCTGGTGTTGTAATGTTTTTCGTGTAGCTTAGATTTTGTATAACTTTGACGATGTTGTCGGGCGTTTCTCTCTCCTTTAGTAAGTCGATAACGTCAGTCAGAAGTACTATATCAAATGCCTTGGTGAGGTCGACAAAACAGGTATGCTGGCACGTTGTATTCGATTGCCTTTTCTTTTAATTGTTTGATTATGAATAAGGCATCTGTAGTGGATCTGTTTCGTATAGATCCCTGCTGTTCTTCTTTATTTTGTATTTGTGCCTCGAGCTTAAATTTCAAGATGTTTGTGAGTAGCTTTATGCTATTCTAGAATTAACTAGCATTTTTGCGAAATAATTAAGAAGACAATGAATTTGCAGGAAGTGTTGGTCACACATACCTAACCGTTATATAACTATTCAAATTACATATGGATATTTGGCGGCTACCTTTTAAATTACTTTTTTATTAAACGAAACAAATAGTAATTAAAAATTTAAATACAGATGGTTCATTGATCAAATAAAAAAATAATGTTCATCATGTGCCAATGATTCGGCATAGATCTGCGCGGTTACGTCAAAAAGAGTCGTAAAATATTATTTTGGACGTTGCAATACCGCCTGGCAGAATGTGTGTTATTCGGTCTATTCTAGAAAATATTCCTCGATTAACTTTCAGACATTCTATTGAACCCAGCGGATCTCGTGTATCACAACACTATAAACACTCTGACTCACGATCTATTTATAAAATCGAGATTTCAAAGTCAGGGTTTTTGTTGTTGTAAAGGGAATAATCGATTTGTTAATACAAACGTTATTCTGTTTCTTGTCTTCCTTGCTTGTTTATTCAGTCTTTTAGACAACAACGGAAGAAATAAAATTAGAGGACATATAATAACGGCTCTTATATACATTTTGAGCGCTTGTGGATAGCAAATATTTTAAACACATACAAAAATGCAAAATTAAAAGGAAACTTTTTAAAGGTAATACTACTTTAGGCGCACAGTGGAAAATATGACCGATTTAGGTGGACAAAATTATGAAACTTGTCCATATTTAACCTTTCGGGTCCCAGATTACGGAAAAAATAATAAAAAAAATCTAATTTATTTTTTGACAAGATTGGCGAGCGTACAGCGGTTAAAATTCAAATTTATTTGCTAAAATCTAAAACTTTTTTACATTTAACGTTTGAAGTCCCAGAATACAACAAATCTAATTATCGGTTCGTAGTGGCGTAAACCTGCTAATATATGTATTTTAAATCATTCTACTGGAGTATTGCTCGCACATTTGGGGTTTAGCACCAAGGCATTCTCTTCGTCTTCTAGATTCCATTCAGAAAAGGGCCATTATGTTGATAAACAGCTCAACTCTCACGGATACCCTTCACCCACTAGAACATGGAAGAAGAGTTGCAGACCAGACATTACTCTACAGATATTTCCATGGAAGATGCTCCAGATTAAAAAAAACTCTTACACCACCACTGGCCATATTACAAGTACCAATCTTCATCAAGAATCCATCCTTTACAGGGCTGCTACAGAATGAAACAAGCTTCCAAAATTTTGGTAGAGGTCGATTTTCTTGTAGAAGAAGATGGCTGTTGAGAGGTATATGCCGTTTTCACAACTTTGGAAGCACCACGCTTACCAGAAACATAAAGCGCGTGCTGTCCACCTTTAATAACTCGCTGACTTTTGTTATTTTTGTTTTCTCACTAGAACGTTCAAAACTTTTTTCAGGGCGTCCTGAGCGTTGACAAGTAGGTTGGATAATTGAAATACTAAAATCCAAGTCATCTGAATCAAAACAACTTGAGTATTTATTGAAAAAATCTTCCTGTTTTCTGTGACATTTGTCCCACCTTACCGAAATTTTGTCGTAAAGGCGGAATCTTCTAATTTTCAAAGGTCCAATCGCCACATCTTCTTCATTATTAATATGAGCGGAAGTAAGAATCAATTTCAGCAAGTGGTTCTTGGCGGATTTTTTTGGGAAACTTAACCCACTCTTCAAAAAATTTTCTCCTCGTGATTCGGAGTGTTGTGTCTGAAAAAAATTATGTATCACCCAAAACGCAAAAAATCGTAAAAATTCTTTGAAACATTTTAAGACTAGAACGATTGATGAACAAATACTGCAAACAAATCCTTAGGGTAACTTGGAGGTTATATAGTTTTTCATTATTGAATAGGGGCATACATTCACAAATTGCTAAATTAACTCCTCAGGCAGATTGCAATGTTTATTCAATAACAAGTGTGGAAATATTATGTCTAACCTGTCTCAGCAATGTCCATTGTGAAATAAAAGCAGACGATAACACACTTGTCTCAACTTTCACATCCTATCGATCACTTTCGGTGAATAATACAAATAGACTATTTTCTTAAAATATATATATATATATATATATATATAATAATATAGAATTACAGAAAGAAAATTATTGTGGACACGCTTTTTAAAAAGTTGCAGGTCATAGTTCTCTGGAAAAACTGATTTTGGAAGCTTATTCCATTCCGTAGCAGCCCTGTAAAAGAAGGATTCTTGATGAAGATGGGTCCTTGTAATGTCAATCTTGAGAGTAAATGGGTGAGACTGATCAGCGTGCCGAGTTCTTCGGCCGAATGTGGCCAATGGTGGTACAAGAGTTTTTATTTCTCTGGAGCATCTGCCATGGAAATATCTGTAGAGCAATGACTGGTCTGCAACTCTTCTTCTATGTTCTAGAGGGTGAAGGGTATCTGTGAGAGTTGAGCTGTTTATCAAGCGAATGGCTCTTTTCTGAATGGAATCTAGAAGACGAAGAGAATGCCTTGGTGCTGAACCCCAAATGTGCGAGCAATACTCCAGTAGAGGTCGGATTTGAGCCTTGTACGTCGTCAACAGTTGATCAGGAGTAAAAAACTTTCTGGCTTTCCACAGAAAACCTAGCCTCTGGCTTACCGACTTTGCGATGTTAGCAACATGGTCATGCCAAGACATATTATTGGACACCGTGACTCCCAAAATCGAGATGGAGGGACTTGGTTCAAGGGTATTTCCGGACATTGTGATAGGATGATTTGAGGAATTCACTTTCTCGGAATACGTGGCACTTTGTGTTTTTTGGGCGTTGAACCGAACAAGATTGTTGGTTCCCCATTCGACGATTGCTTTAAGATTATTTATTATTCAATGATTTTAATTTACAAATCATAAAATTTTATTTTTTAATATTACAATTAATTTTAAAAATCCAAAAAAATCACTGTTATTTATTAGTTTTGACTTCTGTTGGCATGACTAGAGAATTGTCAGAGCTTTCAAAAGACATCTTATTCGACCCCCAATGCCATTTAAACATTTTGGGGTAATTTTTACCTTAGCTTGGGGTTAAAAGTAGTGAAGTCAAAAATACCGGAAAAGAGTATCCCCCTTCAATCAAAAATCGACGGGTCTGAGCGTTTTTCTAAAATGTTGACGGGGTTCCTGCAAATGGCTCTGTTTCGTTTTCGGTTGGCCATCCTGTATGTATTTTCAACATTTATAAAGCAAAAACTGTCTATGAATAAGTTTCAATGAACTCAAAGAAATTTACGAAAAATTATACAATTTATGGTTAAGAATTAAAAACATACTTTTTTTTTCGGAAAATGTGTTTAATTTAAAGAACATTCACGCACACTCAAATTTTTTTTTGGGACACACATCATTCCATATTGAAAATAATGTTGAATTTATTTAATACTGTACAAAAAACATGTCAAAATGATGTTTTAATAAGTAATACATGTAATTATGATAAATTTCAGTGATGATTGAATGTTTGTGTTTTATTACTTTGGCAAGTCATACCACGCGTATTTTCGATTCAGCTATCTTGACAAGATTTTCTAGGTCGTCGACCTAAATTTTTAAAATTAGTTGAATATTAAAATCGCCCACTAACGCACAAAACGATTACTAATGTAAATCGACTATGAAAATTTCAAAGAGCAAAAAAGCGAATTGACGCTAGCACTTTTTACATTAATTTTGTGTCTTATTTTTAAATTTTTTACTTGATGTACCTGTCAGAACATTCAATTTGTCTTTTGCTTCGAGTACATTTTTGTTTCTAAAATTAAAACTGGTAATAATACTGGAGAGGTTACTGTTTTTCCTTTTTTTTTTAAATTATGTTGTTATGAGAACTAGCCGAACCGGCTCTGTCTGTTTGTTTGCATTTTTGAATCAACAGAACAAACCTCCGCGACCCATATCGACAAGGTCTAGAAACATCGAGGTTCTTCGAAGAACTTCTAGGAGGTTTCAGTGGCGGAGGAAGGAGTATTTAACGCTGGCGTTGGTCGAGATGCAAAAGGAGACAGTTTTTCATTTGACGAGCAGTTGAACGATATTCAGTGAAGTATACAGCGGTAGTTTGAACAATATTAATCGTCTGAGTATCTTTTTCCAAAGGTATTTTAAAAGCAGATTTATCTCGAAGAATATCGTGGGCATGGTTAACTTTTGGAAGGCTTAGAGATGTCTTTTATTCAGATCTCCTAAAAACTCTTAAAGCACGAACCTTTGACCAGTATATTCTCCCAACTTTAACATACAGTACAGAGACATGGGCTATTAACAAAGATTATTTATAGATTACATACTGTACAACGAGCAATGGAAAGAAGAATGATAGGTGTAACTCTCCTTGACCGAATAAACAACAAAGAAATTCGGCGTAGATCTAAAGTGACGGATGTTGTGGAACGCCTATGTAAATTGCGATGGAGTTGGGCGGCCTGCCTATATAGCTAGGATGGAGGACTCTCGTTGGACACGTAGAGTAATAGAGTGGAGACCGTGGACTAGTAAAAGAAACAGAGGACGACCCTAGACCATATGGACAAACGATGTCAAGAGACTGATTGGAAATAGCAGGATGAGGCGAGCACAAGACCGAGAGGAGTGGCAACGATTAGGAGAGGCATATGTCCGACTAGCTGCCAATGATAATGATGATTTTTTTGTTATAAAAGGACAGTAGCAAATTTTTAAATGATTGTTTTGTAATCGACGGACCCAAGTTTCGTAACAATACACCGTAAGGATAATAGTTTGCACCGTTTTCGTGCCACTCTTAATCTTACAATTTTTTAAGCACCTTATTAGCAAATTATTTTCACACTGTATAAACCTTGAACTTTGCAAATTTGTATAATTTGTTTTAATGATCTTTCAATCTAAATTCATCGGCCTTTTCTGGTTGTAATGGAGGGTCGTTCTGCTGGATGTTAACCGAATGGGGCGATCGATACAACTAACAAGTTTACATGAAAATAGCGTGAGCCAACTAGCCAGTAAGCAATTTTAAAATCGATACAAGTTCTTGTCCTACAAAAGCCACAAAATTAATTTTTTGCTCTTCCGGCCAAACCTCAAGTCAAAGGAGAAAAAGTTTTTGACTATTTTCTTGACCTCAAGCTGGGATATAACAAGAAGTTTATATCTGTATATCACGCACCCTGGTACTTATGATTTCTGTTTACCTACGTCCTAATTTTTCCACCAAGAGGTTTTATGTTTGTGTTACTGCCATGAAGCGAATATTAATATTTTCCGATTAATTGCTGTACATAATAATAAGATACGTAGAATAAGAAACTTTTTCGAAAGGAATGGAGAGTGACTTATGGTTTGCAAAAGCAAATATGGCGATTTATTAGATCACATAAAAAAGGAATTAATGAACTAAGCGAATCAAACCAAATTTCTATAGGAACTTGGATTAAATACTTAACCGAACTTTACACACCGGAAAATATAATAGATATCGCACAAAGCTTACCTGAAATCACAACCAACGAGATGACTGAAATTGAAATTGCAGACGTCCAACATGCTCTGCAAAAGCTAAAAAACAGAAAAAGTCCTGGGGAAGACGGCATTCCCAACGAACTCCTACAATATGATGGCGAAAGCCTGGAACAACAACTTACAAAGTTTATCCAGAAAATTCTCTTTTACCAAAGAATCCCGCAAAAGTGGCGAAGTAGCACGACTATTCTCATGTTTAAAAAAGGAGATAATTTTTTTTTTTAAATTAACATCTATGAATTCATGATAAAAAGTATATGGAGCTTCATGCAAGATCGCTCCTTATATGTGGCAGTTGACGGTATTTCTTCTGATGCGTTTAAAACCAATGCCGGGGTCCCCCAGGGTTCCATCCTGTCCCCCACCTTATTTCTTTTACACATCAACAACCTCTTGAAAACCACCACGAACCCTATTTACAGTTTCACAGACGATAGCACACTTGTCTCAACTTTCACATCCTATCGATCACTTTCGGTGAATGATACAAATAGACTCAGGCAGGAACAGGTTGATTCCATCAATAGAGATCTTAATGCAATCGTCGAGTGGGGAACCAACAATCTTGTTCAGTTCAACGCCCAGAAAACACGAAGCGCTACGTTTTCCAAGAAAGTGAATTCCTCAAATCATCCCATCACAATGTCCGGAAATACCCTTGAACCAAGTCCCTCCATCTCGATTTTGGGAGTCACGGTGTCCTATAATATGTCTTGGCATGACCATGTTGCTAACATCGCAAAGTCGGCAAGCCAGAGGCTAGGTTCAACTGTTGACGACGTACAAGGCTCAAATCCGACCTCTACTGGAGTATTGCTCGCACATTTGGGGTTCAGCACCAAGGCATTCTCTTCGTCTTCTAGATTCCATTCAGAAAAGGGCCATTCGCTTGATAAACAGCTCAACTCTCACAGATACCCTTCACCCTCTAGAACATAGAAGAAGAGTTGCAGACCAGTCATTGCTCTACAGATATTTCCATGGCAGATGCTCCAGAGAAATAAAAACTCTTGTACCACCATTGGCCACATTCGGCCGAAGAACCCGGCACGCTGATCAGTCTCACCCATTTACTCTCAAGATTGACACTACAAGGACCAATCTTCATCAAGAATCCTTCTTTTACAGGGCTGCTACGGAATGGAATAAGCTTCCATAATCAGTTTTTCCAGAGAACTATGACCTGAAACTTTTTAAAAAGCGCGTCCACAATCATTTCCTTTCTATAATCCCTTCCCCTTCTAATAGTCGCAGTGCGGGCCGTCCGCGGCCCACACGATAGGTCTACCCTTTTTGCGACTATTTTCATAAAAAAAAAACCTGGAGGATTACAGAAAAGAGATGGATGTTTTCAGGAGGTCTTTGCGCATCTCGCGAAGGGACAAAATAAGAAATGACAATATAAAACAACAAATCGGAATTGAAGGCACCATTACTAGTGATATCAAGCAAAAACAACTCACCTGGTACGGCCACGTTCAACGAATGCCCGATAAAAGATTGCCCAAACAAGACTTACAATGGCAGCAAAGTGAAAGAAAGAAAAGGGGAAGACCTTGATTGGAATAGCAAACCGATATTCAAAAGTCAATGAGCGGAAGAAACCACAGATGCCGTCTTTGTGATGAGGCAAATAGTGGAAAAATCAATAGAATACAACAAGCCTGCATACATTTGCTTTATAGATTTGGTAAAGGCGTTTGATATGGTTAAGCTTCATGACGTCATACATCTTCTCTACAACATCCCTTACAACCTGTATACAAATATATACTAATACATACAAGGATAATTAAATATGAGCGAAGATAAACGAAGAACTTACCGAACCCATACCAGCTGGAAACGATATTCGCCAGGGAGACTCGCTGAGCCCATTCCTATTCAACGTTATAATGGGTGAGATAATAAAAAAAGTTCGTAATCTGAAAGGCTACTAAATGGGAGATAAAACGGTAAACATCCTGTGTTATGCAGACGATGCCGCATTATGCACATTGCGCCATATTCAATGGTCGAAAAATGCTCGATTTCAGAGTACGATGCTATGTGCGAGGCGAGGGTCGGTGCGTCGTTATGGCCAAGTGCATTTAACTTTATAATTTCTAGTTCTAGTTTGGTCACTGCAGCAGTTGGATGATTAAAATAGAACAATTTGTATTGTTAATTAATTTTTTTTATTAGTTTCAGGTAAGAACGCTTTGATGCTTCTCACAGTGGGTTTGACAAAAAAAGTAGTAAGTAAATAATGTAGTAGGCATTTTGATTGTAATTAGTATTAAATGTAATTGGTTACTTCTTCAAAACTTCTACAGAGCATATCATTTTTAATGCCGTTGGGATTTTAAAAATTTCTTTACTGTTACAAAACTAAGAAAAGTGTGTCTGTACGTTGAAGATATTTACAAAAAAAAAACGATAATGATATGGTGCTTATAGAACTATAGATCCAAATCACAGATTTGTGGATTTTTTGTCTGCCTGTTAATTCGATCATCACGAAAAGACTAATCGAAAACCACTGCACCAATTTTGTTACTGATAATTAGACTTAAAAATTGGTTAAACTTGCTATTCTTTGGTTTTTCGTGAAATTATAATAGTAGCAGTGATTTCATTCATTCTTCCATAACTAAAAATAGTAAACATGTTCAGTTCTAGTTTATTTTCCTTCGCTCAGTATGTGGTTGATTTTTGAATGACATTTCATATCTAATATTTCGCGAAACCAATAGCAGATCTAGGTACGAGAATTTCCATAAAACTGAAAAATGACAGATGAAAATGACAAGACATCAACGTCTAAAAACGTTTCAAGTGATTGTCACCAAGAATTATTTTAACTACATTTTAATTAAGCAAGCTTATTATTATTTCAACTCCAATGGAATCTTTATAAAACGAAATCATGTTTTATGAATAGATCATTTTAATTATCTAATAGTGATATTTACGGTAGTCGAAGCTTTTTTATTAAGAATTTAAAAACTGTAGGTTTATGTTAATTCCATACTTTAAATAATTATTACTTAGTAAAAAAGGGGTATGGAACGATTTCAGGGAATAGTATGGTAAAAACATTTAAATCTTTTAACCCTTACTTTCTTAATTAACTATGTTTTTTGTCAAAGCCCAAGGAAGACCACGGGGAGGCTTATCCTTCGCAATGGGAAACGGGATAAGAAATGTTAGTGTAGGATAAACATGTTGGAATTTCGAAAATACCACAAAAATAGAAATTTTATCACAGACAAATAAACAAAAAAACATTCTAAAATTCTAAACAAGTCAACCCAAAAATTAATGCTAAAAAACTGAAATAAAATCCGTAAATAAAATAAATTCTAAATAACTAAACTGGTGAATAGAACGGTTTTAAAAAAATAAATTATACTTTAAATATGAATTATATAGGGTGTTTCATTAGCAATTTAAAATATTTCAACTATAGAATTCTAAACTCAAAATATGAAGATTCAACCCAAATTACCTAGATAAAATGTTTCTCCTGTCTGAGTTACAGAGTGTTTTATTTGAAAATTTAAAAATTATTTGTGCCCAGTACTTTAAAACTATTCGAAGTAATATTGTCGTATTTGGTGGGGAGTGTAGGTACTATAATCCTTGCTAAATTATGTTAAATTAACGTTTCTGCTTACTACCAGAGGCGTACGACAGGGACAAGTGACTGGTTGATCCATTATATATGACCTTATTGTATTTTATATAGCAATGTAATCGTTTTGTGCAAATGGCCGTAGTAGCCGAGCACATTAATTTTAATAAAAAAAAAATTAGTAATGAAATACCCTGTACATGATCGTAAACAAGAGCATCATTTATTTCGATAACTTTTTAAAACTCAGTGAGTTGGCTGAATTAAAAGAGGTCCATTGTACATTAGATACATTTTTTTTTAATTACCGGACAATATGTCTTCTACAGCACAATTCATCATCCATTAATTCTTTCTTTGAGTTTTTTTCAGAGTCTTCTGTATTAACTGTAAAATAATACGCCGGCCCTGGTGTTCTTCTTCATCTAGTCATCCAGTGTATGTTTTTTTCAGCAAACTCAGTCTCATATTTTCAAGCACCTTTGCTCCTCTACAGTAATTTCATTAAATTTTTAATTTTGCATTACCACTTAAAATATTCGCGTTTACTTCTTTGTTTAGTTGGCAATCGACGTATTTAGTAAAATCAAATCCTGCTCCGTCGAATTTAGCAACGTGCGGTCTCTTTCAATAGTAATTCATTTCGTAACTACATTTATTTTCTTTGCCTCTTATTTGACAATATGCATTTTCCCATTGGTGGAATTAACATGGATACATGTGATAGTGGATTTTGCGTGTATAGAATGCATCACAAGCATCTAAGTTACTAGGGGCTCGTTTTATTTATTTACTTTCGGGAACATTTATTATTATTTGCATCATCATGCAATGAATAACTGTATACGTAAAAGTATGCATTCGTATAATTACATTATAACACGTTAAATTCTTTTATAAGCCTTTGGGATATTTGTGTGTGATGAGTGTTAGGAAAATAATGAAGAATTTAAATTACTGTTAACCACGTGTATTTATTGAAACGAAAGCAAAACTTGCAAGATAGGCGATGCGCGCCCGTGTCTAAGTTCGTCGAGAGACTTTGTCGGTGTACCTCTGTCCGTCCTTTTTATCTTCGTCCACCAGGTCGGTGGTTGTATGACGGTTCGTAGAACATATGTAAATTGGTGGAAAGAAATTTAGAGTCATAAAGATTTCCATCGGTACTGCGTGAGTAGATGAAAAGCACAGGAGCTTCTTGTCATAAAGGTTAGCCTCGTATATGTGCGTTATTGAAAAGGAACAGGACTTAGGATCGTAAATATTAGGGTAGTATACGAGGACAAGACTTGGAATTAAAAAGGTCTTCAGTGAAATTAGTCTTCGGAATTTTGAGGATTCAAAAGAAAAAACTTTGTTACGTCGTCTGTGCATAACTTGTCAGTGTGGCCCTACAAGCATCCCTGTGAAGTTCCACCCCCACTATTAAAAATTCGAAATTTTTTTTAGAGTTCTAAGTTCTGTTTCGATTGTCCTAGAGTTCCTGATAGGTATTAGGAATAGTTCGGACCTTTAAAGGGTAAAAAAATCAACTTTTCAAAATGGGGGGCTAACTTCACGCTCCTCCCCACTTTTAAAAAAGTGAATTTTTTTTCGGAGATATGGGTAGATTAAGCATATTTTTAGAGTTCCTGATGCTTTTTAAAAATAGTTCCGGTGAATTTAACCCAAAAAAAAATTCGAAAAAAACCTGTCCCCTCACTTTTTTAAAAATAATTTTTTTCCGGCCATTTTGTTTTGCTTCTACGAGTTCTAGAGTTCTAAAAAAAAGAAATTTCAAAAAATTCAAAATCCAAAAAATCACAGCATTTTGAGAAATGTAATATAATAGGAAATTTTTCATCACAGGTTCCAGGAGTTCTAATAAAAGTTATGTTCCTTCCCCAAAGAGTTCTATCAAAAGGTCCCACAACATTTTTTGATCAACTCAAAATCCAAAATTCTACAGGACTTTAAAGTTAAAAACTTTTGAAAGTTACAGCAGTATTGATGAAAGTTCTGTTTTTCCCAAGAGTTCTACCAAAAAGTCATGCAACAATTTTCGATGAAATCAAAATCCAAAATTTTACGAGGGTGTAAAGTTATCAAAATATTTTGATTTTCAAAATTTTGAAGATTCAGATGTTCTAAAAAGAGTTCTGTTCCTTCTTCAAAGAGTTCTACCAAAAATTCCCACATCATTTTTCTATCAACTCAAAATCCAAAATTCTACCAAAAAATTTTGCTTTTCAAAATTTCGAAAGTTACACAAGATCTGATGAGAGTTCTGTTTCTTTCCCAAAGAGTTTTACCCAAAAGTGCTACAACATTTTTTGATGAATTTAAAATTCAAAATTCTTTGGGACTTTTAAGTTACTAAAAGTTTTTAAAATCTCGTAGAATTTTGGATTTTGATTTTATCGAAAAATGTTATAGGTCTTTTTGATGGAATTCTTTGTGTTAGAAACTCTCATCAGAACTCCTGGAACTTTCAAAATTTTGAAAATGAAAATGACATGGGGGACATGTTCTTTTTTCGAAATTTTTTTTTGGGGTTAAATTCGCCGGAATTTTTTTCAAAAAGCATTAGGGACTCTGGTACTATGTTAAATCTATCCAGCTCCGAAAAAATTTCACTTTTTCAAGAGTGGGGAGGAGCGCGAAGTTGGCTCCCTCGCCATTTTGAAAAAATGATTTTTGTTCCCTTTAAACGTCAGAACTATTCCTAATACCTATCAGGAACTCTAGAACTATTGAAACAGAACTCGGAGTTCTGAAAAAAATTTCGAATTTTTAATAGTGGGGGTGGAACTTCACAGAGATGCTACTACAAGCCTATATATACAAGCGACAATTCATAAATATATTTTAAGTTTAGTTTAGAGGCAAAAGAGTAGCACATTTTATTATGCCTGCAAATACAACCAAAATTTAATAAATATGCTTTAAATTTAAAGTTTTGTTGACTGGCAAAAGAGTTGCATTTAAATTTTACGTTTTAACATGAAATAAAAAACTTTCACATCGTCTACATAAATGAAAGTATTTAATACAAAACTTTATCTACCTACTGGTTTAATAACCAACCGTATAATGGCCAACCGTAAAAGTATCTATAATTGAAAATGTGTGGTATTTACTTTGTTTAACTTGTTGCTCTTGCCAGTGTTGTTTCAGTATTAAAGATTGTAGTTTAATACTTTTATTTCACTTTTCCTGTCGAATATTTACGTTTCTTAAACGAACATTTTTTTAATTACTTGATCAAATGCTAAATTTAAGCAGACTACAGCTGATAATTTGATATCCTTAAAACTTCTACCAGTAGCTAAATATCTGAGACTTAACGCCAATCTGTCGGAAACTGATAAACTTCTCGGCTCGGTATTTTTCCTTGTTGAAAATATGTGCGTCCATTCAAAAATATTCTTGTAATCACTTTTTTTATTTGTAGCACTTATTTCCTTCAAAAAACTACAATTGTAAATAATTTGCGCGCACTCATTCATAAATGTAATGATGTTACTGATTACGCCTATAATTTCCTTAAAATACAATTGTCATTGTGATTATCATCTGTAAAAGAATGTAATGACAGTTGATAGTAACTCCAACTCTTTGTTAAAAATTCGGACTTCGTCTTATTGCTAATTACACTATTTCTGGTTCGGTTGTGTAGACATCTCGTGGTTTAAGTTATTGTTTTCTCTATTTTTTTAAGCTCTCCCCTATCTTGTTTCTTGAGACTTTGTCGAATGCTCTTTTTATATCAATAAATACTAGGTATACTGTTTTGGCTCTTGCTTTTCTTCTGTTTCTATTTTTTTAATGATCGCTTTTTTTAAATGAACCTATCCTTTGGTTTTTTATTTCAATCGTGTTTGTGAAAAAATCACAAACTATATTTTAGAAATATTGTTTGTTTTAATTGTGTTTTGTTCATATTTCCGAAACTTTCATTGTTAAATGCGACTTAACGCACTCTCTCTCTCTCTCAGCTCCATTTTTGATTTCTATTGTATAAAAGAATAACGCAATCTGATTCTTTTATCTCGGGTTCGATTTTTATATGGCCAATATTGATTGATGAGAAAACGACACACTAACTACATGCTATTATGTAATAGAACAACTCAATCACACGTTGCGTTAAAATGAACAAGTTTGCAACGTTGTCATATTTTCCATCGTATAATAATGCAGTACCAACTGTTCTATTACGGTTATTAAAATACCAAATGTAACTACATAACCTTATTATAATTAAACGCAAGATTCGTGCCATTAGCATTCCCGTTGAATACAAATTTTAATAAAATTGATTCTCCACAAATATGTGAGAGGTAATTATTTTCTAAACACGGCTCATTTCGAAATATAATGACTGCATTATTAGTCCGGTTGCTTGTTGGTCAATTCCTCTGTTTTAGGCTTGAAGCCGAAGTAATAATTTTTTAAAAGTTTTTTTATCAACAATTTTTTATAAATGCTTTACCAAGCACTACTTATGAGGCTGGTCTGAAAATTTTCCCATCTAATAAAAAAAAGACAGTTTTTCTTTAAATTTTTTTTTCCTTGTATTATTATTATTATTACATATCAATGAAGGCTGACGTCTAAGCCTATGACAGCCTATTTACAAAATCATTCATAAGTCGATTTCATTTTTAAATATGTTATAGAGGAAGAGCCAGTGACCAATTTTCAGTTGTCATTTCAAAAGTTTCGAAAATTTACTGACTCATTGTTTAATATCTGCTCGACAATAGAAGCCACTTCTGGCAGCCCCCATTGGCCGGGGTAAATTACCCTAAAATTTTAAAGAGGGTAGAAAAAACATAATTTTAGTTAAAGAATCAGTCATAAAATTCACGCAGATTATTTCTAAAAGTATACTAAATGTAAAAAAAATTCGCCGGAACATTCTCGTCCCTCCTAATTGTTAACATAATTGTTTACAGAAAATAGTTTTATTTTTGTTATTTCATTAGTCTTCAAATACAGAACATAATACAGAAAATATGTACAGAAAACATATTATTGAACGCCAGAAATAAATTTCATCACTTACTATCTGCCAGAGGGAATCTGTAACACCGAACATCAGTAACACCGAAGGTCACTATGAAATATCAACAATGATGATAATAGATAATAGATGCAACGACAAAGATGAATGAAAAATGATAATTATTTATATTGTACATAAATAACTTATTCTTATGTAAAAAATAAATTATCTCCCAAATTTTTTATACTTACACTTGTATATATTTTACTGTCCATTTGCGCTTTTTTTTCAACTCAGATATGAATTTAACTGTCTCGCTCGCACTTGCACAGGAACGTGAGGGCCTCCTCATTCGACGAAAATCTCTGTCCTCCGAGCGCAATTTTTAAATTAGGAAACAAAAAAAAGTCGCTTGGGGTTAGGTCTGGTGAGTAAGGAGGGTGGTCAAGCAGTTGAAACTTCAATTCGTGGATATTTGCCATGGCAACCGCTGAGGTCAGAAATGGCGCATTGTATTTTTTATTTTTCTGCAAATGTGGTCGTTTTTCCGCAATTTATGTCTTCAGCTTATCAAGTAACGATGCTTAGTATGCTCATGTAATGGTTTTTCCTTTTTGAAGATAATCGTTTAAGATTTCCCCATAATTTTCCCAAAATACAGTCGCCATCACTATCTCAGTCAAAAGAACAAACTTTTTTTGGAGCATTCTCCTTTCGCAGTCCACTGTTTTGACTGTATTTTTATTTTGGGCGCATAATGGTGTATCCCAATTTCATATACAGTAATTAATCGGCGCCAAAGCTCTGATTTATTGCGCTGTCAGTGACAAGCAAGCAGTCAGAAAAATCTAGCAAGCTACCTCTATCTCTGTTTACCATCTCAGTTCTTCAGTGTAAGAAGAAGGGTTATACCAGAACTAAATCGAGGTGGGTCTCAATAAATAAAACGTTATTTTTTTTGTTTTTATTATCGAATTACCCTTTTCTAGAGTCTATTGTAAATACAAAAACAACCAGGAGTAAAAGAAAAATCAACTTTTTGTAGCATTAGAGGAATTTAAAGTTTAAAGTGCTTTAATTTGAGTTTACAAAATAGTAATAAACATAAACTTTGCTAAAACACCATTATAACAACACACAATGCCCGTATTTGTACTCAATATCTGAATTTTAAGGTAAATATAAATTAATAATATCAACACAAACAATAGATACAAAAATAATAATACCTAATATTGATTATTAATTGGATCCCTTCTCCATACTAATCAAGTATCAGTAGTTCAGCAGTATATTAGCACCATTATCCAGAGGAGACGCAACATTCCATTCATAAAACTTTGTTTTGTCGCAATGATTACACGATAGTGGCCATGAGTACGACAAAGAATACCAATCGATTCTCTTTGTCCTGTCCTCGTGCTGGCAACGCTGTTACATTATTGTGGAGTTACGCCCACGCTCGTAATCAGTGACGTGCTGTTTGTTTGAAATAAGAATATATCTATCGGGTAATGTTTAGTTTTTTATGAGAATATATTTATGAATAGGTGATACTCAGTTTTTATTAAATTGAAGTGTAGCCTACTAAAAGTATTTTTCTAAACCCCAAAAGTTGGGGGCCAAATTGTGTTACCCTAACTAAACTGTTTTTCTAAAGTTACAAAAGTGTGTCATGCCTGTTATGACATACGGAGCGGAAACATTTACTTTGACAAGGATATCCGTCAATAAATTACAAGTGACGCAACGAGCTATGGAGAGAGCCATTTTGGGCATTTCCCTAAAAGATAGAATCCAAAACAACGAAATAAGAAGAAGAACAGGTGTAGCGGATGTCGTCAGGAGAATAACAACATTAAAATGGAATTTTGCAGGACATATTGCAAGAATAACTGATGACAGATGGACCAAGAAAAAATCCTTGAATGGAGGCCGAAACATGATGATATAAAACGCCTCAAGCATAACTGGATGCAGGCGGCACCTTACCAATTTCCCAAATGTTGGGCGATAAATATGTGTTACGTTAGTTTCCTTTCTAAAGCCAATTGTGTGCAATGTTATAAGTTACTTTTATAAAACTAAATTATTCCAATTCAAGGGCTGCTAATTGTGTAGCGAACAGTTTTACTAATTCCCGTTAAACTAAATTATTTTATCAAATTAAAGTACTGAAAAAGAATTTTAACTTAAATAATTATCATTAATATTGTTTGGACAGATAAAATGTAATGTATTTTAAATTTTAATTTTAATGTTAAAACTATTTAATAACAGCTAAGTAACCTAATGGAAAAAATTAAAATATTATACTCAGGGTTCCGTGATTCCTTGATTTCTCGATTGGATTATATTTAAGGTGATTTATAGATTTCTTATGAAATACTACTATAAAATGGATCAGGAAGGTATATGGTTCTTCGAATAACAACGAAAGAAGGTTAATACCACTGAATAAGTTTTGCCGAATAACAGGGAAATTATGACCTGTTTTGAGAATATCTCGAAAATATTGATTTCCACATCGTTTGGTTTTCAGATTCGTGTTTTATGCCTCAAAATAATACCTGTTTGTTTTGATATTGAAATCGTCATCGCTACACCACTGGATGAAATTATAGTAAACAATGAGATGTTCCAACTTACTTGTGATAATAAGCACTGGGGCTTAAATAGTCGGGTTTTTTACACATTTGGCAATGACGAATAATTTCTTCCACTAAATTTCACTGAATTTTACCAATAATATGCTGAAAATTACCGATAATTCTCCAAAATCTCGTTGCAACATCTTCGGCAACAGCGCTACTAATAATAGCCGATTTCGTAGTACGCACGGATCTCTGCAAGTAGAACGATTCGGACAAGCCGTGCGGCGTTGCCGTTTATTGAGCAGCACATTTCTTTGATCTAACGGAACAAAATAATTCAATGGGTTGTAGTATTCAGGTTGGTATAATTCATGAAATATTAATAAGAGATAGCATTATGGTCACAATATTGTTGCAAATATAATCAACAAATACTATGAACGATTCAATAACATTTACAAATCTCTTGCCTTAACTGAAGAGCAGGCAACATCACAGTACAACACATTCCAGTCGACCGTATCAAGATCATACAATCGAACAGAAAGTGGGGATGTATGATCGTGTTTAAAAGTAAATAGTTCCGTCTCCTCTGATAATAGGTATATAATTAGCACGTTACACTCCTACACTCTTTGTCATGCAGTGTTAAAGTGTTCGAAGGTCATAGAAAATCGACCCTCCAAACATCAAACGTTTTTACAAAACGTTTGATTTATTATTCTCGGTGTAACCGTTCAAGTTTCCATTTTTTTTATACAATAATCCAGATGTTTTGCTCGAACGAGTAAAGCTCACTAACATTGACCCAGTAAGAAATTTACTAAATAAACTTTAGCGTTAATGCGCAAATGTTTAAGAAAATACGATACTTTTATTGTTTGCGTTATTGTAAATTAAACTGGGTTATCTGCTCATTGGCATTGCGGTGTACACACACGTGCATGAAGCCGCAAGTGAGATTAAAAAAAATTAAGGTCAGCGTAAAAAAAAGTACATCAATTGGACGAAAGTGATTCGACGAACAACGGCAATTGAAAATCTTCAACCGTATTTGGGTAACTGGGTGCTTAAACAGTTGACGGGTTTAAGTTTATTAGTCTGGAGCATAACACGGTAATTGTATGGTGCTTAAATAGCGACTGTCGTCCAAAAGGTCACGGTGCCTTTTCGTTGGGATGCCTCGATATAATCGGAATGTTTAATGCATAAACGGTGCCCGAGAATACAAAAAAAAGGTTTCTCACTTTCTATTTTTTACAAACCTTTTTTTTTCTTCTTCCTTCTTTAATGTAAGCAATTTGCTTGTTTTTCTTCGTATCCTCTGCCGTTCAATTGTTAGAAAGGTTGTAGAATGATTGTGGGAGCGCTTTTTGAAATGTTGCAGGTCATAGTTCTCTGGAAAAACTGATTTTGGATGCTTGTTTCATTCCGTAGCAGCCCTGTAAAAGAAGGATTCTTGATGGAGATTGGTTCTTCTTGTGTCAATCTTGAGATTGAATGGGTGAGACTGATTAGCGTGCCGAGTTCTTCGGCCAAATGTGGTCAATGGTGGTACAAGAGTTTTTATTTCTCTGGAGCATCTGCCATGGAAATATCTGTAGAGTAATGACTGGTCTGCAACTCTTCTTCTATGTTCTAGTGGGTGAAGGGTATCTGTGAGAGTTGAGCTGTTTATCAACCGAATGGATCTTTTCTGAATGGAATCTAGAAGACGAAGAGAATGCCTTGATGCTGAATTCCAAATGTGCGAGCAATACTCCAGTAGAGGTCGGATTTGAGCCTTGTATGTCGTCAACACTTGATCAGGAATAAAAACTTTTTAGCTTTCCACAAAAAACCTAGCCTCTGGCTTGCTGACTTTGCGATGTTAGCAACATGGTCATGCCAAGACATATTATTGGACGCCGTTACTTCCAAAATCGAGATAGAGGGACTTGATTCAAGGGTATTTCCGGACATTTACATTTAAATTTACATTTACTTAGGTAAACCTGCATATTTAGTAGGTACATGCATACTTATATTGTGACAGTAAAAAGCTGTGATCGAATTGTATTCTACAGACATTTCATGAATGGCTGAATATAAATGCAAATGGTCGGTTATTTTAATCAGTTTGTCATGTGAGAGTAATTAGATAAAGTAATCGTGGCAATCAACGAAAATTGCATTGTTTATTTTAGTACGTGAATTTGGAAACAGTGGTGTTGTTAAAAATAAACATAGTACGTAATTCGACATTGCATTTCGTTGGAACCCACGGCTTCTGGCGCAAAAAATACAACTTCCGTGACAATATCAAATACACAATTTAGATATTGGTAGTGTGGTAGCTTGTTTGCTTTTAGTGTCGATTGGTAAGCTTCATAAAACTGGCGGGGCCAAATGGGCGAAACAAGTTGCTAAATTTGTTGCTAATTAGTTGCCAAAAAATCGAATTTGTTTATTATTTAAATTTACGGAAATAGCAAATTAAGCTGGCGTGGACGGTTTCTGAGTATACCGTTCAAAAACTCATTAGAATTTAGGTTCTAAAATTAGTTACTGACTGTTCAGGCATCAACGATGATCATTTCAAATCGCAACAAAATTAATCCGATTATTTAAATGATGAAAATACTGATTTAAGCTGGTATGGACGGTTTTTTAGTATACCGGTCGAAAACTCATTCGATTTCCAGTTTTCTATTTTGTTGCTGACTCTAGGAACATTAACAATCTTTGCTGCGATGAGCGACAAAATTAAATAGTTTATTTATTAGGCAGAAATCGCCCATAAAAAAAAATTTCATTTATTTTAGTTTCCAGCAACAAATTTTGGTCTATTCTGTTTTTCAGATAGTTTGATATTTGCTGTCTTCGCTAGCATTGTTGGCGATTTTTCGGGATAGTTTCGCCCATTTGGCACCACCAGTTTTATGGAGCTCGATTGGTATTAAGTTTGGGTAGATATAATTATTTTTAAATAAATTAATAAAGTATGTTTGATAAAACTACAAGAATTGGGTCGAATTTTGAATATTTTTTATCTAAGTAAACTGAAGTAGGTACCAAAATAAAATATTATACTACATACTATACAATACAAAATACTACATAAAAAGTGACTATTTATTAAAAATTCTGCACGGTTTTAAAAGGAACCATAAGTTATCAAAATTTCCTTGTGATGTGTTTATTCAGTAAATTAGGGTAGACATTATTATTTTTAAATAAATTAAAAAAGTACGTGTGATAAAATCTCAAGAATTGGGTCAAATTTTCGAACACTTTTTATCTCAATCAACTGTAGATACACGTACCAAAATAAACAGGAATACTACATGAAAAGTGACTGTTCAATTAAAATTCTGCACCGTTTCAACTTCAAACGGAATAATAAGAAATCTAAACTTTCTTGCGGTGTGTTTATTCACTTAATTATTTCGATTGGCATTAACTTTAGGTAGACTTAATCAAAATAAGCAGGATTGAAGATACTACATAACAAGTGACTGCTCATTAAAAATTCTGCACGGTTTCAACTTCAAACGAAACCATAAGAAATCAAACTTTTTTGTGATGTGTTTATTCAGCGAATTACTTTCATATTGTTGGAAAAATCGATATTTGATTTAAAATGCGATCTGTTTATGCGCCAGCAGGTCGACTGGCCTTCCCCGACTGACTGACTTCCTTTGGTGTTGGTATAAATTTTAAGCTGACAAGCGAGCCCGAAATTGAGGAGGACCTCGATAAGGAAATTTTACTACGAAAATAAATGATAATGGAAATCTCTTAACCACTATAGATACTAAGACTGGTTTAAAAACAATGCGTTAATAACAGTGAAACAGGAGTTTAAAATAAGTGGATTTTAACCGAATCTTAATAAACAACGTTTTTACAGTAATCTATAGCTACATATAAAATGCTTTGTCCTGAATGACTGACTGACGGATCAACGCACAGACTAAACCGCTGATCGTAGAGACTTGAAACTTGGGGGGTGTGTTTCTTGGTATGACGTAGGCATCCGATAAGAAAGGGTTTTTTGGAATTCTGCCCCTAAGGGGGTGAAAAACGGGGGCAAAGTTTGTATGGGACAACGTCACTCCTTGGTCCAATCTACTTCAAGTTTTGCACAAACATTCTTTAACGGAATTGATGGGAGACGTGTTTCGTATTGTATTGAAACTCATCGCCTATGGGGGTTAAAAAGGGGTAAAAAGTTATTTTGGGGGTGATTTGCATCGAAGTTGATATCAATACTCCTTAATGCTTTTGATTTAAATTACGTTTTATTTTAACACATGTTTGAAAACTCAATCCGATTTTATTTAAAATTCGTTGAACTAACATAAAAGCTTGGTGCAATGCAATACTCTTTTAAATTGGAATGTCAAATATAAAAGAATATTTGTAGCCTTCCGTGACAAAACTGAGCCTTACCAAAAATATAAGAGTCCATCTTAGTAGAGATGTTACTGCCGGACAGCTCTCAGACCTGTTGCTTAAAATAGGAAATGATGATTTCCCGGAACTGAATTATAATATAATTCTCCCTACAGATTTAGGTACAATTGTTTACACCGTAGAAGTGCTGATAGCTAAAATTTACCCAAACATTAATAATATTCACGATAAATCCGCAGAACGGTTATGCGAGCGTGCCATCCTAACACCAAAAAACGAACAAGCCTCAGTCATAAATAAAATACTTTTGAGATCATTCGGAGGGGTCGAATATCAATATAAATCCGTCGACTCAGTGATAAACTCCAATGATGCCATTCATTATCGAGTCGAGTTCCTGAATACACTGAAGCCTCCCGGTCTCCCAACTCACGTATTAAAATTGAGAGTTGGCGCGCTAATTATGTTGCTGCGCAAATCCATATCCAATCCAAATCCAATCATATAAATCCACCAAAATTATGCAATGGCACCAGATTGCAAGTTAAACCATTGCATAGCAATCTAATCGAGACAACTATGCTGACAGGTTGTTCTTGAGTCTGTATTTATTCCTAGGATTTCCCCAACACCATCAAATAATCCCTTCGAATTCAAGAGAGTGCAGTTTCCTAACAAAGTCTGCTTTGCCATAAATATAAACAAAGTTCAAGGTCAAACTCTTAAGGTAGCGGGAGTAGACTTGAAAGAAAGCTGCTTTTCTCACAGCCAGTAGTATGTGGCATGCTCCAGAGTAAGCGCACAGAGTAGCCTGGTGATTCTAGCACCCGAAGAAAAAACAAAAAATATTGTTTGAAAAGAAATGTATGTGTAGTATTTCGATTTCGTTGTAAAAAGATAATACCCCCGTGTTACTTTTACCAGATGAAAGGCCGAGCTTCGTGTTCATAAAATATAACAAAATTTTAGTTTATTGTCATGTTTATTTCACCTTTAAATCCCTACACTATAATAAAGATTGTTATATTTTATAGGTATTCGAACATTTTAACAAAATAATTTTTATGTTATAACAAAATTAATAAAGTAGAAAACCAATTAAAAATCCTATTAGAACCATTTTTGACTTCTACGCGGACGAAGTCGCGGGCAAAAGCTAGTAAAACATAAAATCTGCATGGTCTGAGAATGTGATAATAAAATTTTAAATTATTCAATAATAGTCTGAATTGGTCGGTTGAATGGGTTGCATTGCAATAAATCGAATAATAAAACTAATTTTTTATCATATTAACAGAACATTTTTGCATAAATAAGCCATTAAAAACGTAATACGTTGTTAAAATTCATTGGACACAAAACGTTCAAATTCAAATACAATGTAATAAATATTGTTTCATTTATCTGTCGGATTTACATTAATATATGTAAGCGAAGATGGACAACTCTCCCTCTGGGGAAGCCTTGGTTAAAAAGGAGTTAGACAGGGCTGTGTATTATCTCCGATGCTATTTAATCTATATTCGGAACACTTAATGAGAATAGTGCTGGAAAACTGGGACGGCGGTTTTGTTGTGGGCGGTCAAAAAATTTTAAATGTAAGATATGCAGATGACACCCTTTTGATTGCCAGTAATGAAAAAGAACTGACGATGTTCCTCGAAAGACTCGAATCTGTGAGCTTAAGATATGGGTTGCAAATAAACTACAAAAAAACGAAGATCATGATTATTAACCGAGAACAAGAAGGTGCTCCACAACCACACAAGGTGGCAAATTGCGATGTCGTCGGAATGATCGTGTATCTAGCATTAATAATAACATCAAATGGGGATTCTTCTTCTTGTTGTGCCATACCCCCTGGGGGCGTCGGCGACCTCTCTGCAACTATTCATGTGCACGCTCAATCAGTGTTGCATGAATAGAAGGGACCTACAGTTTAATGCCGGTTCCGAACGGCTAGTTTAGAGAGGCATTACTAGGCAGAATACATTCGGTGGTTTGCCATTGCCTTCCGAACGGCAGCGGTCGCTTATAATTCGTTGGTTTGACCTGGGAATCGTACCCGGGTCTCTTGGTGCAGAGGCTGGCGCGCTAGCAACTAAACCACGGCCACTGCAAATGGGGATTATGAACCTGAAATTCGTAGACGCATTCAACTGGGTAAAACAGCTATGAGCCAACTCACCAGAGTATGGAAAGATCGCAACATCTCGATCCAAACAAAAAAAGCTCTAGTAAAATAACTGGTATTCTCAGTTTTTTGGTACGCTTCGGAAACGTGGGTGATCAAGGCCGCTGATCGACGGAGAATCGATGCGTTTGAAATGTGGTGTTGGCGCAGAATGTTAAGAATCCCATGGACTGCTCGAAGAACAAACGCATCCATATCTAAACAAGTAGGAATAGAGCACCGTTTGTCGAGCCAAACTTCAGCGTGGGCTCTAAGGTTCTTCGACCACATAATTCGACACGATAATGTGGAGCGCATCATTGTACAGGGAATGCCATTTGGTAAAAGACGACGAGGCCGATCACCAACGAGATGGACAGAGACAGAGACAAAAGAGGCTAACAGCAGGAAGCGATGGCAACAAATTATTAGTCACGCCCTAGAGAGACTGAATAATGACAGAAATTAACAACAAACACCTCACATAATGGATGATGTAATGGACTAAGAAGAAATGTAAGCGATAAGTATTCTGGTGAAATTCGATACAAATATATATAGAACGATACCGACGACTTTAAAAGATTTTTTTGTAATAACTGGCAGATTTGTTATGTTGACGATGTTTAAATAATCTTTAACCGATCGATTAAAACAAATGGTAAAAAGAGAAGAAGGGACAGTCTACCATCACTTGGATGCCCTAGACCTATGTTTACAGAAAAAGGTCACTTACCCCGGAGAACGATATATAAGTCGGTGACGAAAGGAGACAGCATTCATTGATGATTTGATAATTATCTTTTTATTATTAAATGTATCAGTAACGTAACTTTGTTTCTTTTACCCAAAAAGTACTTACTAAATTACATAGTAACTAATTATTATTTTAAGTTACTTTTACACATAGTCACGCCTTTTTCCACTAGCTACGGTTCTTACACACATCTTTTTGCTTCCTCTACTTTTTCATCAGTGCTCTTATACACGCTCATCGGTCGTTGGTACTCTTGACCTGGCATTCTCCAAAACAATGTTGATCTGATCGAGATATATTCGCCGAGGTTGTAAGATATAATTGGATCCACCCTGAATGCAGTGAGAGCTTTTTGGATACACAAGCACATCTGGAGGTCAGGTATCTAAAGAAAAGGACAAGAAGGGGCAGGCGGCAGTCAAACAAAGAATATTGATAAAAATGGGAAAACGGAAAAGTTGTAATCGTGGACGTGAGGAAAAACGTCGCCGCCGACAAAGAAGTAATAGTTTGAGTTCAAGTACTACCTCAAGTTCTTCGAGTTCGGACAGTAGTGGATCATCGTCGATAAAATTAAAACGTGAGGTGAAACGTTTGAAAAAAAGAACTAAGTGACATTAAATACAGAACTGTTTGTGAAGTGCGCGTTGGTGATGAGAGTTTGGTAACAATTTTTGACGTTTCGCGTGATGATATTACGGCCTAAGAGTGGCTCCGGAAGGTTGAAACTTTGGCTAATCGATACAAATGGGATGATCACTCTGTTGTTCGACTGATTTTAAACTGTCTTAAGAAAATGCATGACGTTTGCATTCAGGTGAAAACCAGTTGGACAGAAATCAGGAATAGCGTGCTGGACCAGTTTCGTAAGTTTGTTCCATTTGCTAATTTATTAAAAGACGCAGCTAATTACGAAACAAGGGTAGGTCAGAAATTAGGTGATTACTGCTTTAAAAAAAAACATTTTATTGTAACGTTATTGCATTTTTCAAAATCGCTCACATTCAATTTTTTATGGACAGATATTATCAAAACATTTTGGTATTACGGTATTTTATTTTTGTTGTTGTAGTTGTAAATATAGTGGGGCAGATGTTGTCAAGCATTTTATTGTAACGTTATTGTATTTTTCAGAATGGAGTTGTTGCGTTCACACTTGATTTTTTACGGACAGATATTGTTACAATGGAGTAGTTACGCTCACATTCGATTTTTACAGACAGATATTGTCACAATGGAGTTGTTACGCTCATATTCGATGCTTACGAACAGATATTGTTATAATGGAGTCGTTACGCTCACATTCGATTTTTACGGAGAGATATTGTCACAATAGAGTTGTTACGCTCATATTCGACTTTTTTACGGACAGATATTGTCACAAAGGAGTTGTTACGCTCATACTCGATTTCTTACGGACAGATATTGTCACAATGGAATTTTTACACTCACATTCGATTTTTACGGACAGATATTGTCACAATGGAGTTTTTACGCTCATATTCGATTTTTTTACGGACAGATATTGTCACAAAGGAGTTGTTACGCTCATACTCGATTTCTTACGGACAGATATCGTCACAAAGGAGTTGTTACACTTATATTCGATTTTTACGGACAGATATTGTCACAATGGAGTTGTTACGCTCACATTCGATTTTTACGGACAGATATTGTCACAATGGAGTTGTTACGCTCGTATTCGATTTTTTTACGGACAGATATTGTCACAAAGGAGTTGTTACGCTCATACTCGATTTCTTACGGACAGGTATTGTCACATATATTAATTATTATTTAAGACTGGAATGTTATTGCGTTCACATTCGATTTCTTACGGATAGGTCTCACTCATTTACTCTCAAGATTGACACTACAAGAACCAATCTTCATCAAGAGTCCCTCTTTTACAGGGCTGCTACTGAATGGAACAAGCTTTCAAAAAGCGGGTCCACAATCATCTCCCTTCTATAATCCCTCCCCCTTCTAATAGCCGCAGTACGATAAGTCTATCCTTTTTGAGATTATTTTTAGTTAAAAAAAATATTTGGCTTTTAACCTTCCAAATCTTAAGTACATTTTATTTGCAAGATCGTTTCCTTGTGATGGATTCAATCGAAGGTTTTTGAACATAATAGGTCCTTTCTGTGAGAACTTTTTTGATGACTCTACTTTTCAGTGGAATCTAGTCTAAAGTACTCGTGCATCGTGTGAGATTGTACTGCAGGTAATAGAAGTGCTTAACAGCCAGGGGGTACCAGGTGGATATATGAGAGTAGGAATGGGTTGGGAGTGGCTATGCGACATATGCTTTACTATTCCATTAAGCAGCCCCACATTAATAAATCAATTCGTAAAATTGTTTTATCTAAAAATAAGAATGTGCTGATATATTTATTTACGATTCGAGCATAAATTTAAAATTATTCTTTGATCTAATGTTAAATTGAAGCGGTTCAAGCTATCGACAAATAAAAAGTTAACTAGCAGTAAAATATTAAAAATCTATTTTATGTTGTTTAATTTCATAAAAACATTTTAAATCGATAAAATTAGATTTGTTAATAGCTAAGTAAACTAAATATAAATCATTAGCAGTTTTATTAGTTGGATTAAAAACAGCCTTTTGTTCATCGGTAGATGGGATTTATGTTACAGTTTTTATTGTAAAAAATGGTGACATACTTTATACGTTTATCGATTTCTAAACAATGTAAATTTTTTGATTACTTATGTTTTAATTAATAAAAAAATTAAATTTTTGGGAGTGATAAAAATTATAATTGGTTTTCTAAAAAGAACAAAGAAAATTTGTGTATCAGTAGCTGATAAAGTAATTTATGTCAACAATTTAAAAGATTATATAGAAATAGTTTTAACTTACAATATCCAAATTATACGTTAGCGCTTATAACAATATCGATTGTCAATGTTATTAATTTTTAACGCATATAGTATGTCCATTACGTACATCTTAATCAATCTCTCTCTGTTAGTCGTACTCTCAAAGCTGAGAGGTCGTGATTCCATGATTTTCAATTTGTGTTGTTGATGATCTGCTTCCAAAGTGTTCTATCTTCTGTGTCTCTAACGGTTGTTTGTAAGGGTCTTCCCTTAATTTTATTTTCCTGGTCTACCCATCTAGTGGGAGAGCGACCCCTTGTCCTCTGGCCTTCTATTTTTCCTTGTATCATCAATTTTTCCATGTTGTCTCCTGGTCTTCTTTTTATATGCCCATAGAATGGGAGAATTCGTCGTCGGCATATTGACAGTTGACAGTCGATCTTTTATGCCTATTTCTTGAATAACTGATACATTTGTCCTCCGTGCTGTCCAATGGATGCACAGTAGTCTTCTCCAGTATCATTACTTTTGGTTTTTGTAGGAAAAACAACAAACATTTAATTACTGGTTGTACTGTTTTCAAGGTTTTCCTAATTCTGCAAACAAGAAAGCAATAAATAAATAAACTAATATTTTGTTTCTACTCCTGTTGCTTGGCGTGAATAGCATACTACCTGAACGATAGCAACAAAAATAGGGTTTATTCCCAGAAATCATAACCGTCTCGTTCAAGAATAACGAATAATTTATTTCTTACAATATTGGAATTTACAATTATGTATTTGTAAATAACTTTTTCAACAAATAATTTCATTTAGTGGTAAACTGTTTCTTGATCTGTAAACTTTTAGGAGAAAAGCAGCAAGAAAAATTAAAGTAAAACTTGTGACTTTTTGTAAAATTTTTTTTAAAATATTTTCCTTGTTTGTTAACAAAATTTAAAATTTTGCTTTATTTGCTTATCTTTTTAATTATTTTACGTACGTCCAGTTCAGTCATGGTCAAATTTGGTCTATCCAGAAAAGAGCGGTTTAAATGGCCGTGTTATTTGTGAAAGGTGCTCCAAACGGGGTTTCTCCAACAAAAGACAGAAAAGTAGATGTGCTGGATCTCGCAGTGCGCCACATTCACCAAAATAAACCTAGCAAAGCCATTTGCTAATTTCAAAATTACAATAGTGCAGTAATTTATTGCCACATTGGCGAATTTATTACCCTTTATTAAAACGAAAAAACCAACGGCTCTGCTAGCTTTACAGAAAGCATAAGTCAGTTCGGAAGCCCCGCTGACGTTTAGATCAAGACGCATCTTTGTTAGATCTACCCAGCGTGTAGAAGATCGACCACGTCGTCGACCAGTGGAGCACTTTTCAGTACTATGGAGGACAGGCCCCTTGTATTACCAATCTCATTTAGAACTGAGACGTTCGTTCTATGTGCTATCCACGGAATCCGCAGCATTCTCCTCCAGCACCACATCTCGAAGGCATCTATACGATGGTGATAGTTGGTAGTCCACGTCTTTGACGCGTACAAAAAGATGGAAAAAACCAGGGATTGGACCAGAGATATTTTAGTTGTTTTGGTGATGTTAGAGTCATGTGTCACGTGCCTATTTTTTCCCATATACGGTTCATAATAATTGTGCCTTACTCGTAAGTAGTGTTGCATAACTTTCGATAGTTGGTTTGCAATTTCTGTGTGGATGGGACTGAATATCCACACGGACGAGGTCGAGGCACGGATTTGAGAAGATTGCGGGTTGACGTTTATTCCGCGCCATTTTTCTTGATTTCCGGGATAGGAGCGGGGGTCGTGTTTTGAGAGTCTTGGAGGCCAGGTGTCGGTGAACGTTGTTGGGGACGGTGTTATTAGCACGTGTGCAGAACCTCTGTGGGATTTCTTTCATATCTGGCTGTATTTGGGCCATCTTAATTGGATTTTGAAGAAAAACCATTTGATTTTTAACTTGATCATTTTGTCTTGCCATTGTTGTGGATATTGTTGGAGTTGGTGTCAAGTTAAAATAACCGTTATCGGGATCTATTTGAGGGAAGCCATTGTTAACCAGTGCCACCCCCATAATCTAACCAGCCCCCGGAGTAGGCCACAGGAGTACATGTGAATTCGCATACCCAAAGGTTATCAGTGATTTATTTTTAAATATATAACGCTGTGTCTCATTCCGGCACCACGAAAAATTTTACCATAGCTGTTAACTTTGACTATATTTGTTATGATGTTGCTATTGAACTGTGTACCTTAATTATCTATTGTGTGAGTAAAGTATCCTACATATTTTTGCTATAATTTTATTTATTTGGTTCACCATAATCATAGTTGTTTATCTTGTGGCCCTGCTAGTGCCTATAAGATCTAGGGGTTTCCGGCTTATACCGTCAAGTCGGTGGCGCAGCTCACTTTTATATTTTTTTCTTCTACCCTTTACGGCTGAGCTCGGGCATAATTTGCCAGTAGAGAAACCGCTAGCAGAGTACTCGTTAGAGAACGAAAAAGACGTGGCACATGTCATATACTATTGAGTTTTGTCATGGCTAGTCGTGCATGCTGAATGCGCCGGCGGATTTCTTTTTCGCTGATGCCTGTGTTTTTAATTAACGATTCGAGGTATACAAAGTTCTGCACCACTTGACAGCTTTCAACTTGGGATTTCTGACGATTTTGATGATTATATTTGACTACATCTATATGTCGAGTGTGTGCTGAAGTTTCCCATACTGGTGCAGCATATTTTGCAGCCGAGATCCCGAGTGCAAGCGCCGATGCTGTAAGAAGGAAGGTTGTGCGCCCCATTTTTGGTTTCCGGAGAATATTGTTTCCGGAGAATATTGTTTCTGGTTATTAGTTTGCCTTTAAGTTTCTGACAATGATCTTTAAATGATAACGTGCGATCTAGGGTAACATCGAGGGATTTGGAAGCAGCACAGTGTTCAAGGGTTTCGTTTTCGTTTCCTGGATTTGGTTTAAGGTAGTTTGATTCATAGTAGGTCGTCACTTTTTAATAAGTCCTGATTGATTCTTATTTCAAAAACAAAACTCATCTACCATTTTATATTTTACACTTACTTTGTTTTTCTGTGAAGCAGCCGTACTGTATTGAAGTGGTAATTAAAAGGAATGTATTGCCGTTTTAATGCATTTGCATGTGAAAACTTCCACTTCGGACATGTTATTGGTTTAAATTATGAAGCTGTCACATATGCACTAAAAGTTCTCGAGAGACAAAACATATTCTTACTGAAATTGAACCATTACGGGTGAGGAATTCCAATTGAATGTTAGGTATTGCGTAAATAATACGTTAACGGGTTTCAAACGTGACATTCGTTGGAAACAAAGACAGTATTCCTAAAAAAAATATTGAAAAACAATACTGTATTTATTAAAAAAAAAAAATTGGTTTCTTAGGAGTGCTTCGTGCGTTCAATCGTTCGGTATGATATTTACTTTAGACTAGCAATACCTATTGCTTTACTTAATTGCATTTTATGTAAGGGGTGTATCACTAAGAAAGGACGCCGGCTGTATCTCGAAAACTATTTGCTAGGTTTGAGAAAAAAAAAATTTATTATGAAAGTAGCCAAGAGAAATCTCTGGAAATTATTTTCAAGTTTCCAGGACGGCCGCTAAAGGGCGTAATTGCATTGGCCAGTTTAAAAAACAGTTTTTTTATGAGAATTTGATATATTAAGACATCAAAAACACTTTTTTCATAATTTCGAGTTGATATCCAATCGCTTTTCCACATGGACGGAAATATTCCTTTGCTGTATAATAACTTGAAAAGTCTACAGAGAACTGGGGTGAGATCTTGAGCACAGGTCTTCAGGACAATTGTCGTCCTATTGCCTTATTAGAGTCAAGATTTCGTAGGATTTTCCTGATAGTGCGATGGCGGATAGTGACCTCAGGCATTGATGCGTTTATTCTAGGTATCGTTGGGGGTTGTTTTCCATTGGTATCGAGTGTTGAGTTAGAGCTGAACATTTCGGCCAGCAGATCCGCTTTTTCTTTGGAAGATACGGCTGTCGTGCCGTCGGACCTCTCGAGTGGTGGTAAAGAAGAAGTTGTGAAATTCTTATTTATGGCTTTAGCCAAGGTTAGGTTAGGTTTCATGTGAGTGGGGCGTGGTCGCCCCTCCACCGCGACCCTTAGTAGGTCTATTGTGGCTCACCCCTAGAGGCTACAGTTCACCGCACAATCCAGCCCTTCTTACGAAGTTCATGGTTGTATAGGGTGAGATTTTTTTAAAATCGGTAGGTTCTAGGTTAGTGTAACCAAATATGTTGAACCTTATTCTTCCCAGGCCGGGGCATGAACATAGTATATGTTCAGCAGTTTCGTCTTCCACGCAGCAGAACCGACAGTCCGTTTGTTGGTTCAGATCTATCTTTCTGAGGTGGTATCTTAGACGACAGTGTCCCATAAGCAGTTCTGTTAGAATACGCAGGTCATTTCTGCTCCATTCTAGGATCTGCTTAGTTGTGTTTATCGAGGGTTGTAACGGTAAAAACGCCTTCGAGTGGGTGGCTTTAGCCAAAGACCAGAAGGTCTCATTGACAAGCTTGTTGCATATTCTCGTGTCGTAGGATTCTTTGTCAAGATCGATCGTTCTTTGCAGGCGTTCCTCGCGTGGACAAAGGCTTCTCGGTTGGCAATTGTCGGGACCAGAGTCGATGTGCTTGATTTTTATCACGCACCGCACGGTTGCATTCTTGGTTAAACCAGGGTTTGGGGTTGAAGATCCGTCTTGTACCATGAGGAATGTATGAGTCCATACCTAGCCTTATGATTTCGGTTACAGATTCTACATATGTTGATGGGTCTTGTGAGCCAAATCTCCCAAAAATATAACTTCTGTGTTAGGGTCGTTAGTTTGCATCAGCTCCAGTGTGTCGGAAAGATGTTGAAAGAGGTTGACGTAAGGAGGGTTCGTAGGAGAAAGATACAGGCAGCAGAGAAGTTTTGATCATTTTTGTAAGGTTAACTTGAACCACATGACCTCTAGGCCGTCCTTTGGTTCCAAGTTCTCCTGTCTACAACAGGAAATACGCTGCGAGTGTAAACACAAAGGTAGGTCTTAAATTTGAATCTCGTTTCGAGTTCGAACCCGGGACACAAAAGATGCGTATGGTTGGAGGAGGGTTTAATTTGTGTCTCTGTCAGAGCCAGTAAATGAGGCCTGTTAGTTTGCAGTTGGTGGTGAACTGAATTAATGTTCAGGCATCGAATGTTGCAGAAATCAATTCTAAAGTTGCTTTTTGGGGTATTATCAGTAACCGTAGTTGGAACATGTATTTTGTTGGACTTTTCATGATTTGGTTTAATGATTTGATTTAAAAGAAAAATATGAAGAAAGAAATAAAGAAAGAAAAAAAAGGACAGAAGTAAGAGGAAAAAGAAAGAAAAAAAAATAAAAAGGGGAGCAGATATGTGGACTAGCTTCTACAGAAATTTCTGCATCCAGGACGGTCAGTTGACCTCGATGGACTGTGGCCTCGGCAATGCCCCCCGAATACTCGAGCTCGGATCCCCTCCAGTCACGAACTGGCAGAACAGGAGTATCGGGATTATACACCAATTGATGTGGCAGCCTCCCAGAGCGTTACCGATGGGTTGGGGTCACTGTACTACTTAGCGGCCAGCCTGCGGAACTGTTTCAATGCTGTACCCTCAGCCCCAGAGAGGCCTGACTGATGCCTGGATGCTTCCATACGAATATAAACTAGAACACATTTCACCCGAGGGACCGGAAACTCTGACCAAGTGCCGAAACATGACTAGTCATTTCACGGCACCTATAATCAGAGCGGTGGTGTTTCACCGGGCGTTGGAGGGTGAACCATCTACCATCTATTAATTTTAATAGTAGCTGATTGATTCCAGTAAAGGTTTGGGGTGATCCTTAGATCTTTATCATCCATTCCCGTATTCATCAAGACGTCTATCATATTTGCGTGTTTTATTCTGTCGAACGCCTTCTGGTAGTCTATAAAACAGGCAAAAATATCACAGTTCATATCCCTACAGCGCTGGAATGTTACTTGTAGACAGAAAAGTGCATCTCTTGTACCCATGCCTTTCATAAATCCAAATTGTGTATGTGACACTCCTTTAGATTCTTCGATGAATGATTTTGAGGAACAGCTTTAGCATGTGACTCATAAGACCAATTGTTCTGTAGTTACCACATGCTTTGGCTCCTTGTTTCTTTGGTAACATTATAAATTCAAAAATAAGCCATTCTTTTGGAATGTTCCCAGTATTGTGGATGTTATTAAAAATGTCAGTCAGGAATGTGATGGACTCATCGTCAAAAAGTCTGATGAATTCCGAATGTACTCCAGCCGACCCTGGAGCCTTTTCTTTCCTTAGAGTATTAATGGGTCGAGTTGGATGCAGTATAACCCTTACTATCTGCAATTGAAACAAGTAAGGATCGAATTGGATGCCGATTATTTATCAAACGATTCTACCGACACTGCTGCCATCTTTCTTAAATTATGAAAAAAGAAGGAAAACTATCAAGCGAATGGTTCAAATTTGCCGTTGACTGGGTTAATATGTGTTCATTTGTTTGCTCTTAACTGAAGGACTATTATACTTGGTAGTCATAGCAGTGTCAATTTTATTTATTAGTTAATTTACTGTACTTTGCCAATAATTCAGATTCATTTAAAAAAAATTATCACTCTTAGTTATTACAACTGTCTTATATTTATCCAAAATAAAGTATTCAATTATTTATTTATTTAGAAATACAAAAACATTTTTATAAAAAAATTTCTTTTGCAAAGGTTTAAATACAAGTAAAAGAAATTTTTTTTTATTTTAGTCTAATGCTCATAAAAATTATGTAATTATACTTTCTAATAAGATATAGCTTATTTCACCAATATACGACGGTATCTGATTAGTCACCGAGGCATCGACTTAACGGGCGCACTGTGTTGAGAGGTACATTAGTAAATTCCCCTAAGATTTAAACCCGAAAATTCTTTGTTTATTTTTATTTAAAACTTTTTTTTTTTATTTTTTGCTTTATTGAGAACTGAAATCGTTGATGTAGCTTTCAATAAGTTTTATGGTTAGAAATAGGCACATATTTAATTATGTTAAAAGGGAATGCTACAAAAATAAATTATCGGTACAAATTAAATAAATATATTAAATCATGTAGTACTTACGGTATTATCAAGCATCAGATTTATAGTCATCATAATCGGAATCACTGTCGTCGCTATCCTCATTCGGATTGTAAATGATAACAGGCTTCTATTCACGAATTTACCATCCTTTTTTTAAATTTTCACATTTTGTGACACATTTTTGCCAAATTTCAGGTGTGGCAGTAACTTTGTTCCTTACGGGGTTCCCCGACCGCACAATTTTTTTTAGCATATTTTCATAGTGGACAACTCTACGAATATAATATTTGAATCCGATACAGGAACAAGTTTGTTTGTCTCATCCTGTAACCTATCTGAATTCTCTCTCGGTCTATTTTAAGAACCGATTGTTATATTTCTATAGTTAATGGCCTTGCAGTTCAAAATAGATCGAACTGATTGACATTTCTTTGAAGTGAAACGACTTTGGAGTTGACTCGTTTATTAATTACACTCGATCTGATAGTAGTTTAAATAATTTTTGTGTTAATAACTTTACTGTGTCAACTGGTAATTTTTATACGATGTTACGTAATTTTTTAATAGATGTAAAGCTTTAATTTTACACTAAATGCCAAGTTGATTAAACTGTTGAGCGTTTGTATTCTACATTCGATTGCTAATACAGAATTAATCCACCAGCAAAGCATTTATAATCATCAATTTTTTGACAAGTGCTACACTCTCAACTGATGAAGCTACACTGCACGTCTCTGCTCTTTATTGACTACTTGTACTATCACGCAAAAGCTCAAAAGATCCTAAATTCTCGCACTAGGTGTCCAGTTGCTAAAAATCGAAGTACTTCATCGTTTGGATGATTGTGGAGTGTCCTCAATTTTCTAGATTTCTTCTTTGACTGTCTTCACCGATAAAGTTCTTCATTCCCATCATATTGTTACAAATCCGGTCCTGTCGACAACCGAGGAATCGACCGCGGCTGATGTGCGTATTGACGACCGCTTTGTTGGCCGTCGCGCGGTCTGGCAAGGTCGAGTAACTTCTCGAAACCGCGTCGCGAAGGTAGAGAAACAGGTAGAATGGTCTGGAGTTGTGATATAGAGGTATAAAAAAAAACAGCGGTCGTAACAAGGGGCAGTATTAGTTTTAAAAGTGTTTTATATTTAAGAAATCTAAATAGTTATAAAAAGTTTTAAAAGTTGTATATCTAAGTGAATATCTAAGGAATTTATAAAAGTAGAATTTATTGTATTGGAATAAACATTATTTTCTTACTGCATCGAGAGTTTTTAATCGCCGAGCCCACGGAAGAACTAAAATCCTCAACAATATCTTTATCACCAAGCTCAGGAACACTTGAAGACGATTGTAGTACTTTAGTACAGCCCCACATATTGGTTTGAGCACTTGATGCACCTGCTCTTTTTTTTTGATAGAAAGCTGCGAAATTATTTAATTTACAGTTGATATTTTTTTACTTTAATATGCTTCTTCCATTTAATCTTGACATTCAGATTGAGACTCAAGTATTTGGCTGTTTATTTGCCTGGAATCGTACTGTTCCACAATTTTTATGGTATATCGTTTATTTTTATGTTTGTAATGGTTTGGAAATTGGCAGCTCTAAATGTTTGAGTGTGAATTTTAAAAAAAATTCAATTTACACAGTAACAGTTCTTTGTAATAAATCCCATGTTTATGTACAATAGATTTATTTCTGCTTAAATATAAACTTATGGAGAGAGGATTTGGAAAACAGTTCTCCTTTTTGGAAAAAAGTGAATATAAAGTTTAGTTACAAATACTCCTCAAGTCAATTTAATTCTAACTTTAATGCTGTGTAAATAAATTTTACCGGCATAGTAAATCTCATCATCAGATGAATTTAACAAAAAATCAGGAGAAACTACTCGGAAATCATGCGCAATATTTCTTAAACTAGCGCTACGTTCTTTTAATTGCACAGGCAAAATGTCGAGAGTTTAGAAGAATACGTTGATTTTGGAAAAGTCTTCGTTGCTTTCAATGTTGCTCTCAATTCATCGTAATATCTTTTTGGTCGAAACAAAATTCACAAACCTAAAACACCGCAATTATTTATACTGGAATTAACATAACATAATTGTTGTTTTATTTGTCACCTTTATTTTTATCATTTTCAGTTTTTTCTACCATAAAAAGTCATTTATTTTCGGCAGTTTATTTTTCAGCTCTAAACCCATCCTTTTTTTGCGTTTTTGAGCTTTTGATGGGTAAATGCGAGGTTGGGACTTTTAATCAAACATTATTGTCGCGACGGGGCGAGAAAAGCGATGAGGAGAAGTGGAGGCGTGGCCCACTTGAACCTGGTGCCATCTTTCTCTCTGGAGATGTCGCCGTCCGCCTCGATGGTGATGGTAATGTACTTCGATAGTTGCTGATTCAATTGTTCTAACTACTGCAAGTTGCCGAGGATTATATGGGTCATCGCCGTGGTTATCTTGAGTTATTACACGTGTAAAATAATGTGCTAATAAGCAAACGAAATCGAACAACAAGCAGGGTTTCGGGCCGGCCGCTCATGCATGGACCATATTTTTAGCATTGTTCAAATGAGTGAGAAAAGAGTGGCAACTAATAGGGAAGTCCATTTACTTTTTGTAGACCTTACAAAAGCGTACGATACTGTCCCGATAACAAAACTGTGGCAAGTCTTAGAGAAATCAACGATCAATAACACTGTAATAATAGCTATTAAACAGTTATATCAGCAATTAACATCCAAAATTAAGTTAGGAAATAATCTATCTGAAAGTTTCACCGTCACAAAGGGTCTAAGACAAGGTTGTAGTTTATCCCCCACACTATTTAAAATATATTTAAACGAAGTGTTAAAGAAGTGGAGACGAGCGTGCCATGGAATGGGGATACAGTTAAATGATGACACTACTCTGTATAATCTGCACTTCGCGGATGATCAGGTCGTCGCGGCCCAAGATAAAGAAGACCTGGAGTTTATGGGAAAACGACTTCTTAGAGAATACGAAGAATGGGGATTAACGGTTAATATGAGCAAGACGAAATATTTGTGTATTGGGGCAGAAACAACAGATCTGGATCTGGAAAATGTAAAAATAGGAATATGTAAGGAATACACTTATTTGGGTACAAAAATCACATGTAAAGGTCGTACTGAGGAGGAAATAGAACAACGGATATTAAAAGGAAAGAAAGTTATAGGATGCCTAAACTCGCTGTTGTGGGCAAAAAATATATCTAGGGAAAGAAAACATATGATATATAATACTATCTTTCAAAGTACTGTTTTATATGGCTGTGAAACGTGGCAACTTAATAAAACATTAGAACGCCGATTGCTGGCCCTGGAGATGGATTTCTGGCGAAGATCTGCTGGCATATCACGTCTCGATAGGGTTACAAATGACCGAATTCGACAAATTGTAAAGACCGACACAACTATAATAGATGAAATCCAAAGAAGACAACTTATATGGTACGGCCATGTTGAACGTATGACAGAGGAAAGGCTACCCAAACTAGTGCTTAAATGGACCCCAACAGAACGAAGGAAAAGAGGTAGACCAAAACCAACATGGATAGGGGGCATTCAGAAAGCGATGTCCGAAAGAAATTTAGCCCCAGGAGATTGGACTGACCGAAGAGGCTGGCAACTAGGAACCGGAAGGCGAAAGACGCTATAAACCGGATTAATAATAATAATAAAATAATGTGCTACATTTTAACAGGGGGGGTTCAAAAGTGATGTTTTTCGCTTGGCGGTCAGGAGGCGAGAGATGTTTACCGATTGTTAGTCTAGAAGAAAGAGGGAGAGTGTGAAAACCGTTTTTTTTGTTTTACAAGAGAAAAATCTTTTATAGACACTCGGCGCTTCGACTGCTCTGAAAAGAGCGCGTTTCGGCGCTGAATAGTGTGGGATTCATGAACGCTCGTTCAACGTTACCCACTAAAAAACTCTCGAGTGTGTTTTTGTGGGCTATTGTCTCTTGGTAGGAGACAATCTTACCCCTTGTGTAAGTGTAATATGTAAGAGTGTTATGCGGGTGTGGGGTTTACAGTTTAATAACTGGAGAGTTTTATTTTGAGTGGGGGAGGGGGATGAACATTAAAAAAATACTACTTTACAGATTTTTATGTCTGCCACTTTGACGACCTGGTATGTAGTCGAAACTTGATTTAATAAGCGCGTTTGGGTGTGAAATGGCTTTATCGAAAAAGGTTTTGTGACGATTTTTTATGTATTCTGTAATCATTTCGATTTTTAGATCTTTGTGTAAAGCTGAATTTAGAATATACCAGGGGGCATTTCTTATACGTTTTAGAATTTTATTTTGGAATTTTTAACGTTTTTGTCTTGTGGTTTTTGCTGCTTGACAGAAGGAAATGTAGCCATAAAGAAGTTCTTGTACGGTAACCGGTCAAGCGTGGCTTCGATTTTCTGGCACAAGCATTTATTTTCCAAATAATTTTTTAATGGTTTTTGAAAAAGAAGAAAGCATGACAGACTGTGAAGTTTCGATTGAGGGAAAAAGAGTGGAACAAGTAAATGAATTTGTGTACTTGGGTTCAAAGTTTACAAGAGATAGAAAGTATGACAGTGACATTGAGCGAAGGGTGTTGGCAGGAAAACAGATGAATAGCTGCATAGCTTTATGAACAGCCAGAAAGTGTCAAAAAGGCACGTCTGGCTGTGCATAGAGGTGTGTTGGTTCCTACACTTATGTATGGAAGTGAATGTTGGGTTTGGCAGAAGAAGCATAAAAATGGGATTAATGCTGCGGAGATGAGTAGTTTGAGAAGTATAGCCGGAGTGACTTGGTTGGATAAAGTTAAAAATAGTGAGATAAGAGAGCGCTGTGGTGTAAAAGAAGATGTGGTTGCAAAGATAAATAAAGGAATGCTTAGATGGTTTGGACACGTAGAAAGGATGGATAAAGGAAGATTGACGAAACAAATTTATAAGGCGAGTGTGAATGGACGGAAGTCGGTAGAGGTCGACCTCGGCGAACATATCTCGATCAGATCAACATTGTTTTGGAAAAAGGCCAGGTCAAGAGTACCAACAACCGACGAGCATGTATAAGAGCACTGATGAAAGTGGAGGAAGTAAAAGATTGTTTGTAAGAACCGTAGCAAGTGAAGAGAAGTGGTCTCTGCCCTCCCCCTACAAGAAAAAGGCGTGACTATATGTATGTATCTATATATTTTTCTATAAGACAACAAAAAATGTGCAAATTAAAAAGTGAAATTAAAAAGTTCGTTATAAATATCGAAACCTTCACTTACAAAAACATATTCCTATATTAACGTTAACGAGGTCAAAGCTGATAAAAATAATCTGTTATCTCTGAGTGATACACATTTAGTGTTGATGACCTAAAATACAAGTACAGGGTCAGACTTTAGTTTTCTAGTACAAAAAAAATACTATCGGAAAAATTAAATGCGGGAGAAAAAATTACTTTAATAGTATTATAAAGTATTTAAAGCTAGTGTAAAATTAAAGTACAATTTAAATTTTATGCAAAAAAGGTTGCCAGATATTTACTTAATTTTTGGCTATTTAACGGATGTAATCAAACAATACATTTTATGTTGAGTAGTGTTCTTATTTAAAATATGTGGCAGTATTCATTTTCAAATTTTAAGAGACGTCCAGAACGGATAGGAACCATAAGAAGTTTGTATATATTTTTGTTAAACATTTTTTTTAAATAGTTCGTTTTTTAAATAAACTTTGTCAAAATTATTTTTAATTCAACTACAAAAGCTTAGTTTTGATAAAATTTCCATCTCAGTATTTTATAAATAAAAAAAAGAAGGAATAAAACTGCCAAAAAATTTTCATGCAATAACAAAAGTTAAAATTAATTTTAAAGGAAATGAAAAATTTGTTGAAAATTAAAAAATGTAGGTCAGTACAATCCTGTGCTTGCAAATCAACAACAGTATATTTTTATTGTTGCTAGTGACGTTAAAGGTAGCAATTATTGTTATCACTTAAACTGATAAATGTTTTATACCTTTTGTTGATTTTTTTTAAGTAAATTTTTTTGCAGTATCCTGATTGAACTTGATGCGAACGAGAAACGTTTATAGATTCGTTATCGAACGAATATTTTTGCGAAATCGTATAATTTGTAATTAGTTCTTTGTTATTATTTTTGGTTTATAAAACAAATATGAATTTTTATTTAATAAAAATCTATTCGTGGACAAAATTATTGAAGCAACATTAGGTAAATCATACGAATTGCTATAATGGATTAATTTTAATATTTTTATGGCCATTGTTACATTAAAAGTAAGAAAAAATCTATTCGGATAATTTAAAAGTAAATTAGCTTCAATGTTTTTCCATAAGATTGGAATTAAAATTATTTTTGACAAAATTGTAATGCCTAAAAAAATAAATTATGGTTTAAATAGGACACTAGACATACATACATACATAAAGTCACGCCTTTTTCCCATAGGGGTAGGCAGAGACCACTTCCTTCCACTTGCTACGGTTCGTACACACATCTTTTGCTTCCTCTACTTTCATCAGTGCTCTCATACATGCTCGTCGGTTGTTGGTACTCTTGACCTGGCCTTTCTTCAAAACAATGTTAATCTGATCGAGATATGTTCTCCGAGGTCGACCTCTACCGACTTGTCCATTCACACTCGCCTTATAAATTTGTTTCGTCAATCTTCCATAATTCATCCTTACTACGTGTCCTATTCATCTAAGCATTTCTTTAACTATCTTTGCAACCACAACTTCTTTTACACCGCAGTGCTCTCTTATCTCACTATTTTTTACTTTATCCAACCGAGTCACTCCGGCTATACTTCTCAGACTATTCATCTCCGCATCATTTATCTTATTTTTATGCTTCTTCTGCCAAATCCAACATTTACTACCATACATAAGTGTAGGAACCAACACTAGTAGCGAAATTAATGGTGTACTTGCGACACTAGCAGCGTGTGATGCCTCCTCTACTTCTGATCAGAGCATTTATGCGTCTAGGCATGCTTCTTATTAAATTTTGAATGAAATTTTGAGGATTTTGTTCCCATGCTGCAATAACTGCATTTTCTACATACATTCTCGATCGGATTCAGATCCAGCTTTTTGATGCCGTCTGGTATAGCAACTTGTTTAAGATAATCGAGTACCTCCACAGCTACGTGAGGTCAAGCGTTGTATTGCATAAACAGGAAATTGGGTTCCAAAAAAAGACCGAAAGGCAATCACATCTTCTATTACAATATTCTCAAGGTAATAATTAGCATTTATGGATCTCGTACGGACAGGAAATATTTCTGTGCGAGTGTCAAAGCATAAGCCACCCAAGAACATGACTGAGCCACCGACGAATGGAATCTTTGAAGAGATTCTGATCTTCGCCAGACTCGTTCACGACGATCTGGATGTTTTGGACTAACCCTCGTTTTATCTATTCTTCTTCTTAGTGCATCTCCTATCGGAGGGTTGCTATCATCACAGCTATCCGGACCTTATTGACTGCAGCTCGAAAGAGTTCAACTTTGCTACAATTAAACCAGTCCCTTAGATTTTTAAGCCAAGACACACGGCGTCTTTCAATATTCCTCCTTCCACCAATCTTTCCCTGAACTATCAGCTGGAGAAGTGGGTCTTCTTAGTATATGACCTAGATATTGAAGCTTTTTTTAACGGTGTTATTGACTTCACATTTCTTATTCACTCGATTAAGGACTTCCACATTAGAGATTTTTTCTGTCCAGGGGATACACCACATTCTACGGTAGCACCACATCTCGAAGACTTGTAGTTTGTCTGTGTGATTCTTCCTGAGAGTCCATGCCTCCACTCCATACAAAAGCAAGAAAAACACGTAACAACGCAGCATCCTCATCCTAAGTCCAATCTTGATATCTCGACAGGTGAACAACTTTTTCAGACTTCAGACAACTTTTTTTAGGAGAAATTGTGACTTTGTTTTAAAATTGTTTAATTAATAAACTAACCAAGTTATGAGTATCAAAAAAATATCTTTTGTAAACAGTTACAAAAAAAAGACTCCATACGACTATATATTTTATTATGTTGTTATTGGTTTATTAATTAACAATAATATAATAACAAGGTGTCCTATAGCTTCTATAAATTTGCCTTTAGACGAATTCAGATACAGAGAATTGTGAACATTATAAATAATTCCATAATTGTAATCTAACACTATACGAATTTTTCAAAACCGTCTGATAAACAAAAACCAAACATATGTAATCGGATTATACAATAAAAGGTTCATTGCTAAATAGTCCACGAGGGATAATCACAAGCAAACAATTAAAGTTTCATGTTAATTTGAAAACGCACAAACGAATAGCACATCGCGAAAATATAAAAAAACATGCGGGTTTGCTTCTTATTTAAATAATTAAATTATATTTACCAGTTCCCTGTAAAATTTAATCCGCCATTAAGTAGCGTTTATAATATGAAGGGGGTCGTGAAGGCTACGCAGCCTCTCAAGCACCTCGACCTATCAGATCTTTTGTGCATAACCCTTAATCTATTCGAGGTCTGTAATTCTGAGACCTCTTACAAAAATTTAACGTTAATATTTTACGTCGACATTGATTTGTATTATGTACACCTGCGACAGTGATTGAATAGTTATGAATCGATGCAAAAACTCAGCTTTATTGCTGTGAAACTTGATTGAAACGCCTTTAAGCTCTATTGTAAATAATCGCGACATCCATCTTGCGCACAGGTTTCTCATGTTCGAATGTTTAGTCAATACAGCAATTTTTAAAATGCTCTAGCTTGTGCACTTGCAGTCGACGGTTATCCGATACCATTTTGGGGATTATCTTAATTATTTCTGGCTTGGAAAACTCATTTAGTTGGAAACGAAGGAGCAGACTAGTTGGACTGAGGCCTTTCAAATGAAAGTATCTTCTTATTACGAAATTTTTCGACGTTTACAAATTCACCTAAAGAATTCACTATTAATGGCTACTACAAAAATACTTAACAGCGTAGCGTAGTTTTGTAAGATTGGTTCTGCAACCACTATTTATGCATCAGCTCGGGTTTTTTTGTAACTATCTTCGTATATTGCAGAAAGTAAAGAGCAGGAAGAAAGTAGTCAGACGTAAACGAGATCTAGCCAAGTGACAAGAATTCAACGCAATAAGCAATTTATGGACGATTAATTTCAAACAATAGTAATTATTATTCGTAATGTGACAATGTTTTTTTGCATCGTTCGTTGTCATTACGAAATTATGTTAGTATTAAACTGACTGCCTTTAGATTGCAGAACACACACGACAACTTGAACGCTGGAACAGAACATGTGAGCATCGTTAGAATTGTGGTCGGGAACGCGTTGGGAACGAGAACGGTTCACATTCCAAAAGGGTACTGCTTCAATAACAAATTTAGGGTGCTGATACCAGACAGAACTGAGTGGGACGGCTCCCAGCTCGAGGGCATTCTACCGGGGAAAATCTGGTACACAAATGGATCCAGAACTGAGAATTGGGCGGGCGCAGGAGTGTTGTCCAGGAACCCAAGCACTCGCATCAGCTTCTCGTTGGGCACCCACACCTCTGTCTTTTAGACAGACCTTCAATTCGCGAAGGAGAACAATGGAAGAAATATTGAGAACGCACATATCAACATCCTGTCAGAAAGTCAAGCAGCACTTGTACAGGCCTTGTACAGCAAGGAACTAATTCGAACTAATATGAGATTGCAAAGAAGAACTAAGAACGCTGACAGTCTGTAATCACGTCAAACTGACATTGGGTTCCAGGACACTAGGGAATTGCAGGTAGTGAAAAAGCAGTCAAACTTGCAAAAAGAGATTCGGAAACTTCCCCAAACCAAGGGCAGATGCTAGAGGTACCGAAGCGTACAGTAAGATTGTTTGTAAAAGGTTAGATTGTGGAAAAAACTACTGGGAAAGCATCCCAGAAAGTAAACACATGAAAGAATACATCAAAGGACCGTGCCACCAAAGAACATCAGACCTGTTAGCGATAAACAGGAATCAGCTAAGATTCTCTACGTGGCTCATGACCGGTCACGCACCAGTGAAGCAGTCCCTCATCAAAATGGGACTGTATAATGAAGACCTGTCAGGCAATTTTTGGGCAGCTATCCGGCGATCCAGAACTTTATGTACAGTGTGTCCCAGATTCGCTTCTCTATACAGGGATCTCGGCTCCTATTATACCTACAGCAAAGGTTAAATGAAAAAAGTTTCAGTGGAAGCTTAGTGCATTTAATAACCTGCTTCAGATTTATGATCGGTTAATTGGTTTTGGAAATATCGGCGAAAACCCGAAAATTGCGGATATCGTTTTCCGAAACACTTTTTCAAGACGAATACGATAGCGTGTATGACATTTCTTAATCGTCTTTTGTTATTCCGCAATTCACATTAAATCCCTGTAAAGTTTCACCCCACTATTAATATTCGAAATATTCTGAGTTCTGTTTCAATAGTTCTTGAGTTTCTGATAGGTATTAATAATAGTTCTGACCTTTAAAGGGTAAAAAAATCAATTTTTCAAAATGGGGGCTAACTTCACGCTCCTCCCCACTTTTAAAAAAGTGAATTTTTTTTGGAGTTCTGTGTAGATATATCATAGTTGTAGAGTTCCTGATGATTTTTGAAAATAGTTTCGGCGAATTTAATCCCAAAAAAAACTCCGAAAAAAAAACCCGTCCCACCATTTTCTCAAAAATCATTTTTTCTTTCGGCCATTTTGTTTGCTTTAAAGAGTTATAGACTTCTTATTAAGAAAATTTTGAAAAGTTCAAAATCCAAAAAATCGCAGCATTTTGAAAAATGGAATATAATAGGAAATTTTTCATCACAAGTTCAAGGAGTTTTGATAAAATTTCTGTTTCTTCCCCAAAGAGTTCTACAAAAAGTCCTACAACATATTTCGATCAATTTAAAATCCAAAATTCTACAGGACTTACCAAAAAATTTTGATTTTCAAAATTTTAAAAGTTTCAGGAGTTCTGATGTGAGTTCTGTTTCTTCCCCAAAGAGTTTTACCAAAAAGTCCTACAACAATTTTTAATGAAATCAAAACCCAAAATTCTACGATGCTTTAAAGTTACCAAAAAATTTTCAAAATTTTGAAGATTCAGGTGTTCTGATAAGAGTTCTGTTCCTACCCCAAAGAGTTCTACCAAAAAGTTCTGCAACATTTTCTATGAAATCAAAATCCAAAATTATACAGGACTTCAAAGTTACCAAAAAAATTTGATTTTCAAAATTTTAAAAGTTTTTTGAAAGCGGATTTCGAAAATTTAAAAATACAGCGTTTTTTTAAGGACCCAAAACTATATTCAATTATTGTTAATCTGGACTTGGATTGATGACCTGACTGATTGGCAAGTCGATGTATAAAAGTGGGAAAACCAAATATCATAAAAATATACTGGGTGGTTCGTAAGTTATGACTCCACAAACAATTGAGTAAAATTGATAAAACACCCTATATCTCGATTACAAAACATGTGAGACTCAACAAATATGGTATATTCCTCGGTATATTCAGAACCATCTTGGTGCCCTCTACCCATCGTTGACGTTTTTTCGCTTCCCAATGGAACACCCTGTATAGGAAAGATACAATGGGCCAACATGCCTAAGTGTCACCGAAGGCAACAAGCTGTCGGAATTACATAGGGGTGGAGTTTTTAGTGAGTAGCCCTGGAACAGTCAGTAGAGTTTACAGTAGACCTTTAGCTTTCACGCTCATAACCTTTTCATAAAGGATTTTTTCTACGCCCCCTACAGAAAATGACGAAATTTGTACAGCTCGCTAACTATGTAACTGTGTATTTAAGCACTGGTCGACGTAAAACTGTACGATTTAACTTTACCGTAAACAGAGAGCGCGATCAACAACCAATACGGTAGCATCTGTAAAGTAAATCGCACGACATATAACCAATAAGATAGAGCCTTCAGTAGTTGCCATGGAAACGAATAACAGGCCGCGTCGCCGATAACATTTTGACGTTTTATAATTGTGTCGCGATTTGTTACCAGTTTTTGGATTTGCCAAGTTCATTTGTAGATAAATCCCTAATAACAAATAAAAATTGTTGTGAAAAATGTCCAGTAGTAGCGAAGATGAAATGTGTACACCACCCGATTTAGTGGAAAAAGCGAAAAATGCTTCGTATAATTTGTTAACAACAAAATCTCTGAAAGATACGAAACAGTTTATCAAAAATTCATAGACTGAAAGCTGAAACACAAAATTAATTCATTTTCAGAAAATGTTATGTTGGCATATTTTGAAGAATTGTTCAAAGAAATGAAGCCATCATCACTTTGGTCAATTTATTCAATGCTAAGGTAAACAATAAACATAAAACATGATAACATTAACATTGCTACTGATCCAAAACTGTTGGCTTTGCTAAAAAGAAAATCAGATGGTTTCAAGAGTAAGAAATGGAAAACGTTGACATCAAAAGAAATCAATGTCTTTCTTCAAAACGCTCCAGATTGCAAATATCTGCTCATGAAGGTATGCACGAATTATATAAATTAACAGGCAAGTATTTATACTTTTTTATTCCAGGTAGTTTTAATTATCGGTATAAGTGGTGCTTGTAGAAAGCAGGAGTTACGCAACTTGAAGCCTGAAGACGTGGAGGATACGGGAAAATGTCTGATAATTCATATTGCCGAATCAAAAACCAAAACACAACGTTCATTTGTCGTTTCCGAGTTGTTTTATCAGATTTGTAAAAACTACATCAATCTACGCCCTGCAGGACAAGATGTTCAGACTTTGCCTTTCTTTTTGAATTTCGTAAATGGAAAATGCACCAAGCAATGTGTTGGAATAAACAAAATATCTGGGCTTAGCGAATCCCAAACAATACACAGGCCATTGCTTTAGGCGCTCTTCAGCCACAATTCTTGTAGATGCTGGTAGCGATATGCTAGCATTAAAGAGACACGGGGGTTGACGGTCATCAGCAGTGGCCGAGAGCTATGTAGATAATTCTCTGAAGAACATGACTGCCAACTCATCAATTACATGTGCCATTAAAAATACTACTACAATAAGAGAAAACAATAGTATTATGTTTGAAAATACAACAAATCAGAAAACCAACCCGCCCTCTCTTGTTTTTAATAACTACACAGTTACAATTAATAATTATCAAAATCAAAAGTAAACTATACTAAGTAATTTAGTAACATATAATAGTTCAAATATCTTTGTAGTTATTTAATTGACTAATTAAACATATTTTCACTTAATGGAATCCTAATTTTTGATGGGAATGAATGCGGTCGTAGAAAAAGTATAGTACACAACTCGAGTTGTAAGACAATTACGCACTTCTAGAATTACGCACTCGCCGCTTTGCGACTCGTGCGTAACTTTTTCTAGTCGTGCGTAATATGCTTCTTACAACTCTTGTTATGTAATATACTATTCTCCACCACAGCACAAAAAACCCGAATCGTAACGATTTACCCTGTATGTTACGTACATCCCTTTCGAACTGGCCTTAGTAACTGATAAAAAATAGGGTCAAACATTGTTATCGCTTATATTATCTTTATGTTTGCTTTCGAAAGTTTAATAATTTTTACAAGAAATGCATACATCAAGTTCGGATATCTTAATAAACGGTCCCGTGTTTGCTTTTTTCGACTATAAAATATCGATAAGAAAAACCTTGAAACTTTTTTGACATATTGAACAACAGTTCTTTGTTTAAGAGCACAGATCAAGCATTAACGTATTTTTTATTTTATGAAAACTAAAACATCGTGTGCTGTAAAAAATTGAAAATTTTAAAAAAGGTCTATTTTTTAACTCGCAATTAAAGAGACGTGATTCAAATTTGGACTGTTCTATCAATAAAAATTAAAATCTACATATTCCATTTTAGAATTTTATAAATTTATTTATTTAGTTACGGATTTTGGTCAGCGAGTACGCTTCTGGATCCATTATTTAGTTAATTTAAGATGTGAAGTTTATTTTTGTGAACATAGAGACTTATACATCCAATATATGAGTGATTTTTAAATAAGTGTATTGTATTACATTTAAAAAGCTTAATGCTTCGCTCAATGTCACTGTCATACTTTCCATCTCTCGTAAACTTTGAACCCAAGTACACAAATTCATTTACTTGTTCCACTCTTTCTTCCTCAATCAAAACTTCAGAGTTTGATATGCTTTCTTCTCTTTCAAAAACCAGTACTTTTGTTTTGCTTACATTTATTTTCATCTCTTTGACTTCCAGGGCATCATGCAAAACATTAACCATCGCCTGCAACTCCTCTTCAGATAACGCTAATATGACTTGATCATCGGCGTAAAGAAGGCATTTGACGATCAAATTATTCATTTTTAATCCATACGCACTCTCTTTCAAATCTTTTAAACAATCGTCTATGTATAAGCTAAACAGCCATGGCGAAGCCACACATCCCTGTCTCACACCTTTTTCGATGTTAAACCAGTCCGTGCAAGCTCCGTTTATCCTGACACAAGCAGTGGAATCCTCGTAAAGAGATTTCAGTGCTCGTATTAAACTAGCGCTCACCCCATACTTTGATAATGTCGACCACAATTCACTCCTCACCACTCTGTCATAGGCCTGTCCAAGTCTATAAAAGCGCAATTGACCTTCTGACTTCTAGACAAGAATTTTTCGACTACACCTCGTAATAAAAAGACCTGATCCATACATCTCCTTCCTCTTCTAAATCCTTCTTGCACATCCCATATCATCTTCCAAGTTTCATTCGTCACTCTTTTAATCAATATCTTTGCAAAAAAAAAATATACCTGCCTACCTTCCTGCACCATCTGCTTGACACTGTAAAACCTCTACAAAAAGTATTTTTTCGAATTATGAAAACTTCAACAAATATATTTTAAATCTATAATCTACTCACAGACTTAACGACTTAACATGATAAATACAAAATGTACGTTGAACTTATAAAGTCCTCAGATCGAGCATAAAGCAAGACAGGCAAAATTTGCCTAGGCTCGTTATGCTCTAACTGGGATCTTATTTTAGATACAATTTATAACACCTATAATGTACTTTATCGAAAGCAATAAAAAATTTGAATTTGATTTGATACAGTTTGCCGACTATGCTGAGTAAACTAATACCTCGGTAGTTCTTACAGTCCTGATGCGAACCTTTTCCCTTGTAAAGCGGCACGATAACAGTCTTGCACCAGTCGTCTGGTACGCTACCATTCCTCCAACAAAGGTTAAAAAGGCGGTATAGCAGACTAGCTACCACGCTTTGTCCAGCCTTCAGCATTTCAACTGTTATCCTGTCGTACCCAGCAGCTTTACCTAATTTCGTAAAGTTCAACAATTCCACAATTTCTGTCGTACTAATTTCACTTTCATTACAACTTTCACTCATGTCTCCAAATGGGGTCTGTACTTGTGTATCCTCTTTCTCTCAAATAAACTTTCGAAGTATCTCCTTTTCTCTCTAACATCTTGGTTTCTGATTTTTGCCAGGTGTGAGGTAGTATTTTTAACTCTGGCTGTTCTTATGGACTTTCAGAAGAGTTAATATCTTTTTGGAAATCGTCAGATAACCTTCTATCAAATTTATCTTTATCACTCATTTTCTTTCTTTGCATTTCCTAAAGAATATAGATAGTTTCTAGGTACAATAATTACCAATTAAATAGAAATTCATGCGTAAGTTATTGTTTTGAAAAGACAATGCTTCAATACGTGAACCATATCAAATAAGACATTGCAAAAAGCCACCTTGAATACCGACACTCGCGATGAGTATTACATATCTAGTAATAAAAAAAAATCCACAATAGCACCTTACGTAATAGCTTCACCAGTCAGATCGGAATGTTTGTATTCTGTAAATTATTGACTGCTAATTTAGAACACGACACACGGTATATTTAATGGCGCAGTTAGGATGCGGGCGCTACGAGTCACTAACAATTTTTACCATTTCATGCGGGTATAATAGCACTGAAAATATATTGTTTATCAAAGAAAAATATACTTCTCAGATACCATGAATACATTGCGAGCAACAATACTACATTATATTAGTTTTTTGTAAGGTAATTGTAGCCTCTGCAGTTTCTTTTTATTTTATCTGTAAATTAACGGCATACATTAGCGATTGTAAATCTATTCATTCGGTACGTTTCGTGGTGAAGTTCTACTATAGTTTTTATCTAGCAAAATTATCCTGCGTATTTTTTGTTACACCAAACCAAAATGTATAAATTTAGCCTAATTCTTTGTCAAAACGTTATTAGTATTGTTATTATAAAAACAGGAAAATGTTGAACAATTTACAGACCAAACTTGGCAGGTTTTCATTTAGGAACTCAGCAATATTAAAATTCTTGGAAATTTGCCAAGTCTGTATATTTACCATGTATGTATATTCGAAACCTCCATTACCATACGTGAATACAGATTTGTAGATATATTTGTGCCTAAATTTAAGCCAAATCAGCCCATAAAAAAGTTTTTGCGCAGACAAAGCAGCTATTAAATGTAAAAATGGCATTTCACAATATTCTTTGCAATTTGCGAAGTCTCTAAGTTAATTAAGTATATTCAAAACTTCAATTAGCATACCAGAATACAGATTTGTATGCAAATTTAAGCCAAATCAGGCTATAAAAAAGTTTTTGCGCAGGCAAAGCAGCTATAAAATGTAAAAATGGCATTTCACAATATTCTTTGCAATTTGCGAAGTCTCTAAGTTAATTAAGTATATTCAAAATTTCAATTAGCACACAAAAATACAGTTTTGTTGATATATTTATGTGCAAATTTAAGTCAAATCGGGCTATAAAAAAGTTTTCGCGCAGGCAAATTAGCTATAAAATAAAAAAATTGCATTTCACAATACTCTTGGCAATTTGAGAAGTCTCTAAGTTAATTAAGTATATTCAAAACCTTAATAAGCATACGTGAATAACGATTTGTAGATATATTTGTGTGCAAATTTAAACCAAATCAGGTTATAAAAAAGTTTTTGCGCAGCCAAAGTAGCTATAAAATGAAAAAATGTCATCTCTTGATATTCTTGGCAATTTGCGAAGTCTCTAATTTAGTATATTCAAAATTTTAATTAGATTCAGATTTGTAAATATATTTTTGTGCAAATTTATGTCAAATCGGACTATAAAATATTACTTCTTGCACAAGCTAAGTTGTAAAAAAAATTAAAAAGTGGCAACTTGGCAATATAAACATTTGGAAATTTGCTATAAAATTATACAATATGTTTTAAACCCCGATTAACATACGCGATTACAGATTTGCAGATATATTTTTAGAGAAATTTAAGCCAAATCAGGCAATAAATATTAGTGTTTGCCCAAACTGAGTGGCTAACAAATGAAAAATTGTCAATTTAGCAATATTAAGTTTTTTTAAAAATTTATTAATTTACAAAATATGTTCAAAACCTCCAGTTATATACGTAAATAAGTTGTAGATATATATTTAAAAACATTTAGAATTTAATTAGTATTGCAGTAATTATGAAAGAGTATACTTATAAAAAAATGCAATTTTTGTTTACAACATTGTTTGTAAATCTTGGCTGCTAGAAAAGATTTGTTAATAATATTTTTGCTAATATACCACAATTAATGAAAACCGCAAAAATGAAATTCTTAAAAAAAGTTACTGCAACCTAACAAATCTGATATATTAAGGGTTCAAATATTTCACCCTTTCGTACAAAATTGTAGTCAAATTTGTCATTCATATTTGAGATCAAAGTGTGTCAACCGTGTTGCATAATTGATCAAAGTTGCATAATTTAAAGAAAAAATGTTCACATCGTTCGTTGGAGTAGAGGTGGTACCGACACTTCGGTTGCTGTTATATTTACATCTCTGTGGTATATAGCAAAGCTTCATTTTCAAAAGTCAGTGTACTTCTAGTTGTTGGACACTTGTCCAAACTGTCTCATTAGTTTTTACTAATTTTAAAATTTTTGTTAATTGCAGATGACCGCTTAGACTACAAAATAAAATGAGAAGCTGACCGAGGACCCACTTTTTCCCGATCGACGCTGTTTTCCCGGAAAGTAAAATTCTCACAGCGCGTTTCCCCTAACCTAACTCTTTTCTTTGCGTACATTAAATTTCTCTCGGAACTTTTAGTGCGAATCCTCTGGTGCTCCGGTAGACGACGTAGTTGTGAATAATTTCGTGAAAAAATATTTATTACATTTATTATAGTATCGTACGAAGACTGTCAATTTTAATAATTATATACAGAATTTCGATTTCATATTAAGTAGTGACATTTCTATTACCGTAAGTTGGGAAATACTATTTAGCCGATTATAAATATACGTCGCTGGATTTCGTAATAAAGGTAAGAACTTTCACACCTTTCTAAATATTTTCTAAGGTAATCAAACCAAATTCATCAGTTGCATTTAAATCTATGTACATATAGAGGGTGTTTCAAAAAATGTGACCCCGTCTCTTGGATAGGTAGAAAATTAAAAAATAATCGGGGTGTGCTTGGTAAAAAATTTTCGTAACGCCATCCGGATTCAAGATAAAGGGCGTTGAAGAAAAAAAATTTAATTATTACTTCATAATTTTCAAATCAAAATATTCCGAAAACTGTACTCAGTATCAAGTTTTACCAGAAATACCTTTTTGGTGTAAAATTAAATGATATTTAAGTTCACTTGAAATTTTGATTAATAAATATAACCTTAAAAATACAGTGATAAGCAAAAATCCACCACCACCCAGACAGCTTATTATTAATAATACAGTTATTAAAAAAGTAAAGACTACAACATATTTCGGAACTACAATCAACGAGAATTGGGATCATTTTCTCGAAATACGTTGTCGAATAGATAGGACTCGTGCTGCATTCCTTAAAATGTCGAAATTATTTAAATGCCACTTTCTGAACTAACCTAAAATACCACTTCCTGTGCTCCTATATGAAGTTAAGTCATGGACTGTAACAGATGTAGCCAGTAAAAGGTTGGACGCATTTGAGATGTGGCTGTATCGACGTATACTAAGAATCCCTTGAACCCCATGTTACAAACAAAAAAATACCCGACATTTTAAATGGAGATCGTGAGTACAGTCAAAAGTCGGAAATTGGAATATTTGGGACACATATGAGGAACAGCGAAATATACGGTCTGTTGCAGCTTATCCTACAGGGAAAGGCGCTTGGAAAGAGAGGACTAGGCAGAAGGAGGATCTCATGGTTCAAAAACCTGAGAACTTTACAACCTCCACCACGGGTCTATTTAGGGCCGCAGTTGATAAGCTTGATCAGCTCTTAAAACATATTCGTATAAAATTTTATTCCAATGTTTCTAGTAGCTTTGGAAAAATCGTAATAAATGTGTATACATTTTTTTTCTTCAACGCCCTTTATTTTGAATACGTATGGCGTTACGAAAATTTTTTACTAAGCAAACCCCAGTTATTCTACCTATCCTAGAGACAGAATCAACTTTTTTTGAAACACCCTGTATTTGTGTTAATAAAACAATTTAACGCCTAAGTGAAAAACGGGAATTTTAACATAATTTAGGAAATTTATACCCTTTTTTCTTCATACATTGGTTTCTTTTAAATGGAAATCTCGTTTATTGTATTTTGTTTGCTGTTCAAAAAATGACAGCTAGTAATAAATAAGTATAACTAGAAAACTATTTATTTTAAACTTAACCAAGCGTTATTTTTTTTAAATATGGCTTTATGCTTTTCATTTTCTTTTATAAATTATCTTTCACGTGTTTTAAAATAATAACATACCAAAATAAATATTTGGAATCATTCAGTAAATATTTCTATGTTCAAAATTTAACAACGTCTGCAGTATAACTATTTACTTACATTATGTGAATTTACTATTAGAATCAAAGATTAAAAGTAAACGTTTTTTGTAGTAACATCTGCTATTTTCAATTTACAAAATTACACATTAATTCAAAAATTTAGCGTCTCTTTCATTCTGAAGTAATGTTATGTTTATTTTACAATTGATTTATTACTAAAAGATTAAAATAAAATTAATTTTTAGTTCTACTCAAAAGTATGAACGACAAAAAAGATTTCTTACTAAACAAATAAAATAAATGCAACAAGGTAGCAGTCCATTTTTGGGAAATTTCCTGCAGTCACGACAAGCTCTAAAAGGGTCCTGTGAGGATTTCTTCGAATAAGAATTGCTCTTAAAGGCATATCCTAAGCATGATCTATGGGATTTATATATAGAGAGAAATCAGGCCAGTTCAAACGATTGATTCTCTCTATTTCAAGATTGTTATTTACTTCTTTAGTACGATGAGCCCTTTACAGTCATTGTGCCTTCAGTGTGAACTGTTTCAATGTGTCCATCAGACATAATTCCTATTCAAAACATGGCAGTTCCTTCCCTGTAAAGAGACAAAAGGTAAACTTGGACGAGTTGGACATCTCTGGTTGGTTCTTTCCTAATCCGGCGACTATTACTTACTAGACATATCCTGGTTTTATTATAAAACCTAACGGGATTCTGAAATCATTTAGGTAACTGCATGTGCTTTTCAGACCACTTCACTCGACGAACTCAGTGCTCTTACTGTAAACTTTTATAGGTCGCCTAGATCTCGAACTCAAAGTTTCGTTTTCTTAGTGTAGAAGCAGAAACTTCCATGTCTCACTTGGAATTGTGATTTCTTTGAATGGTTAATGTTATAAAGCGATTCTGTTGTTGGTTATTTACAAGCCTTCTTCCAATTCTAGGTTTATCTCGCATAGAATTATTTTCTACATAATAATTCCATGTGCGAGAAACAACATTTTGTAAAACACCCATTCTTTCAGCAACAAATCTTTGCGAATGACCTACTTCCATGAAAGCGCGACCTTTATGGCTTCGTCGATTTTTGTAATTACTTGTATGATTGATTAATTCTATCTATTTAAATTGATTATTTAAAATGGTAGAGATAAATAGTTATTATTGTTAGGTACCACTTCCGGTTAAATCGGTGGATGTAGGGTGTAACGTCATTGCTTGACAATAAACAAAGACGTTCACGCGTACATTCTTAAACGGGAGTACGTAATCATGTTAAATAAGACAAAGTGTGGTTGGGTGGTAACCAATTCGGTTTAAATCGGCACTCGACATCCGCTGCGTTGAGAATAAAGTGGGGCCCTTTGACAGGTCTCTTTCTTTAATAAATCATTTTTTTGCACCACCAATAATGCTCGTTATTTTTATACCTGTTTTTCTAATTCATTTAAATATATATATATATATATATATATTTGTGATATTTTTTTTTTGAAATCAAGCTTAACCGATTTGATATAAATTTTATAACTACTAATATCTAATAAGCCATTACATAAATCCATTTATATCATTGATAGTTTCTTTGAACTCGATTTTTATGTATACACATTACACACACACACAAAACATATCAATCAATGTATTTTTGTGCTAATTTTAACATTTTTCACCTAACAATACACCAACTGTTAACGAAAAGTAAAATTTTCAGTAGATACATGTATCCATACAGAGTTGATTTATTCAAGATTTTGTAGAATTACAGGTTATTTAACAGTTTTTTTTATTGTTGGCTTTCAGCATACTTTCCAATATACAGCAACAAAGTTAACTGCCACGTATTACAAGTAAAAACTGCCTTTCAATATAGCATGAACTAGTTATATCGGTACCAATCAAAAGGTACAGCTGATTTTTTTTGCTGTTTTTTTCCACCCCTGTTGTACTACCCCTTACTTTCCAGAAATAAAAAACTAGTTGCGCAAAATTTTGAGCTATTTATGAGCTTTTATGTTCCACAAGTTAAAAAATTTAAGCTTGTTATACTGTGTAAAAATTTATTACGTTTTTTGGGTTAGGGGGGCTGAGTAAACTTTTACTCAGCCACTCACCACGTAAACATTAAAATATTAAACAAACCATTACAATAGAATTAGGAGCTAATAATGAGCTTCTAAACTATTATAATTTTTATTTTTGAGCTTATCCTCTTAATCTAAAAAGAGTGGTGGAATATTCCAGCCAGCAACCTTGCCATCGACCTTACCAAAGCCTTCGACCGCGTCCAACTGAAAGATGTTTCACATCTTCTTTATAACAGACAAATCCTGCACAACCTGATAAAAACTATAGAGAACATACATGCAGCAAACCAAATACAGTCAAAGTTAGACGGAGAACTCACCAAACCAATACCAGTTGATATCGGTATTCGCCAAGGCGATTCATTAAGCCCACTTCTCTTCAACATCATCTTGGACGAGATTATACAGAAGGTTCGCTTATTGAGAGGGTATAAAATGTGAAAGTGATCTGGACGAAACCCAGTTTGGTTTTTAAAACGCTCTTGGTACCCGGGAAGCAATGTTTGCCTTAATTATACTTCTTCAAAAGTGTCGCGATCAACCTAAAGATATTTTCGTAAGTTTGAATGCCAGATTTGGCGTAGAGTGAGACAGGGATGTATACTGTCTCCACTGTTGTTTAACCTATATTCTGATAAAATATTTAAAGAGGCGTTGCATGACTAGGATTGCGGAGTTAAGATTAACGGTGAACTGATCAATACCATTCGCTATGCCGATGACACCGCAATCTTATGTGATGATCTCCAGGACCTTTAATGTCTTTTAGACTTGGTCAACGTGATGGGACAAGAAATGGGTCTAAACATAAATGTCACTAAAACTAAGTTTATGGTTTTCAGCCGTCAGTCGTATAATGATGCTGTACTGCAAATGAATGGTCAAAACATTGAAAAAAGGGTTTCAGGTTTCAAATATCTTGGTTGTTACATTACAGAGCATCTCGACCCGGATAAAGAAATCAAGTGCAGGATCAAGTCAGCTCGCGCAACATTTCAATAAATGAGATCGCTTTTCTGCAATAATAATCTAAATCTAAAGCTCCGCCAGAGAATGATCAAGTGCTACATATGGTCAATACTGTTGTATGGGGCAGAGATTTGGACCTTAAAAGCAGCAACCATTAATCTTGAAGCATTTGAAATGTGGCTACATAGATGTATGCTCCGAATCCCATGGGTAGCCAAGCAGACAAATGAAGCGGTTTTAAATAGAGCAAACGCCGTCCGCGAACAACTAATAACAGTTAAATGCCGAAAGCTGTCCTATCTAGGTCACATACTCAGGGGTGATTGTTACCGTATCCTTCAACTTATAATGAAGGGCAAGATAAAAGGCCGTAGATGAGTTGGTAGAAGACAAGCCTCGTGGTTAAGGAATCTTAGAGAGTGGACCGGAATTCGAAGCGCAGAACAACTTTTAAGAATCGCCGAAGACAGAGCACAGCTCGTCATTGTGATTGCCACATCAGGAGGACCTGATATGGCACCAAAAGAAGATAAAATGGGAAATGAAGAGGTAAGAATTTTGTGCTGTGCCGACGACTCCATGCTGATAGCAGAGAACGAAGACGTTTTACAGAGACTCCTACACTCATTCAACCGTACAGCTAAATCTCTTTACATGATAATATCTCCCACAAAAACTAAGTGTCTGACAACATCAAAAACACCATTGAGATGTAAACTGGAGGTAGATAGAGAAGTTATTTAGCAAGAAATAAAATTTCAGTATCTCGGCGTGGAACTCTCGGGCTTTGGCGATGTTGAGGCAGAAGTAAGGGAACAAATAACGAAAGTAACAAGAATAGCAGGGTGTTTGAATAGTAAAATTTGGGGCAATAAAAACAAAGGAATTGAGGCCAAGACTAGAATATATAAAACAACAGTAAGACCTATCATAACATATACAGCAAATACTAGACCAGAAACATCGATAACTAAACGACTATTAGAAACAACCGAAATGAAAGTATTCCGTAGAATTACTGGTAAAACACTCTTAAACAGGGAAAGAAGTGAAAGTACAAGAAATACATGTGGATTAGAAGACATTAATGGCTGGGTATCAAACAGAAAAAAAAAGAGTGGAATGAAAGCATAAATAGGATGGACGACAGAAGAATGGTAAAAATTGCTCGTAGGGCGCGTAGGGCGTCCTCGAAAGAGATGAAATAACAACCTGAATGCAGAGCAATAGGCAAGTTGACGAAGAATAAACAGGCGATGTGCCTAAAGTCAAGTAGGAACAAAATCCATCTTGGTTTATTATCGAAAACAATTCCGTCCCAAGGGAGCATGTACAGTTTTTGATAAAAAAAAAATGCTTCGATTTGTTTTCCAATATTTTTATAGTCTTGCAGCAAAAAATATGCCTTTATAATCCTGTATAATCATTCACCCGATTTTAATTATGTTATCGTTATTTCCTGCTACATTTATATGAAGCTAGCAGTAAATGCAATTTTCAGAATACGATTTAAGCAACATAATTGATTTTTTTACAACTAATTAGCAACAAATTCTGATTACCTTTAAAACCTTTAAAAATTAAAGGTACTTAAAATAAAAATATAATTTTTTTTATTTAAATACCTCAAAAACGTAACTATTTTACCTCGTATTACTTGAATTAGTCTGAATTTTTGAAAAGTCAATGTACATGCGTTATCTAATCCCCACATCAGAGGAGGCGTAATCAGTTACAGGAAAAAAACAAACGCGTGTTTGACTGTCTCTTGTCTCATTGAGAGTATGTTGTCCCTTAAGGTGGCCTCAGATAATTATAAATAAACTAGTTATGTATTAAAAATAAATGCTGGCTTAATAATTATCACTTGGATTTTATGTCAGAAGCCAAGTTCATTTTGTATACATTATTTGGCAACTGGTTGAAGAATAAGGAGAAAATTAGTCCTTCTTAAGAGAACTCGGCGTCAACTTAAGTTGTAACTTACATTGTATCGCGCAATTTTCCAGGATCGCTGTTAATGGAGGAATAAGGAACTTTTCGTCCTTTATTACCTTTTTTGTGTAATTTTATCCTAAATAAAAACAACTACTTCTCTGGCCAAGTAACGACGTCATAGACGACTACTCAAACTAAAGAATATTGTGCGTATCCTCTTAATTTGGAAAATTTATTTATATGTAAGGTTTATTACCTTAAAATCTAATTTAAGAAAAAGTTTTTCAAGTTCAATGACGTTCATGTTACGAGGTTAAATATAAAAAGTTAATTTTCCTAAAACATTTACAATGTAACATTTAGCGTATTTCATGAATATACGGTAGTTTCGGATTATAGTTAGAAACTCGAAAACCAAAATTCAACTGTACATTTAAAAAGTACGAAAGTAAATTCCTCTAATATTTTTAAACAAATTTCGTTGGTAACAAATTTTACTTTATAAGGGGCTTCTTGTTTGTTTGTTTGTTTTTTAGCACGGTTAATTTGCAACTAAATCTGTTCTTAATTACTTTATATTTATTGTACATAATAAGAGAAGTAAGTAAGTAATCCAAACAAGTTTCACTAATTGACTAAGCTATTAAGCTTTAATTTGGCTTGTTGATTCATTTTTGTTAGATTGCTAGAAAAGTAATTATTAATCCTGGGTTATTGTTGCAGTGGGTACCGACATTAAAATCGTATAGTACCGATATTTAAGAAATTATCTTCTCTTCTCTAGGTGCCGTCTAAGGTTCTTCAGCCATGAATTCGTCTTCTTCCTACAGATCTCTTGCCCTGGATTTTTCTCTGCATAATTATTTGTAGCATTTGGTATTTTTCTCCCCTCATGACATGTCCCATGTATAGCAGTTTTCTTGTCTTAATTGTCGGAATCACTTTTCTCTCCTTATGCATACGTCTCATCACTTCCACGTTGTTTATAGAGAAATAGTTGTATAGAAATTATACTCACTGTAAACAAGAATGCTCTTCATTTGTTTATTCGGACGAAACGTGGATTTTTGCTAAAGGTAAAAGAAAAATAATTTGGCAAGACAATAACATTAAGTCTATAAAACACACCGACGGTGAAGGAAAAAGACACATTATTGTGCATGCAGGAGGAAAGCAAGGTTTTGTTGATGGGGCTGATCTTTTATTTTCGGCAAAATCGAAATCGGCCGATTATCATGACAATATGGATACAGATATTTTTGTGAAATGGTAAACAAATAAACTATTACCATCGTTACATGAACCATCTGTCATTGTAATAGAGAATGCCCTGTACCATTCGGAAATTTTAAATAAGCAACCAACAAACTCCTGGACGGTACAGAAAATAAAAGAATGGTTAACGGAATGGCTAGGTCAAGAGTACCAACAACCGGAGAGCATGTATGAGAGCACTGATGAAAGTAGAGGAAGCGAAAGATGTGTGTAAGAACCGTAGCAAGTGAAAGGAAGTGGTCTCTGCCTACCTCTATGGGAAAAAGGCGTGACTTTATGTATGTATGTATATAACGAACGAAAATATTTAATTTCCACAGTATTGATTCAAGCCGGAAATATTATTGATAGCTAAAAGGCAAGAAAGAAAAAAAATTTACTAAGTGGATCAACGTATGCTCAGTTATGGATATCGTGTGCTAAGACTTCCGCCTTATTATTGCCAATTTAATCTCATTGAGTATATTTGGGGAATATGCAAAACTTATTATGACAATCACATTGGATCTAATGGTTACAGTGATAAGGTCGTTTTGGAAACCTGGCAACGAGCACTTAATACTGCCACTCTTGAAATTTGGGAAAAATGTGAAAGGGGTATTTACTAAAGTACCTCTCAACACAGTGCGCCCGTTGAGTCGATTTCTCGGTGACTAATTCGATGCCGTCGTATATTGGTGAAATGAGCTATAGTAGTAATTTAGGTTCGGAAAGTACTGTTTTTTGGGCGGTTAGAAAGGAGGCGAGTCCTGGGATCCTGCGAGTTCAAAAAACCAGTTTCAAGGCCTGTTGCGTAAACTATTTTTCGGCCACAAAGTGGAATAACAAATCAATAAAGCACGTTTCTAATAATATTATTTGTAAAACAAAATTAACATGTTAATTCTTGTGTACTAATATTTCTATTGAAATTCGAAAACTTACTACAATTAAAGTGATTTAATTTTTTCGAAATGCCTGCTGTTGAATTTATTGCATTAATTCCGACCAAAAACCATGCAAACTTTTAAAAAGCTTTTAAAATATTAACAATTCCAAGTAAGTTGTTATTTCGTTGCTATGGTAATGACAACAACTTTGCAAAAGTGCTACTTTCTCAAATAAAAGCGCCCGGGAAGTGGATGTGAGCTATTTTTACCTTCATTCTTAAGATTTCCAATTCAGAAATAAAATGAAAGCACACACAACAACAGGGAGGTTCATTCAAAACCTATAGAAAGTTCAGCATAATAACTCTCCCTTTTTATTTTTTTGTTGGTGTTTAGCTCGAATAGAAAGATTGATTGATAGTATTTATATGAAAACATTGGAACCGCAACGATCTATCCAGGATTTATTTTTTATTTTTTCCGAGTCGAAATAATTTAAAATTAATAGGACATGTTTTTTAAAATTAGAAACAGTAATATCCATCCTTGTCCGAGGTAGAGTTTCGATTCTGTGAGCCTGTTGCTGTTTTTACCTTGGGAAGGGAGCTGGCCTGACCCATGAACCTTCCTCCTTTTTCCGGGCTTGGTACAGGCAACATAATCACAAGGCTACTCGGTTCACCCCGCGATCATGTAGGTGGAGTATAACAAACCAGCCTTCATGTGTTTTATAGACCTGGAAAAGGCGTTTGACCGAATACAACTGGAGGACGTAGACCACCTTCTATACAACAGCAAATCCCATACATCATAAAAACCATCGAAAATATTTACCAGAGAAACAAAATACAAGCCAAAATTAATGGCACAACTACCGACATTCCTGTAACTATTGGTATTCGACAAGAAGATTCCCTTAGCCCCTTATTGTTCAACATCGTTATGGACGAAATAATAAAAAGCACATGTTACCTGAAAGGCTATAAAATGAGGAACAAAGACGTCAAAATCCTATGCTATGCCGATGATGCTGTTCTGATTGCAGAAAACGAAGATTATCTACAGAGATTACTATTCAAATTTAACACAACGGCAAAAAGTTTAAAAATGAAGCAAGCAAGCAAAGACGAAATGCATGACAACTTTAAAAACACCTATCAGATGCAAACTGGTTGTGGATGATAAAATTATACAACAGGAGATGAAATTTAAATAGCTAGGCATAGAAATATCAGGATACGGTGACATCAAGGCGGAGGTAAGAAACCAAGCGGCAAAAGCAGCACGAACTTTAGCTTACCTAAACGATACAATCCTCCGAAACAAATATTTTTGAATCGAGACCAAATCCCGAATCTATAAGGCGGTCATCCGACCTATATTAACATACACAGCGGAAACTAGACCAGATACATCGAACACAAAGAGAATATTAGAAACCACCGAAATGAAAATAGTGCGCAGGATCGCTGAAAAACACATTTTGACAGAGAGAGAAGCGAGTACATTAGAGGAACATGTAAAATAGACAATGTAAATGAATGGTTACTGGGAAGAAAGAAAGAGTGGAACGTACACATAGACCGGATGAATGACGACAGAAAGGTCAAAATAACTAAAAACAAGTCGCCCTTATGGCGCCGAAGCATTGGAAGACCACGCGCAAGAAGAAACAGTAATATGACATTTACGATCTAAATTTTTGGTAACAAATCAAAATAAATTATAAAGCAACCCAAACCAGGTATTTGATGTTTTTTTAATTCTTCACAAAAGTTTGCAAGGGGCTCCAAGCAGAAAAAATGCATATAATTTATTGATTTTATGTGTGGCCCTAACTGTAGGCTTTGTAGCATCTCGGGGAACAATTTGTTAATAAACGCAGTTGTTAATATATATTATATTAATCCGGTTTATAGCGTCTTTCGCCTTCCGCTTCCCAGTTGCCAGCCTCTTCGGTCAGTCCAATCTCCTGGGGCTAGATTTCTTTCGGGCATCGCTTTCTGAATGCCCCCTATCCATGTTGGTTTTGGTCTACCTCTTTTCCTTCGTTCTGTTGGGGTCCATTTAAGCACTAGTTTGGGTAGCCTTTCATCTGTCATACGTTCAACATGGCCGTACCATATAAGTTGTCTTCTTTGGATTTCATCTATTATAGTTGTGTCGGTCTTTACAGTTTGTCGAATTCGGTCATTTGTAACCCTATCGAGACGTGATATGCCAGCAGATCTTCGCCAGAAATCCATCTCCAGGGCTAGCAATCGGCGTTCTAATGTTTTATTAAGTTGCCACGTTTCACAGCCATATAGAACAGTACTTTGAAAGATAGTATTATATATCATATGGTTTTTTTCCCTAGATATATTTTTTGCCCACAACAGCGAGATTAGGCATCCTATAACTTTCTTTCCTTTTAATATCCGTTGTTCTATTTCCTCCTCAGTATGACCTTTACATGTGATTTTTGTACCCAAATAGGTGTATTCCTTACATATTCCTATTTTTACATTGTCCAGATCCAGATCTGTTGTTTCTGCCCCAATACACAAATATTTCGTCTTGCTCATATTAACCGTTAATCCCCATTCTTCGTATTCTCTAAGAAGTCGTTTTCCCATAAACTCCAGGTCTTCTTTATCTTGGGCCGCGACGACCTGATCATCCGCGAAGTGCAGATTATACAGAGTAGTGTCATCATTTAACTGTATCCCCATTCCATGGCATGCTCGTCTCCACTTCTTTAACACTTCGTTTAAATATATTTTAAATAGTGTGGGGATAAACTACAACCTTGTCTTAGACCCTTAGTGACGGTGAAACTTTCAGACAGATTATTTCCTAACTTAATTTTGGATGTTAATTGCTGATATAACTATTTAGATAGCAATTAAACAGTTAATAGCTTTTGTATATTCTTGGTGCTTCAGTATAGTCCATTCATTTAATTGCAAGGTGACCACAATACAGGTATACGGTTAAAACTACGACCTCAGCGATTTTTATATCCTCTCACCTGTACATTGCATTACATTACAATCTTGCGGTTGGGCCTTTGGTATGGGCACCTATGTCACCTAGATCTTTTGATCCTCTGTGACTACCGCTGTGTCTTCAGGGCATCAGAATTCTATTCCGCTGATTTTGGCAAATTTTAGGATTTCTGTTGGCCCTGTCTCTTTTAGATCGCTTGGATTCATTATCATGCGGCCCCAGGTTTGAAACCTGTACACCGCTAGCATCGGGCAGTGACACAGAATGTGTATACTGCTCTCCTTCTCCTCTCCGCATAGTCGATAGTTTTTCTCGGCCGCCAGCTTAATTTTGAAGAGGTGCGCCATTAGTGCGATGTGTCCTGTGAGCAAGCCAAGCGTGTTGCTCAGTCTACTCCGGTCCATCGTCCAGAGTTCGTCAGCCCTCTTCTGGAGAGGTTTTTTCATCAGCTGTTTTGATGTTCTGCAGCCAGTATTTGCATTCCACTGAGCAATATGTTCTTGTTTAAGTAATTTCAATAAATGTTTTTTTTCGTCAATTGGCAATCCGACCAACCGGCTTCTTGGTTTCACCTTCTCACCTGTATTACTCTGATGTGGGTTCCAGGTCACAAGGGAGTTAAAGGCATCGAAGAAGCAGATTGCCTTGCCAAAGAAGGGGCAAATACAAAATTTTCCGGCCCAGAACACTTCTGTGGACTTTCCAAAGCCCACTTGAAAGAAGAGGTTCGACGCTGGGAAACAGATGAAATGAAATCTAACTGGCATAAAGTGCCAGAACAAAGGCACGCGAAAAGGCTAGTAAGTCTTTCGCCAAGGAAAGCTAAACAGCTTCGCGAGTTGGACAAGAAAGACTTGAAACTGGTGACGGGACTTCTCACTTGACACTGCCTTCTAAGGTACCACCTGAAAAAGATGGGCAAAACAGAAAGTGATAGTTGCCGCTACTACGAGAACTTCGCTGAAACTGCAAAACATTTTCTTTGCGAATGCCCAGCGCTTTTCTGCAAGAGGCTCAAGTTTCTGGGAGGGGCCTTCCTAATTCCCTTCGATATCAGAAACTTAGCCCCCAGGAAACTGATAAACTTTACTCGAAGTCTCGGAATCCCGGGCCTTGAATAGATTAAGGGTTATGCACAAAAGATCTGATAGGTCGAAGTGCTTGAGAGGCAGCATGGCCTTCACGACCCGCCCTACAATCTACAATCTCTCTCACCTGTAAGTGATGAGATAATTTGTGACTTTTTAACCAACAAAGAGAAAAATTCAAAATAATGTATTATCTGTATATATCGGAACGTTAAAATAATGTACAACTAAAGTAAATAAGAAATATAGTGAAACAAAACATTATAATGGTAGTATGAAAAGTTAGGTTGGCCCATTACAAAACCATTTAGAAATGATATTCGGCATAAAAATATGTACGCGAATTAATAAAACAAATGTTCAGATAGTTTAAACAAAAACGAATACAAATCGTTTAGAAAAGATTATAAATTTAAACAGAACAACTAAGGAATCTACTTTGCCGTTACTATTTTACCGCTACTTCAATAGTTACAATAGTTTATTATTATATTTAATGGTAATTTAAACAAAAGCATTTTTCCGTTCGACAATGGATATTTACGACGTTCAATTACTTTAGAAGCGAATATAAAGTTTTATTTATTTCCTATTTGAAGTTGGAATTTCTACGAACTTGTATTGTCCCAGTTTGGAAAATTCGGTTTCGTTGATTAATATCACACAAAATTTCACTCTCTTTTCTTCTAAATAAATTGGAAATTCCCATTCAAGGTTTCGTCATTAATTTAGTAAATATACCGAGTGTTTTTCCGCTTACTCTTCAAGAAGCCCAGTATAATCTTTGTTTCTTTTGACGTTGTTTTCGTTTTATTGTATGCACAACTTGTACAAACAAATTTCTTTCATCCAACAGCATGATAATCGCTACTGGCTCGGGAGATAATTGCAAGCGCAGTATGTGGCTGCGTCTGATTATGAATACGATTAGTCAGAGTGTCCTTTGTTCGTTGGTATAAACTTTAGAAACTAATTTTAGGAATTTTGAGTAGACAGTGTTGCAACAAGGTCTTGTAAAATCCTAAAAAAAGCAGCTTTTTTTTTTCGTCGTGTATATATGATTTCGTTAAGCAAAAATAAACTCTTCTCCGGTGATCGGTGTAATAAAGTGAGAATTACAACCTTTTTATAGATTATTGATTTATATTAATCCCTATCAACGATAAAATTAGTGTCGAATTTCATACTCTATAAATTTAGAGTAAGAACCACATTTTCGTGTTGATTAATTTAAAATGTACTTGGAGGTCACACTGGACAAAAGTCTTAACTACAAAAAGCACCTGCAAACTCTGTCGGCAAAGGTTAAAACTAGAACTAATATTGTCCAAAAACTGGCAAATACGTCATGGGGCGCTGACGCAGAAACATTAAAAAACAGTGTGACCGCCTTAGGCTAGGAATGCTGGAATGCTGAGCACCGGTATGGATAAACAGCTGTCATACCAATTTCATTGAGGTACAGTTAAACCAGGCAATAAGGACTCTGATAGGCATTATTAGGTCCACTCCGGTCCAATGGCTGCCAGTATTAAGCAACATCGCACCACCTCAACTAAGACGACTAGCCAGTTTGACACACCAGTATGAAAAATGTATTTCCAACCCTGCTCTAGCCATTTACGCTGATATACTCCCTCTAACAACAGACAGGCTGAGACTTAAGTCCAGGTACCCACCTATCGCTACAGCCCACCAGCTAACAACTCTCTTTGTGGAAGAGCGCTGGAGCGAACAGTGAAATCAGAAAGAGGTCAGGAACTCCAATCTTATCTCTAATCCCAGTGCCAAGCCCGCTGGATTCGCATTGATTAGAAGAGAATGGTGAAATCTGAATAGAATGCGTTCTGGCCATGGAGTTTGCAACAAAAGTCTAACCCAATGGGGAGCTGCAGATGACCCACGATGCGACAGATGCGGCGCTGGTAAACAAAAAATTGCCCACTTGACCTTGGAATGTCTCGATGCCTACTTCAGTGGCTCACTATAAGAACTGCACGACCTCACCCCGAACGCTGCAGAATGGCTAAAACAATGCAACCTACGACTATGATTGAGGAGAAATTTTATCATATTTGCTTTGTATTTTATTGTATCGTTATACTTTGTATTTTGTAACATTTTTAATCAGTATGTAATAGGTTCATACGAATATATGTATATATTTAAAATGTGTTACTTTCCTAGAGCTACTAATTTTGTCCATGTACGTTTAATTGTAACTCACAGTTATACAGTTATTCAAACGCACAAATTCTGCTGGAGTGTCACAAGACACTGAACATGTTGGCACCACGGATAGGCTTGCAAATCTAATATCTAATACTAAACTTCGAGATCGTAAAAATCTCGAAAATTTGGTCAATGCTGCCATAAGGCGCTGGATCAAGCAGAAAGCTCTGATAAAATGGCAGGTTGTAGGCCCAAATAAAAAACAAATAGAAAGACTTTTGCCTTCACAGGGTGAGTCAGCAATTACAAGTTCTTGCCTAGTAGATAACAATTGTCAAAAAACGTTTACCATTTGATGTGGTTACAAACTGTGCTTAATTCTAAAATTTTTAAAACTATATAAAGTGTCCCATAAAGGCATAAAGGTGATTTCCCATTACCCTTTGCTTATATTTGGTATATTGTTTTTAATACCTGTCTTTAGATTTTTGTGGTAGTAAAATGAGTTTATGTTGGCTTGTTCCTTATTATTAGGTGGCGTATCTGAAAATTCAAAATCACTTGAATCGCTCTCCATTTTTCAAAAATTCAATATAATCAATAAACGTAACGCGACTTTGCACCCTAAAATCAATGGCAGTGTTTACTGTAAGTGAGCCACAAAGAATGAAAAAATACCATATGTTTTGTTGCTATAATTATTATTATTAAAAATATTGTCATTATAGTTTTTATACAAATATTCCCAACATGCAATAATCATTATCAGTTTTTAAAGTAAAAAAAATAAATTATATCCTAAAATGCTGTATTAAAAATAGTATAATTTATAAACTGCAAAATTCAGGTAGTTTACCATTTTTTTCAGTTTTTTTATTCTCCATACAGCTCCCGATACAGCTCCACCAATTTTTCTAAAAATCTAATCAGTTTTAAGTTGTGTAATTATGCGTCGAATGCAATTGGTCTCACGTCAATATCATTTTTTATTCTCGAGATATTTGAGACGAAAAATAATTCCCAAAGTTAACCATTTTTTTAAGTTTTTTTATCCTCCATAAAAATCAGCTCGACCAATTTTTCTAAAAATTTAATCAGTTCTAAATTGCGTAATTATGCGTCGAATGCAGTTGGTCTCACGTCGATATCATTTTTTGTTCTCGAGATAAACGAGATAAAAAATAATTTCGAACGCACACACGAACATACGCACATACGTACATACACACACACATAGACGTTCACTTAAAAATTATTGTATTCGACTCTGGGGACTTTGAAATGTGGAGATATGTCAAAATTCGGGATTCGCAAAATCGGACTCATTACTATAACTTCCACTGGGAAGTTAAAAACACATCTAAGAACCCTGAAGTTGAAATTTTTATTTAATAACCTAACGTATAAGTAACATTCATGTTTAATTTTTATCAGAATACTGGATAAACAAGATGTTCTAGAAATAACAGAAACCATTTAAATATAATAGATTCACAAGTTTTATCATTTACAACATGCTTATACTGAGGGGGAGGAAAAGTACTTTTTCTCCCTAGAATGGGAAGTATGAGTTTCCTCTCTGATGTACTTTCTATAGGGGTAGGGGAAAAACGTTTTATTTTTACATTTGGAACTCAAAAACAGGGTATTTTATATAAAAAATACTACTTTATGCTGCTTTGCTGTGGAACACTTTATAGTTCTAACTTTTTAAATTAAGCACAGTTTGTGACTTAAATAAGTTTTTTGATAATTTATATATACTAGGCAAGAGCTTACTTAGGAGTCTTATCCATTAAATTATTTTTTTAGAAAGGTTGTCGCTCTATATCTTACGGGGTCTTTCAACGCCTCGGCGCCCTAAGGGCGACTTGTCTCTAGTTATTTTGACCATTCTGTCGTCATTCATCCGGTCTATGTGTTCGTTCCACTCTCTCTTTCTTCCCAGTATCCATTAATTTACATTGTCTATTTTACATGTTCTTCTAATGTCCTCGCTGCTCTCCCTGTCAAAAAGTGTTTTTCCAGCGATCCTGCGCACTATTTTCATTTCGGCGGTTTCTAATATTCTCTTTGTGTTCGATGTGTTTGGTCTAGTTTCCGCTGTGTATGTTAATATAGGTCGTATGACCGCCTTGTAGATTCGGGATTTGGTCTCGATTCCGATATATTTGTTTCGGAGGATTGTATCGTTCAGGTAAGCTGAGGTTCGCGTTGCTTTTGCCGCTTGGTTTCTTACCTCCGCCTCGATGTCACCGTATCCTGATATTTCTATGCCTAGGTATTTAAGTTTGCATCGTATAGCTTGCTTCATTTTTAGACTTTTTGCCGTTGTGTTAAATTTGAATAGTAATCTTTGTAAGTAATCTTCGTTTTCTGCAATCAGAACAGCATCATCGGCATAGCATAGGATTTTGACGTCTTTGTTCCACATTTTATACCCTTTCAGGTTACGAGTGCTTTTTATTATTTCGTCCGTAACGATGTTGAATAATAAGGGGCTAAAGGAATCTCCTTGTCGAATACCACTAGTTACAGGAATATCGGTAGTTGTGCCATTAATTTTGGCTTGTATTTTGTTTCTCTGGTAAATATTTTCGATGGTTTTTATGATGTTGTATGAGATTTGCCTGTTGTATAGAAGGTGTACCACGTCCTCCAGTTGTATTCGGTCAAACGCCTTTTCTAGGTCTATAAAACACATGAAGGCTGGTTTGTTATACTCGATGGATGTTTCAGTTATTTGTCACCCACGAATATTTACCTTTTTTTGTCCAGCTATTTAAAACATAAATCTAAGACAAGTTAACTACTGGGTTTACAAATTAGTTAACGAGAAGAATCCATAAATGAGGAGAGCGATATAAAGGTGGTTACTGTATAAAAGGAATCTAATTTTTTATTTCATTACTGTCAGTAATATATTTTATTTTTTACCACTATTTAATTTAATAATTTTGTATTGAAAAAAAATGCCAAGGCGTAGGTTTTCTTAATAATTTTTCTAGGTGTATTCCTAATTGATAAAAGTAAAGAAATAAAAGAACAGTAGGTGTAACGATCGTCTATGGTTAAGCTCGATTTGTAATATGATTACTTTTTTGCTTACAGTACGCCCCTGTTTCCTTTTACGTATTGTAGTCGTCCTTGGGCTCCGAAAAACAACTCCACAACCATAAAAATAAGGAGGCAATAACTTTTTCGATATCTCTCTCCCTCTCTCTCTCTCTCTATCTCTCTATCTGGTACTATAGAAGACAGTAAAGCAGTTCAACGAAATTCGAGTCCGGACCTTCGATAACATAAATCAGTGAAATGCAGTAAGTGCATAAAAGTTTTTTAACTACCAATTAAATTTTAAAAAGTGGTAGGATGATAGTCTCGGCTAGTATCGAGACAAACAAGTTCATTTTTCATTTTATTTACGGTATTGTTTGCGATCGATACGATGTGATGCTTGTAAACACGTCTGGCTATTTATAAATTTTACGTTGAGATTGCTCCATACAAGGTCTTTTGGTCGATGTGGAAATTTTTTAGGTTAAATTTATAAAATACCGTTTCACTTGCTGTAATGTAAGCGGCGAGTCCAAACAAATACGCGCGTCTTGTTAGTTTTCGAAGATGACAGAACAAGAATTATTTATTTACAAAAATATATTAAAAAAATTTCTTTTGTTCCTTACGTTTTTTTTTAATGTAATTCGAATTCAATTTTTATTTTATATTATTTTTTCAAGGAAAATAATCTAAAGGAACGAATTACATCAGAAAGTTTCATGCAATATTTCAGGAAAAATATTAAGTCATGAAAAAGAAAAACAAAAATAATTGTTACCGATTCTCATACAAATGATCTGTAATACCTGTCAAGATTCGAATTCAACGTTTTTTTTTGTATCTTTTTTTATTCTGCCGGAATTGTTGTTGGCATTGAGTATTGGTTTTCTGTATTTCATGTGCACTCTGACGTTTGCGCTTTCCATACTCTTTTGGACTCTGAACACATGATTTTACTATTGTCTCCCTGTAATTAAAATGATAAAATAAATAGTAAACACTCAAATCACATGTACAATAAATAAGTGTAAGTAAATACTTCTATCAAGTTATGCAATTTTATCGACTCACTTTTCTAAATCTGTATTATACCTTTGATGCAGTTTCTATTTTTCAAAACTTAATTGCATTAATAAAACAATATTCACATGTGATCTAACAAAAATAACAAATGCGTTTTCACAAAATTTCCACTTGTAATTATAGTTTAAAAAAACTAAAAAACACGCTTTTAGAGTTAATTAAACTAAAAAGTAAAAGATAATACTTAACATAAGAATAAAATTACTGACGAGAAAATAAATGTCACTGTTTTTGTCATACAATCACCCCACGCTTTAAGAAACAGTGACATTAATTTTCTCGTCCGAAAACTATTCCATTTACCAAGAAAATTATCTGTCTCCGTTTTGATATGCCCAATAGTTTTTAAATGTAGTTCGCGAATACCTTTATGCATTTTAAAAAAATTATGTATTAAGTGGTAAAAGCACAAAAAGAATGCATCGGCCGGGTATCGAACCCGGACTGCCCGCGTGGCAGGCGAGCATTCTACCACTGAACCACCGATGCAATGTACTGTACACTAGTTCTATCTCTCTTACTCTCATGCAAAGGATTCCATTTCGTTACGTGACGATTTTTACCAAATCGCACTACCCGTAAGCCTTGTTAAGGAACTTCGTTCCAAAAAACATTGAATATACGGAAAACTTTCTAAAAAACTGCTTAAGCCTAATGGGGGGAAACCAATGTTAACAAAGTGTCCGAACCAACTAAGCATTACTTTATCTACCACATTTTTTTCACACCACAGCATTACCTTCCTTATCACACTATTCTTCACTTTATCCATTAGAGTCACATTAGCTTTACTTCTCAGACTCTTCATCTCCGCAGCATTGATCTTACTTTCATGCTTCTACTACTAAACCCAACATTTACTACCATACAAAACGTTAGGGACCAGCAATCCTCTATGCATATCCAGTTGTGTTTTTTTTAACACGTTTTGGCTGCTCATAAAGTTATGCAGCGCCCCCTTTATTCGTTTTCTTGCCAACACGCTTTGCTCGATATCACAGTCATACTTTCCGTTTCTCGTAATCTTTAAACTAAAGTAAACAAACCTATTCACTTGTTCCACTCTTTTTCCTTTAATCAGCTTTAATCAGTTTACAGATCATTAAGGGTTGTTCTCTTCGCCAGTGACAATAAAATATATAGTATGATAATTTCGCAAATTCTAGTTTTGTTAACAATGTAAAAATAAGCGGGATATTGAGTGAAACCGGTGAAGTTTAGTTTGTTTATTAATCTAGTCATGCGTTCTTTACACTTTAATCTTACTTTTCAATAACATATCTCTATTATGGGGTGTTTTTTGCCAGTAAAAACCTAATTCAAACTGTTGTTCCCTTTGTATTGTATTAGAATTATTTAAGATTTCTTTTTTTCCATCTTTATTTTAAATGAAACCTTTAAAGCGACGCCTTTCGTTAGATGTTTTTAAAGATGAAATACAAGGTTGTTACCTAGGTATCTCTACTCTTTGAACTTTATCGAGAACACTGCGAAACATCTTTTTCGATATTCCTGTCACAGTCAATACTCGGCGACGATAACTTGCTGAAATCATTCAAAATAACGGTTCTGCAGTTGCTCGAAGTTTTAAGTGTCCTGGACGAGATTCTTGGGATTTCAATTAAGTACATCCTTTGCTTTGCTTAAACCTTAATTTAGCCAGTTTTTCTAATGAAAAATCCTACAGAGACTCATAGTTAGAATTTCCTTGCCTGGAAAATATATTGCAACACACTTAAATTTTCTTAACTTAAATTAACAATAGTTTTGGATTTATATTCTTTTCGTTTTAAATAATTTTTGTAAAAGGTGGAAATGTTTAAGTTTAACTCTTTTAGTGCGGTAATAAGGCAACAATGAATAAAAAAACACATTTTTAGAGTTTACACAACACCGGCATTTTTTAAACCAGAAAACTTTTAGAAAATGTATAAAATAAACTTCATCTATCTAAGTAAACTCCATTTTGATGCGATTAAACAGAACAGGGCATGTTTCCACCTTCAAGCCGAGAGATCCACAGTAGCGTGGAATTTGTTAGGAAACGAGTTTTTAGCTTACATTATCTTTAATAGTATTTTTTTTTTGGTGATACTCTTGTAAAGTTTATAAATATAATAAAAAACTTTAATACTCTTATAGAAAACTACAACAAAATTCTTGACAGCGAATAAAAATAAAAATGTATAAAACTGATTTTGAAAAAACCAGCCAATTTCGCCGCATGTTAACCTATAATGTAGGTATATATCAAAAAACAACTACACTCCTGGCTATATGCCCACGACGAGCATTGAATTACAAATCGTGCATAATCCCATTTCGGGTGATATGCAAATGCTTGTTAAGTAAAAGAAAAAATAATCAAATTTATCCATATCCTATGGACCGGTTTCGGAGTGTTGCCCCCTTAAAAGGTTTAGATGTCGTGACTAGCGCGTTTTTTGTTCAGTCCTTCATGTGTACTTGGTAAGAGTTGGAATTGTTGATTTGACTGTTCGAATGGCAAACATGAGTTTGTCAAGACCTACCCTGTGCTGATGAGGGGGCAACACCCCAAAACCGGTCCATAGGATATGGATAAATTTAATTATTCTTTCTTTAACTTAACAAGCATCTGCATATCACCCAGAATGGGATTATGCACGATTATTAATCAGATGTAATTCAATGCTCGTCGTAGGCATATAGCCAGGAGTGTAGTTGTTTTCTGATATATATAATCGACCCACATATACTTTGTCTAATATTTCACTCCAGTCTTTGATATTACGCAACCAAGAGTGCTGCTTTCTTCCAGGTTCACAGTGTCCTTTAATTTTTTCTTGAAGTATTAGTTTCGGGATAGAATACCGTTCACCACGAAGTAAAGGACCCAAATAGAACATTTTCCTTATATTTCACGATATTCATGAGTTGCCTTTGTCTACCAATCCTCATGACTTTTGTTTTTGCTATATTAATTTTTAACCCGTATTATTTTCCATGGACATTTATTCTGTTAATCATATTTTGCAGCTTTTCGACCGTACTTGCTAAGAAGACTGTTTCGTCGGCGTATCGTTCCAATGCTAACTGGAAAATCTTTTCTACGTATATGTTGAAAATTAGAGGCGACAAAATACATCCGTGCCGAACAACCTTCAAGACACCAAATGTTTCAGTCGCAAGATTGTTGTTTATTCTGACTTCTGATTCCAATAGAGATTTTTGATAAATCTTATGTCTTTTTCGTCTATGCTAATTTCTCCCAATGACATTAACTTTCTCAAATAAAAAGCTTCCGGCGTTGGTATAGCTGGGATGGGCTGTCGACCGGGTCTTTTTTGTATTTGGATCACGGTTTCGTGTGTTTAAAGCATTGGACTTCATTATCGCAATTTGAAAAGTTGTAACTGTTTAAGTGGTATGTATTTGTAAAAGTGCTATACCCTTCCTGTTTCGGTCGCACCACTGAGTAACTTCGTTTGTAAATTGCGTTTATCTTCCTTTTAGTTCAGCAAGTTCTAAGTGGCTCGAAACAAAAATTGCATTGCCCTACTTCTATAATATTTCCTCTCGTTAGGCTTAAGAGCTTCTATCTCTTTCCAGCGTCCGATTTAAACGCCATCGTCATGCGGTAGACGGTAAATTCGATTTAGGAACAATGTTTAGTTCTTAATGAGCTGGTTTTCTCGCTTTATTAATTTTGTAAATACACATGAGGATGTATAAATATTATTTAAGTTGCTATATTAAATATACAGTAGGTATTTTTATCCACCTTTGTATGTCACTGTGATTTTTGATGTTTTTTCTTTAGCACAAATTAAAAACAATATTTTTTTGCTATCACATTAAATTTTATCGTTTTCAAAAACTAGACAAAGGTCAGTATTGATTTAAGTCTAAAGTAAATTACATGAATTTTTTAATTAAATAGAAACGACACCATTTAAACCGCGAACAAATGACGAGGGCCATTGGCATGCTAAAAACTGACGCTCGACGAATATATGTAGCGCCAATATTTGGCACATCTCAAAGCGTAATTTTTCTCTTAAATATTAGTTATGAAGAAACTGGAGGTTAATCTGAGGACGCAAGAGATCTACAACAGTGACGATCGTTTTTTGGATTTTCTGCTAGAAGGAAACTTACGCTTACGGCACCAGAGTCTGAAACACAAAATTGTTCCAGGACAAACCATATATCGTTCGCACGGAGATTAGTTAAGATCACCTAGATGTTAGTGGAGTCCTGTTTGTTTTTCAGACGAGTCAAGATTTATGTATACATTCTTATACATCCTTTACCTGTTTCATCGACTACAAGAAAGCTTTTGATAGAGTAAATCACACAAAACTATTGGAAACGTTTAGACAGTCACGCCTGGATGACAAGGATATCCGCATTATATCTTACCTTTACTGGAAACAAAAGGCTCGTGTTTGGGTGGAGAATTAAGTATTACAAAATTATTTAAAAGTTACGAAAATAGAAACACAATATCTAAGGATATTAATTTATAAATCCTTCCTTTCTTCCTTTTATCGTATACTGTAACAAACAAATTCTTTTATGTACGAGGTGTGGCCATTAAATAACGAGACTGACGTAAAAAATTTTATTTTTCTTCTATAGATAATTACCCTATATATATATATATATATATATATATATATATAAATATATATATATATATATATATATAAATATATATATATATATATATAAATATATATATATATATATATATATATATATATATATAAATATATATATATATATATATATATATATAAATATATATATATATATAAATATATATATATATATATATATATATATATATATATATATATATATATCCTGCCAATCTTCCTCTTCTAATCTTCTCCTCTCCATGTCCTTTCTTGTTTGTTTTAACCACTCTTCTGGTGGTTTTCCGCGCTTTTGCCTGAATTTTGGTTGCCATTCTAATATCTTTTTGGGCCATTGGTCATCTTCCATGCGTCTTACGTGTCCATACCATATAATTTGTCGTCTCTCAATTTACTCCGTTATAGGTGTTTCTGCTGCCATTCTCTGCCTTCTTTCATTGTTTGTGACTCTTTGCAACCTTGATACCCTACAACTCCTTCGTAGGAAGTTTGGGGTATTCTTTCAATTAATATTTATTTAAATAATTTTTTAATTTTAGTTGCTTTAAGGTAAATTTACAAATTGAACTCAATTTGATTAATTTGACAATTGGGCAGGCATTTGCGGTGGCACTTTTGAATATTATACAGGGTGGGGCACCCCATACGACACGGTCCCTGTAAACCAAACCATACATTTTTTCTGGAATTTTTTCATTTCATTAGATTTATATTGATGAAGGCTGCAAAAGGAAATTATTTTGAAGTCTACAGGGTGGCTCAAAAAAGTGTGACATCAAAGTTGTGTTTTTTTAGATGGAGCATCCTGTATTTTGTTACACTTTTAAATAGTACAAGAAAAAATAATACGATTTCATATAAGGTACTATGTAGCTAACTATAACCGTTCTTGAGTTATTAATTTTTTTATGAAAATGCTTGGTACAATCGGAAACTAAATAACATCGAAATGTAGAGAAATCATCCCTTCGAATTCTGACCAAGCATATAAGAGGTTTTGGGCTATTGATTTTGATAGAACCCGTATCTCAATATTATACAGAATGTTCAAAAATCATTGTCATTTTTTTATAATTTCGGACAAAGATAACTTTTTTATTTCAAATGAAACAACCTAATTTTTTTGGTCTAACAATATAAAATTCTATTATTTTTCATTTCATTTTGGAGTTCCCTATACCTAACCTAAATAGTTTTTCAGATAATGGCTTTATCAAATAGTAGTTCTTATTTCAATGCCCTGATAATTTAGTTATATTTATTAGCGACAATATTAGTATTTTCTCTGGAGCGAACTTCAACTCGACCAATTTGTTTGACGTTTCATGGCATTTCCATAATTGTATGGGTTGCAATTTCTGAACAAGCTTTTTTTGAATGTGAAATATTTTGCCGGTATAAACCCGTTTGTTTAATTTCTTTTTACATAGTTAGAATGACTTTATTGTGGTCTATATTAGATTAAACTTCTTGGAATTCGACAGTCAAAATTTGTCATAAGTAGCATACCTCTGTTACTGTACATTGCTGCAAAAACCTCACAAGTTGTATTCTAAATTAAAATTCCATTGTGTTACAAAGCTGTATCAATCTTGCATAAATTTATTTGGTATAGACACGCAACCCCGACCGGCAAATATTATCAAAGCCTCTAAAATCCTTTAATGCCAAACATAAATTTCGACCCGAGTGTCATATATGTGTACCTATAAATCTAGTAAACGCAAAATAGCTTTGATATCGAATACACAAAATTACACCTCAAAAATAATTTACGTTGTATTAATTGTAGATGAGGGATATTCCCAGTCGTAAATTTTATATACAGGTTTGGAACGTGCTCACGACACCGCTGAACCGAAAACTGGTTCACCAGTTCGAACCATATTCTCACAGGACTGATATTATTGACACATCTGACCAACTATTCTTAGAAATAATTGCTGCGTGTGCACTGTATGTATTGTTATACAGAGCCTTTGGCTAGTTGCTCGCCCATGTTAGGATTATAACAGTGTTGCTAATAGAACTGAAGTTTAATTTCTGTTTTTCGGAACAGCAAATAGTGCAAATTCATAAAATTTAGGTAGAGTTTGCTTAAATATTTGAAGATAACATATCAAACAATTTTGCAACAATAAAACACAATCTATTGATCTACCTAAACATAACAAACATTTTAATTAAAAAAGAAAAAAATTCTCCTCAAAAGAGGGATTTTGGGATTCCGAGACTTCTTATAAAGTTTATCAGTTTTCTGGGAGCTAAGTTCCTGACATCGGAGAACTTTAAGAAGGCTGCTTCCAGAAACTTGAACATCTCGCAGATCAGCTCTGGGCATTCGCAAAGCAAATGTTCTGCAGTTTCAGCGAAGTTCTCGCAGTAGCGGCAACTATCACTGTCTGTTTTGCCTATCTTTTTCAGTTGATTTCTCAAAAGGCAGTGCCCAGTAAGGAGTCCCGTCACCAGTTTCGAGTCTTTCTTGTCCAACTCGAGAAGCTTTTAGCTTTTCTTGGCGAAGAGCTCTCTAGCCTTTTTGCCTGTCTTTGTCCTGACACTTTATTCCAGTGAGATTTCATTTCATCTGTTTCCCAGCGTTGAACCTTTTCTTTCAAGTGGGCCTTGGAGAGTCCACAGGGGATCAAAAAGGTCTTTATTATTATTTGCATAATCATGCAATGAATAACTGTATACGTAAAAGTATGCATTCGTATAATGACATTATAACACGTTAAATTCTTTTATAAGCCTTTGGGATATTTGTTCTTGATGAGTGTTAGGGAAATAATGAAGAATTTAAATTACTGTTAACCACGTGTATTTATTGAAACGAAAGCAAAACTTGCAAGATAGGCGATGCGCGCTCGTGTCTAAGTTCGTCGAGAGACTGTGTCGGTGTACCTCTGTCCGTCCTTTTTATCTTCGTCCACCAGGTCGGTGGTTTTATGACTGTTCGTAGAACATATGTAAATTGGTGGAAAGAAATTTAGAGTCATAAAGATTTACATCGGTACTGCGTGAGTTGATAAAAAGGACAGGAGCTTCTTGTCATACCTAAAGGTTAGCCTCGTCTATGTGCGTTATTGAAAAGGAACAGTACTTAGGGTCGAAAAGATTGGGGTAGTATACGTGCTTTCTTGAGAAGGACAAGACTTGGGGTTAAAAAGGTCTGCAGTGAAATTAGTCTTCGGAATTTTGAGGATTCAAAAATAAAAAAGTTTTGTTACGTCGTCTGTGCATAACTTGTCTGTATGGCCCTACAAGCATCCCTGTGAAGTTCCACCCCCCACTATTATAAATTTGAAAAAAAATTTAGAGTTCTGAGTTCTGTTTCAATAGTTATAGAGTTCCTGATAGGTATTAGGAATCCTAACCTTTAAGGGGTAAAAAAATCAATTTTTCAAAATAGGGGCCAACTTGACGCTCCCTCTCACTTCATTTTTCACCTAAATAAGGTACTTTTGGAATCCAAACCGGAAAATTTCGCCAGAATTTCGCTGCTGCCGCCAGAGGGGTGAAGTGGGAGCAATTCAAATTAGAGTCGGTGGGAGCAATTCAAATTAGAGTCGGTGGGAGCAATTCAAATTAGAGTCGTGTAGTTGATTACTTGATTATTTATTGCGAATATTATTGTATTTTGTGCTGGTCGACTGGATACCGTCACCTTAACGTTTTGTATTAAGATTACTATGTTCCTTAAATATTTTTCCATATTTGTATAAATCTCAAATTAAATGGTGCAAATTTGGCGACGACGGTTAAACGTTTTTTTTTTGTCGCGTAAATTGTGACGCGTGTCTCGTCTTGACGTTGAAACAACTAAGGTACAATACTGAATGTCATGTTGTTGCGCTCGAAGTACTTTCTTGACCGCAACGAACTAAATTTATTATTTCGTCTTGTGGTGGTAGCCGACGGCGTTAATTAAATAAATAAATTAAAGCTAATACTTGTCAATTTGTGTTGTAAATTACGATAGTTTATTCTCCTTGTAGTTTATTGAACCAGTGACAAATCGCCGGAGTAGTCGTCCTTGTCATTTGGTTGAAGATTGGCGTCCTCGTTTCCAGCGCAATTATTTGTACGTCTAAAAAAACTCGTTAAAGAATAACATCAGCAAACGTTGTCAGATCTACTAATAAGTCTCGCTTACAGCGAATTTTGATTAAATACACACCAGAAAAGAAAACACGAGGTTTCCTATTAAATAAACGAAAAAATGGGACGCTCAATAAGAGCTTACATAGTTCTGCTCGCATTCCTTGCAAAACAGGGGGCCGAATCTGCGTTCACTGGACCAGAACCGGTTTTTGGAGTCACCACAAGTGCCGCCAAAACAATTATTTCGGACTGGGCGGAGAGGAAAATACTCACGTACTGGTCCGACATACCAGGGTTAACCCACTCGAAGGCGTTTCTACCTAAACCCTCGAGAAACACAACTAAGCAGATCCTAGAATGGAGCAGAAATGACCCGCGAATTCAGACAGGACTGCTTACAGGACACTGTCGTCTAAGATACCACATAGGAAGGATAGGTCTGAACCAACAAACGGACTGTCGGTTCTGCTGCGTGGAAGACGAAACTGCTGAACACATACTATGTTCATGCCCCGGCCTGGAAAGAATAAGGTTCAACATATTTGGATACACCAACCTAGAACCAACCGATTTTAAAAAAATCTCACCCTATACAACCATGAACTTCGTGAGAAGGGCTGGATTGTGCGGTGAACTATGACCTCTAGGGGTGAGCCACAATAGACCTACGAAGGGTCGCGGTGGAGGGGCGTCCACGCCTCATTCACATGATACCTAACCTCTGCTCGCGTTGAAAACCAAGTAAATTTGAAAAATTATAAAGGTTATGTGGTTTAAAGCAGAGGTCCCTAAACTTTTTTGTCTTGTAGACCACTTGCTTTATTTTCCAGTTTTTGGTCTGAAGAATTGCCCGAAACATAGAAACGCACGTCACGTTTGTGGATCTTCAGAAAGCATATGACACCGTTCCAGTTACACGACTATGGAAAGTATTAGAGTAATCCAACATCAATCATACATATATTGCAGCCCTTAAGGAGCTTTACAGAAATTCTCGATCCAAAATAAAAATTGGTAACCGCTTTACAGAAGGATTTGTAGTGAACAAGGGCCTGAGAGAAGGATGCTGTGTCTCATCTACTATTTTTTAAATTTATATTGCGACAGCACTTAGAAACTGGAAAAGAAAAGTTCATGGAATAGGCATCGAAATAAATAATAACTTTATATACACTCTTCAATTTGCCGACGACATGGAGTATATGATGCAAAAACTTATTGAGGAGTACAGAGAATGGGGTTTAACAGTAAATACAAATAAAACAAAATATTTATGCATAGGAAATCAACCCACCCATCTAGAACTTGAAGATGATCAGAAGATTTTGACCTGCCGGGATGATATCGGTACTGATGCGATGGAAATCAAAAAACGGCTCATTCAAGCAAAAAGAGTTATCGGATGCCTCAATGGGATACTATGGAGTAAAGAAATATCAAAGAAAAGAAAAATTAACATCTATGAAACCATGATAAAAAGTACTCTATTATATGGAGCAGAAACCTAAAGGAATACCGAAAAGAACAAAAAGAAAGTTGAAGCTGTTGAGATGGATGTTTTCAGGAGGTCTTTGCGCATCTCCCGAAGGGACAAAATAGGAAATAACAATATAAAACAACAAATAGGAATTAAAGGTACAATTACTAGTGATATCAAGCAAAAACAGCTCACCTTCAACGAATGCCCGATTTAAGATTGCCCAAACAAGACTTACAATGGCAGCAAAGTGAAAGAAGGAAAAGGGAAAGACCTCGATGGGAATAGCAAACCGATTTTCAAAAGTCATATTTATATAAGATATGTAAGAAAAATAATTTTTTTTTATAACGTCATTCTCGTTATTTAATGGCCACACCTCGGTACATAAAAGAATCCGTTTGTTACAGTATACGATAAAAGGAAAGAAGGATTTATAAATTAATATCCTTAAATATTGTGTTACTATTTTCGTAACTTTTAAATAATTTTCGTCTTAAAACAACCCAAGACATAGGCTTCCTTTACTTTTGAATAGTTAATAGCACATTTGTTCGTCTGGCATTATGACTGACAGACAAGTCGCGAACGATATTGATTTGTATGAGTTTATAAATGGGTTATGTACACAGTAGCAGCAGGCCAGGAAAAGGATAACACCACTTTTAAATTTTCAGTTGCCTTACCCGACAGTTTTCTTTTGCGTGCAAGTCGATCAATACACGTTGTATAATGGTGTATCAAATAGCTTATACATTATTATAAAAATCGACGTGAAGGTAGTTAAAAAGAATAATACCGAGGGATTTTTGTTTAATTAAAAAATGAAAAGGTTATTGGCTTACCGCATTTGTTATGATAACTTGTAAGCTTTTATAAAAACGGTAAACGAAAATATCAGGTTTACTTAGCCCTAACCTTAAACTCTGACCGTTTTAAAAATCTAACACTTATATTCATTGAGGCATTTCATCAAACCGTTTGAATTTTAACAAACATCTTGATATCAAATTGTGTAACTTCCAGGAGAAGTTTACCAATATACTTGACCTTCAACCTCTTTTATTTTATTGAGACAAACTCTATGAAGGTGGACAACAACAGAAATTGTTAAGGACGTATCCTATAAAAGTATTGCTACGATATTTACTTCTTGGGTTCAGTAATTCAAAACTCTCAGTACAATACATTACATTATATTACAATGTCACCTAGATCTTTTGATCCTCTGTTACTACCGCTGTGTCTTCAAGGCATCAGAATTCTAGTCCGCTGATTTTGGCAAACCTCAGGATTTCTGTTGGCTCTGTCTCTTTTAGATCGCTTGGATCCATAATCATACTGCCCCAGGTTTGATACATGTACCCCGATAGCATGGGGCAGTGACACAGAATGTGTATACTGCTCTCCTCCTCCTCTCCGCATAGTCGACAGTTTTTCTCGGCCGCCGGCTTAAGTTTGAAGAGGTGCGCCCTTAGTGCGATGTGCCCTGTGAGCAGGCCAAGCGTTAAAGTATTAACAACATTTTCGAAAATAATTTTATTACTCTTTTGGTTGTATCTTTTGAACAATATCTTCAGACCACTCATCAAAGGGCAATATTTAAACAGTATCTATATTTTTGGAAATCTCGTGGTAGATTATCTTTGACGGTGTTTTAGATACATCGTCAGTCGCTTTCTTTTTTATATATTTTCTGGCGATTCAAAAATTGCCCAGGATTCACTTTTATGATTGTGATTTCCATTTGGCTGTTCTTTTTCTCGTTACAATTTTCTAATTTTGTCTCACCAAAACGCCGCTAATTTTAATTGAAGGAAAATTACAAATTAAGGAAGTCGACTAATCAGCAGTTAATTAGATTAATAAAGAGTTAGAAAGTTGAATTAGGAGTAAGAGAGGGAGATAGGGTGTGCGCAAATAAGGAAAGGAGGGTCGAATTAATTTTATATTTCGAAAATCTTGGTAGTATTAAAGCTCCTATTAAAGCTCGTTTGTTTAGAATGCAAAAATAAAATGTTTCTAAATATAATAAGGATCCATTACTAATTGTAACATTGCAATTGCAAATTGCCAATTTAATGAGAATCGGTCACACTATACGAGTTTAAAATTATGTGGAGTTTTAAAATGTACGAAATTTTAAAATTAATTTTTGTGTCATTCGCTCGGCCTCGGCAGTCTCCTTGATTTACAACCGAAAACAAAAATATCAGATGAACTAACCTTCTTTTTACAAATAAAACTGTTGTTTTTTGAATGGATTCATGGGCGCACGAAACAGATTTCGCGTTAGATGATTAATTACTTACCGTGTTCGAAGAATTTTATTAAAAGAAACTTTTCATCAAAACCGTGGCAAGATAAAAACACAAAAAAGGAGAACATGAAAAAATAATTTAAAGACAGAGATGTTTTTTATGAGGATGGTTAAGTTGGGTGGGTATTAGTTGGTGTTTTTTAGGAATGCAGCATTGGAAAAATTACATCCTTTTATAACTTTTTTTTCTACGTTCTTTTATTTATTTTCTCTACAGTGTTTTTCAAAAAAAAAAAGACCCCGTCTCTAGGATAGGTAGAAAATTGAAAAATAATTGAGGTTTGCTTGGTAAAAAATTAATTTCAAGTGAATTCAATTTTACACCAAAAAGGGACTCTTGGTAAAACTCGATACTGTGTACCGTTTTGCTGGTGTAAAGTAATAATAAAGTTATTAATTATTATTATTATTATTATTAATTAGTATGCATTATGTGAATTAAAAAATTTTTGTCGCGTAAATGAGACCTTATCGATAAAACGGATACATGTTACAAAATTGTGATTGAGGGCTTTCCTTTCTTGTAACGTTTTACAAAAATCCATTTTAACCGATATATCGTCTGGCAAGAGCTCTTGGACTCTAATTTTACTAATAGCAAGGTTTTAAAAATCTTATTTTTGTTGACTTATCGTCATAACTTCTAATAAATGTAAGTTTTCCATGACAAACTTAGAAAAAATCAAGATATACCCTGTTTTTTAACTTTTTTTGAAATATTTTATTAATCTTTCCTGCTTCTAAGTTTATTTGTGTAAAAAAACAATACTGTAAAATGCTTATATACTTTTCATGGTTGGGCTCTTGACATTGGGCATTAGGCATTGTAAACCTTTATCCCTTAAAGTGATTCCTATCATAGCCCTCTCCATTGCTCGTTGGGTGGTTTGCAGTTTATTGGCAAATTTGCAGGTGATTGCCATTGTCTCGAGTCCATATGTGAGAACCGGCATCACACAGGCATCAAACATTCTTTAAATTTATAAAAAATTCACGAGATTTAAGGATAAATCCTAGTTTGCCAAAAGCTGCATAGGAGTGGCCTATTCTTCTAGTGATTTCAGAAGATTGATTTTCTTTGCTGAATTTTGTGGTCTAAGTAAATATATTCCGAGACAACTTCTGGGGGTTGGTCGTTAACAGTTACCTGGATGTCTTTTGTACTCATGATCTTTGTTTTGTTTAAGTTCATTTCAAGTCCGATTCGTAGCGATGCTCGATGAAGCTTCCGAAGCATGTTTTTAAGCTCTTCACCTGTGTTGGCAATGACCACAATATTATCAACAAATCGTAAATGGGTTAGACGCACTCCATGAATATCAATATTTTATTTATCAACCAAATACAAATTGCCACTATACGATCGTATATATTTTTAATTAATAATAAAGAAAATACAACAGGACAAATGAATGTCCAGGAGGAGGTGTTAATCTTGTTATTGAAGATGTTGAATTTAAAAAATGTAAAGGTACAATTTTTTTTATTTACTCCATACAATTGCCAATTTATGATCTTATAAATTTTTTAATAAATAATTTTTAAATTATTATGTTACCTCATCTTGTCCAAATGGTACGGTAATGATGAAATATTAACCAAGTAGCTATTTTAAGCATTTCAGGTGAGCTGTCACACTCAATTAGTTGCGCAAACGAAATTTATCTGAGCAAAACAAATTTGTTTTCGCTTATGCATTATGTACATCTAAATTTATGCGAGGTTAGGGTTTTATAATTACACTCCATACATTTTCGCGTCATGTAATAATTGAAATAATGCGAGTATCATGTGTCTGGTTAGGCTGTAGGTACGAGAGCGGTCCGATAAGTACTTAGCCTCACCGTCCGATGGCGCCACTATTGCAAGAGAAATTTACTATCGTGTAGTACATTCTCGTAGACGGCTACTGTCGAAGTTTCAGCCGAATCTGACTCGTAGTTTTGTTTTAACCGCGTGAGGAAGCAGGCGTATCCGCGGATTTTAGAAAAATGGAAAAAGAGCAGTTTGACCACTACGATTTGCGGCGAAACTTGATTATTGGTAACACCATAAGAAGCATGTATTTTTTATTAGAGATAAATTACTATCGAAAGGTACTTCTTCTTCTTCAGGTGTCGTCTTCGTTGCGAAGGTTGGGAATCATCAATGCTATGCGTATTCTTGAAACAGCAGATCTAAACAACTGATTTGATGTGCATCCGTACCAGTCACGCAGATTCTTCAACTACGAGTGGCGTTTTCTTCCTTGAATCTTTCTCTGTATTATCAGTTATTACAAGCTGTATTGTGGACACGCTTTTTAAAAAGTTGCTGGTCATAGTTCTCTGAAAAAACTGATGATTGGTCCTTGTAGTGTCAATCTTGAGAGTAAATGGGTGAGACTGATCAGCGTGCCGAGTTCTTCTGCCGAATGTGGCCAATGGTGGTACAAGAGTTCTTATTTCTCTGGAGCATCTGCCATGGAAATATCTGTAGAGCAATGACTGGTCTGCAACTCTTCTTCTATGTTCTAGAGGGTGAAGGGTATCTGTGAGAGTTGAGCTGTTTATCAAACGAATGGCTCTTTTCTGAATGGAATCTAGAAGACGAAGAGAATGCCTTGGTGCTGAACCCCAAATGAAAATGTCTCAGATACTGTAATTTTCGTTTTGTAATGGTTAGAATTATTTCTTTTTCTTTGTTCATCCGTCTTAGCACTTTAATATTTGTTATTCTGTCTATCCAGCTAATTTTTAGTATTCTATGGTATGTCCAGTGTTCGAAAGCCTCTAGTCTTCTTTATTCAGGGTCCATGTCTCCATGCCATAAAAATGGCACAGACAGCACATAGCATCTCAGCATTCTGATTTTCAAGGCCAAACTGATATCTCTTGTGCAGAATATTTTTTCATTTTCATAAACGCTGATCTTGCCTTTTCTATTCTAATTCTTATTTTCTGGGAGCAGTCGTTGTCTTTGTTGATAATGGTACCGAGGTATTTGTATTTTTCTACCTGTTGTACTGGTTGGTTGTGTATGTAGATTTGTCCAACATTGTTTGTTCTTTTGCTAATCAACATAAATTTAGTTTTTTTCACGTTCATTTTCAGTTCATATTCTTCGCTTTCTTCATTTCAATACACCCTTGCCTGACTCCCTTTTCTATTTTAATTTGTTCTCCGCTATGTCCTTCTACCTTTAACATTGCTTTTTAATTGTAATATAAAATAGCAATAATTCTAATGTCTTTTCTGTCTAAATTTTTTGATTTTAAAAGTGTGATGAAATGGTCGTGTTTTACCCTGTCGAAAGCCTTGTTGTAGTCTATAAAGGTACTACAAATGTTTAAATTCGACGGAGTGGGATTGGAACTAATACAAAACACGTCAAATCTCGAACAGCCTCGCTTGACGATTACCAAGAAGTACGCGTGAAATGTTTGACGGGTAATAATAATGTATTAGGTCATCATTTAATTTAGTTGTGTCGGTGTTAAACGCTGCTGCTGCCAAAATAGGGATCAGTTAGCTGAAAAAGTACATATACTAGATGAGGAAGAAGACCGGCGTGTTATTTTTACCCCAAATACAAAAAACTGACAACCTAGAGGAAGAATTATAAGATAATATTGTCAACAAAATGACAACAAAAGTAACTGTGGTATACAATTTTCTTTCTTAATTCGGCCACCTCACTGATGGATCTCTACATAAGTTGTGCAGAAGAGTTATTGAAGCTACGTTTCTTGTCGGACTTCGCGCACGGGACTCGCCGCAGAAAATCGAGGACGTAAACGTTAAATTCCCCCTCCATGCGGCCTGCGGCTGGCGAGTAAGCGGCGCATTTACTAGAAGTATTTTAATAACGTTCATATTTTTTTATTATATAAATTTTTTTTAGCAGACTACTACTCTAACTGACATTTTAAAAAAATCATTTTACTCCAAACGTTTATTCTAATTATAACGTAAGAAGTTGAAGCGTAGCTTCTATCGGTCAATCCCACGACTGCCTCGTTTTTTTCTCGTTTATGAGTATTTTTACCAACATACATACATATAGTTACGCCTTTTTTTCGTACGGGTAGCCAGAGACCACTTCTTTTTACTTGCTACAATTCTTAAACACGTCCTTTGCTTTCTCTTCTTGTAGCCCCGCCTGATGCCCGAAGAGGCAAAGAAAGACTTTAATCGTCAACTTATGAGCGGCACCCTCTATATGGACTGCAACCAACATACCAGAGACTAAAGTCAAGAAATAGCTTTCTAACAGCCACCGCAGATTTCCAGGAACAAACGAACATGTCTAGGATCGATTTTCTGGGAGGTCTGGAAAGCTCTGAATAGACTCCGAACCGGAATTGCAAGATCTGGGGTCACCCTGAACAAATGGGGATACCCAGTGACCTCCACCCTACGCGATTGTGTCGACCCTCAGACTCCACACATGTACGAATGACCGTTGAGCCCCACACAATGCACCCACAAAGATCCGATGTCATCTCTACCAAACGCATTCGACGTCAGCCAATATCAGCGCTTTCATACAAGCTCGTCGGTTGTTGGTACTCTTGACCTGGCATTTCTTCCCGTTTTTTGATGCTAAGAGATGCTTATCTTTTCGTGGTTTTCGCTGGACAGTGACGAAAAAAAATGTTGATACAATTTAGAAAGATCAGAAAGTTACATTTTTTTATTTTGTCACTGGCAAAAGATCAACCCTTAATGATCTTAAAAGCATTCATCTAAAATTTATTTTCAATTGCAATACATTTTATTTAGAAACATATTTGCTAACCGTTACGAAATATTTAGGATACATTATAAGTAACCGATTCGGTTTAAATATGTAGCTCCATAGAACTGGCGGTGCCAAATGGGCAGAATTTGAAAAAAAAAGTTGCTAAATTTGTTGCTAATTTGTTGCTAAATAGTTGCTAAAGAATCGAATTTGTTGCTCGAACCGATCCCGAAAAATCGCCAACAATGCTATGCTTCACGTTGAGCAGGCGAAGACAACAAATATCAAACGATCTGAAAAAACGGAATGGACCAAAATTTGTTGCTGAAAAACCATACTAAAATAAAGAGAATTTTTTTTTTCAAAATTTACACCGAACATGCTAACTTAAATCGCGATTTTTACCTAATAAAAAACTATTTAATTTTGTTGCTCATCGCAGCAAAGATTTTTAATGTTCCTAGAGTCAGCAACAAAATAGAAAACTGAAAATCGGATGATTTTTTGACCGGAAATAGCAAATAAAGCTAGCGTGGACGGTTTCTGAGTATACCGGTCAAAAACTCATTAGATTTTAGGTTCTCAAATTAATTGCTCACTGTTCTGGCATCAACGATGATCATTTCAATTCGCAACAAAATTAATCCGATTATTTATCTATTTATATCTATTATTATATATCTATTTTCTATTATTATATATCTACCTACGGTCTCCCAACCAAACTGCGCCAATGGCTCTTGAGCTTCATGCAAGATCGCTACTTACATGTGGCAGTTGACGGTATTTCTTCTGATGCGTTTAAAACCAATGCCGGGGTCCTCCAGGGTTCCATCCTGTCCCCCACCTTATTTCTTTTACACATCAACGACCTCTTGAAAACCACCACGAACCCCATTTACAGTTTCGCAGACGATAGCACACTTGTCTCAACTTTCACATCCTATCGATCACTTTCGGTGAATGATACAAATAGACTCAGACAGGAACAAGTTAATTCCATCAATAGAGATCTTGAAGCAATCGTCGAGTGGGGAACCAACAATCTTGTTCAGTTCAACGCCCAAAAAACACAAAGTACCACGTTTTCCAAGAAAGTGAATTCCTCAAATCATCCCATCACAATGTCCGGAAATACCCTTGAACCAAGTCCCTCCATCTCGATTTTGGGAGTCACGGTGTCCAATAATATGTCTTGGCATGACCATGTTGCTAACATCGCAAAGTCGGCAAGCCAGAGGCTAGGTTTTCTGTGGAAAGCTAGAAAGTTTTTTACTCCTGATCAACTGTTGACGACGTACAAGAATCAAATCCGACCTCTACTGGAGTATTGCTCGCACATTTGGGGTTCAGCACCAAGGCATTCTCTTCGTCTTCTAGATTCCATTCAGAAAAGAGCCATTCGCTTGATAAACAGCTCAACTCTCACAGATACCCTTTACCCTCTAGAACATAGAAGAAGAGTTGCAGACCAGTCATTGCTCCACAGATATTTCCATGGCAGATGCTCCAGAGAAATAAAAACTCTTGTACCACCATTGGCCACATTCTGCCGAAGAACTCGGCACGCTGATCAGTCTCACCCATTTACTCTCAAGATTAACACTACAAGGACCAATCTTCATGAAGAATCCTTTTTTTACAGGGCTGCTACGGAATGGAATAAGCTTCCAAAATCAGCTTTTCCAGAGAACTATGACCTGCAACTTTTTAAAAAGCGTGTCCACAATTATTTCCTTTCTATAATCCCTTCCCCTTCTAATAGTCGCAGTGCGGGCCGTCCGCGGCCCACACGATAGTTCTACCCTTTTTGCGACTATTTTCGTAAAAAAAAAAAATTTAAATGATGAAAATACTAATTTAAGCTGGCATGGACGGTTTTTGAGTATACCGGTCGAAAACTCATCCGGTTTCCAGTTTTTTATTTTGTTGCTGACTCTAGGAACATTAACAATCTTTGCTGCGATGAGCAACAAAATTAAACAGTTTATTTATTAGGTCAAAATCGCGATTTAAGTTAGCATGTTCGATGTAAATTTAAAAAAGAATCTATTTATTTTAGTATGGTTTTTCAGCAACAAATTCGCAACAACTTTTGGTCTATTCCGTTTTTTCAGATCGTTTAATATTTATTGTCTTCGCTTGCTTAACGTGAAGCCTAGCATTGTTGGCGATTTTTTGGGATCCGTTCGAGCAACAAAATCGATTTTTTGGCAACTAATTAGCAAAAAAATTTTCGCAACGTTTCACCCAAGTGGCAACGCCAGTTTTATGGAGTTTAAATATGCACTCGAAGTGACGCTAGTGTTAAGATGTTGCAAGTGTGCATTTCATTAGTAATTTATCTCGACAAGAAAATTAATGTATTGATTTAAAAATGTACGTTCTTTTTGATGGGTCGTGTAAATAGTTTCTTTTTTTATTCGTAAGTAGAATCAAGCTGATTTTCGATTGTATAGATTGATTGGTCGGAGTAAGATGTAATGTTATATTCCCCCATCCGAGTCTCGTTCCTATTTGTGTAATGCAATATCTGAAAGTGAACAGCATTAATAGATCTCGTTCAAAGTTTCTTTTTGTAAACGTGAAACTAAATCATTTAAAAGGGTTTCTAATGTTTTGTTTAGTGCATTTTATGTCAATTTTTTTGTTTATGTAAATCTGTATGGATATAAAAACTGTGTAAAGGTTAGTCTAAGCTACACATAAATCAAGAAACATATTTACCCAAATTTTTACAAATCATACAATGTAAACATGGTTGCAAACAAAGTCATTTTAACCTCGATATGAATAAGTCACAAACACGTGTAGCATTTGAAATTGCTACTCGTTAATTTTGTTTTTTATATATAGTAAATTTTTCATTAATTGGGCATTGTAGCATTTGAAATTGCTACCAGCTAATTTTGTTTTTTTATATATAATAGTTTTTTTATTTATTGGGCATTGTACTTACAGAGAACATTCAGTTTTGATATCAAATTCCTGAATAAAACATTTATTTCACTATTTCAAAACAAACATATATATAGTTGAATACTAGTAAATTTCACAAGTTTCAACACTAGGTAATACTCTTGCTTCTGACATTCTAAGAGCTGTTGAAAGTAATATATTCAAGCTGCAGGAACCTTATGATTTCTGGCTGTATTCCTGGATTTCTGAAATTTAAGATAGTGAAGTCAATAAAAACATCCATTCACATGTGAGCAGGCGACATACCGTTGTGTTCTCTGGTATGATGAATTCTAGGCTATTGAAGGTTTGTCCCAGGATTTTGTTGATTCTGAATGAGATCTCTAGGTATTTACTGGGTTTTTTCTTTATTTTTCAAAATATAATCTTAAAGGTTATATTTATTTACTTTCTAGACGTCGAGTCATTGTGGGCGTGTCACTGTTCTTCTTTCATAGAACTTCTGTCATCGGTCTCAAGTCGGTTAGCCGTTAATGTTTCGTGCCATAATAGAAAAGAAAGAAGAAGAATGGTCTTTTAGATTACATTCTATGAAATTCATTCTGTCAATCAATAGCATTTATGGTTCTGACCAATGAGAGGCTAGGAATTCAAAACTGGCGCTGATTTCATACAGGATGTGCAGTTTTTTCTGGCAACTGTTAGAAATAGGAGGATGGTTCTGTCCTCGTGGTCGTCGAGGAGTTCTTTTTCGGTGCGGCCATGATGAGGTGCGTTTGACTCGTGTTTGGGATTCTTTTTCGGTATTGAACCGAAATTAACCCTTAGGGGGGAATTTACGAAGTGCCGTTTGGGCCGAGATCAAGTCGCACCCATCGTTAGTGGTTTTTTTTTGGAGCCTTATATGGGGATTTGTGCCAAACACCGGTAAGCTGCCATGCGGTGGGAACACCGCCATTTTGTCCTGATGTCCTGTTAGTCCGTTTTAGTCCTGTTTGCTGTCATGGATATCTTCTAGTTTTACCTCCCTTCTCAGAAGGTAAGTTGAAAATATACCTACTTCATTTTGTTGGTTTTTTATTTTGCACATGTTCTTTCATGAGATTATTTTTTTGTTAGGGTGTTAGGGTACAGCTTAGCTCTCACCATCAGACTCCTGGAAATCGAACGACGACTCTTGTGGCAACTCTTGACTTTGGTCAAGATTCCCACGAGGACCAACACCGAGTCACTTTTAAATCCTGGCCAGAGTCGACAGACATCCACCGGATGAGATCTAGTAGTAGCCGATAGAGGCTAGAGACCTGCTGAGTTGCATCATCGACCCCTGGCTGACCTGGAAGGTTAAGCCTTTCTTCTACCTTCTCTTCGTTTTGCTGTCCGTTTCCTGTCTTCTTCCTGTCTTCGTTTTTGTGTCTTCAACTACATCAAGTGGACCTTGGATAGAGGCTACATATGTGGACCATTGGACTTTAATACCAGGTTTTTTTACACCTTCAGTGTTCTCTTACCTTTTTGAAATTTTTTTATAACTATTTTATCATATTAGTACTTATCATACCATCATTTTAAATAATAACTAAATATTGATATCGTATATTATACCACCGTGATAATTTTATAAACTATAATCTAAAGAACTTTTGTGAAGTTCTCACATAGTACTATGTGACAGCAGATTCAGTCACAGGTTTATTTCTTACCATTATACCCCATTCTGGTAACTTTGAGCGGTATAACACCAGGTATAAAAGTGTATGTATTTCGCTATAATACATTAGTTAATATTGTTATATATGTTATTTAATTTATGTAATTATTATTTTATGGTACCCTGGTCTACAACGTATTTTGCCTTGTCCACTTTGATGTTCTAATTATATTCTTATATGTGATATGTTTTTTATTCTCCTATTTGCCCAGCCTGAATGTCTAAGAAAATTTAATATTAAGTCATTTTAGGTATTTTGTTAAAGATAGATATTTGGTTTTCTCAATTATCCAAATATAGTAAAGCAATATCTAAATTGGGTGGCGCCCTTAATGAATTTGAATTTTCATTCTTAGAGCCGTAAATAACTCGAACTCACTTTATCTGTTCTCCGGCGAACAGCTGCCGTCAGCACCTTGTGTTCTATTTTTTATGTAATGAACATAATAAAGTAGGTCACACACGTGAAGGAAACTTAAATTAACTTCGAATTGCTATTGTAGCAAGCCAAATCACTAAAGAAAATCTTGGAAAAAAAAATACTTGCTTTTCGTGCATTTTCTTTCAAAAAACTATGAGAAAAACTTTCATTCCCCTTTATACTCCCAATTAAATGTATGTTTTTTCTATAAATGGGGTATGCAATTATCAGGATTTTTTATATGACAGTTACACATAATTTTGTAACGATTTTGCTATACGCCACTGGAATATACGTAAGCAAGCTGGGCGGTATAGTCACGTTACAGCCAAAGACAAGGATGTTCCAGTCTCTTCCCGACCAATCTCGAATTTTCGATAGAACAGGGAGTCCTTTGGAAATGCGATCGCGGCCATAACAGGACACTGGGCAGGTGGATCCCATGCACGGCGCATGGGATTCGCAGAGCTACGACGCGACTTCTCTAGAAGCTGTCGCGATGAGGAAGAGGAGGAAACAATGGTACATCTTATCTGCCACTGCTCTGCCCTAAGCAAAAAACGGCTTTCTATACTAGGGCAACCAAACTTTGATGATTTATCTGATCTCAACTCAGTTAGCATCCAAGACCTTACACTTTTTATTAAAAGTTCCAAATGGTTCTCACGGTAGAGGGGAAAGGCACCGCCGTACATCACGGTATCACAACGGTCTAAAAGGCCTAAGTGGGTTTCCTTCGAATCTAATCTAACCTAATTGTATTCCAAAAATTTTTTTTTCATGTGAATTTTTTTTTTAAATAACCTGTTTTAAGTTAAATATCGAGCAAAAACCGTTTTCACCCCTTGCTTTTAATAGAACGGATAAAAAAAATTTCCTCTACGATTGTTGTTTGTATCTTTTTTAAGAAAATGAAAAAAAATTAAAAATGCCAAATTTTTTAAGTTCTATTGAATTTTCCTTTTTTAATACTCTGAACCGTCGTAATGGTGAAAGGGTGCTTTTTAGGGGAAAAATGGTCTAAGAGGGGTGGGCCTAACATTTTATGCTCTACAATTTTTCTTCTTCTTCTTCTTTAGGTGCCCTGTCCTCCTCGGACGTTGGCAATCATCAGCGCTATCTGAACCTTGTCTACAGCTCGGCGGAACAATGTGGTAGTGCTCACTTCATACCATTGTCTTAAGTTTTTTAGCCAGGATATCTTTCTTCTACCCGGGCCTCTTCGTCCTTCGATCTTCCCTTCTATAATAAGCTTTAAAAGTCGATACTTGTCATTTCTTAAGATGTGACCAAAATACTCCAGTTTGCGCTTTTTTAGTGTAAACAGAACTGCTTGTAGAGGCGTTGAAGTACCTCGGTGTTACGCACTCTTTCTACCCTGGAGATTTTTAATAGCCTTCTGTACGTCCACATTTCAAAGGCCTCCAATTTTTTGCACATCGCATCTGTCAAAGTCCAAGCTTTCATTCCATAAAACAGTATGTTAAACACGTAACAGCGAAGCACTCGGACGCGCAGAGGCAAGCTTAAATTTCTGCTGCAAAGTACTTTACGCATTTTCAGGAACGAAGCACGAACTTGTTCTATTCTGGCACGAATCTCCTGCATGCTGTCCCACTTCTCATTTAGTTGACACCCACAAGATATTTAAAAGTTTCTACTCGCTCAATTCGTTGACCGTTAATTGTCAGGTGTCCGTCCACATTGTTTGATTTGCTAACTGCTAGCCACTTTGTCTTTCTCACGTTCAGGCTAAGTCCGGCCTCTGAGCTTGCAGCCGTCACGCGGCTTACCAGCTCCTGCAGTCCTTCCAGTGAGTCGGCAACAAGAACCGTGTCATCCGCATACCTCAGATTGTTGATATTAATCCCATTGATAGATTTCCCCTCGTCACATTCATCCAACGCCTCTTGAAATATCCTGTCGGAATACAAATTAAATAACAGTGGTGATAAAATGCATCCTTGACGAACGCCTCTCAGGATTTTGATCTCGTCGGACGCGATGTTATCGATTCTTATTTGAGCACTTTGGTTTCAGTAAAGGTTGGCTATTATTCTAAGGTCTCGTTGTTCCAGTCCTATTTCTCTTAGAATGTTGATCAGTTGATCAATTTTTGTTGCAAACTTTTTTTGATATTTTCAAAATGTAACCAAAAAATCTTATTTTGGGGTAGTTTTTAAATTTTTTTACCCCTTTCCTGGGCTTGAGAACTTTTTTACTGTACCCACAGTTTTGTACGCATTTTTCTGATTATTTACATATAGTTTCAGCCATATCTGCCAAAAACCCGATTTCACATCTTTTCACCTTTTAGATTTGTTTGTAATTATTTTCGACCTGTATTGAATGTTGAAAACATAATTGTGTATTTTAATTTGCCAAAAAATTCTCACCATCCGTTCACAAACGGTATGGTCGTGGCAAAAAAAAAATAAATTGCCTCTGCTGCTTGGAAAGATTTAATAACTGGGATATTGAATTCGTGCGGTTTTTAAAATAACAACCCGTCGTACCAGAAATAATATCAAAACCACTTTTAATATTATCGATAAAATTACTATTGTTTGTTACGTGTCATTTGAGGTTGGGGCTTTTCCTGCAAAAAAAAAACACCAGCCTGATTTTATTTGCAGAGTCGAAATGGATGCCATTTCTCCATATTGTTTTTACAATGTTAGGAGAATCTCACACACTTGAAACAATTTTTGATATAATTACATGGATATTTTGGGAGTGTATTAGACTGTTTCAAAAAAATCGATAAATTTTTTTTCTTAATTATATCGAAAATATTGTTGGAAATGGTGAAAAAAAAAACTGTGAAAGTTGGTGCTCTTATTTTTTCAAAAGTTATTTAACGTTAAAGTTGGATTGATTTAAAATGTTTACATTATTCTTATTTTTCGAAGCAACTATCACTTTATGAGAAAATTTAATAGGACATTTTTTTTGTAGAGAATTTAATTCATTTTAGGTTGACAATCTATTTATTTAAGTATGAATAATTTTAAGCAGTAAAATGACATTTTTTTAAAAAAAAATTTAGTTTTTTGCTGGTAACTTACGATATGTAAAAAATATCAAAAATTTTAAAAAAATAAGTCATAGGAAATTTAATTTTCTACAAAAAATATTTTAAAAATTTTCTCATAAAGTTAATGGTCGCTTCGAAAAATAAGAAAAATGTAAAAATTTTAAATCAATCCAACTTTAACGTTAAATAGCTGTTGAAAAAATAAATATATCAAAAAACTGTAGGAAATCTTTTTTGTAGAGCGTTAAATTCTCTATAAGAATATGTTTTGATCATTTTAAATTATTATCTCTAACGTGAATTACAAAATTTCAAAATCCAAGAGAACGTTGTTACCATGTTATTTAAATGGGAAATTGAAATTTACGATGAGCACCTCTCAATATTAATATTAAGAGCTCCAACTTTCACAGTATTTTTTTTTCTCCATTTTCAACAAGTGTATTCAATTATTCTTAAGGTACTTATTTATTTGTTATGTACGTTTAGGATTTTGTACTGTTTCTCATTTTCTTTTGTTCATATTTTTGAACAGTTCTTTTTTTCCTAAAAAGTTCTGACCTGTTTGCTTGAGATCCTCGTCGCACAATAGATACATTTTAAAAGTCTAATAAGTCAACCCTTACGAATTAATAACTCTTGACAACTGAAAAATAAATATTTAAGGCTGCAAGAAAACCAATATTAGGTTATTTAGTTTGTTATTTATAACCTCATTGACCTTTTAAGGGCAAGCATGTAAGACGTCTGGTCAAGATTATCATAAATTAATACATGCACGGAGTATTCATCATCATCATCATCATTAGCAGCCCAATCGTGTCCACTCCTGAACATAGACATCCCCTTCCATTTTTTATCTTTGATGGTCGTGTGAAATGTGTCGCCATCCTTTCCCTGCCTTCTGGTACATGTCATACATCCACCTATTCTGGGGTCTTCCTTTGTCACGTTTGTGTGTTCTTGGTCTCCCTGATAAAAATAAAATATGACAAAACACTAAACATACATTTATTTACCTAGTTTATAAAAGAATTTGTTTGGTAGAATAAAATATTTAAAGAATAAATAAAAGTTGTCCGTCCGTAGTATAATTTTACAAGATCTAACTTCACAGAATAAGTCAAGATATGACACAGGTAAACATTCAAATTAATAAAAAAACGCATCACACTGCTTCCTATCAGATGTCAAATGTAACTTGTTATTATCAAGCCCTCCTCGCAAGTTATGAAAATAAATACCAAGAACAATTTTTGTGTGGACACTGTGTATCTTGGTCCAATAAACCGGTTCTAAGTTCTGAACCGTTAGTCCGATTTTTATGAAAATAGTTTCATTCGATTTTTCATCGAAAATAACATAAAAAATTCATCTTTATAACTTCCTGGGAGGATCATCATCATCATCATAAGTCGTGTCCACTTCTGAACATGCCTAGCATTGCGCGTTCTATGGCCCTCTGAGTGACTCTCAGTTTGTTTGCACTTTTTATGGTTAGCGTCATGACTTCCAGACCGTACGTCAGTACAGGGAGTATGCACATGTCATGCACTTTTCTTTTCATGTTTATAGGAATATCTGGATTTTTCAGAACAAAGCGCAGCTTTCTAAATGTTGCCCAGGTCATGCTCACTTTTCTGGTAATTTCAGCCTTTTGATTCTCTTTCCCAAGTTTGATCTTGTCCCTTTTAGTGACACATTTCCCCCTGTGTAAAGGGTCAATTACTGTACAATGTCTTTCTTTACACAAGCATTGTAAAGCAATCTCTACTGCCAAGAAATTGAAGTGTGACTTCTAGCCTAATCGATTGCCTAAATGTAGTACCTTCTAGAAATATTTTTCCTCCAACAGAATTATGATCACATAACATGTGCAATTTATTCATTCTTTAGGTGTAAAAAGATTTACTTAAATTATACAGTCCACTACAATAAATATTGATTGGTTTATATTTTAAAATTGTTCATATGTTTGTCCCATGATTCAAGTGCCAGGTTTTGTTGTTGATTTAGTTTTGAAATGATATAATATATGATATAATGATATATAATTTGTTCGTCAACTAGGTACATATGCACTTTCAAATGTACACTTCAAATGTTATGAATGTGAAAAAAATTTCAAATTACTATTTTACATACGACCCAGAAAGTACATAAATAACATACTACAATTTTGAAAGTATTTTAAAAACGTATGCAAAAGGCGTATAATACAGAGCATCCACGATGTATAAAGTTTTCACAAACAGACAATTTATACGGCGCTCTTTTGCATAAAGACCTCATTATACTTTCAGAAGTTTTGCTTCCTCAAAATAGTTCTGCTTTATACGGCATGTCTTACATTCCCTAACTGTCCATTATAGTTTTGCGTCGAATGTATGTAAACGATCTTTCGCAGACGTAACTACCGATAAATTTTCCCTATTTTCAGTGGATTGAACCCCGATGGTGTGCACCCTTACTTTCTATATCTTTTTATGAAATATTGTCATTATATTTTTCATACAAATATTTCTTGCAAGCAATAATCATATTATTCAAAAGGCATTGTTAAGCAAATTATCTGCCTACGGTCTCCCAACCAAACTGTGCCAATGGCTCTTGAGCTTCTTGCAAGATCGCTCCTTACATGTGGCAGTTGACGGTATTTCTTCTGATGAGATAAAAACCAATGCCGGGGTCCCCCAGGGTTCCATCCTTTCCCCCACCCTATTTCTTTTACACATCAACGATCTCTTGAAAACCACCACGAACCCCATTTACAGTTTCGCAGACGACAGCACACTTGTCTGAACTTTCACATTCACTTTCGGTAAATGATACAAATAGACTCAGGCAGAAACAGGTTGATTCTATCAATAAAGATCTTGAAGCAATCGTCGAGTGGGAACTAACAATCTTGTTCACTTTAACGCTCAGAAAACACAAAGCGCCAAGTTTTTCAAGAAAGTGACTTCCTTAAATCATTCCATCACAATGTCCGGAAATACCCTTAAATTAAGTCCCTTCATCTCGATTTTGTGAGTCACGGTGTCTAATAATATGTCTTGGCATGACCATGTTGCTTACATCGCAAAGTTAGCAAACCAGAGGCTAGGTTTTCTGTGGAAAGCTAGAAAGTTTTTTACTCCTGATCAACTGTTGACAACGAAAACCTTATACCTCAAATTTTCAGATTTTAATTATGTCAAGTTTCTCTAAAACGTCCAATTGGAACTCCTAAAGAATCACCCTGTATATCAGATACTAAAACGTTGATAGCTTTTGATAATTCATTCGATTATATCAACGCAATTTTTTTAAAATGGAAGTGTTGTAAGGTTTTACTAGAAACTTTTATATTGACGCTCTGCTCGAATTTTTTATTCTGCATTTGTTTATGCACCGCTTGTCCAGGGTCTCTTTCTTTTTATTCTTTTTCTTCACGTGCCTTGTTCGTTACGAACGTTGGCTATCACCATAGCAATTTTAATTTTGTTAGCTACATTTCTGGATAATTGGATTGAAGTCAGTCCAAACGATTGGCGAAAGTTGTGAAGCCACAAATGTCTTCTTCTGCCGAGTCCGCGTTTACTCTCTATCTTTCCTTGGACTATCAGTTGTAGTAGACGATATTTGTCCTGTCTCATTAGATGACCAAGATATTCAAGTTTTCTCTTCTTAACAGTAAGTGATATTTCTTTTTTCTTTCCTATTCGGCGTAGGACTTCCACTTCACCAGTCTTATTTTTAATGGTAATGATATTTTACTGTTCGTGAATAGATTTCTTATGCTGTTAAATGTTGCTCTGGCTTTTTCAATTCTAGAACGTATTTCAGTTGTTTGATCCCATTTTGAGTTAGCTAGCGTCCCAAGATATACATATGAATCCACATGCTAAATTAGGTGGTTATTTATTGTCAGCTGTCTGGCAGGTTGCTGTGTTTTGCTTATTATCGTCCATTTAGTTTTATTTATATTCGGGCTAAGTCCATTCTCCTCACTAACTCTTTGAACCCTTTCCATGAGATATTGTACTTCATCCAGACTATTTATCTGATATTGTTTATTATCTCTCCATTTATCTTGATGCCCCCAACTTCTTCTTCGAAAGCTTTTTTAAATATTTGCTCCGAATAAATATTAAAAAGCTTTCCAATTTTAACACTAGCTGATTGATTCCAGTAAAGATTTGCTACAATTCAAATGTTCTTATAGTCGATGCCTACATTTTGGAGTGTTTTAATTAGTTGATCATGCCGTACGATGTCAAAAGCTTTGGTATAGTCCACAAAGCTTTTGTAGACATCCTTATTCACATCTTTGCATCGTTGGATCAGAACTTGCAAGCATATTAACGCTTCTCTTGTGACAAGAGAGTTTCGGAACCCAAATTGTGATTTGCCTAACTCCGCTTCACATTTGTTGTAGATTCTGTTGTATATGATTTTGGTGAAGACTTTAGTTATCTGGTTAATTAGGCTTATCAATCTATGTTAATCATAATGTTTGGAGTTTGGCTTTTTGGGTATGGCCACAAATGTTGATTGTAGCCAGTTTTCCGGTATCTTACCACTATCATATATACTTTTCAGGAGAGTGATAGGAGTGTTCTGAAATTGGTTGTCCTTTTCATATAAAATTTTTAGTATTTCCCCATGGATATTGTCCGGGCCTGGTGCCTTGTTATTTTTTAGGGACATTATAGCTTTTGCTATCTCCGATTTAAGGATGGAACCAGTATCGGTTGTCTCGGTTGGCTGGATTGAGGGGTCCTTAGGGCGGTCTGAGTCAAAAAGAAATTCGACGTACTGCTTCCACACTTTTAGAATCTCTTTTGGTTCTGAGACAAAGCTTCCTATATCGTCAAATATGCCTGTTGCTAGATTGTGGTATTTTCTTTTATTTTTCATTTCTTTTATTTTTTTGTGCATGTTATGATAGTCATATTTCTTCTCATATTGTTCAATTTCAGTGCATATATCAGAGAGCCATGTCTCTTTAGCTTCTTTAATTTTTGTCTTAATTTTTCTGTGAAATTGAGTAAAAGAAGACAAGTCTTTTTCGAAAGCTAACTTTTCAAAACATAATATGTCATAACAAAAGTGATATTTTAATTTGCAATGTGTCTCTTGGCTAAGAAGTTCTAGATTTTTATTGTCAAACCTCGTTTAAATGTTTATAGCACACAAAATATTTGTCTCTTAGTATTTCATTATCACTTGGTATGTGGTCATGAAATAATTTCCGTTTTGGCTTATCGCGTATTTAGGTTATCTGTTTGACCTGCCCTAATATAAATAATACAGACACACATGATATAAAACGATATTATGGAGCGCACACAACTAGTCCCCGTTAATCATGTTACCAATATAGTAATAAAGAAACTTAAGTTAATACATTTTACGATTTATGTATAAGTTGATAAAATTTTCTCGCATACGCTGATAAAAAATTTAAAATTAAAAATAACGATAAGGAAGCCGGCCTTTTTATTCTTTCCAAGTTAATAATTTTATGACTACCTAATCGAGATTTACTACATAAAATCCTACGGCCCGGATTTCGTCACTACCGTTAAGGCTTGGCCTCCACTAGCGGTATCTAGTCGGGGCGACGAAAAATCCCTGTCGCAGAAAATCTACAGTGTGATTAAACTGCGATATAATTGTTTAATTAAAACAGTTTCACGATGGATGTCATCGAAAAAGTATCCATTTTATTCATTTCATATTTCTCGATTTTTCTCAGAATTGAACATACATACATATAGTCACGCCTTTTTCCATTTTTGTTTTTCTTGGGTGGTTATTTTACTTTATTTAAATTTTATTGTTACAATAATATTTACTCTTCTATATCTATACGTTAAATATACTTATTTATGTGTTTATTTTGATTTTATGAAGCTCTATGTATATTTCTTATTATCAATTTTGTACATTAGGACTTTTTATTTTAAATTGTATTTATGTCATGGGAAGCTACGAGTAATAGTTGTATTGACTATGGCCAAAACGGCAGCGATGGGGGTCGCCACCTGTCATGCCTTGCTTCGTGTGAGAGCGAAACGTGGACTGCGGATAGCCACTTTGCTACTTTGAATGTAAGGGGAGGATTGAATGATAATATTGATGATATTTACACGATAGAGTACTGATAAAAGTAGTGGAAGCAAAAGGTGTGTGTAAGAACCCTAGCAAGTGGAAGGAAGTGATCTCTGCCTACCCCTACGTGCAAAAGGCGTTACTATATGTATGTAGGTATGTTATTTTAAATAAAGATTACATTTATTATTCAGTATCTTCCAAAACGCCGACCAGAGACGGTCGATAATTCCATTCCTCTCACAGCGATCGAATCGATCGACTTTTTCTGACATGTGTACACATATATTTGTTAGTGATCCAAACTCATATTTAATAATATTTTCCACGTTAAAAAATATTTGTTATTTACTACAATGCTTTTCCCATTTAATTCTAAAAATAAAAAACTTTTTAAAGCTCTTTAGTAGTAGTGCTGCCTCTTCATTGCCTCACGCGCAGTCCCCGTACAGGAAAGTATTAAATTTAAAATTATTATTTTTGTTCGAAATATTCTTCAATTTTTCCAACCCCGACTAGCTACATTGTTGTCTTATGATTTGTTATTTTAATTTAAAAGCTATCAACCTTCATAAATGTCTCAGTGATATTTCTGATAAGAATCATCCTTTGCTTAGCGACAGTCTTGTAAATAATTTGCTTGTATTAAATCCAGTGCAACGTGATTGCCGTTGTATTTGAATAAACATTTAACAGCAATATTAGCTAGTTGTTTCGGAGCGATTTGCCCCTTCACCTCATCCGAACCTGCTTGCGAATAAAATTGGACAATAAAATAAATCTTGGCGAGTAGAAACAATTTACTGCATCTACATACAGTTATAAATTCGTACGTTAGTGTCGATGTAAATTTTACGTGGCATTTATTGCTCAAAGCATATTATTGTTTTTTGGCATCTGAAGAGAATAGAAATATTATAATACCGTGAACCTGTTGGAATGAAAATGTTGCGCAATTTCATAGCACAGCTGTCATTTTATATTTTAAAAAGTCCATTTGCGCTGCGCAATTGCCTGGATATTCGACCACTGAAATCTTGTATAAATATTTTGAACAAATTTTATACTTGAAAATATTTAAATTAATTATTCCAACATCAAAACTCTAGAATAACAACTATCTGATTTGGTCGTATTAGTTAATTTTATTCAACTTTAATTACTGTCCTATTATCGACAAAACTCGCAATTCTTTTTTGACGAGGAATTTTGCAAAAATGGGCCCTTTTGTAAAATCATTCTTTTCAGTCTGGAAATTAACCCCAATAAACCTAGCAGAGCCATTTGCAAATTCAAAATTACAGTAGTGCAGTAATTTATTACCGGATTGGCGAATTTACAACCCTTCATTAAAATAAAAAAATAATCGGCTCTGCTAGCTTTACATAAACCTAGCACCTAGCAACCTTGAAAAATATTGTTTATCATATCGCTTTTGCTCCATTTTTGGGGCCAAATTTTTTGAAGTGATAACTTCTTATGGCACGCTGTGAACTTTTTTTGTAATGGGTAAAAAATTTTAAACTCGCGTCAGGACACGTGGCCTGATCGAAAATTCGTAAGACGGATGTATTTCACTGGAGCAATATAAAATGCGACTTTTCTTGACTGGTAACTTGGCAACCTTATTCAACAAACTGACAAATTCAAGTACATTTTTTATGTCATTTTGACAAATTAATTTAGTAGCTAAATTCAAAATTTAAGTGCTTTTCATTAGTTTATTGATTAAGTTCTGCTTTTGCAGCATTAAAATGGTCCAAGGAGAGGTGTCGTTTTTAGCAGATGTTATGGACACCATAGCGTGTCTTAATAACTCTAATGGTTCTCCCCCCGACAAAATTTTAGATCAAATAATTTATCAGTGCAAGCTGTTAAAAAATGCATCAATTTGTGTTAAAAAAGCATTAAAAACTGGACTGAAAGCTGGTTTGATCAAAGAGAACGGGGGAAGGTTTAAATTAGGTTTTGGTTTGCCGATAACGGAGGCTCGAAAACGAAGAAAAAATAGAAGCAGAAGCCGTAGACGACGTAGCCAAAAGCGACAAAACCGAAAACGAGGTAGCCGAAAACGAAAAAGTCGAGGTAGGAATAAAAGCGCCATATTGAAAGAAGATCAAGCAAAAAGCGGAAGAAAGAAATCGAAAACATTTAAATCTGGTACTGATGTTTAATATATGATTTATAATAAAGCGTTAATAAAAATAATGCATTATTCATAAACTATGGAAATCTGGAGACAATATTTTTCAGATTAAAAATAATATTTTCACGCGCGTTAATACTTAAGTTTTCACTTCTGCCGGCACTCCCAGAGTGCAACCCGTAAGATTTTTTTCATTTATTGACGATAACGCGCAGTCACACCAGACTAAAATCGTTACCGCTTATTTAAATAAAGTCGGGATTACATGTATGGACTGGTCAGCTTGTAGTCCTGACCTTAATCCCATCGAACGCCTTCGGGATCGGCTAAAAAGACAGAAGTGAGCCCGTGTTCCCAACCTAACAACTTAGTAGAGGTTGCTGCTGCGTTTCAAGAAGTGTGGGAACAAATTGATCAGGAAGACATTAGAACCTTAAATTTATGCGTAAATTGAGCAGTACAAACACTGTATTTTAACCGAATAAAATAAATAATAATTTCTATAACCGTTTATTCTAGGAGCAAAGCAGCAAGGAAAAAATAAAGTTAACCTCTGTCAATTAAATTTTTGAGACAAATGTTTAGATATGATCCTAATATTTACAAAAATCTCTTGGAAATATGATGAGTGGTGTAAAAATCTTGTTCAGCAAATTCAACCACGAGAAAATTAAATTTAAGGAAACTAAATATTCTTTGTGAGGAGCAGGATCGTAAATCAGCACTTATAGAAAGAGACGAGATAGTTTGTTGGAGAAGACAGAATTTGAGAGAAATAAGACGATTGAGAGCAGATGAAAAACGGATTTTCTATTTCTATAAAACATGGTTAAAAAATATACATACTGTTTAAAGTCTGGCAAGACAAATCGAACAAATATACAATCAGCCAGAACTGATTAACCTCATAAAGGCACAAAGGTTGAGATGGACAGGGCACTTACGAAGACAGCCAGAGAATAGAAAGGTCCGCTTAATATGGTACAAAGCACCAGAACGAAGACGACCACTTGGAAGACCAAGATTAAGGTGGCGTGATAATATAACATTGGACCTCCGGAAAATGGGCATCGGGAATAGTTTAGGAGATATGGAACACCGAGATAGATGGAGGCAAATTGTTGCCTTAGCCAATGCCCATCAGGGGCTGTAGCGCTACGGAGTAAGTAAGTAAGTAAGACAAATCGATTGAAAATCCTAGGAGAGCGTTTTTAAAAACCAACGGATTTAGGGACTCTAATTGACAGAGGCAAAGGGACAGGCTTATGGAGAAACAAACTGAAATATGATGAATGGGTATATGCGAGTATTCATTTTCTCGGTAACCTGCTGTATGTACAAATATGTTTAAATATGATTCTTATATTTACAAAAGTCTCTTGGAAATATGATGAGTGGTGTAAAAAACTTGTTTAAAAAATTCATCTACGAGAAAATTAAATTTAAGGAAACTAAATATTCTTTGTGAGGAGCAGGATCGTAGATCAGCACTTATAGAAAAAGACGAGATAGTTTGTTGGAGAAGACAGGATTTGAGAAAAATACGACAATTGAGAGCAGATGGAAAACAGATTTTCTATTTATATAAAACATGGTTAAAAAATATACATACTGTTTAAAGTCTGGCAAGACAAATCGATTGAAAATCCTAGGAGAGCGTTTTTAAAAATGTTATCAACGGATTTAAGGACTCTAATTGACAAAGGCAAAGGGACAGGCTTATGGAGAAACAAACTGAAATAAGATGAAACTAAATAAGTGGGTATATGCGAGTATACATTTATTTTACATATAGCGTCACTCTGTTAAAAATACATTTTCTCGGTAACCTGCTGTATGTACATTCCAAGCGAAAGGAGTATTGGATCTGGATGATTATCTATTAGTAACCGACAGCAAAAAAAAACAATTTTCCTGCTTCATCGACTTCAGTGGACACTTAACAACTTAATGAAGATGATTTCTAATTAGAGGGAACGTTTTTGTGGCGCCAAAGTACATTGCCGTTAGGTGAGACAAGCAAACATTGGAAAAACATAGTATTTTAGTAGCTCAAATATCATTCATACATTTATTATGCAGATTTAACTGACCTACTTCCAAAATTTCGTAAAAGTTAAGTTATTATTTGTAATTCCAAAGTAGGTATACAGGGTGTTTCATAAAAAGTTGACCCCATCTCTGGGATAGTTAGAAAACTGAAAAATAATTGGGGTTTCTTTAGTAAAAAATATTATACACATTTATTAAGATTTTGCCGAAACTACTGCAAACATTGTAATGAAATTTTAAACTAATATGTTTTAGAAGCTGATACATCCCATAAATTTGTTTTTATATTTGATTCTCATAGAGGGCGCTAGTTACACAGTTCGTACCAAGTAGTATTAAACATAACTTTTTTAAAGTTAGATTTATTAATCAAAATTTCAAGTGAACTTAAACATCATTCAATTTTACACCATAAAGGTACTCCTGACAAAACTCGATACTGTGTACCGTTTTCGGAATATTTTGATTTGAAAATTATGTAGTGATAACCAAATTTTTTTTTCTTCAACGCCCTTTATCTTGAATACGAATAGCGTTACGAAAAATTTTTACCAAGAAAACCCCAATTATTTTTCCGTTTTCTACCTATCCTAGAGACGGAGTCACCTTTTTAGAAACACCCTGTATAATGTTTTATAAAATATAATGTTTTACTTAGCTTTTTACTTTTTATATTTGCAATATCCTGAATGGTGGTTTTTTGAAACAGGAATAACATTTAAATCTATTATCTTACTGTTAGTCCAATTAATACATACAGTTTTAATTTATTTAATTTGATTAAAGTCCCTGTATAAGAAAGTCTGGACAAAAGAGGTCGTTAAACACCAGATAACATTTTAAAATAAAAGTCCGTACATAAAATTTTAAATATATATTCCTGTACAGGGTGTCCCCGAAAATAGTGCGTTTCTTTAGACACGTACAGTATGCGGAGGAAAAAAGTCTTATAACATTTTTTTCTGAAGTCAACGGTTTGCAAAAAAACAATTACATAAATTCAGTTAACGCTGGCAACGCCGTACCTCTAAACGAAAATAATCTGTTTACTATTTTATAGCTTCATGAGTCATCACTGGCACTGTCTGTTGAGAATACAATCTTGCCTTTAAATCTAATTAAAAATTTACTTTTAACATTACTTTGTAAAGCAAAATGCCGATTATTACAATTTTTAAAATGGTATTAGTTAGATAAACCAAAACGTCAAATGAATTTAGTTCTGTGTTAAATTCTTTTAATTTTAACTGTCTATTGAAATAAAAGAACACCTTTTTTAATCGTTGTTAGGGTTCTTTATAAATTTTTATAGCAAATCACGTTCCTTCGTTATCATAACAAAAGAAATTATCGATGCAAAAACAAGTGAGTCACTCAGGATCGAAGCAAAAAATCCTGTGCTTCTTGTAAATTTTTTTTAATTGACTTTAGAAAGCAGTAGATTATTTACTTCAGTAGATACCTATTTAGAACATCTGTTATATGGGATGAAAAGAAATTAAATAAATGATATTATTTACTTACGTTTGTCTTGTGAAATAATAAGATGGGGCTTTTATACATAAATAAATAAAAATACTAATAATCCAATCGTTATTACACTAAAACAGTAACTTCACAACAAGTGTTCGAAGTGACCTCCATCGGCGCGCACACATGCATTTAATCGAAGAATCCAATTGATATCGATATCATAATTGATTTAATTATTTCGGAAAGTCTGAGCAGCATCAAAAATACGTTGTGGCTAAATGAATTTTTTAGTAAAATCGACCACAGCGCTAACTACCGGGTCCAGATATTGTACTTTCCTTTTGTTGCTCTAAACCAACATATATCGTAAATATAAATCATTTTGGTCCATAAATAAAGAATTTGTTAATAAATTTATTAAAGCGCCACCTTTCCGATACATGCATACATATAGTTACACCTTTTTCCCATAGGGGTAGGCAGAGACCACTTCCTTCCACTTCCGCTACGGTTCTTACACACATCTTTTGCTTCCTCTACTTTCATCAGTGCTCTCATACATGCTCGTCGGTTGTTGCTACTCTTGACAGCTGGCCTTTCTTCAAAACAATGTTGTTCTCATCGAGATATGTTCTCCGAGGTAGACCTCTACCGACTTCCGTCCATTCACACTAGCCTTATAAATTTGTTTCATAAATCTTCCATCATACATCCTTTCTACGTGTCCAAACCATCTAAGCATTCCTTTATCCATCAGAGTCACTCCGGATATACTTGTCAGACTGCTTATCTCCGAAGCATTAATCCTATTTTTATGCTTCTTCTGCCAGACCCAACATTTACTACCATACATAAGTGTAGGAACCAATACACCTCGATCCTATCATAAAACTAAGATATTGTGTAAACATGACCCCAATTGGTCAGGTATATCTCGGAGAAGGTTTATGAATTTTAATCGATTTTAAATCCCGAACCAAATATGGATCTGTCGCTTTTCACACATCAATAACTAAAAGATTGGCAAATTAATTTTTCCCTGGCAATCTTATTCCGAATAATATGGATATGGATAAAAAAGTTACTTCTCGGACTGCTCGAGATACAACTTGATTATTCAGATTTCAAACTTAAATCCAAAGACTTTCTATTCAAGACTTGTGTTACATACTTAGGCGACTTATCTACGGAAGGTCACACAATACTAATTGTCACAAACACTAAATTAGGAATATAGATTGCATATTGCACCTTTTCCTTATCCCAAAAGACAAACGTTTTTAAAAAATATGAATTTTTCTTATTCAATAGTGAAAAATTCTTTTATTTTATCGACTCTGTGTGTGGAGTAACTATTGATTTGTGTGAAAAATTTTCTCCTATTGATTAATGTGCTGATAGGACACAATGCTCGTGCAATAAAAACATATATCTTTTAACGTAGTAATCAGAAATCCAGACTGTCTGGATATTGTCAAAGAAGAAATACATCTCTATCTTGAAATCCACTCGAGAAAAAAGTTGAGAAATAAATGTTTAACCGTTGAAAGAATGACTGGATAACTGGCAACTCGAAAGGTCGTTTAAATTTGTGAAAGCATAAAAACGCCTACTTTCTTTAAAACATTTTTTAAATTTTAATAAGGCGTTTGTTTACTGAAAAGTGATTTATTTATGTAAAAACATGCTGGATTTTCATACTTACTAAATGTATTTTTTTCGAGTGAGAATAATTATTTTCGAACTCGTTTCTTTTGTAAAATAGTAATAAAATGATGCAGCAAAATGTTTTTATAGCTAAGTTAGTTTGTTTTTAACATTGGTAAAAAATTTGGAAAATCATATCCCAAATTTATTCATTTAAAAAAAAGGTTTCTAGCAATGCTTCATGATTTGAGGTAAATTAAAAGCCTACCATCAAACCTGTGCTAAATACAGAACTGTTGCGTGGGAAATAAGAATTTTGAAGCTTCAACAAATAACAACCAGATCAAAATCCTAATGAAAAAACTCGCTCCCAAAGCTTCAAACAACATGCTGCAAACGCATTGGACGCATACACATTAGGGTGGGCCGAAAAACGCAAAAAATATTTTTATGTTTAGAGTAATAATGCAAAAAAGTTGTTAAATATGGTGCATCTTTTTTTTTATGAAAATAGTCGCAAAAAGTGTAGACCTATCGTGCGGGCCGCAGACGGCCCGCACTGCGACTATTAGAAGGGGAAGGGATTATAGAAAGGAAATGATTGTGGACACGCTTTTTAAAAAGTTGTAGGTCATAGTTCTCTGGAAAAACTGATTTTGGAAGCTTGTTCCATTCCGTAGCATCCTTGTAAAAGAAGGATTCTTGATGAAGATTGGTCCTAGTAGTGTCAATCTTGAGAGTAAATGGGTGAGACTGATCAGCGTGCCGAGTTCTTCGGCCGAATGTGGCCAATGGTGGTACAAGAGTTTTTATTTCTCTGGAGCATCTGCCATGGAAATATCTGTAGAGCAATGACTGGTCTGCAACTCTTCTTCTATGTTCTAGAGGATGAAGGGTATCTGTTGATCCTCTTAACAATCAAATTGCTCCTCTTAACAATCAAATTGCCCCCCTGTGGGGCGTGGGCCCCACGTTGGGAAACACTGGTGTAGACTCACGAGGAAACTGTGTAGAAAAATAAAAATAAATTTAAAAAAAATATGTCTTTTATCTTTGTTAGATCAAAAATTCCATTTTGAAGTTAATTACTTACTCGACACCAATGCGTCTGTCTTGCAACAAACACCCTCTATAAAGAAACCAAAGGCGCTTCATCTTAATACTAGAAATTTCAAAGCATTCTTTTCTGTTTTTTTAATCGCGAATACTCATAGGAGAATGCTCTTTGAATGTTGTATTCACATTAATAAGTGATGCTTGTAATTAGGCAGTTAAACAAACAAGCGTGTTTTGTCTTTGCACAAAATGTTTGAAGATCAAAGTTAATTATTTGTAGAATAATTCTTGAATTCATCAAGATTAACATGATTGATACAAATTTGAAAATAAGTTATATAATTGCCTACCAAATAACGGAGCACACATTGAACAGTTACTGTAAATACATTTAAGGAACTATTTGTAATTAACTTCATTTTAGTTTCTGTTGTTATTTCGCTATGTTTATTGTAATCTGCAAAATAAATCGATAGAATAATTTGTTGTCAATATGATGTATCACTAGGTAGGCTTGCTAGTTGACATTTGAAAGAAGGGGTGGGTGATGTTAGAGGTGTGCCACTTGGAAACATCAAAATAACATTTTTAAACCTCCCTCTTGATTTAAAATTTGTTTTTCTTACATTTACGCAAAATCAAAAGTTATTTGGACTGGCTGGTTTTTAAATGAAAGTACTATATAACTACAAAGCTTACGGAACCAAGGTGTTTTGGGTCGGACCGAAGACTGACCGGATGCGCGGAGGGACAACAGAACGACTTCATTTTTTGCTAGCACTCGAATTCGCCACCTAATTTGTGTAAATAAAAATCGATTCCTAAGAAGTAAACTCCAAAAAGTGATGCACTGTTTCTGATTACTTCCCTACGAATTATAATGCTAAAGCGAGTGTATTTGTCAATATTAATTCAAAAGATTGATACCAAGTTCCATCCGTCCTTCTGCATCATATTTATTTCCTAAACAAATACATTCAGCACGGTCATAACCCATTTGAAATTTAAAACTTAACAGATAATGTGAAGACCATTCTGGTAAGTAAATATTTACATACGGTTCGCTGCAAATGTTAACTTTAATGCAAACGATTCCTTCTCGAATTACATTCCCATGTAAATAATCGTGTAATTACACGTACAATTTGTTCTACGTTCATTAATTTCCGTGTTGTTTATTGTTTTGAGTGTTTATTTGAATTTATTGGAACAGTATCTCTTGATAAAATTGCTCACAAATGTAGCGCCGAGGATATTTTCACGTATTAAAACATTTTGTTTGAAAGAGTAGAATTTCATAGATTATTAGAGTAGGCAAAAATATTTCAAATAAATATGATAAGTGTTTACACTTTGTAGAATTAAAAAATATACTACATATTAAGTGTACCTTATGGGTACATTTAATAAAGATAAAGAAAGTTCGATATGCAGACGATACTGCAATTCTAGCGGACAATGCTAATGACCTCCAAACACTGCTTAACCAGATTAATAAAGCAAGTGCGTGATTATGGTTAAGAATTAACATTAAGAAAACCAAAGTAATGGTAGTAAGCAGAAATAATATCGCGAACATTATAATATATATAAATGGAGAAGAAATTGAGAGAGTCGCAAAATTCAAATGATTGTGGACCCGCTTTTTGAAAAGTTGCAGGTCATAGTTCTCTGGAAAAACTGTTCCATTCCGTAGCAGCCCTGTAAAACAGGGATTCTTGATAGAGATTGGTCCTTGTAGTGTAAATATTAAGAGTAAATGGGTGAGACTGATGAACGTGCCGAGTTCTTCGGCGGAATGTGGCCAGTGGTGGTATAAGAGTTTTTATTTCTCTGGAGCATCTGCCATGAAAATATCTGTAGAGTGATGTCTGATCTGCAACTCTTCTTCTATGTTCTAGTGGGTGAAGAGTATCTGTGAGAGTTGAGCTGTTTATCAACCGAATGGCCCTTTTCGGAATGACGAAGAGAATGCCTTGATGCTGAACCCCAAATGTGCGAGCAATACTCCAGTAGAGGTCGGATTTGAGCCTTGTACGTCATCAACAGTTGATCAGGAGTAAAAAACCTTCTAGCTTTACACAGAAAACCTAGCCTCTGGCTTGCTGACTTTGCGATGTTAGCAACATGGTCATGTCAAGACATATTATTAGACACCGTGATTTCCAAAATTGAGATGGAGGGACTTGATTCGAGGTATTCAAGATATTTGAGTGCCAATGGATATAAAGAACATGTGAGCCACCTATGTGTTTACGATGAAGATTTTTACACGAAAAGTTTTTGCTGACTCAAAGGTCCAAGAAGCCAAATATTATTTTGAAACTATTAAACTTATCGGTTAGCTGTTTAACATTGACTCATAGGCAAAGAAAAAAAAACCAATATTAGTTGATAGTTTTGTTTCTAATACAGAAATCATTAACGAACTGTATACATCAGATGGTATTTCAGTTTGGTTTTTTCATTCCTTAATTATATTATTCCAATAAAAACTCATATAAATTTGGAGTTTTGCAGTAAAAACGAGCTACACATAAAAGAAGTGTGTATTTTAGGGAATGTCAAACAAAATGGAAATCGTATAAAGCATTATTCACTGATGGATCAAAATCAGAAGATGAAGTCGGAAGTGCAATTTATTATCCATCAAAGAAAATTATGGTAAGGTATAAATTGCCCAATTTACCATTAATTTATAATGCGGAATTGGTAGCAATAAACGAAGCAAATAATTTATGTTTACAGCAGAAAGAAGAAAGCACCTTTGTTATTTTTACAGATTCGAGAAGCTCTGTTTTCAGATCAACCACAGATTAAAACCATATACTTCTAGACATCATGAATTTGTATTCCGAAACTTCAAAAAGAGGAAAACTAATTTATATAACGTGGATAAAAGCATACCAAAAAATGAAAAGAAGCCAGGAAAAGTGGCATGTACATAAATTGCAAAGTTCCAGCTACTGATTACATTCCCCTACTCAAAAAAACAGTTGTATACTGCATGGCACCAAAAATATGATCGAGGACTTAGTGGAAGATTTTATAAAGATATAAAACCAAATAGTTCGTTAGAAACCATGGTTCCAGACTGAAAATAATCGTTACTTTATTCGACTGCTATGTAGGATGCGTACTAATCATGCACTATATCCTGCTTACAAATTTAAAATAGGTTTTACAAATAGCGATAAATGTATTTGTGATAAAACTGCCGATCTACAGCACGTAATTCTAGAGTGCAGCCTGAATAAATTAGAAACTGATAAGTTGTATCAAAAATTTATGTGTCAAAATATTAAATTTCCCATAAATATCAAACAACTACTGATATTAGAGGATAATAGTATTTATAATATTTTTTACCACGTCTAACATATCTATGTAAGGCAAGATACAATGGGCCAATAGGCCTAAGTGTCACCGGAGGCAATAGCCAGACGGACCTAAATAGGGGTGGTGCTACCCAATACCATATCATTGTAAGCCAAAAACGAAAGAAACGAAAAAAAAAATCACAAAAAATATATATGTATATATATATATATGCGAAAATGATAGAAAACTCCATTATTGCATTGAACTATAAAAGTATAAATGAAGCCCGACAGCGAAAAATTAGATGTGAGGATTATGACTGCTATATGTACCTACATAATTTTAATTCATAGGTATATATATAAATATATATATATATATATATATATATATATATATATATATATATATATATATATATATTTTGAAGCGTAGTGATTCACGGATGGTGAAATGTGATGAAATATCGATCCGGGATTGCATCCGTTTGTTAGTTAAAAACCGTTTGGTTTTTGGCAGACGTTTCGTCAAGATCTTACTTGGCATTTTAAATACGTAGTCTTCGCTGGTCGGCTAAGGATATATATTAAACTGAAGTTTCACAAAATTAATAATGACGAGAGTTAAACAACATACTTCTAAATTGATGCATTAGACTTTGCTTATCCAAACTTTTTTAATAAATTGCAAAAATTCCAATTTTTATTTTTTCTGCAAACTTCTTGGTCCTGACTTGAAGCGCTGAAAATAATGAGAGTCGAAAACGCTTTATGAAAAATTTAATGGTGATATTTTAATGATATTTAAATGTTGTTTAACTAAACAAATTCAAACAATAAAATGTAAGGCTGTGTGCATGTATCAATGTAATTGGTAAATAGAACAAAACTTGTATTTCGTGCATTAAAAACTTTTCATTAAAATAACATAGCGCTTTTAGGTCATCTTCAGTGCTTACTGGTCAAGTTTGCAAGATCCATCAAATTATATAAAATACAAAAGAACATGTTAAAAAGATTTTTTAAAAAACTTTTTCACTTTTACACCGTATTAAAATTTTACAATAAAATGGAAGACGACCTAAAAGTTAATAAAAAGTTGTTTATGCGCGAAAAATAATTTCTGTTTCATTTATCAAATCCAAACCAGGCTGTTTGAAATTAAGTTATTCTCAATTTTGGCACTATACATAGTTACATGATTTTTTCAATTTTTTTTTTTATTTTTCCAGGTAAGAAACTTTTAAATTCCATCTCATTTGTGCTAATCCCGTGGAAGTAGGTAAGTGACTACTTGACAATAATCTAATATAACATAATACTGACTATATTAAGCATTTTTTTATTATATTTAAAAACAAAATATTATTTATTACGAGAATTTCCTTACGAATTTTGTAGTAAATGGAAAAATGAAACCCTTCGCAATTTTTTTTATTTTGCTTTCAAAACAACAATTTCATTTTCAGTAATTAAATGAAGAAACAACGCTGTTCACTAATTAACTACATCTTAATTGTTTACGTTTAATTGAACGTTCTCCCTTTTCTCTGTCTCCTTTTACTAAATTGGTTGTTAAAACTTAAATATTTCTTGGATATTTTTATGTATATTTGGTTCTAAAATACAGTGGCGTTTTGATAATTTTTTCAAATGGTCGTACAAAACTAAATCTAAATCCAAGGATGGACCTATTCCTAAAGAGCACTTACTCCTTAACCCGGTGTTATTTTAAAAAATTCAATCTGCTGTTTGTATAATCTGTGTTATTATTGATATTATCAAAAATTTTATATTGTAATTGTGTATACAAACCAGCACTCCCAACAACTTACAATAATCGTCTTCAGAAATACAGAACTCCTGCATTAGATTATCCTATCTTCTTCTTCTTATGGTGCCGCAGTCTCTACACGGAGGTTGGCTATCATTATGGCTATTTTTAGTTTCGATGCTGCGACTCTAAAAAGCTGGAGGAATGTGCATCCAAACCACTCTCTTAGATTCTTCAGCCAGGATGTACGTCTTCTTCCCACCGATCTCTTTCCTGCAATCTTGCCCTCCATTATCAGTCGTAGTATACTGTATCTCACTCCACGCATAATGTGACCGAGATATTCCAGTTTTTTGGCTTTAATCAAATTCTTCAATTCTCTTTCTCTTTCTACTCGGCGTAGAACCTCTTCATTGGTTATCTTTTTTATCCACGATATTTTAAGTACACGCCGGAAGATCCACATTTCAAATGGCTGGAGCTTTTTCATTGTGGCTTTGTTGATCGTTTATGATTCTAGTCCATATAAAAGCACTGGGATAACATAATATTTAACCATTCTCAGACGTAGTTGAAGGTTTAAGTGTGGGTTAGTAAATAGTTGTTTCATTTTAAAGAAAACATTTCTAGCCGTTTCGATTCTGACTTTGATTTCTTAAGTATGATCATGCCTATCGTTAATCCACGTGCCGAGATACTGATATTGCTTTACTCTCTCGACCAACACTGAATTGATATTGATGTTGGTATTAGGATGGTTTAACGGAGTTTTACTTATGACCATGTATTTAGTTTTTTTATAGTTCATTTTTAAACCGTTCTTCCTGCTGACTTGAAGATCATGTACGTTGTCGATTATAATCAAGGTGTCATCAGCATAACGTATGTTGTTGATAATCTTTCCATTTATATTTATTCCCTCGTTCCTGTTCCTGAGAGCTTCTTTGAATATAGCTTCTGAATAATAATTAAACAGAAGTGGTGACAAGACACATCCCTGCCTTACCCCTCGTTGTATTTTGATATTTTCTGATGTTTTTCCTTCAGAGCTAATCACAGCGACTTGATTCTAATAAAGGTTCTTTATTATTCTGACAACTTGCTCATCGAGCTGACTTTCTCGTAAGAGGTTAATCATCTTTTGCTATGGAATACAGAAATATGATCACATCAGCCATACATATCAAGAAACGATTAGACTGAGATTACAAGATAAGCACAAATCACACCCACTCAATCTTACCCGTAAAACAATAAAAAGCAAACACCCCCTTACTTGTTTGACTCATTAAAATAGAAAACATTAGTGAATATCGTAGTAGAAACTCTGGGTTACTGACTGTTCATAAACATAAAGCCATGTTTAAACTTTTTCTCACAGATGCTTTTTAACTCTATAATCAACTACGGTTTGAATATTGTGACTACAAGTTTCAAAGGAAAGTTGAAAAGATTTTTGTTAGCACAAAATAAATCATCATTTTTTGTGTGTTTCTTTGTATCGTGTTTTGAATTGTGAATCACGATTGCTATATTGAGTTTATCCCACCACTTGGTTAAACTGAAAAGCATATTTAGGTGATACTTCGACATGTTATCTATGTTTTTCCCTTAATTGTTTATGTATGTTTCATGGATAAATATAGACGTTTTATTATTATTCTTATAATGCGAAGTGGTCTAACTTTGTGTAATCGAATATTTCTTTATACAACTGGATACTTCGTGCGTTGAGATAGATAAAATGTAATCTTGTCTACAACATATACACAAACTAGTGGATCTCTCATAGTATCATTATAGTGTAGTACCGAATTGGTATTTTAGTCATCATCCTGAATTAGTAGAACCTGCAGTAATTACATAGTGAACAAATCTAGCTATTGCCACGACTTTTCGTTCTCTAAAGAGTACTCCTGTGGCCTACTTCTGGAGCCGGTTTGATTATGGGGCGGCACCTGCTAATTAACAATGGCTTCCCTCAAATAAATTCCGCTAACGGCTATTTAACTCGACACCAAAAATCCAAAAATATCCACAACAAAGGCAAGACAAAATGGTCAAGTTCAAAATCAAATGGTTTTTCTTCAAAATCCAATTAAGATGGCCCAAATACAGCTAGATATGAAAGAAATGACACGGAATAAACGTCAACCCACAATCTTCTCCAGTCCGTGCTCCACAATCGCCTCGTCCGCGCTGTTAGCCAGCCCCATCCACACAGAAATGCAAACCAAACAATCGAATCCTACCCCTACAAGGTATGCAACACTATCTACAACGAATGATATATTTGAGTTACAACACAGTACGGTATGCAACAAGGAATACGAAACTATCAGAGGACTTCTTCTTCTTCTTTAGGTGCCCTGTCCTTCTCGGACGTTGGCAATCATCAGCGCTATCTGAACCTTGTCTACAGCTCGGCGGAACAATGTAGTAGTGCTCACTCCATACCATTGTCTTAAGTTTTTTAGCCAGGATATCTTTCTTCTACCCGGGCCTCTTCGTCCTTCGATCTTCCCTTCTATAATAAGCTTTAAAAGTCGATACTTGTCATTTCTTAAGATGTGACCAAAATACTCCAGTTTGCGCTTTTTTAGTGTAAACAGAACTTCCAGCTGCTTGTCGAGGCGTTGAACTACCTCGGTGTTACACACTCTTTCTACCCAGGAGATTCTTAATAGCCTTCTGTACGTCCACATTTCAAAGGCCTCCAATTTTTTGCACATCGCATCTGTCAAAGTCCAAGCTTCCATTCCATAAAACAGTATGCTAAACACGTAACAGCGAAGCACTCGGACGCGCAGAGGCAAGCTTAAATTTCTGCTGCAAAGTACTTTACGCATTTTCAGGAACGAAGCACGAGCTTGTTCTATTCTGGCACGAATCTCCTGCATGCTGTCCCACTTCTCATTTAGTTGACACCCACAAGATATTTAAAAGTTTCTACTCGCTCAATTCGTTGACCGTTAATTGTCAGGTGTCCGTCCACGTTGTTTGATTTGCTAACTGCTAGCCACTTTGTCTTTCTCACGTTCAGGCTAAGTCCGGCCTCTGAGCTTGCAGCCGTCACGCGGCTTACCAGCTCCTGCAGTCCTTCCAGTGAGTCGGCAACAAGAACCGTGTCATCCGCATACCTCAGATTGTTGATATTAATCCCATTGACAGATATCCCCTCGTCACATTATCAGAGGACTGTGGAAGGAAAAAATAGGCACGTGACACTATTATATTTACTCCCACTCAAGGTCAAAGTCCATTTTTGATTGTTCGTAAATTAGAAAATGATAAATTTTCTCTCTCCAACCTTCAGTGTTAGGTTCTAATTACCTGTTCCGTTAGGTAACATTACCTCTAGTTGTTCACTATTAGAAAGCTTTGCTGTACAGAGAGGTGTACGACCCCCTTTTTAACACCTTTTCTAACAGTCTCTTTAAAAAGGCATTAAGCAAAATAAAGGATGGTGTAATCATGAACGGAGAGCTCATTAACAACGCAGACGATACAGTTCTGCTGACAGGTAGTGCTGAGTGCCTTCAGAGGATAATAGACGCTGTAGTCAAGACCTGCAGTGAATATGGTCTTAAATTAAACTGTAAAAAAACCAAAACTATGATTACAAGTAAGCACCTAAACATAACAGCCAATTTTATGGTGAACAACTCGCCATTGGAAAGAGTAATCAGATTTTGTTATCTGGGATGCGACTTACTTGATACATGGGACCACTCATACGAAATAAGAACTTGTATTGGGAAAGCAAGAAATACCTTTAACCGATTGCGAAAAGTTCTTTATAATCCTTCGTTAAGCATCGATGTAAGAATCCGAGTCCTTCGATGCTATGTGATCTCTGTGCTGCTGTATGGAGCAGAAAGTTGGAGCCTCACTGAAAACGCCTGTAGGCGACTGGAAGCATTCGAAATGTGGTGCTACCGGCGAATGCTGCGAGTGGGCATTAAATGCGCAACGTGAAGTACCGGTTAGGTTAGGTTGAATATAATTAAATCAAGAAAAATACAATATCTAGGTCACATCATGCGATGAAAACAGATATAATCTCTTGCAGAACATATTACAAGGGAAAATGAAAGTAAAGAGAAGCGCCGGAAGGATAAAAAATTTAAGAACTTGGTTCTCCATGACAACCACCGACCTATTCCGAGCAGCTGTAAATAAAGTTAGATTAGCCAATATGGTAGCCAACGTCTGGAACAGATAGGCACCTGAAGAAGAAGAAGAAGTACCGGTTGTTGCAGCTCATTTTACAAGGCATATTCAACGTGACCGCCAACATCAATAGACGATAGGCACTAGAAGAAGAAATAGCAATCTGCATTAAAACATTGTCTGTATTTTTATTGTTTTTATATGTTTTCTGATGTACAGAGTGGAACAAAAGTCTGGAAACGGACAATTATCTGAGCACATTTAATTAGATTGTAGATTGTAGGGTGGGTCGTGAAGGCCATGCTGCCTCTCAAGCACTTCGACCTATCAGATCTTTTGTGCATAACCCTTAATCTATTCGAGGCCCGGGATTCCGAGACTTCGAGCAAAGTTTATCAGTTTCCTGGGGGCTAAGTTTCTGACATCGTAGGGCTTTAGGAAGGCCCCTTCCGAAATTTGAGCCTCTTGCAGAAAAGCGCTAGGCATTCGCAAAGCAAATATTCTGCAGTTTTAGCGAAGTTCTCGCAGTAGCGGCAACTATCACTCTCTATTTTGCCCATCTTTTTCAGGTGGTACCTTAGAGGGCAGTGTCCAGTGAGGAGTCCCGTCACCAGTTTTAAGTCTTTCTTGTCCAACTCAAGGAGCTGTTTAGCTTTCCTTGACGAAAGACTTACTAGCCTTTTCGCTTGTCTTTGTCCTGGCACTTTATGCCAGTGAGATTTCATTTTCATCTGTTTTCCAGCGTCGAACCTTTTCTTTCAAGTGGGCTTTGGAAAGTCCACAAAAGGGTTCTGGGCCGTAAAATTGTGTATTTGCCCCTTCTTTGGCAAGGCAACCTGCTTCTTCGTTGCCTTAAACTCCCTTGTGACCTGGAACCCACATCAGAGCAACTTGATTGTTTGCTTCCAGTTGTCTCAGGGACTGTTTACAGTCCCAAGAACATTTGATTAAGTTATTATGTTAAAAATATTATCTTTTAATTGTTACGTTTAAATGTGGTTGAAAATAGTTTGTATTAAAAAATTATTGAGACATCTAGGCGTTGCCACACTTTTGTTTTATTTATTTAAGACCTTCTAGACTACATAGAATTATAATTGTTGCATATGGCTGCACATTTATTGAAAAGGAAATTCCAATAATGACTGAATATACTGGGTGATGTATTTAAAAAACCAAAGTGACTTATAATATCAGAGAAATGGCAAATCTGACAACATTGCAAATGTTAAATCTGGAATCTCCGTATCTCAAAATAGGCTTATCTCAAATTTTGTACAATTCGGACTAGTAATTTACAAGATAATTGGCCGTTTCCAGACTTTTAGTCCACTCTGTATACAGGTATTTTTGTACAAATTAGCTTTTTCCATGCGGTGTATAACAACTGTCTTAATGAAATAAAATGTATTTATTTATCATGAATTTATCCATGGTCCGACCCTGTGTAATAGATTGTCGTGAAATATTGTTGCTTCTTAGAAATCCGAATATAATGTACCTCACTTTGTGACGAGGAGAGAAAATCGAAAATTGGTAATATCATAATTTGTTTGGCTCCTGTCGTACAAAAATTTTAATGGGAATTCTTGAAGAATTGTCAATTCATCTGATATAATATGTTTTGTACGTTTCAACGGCGGAAAGAACATTTCGTATGTTTTTTTGTTGTTCGGAGAATTGCTTTGAATGAAGGCGTCAAAAGTTTTGTACGCACATTGGAATAACTTGAAGATGATGTCTTTCGCTTTGTGTAATGCTTCTATCTTACCACAAACAACATGCTATTATGCGGATGTGTTTTTTTCTATCGTCACCGTAATTATCTTGAACGGTATCTGACATTGTCCCTAACTATTACAGAATTGGTCGAAAACGAAGATACAAAGTAAATAAACAGATGTGAACCACTCAAAAAGACGAAAGCAGGGTGTTTACACTGGCGTAACCATAAACTTATATTTTAAGCTATTTCAACATGCCACGTCTTTTCTTGGTTCTCCGAAGAGTACTCTGCTAGTGGTCTCTCTACTGGCAAATTATGCCCGAGCTCAGCCGTAGAGGGTAGAAGAAAAAAATATATAAAAGTGAGCCGCGCCACCGACTTAGACGGTTCAAGCCGGAAACCCCTAGGTCTTGTAGGCACCAGCAGAGCCACGCGAAAAACAACAAAAAATTATGGTGAACTAGATAAATAAAACTATATTTACAATTACTGCAATATATTAATTAAGTAAAAATGATGTTCTGATTTTTTACAATAAATTCTGTATTTTCGTAAAGTGGTTTAAACGAATTTAATACACTTTCTTAAAATAATATTTAAATTAATTATAACAATCTTCCAGACAGTAATAAAAACCTAATGAGGTACAAAAGAGAATTAAAATAACAAAAAAAAACAACAACAAGAAAATGTTCACAATATTTAAAATTTCGAAAATAATTGGTTTTATATAAAATTCCTGATAGCAAAAGATTAACACAACAAAAAAAAGGAAAAACCAAATAAATGGACTTGCTACAAAAATAATATTTTAAAACCCTTACAATATCCACATAAATTATATTCAGTGATATATAAATTCAGATTCAACTTGGAGCCGGTACAAATTTAACGGAAAATAATTTGGTTACTTTTAAACTATTGAAAACTTTATTGGGACGTCACTGGGAGCAGGTACAAATTAAATGAGAATAACTTGTTACTTTTAAATTATTGAAAACACTTAGATCAGGCACATAACTGATAAGTTGATAAAATTAAATTCCATACCATGTAACCAATTGAAAACCTCACTGAGACGTCACGGTAACATCGATGATCCAAGAACCGAAAAACCAAATAGTATTATCAATAATTTCTGCTAAAATTACCAGGCAAGTCTTTATAACGCTGAAATTTATCGTCGATGTGGATGGAACGGCACGTGGTACTTCACGATGGCTTCACTTCATCAAATCCCACAAGTGGTGATCTTAACTCGACACCAATATCCAAAAATATTCACCACATAGGCACGACAGAATGGTCAAGTTAAGAATTAAATGGTTTATCTTCCTAATCCAATAAAGATGGCCCCAAATTCAGCCAGATATGGAAGAAGAAACCGTAGAAGTTCCGCTCCCGTGTTAATATTCAACCGTTCCAAAAACTCTCAACCGACTTCCACCACTGCCACCAAACGAAAGATAATCCTTCCTCGCTCCCAGACCGATTATCAAGAAAATGACCCGGGACACGCGTCAGCCAACCTTTCCATGTATAAGTCCCTAGTTCATAAACGCGCTCGTTCGCATCAGTTGCCAGCCCATGCAAACCAACAATAATATATCGAACAACACACTACAATCGAGGCCAATAATCAAGGCGAAGTCCAATAAGAGAGACAAAAATGTCACAGCTATCAATAATCGAATTCTATCACTACTACATAGGCAACACTACATACAACGAACCCAAATGCAGACTATTGAAACGGCAGATAGGAGAAGAAAATAATAGGCACGTGACAAACAGGTAATAAATCTATTATTTGGTTAAAATATTCATCAAAAGCATCTTCTTCTTTAGGTGTCCTGTCCTTCTCGGACGTTGGCAATCATCAGCGCTATCTGAACCTTGTCTACAGCTCGGCGGAACAATGTGGTAGTGCTCACTCCATACCATTGTCTTAAGTTTTTTAGCCAGGATATCCTTCTTCTACCCGGGCCTCTTCATCCTTCGATCTTCCCTTCTATAATAAGTTTTAAAAATCGATACTTGTCATTCCTTAAGATGTGACCAAAATCCTCCAGCTTGCGCTTTTTTATGGTAAACAGAACTTCCAGCTGCTTGTCGAGGCGTTGAAGTACCTCGGTGTTACGCACTCTTTCTACCCTGGAGATTTTTAATAGCCTTCTGTACGTCCACATTTCAAAGGCCTCCAATTTTTTGCACATCGCATCTGTCAAAGTTCAAGCTTCCATTCCATAAAACAGTATGCTGAACACGTAACAGCGAAGCATTCGGCAAAAAGTCTAAAAATGAAGATATCTGCAGCAAAAACGAAATGCATGACCACCTCAAAAACACCCATCAGATGCAATTTGGTTGTGGATGATAAAATTATACTACAGGAGATGAAATTTAAATACCTAGGCATAGAAATATCAGGATAAGGTGACATCGAGGCGGAGGTAAGAAACCAAGCGGCAAAAGCAGCACGAACTTTAGCTTACCTGAACGATACAATCCTCCGAAACAAATATTTTTGAATCGAGACCAAATCCCGAATCTACAAGGCGGTCATCCGACCTATATTAACATACACAGCGGAAACTAGACCAGATACATCGAACACAAAGAGAATATTAGAAACCACCGAAATGAAAATAGTGCGCAGGATCGCTGGAAAACACATTTTGACAGGGAGAAATTAGAAGAACATGTAAAATAGACGATATAAATGTTGGATACTGGAAAAAAAGAGAGAGTGGAATAAACACGTAGATCGGATGAATGACGACAGAATGGTCAAAATAACTAGTGACAAGTCGCCCTTGGGGCGCCGAAACGTTGGAAGACCCCGCAAGAGATGGAGCGACAACCTCTCTAACAATTGAACGGCAGACGATACGAAGAAAAACAAGCAATTTGCTTAAATAGATAAGGAAGAAGATGAAGAAGAAATTTCTAACCCGTTCGTTTCTTGTTTTACGCGTGGTATCGGAGCTCTAGAAAAGAAAGTTATATGAAGGGTACTGTCATCTGCAAACTGTGTATTGGACAAGATTTTTTTTGAGATTATAGATAAGAGATTATCCTTGTTAATTAAAATAAGATCGAAGGACGAAGAGGCCCGGGTAGAAGAAAGATATCCTGGCTAAAAAACTTAAGACAATGGTATGGAGTGAGCACTACCACATTGTTCCGCCGAGCTGTAGACAAGGTTCAGATAGCGCTGATGATTGCCAACGTCCGAGGAGGACAGGGCACCTAAAGAAGAAGAAGAATTAAAATAACTGCACAATTTGAGGCGAGAATATATTCAAATAATTTAGTAAACAATTGTTATTTTCTAAATTTTAGATAAAGGCAAACATTTTATTTAAGAAACACACTTGATTAATCTTTTTATGTTGGGGTTTATCTGCTTACCTATGAAAAATGCTATTAATCATTATCAAATAAACTGTAATTCGCAAAGTAGCTGAGATTTGATGGTCATAACCAAAAGTTTTGTACAATTCGCGTATTAACTGGATAATTTGCGAAAACTCTTAATTTCTTTTCAGTAGTAATAACCCAAGGACATTGATAATTGTCGAAACAATTTTATAACAGATTTCGAAAGCTTGTTGCTTGGAAACAGACCAACGCCGTAGGCGGAGTTCTGTTGCCTATAAGCAACAAGCTTGAGATAGATGTTACAAAATTTTTGAGCATTCATCAATGTTCGAGGGTTATTCGGATAGAAATTTTTTTGCTGATAATGGTAATAAATACAGAGCAGAAACAATCCTTTAAACTCGACGCCAATTCTTCCACCGTCCGATTTCCATCTAATTCATATTTTCTTACATCACAAAAGTCCATGAACGCTTTCCAAACAAATTTTTTATTGTGAACAGTATTCTTCGGTATATTCGATGCTATAATTTCATCAATATTATCTTGAGTATCACAACCAAATCGTGACATTGAAATTTTTGAATTGTCAAAATCGAATTGAAAGGAAATGTAGGTATGTATCCATAGCAATATGACATGATTTAGTGAAAAGAACCTATGGGCTCTTTTCAGTATAATTTTGTTTTGATTGGTTGTGTTCGATCAGATGACCACAAATTGACTGATTTTATTGGATATCAACTTGAGCAAAAAAATTTCGTATTAATAAGCTGGATTAGTTAATTCGTGTATTAGCCCGCTAATTCGTGAATTAGTTAATTCGTATTAACCATAACATTAATATTACTATGAAATTGAGAAAAATGAAGTACTCCTAGCTGTCAATTTGACATTTTATTAATCGTTAGTTTTTATTTAGTCAAGAAGTTTCCTATCGTTTTTATACACCGTTGTTCTATTTCTGACCAACTTGGGTATTGTTTGTACCCGCACTGAAATTGTTAAAACATGGATTTTATCAAGAAAGAAAAGCCCGCAGCTGGAATGTGCACCCAAAAGCCTTTAATCACAGAATCTAGAGCCATGAAGTATCCTTACACTTTCACAGCAAAATTGGTGCAGTTTCCATATTTGTATTATTATAAACACAACAGGATATACCGGTATTACGCCTATGGAATTTTATTGTCTATGCCATTTTTTTGGTATATAAATACTTTAGGTGAGTATTTTAGCGAGAAAAAGATAACACTAAAATATTACAGATCAAAATGGTTCGAAGGAGTGTTTAATGTGAATACCGTTCATTGTTTTGTCGTCCATTCATTACAAATTTGAAACATAATTCTACTACCATCTAATTACGTTATAAAAATTAAAGAAAACTGTAATACTATTATAAAAAACTCTTAAATTTTTTGACTGCGAAAATATAAAAATGTATTATACTAATTTTTAAAGTACCAGTTAATTTCGCTGCCTGTTAACCTATACTATAGGTATATGTGGGTCGATTATATGTTTGTATGTAATCCAATGCTCGTCGTAGGCATATAGCCAGGAGTGTAGTTGTTTTTTTATATATATAATCGACCCACATATACCTATAGTATAGGTTAACATGCAGCGAAATTAACTGGTATTTTAAAAATCAGTTGGTGCTTGTTTAAAAGTATAGATGGCGTGACTAGTGCTTTTCGTGTAGTCCTTCATGTATTCTTGGTTGGAATTGTTGATTTGTCTGTACAAAGGGCTACATGAGTTTGTCAAGACCTATCCTATGCTGATAAGGGGCAACACCCCGAATCCGGTTTATAGGTGGTCACTTCGAATGGATATATTCTTTCATATAGCCAGGAGTGTAGCTGTTTTCTGATGTATAATCGACTTACACATACCTATAGTATAGGTCATCTGAAGAGGAGTTGCAGGCGATGATTAATGTTATGCATGATGCCCTTAAAATCAAAGGGATGAAAATAAATGTAAGCAAAACGAAAGTAATGATTTTAAAACAGAAGAAAGCATAATAAACTGTTAAGTTCTTCTTCTTCTTCTTCTTTCTTTAATGTAAGCAATTTTGCTTGTTTTTCTTCGTATCCTCTGCCGTTCAATTATTGGAAAGGTTGTCGCTCCATCTCTTGCTGGGTCTTCCAACGCTTCGGCGCCCTAAGGGCGACTTGTCTCTAGTTATTTTGACCATTCTGTCGTCATTCATATGGTCTATGTGTTCGTTCCACTCTCTCTTTCTTCCCAGAATCCATTCATTTACATTGTCTATTTTACATGTTCTTCTAATGTCCTCGCTTCTCTCCCTGTCAAAAAGTGTTTTTCCAGCGATCCTGCGCACTATTTTCATTTCGGTGGTTTCTAATATTCTCTTTGTGTTCGATGTATCTGGTCTAGTTTCCACCGTGTATGTTAATATAGGTCGGATGACCGCCTTGTAGATTCGGGATTTGGTCTCGATTCCGATATATTTGTTTTGGAGGATTGTTTTGCCGCTTGGGTTCTTACTTCCGCCTCGATGTCACCGTATCCTGATATTTCTATGCCTAGGTATTTAAATTTCATCTCCTGTTGTATAAGTTCTGATTTAAAGTTTTGATTAAGGGAAATAGAGTGGAACAAGTAGATGAGTTTGTAAACTTGATAATTGACGAAACAAATATATAAGGCGAGTGTGAATGGACAAGTCGGTAGAGGTCGACCTCGGAGAACATATCTCGATCAAATCAACATTGTTTTCGACGAGCATGTATGAGAGCACTGATGAAAGTAGAGGAAGCAAAAGATGTGTGTACGAACCGTAGCAAGTGGAAGGAAGTGGTCTCTGCCTACCTCTATGGGAAAAAGGCGTGACTATATGTATGTATGTATGTAAAATAAAATCGGATTTTAAATAACTGTTTATTCTTATCCCTTTTTAGCAAATTCTCCGTCAAATGTAGCATATTGGTCAGAAATCAAAAGAAAAGAAGAAGAGAAATTTCGTCACAAATTTGATTAATCTTACATCTACTATTTATTAAAATGTTTATTTATTATTATTTTTAAAACAATCCCATTTTATTTATTTTTGTATTTATTCGGGATTAAGATTTTATTTATTGTAAATTTGTTATTTTTCTATTTTATTTTTGTATTTTAATATATTTTGAATAAAAAAACTCTTATTTTTTAATGTAGATAATAATAAACGACTTTTTAATGCCATTGTTACAGCAAATTAATATTATTTTAAAAGGTAATGTTTCCATTAAAAAAAAGAATAAAGAAAAATAACGGCTAGTTCCCATAAACATCAGTTTTAATTACTTTTATTTCAAAAGTGAATTTTCGCAGCATTCTCTGGAATTTTTCTAGAAAGTGATTAAATGTCAAAAATGGTAATCTCTTTATACGATATTTATAATTAAATAAAACATATTGCATCTTACTAAGGAATATCTCGAGTTAATTTTCGCAGCTTGATAAAGACGAAGATTTAGAAAAAATAGTGGCTATCCTCTCGCTAAAGCTCGAATGGAAACCTCAAAACACAACACCGAAAGGGCGACCCAAGAAAAGGTGGATAGACGATGTGAAGGAAGACCTAAAAACTCTGAGAATAGGAAACTGGAGAAGAATAGCGGTAGATAGAATCAGATGGAGGAACATAGTTGAGCAAGCCAAAATCCACCAAGGGTTATGAGCCAAAAGAAGAAGAAGATTGAAGGGGGGTCATGAAGGCTATGCTGCCTCTCAGGCACTTCGACCTATCAGATCTTTTGTGCATAACCCTTAATCTATTCGAGTTCTGGAATTCCGAGACTTGGTACAAAGAGAAAAAGGCATATTTGAGAAATATAATGCGAACCACGTAATATTAATTCTTGCATCTGTTGATCGAAGGCAAGATCATAGACCGGAGAGGGATCGGAAGAAAAAATGTCTTGGCTGCGAAATATCAGATATACAGTGGCTAATACACACCGCAAAGAACAGAGAAGCAATGGAAAATGTTATCGCTAACATCCGTTATTGGATACGCATTAGAAGAAGAAAAAGAAGAAATATATTTGGGGAATATGCAAAACTTATTATGACAATCACATTGGATCTAATGGTTAAAGTGATAAGGCTGTTTTGGAAACCTGTCAACGAGCACCTAATACTGCCACTCCTGAAATTTGGGAAAAATGTGTCACAAAATGTGAAAATTTAATAGAGGAATGGTGGATTCGCAAAAACCGCATTGAAGCAGTTAATCATGTTATCATTTACAATTCGAATGAGGATAGCCACGACAGTGATACCGATTATGATGACTGTAAATCTGATGCTTGATAATACCTTGTTCAGTTCAACGCCCAAAAACACAAAGTGCCACGTTTTCCAAGAAAGTGAATTCCTTAAATCATCCCATCACAATATCCGGAAATACCCTTGAACCAAGTCCCTCCATCTCGATTTTGGGAGTCACGGTGTCCAATAATATGTCTTGGCATGACCATGTTGCTAACATCGCAAAGTCGGCAAGCCAGAGGCTAGGTTTTCTGTGAAAAGCCAGAAAGTTTTTTACTTTTTACTCCTGATTAACTGTTGACGACGTACAAGGCTCAAATCCGACCTCTACTGGAGTATTGCTCGCACATTTGGGGTTCAGCACCAAGGCATTCTCTTCGTCTTCTAGATTCCATTCAGAAAAGAGCCAATCGCTTGATAAACAGCTCAACTCTCACAAATACCCTTCACCCTCTAGAACATAGAAGAAGAGTTGCAGACCAGTCATTGCTCTACAGATATTTCCATGGAAGATGCTCCAGAGAAATAAGAACTCTTGTACCACCATTAGCCACATTCGGCCGAAAAACTCGGCACGCTGATCAGTCTCACCCATTTACTCTCAAGATTGACACTACAAGGACCAATCTTCATCAAGAATCCTTCTTTTACAGGGCTGCTACGAAATGGAATAAGCTTCCAAAATCAGTTTTTCCAGAGAACTATGACCTGCAACTTTTTAAAAAGCGTGTCCACGATCATTTCCTTTCTATAATCCCTTCCCCTTCTAATAGTCGCAGTGCGGGCCGTCCGCAGCCCACACGATAGGTCTACCCTTTTTGCGACTATTTTCATAAAAAAAAAACTACTAAAAACTACTAAATAATTAAACATATTTATTAAATTTGTACCTATAATTTATTTTTGTTGCATTCCCTTTGAACATAATTAAATATGTGCCTATTTCTAAGCAAAAAACTCATCGAGAGCTACATCAACGATTTCTGTTCACAATAAAGCAAAAAATAAAAATAAAACCTCTCAGCAAACGCATAATAAGGGGAATTTACTAATGTACCTCTCAATACAGTGCGCCCGTTAAGTCGATGCCTCGGTGATTAATCAGATACCATTGTATATTGGTGAAATAAGCAATACTTATTATTCTTTAAGCTGTCTCTCGCGACTTCTAAAAATTGAATTGAATACAAGCATAAAATCCTCTTAAAATAAAAAATAGTGTGGACAGTTGAAATTGTTGTTACTCGTTTATAATAATTTAATCAAGGAAGTTCCAGATATGTGGCAACTTTTATTAATATTTATATTTAATGATTTTGCGTGCAGTAAAAAGTATCAATGTCACGTTTAAAAAAATCCCTAATAGATCGATTTATTGAAAAAGCAAGAATATCAAGGTCCATCTAGTTAAAAATAAAAACAAAATTTATTACTGATAATCTAAAAACACGGCGTCGATTTATTCGTAAAAAATTTATGAACTAGCAAATTGCCAAAGCATTCTGGCATAAATAAAATGAATAGATTTATATTTATTGAGAAAGGTCAGTGGGTGCATTCAAATATGTAATACGAATTATTTTTTGTTATATTTTTGAATAATTCGTGCGCTTTTACTATGTCACAGAGGATTAAATAAATTAGGATTTTAATAAATTGTATTTTGATCTTTAACGTGACTTTATTTCGAAATGGTGCGGAGTAATAAATCGTACTTATAAATGCAAAACGGAAGTGGTCAAACAATCTTTTATGATTTTTAAATGGTCCGTAACAGCTGTTATATTGCAAAATATTATAGTTTACCCTGTTTTTATTTGGAAGCCTGCCCCAAAAGAAATGTTTTATCAGCAACAGGGTCATTTCCCACCTGCAGTGGTGTAACTATGGGTATTACCATATAAATTTAACAATATTATTTTAATTTAAAATTTGAAAGAGAGTGCGTATGGATTAAAAATGATTTGATCGTCAAATGCCTTCTTTACGCCGATGATCAAGTCATATTAGCGTCATCTGAAGAAGAGTTGCAGGCGATGGTAAATGTTATGCATGATGCCCTGAAAAGAGATGAAAATAAATGAAGTTCTGCTTAAGGGAGAAAGAGTGGAACAAGTACAAGAATTTGTGTACTTGGGTTCAAAATTTTGATTAAAAAAATAAACAAGTGAGCCTATAATAATTCAGTTAAACGGTGTCAAGAAAATGGCTGTTGTTGAAAAAATCCAGCAGTCAATTTTATTATCGATCTTTATTTGGATTGAAGTTATCCAACAATATTTCCTACTGCGTTTTAAAATACTCGCATAAAAAACATTAACATTTTCGCACTTTTTTGGTTTTTTGCTCACTATAAAAGTATGTATGGTAGTGAAAAAATTATTAAACTCTTTGTTTAAAGAAGACCAAATTTTCAACACTTCGAAACCAACCGCAGCTCTGTAGGTCGAATATTTTCCGAAATACATCATTTCAAAAATTGGTAATTTTTTCCAAAAAATAACATTTGAACTTTTATGACTTTAACTATTAAGTTGAGGTCACAAGTGTACAACATTACAGAATACCCTTCTTTACATGATATTTTGAAGGAGCTGTAGACCTCATCCTGGATTCTCTAAGAGCATTAAGTCATGCTGTTGTAATGAGTAAAAAACGTGGATATATGACTAAGTGGAGAAATAAGTCGACTGCCATCGCCAATTGAAATTCACCTAGGTATTTCACACTTTTTCGGACTTTTTTTCTTACGGATGTTCCAGAAACAGAATCGCAGCCAGTGCCTTCTGCAACCAAGCCCTGCCGAAAGTAACCTGACCTTTACCAAGTATTTGTAAAAAATTAGCCATTAAGTCGTTCTGTGCTTGAATTAAGGCTTAATAGATTTACTTAAACTTCATGGTAACAATTTTCCTCGTAGGATCAGTATTTTACCCAATCTTTGGATCAAATTTAAAACAAAAGTTCAAATATAATTTTTTAAAAAACTATTACCAATTTTTAAAGTGCTGTATTCCGAGAACAATTTGAACTACAAAGCTGCGCCTATTTTTAAACTATAACAAATTTAGTCTTGTTTAGCCACAATAGACCTACTAAGGGTCGCGGTGGAGAGGCGACCACGCCCCACTCATAGGAAACCTAACCTAGTCTTGTTTAGAAAAGGTTGGATTAATTTTTTTACTACCAGACTATAGACTTTCTAAAAAAAAATTCTAGTGGACTAATTTTCTTGATAAGTAAGTTTAAAAAATCATTGACCAGCAAAAAATACCTTGTGTAGTTTCATGCAACACTTCTTTTTTTTATGTTAATCGAATACGGTAGTGATTTATCCCATATAAATTACACATTTTCCCAAACTAGAAAATCGTCACTTAATATGGTAACAACCAATCAGTAATTTCATTAAGGAAACACCTTTTATATCCCATCGAAATGGTTGTAAACATCAATCACTGGTCCGATTTTATGGTTGTTTCTCCGTTTTATGGTACATTGCGTTTGTTAGTCTTTTTCTTGTAGGTGTGGCGCAAAAAATAGCTAAAACGTCTTGAGAGGCTGCAAAATTTAAGAGGAAAATTACTTATTTTATTTCTTTTCAGCTTTAGTGATGCTTCAATAGGTTTTTAACATTTAATCTCTCAAATCTACTTGACATTTTCAGAAAATATCTATCTAGTATATTTTAGTGACAAGTGACTTCTTTTATGTACTAGCTTCCCTAATTTATTACCAAAGTTGTTTATTAAGGAACCAATATTACTTTAGATTTATTGCATGTAAAGGTCTATAAATAGCCTCAAAATAGATCCTTGTGTCACACTTCTCCAAAATTTCCATCAGAAATGAATAACCATTGAATGGCACACCCAGAGGCAAAATTTCTTAAGGCGCATCCACACTATGCCGCGGTTGGCGCTTGGCATTGCCTGGTTGGCAAAGCCAATGCGACAAAGCAAACTGCTGGCCTGCCGTTTGCATCTGTTGTCATTTAGATCTCGGTAAAGTTTGATCAATTCACATACTTTCGCGTTTGTCCACTTCATGACCGAATACAGCGCTGTCCAAGACCAAGACAGAACTGACGTCGCTTGGAGCCAACGGTTGGCACGTCCCCACTGCCCGTTCTCATTGGCTTTCTTTGTTGTAGACCATGATACAAATAACACAAAGTATGATCGATAGCCGTCTCAAACTCGTCCTCCGCGCGCATGACGTCATGCGGAGAGTAAAATGTGAATTTTTGAATGATTGTTCATGGAACTCGCATAATTTGATGATTTTTCGTTGTTGTCTCAAATGGAAATAACTATTACAGCTCGATTACTCCTCATGAATAATTTGGAAAATGTCATCGCCATTAAGTTTAAATTTAAAAATTCATTTTTAAGGCATATGAAAAGAGATACATGGTGTCTAACGTTAATATACAAATTAAAAAACAACTTACTACCTATGTATCTGTCTAAATTTTAAATAAAAAGAGCTGATATGATAGAATACAATCTGAAAAGTGAGGATAATTACTTTGTGGATAAATTTCATACAGCTGTAATACAAAAATCTTTTTGTAGAAGGCTTAAAAAGGTACACTAACTTGCCAATGCAAGCTAAAGAAGCAACAAGTTTAAGAGTAAAAACTTAGGAATGTGTACTTTAAAGTACGTGGGGTGCTTTCATTCCGAAACGCAGAGTTAGTTTAAAAATGTCATACAAAGCACCCCACGCTTTTAGAACAGTGACATTAATTTTCTCGTCAGTAATTTTATTCTTATGTTAAGAATTATTTTTTACTTTTTAGTTTGATTAACCCTAAAAGCGTGTTTTTTAGTTTTTTTAAACTATAATTTTTTTTCGCTTTTTAGTTTGATTTGTTTTATTAACCATTCATCCATTCATCCCTCGGCACGTTTATCACCAGTATATTGGCTTGGGTGAATTATAATATGATATTGAAACTACGCGCATGCGTAGTTCACGCACTAGTTCTATCTCTCCTACTCTCATACAGAGGATGCCCGAAGAAATTCATGAATCCTGACGAAACTAATCAGGATAATCGGATATTTTGATCCAATTATTGCATTGTCGTCGGTCTTTGACAAGTGTGCGAAGTTTAAATTAAATCTGATCGCTTAAAATAGGGCAAAATCGAGGCCAAAGAGTCAGTTACAAACATACAGGTGAAACTAATATAAGCGTGTTAAAATATGATTGTACATTTTTTAAACCTACATTATTAAAAAATTATTAGTATTATAATCTGTAAAGGCAATTAATTTTTCTTAAAAAAAACCACCATATATACTGTGAAACGTTAAGCTAATGTAAAAATAGCTTTGGCGATGATATTTTAAAAAATAAGTATGTCTTACTTGCGTCAAAAAATGTAAATATTGATGACGTTATTCGATGTGGCCTTCATTTGCTTTTGTAGGAAATTACGTAAGATAATCACTATTAGTTCATTAACTTTGGTTTTTCGGAAAATACAAAATTGAATCTTGATATAAATAATTTTGTCAGTTGCTCGGAGAATAACCCATCACTTTTTTATTTAGATTTTCGGCCAATAATAAAGTCCAAAATAGAAAAATGAGTGCGTCGCTGTAATTACAAATACAATAGCTCTATCGATAAAACATCGAACGTGAAATACAATGCTCAACAATTGATCGCTTATATTTTATTTAAGGCGTTGGGCATTGGTGTCTTTTTATTACCCACAGGGGCAATGCTTTAGAGCAGCGTTGCTCAAACTGTGGGGCGCGCCCCCTAAGGGGGGCGCGTTTACATGATTGGGGGGGGGGGGCGCAGTACATATTAAAAATAAAATGGTAATGATAAAATGTTACAGATAGATTTTTAAAAAATCTTTATTGAAATTCTACTTACTTAATGATGACAAAGAAACATTCTAAGGACTAATGGCTAACATGAGCTTGTTTTAAGGCGCACAACTTCTCTAAATTTGGTTCTATGTTAGAGATGGCCACCCTGAGTTCATTTTCTACTTGAAGTTTATTTCTGTATTTAGATTTCACGACAGCAAGTGCAGAAAATCCAGTTTCACAAAGGTAGGACGTTGGAAAAGGCAACAGAATTCTAAGCGCTTTGGCTTTTATAACGGAGTAGTCGTTCGGAAGTTCAGTCCAGAAGTTTGTTAGAGATTTGTTAACAAAGTTTGATTTTTGTAAGGGATTTGTTGAAATATCTATCAGTTGTTCTTCTTCTTGCAGTGATAGTCCGACAGGTCTATTTTCGAATGGATTTAAAACCCAGCTCCAGTCTGACAACTTGATATCTTTCTCTGCAAAGAAGTATCGCTTGAAATTCTCAGTTAAGTTTTCTAAATGGCTTCCTATGGTTTTTAGCATCACAGCTTTATGAATATCTTCCAATGGGGAATCTTGCACAAAATCGCAAAATGTGGGAAACATTTCCAAACTGTTTTCTTTCAATTTGTTATGCCATAACTGCAATTTCTTACAAAAAGCATCAATCTTTTGACTTAAATCAAATATATTTACGTCTTTTCCTTGCAGCTGAAGATTAAGTATATTAAGTTTTTCAAAAATATCTACTAAATAAGAAAGCTTCAGTAAAAATAATTTGTCGAAAAAATCTGTTGAATGCTTGTGACCTTCCTCGCTTAAAAATATCGCTATTTCCCTTCTTAATTCAAAGACACGCTTAACTGTCTTACCGCGTGACAACCATCTGGATGAGGAATAAAACAACAAAGATTGATGCTCAGCTCCCATATCTTCACACAGAACAGAGAACATCCTTGTTTTTAGTGGTCTGGTTTCTAAAAAGTTAACAACTTCAATAACTACTTTCAAAATCATGTTTAGTCCAGGGCTTAGCTTAGATTTTGATGCTAACGCTTCCCGATGTATCATGCAGTGCGTCCAGATAATTTCTAAGGATTCCTTTTTTACTAGCGCTTGTAAACTTTTGTATTTACCAGACATGGCTTGAGCTCCATCGGTGCAAATCGCAACACAATTTTTCCATTGCAAATTCATTTTAGTAATAGAATCATTTGTAATTTTGAACAACTCGGTGGCTGTAGTTCTTCCTTCAATCTGTTTACAAAACAAAAAATCTTCACATATTTTAGAACATTGACAGAATCTAATGTAGCAAATCAAATGGGAATCATTACTAGAGTCAGTTGCTTCGTCAAGCTGTATAGCAAACAAGTTTCCAGTAAGCTCAGATTCAAGCTGCTGCTGCATATCAACTGATATATCGTTAATTCGTCGACAGATTGTATCATTTGACAGAGGAATATTGTTAAGTTGTGAAGTAAAATTTTCACCAAACATTATTTCTACAATGTCTTTGCAAGCGGGTAAAATAAGTTGCTCTGCAATAGTGTGCGGTTTTTTGCATTTAGCTACTTTGTATGCCACCTTATATGATGCCAAGAGAGCCTTCTCATTTACTGCCAGTACTCTATGGAAGCTGGATTTTTGTTTTTTAAACAATCTGAGTTTCTCCACAAAAAAATCTCGCGGTTTATTGACATATTCTCTGTGCAGCGTTTCTAGATGCCTCTGTAATTTATTTGGTTTCATGCTATCTGCAGCCAATACTTTTAAACAGATAACGCATTGTGGTTTTTCTTCGCCACCTACTTCAAGGCTAGTAAAGCCCAAATTTAGGTATGATGGGTCATATTTTCTTGTTTTAGATTTCGGACGATTTTCACCTGAACCTGTCGATGTACAAGCCCCGTCATCCTCAAGTTTTCGTTTTAAAAATTTATCCATACTACATCTACTTATACACTCACACTTCACAATAATGCTTGCTTAGTGTTAAAACACCTTCACTGAGAGACTGAGAATACCGTATGTGCGCTTCTGTATTTATAGTCGCGTTCAGACAGTTCGAGAAAGATCAGGAAGCTTGAATACGTGGCACGAACGCCGCGAACTTTCCGACAGCATCTTTGGCGCTCTCGACGAGACAATGTTGCCTATTTTAGTCCAAATTCCTAGGTCTACGGATTGGGGGCGCAACATTTTTTAAATTAAAACAGGGGGGCGTGAATAACAAAAGTTTGAGAACCGCTGCTTTAGAGTAAAGGTGCTCAAACGGTCGATCGCGATCGACAAGTCGATGGAGCACCAGCAATGACTGGAAACAAAAACGGTTTTGTGGCATTGTGTCGAGCTAATGACGATTTTTCTTCATTTTTCATTTTCCATTGCAGCAAGTTTTGTGTTTCAAAGTTCTAAACATGGAGGAGAATTAATTCCATCAGTGCACGTAGCCTGCAACGACGGCTCTTTAAATTGCAGTTGAAAAACGGAAAATGGCTGACAGATTTGGCATTTTTGACAGACATCACAATGCATTTAAAGGAAAAACTATTATTGAGATAATAAGCGGAATAAACGCATTTAAAAGTAAGTTGCCACTTTAGATCAAATGAAAAGAAAGGATCTGAAACATTTTCCGTCTTTGAAAGCAAGGATTTCTCAGTCGAATTATCATATTTATGAGGCAGAATTATCAAAAAATTTTGGGTCAATTCGAAACACGTTTTTATGATTTCAGTAAATTGGCAAATATCACATCATTTATGAGTTATCTTTTTTCGTGTAAAAACATTGAAGAATTAGCTACTGAAATAGCAGATCAATTTAATATGGACTCATGTTCTGTTGAAAATGAGTAATTGCAGATTTCAACAGATATACATCTCAAAGCCACAGCATCTGATACAAAATTCTGGTCTTTTATATCTGAAGATAAATATCCGAATCTAACGCAAATCGCCCTTCAACTGTCGGTAATGTTGGGGTCAACTTTCTTCTGCGAGTCTGCATTTTCTGAAATGAAAATAATTAAGTCAACATATCGCAATCGAATAACTAACGAACATTTGTCATCATGCTTGCGATTAGCACTCGGTAATTACGTACCATCTTATAAAAAGTATGCTGCGGAAATGCAGTGCCACGCCTTAACATCCAAAATCACTCTTTAAAGTTTAATACTAGAACTCTTTTGTTTTGTAACACCCAATAAACTCGCAAATTCGAATAATTATTTTTTATTGGTATTTTAGAGCAGACTTACTCTTACCTTGACTTCTTTTGAAGTTCCATTCGTTAACGGATATTTGCGATCATCATGACAATTTGAACCTTTGAAATAGCTGCCCTGAAAAGGCCGGTCGTTGTGGTACCAAACCAAGTTCTCAAATTCTTTTGCCAAGAGATTCTCCTCCTGCCAGGTCTCCTCCGTCATAGGACTCTCTCTTAGAGAACTACTAAAGAAGACTATTCCTGCAAATTATCGCCCTATTGCATTGCTCTCAGTCATATCCAAAGTTATGGAAAAAGCGATTAACACAGAACTTATCAAATATCTGGAGAAATTTGAGATAATCCATGACAGACAATATGGATTTCGACAACTTCGGTCTACTGGAGATTTGCTGGCTTATGTCACTCAGCTCTGGACAAACACTATTGAAAAGTTTGGTGAATCCCGTGCAATAGCCTTGGATATACCTAAAGCCTTTGACCGCGTTTGGCACCAGGCATTGTTAAGTAAATTATCTGCCTACGGTCTCCCAACCAAACTGCGCCAATGGCTCTTGAGCTTTATGCAATATCGCTCTTTACATGTGGCAGTTGACGGTATTTCTTCTGATGCGTTTAAAACAAATGCCGGGGTCCCCCAGAGTTCCATCCTGTCCCCCAACTTATTTCTTTTACACATCAACGACCTCTTGAAAACCACCACGAACCCCACAGTTTTGCAGACGATAGCACACTTGTCTCAACATTCACATCCTATCGATCACTTTCGGCGAATGATACAAATAGACTCAGACAGGAACAGGTTGATTCCATCAATAGAGATCTTAAAGCAATCGTCGAGTGGGGAATCAACAATCTTGTTCAGTTCAACGCCCAAAAAACACAATGTGCCACGTTTTCCAAGAAAGTGAATTTCTCAAATCATCCCATCACAATGTCCGGAAATACCCTTGAACCAAGTCCCTCCATCTCGATTTTGGGAGTCACGGTTTCCAATAATATGTCTTGGCATGACCATGTTGCTAACATCGCAAAGTCGGCAAGCCAGAGGCTAGGTTTTCTGTGGAAAGCCAGAAAGTTTTTTACTCCTGATCAACTGTTGACGACGTACAAGGCTCTAATCCGACCTCTACTGGAGTATTGCTCGCACATTTGGGGTTCAGCACCAAGGCATTCTCTTCGTCTTCTAGATTCCATTCAGAAAAGAGCCATTCGCTTGATAAACAGCTCAACTCTCACAGATACCCTTCACCCTCTAGAACATAGAAGAAGAGTTGCAGACCAGTCGTTGCTCTACAGATATTTTCATGGCAGATGCTCCAGAGAAATAAAAACTCTTGTACCACCATTGGCCACATTCGGCCGAAGAACTCGGCACGCTGATCAGTCTCACCCATTTACTCTTAAGATTGACACTACAAGGACCAATCGTCATCAAGAATCCTTCTTTTACAGGGCTGCTACGGAATGAAATAAGCTTCCAAAATCAGTTTTTTCAGAGAACTATGACCTGCAACTTTTTAAAAAGCGTGTTAATAATCATTTCCTTTCTATAATCCCTTCCCCTTCTAATAATCGCAGTGCGGGCCGTCCGCGGCCCACACGATAGGTCTACCCTTTTTGCGACTATTTTCATAAAAAAAAAAACTAGCTGTGGGAGCTCATAACGTTTCCTATCCCGCATTATGTGACCTAAGTACTCAAGCTTCCTAGTCTTGATCTTCTTTTAGATCTTCATATCTTTATTTATTTTCTCGAGCACTCTAACATTTGTGACATGGGTCCAGGGTATTTTAAGTATTCGCCAATATAGCCACATCTCAAATGACTCAAGCTTTTTTGTGGAGTATTGAGTGATTGTCCATTATTTTGCTCCATAAAGCAACACTGGGAACTTGTAACAGCGAATCATTCTTACTTTTGATGTTAGATTAAGGTCGTGGCTTTTAAAAATGTTTGACATTTTTAGAAACGCCGCTCGGGATTTTTCAATCCAGCATTTAATTTCACGAGAATGGTCCCAAACTTCGTTTATTGTTGTGTCTAGGTACGTGTATAAAGCAACTCTTTCGTTTTGCTGGTTTCTGATAGTAAGTTGGCACGGTACATTGGTTCCTTTTCGGATTATCATGAATTTGGTCTTATCGATGTTCAGCGTTATACCGTATTTTTCACTGGTATCTTTGACTCTTGTCATGAGTTCTTGTAGGCTTTTAATATTGTCAGCAAATACTACGGTATCGTCTGCGTACCTCATATTGTTCAATCGTTGGCCGTTTACAGATATTACCAGTTCTGTCATCTAGTGCTTCTTTAATTATATCTTCCGGGTATAGGTTAAATAAAAGGGGTGAAAGGATACATCCTTGTACTCCTCTTTGTATCTCGATTACATCGCTGTCTTCGGCTTCTATTAGTATAGTTGCTGTTTAACCCCAATAAAGGTTTACAATAATTTTTAAGTCCCGCTCATCTAATCCGACTTTTTCAAGGATCTTTACTAGTTTTCCATGCTGGACTTTGTCAAATGCTTTTTGATAATCCACGAAGCATGCATACGCATCGCAGTTCATATCACGAAATCTCTGAAATAGCACTAGTACACAGAAAAGTGCTTCTTTTTTACCCATAGCTTATAAATACGTTGGTGTATAACTCTTAGAAAGATCTTCAAGAGGTGTCTTTTTTTTTATGAAAATAGTCGCAAAAAGGGTAGACCTATCGTGTGGGCCGCGGACGGCCCGCACTGCGACTATTAGAAGGGGAAGGGATTATAGAAAGGAAATGATGGTGGACACGCTTTTTAAAAAGTTGCAGGTCATAGTCCTCTGGAAAAACTGATTTTGGAAGCCTATTCCATTCAGTAGCAGCCCTGTAAAAGAAGGATTCTTGATGAAGATTGGTCCTTGTAGTGTCAATCTTGAGAGTAAATGGGTGAGACTGATCAGCATGCCGAGTTCTTTGGCCGAATGTGGCCAATGGTGGTACAAGAGTTTTTATTTCTCTGAAGCATCTGCCATGGAAATATCAGTAGAGCAATGACTGGTCTGCAACTCTTTTTCTATGTTCTAGAGGGTGAAGGGTATCTGTGACAGTTGGGCTGTTTATCAAACGAATGGCTCTTTTCTGAATGGAATCTAGAAGACGAAGAGAATGCCTTGGTGCTGAACCCCAAATGTGCGAGCAATACTCCAGTAGAGGTCGGATTTGAGCCTTGTACGTCGTCAACAGTTGATCAGGAGTAAAAAACTTTCTGGCTTTCCACAGAAAACCTAGCCTCTGGCTTGCCGACTTTGCGATGTTAGCAACATGGTCATGCCAAGACATATTATTGGACACCGTGACTCCCAAAATCGAGATGGAGGGATGGAGGGCTCATGAGACTTATTAAGCGATATTCTGAGCATTGTTTAGCACTGCGTTTACCTTGACTAAAAAATCAATATTGTGCGGTAAAACTAATATCTATAACCACGTATGCACCCTACCTAGACGACAATCCTGCATCACACATACTTGCGGCCTCTCAGAGTCGATCGATCGTAGTCTAACAATATTGAGGTAGATCGCCAGCAGTTCTGCTTTAGAACGTAACCTAGAGTGTATAAATACAAAGTATTGAAAGTTTGGTGTTCTTTCTTATACACCCAAAGAAAGTACTATAGTATATTTTAAAAATAACGTAGAGTAATAAATTTTTGAAATATACTGAAAGACGGTGTTTAAAAAAATATCGCGAGACATTTACTTTTTAGAATTTTTGTAAAAAAAAAATAAGTATATTTTGAAAGACACTTCAATGTCAAATAACACTAATAATCTCGGTGTAATGACCTGCATTTACGCCTACTAGACACCGTGCATTCTTCGAGTGATTAATGTGTTTTGCATTTTTTTTAACCATGCATATGTTTAACAATGCGCAAAAAAATCAAACCGCAAACTCTCAAAATGTGGACGTAAATCAAGTCATCTTAGCCAAGACGGTGGTTTTCTGTCGATTCTCTTTTGTCCTGGAGATTTACGACATTTTGAACAGTACTTGGTGGAAGAGATGTGATACTTTGTAAAGATTTATGATTTATTTATCATATACAAGGACAAGTCGAAAAATCGAATATCGACGTTCAGCATAAGTTAAAAAAAATACATCGGCCAAAAAAATACTTTCAATACCAGTGCCATCGGTTTGCTAGAGTATTGAGCCAGTCATTATTGAGTCGATTTTAAAACGTTTGGAAAATGCGGAGAGACAATAAGTTTTTTACCTTTCAAGCATACAAAAAGAAAACAATCCTTATTAGGTCAGATAGTCAAGCATCACTTAAAACTTTGGCATCGCGGAGAATAGACTCAAAAATTGTTCGGGCATCTACCGAAAACCTACGAATCTTGGCTAACCATAACAAGGTTACTTTGTAATGGGTGCCAGGGCATAAAGGTATTTCTGGTAACGAAGAAGCGGACAAACTAGCTAGGCGGGGCTCTGGAACACCATTTATTGGGCCAGAACCAATAATAGGAATACTAAAGGCCAGCGTTAAAGCAGTGATCAAGGGCTGGGTCAGCTGAACTGGGTACAGCTAGAGTGAGCTAGGCACAGCAAGTTAATGCTAAAAGAACCCTCACCTAAGCTGGCAGCGAAGCTACTCTCACTAAGTGGGGAAAAACTGAGAATAGTTGTAGGGCTTTGTACCGGACACTGGTTTTTGAGGAAACATCTGCACAATATAGGCGTGTCTGACACAGAACCTTTATGCAGATTATGTAATAAGGAGGAAACAGCCACTTATATTATCTTCGAATGTGAAGCCACCGCCCAGTGGAGGCACTACCTGGGGTGTATACGACTGATTTTGAATGCCCCAGACACTAAAATCCAGAGGCCTTACGGGCCTAAGCCAAAATCCATCACTGATTTCTATTCATTTGTTGTACCGAAGAAAAAAATATCAACCCTTTCAAAGGCAGAATTAATATTTTTATGTATAATAAAACAGAAAGAAGGAAATCTCAACCCACATTAACTGTGATTCTGTTTTATCTTGGAATTATTATCGTGTATTTTTATTTGTTCTCAAAGTAGGCACTTACTTTATTTTTATCGTATTATTTACAAAACATTTCGTCGGGAAAAATTATTACAGATTATTTTCAAAACAGTGATGCTTACGACAACGCTAATGTCAACAAAGACATAACTAATAAAAACATATTTCCGTTTCGATTTTCAATAAGCTCGGATGACAAATTTTATTATTATCACTTTGCATGTGACAGAGATTCTTTTTGGAAAAATAAATTATATTGTTCGGCATTAAACCGAAAATAAAACACCTACCAACATTTTTTCGTGTGGAAATATTTCTAAAATATCTCGAATGCAATTCGCAAAGAATTTAACAGTTTACTATTACTTTTCCTTTCAGTTTTTAGTCAAAATGTGTCAATGAAATTGTGTTTTTCGTCTTTACAAATTTTAATGACTTTTCTTCAAAATTCTGACAATTCAACAACTTTCTTTTTTTAGTCAACATATACAAAGTATAAAATCGTGAATAATTAAACATCCGAAAAACTTTATAAACTAGTATTAACATCTACGCACTATCTTGAAGTATCAACATCCTTTCCCATGCTAGAAAAACTAGTTTTGCTCTTCATTCAGTTAGAAGATCTTCGTTACGGGTCGTCTATATTCAGCAGTTTATGTCTTAACAAACACCACACGAACTATACCAGGTAATTCGTCCTAATTTCCAGGAATACCTCGGTATGTTGTTCTCCACTAGTATAACAACATCACCAACTTGGATTGGATGTTAATTTTTCGTCTTTAAGTTGTAACGTGCCTTTTTTTTCCTTCTACAGTTCCATTATAATTGATTCTCTGATGATTTTGTATTCCTCAGGTACTCGTAAGTAGTGTCGCGTACCGTATTTTGTGGTAACTTAAATATATCATTCGTTGTAAATAGTGTTGCATACCTTGTTGTGATAGGATTCGATTGTTAATGGCTGTGGTGTTTTCGTTATTAGATTTTGATTTGGTTTTTGACCTCGATTGTTGTGTGTTGTCGGTTATATTATTGTTTGGTTTGCATTTCTGTGTGGATGGGACTGGCTATCAACACGGACGAGTGCGATTCTTGGTGTGGAGCATGGACTTGCGAAGATTGTTGGTTGACGCGTGTTCCGTGTCATTTCTTGATATCCGGCTTGGGGAAGGAGTGGCAGTCGTTTGGTGGCAGTCTTGGGAGTGGTGTGGTGAGAATTTTTGGGACGGTGTGATATTGGCAAGTGTGCAGAACCTCTACGGTTTTACTTTCATATCTGGCTGTATTTGGGCCATCTTAATTGGATTTTGAAGTAAAACCATTTAATTTTTAACTTGACCATTCTATCTTACCTTCGTTGTTGATATTTTGGATTTTGGTGTCGAGTTAAAATAACCGCATGCGGGATTTATTTGAGAGAAGCCATTGTTAAGTAGCAGGTGCCGTTCCATAACCAAACCGGCCACAGGAGTAGTGAATTCGTATACCCAAAGGTTACAAGTGATTTATTATTTTATTTTTAAATATTTAACGACGTGACTTATTTTTGACACCACGATTAAGTTTTGTTTTAGTTTATTAATATAGTACATTGTTGGAAACTATTTATTGCATTAGATAATATGCCAAAACTGAGTACTTTGATTTATTGTTGGCTGTTAATTTTGACTATATTTGTTATAATGTTATTATTGAACTGAGTACTTTGATTTATAGTTAGCTGTTGATTTTGATTATATTTGTTATAAGTTTATTATTGAACTGAGTACTTTGATTTATTGTTGACTGTTGATTTTGACTATATTTGTTATAATGTTGCTATTGAGCTGTGTACTTTGATTTATTGTGTGAGTAAAGTATCCAATATATTTTTGCTATAATTTCATTTATTTGGTTCACCATAATCTTAGTTGTTTATCGTGTGGCTCTGCTAGTGCCTATAAGACCTAGGAGTTTCCGGCTTGAACCGTCTAAGTCGGTGGCGCGGCTCACTTTTATTTTCTTTTTTTCTTCTACCCTCTACGGCTGAGCTCGGGCATAATTTGCCAGTAGAGAGACCGCTGGCAGAGTACTCTATAGAGAACGAATAAGACGTGGCAAAGTAAAGTAGGCAAATACTCTTTTATCCACCGTTTCCAGAAATTGTTCATCAACATCTGAGATTTTTCGAGGTAAACAATTTGAATCAGGATCTAAACGTATAGTAGAGCTATCCCCACTCGATGATCCAAGCAGAAAGTGGTTAGGCGTAAAGGCTTCGAGATCACTTGATACTCGTATCAGGGGCCTGGAATTCACAATATACTCGGCTTCAGCAAAGAAGGTCTGGAGAGTTTCTTCGATGTTGATACTTCAATATAATGTGTAGATGTTAATAATTTAAGATAGTTTATATATTTTTTCGGATGTTGAATTATTAACGGTTTTATATTTTGTATATGCTGATAAAAAAAGAAAGTACATACGAGTAGTTGAGTTGTCAGAATTTTGGAGGTCATTAAAATTTGTAAAGATACAATTTTATTGGCAAATTTTGACTAAAACCCGAAAGGAAAAGTAACAGTTTACAATTTCTTCTTTTTATTTCATACATACATAAAGTCACGCCTTTTTCCCATAGGGGTAGTAGTTTAATCGACACATCCGTAAAGTGATGCTGATCCTACAACACATTTTTTTTGCTATGACGAACTTCATCAAGTCTTCTTCATTTAGGACCACAAGAACAAGAAGTTATCTTTGTAAGCTAACACATATCTTTAATTATTTAATAAACAATGACGAGACAAGTAAATACAGCTTGGAAAAGTATTTATCATCCCATTTAGTATAATTAAATTATCATAATCTCTACATACATAAAGTCACGCCTTTTTCCTATAGGGGTAGGCAGAGACCACTTCCTTTCACTTGCTACGGTTCTTACACACATCTTTTGCTTCCTCTACTTTCATCAGTGCTCTCATACATGCTCTTTGGTTGTTGGTACTCGTGACCTGGCCTTTCTTCAAAACAATGTTGATCTGATCGAGATATGTTCTCCGAGGTCAACCTCTACCGACTTGTCCATTCACACTCGCCTTATAAATTTGTTTCGTCAATCTTTCTTCATCCATCCTTTCTACGTGTTCAAACCATCTAAGCATTCCTTTAAATATCTTTTTATTTCAACCACTTTTTATCCTAATCATTTTCGCAATAATTTTTTTCTTAATTTGTTTTATAGCCACGAATATGTTCCTGCTTACATAACAATTTACAAATTTCAAAAGTAATCTAAAAATATATTGATTTTTATCTTAAAAATAAAATTATTTTATTTGGGGGTGGATTCAAAGGTTTAGCACCCTAATACACGCATTGAACTTTTCACGTAAGCAACGGTGACGTCATGCTTCTTCTTCTATCTGTCTCAAAAAGTGACCTCGAGCTGACAGCCCAATCCTCCTAGGTTATTTATTATTTAATGATTTTAAGTATGAAATTTTAATTTTTAATTCTACAATTATTTTTAAAATTGAAACTGTTATTTCATGGTTTTAAGTTTTCAGTTTTGTTTTTGGTTATTTTAAAAGAGTTTGGAATTAATATTTTTTAAGTTTTATAATTTCTTCTTCTTCTTTCCTTTGATAGGACTATGTCCTGTTTTTTTCAACTTTTTATTCGATATCCTGTGACGATGAAGTCCAGGTGGTGGTCTTCCTAAGGGTCTGGTCGTGTTCGGTTTTTCCTTGTATGTGGCCTTGGCGAATCTATCGTTTCCCATCCTGCCTTCTTCTTTTTCCCTTTGATAGGACTATGTCCTGTTCTTTTCAACTTTTTATTCGATATCCTGTGACGATGAAGTCCAGGTGGTGGTCTTCCTAAGGGTCTGGTCGTGTTCGGTTTTTCCTTGTATGCGGCCTTGGCGAATCTATCGTTTCCCATCCTGCTGACATGCTCTCTCCACTCTCTTCTTCTATCTCGTGACCATCTAACAAAATTGCATCGCTCCCGGTTCTTATTGATTCTTTCCCTGCCCCTCAATGTGACGCCTGCAATCGCTCGCAGGTTCCTCATTTCGGTCGTTCGTAGTGCTCTTTTCGTCCGGTTGGTGTCTGCTCTCGTTTCCGATGTGTAGGTGAGGATGGGTCTCACTACTGTTCTGTAGATCCTAGTCTTGCTGGTTATCGACATGTGTTTGTTTTTCCATATAGTATTATGTAGACAGCCAGACACTCTTGCTGCTTTATTTACTTGTGTTTTCACCTCGTCATATGTATTTCGGCTGCTTGAAGCTATTACCCCCAGGTATTTAAAGCTCATCACTTGTTCGATTGGTTGGTCGTTTAGTGCCAGCTTGCATCGTATCGGTTCCTTGTTTATGGTCATAGATTTGGTTTTCGGTATCGAGATGCTCATGTTATATTTCTTTGCGGCCTGGTTAAGCTCGAATAGCATTCGCTGCAGGTTGTCCTCATTTTCCGCTATGAGAATCGCATAGTCTGCATAGCACAATATTTTAAATTCGGTTTGTCCCATTCTGTAACCTCGTCACACATCTTTCACCCGGTTTATGATGCGGTCCATTACCAGGTTAAAGAGTATCGGACTCAGGCTATCTCCTTGCCTGATACCTATCGATATTTGCACTTCCTCTGTGGTTAAGGGGCCCGACTGTATTCTTGTACTGTTGTTGGTATTGAGTTGTTTTATTACCTGGATTATAGTGTTGTTGGCTCCTCGTTTTTGCAGAATTTTCAGCGCATCCTTTAGTTGCACTCCTTAAAATGCTTGAGTTAGGTCAACAAAGCAGAGGAACGCAGGTTTGTTAAATTCTATGGACTTCTCGATGATTTGTCGCAGAATGAATATAGCGTCGATTGTTGCCTAAAGCCTTGTTGTTCTTCGTTGATGCTGACTGTACTTGATAGATGTTGGGTTATTATTTTGGTGAGCAGCTTCATGGCGGTGTTGAGCAGGCTTATACCTCCATAGTTTGTCTCGTGCCTATTTTTTCCTTCCACAGTTCTATAGTTTCGTATTCATTGTTGCATACCGTACTCTGTGGTAACTCGAATATATCATTCGTTGTAGATAATGTTGCATAACTTGTAGGGGTAAGATTCGATAGTTGGTTTGCAATTTTTGTGTGGATGGGACTGGATATCCCCACGGACGAGGCGATATCGGGTTGACGTTTATTCCGCGCCATTTTTCTTGATTTCCGGTATAGGAGCGTCAGTCGTTTGGGGAGCTTCATCGAAGTCGGAGGTGTTGGTGAAAGTTGTCGGGGACGGTGTGTTATTAGCACGTGTGCGGAACCTCTATGGGATTTCTTTCATATCTGGCTGTATTTGGGCCATCTTAATTGGATTTTGAAGAAAAAAAACATTTGATTTTTAACTTGACCATTTTGTCTTGCCTTTGTTGTGGATATTTTTGGAGTTTTGGTGTTAAATAACCGTTGTCGTGATTTATTTGAGGGAAGCCATTGTTACTTAGCCGGTGCCGCCCCATAATCTAACCAGCCTCAGGAGTAGGCCAGGAGTAGGCCACAGGAGCCCCAGGAGTAGGCCACAGGAGTACATGCGAATTCACATACCCAAAGGTTATCAGTGATTTATTTTTAAATATATAACGCAGTGACTCATTCTGACACCACTATTACGTTCTGTTTTAGTTTATTTATATAGTACATTGTTGGAAACTATTTATTGCATTAGATAATATGCCAAAACTAAACTTGGATTAAAACAACCTTCTCAATAATTCTTTATGTTTAAGTAAAAATATATTTTCTTTCTACTTATTTGTAAATATCCTACAATCTTGATATTTTAAAGGACAACCACTGTAAAAATATTTTTAAATAAACTCGATTGTTTTGGCAGTACCTTTTTTTCTTTGCCTTTATGTAAATGTTTGAATTAGTGTTATTAATGAGTTAATTTATGTCTTACTTTTTGTTGTAACTTGGTAAAGTCTGTTACTCTTACTTCTGTTTTGATTATTTTATAAAGTTGTAAATTTTACATTTTTGGATTGTTTTAGCAAGAAAATTTTACCATAGCTGTTAATTTTGACTATATTTGTTATGATGTTGCTATTGAACTGTGTACCTTAATTATCTATTGTGTGAGTAAAGTATCCAACATATTTTTGCTATAATTTTATTTATTTGGTTCACCATAATCATAGTTGTTTATCTTGTAGCTCTGCTAGTGCGTATAAGATCTAGGGGTTTCCGGCTTATACCGTTTAAGTCGATGGCGCAGCTCACTTTTATATATTTTTTTCTTCTACCCTCTACGGCTGAGCTCGGGCATAATTTGCCAGTAGAGAAACCGCTAGCAGAGTACTCTTTAGAGAACGAAAAAGACGTGGCAAGTTCCTTGGGTCTTTATTTTCTTCCTTCTTGTAGATAGGGATTGTAATGCTAGATTTCCGTTCCTGGGGTACTTTTCCTGTGGACATAATCATACTGTAAAGATGTGATAGATCTATCATCATTTAATGTTTATATAAATATTAAACAAAATATTATTTTTAAAATGACATGAAACTCACAATAGAGTTTTAAGTCATAAAATTATGTGTTCCCGTCAACATGGTAACATAAAACACTGTTATGAAATTTTAAATCGCATTAAATTTAATTTTAAGAATAAATTTATTAATTTAATAACTTACAAGAAAAATAAATGTCTAGTAATTAAAATTAACGACCCGCAATACGAGTACTCGTATCTGTTTCTATGATGTGATTATTTGTTTGTTAATATCCATCCAGTTAACGACGACATATCCTTTGATGCGTTATCTAAGTCCTACTCAACTAACTTTTTTTTCTAGTTACACAATATTATTTAAAAGTACTTTATTTATTCGCTTTTGCAAAATTCTGGACGCTCAAAATGCATGGCAACTTTTTGTTATAAATAAAACATGTTTCTCTAATAATGTCTTATGACATAATTTTAATTATTAGCAGCAAATGGACAGTTATTTTGTTTCCACTAGCACATTAAAATACAGCAAGTAAATAATAAATACTACAACATCTTAAATATAGTCACTTCTTTTTTCCCTAGAGGTAGGCAGAGACCACTTCCTACCACTTTCTACGGTTCTTACACACATCCTTTGCCTTCTCCACTTTCATCAGTGCTCTCATACATGCTCGTCGGTTGTTGGTTCTCTTGATCCGATCTTTATTCAAAACAATTTTGATCTGTTCGCCGAGATCGACCTCTTCTGACTTGTCCATTCACACTCGCCCTATAAATTTGTTTCGTCAATCTTTCTTCATCCATCCTTTCTACGTGTCCAAACCATCTAAGAATTCCTTTACCTATCTTTGTAACCACATCTTCTTTTATACCACAGCGTTCTCTTATCTCACTATTCTTTACTTAATCCAACCGAGTCACTCCGGCTATACTTCTCAGACTACTCATTTCCGCAGTATTAATCCTATTTTCATGCTTCTTCTGCCAAACCCAATATTCACTACCATACATAAGTGTAGGAACCAACACTTCTCTATGCACAGCCAGACGTGCCTTTTTTGACACTTTCTGGTTGTTCATAAAGCTATGTGCCCCATTCGTTTGTTTTCCTGCCAACACCCTTCGCTCAATGTCACTGTCATACTTTCCATCTCTCGTAAACTTTGAACCCAAGTACACAAATTCGTTTACTCGTTCCACTCTTTCTCCCTTAATCAGAACTTCACAGTTTGTTATGCTTTCTTCTCTTTCATAAACCATTACTTTCGTTTTGCTTACATTTGTTTATATCCCTTTGATTTTCAGGGTATATTGCATAGTATTAACCATCGTCTGCAACTCCTTTTTAAATGACGCTAATACGAATTGATTATCGGTGTGAAGAAGGCATTTGACTATCTAATCATTCATTTTCATTTCATACGCACTCTCTTTCAAATTTTTTTAACAATCCTCTATGTATAAGTAAAACAGCCATGGCGAAGCCAAACAAGCTCCGTTTATCCTGACACAAGCAGTAGAATCCTCGTAAAGTCATAGGCCTTTTCTAAGTCTATAAAAGCGCAATAGACCTGACTTCTAGCCAAGAATTTTTCGACTATACCTCGTAATGAAAAGACCTGATCCATACATCTCTTTCCTCTTCTAAATCCTGCTTGCACATCCCATCATCTTCTCAGTTTCTTAGTTTACGACAATAAAACAAGTAAATACCGTAGCCATGGATAATGCTCATAAATTATAAATCCAGTTATTTTAATTATTTATTACAAAATTAGGCATTGGCCCAGTTCAAAATAGGAGAATATTTTTCCTGCAACTCATTTAATCATAACGAAAGTAACGATTTCGTTCGCCTAGCTCGACCTCTACCGACCTGCCCAATCACACTTGCCTTATAAATCTGTATTATCGATCTTCTTTCATCCTTTCTCTCTATGTGTCCGAACCATCCAAATATTCCTTTATCTATTTTTGTTACTATATCTTCTATTACACCACAACGTTCCTCTATCAGACTATTCCTCACTTTATCTATCAGTCACTCCAGCTTTACTTCTTAGACTTCTCATCTTCACAGCATTGTTCTTACTTTCATGCTTCTTTAGCTAAACCGAATATTCAATACCATACATAAGTGTATGAACCAGCTCTCATCTATGCACAGCCAGTAGTGACTTTTTTTGACTCGTTATGGCTATAGATATCCATATTTGTTTACGTTTTGCAGCATGTACCTAATACTGCACCAGCAGTTGTAGCCCACACAAAAAAAATCATATGGGTATTTCTTACAAATTATTTACAATTTATTACAACAAATCTCGATTTTTTTACAGGCGTGGATTTCTGATATATCGGGTGTGGTGTAATATTTAGACTAATACTACGCCACACTTTCACCTCTGAATTAATATGAACAATTAATATGAGCAACAGAAATTCTTACAAATTAATTAAAAACGTTTTATGTGAATATATCAACATGAAAATATACACCCAAGTATTATATTGGATGAAAAAATTATATTTTATTGGAGTACGAATTTCTTACACCACCTCACCCTCTGAAATATTACTTCTAGTAATAAAATGAATCATATTTTAGATATATCATCACCTCCCGAATTTATTACACTGCTCAACATACCGTTGAAAATTATTTGATTCGGTCAAAACACGCGATTTATGTGTTTCAATTCGAGTACCAATTTCTTTCACCACCATGCACCACCCCACTCTATAAAACATTACTTTTAGTAATGGAATAATTAATCATATTTTAGATATCTCATCTACTCCCGAATTTATTACACTGCTCAACACAGCTCAAAATCATAATTTTTCAGTCAAAACTCGCACTTTCTGAGTTTTAAAGGAAGTACGAATTTCTGACACCACCCCACCCTCTGAAATATTACTTCTAGTGATAAAATGAATCATATTTTAGATATATCATCACCTCCCGAATTTATTACGCTGCTCAACACGGTGGAAAATTATTTTATTTGGTCAAACCACGCGATTTGGGTGTTACAATTCGAGTAACAATTTCTTACACCACCATGCACCACCACACTCTATAAAAAATTACTTCTAGTGATGGAATAAATCATATTTCAGATATCTCATCTACTTCCTAACATATTACACCACTCAACACAGCTCAAAATCATAATTTTTAGCTCAAATGTAATTTCTTATAGTTTGGAATGGAGTAAGAATTTCGTACTTTCTTTAAAACTCAGAAAGTGCGAGTTTTGACCGAAAAATTATGGTTTTGAGCTGTGTTGAGCAGTGTAATAAATTTGGGAGTAGATGAGATATCTGAAATATGATTTATTTCATCACTAGAAGTAATTTTTTATAGTGTGGGGTGGTGCATGGTGGTGTAAGAAGTTGGTACTTAATTTGAAACACATAAATCGCGTGATTTGACCGAAAAATTATGATTTTGAGCTGTGTTGAGCAGTGTAATAAATTCGGGAGCAGATGAAATATCTGAAATAAGATTCATTTTATCACTAGAAGTAATATTTCAGAGGGTTTAAGAAATTCGTACTCCAATAGAATATAATTTTGTCACCCAATATAATACTCGAGTTTTGTTGTAATGAATTGTAATTAATGTGTAAGAAATTTGCTTATGATTTTTTTTTTGAGTGGGCTACAAATGCTGATGCAGCATTAGGTACATTCTTGCAGCGCCCTTAAACGCGAATAGACGATTTAAAAATTGTTTCCGAAATCACTGCTCATTCTTCTGATATAAAAAAAATTAAAATACCAGGAATGTTTTCGGCCAATTCTCATTCGTCATAAAAACAAAAAATATCCAAAAAGTAAACAACAAACGAAAATCCCTGACGCCCTGTTACTTGTTTTCTGGCTCACATCTGTTACTTATTTACGTAAATTCTCACATATATCTCCACCTTTCTTTCTCTCTTTTTATCGCGTAACGTTTGTCTCTTTCTATAACGAATATAACACCCACCAGCACTCTCGTTGAAGAATTAAATGCGATCATCAAATACTTGGGATCAGAGTTGGGAAATAAAAATAAAAAGTTATTTTTGGTGGTGAAGAGATTTAAACTTTAAAATAACAAGGCTATCTCTATTTAGCTGTAGAGTCAATTTTTTTAAAGTGTTTTGCATTTTATTATTTACTGTTTCAAAAGACTTGGATCGTCAAATGCCCCCTTTACACCGATGATCAGGTCATGTTAGCATCAACTGAGGAGAAGTTGCAGGCGATGGTTAATACTATGCATGATGCCCTTAAAATCAGGGGGTGGAAGTGAATTTAAGTAAGACAAAAGTAATGGTTTTTAAAAGAGAAAAAATAGAATAACTGCGAGGTGCTGATTGAAGAAGGGTGAAACAAGTGAAAGAGTTTGTATACTCGGGTTCAAAGTTTACGAAAGATAGAAAGTATGACTGATATTAAGCGAAGGGTGTTGGCAGGAAAAAAATAAAAGAGGCCCTTCATAACTTTATGAGCAGCAAAAACTGTCAAAAAAGGCACGACTGGCTGTATATAGAGAAGTGGTGGTCCCTACATGTATGGTAGTAAATGTTTAGTTTCTTGATGTTAATCAAGCTTTTGATAGACTGTGGCCCGAGAGACTTAAGTATTAATTTAAGAAAGCTCTTGCCCAAATAATATACACAATTATTGGAATCATACATTTCAGACAGATCCTTTAGAATTAGACAAAAAAATACTTGTTCTAAAATAAAAGGAATTAAGGCAGGAGTGCTACAAAGCAGTGTATTGAGACCAGTCCTTTAACTACTATGCACCAGTTATATTTTTGAATTAATGTGTGGTACAATAGTCACCTTTGCAGATGACACGGCCATACTGGCTGTAGGCAAATATTATGAGAAAGCAGCAAGAAATCTGCAAACATCTGCTATTCAAGTTAACGACTGGATTGTCGACTGTCAATCTATACTAAAATACTACAGCATAAACAGATTCATAAATCCGTCTGGATATATAGCATTCAGATATGGGGTTGTGTCAAAAATTCCAATATTGATACCATCTAGCGCTTTCAAAATAAAGTACTAAGAAACACTGTCAATGCTTCTCGGTAGGTACGTCAGAAACAGTGACTACGCATAAGGATTTGGAAATAGAAAATGTTTGCCAAGCAATTGAAAAATTCGCCAAATGTCGTGAACATCATCACGTCAATGTTGAGGCCATTCAGTTGCTAACAATACGATGCTGGTCAGAAGACTCGAGAGGACCAAACCTTTCGAGTTATTTTATGTGCAAAAGTAGAGTAAAGTGTACACGTAATTAAGTGTTAAAGTAATTAGAATCTAAGGATTGCTATATGAGTAAGACCTTAGTTTAAGTCTTCCTAGTAATGATCATCTATCATTCTTCGATAAGATTAAACAAAATCATACATGTAGTTGCTAGGCCTCGTAGATACCGATGATAGTGTTTATGTATTTGTGTGAAATAGTAAAAGTATAATTATCAATACAGATATTCTAAAATTGATGCGAATACTTGTTACTGTTGAAAATAACATGTCCCAACTCGCCCTCATCCATATGTATCTATCCATAGATGTATGTACGTGTGGTCTTATCGCTATTTTTAATGTCTCAAGTCTCGAGTGACACGAAAATGCGCGTAATTGACAATCGCTTGTATTAGCACCTCAGTACCGAAGCAGTTGACCTAGGTCAGGGCTGAAGTAACCGACAGTTGCACGTTGTCGGCGTTGTGTGTGAGTGTGTGTGCATGCCTCACTGCATGTCCTGTGTTCTTTATTAAAGAACATAAATGCTCGTGGAGGACCATCAAAGGTTGAGGTGAGTCAAGGACTTATGGCCCACTTTTCTGATTTAAGAAACTTGATTTAACGCGATATCTCACCGATTTACGCGCCTCTTCCAATTGTTCTTAATTAAAGTAAATTTCAATTGCCTGTAACCTTTCCAATAATCGAATTAATTACAGTATAGATATTTTTGTAGTTACAATTGTCATTGTAAATGGCGGAAGTATTTAAATAAATATAGTGATAATCTGAGTAAAAAATTTAATATTTTTGCTTACTTACCGATATACCCGCACTTCTGATAAATTTGTTAAATACTGGGAAAAATTGCTATTGATCAATTGATAACAAAATAATTTAATGTCACTTAACGTTGACAAGTGCTATTGTATCTCATTTTTTAGGTCCAATAATCCTATTTGACTATTAAATTGATAACAGCCTTAATCGAGTTTTTGAAATTTGCGATTTAAAAGTCATATTTGATAATCAATCAAATTTTACGTTTTTGAGGTGATTCAATTCTTCATTTAACTGTTCTGAGGAAAAAGAGACAACTAGGACATCGTTATCTACACAATACGTCCAACCACCACCCTTGCCAACCACAGGAGCTATAAGAACTTTGGTAGTAAGGGCAATAAGAATCTGTGAACCAGAACAGTTAAATGAAGAACTGAATCATCCTAAGAACGCCCTTATATCAAATGGATATAATGTAAAATATATACATAAATATATACGTCGAAAGCCTAGCACTGGAGGTGGCATAAGCGATGAACTAAGTAGTCGTGAAGTCACTTCTAAAGCGTTTTTACTCTACATTCCTCAAGTGACAGATAGGATCGGCCGGATTCTAGGAGGATATAACATCAAAACTATCTTCAAGCCATCTAAGAAGATCGAAAACTATCTAAAATCTGCCAAGGATAAGAGAGCCTCACTAAGTTCTGCAGGTGTTCACCAGGGTCAAAGAAAACAAAGCCAACTGCCGTCTTGGACATACAGAAAAATCTGCTGTCGCGGAGCACACAATTAATAATAATGATCACAGAATTGAACTCGCGGACACCCAAGTTTTAGGCACCACATCTGCATATTACCGGTGGCTTTATAGAAAAGCGATTGAAATACATAAACACCACCAGAACTTTAATAAATCTTTTTTTTTTTTTATGTTCTTGTTCCCACGAAAAGGGATATCCTGTAATGTTCAGAGAACATCGTGGGAACCAAGGGAAAGAAGGTAGGAGTTGGTGTTCTTCTTAAATTTCTGGAGGTTGTATGCATCGGGGAACACCTCCCTAGGCAATGAGTTCCAAAGCCTCGCAATTCGTTGGATGAATGAGTCTTTGGAAAGTGATGTTCTGCAGGTCTCCAAAGTGACCACGAAGGGGTGTGAAGACTGAACTTGACGGGTTAATCTCGAAGAGACTGCCAAAGGAGGAACGATTGTTGATATTTCAGAAGAGCATCGCCCATGAAAATATCTATAAAATAGAGACAAATCGCCAACTTTTCTACGGTGTTCCAGACAAGTGAGCGAGTTTGTAAGCGAGGTATCACCGACGAGACGAATTGCCCTTTTTTGGACAGAATCCAGTAGCTTCAGGATATGTTTAGGTGCTGCACTCCAAATATGGGAACAGTACTCCAGTACAGGTCGGATCTGTGCCTTATAGATCATAAGCAGCTGACTGGAGGTGAAATAGCTCTTGGCACGAAACAAAAAACCAAGTTTTTGGGATGCACTTTTGGCAATGGACCTCACGTGATTTTCCCAGGAAAGGTTATTGCTGATAGTAATACCAAGCATCGATATGGATGACTTCAGTGGTATGGTTACTCCTGACAAAGTTATGTTAGGCACAGTGAGATCGGCTTTTCTAGAGAAAAGACATGCTTGTGTTTTGTTTGCATTGAATTCTATCAAGTTATTGGATCCCCATTCGAGAATTTTTGCTAAGTCCATATTTATATTGTTAACATTTCTTCCTCGTTCATTTCAGGTTTCACGGGCTGATATAGGGGCCCTGGAATAGAATGCGGTATGGAGGGTACTATCATCGGCAAAGCTGTGTACGGGACATGAAGTTGCTTTCAATAGGTCGTTGATGTGAAGTAAAAATAGTGTTGGTGCTAGAATGGATCCTTGCGGAACACCAGCATTTATGAGTAGAGTGTCAGATGAAACTCCATCGACCACTACCTGTTTGAGAGAAAACTAGCAAGCAGAGAACACAGCTGAGGGGGCAAGCCATAAGATGGAAGCTTGGCGAGGAGTCCCTGGTGCCAAACTCGTTCGAACGCCTTGGAGATATCTAATGCCACAGCTAAAGTTTCTCCATACTTTTCAATAGATAGCTGCCATATATGTGAGACGTATGCGAGCAGGTCACCAGTTGATCTCTGATGGCGGAAGCCATATTGCCTATCATTGATAATTCCTGAGTCTTCCAGATATTTCATGAGCTCGATGTTGATGGCTTTTTCCATGACCTTTGAAATAATAGATAGCAGTGCGATAGGTCTGTAGTTGCTAGGTAGGGTCTTTTTGCCTTTTTTAGGGACTGGCTGTACTCTTGCAATTTTCAATTTTTTTTTTTTTCTGAGGAAATACTTACAATTAATAAAACGTGGATACCTGTACATAAAAATACATGGCGGCTTTCTTACAAAAATAAAAAAAAAAATCTCCGGAACAATAATGTTGGAAATTAGTACTTCCAACTGTTCAATTCCTGTTTGAGAAATTCTTTGATTTGTAAAACTACTCAGTAAGGCCCTGACACCGACACAAATCAAGTAAAAGTCACGCATTCAGTACCTGAAAATTAGCATTTCGGATATAAACACGTGCAGTTATTTCGAGAACATTCCAATCGTCGCGCGCAATTCTTAGCAAGCGGTTATACGGTGACAGTGACCAATCAAAAACGCTTAATTCAAAACGAGAAGCCACATTCGACACGGTTTCCGGCTCTCGCCCTCTTTCGCTTTCCGAACTTCAAGCAATGCAGAGCACAGCACTTCGCATATCTTCAGCCGAGGTATAACCTCTAGCGTTCAGAGCAATACTTTAAAAAACACCACGTGGTAAAATGCACATAATCATTATCAAGTAAAATACATCAAACAAAAGCTAGTAACCAGTGAAATCATTCTAAAGATACTTTAGAACTTTAGATAGCTTAAAAACTGTAAGCTCCATGTATTAAAGTTAACAATATATTATCGATAACACGTATTTGTTTCATTTACTGTGAAAATACCAAATCCCGGCGATAAAAGGCAGTAAACCCGTTACCCTACAGTAGTAAAAAGACAGATCGAGCCAGCGATTACTGAGTTATCTACGCAGTAAAACGACGCCGTCCTAGAGCAAGTATATCCGAGGCAAAAGAGGTTCCGGCGGGGAAGCTGTCCACACCTCATCACACAGCATACCTCCAAGCCCTATTACGCCTGGTGGGGTCGGCGCCGGTGCGCAAATAAATTTATTTAATTCTTAAAAAAATAAATAAATTCAGAATAGGTATCTAAATGGGACGGACATGTTTATTGTTCTCATGTTATCGCAATAAGTAATTTAAATAGTTAACGTCATATTAACCTTCGCTATAATTATCCATATTTAACAAACAATTCATCTTAAGCAATAATAGGTACGATCTACACAATATGATTGATTTAATGTTCTTCTTCGGGTTTAATTGACATTTTAAAGTTCAAGAACAGAATGGTTGGGAAATTTGTTTCATAGATATAGCCCTCTAACACATGAAGAAGAAGAAACAAAGTGACAATTGATCGAAGTAAGCCGCTGACAAGATGTTTGCTATACCTACATTTAAAAAAAAATAAATTATGATGCAAATAGGACATTAGTATCGAAATTAATGTGGTAAGTGCGACACTAGTAGCTTATGTTGCCTCCTCTACTTGGGATCAGAGCATTTATGCGTTTAATTTAATTTTGGACGAAATCTTAAGGAATTTGTTCCCATGCTGTAATAACTGTATTTGACGTTTAAGATTTTTCTTTGGGTGATTCCATAAATGCTCGATCGGATTCAGATCCGGGCTTTTTAGTGGCCACTGCATAACTTGATTAAGTTAATCAAGTACCTCCCCAGCAATGTGATGTCAAGCGCTGTCTTGCATAAACAAGAAATTGGATTTTATAAAGGACCGAGAGGCATTACATGTTCTATTACAATATTCTCAAGATAGTAATAAGCATTCACGTATCTCGTACGGACAGGAACTAATTCTGTGCGAGCGTCAAAGCATATACCATGTCACGTGCCTATTTTTTCTATAGTTTCGTATTCATGGTTGCATACAGTACTCTAGGGATAAGATTCGATAGTTGGTTTGCAATTACTGGATATTCACACGGACGAGGCACAGATTTGAGAAGATTGTGGGTTAACGTTTATTCCGCGCCATTTTTCTTGATTTCCGATATAGGAGCGTGAGTCGTGTTTTGAGAGTCTTGGAGGCCAGGTGTCGGTGAACGTTGTTGGGGACGGTGTGTTATTAGCACGTGTGCAGAACCTCTATGGGATTTCTTTCATATCTGGCTGTATTTGGGCCATCTTAATTGGATTTTGAAGAAAAACCATTTGATTTTTAACTTGACCATTTTGTCTTGCCTTTGTTGTGGAGATTTCTTTTGGATTTCTGGCGTCAAGTTAAAATAACCGTTATCGGGATCTATTTGAGGGAAGCCATTGTTAACCAGTGCCACCCCCATAATCTAACCAGCCCCCGGAGTAGTTCAGGAGTAGGCCACAGGAGTACATGTGAATTCGCATACCCAAAGGTTATCGGTGATTTATTTTTAAATATATAACGCAGTGACTCATGCTGACACCACTATTATGTTCTGTTTAGTTTATTAGTATAGTACATTGTTGAAAACTATTTATTGCATTAGATAATATGCCAAAACTAAACTTGGATTAAAGTAACCTTCTCAATAATTCTTTATGTCCAAGTAAAAACATATTTTCTTTCTACTTATTTGTAAATATCCTACAATCTTGATATTTTAAAGGACAACCATTGTAAAGATATTTTTAAATGAACTCGATTGTTTTGGCAGTGAAAATCTTTATGTAAACAGTTAACTAGTGAATCTTCTTTGCCTTTATGTAAATGTTTGAATTAGTGTTATTATTGAGTTAACTGATATATATGTTTTACCTTTTGTTCTTTGCCTTTATGTAAATGTTTGAATTAGTGTTATTAATGAGTTAATTTATAAATGTCTTACCTTTTGTTGTAACTTGGTAAAGTCTGTTACTCGTACTGCTGTTCTGGTCATTTTATAAAGTTGTAAATTTTACATCTTTGGTTTGTTTTAGCAAGGAAATTTTACCATAGCTGTTAACTTTGACTATATTTGTTATGATGCTACTATTGAACTGTGTACCTTAATTATCTATTGTGTGAGTAAAGTATCCAACATATTTTTGCTATAATTTTATTTATTTGGTTCACCATAATCATAGTTGTTTATCTTGTGGCCCTGCTAGTGCCTATAAGATCTAGGGGTTTCCGGCTTATACCGTCAAGCCGGTGGCGCAGCTCACTTTTATATTTTTTTCCTCTACCCTCTACGGCTGAGCTCGGGCATAATTTGCCAGTAGAGAAACCGCTAGCAGAGTACTCTTTAGAGAACGAAAAAGACGTGGCAACCACCCCAAAACATAACAGAGCCAACGCCGAATGGATTGCAAGGAGCAAACCTCTCTTCTGGTCTTCGCCAGAATCGTTGACGACTATCTGGATGTTTTAGGCTAACCCTAGTTCCATCTAAAATTAAAACGTTTTTTCCCAAACCAATGTTGATGATTTCGAGCAAAACGTAACCTGGCATATTTGTTCTCTCTATTAAGCAGTGGCTGGTCTACTGTTTGATCCAGCTTTATTTAACTGTCTTATATTTGAAATTGAGACATTACGTACAGTTTTGAGTTTATTTCTGATCACAGAACCAGTGACGGTCCTTTTTCTTAAAGCCTATTGTCTAATAAAACGTTCATCTTGGTCGTTAGTGCATCGTTGTCGCCCTTGCACAATAAGACATTGTGGAAAAAAAAATTCCTAACAAATTTGCAACATCACATCATCACATTCAGCCCAATCCACCCATCGTCGATTGAAGGCCTCCCTTAACATCTGCTAGTCTCCTATGTTATTGGTTTTCCTTATCCAGTCATGTCCAGCAAGTCTCTTTATATCATCCGACCATCTCGTTTGCAATCACCTCTACTCCTTTTGTTTTCCCATGGTCTCCATTCTATCATCCTTCGCGTCAATCTATTGTCTGTCATTCTCTCAATATGTTCCGCCCAGTTAAGCTTATTGCACATATTGTTTCTATAACATCTTTAACTTTTGTTCTTCTTATTTCTGCGTTGGTAATGCGGTCTTGTAGATTGATGTTTAGGATTGGCAACAAACATTGATAATATCCCGCATCCAATAAAACTGAGGCTCGCACTACCTCTTTCTTATTTAGTTAAATTCCTTGCTCGATTCATTTTTCTAATTTTCCGGGGTCAAAAATTAAATAGTCTACCACAAAAAACGTATTACTTTCATAAAAGGAACAATTTATAAGCTTGCTTTTAACGAAAACCCATCGCAAATACTGCACAAAATTGTTTATCTTGTGACAAATTCTTTAAAACTGTAAATCTAAACGAATTGTTTTGATAGCTGGCATTAACAACGAGACAAAATATGCATAACCTATACATACATACATACATGAAGTCACGCCTTTTATCCATAGGGGTAGGCAGAGACCACTTCCTTCCACTTCCGCTACGGTTCTTTCACACATCTTTTGCTTCCTCTACTTTCATCAGTGCTCTCATACATGCTCGTCGGTTGTTGGTACTCTTGAACTGGCCTTTCTTTAAAACAATGTTGATCTGATCGAGATATGTTCGCCGAGGTCGACCTCTACCGACTTCCGTCCATTCACACTCGCCATGTAAATTTGTTTCGTCAATCTTCCTTCATCCATCCTTTCTACGTGTCCAAACCATCTAAGCATTCCTTTATCTTTCTTTGTAACCACATCTTCTTTTACACCACATCGTTCTCTTATCTCACTATTCTTTATTTTGTCCAACCGAGTCACTCCGGCTATACTTCTCAGACTACTCATCTCCGCAGCAATAATCCTATTTTCATGCTTTTTCTGCCAAACCCAACATTCACTACCATACATAAGTGTAGGAACCAACACACCTTTATGCACCGCCAGACGTGCCTTTTTTGACACTTTTTGGCTATTCATAAAGTTATAAAGTGCCCCATTCATTTGTTTTCCTGCCAACACCCTTCGCTCAATGTCACTGTCATACTTTCCATTTTTAGTAAACTTTGAACCCAAGTACACAAATTCATTTACTTGTTCCACTCTTTCTCCCTCAATCGAAACTCCACAGTTTGTTATGCTTTCTTTTTTTTTTAAAAACCATTACTTTCGTTTTGCTCACATTCAAATTTATTTAAATATTTGATAATTTCATATTGTTTCGTTAATTTGGACTAGAAGTTAAGTTTTTTTTTTTATTTTTGTTAAATTTATCATTAACTTTACTATTTTGGTTTAATTAACTAATTTTGTTATTGTAGTAAACTTTTATCTTTGCATTTCGAGTTAACAAACTGCAAATCTATGACTTTTTAGAATTAAATCGTAAATACTCCTAAATTCATGATATTTTTTAGGCTTTTTGTTTGATGCAAAGCACAAGACACTAGAAACAATACAAAAATTATTACAATGGTTGTTGTAGCTTGCAACCCATTCCATAGATAAGTTAGTTATAAAATAAAGGAAGTACTAATGAAAATAAAAATAATGGTCGGCAAACAATGAAGTCGCGATAGCTACACGGTTAATCAATATTCTTCTCAAATGCAAGCAACAAAAGTACCCAACAGTTAGTTCTGGGAATAAATAGAAGGTACATGTTAAATGGTTGTAGAATAAAATAAAGAAATTCCTCCCATGCACAAAACAATTCGTGCTCTGCATCGTTTCGCTCGAAAAATAACGAACAAACGAATCCGCGTTGCCAGATCTTGCGATTAAAATAAATTTTAGAATGTCGTCTTCCCTGTGAGTCCTTCATTCGGAATTCTGACAAAAATTCTTTAATTGCGATTTATCAACAGCGAAAAAAATTTATGAGAAATGTGGAAGGAATAATCTGCAGGATTCTCGTAAAGCGGATTTACATTATTATTATTATTATTATTACATATAAACAAGGGTAGAGGGACAAGTCCCTATATTACCCAAAAACTGTAGATGTTATAAAAATCAATTACCTACTAGCAAATTAATACATAAATTGAAATAAACAAAAAAAAATAATAAAGATAACAAAACAAAGATACAATTCTTGTTATCAGGATAAATATTAAATTAAAAGTTATTGATTTATAAGGCGGTCCAGTCTATTTTTAAATATGTTGGTAGAAGAGGCAGAAATAATGTCAACATCGAGATTATTCCAGGCGTCAAAAACTCTATTACTCAGAAAATTTTGTCTTGATCTGGTCACAAAGTTTTCTTTTTTAAGTTTTAATTCATGTCCTCTGTGCCGATCGTCATGGTTTAATGGAAATATCACGGAAAGGTTTCCAAAGTTGAATTTTAATATTTTAAATGTTGTGATAAGATCTCCACGGTGACGTCGAAGTTCAAAAGAAGTTAAGTTGGCCATAGCAAGTCTCTCTTCATAGGAAGGTCTTCTCGGTCCCAGGGGAAGTCGAGTGGCTTTTCTTTGAACATTTTCTAATAAACTTCTATCACGAATCAAGTCAGGATACCAGGCGGGCCCCGCATATTCAAGAATGGGTCTTACATAAATGGTGTAAAGTTTACAAAACGATTGAAACGTAACTCTCGAAAAACACTTCCGTATAAGATACAGTTGTTAGCACGTTTGGTTATTCACAAAATATGGTCGGATCAAGTAAGAATACTGTTAATAATATTTCCCAAGTCATTTTGAGAGAATACGGAGTTTAAAGTTTGACCGTCTATGACGTACGACAGAAGTGGGTTGTTTTTACCGATTCAAAGCATTGGGCCAGGATCGTAAATTTTTTCACGATTTTGGTAATATAGTTCTCGAAACTGACACGACTTGTTCGATATCAAACTATCAATTCGTTGTTAACACAAAACATTGTGAGCCACGATTCTTAAACGCACGATCGTGGCTCACGTCTCATGTAAACCCGCATTTAGACTCTGCGAGAGTTGAGGATTGCAGGATTCTCATAAGGCGAGTCTACACGGGGCCAGAATCATGAATCTGACACGAGCCCAGTTGAGGGTATGCTTTGTGAATCGGGGGAACCACCATTACGACTTGGAAGAGAATACCTAAGCTTATCATACGCCTCAAGAATAGCAACCGATCCACTAATACCTGTCTATAAAAACACCATTGCTGATAGATTCTTTTTAACATTTAACACAAAGAAACGACTGAACCCACCATTCTACCATCGAATAAAATGTTATCCAATTACACTCACAGTAACATCATGTGGCAATCAGAATGGAACACATCGAATTCTAAACTACAATCTATAAAACAAAAAGTATTACCCTGGAGACTTTCTGTCAAGCGGAAAGACCAGATAATAATGTCTAGATTACGTTTAGGACACACAATAATTACGCTAGATCATTTATTCAAACATGAGCTTCCCCCAGTATGCTATGCCTGCAGTACGAAAATAAACATCCAGCATCTGTTAGTGGAGTGCCCCCTTTACACGCTTGAAATACAACAATACAATGTACCGAATTCTTTAAAACAGTGCTTATGTGTTATCCCATATGTTTGGAAAATGGCTGTAGTCCAAGTTCTGCTTAAGAAACAAAATCCTTCAGAATACAAGGCTCTTAGAGGTATAAGTATTCTGCCTCTGCTCTCCAAGATTCTAGAAAGATCAATTAAAGTACAGATAAGACAACACTTAGCAGACCACTCACTACTGCCCGCTGTTCAGTTGTACAGTTGTACTACGGCCTTACTTAATATAGTCAACGACATCATTGCTTCAATCGATAAAGGACAGTGTACAATTTTGGTACTGCTAGATTTTAGCAGAGCATTTGACACTGTTAACTTCAAATTATTGTTTAATATTTTGTACTATTAAGGCTTTTCAAAAACGGATGTTGGCCTCATACAAAACTATTTAAACAATCGTAAACAGTGTGTCAAAATTGAATCAAAACAGTCCGAATATATGACATTAAACTCGGGGTTGCCACAAGGTTCAATTTTGGGTCCTTTGCTTTTTTCAATATATATCATCAATTTAATAAAATCCCTACAACACTGTAAGATTCATGTCTATGCTGATGACACACAGATCTATCATAATTTTCCTCCGCAGTTAGCAGTTAATGCTTGTGAAACTATTAATAGGGAACTGGCGAAGTTTATTAAGTTGGCTTCTGAACATTGTTTACTAATAAATTGTGCTAAATCTTAAGTTATATTATTTGGTTCTATGTATAATCAGACTAGACTTTAGTTTCCTATTAATATAGATATTAATAATGAATCAATAGCTATAGTTAATAAAGCAAAAATCCTAGGTATTATCATAGACAGAGATTTAAGATTCAAAAAACATGTTAATCAATTGATTCATCGTACATATAGCTTACTAAAACTGATTTATGGAAACAGACATTTATTTCCTCGAAACATTAAAATAAACCTATGTGAAGCATTAGTTCTATCGCATTTCAACTTCGCTGACTCCGTCTATGGTCGGAACTTAACAACTTTATATAAAAATAAAATTCAAAAAGTGCAGAATTCCTGTTTAAGGCTAATTTACGGTGTGATTAATAATCATAGAATATCACATAAATTAATACAGACTGGATGGTTAAATATGCAAAATAGAAGAATTCATCACGCAGTCACTTCATACCACAAAATTGTTTTATTTAAAATTCCTACATATTTGCACCACAAAATAACTTTAAGGACAGATATACATAACTTAAATCTACGATTTAAAGGTTTATTATCCCCAGCTAAATTAAAAACTGAATTCTGGCGATCATTCACCACCAAATTTATCAGTTGTATATCTTCGTTCCTGAAAGTATAAAGAACCTCAGTACTACTTCTGAATATAAAAATGAACCATTCAAAAGACAAGACTAGATACCTATTTCTCTACCTCGATGCCAAAAAAAAAAATTAAAGAAAATCATCTCTTTTCTCTTATCTTTATCTATTGTCAATCAGAAGGCTACACACTGCTATGTTCTCTTTGGCACACTGTATCAGGTTTAAGAGAAAGAACATTTTCGTAGGAAAGCTACTGTTTCTCTACAGAAAATAAACTTCGCCCTTTATTTTTAAAAATCCTTTTTTTTATAGGTAAATTCTTCTGTGTAAATTACTTGAAAATAATAAAGACCTGTATTATTATTATTAATAGTGATAGTGACTCAATAATAAACTTCTTACGCTCAACGGGTCTCATAAAACAGATTTAAAATATTCAAGTTTATTGTAGCTTTTATATTTATATCGATCATTGCTAATAGCCCTAGTGGTTGAAGCAGTTTCAAATAAAAAAAAAATCTGACACGACTTGTTCGTGTAATATCAAACTACTGGCTCACGTCTCGTCTAAACTTACATTTAGACTCTGTGAGAATCGAGGATTAACAACATTAAAAAAACCAGCAACCAATTTCGGAAAATGGCATAATTTCGCTTGTTCGGCAACAGCGGATCGAAGTTCGCTTGGTTGAACTAATAAAATGCAGTTGAAGGTTAAATCAATGAACAAGCCATAAATTCATAATTCATACACCACGCCGACTGCAATTGCAAAGTCAAGATCGACTTTAATTTTCAAATTGTTACTTGTAGTTTGTTGATAATCGGAGAAAATTGAGGAATGTTAAGGTTGAGGCTTCAATTGATACTGTTTTCTTATTATTCTTTGGACTTTTATGTAACTGCTTACAAATTACCGATAAGTTGACAAATCATTTCCAATATTCGATCCAAAACATATATCGCTAAAATGGTTCTATAACTAACAAAAGTTCATTGAAGAAATTTACAAAATTTAGATTACGATTTGATGTTTGGGTTTTCGGGACTCCAAATTACCGATTTTTGAATTTTTTGTCTGTTCATTTTGGACCAATTTTATGTGTTTAAAACCTTAAGATTGGACTCAAAATTGCTATATATTTTATCTCTTTTTTTTACCAATGCATCAGAAGCACCTAAACAAGTGTAAGAGTATTTTATTTAATAATGTTAAAATTTTGTCAAAGACTAAAACTACCAACAATTTATTTTGACTTCATAGAATTGGATTATGGCTAATAGTGCAAGACTCTGCTAAATCGCTTTCTTTATTTCCTATCCCAAAATGTATTTTGTTACCTAGAATAGATACTAGGTATTATGCAAGGGATGTTGTCATAATAAGTATTGTCAATAAAATGTATCTTTTGGAACATCAGTTCTTCATTATAGTAGTAATACTACAATTGGTTCAAGGAGGGTGGCACAGATACAGACATTAAAACCAGAATACAAAAAGCAAGGAGAGCTTTTGGAATGCTTAGCAGGGTCTGGAGTTTGAGAGCATACACCACCAACTCAAAACTACGTATCTTCAACACAAACGTAAAATCTGTTCTTCTGTACGGATGCGAAACATGGAAAACCACTAAAAGCTTATCCAGTGCTCTGCAAGTTTTTGTGAACAAATGTCTACGCAGAATATTACATATTTTCTGGCCGGCCCGCTTTTTAAATGAAGAACTCTGGAGAAGAACAAACCAGACTCCGACCGATACAGAGATACGGAAGCGCAAATGGAGATGGCTGAGTCACACCCTTAGAAAACCTAAAAATAATTTAGGCCGAATGGCCCTGGAGTGGAATCCCCAAGGCAGCCGCGCTAAGTGCCGCACAAAGACAACCTGGAGTAGAACGATATTAAGTGAAATACGAAAAATGAAAAAATCAGAAGTCAAAATGCTTGCCAGAAATAGAGTCCGATGGAGAAACTTTGTTGAGGCCCTATGTTCCGACATGGAATGATGGGAATATATATATACTACAATTGGTCATCCCGACGTGATGAAACTGCTTTAGAATATTAAAAAAGATTAGTTAGTAAAGATCCTTTACTTCTTAAATGTGAGCGCTTATGAAACCGTAGGTGACTTAAAACTGATACTCGAGGCAGAAAAATCGAGAAGGTTTCGAGTGACTTCGATTTTCTCAAGATTCTCAATGAAATAGAAGCGTTCAAAGCGAGTAATGGGGCAGTTTAATGACAGTCGCGGTTATTTGTTTTCATTTTTTATGGGTTTTTGAGGGATTAACGCCCCTTTGAACGCCAACTTTTTTTTTGATAACGTTTTATAAATTATAAAACGCCACTGGAATCAAACATCTTTTTTTAAACTTTTTTGTCTCCTAGCATTCTTTTGTAAAAATTGTAATTTAAAAGATACAGTTACCATCGTATACCACAGTTAAAAATATTGAATCTACATTTTCACACAAGTAATTATTATTGAAGTATAACTTTATAAACAAACAAGTGTTCACTGTATACTAGTATATCAAACAAATTTTCATTAATTTTTGTTAAACCGTTTCAAAACAACGTTAAAAAAACTGGGTCATACATATTTTTAAGTTAAACACACTGTAACTTTTGTTTGTGCACTTTTGTATGTAAGTAAGGTTGATCGAGTTAATTTTGACTACATAATATGTGGTATAATTTATGACCAAACTTTTTGGACCACCCTATATACATTGAATTTTTTTTTATTATCCTAGTACACAGTTCTTCACAAAATCTTGAGATGCTTTGATTATGGATAAATAATTTTCATTTTATTTTTTTCTATTTCGGCTCGATGTTAATGATCTGTAAGCTATAAGCAAAGAGACAGCAATAACCATAGAAGGTCATTCGCACGAATGCGTCGAAAAATACATATACCTATGCCATGCTGTCAGACTGGGAAAACAAAACCAAACCTATGAAATATCCCGAAGAACAAGACTTAGCTGGGCAGCATTCGCTAGGCTAGGGCTACATTCTAAAATCCCAAAGCATTTCAATTAACCTTAAGCGGAGACTTTGGAGCTTACCATGTTGGGAATCAGCCTAAGAGATCGCATTAGAAATGATGAAATTCGAAGAAGAACAGGGGTAACGGATGTTATGACAAGAGTGGCCGAACTAAAGTGGAGATGGGCAGGTCATGTTGCAAGGCAGAACCCATCCAGGTGAACTAACAAAATAATGCATTGGCGCCCAAGAGAAACACGGGAAGATCCCCAAAACAGTGGCGGGACGACATTCAGAGGATAGCAGGGAGAAACTGGTCCAAAACTGCCCAGGATAGACGGACATGGAAACTACTGGAAGAGGTCTACATTCAGGAGTGGATGGACATGGACTAGGGATGGACGGGATGAAAGCTGTAAGCTGGAATATCTGGGCCACGTGATGGGGGGAGAGAAATATGTATTGTTGTAGAATATTATGCAGGGAAAAAGAAGCAGAGAAAGAAGACGCATTTCCTGGTTAAATAACCTGAGAAAATGGTACAACTGTAATTCCATTGAGTGGTTTAGAGTTACAGCATCAAAAGTGAGAATAGCTATAATGATAGCCAACCTTTTAAGAGGAGAAGAAGAATGATCTGTAAAGCATACTTTTTTTTAATCCAAAAGAACATTCGCGGGCAAAATAGTTATTTTTGTATCTAGTGCGCGAATTGCTACACCAAAGTAGCATTTCGCGCATGAGATGCAAACAAAATTTTTCCTACAAACGTCAAAAATATTGTTCTAAAATAAGTAAACATGCTTAGCTTAATATGAAAAATAGTATTGAACTTGTTTAAACTGTTTTTCCAAATCAAGTAATTACTGTAACTATGGAAATAAAATGGCATTTGTTGACAATTATTTCAAAGTGACAGTTCTTGATCATTATTTTGGAGTGACTTTTTATACGCGTCAATTTTGTGCGTGATATTTATAGCTGTAAAATAATGGAAATTTCGAGCGACGACACCTAACTTGACAGATGCGGCCAGTAATTCAGTAATTTTAATTCTTTTACCGGAGAAATCGAGGCGCCAGTATGAAAATGCATATCAGCAATTTAAAGAGTGGTGTGAAGCAAATAAAGCCAGAAAAATATCCGAAAATGTGCTGTTGGCATATTTTGCAGAGAAGTCTAAGAAGCTGAGGTCTTCCACGTTATGGGCTATATATTCTATGTTGAAAGCAACACTCAATGTTAAAAAAAACGTGGATTTTAAGAAATTTACCAAGTTGGTTCCATATTTGAAAAAATTCAGTAAGTTGGAAACCATCCTAAGAAATCTAAGGTATTGACTAGAGAGGAAGTTGAACAATTCATAAGAGAGGCAGATGATGAAACGTATTTGTTGGTTAAGGTAGATTTTTGATGATTGTTTTATGTGTTTTTTAAATTACTGATTTCCTTTTAGGTTGTTTTAATACTGGGTATTTCTGGTGCTTGCCGCCGTACCCGATACAAAAACGAATATACAACGAATTTTTACAGTTTCAAATTTAGATTATACTGACATTTACCGAAAATATGCGGCTCTTCGTCCAAGTTATGCTACCATTCGCCGATTGTTTTTGAAGTATCAAAATAAGAGATGTTTTAACCAAGTTGTTTAAATAAATAGTATTGGAAGATGCCTAGCTTAATAGCAAAACACCTAAAATTACCAAATCCTGAGCCTACACGGGCCATTATTTTCGGAGAACATCAGCCACACTCCTTGCTAATACGGGGGCCGATATATGTGTTTTAAAACGACATGGAGGATGGAAATCTTCGACTGTGGCCGAAGGATACGTGAAAGATTCTATCAATAATAAAATTCAAATATCAAATAAAATTTTAGACTGTGAAATTTCAGGATCAAGTGCTGTCACCTCTACGGCAGTTGCTTGCAAATCAAAAATGGATAGTCTTCCAACTCCCAAAACTACGATATCACGAGCTGAATCTGAGTTATCTGGTTTAGGAATAAATATTGGTTCGTGCACTGGCTGCACCATTAATGTTAACATTGTAAATAATAAACAAAATTAGGTAGTGTTAAATTTTCTCACAATTTGAAACCTTAATTATTGTTATACATTAATAAATAAATGATTTCTTGGATTTTTGCTTAATTAAGGAACATAAAGATAAAGGTTAAAATATAAAAATCCCATATAGTTTACATGCAGTGTGCGAAGTAAGTATTTCGCACACTACTTCGCGCACGGTGTCATGGTAACGAAGGAAAATGAAAAAAAGGGTCACTTCGCATATTGTCAATGCGCGAACCTTGTCATTTTTTGACGTTTGTAGAAAAAATATTTTTTTTAAAAAATGTTATCTTTTATCTCATAAATTCTAAGCAGTATTTTTTAATATCTTAAAATACGAGGATCACAGACTATAATTATTCTATAAAACGTCTCATTGTGAGTTGTTCTGAATTTTTCTAAAATAAATTATGTGAATACCGGTTTATAAAAATGTTTAGCGGTTTGTTAAATTTGCGTCTGTCAAATCTCAAACCGAGCACCACAATCGTGTCGTTTTAAGGCGTTATAAACACGTCTAACGTTGCGAAATAATTTAAATGAAAATTAGACAATTAGTTAGGAATGCAATAGATGGAAATTTATATCTTTGACTTTTATAGACATGAATACGTACGAGATACTTAATAATATTACATGGGATTTTCCCATCGAATATTTTAGTGTCATTTGCCGTGCAGACTGTTTTTTTCTGTGTACATTATTCACTTGTGTATAATTCACAGCTATAAATTCACGACCAAGGGTGTTTCATTGGGTCTTCTTCCAATCAATATCCAAGAACATCTGTATCCACCGATTACCACACTCGCTAGACCACACCCAACTAACATGAATATTATTCGCCTTTTATTAGTAGATTTGTTTAAAATATCATGCAGGATACGTGGAATAAATATTTATAAAATTTCAAAAAATATATTCATAATCCAGCGTTCAGTTTACGATAAATTCTTAATGTATTATTACTCACTATTATCGTGTAATATTATTTGACGCGTAAATAAGAATAAAAGATTTATTTGTGGAGAAACGCCCTCTCGTCCCCCCAACTACCGTCTCTCAAATATACTTATGAATACTCTCTAGGTAACTTCAAAAGATTAACTATCCCTAGCGCTCTTCTTACAAATATATGTGTAAAAATAAAAATCTGCTCTGATCCGCAGGCTCCAAGCATTTTACCCTGTAAGCAATTTATCCTCCAGTGCCTTAAGGCAACCCCGACCGATACAGAGTGTGGAATCAATGAATGTACAAGATAAGCATCTGACCCACTTAAAACATTAAAGAAGTAACGACGACTTTTTGATCTCTCTTCTAAAATGGTTGAAATTATGGTATTTGTTGACCAGTTACTAAAGAGCTTGCGCGTTGACGTAAAGGTATAACTTGGCCTCATGCTTTGCCAGGAAACCTATTGATATCTTCTTTAATAGTGGAAATTACGGTTGGTTGGTTGTCCAGCAAATTTAAGTGCGTCTGGTTGAGATATAGGTGTAATTTGGTCTTATGCTTTGTCAGACATTGTTTTGATCTCATTTTTGATGGTGGGAATCATGGTGATGGTTGTTCAAAAAACTAAAACGCTTCTCTGTTAATATGAGGGTGTAATTTAACCTAATTCTTTGCTGGCAACCTGTTGGATCTCTTCTTTAATGGTGGGATTTATAGTGTTAGTTGTTCAGCAAATTAAAGAACGTCTGTTTGACATAAAAGTAAAATTTGGCCTCATGAATATCTCGATCTATGTATAATTAATTTTTTGATTATTTTATATAATATGCTCAAAATTACGCTTCCAGTCTACCCATTTAGGTTTGCTATTAGTAAGAAATTCAAGTCTTGGCTAACCTGGCAACAAAAAGAAGCTAGCTACAAACTAATAGCCTGATACACAGCAAATGAATGATGGCGCAACAAAACCTTGCACTTGCTACCCATGCTTTGGAACTAGACAGGAAAAGCTTAGGCTAATAACGGGATTTCTTATGGGGCACTGTTGTCTGACTATGCAGACTATGTGGGGATGAAAAAGAAACACCAAGTGCTGCAATGTAGGCTTCTCTAACCCGACCGCTTTTTACTAAACAAAAAAAACAATCAGGTACCTTGAGAAAAAATTTTCATTGGTGACTTCATTGTACGTAAGGCAACGTCGCATTATTTAAACAATAAACAATCAATTTTATACTCTGCTATTACACCTGATATTAAGAACCCAAAGAACCATTGGTGTTACCCTCACTAATCCCTATTGAAGGGTATAATTACTAAGCACTCCACTAACACCCTTATTTATTGAAAATTAATTTTTTTTCATGCACTCTTTAGGGCCTAAAGTTTAGGTTACTAAGCCTATTGCAGGTATTTTTTTTTACTGAAAATAGTCGCAAAAAGGGTAGACCTATCGTGTGGGCCGCGGACGGCCCGCACTGCGACTATTAGAAGGGGAAGGGATTATAGAAAGGAAATGATTGTGGACACGCTTTTTAAAAAGTTGCAGGTAATAGTTCTCTAGAAAAACTGATTTTGGAAGCTTGTTTCATTCTGTAGCAGCCCTGTAAAAGAAGGATTCTTGATGAAGATTGGTTCTTATAGTGTCAATCTTTAGAGTAAATAGGTGAGACTGATTAGCGTTCCGAGTTCTTCGGCCGAATGTGGCCAATGGTGGTACAAGAGTTTTTATTTTTCTGGAGCATCTGCCATGGAAATATCTGGAAAGTAATGACTGGTCTGCAACTCTTCTTCTATGTTCTAGTGGGTGAAGGGTATCTGTGAGAGTTGAGCTGTTTATCAACCGAATGGCCCCTTTTCTGAATGGAATGTAGAAGACGAAGAGAATGCCTTGGTGCTGAACCCCAAATGAGCGAGCAATACTCCAGTAGAGGTCGGATTTGAGCATTGTACGTCGTCAACAGTTGATCAGGAGTAAAAAAATTTCTAGCTTTACACAGAAAACCTAGCCTCTGGTTTGCACAATTAAATTATGAATATCATTTGAAATCCGATATTATTTTCGATAAAATTGATAAAACTAGCAAGGGTTAAGAAACCGTCTGTCTCTATATCATTAAGTCTAAATTACGTTCAGAATAGAAAATGAGATGCCGACCAGTTTGTATTGCCATTCGTCAAAGGTCAATTACAGGTAAGAAATAAAACATAAAACTGAAAATAATAATACGTCAATTGCAATGAATGTTAGTTAGCATTAACAATTATCCCTTTTGATGACTAATCTTCTTTTGAATGTATATTGTACTAATTGGCGGTTTGATTCTTTAATAATAGTTTTACTATTTTCCTACACGATGTCATTAAAATAACTTGCCCAGAAGCAATCTTATCTATATTAGCAAGGTTTTATTTTTTTACTTGAAACAAAAAAAATATTTACTTTCGACTGTCATAATAATCTTATTTGAATCACTTTAGCAATGATGAAATTAGTATCTGGTATTTTTGCCTTTGTTTTGATTCACATTTTTTTTATATTATTCGATTTATTTACCATTTTTAACATAAAAAACGCCGACCTATAATAATTTAAATCAAATCTTATTGAATGTTTAGTCGGAGTTTTTTATTAAAAAGATGATTAATCATTAGATTAGGATAAATATTATACGACATTCCCTCTTCATCGATTACAGTGGATAATTTTAATTTCTATTAAAATACTTTTTAAAACAGCATTTCATTCGTTTTTAATCAAGCAATACCAAACATAAATGTTCGAAAATAAGGGTAAAATAAGAACTGTTAAGAATTTGTCAAACCTACCATCTGCCTGAAGTTAAAAAAAAATACAAGGAACCTGTGACAACAGTAATAGATCACACAGTCATCAATAGATGGCTGCAGCTGTATGCATTTGTTACGAAATTTTTAGAAATTTCTAATGAGTTAGTTCATCGCATGCATCTCCTAAATGAGTGCAGCTCGGTTTTGGAACTTAAGAGGGTATTTTTATTGATGAAATTAATTCGGATTGTTGCTAGTCAGTAGTGTGTCATTCTAGTAACTAGAAGTTAGTGTTTGGATAAGATGTATGTTTAAAAACCCACACGCTTACAAATAATCGTAAAATATATAAATTTTTAGCCTTTCAAATCCTAGTATATTCCTTGCTTTAATATGTTACATTTAACATTGCTACGAATTTTAGTTCTTTCGTGGGTTCGGTCATTTTAAAACTCTCGATACAGTAACAAAAACAAATTTTACGGGTTGCACTCTGGGAGTGCCGGCAGAAGTGAAAACTTAGTTGTATTAACGTTGTGCGCCCTGCGCCGCCTAAACGAAACAGCCGGCGCAGGCATACATTTTCGCCGCGCCGTAGAAAGAGAGGGGGATACTCCCTCTCCTACGCCACGCCAGCTGTCTACTCTCCATCCGTCTTACGAATTTTCGATCAGGTCACGTGTCCTGACGCGAGTTTAACATTTTTTACCCATTACAAAAAAAGTGTACAACGCCGCTAAAGAAGTTTTCACTTCAAAAAATATTATTTTGAATTTGAAAAATATTGTCTCCAGATTTCCATAGTTTATGAATAATGCATTATTTTTATTAACGCTTTATTATAAATCATATATTAAACATCAGTACCAGATTTGAATGTTTTCGATTTCTTTCTTCCGCTTTTTGCTTGATCTTCTTTCAATATGGCGCTTTTCTTCCTACCTCGACTTTTTCCTTTTCGGCTACCTCGTTTTCGGTTTTGTCGCTTTTGGCTACGTCGTCTACGGCTTCTGCTTCTATTTTTTCTTCGTCTTCGAGCCTCCGTTATCGGCAAACCAAAACCTAATTTAAACCTTCCCCCGTTCTCTTTGATCAAACCAGCTTTCAGTTCAGTTTTTAATGCTTTTTTAACACAAATTGATGCATTTTTTAACAGCTTCTTGCACTGATAAATTATTTGATCTAAAATTTTGTCGGGGGGGAGAACCATTAGAGTCATTAAGACACGCTATGGTGTCCATAACATCTGCTAAAAACGACACCTCTCCTTGGACCATTTTAATGCAGCAAAAGCAGAACTTAATCAATAAACTAATGAAAAGCACTTAAATTTTGAATTTAGCTATTAAATTAATTTGTCAAAATGACATAAAAAATGTACTTGAATTTGTCAGTTTGTTGAATAAGGTTGCCAAGTTACCAGTCAAGAAAAGTCGCATTTTATATTGCTCCAGTGAAATACATCCGTCTTACGAATTTTCGATCAGGCCTAGTGTCCTGACGCGAGTTTAACATTTTTTACCCATTACAAAAAAAGTTCACAGCGTGCCATAAGAAGTTATCACTTCAAAAATGTTTATTCCAATACAATAAATTCTACTTTTATAAATCACTTAGATATTCACAACTTTTATAACTATTTACATTTCTTAATTCATAAACACTTTTAAAACTAATACTGTCCCTTGTACGACCGCTGTTCTTTTTATACCTCTATATCACAATTCCAGATCATTCTGCCTGTTTCTCTACCTTCGCGACGAGGTTTCGAGAAGTTGCCAGACCTTGCCAGACCGCACGGCGGCCGACAAATCAGTCTTCAATACGCACCTCAGCCGCGGTCGATCCTCGGTTGCCGACAGGACCGGATTTGTAACAATATGGTTTTGTTTAGTAGGTAATTCTTATTAAATTATGTTTAATGGACTATTAAGCTATAGGTAAAGAAACTTTCAGATAGGTGTTATTTCAGTAAAATGTTCTGTCTTAAATTCGACGTGAATTTTAAAAAATCTATGATTAGATTGTAATCAGTTAAATCACCACAGCAGAAAATAATATCACAACAAGCATGACATTAGGTAATTATATGCAGATTTATGAAAGTATATAATTCGTAAACGTGGAACCAGTTCTAACTAAACTGTACAGTTTAACTTTTTGTTTGAAAAGTAATTAGTGAATTTGACTCATCGAAAAAGGTGTGAGACAGGGATGTGTGGCTTCGCCATGGCTGTTTAACTTATACATAGACAATTGTTTAAAAGATCTGAAAGAGAGTGCGTATGGATTAAAAATGAATGATTTAATCGTCAAATGCCTTCTTTACGCCGATGATCAAGTCATATTAGCGTTATTTGAAGAGGAGTTGCAGGCGATGGTTAATGTTATGCATGATGCCCTAAAAATCAATGGGATGAAAATAAATGTGAGTAAAACGAAAGTAATGGTTTTTGAAAGAGAAGAAAGCATGACAAACTGAGGAGTTTCGATTGAGGGAGAAAGAGTGGAACAAGTAAATGAATTTGTGCACTTGGGTTCAGAGTTTACTAGAGATGGAAAGTATGACAGTGACATTGAGCGAAGGGTGTTGGCAGGAAAACAAATGCATAGCTTTATGAATAGCCAGAAAGTGTCAAAAAAGGCACGTCTGACGGTGCATAGAGGTGTGTTGGTTCCTACACTTAAGTAAGGTAGTGAATGTTGGGTTTGGCAGAAGAAGCATGAAAATAGGATTAATGCTGCGGAGATGAGTAGTCTGAGAAGTATAGCCGGAGTGACTCGGTTGGACAAAATAAAGAATAGTGAGATAAGAGAACGCTGTGGTGTAAAAGAAGATGTGGTTACAAAGAAAGATAAAGGAATGCTTAGATGGTTTGGACACGTAAAAAGGATGGATGAAGGAAGATTGACGAAACAAATTTATAAGGCGAGTGTGAATGGACAAGTCGGTAGAGGTCGACCTCGAAGAACATATTTCGATGAGATCAACTTTGTTTTGAAGAAAGGCCAAGTCAAGAGTACCAACAACCGACGAGCATGTATGAGAGCACTGATGAAAGTAGAGGAAGCAAAAGATGTGTGTAAGAACCGTAGCAAGTGGAAGGAAGTGGTCTCTGCCTACCCCTACGGGAAAAAGGCGTGACTTTATGTATGTATGTACAAACTCATGTACAAATATGCACAAGTATTTGTAATTAATTTGGTAACAACGTATTTCTGAAAAGGTGTTCTTGTAAGTAGGTATTTTTTGAATATTTAATATTTTAGTCACAAATGTAAATTTCTGTCCAATTTATTGTTGCTAGTTGCAGTATCTTACTAAATATTAAGAACCTGCAAACTTTGGTGGAATATTTAGGACAAACATTTTAAAGTTCATCTTGTTTTGCGTGATAAAATTGCATCATGCATTTTTTTTCAAATTTTATCATTTGATTGTCACTTTATCGGGTATAACCTTTTGCATTTTAAGGGATTATTTTTATAAAGTATTTACACAAGGTCGATTATTTTTTACTCGTGGCAGTGAAAGTGGAAAGATTGCACTTGAATTGAAAAACAACACAAAGTAGCTTAATAATCAGAGTTTTTACCTAAACAATGATTTTTATCATTTATAGCTGTCAATTAACGCGATACAAAACCATAAGGTTTGTTAAACTAATATTAAAAAGGCTATAATATATTTTGTCGTCTTCACATCAATTGGTAAAAAAACATCACGAGTACAAAGCAAAAATGGACTATTCAGTATGTAGGATGTAGGATGTTTTCTGTTTCAAGTATCAGGATCAATTCTAAAAGTAAACATGTAAACATGAATTAAAAGTTCTACCTAATTGTATGACATACTTTTCGAGCTAGAACTGGAGTTGTCACGTACATATTGGAGGAACTATTGTTTAATATATTATGTCAAAAGAATCCAAGAACCTCCTGGATATTATTATTTAAGACTGGGGAGTCTAGCATTATAATCAGAATCAAGCTGGACAGAGAGCCATAGAGAGAAAAATTCTGAAAATAAGTCTTAGGGATCGTATAAGAAACGAAGTCATTAGAGACAAGACCAAAGTAGAGGACGTTATCTCGAGCATAAGTAAGCTAAAATGGAGCTGGGTGGGACACGTAGCCAGACAAGAGAATGAAAGGTGGACAAAACAACTGTTACATTGGAGACCTAGAGAAAACAAAAGAAGTGTGGGGCGACAGCAACAAAGATGGATTGATGACATCAAGAAAAAAACAGGAAATAGATGGTATCAAGTGGCACAGAATAGAGATGAATGGCAAAAAATAGGGGAGGACTACGTTCAGGAGTGGATGGAAAGAGGCTGACGAAGAGAGAGAGAGATGCATTGTATCTGTTTAGCCGCTGAGTAGTTGCTTGTTTAGGTGGTTTTTACACTGTTGTCAAACGAACTAAAGTTTAATTCTTTTTTTTTTATTGTTTTACCCATTTTAAAACAGGGGTAATTAATAATAGTGTTAGGATAAAATACGACCCTGATCTATTATCCGGCCGAAGCAGTCACCCAAAGACGAATATCCCCTTTGCGGCATAAAATGAGTGAACGATTTATGGCCGCGGTGTGATTGAAGGCCTCTAGAAAGGTCGATTAATTTCGAGAGAGAAACCGCTCTATTTAGGAATTTCCAGTAATATTGTTTAGATTTATACAAAAGGTATATCGCCGATCGAGTGGGAAGTTTTAATTTTGAAGTAATTTTGAAGTGTTATAAAAAGATTATATACAGTTATGAATACCTAAGTCAAGTAAAATTTATTGTGTAGAAATATTTGAATAAAATTGTTTAGTTATTGTACTGAGTGTTTAGAATCATCGGACCAAAGAGTAATTAGCGCAACAGTAGGATATAAAATAACACAAACTAATGGTAACACGGTTGAATATCAACTAATTTTGTTAAAATTGATCATGGAAGGTACGCAGTGTAGTCGGTGTCGATAATCTCTTATTTCACGATTAATCTTTAGGCTTGGCATCATTGGTTTTTGCTGATGTGAATGCATGTATGGCTGCGAAAATGGTATAGTACCTGTCGCTGTCACAGTGCAATTCGAGATGTGACGAAAAACCTTTTAAGGAAATAGCTGGTCTATTGTTAAGAACATTGCAAGTATTGGTTTTACTTAGACTAGTGAGTCATTGGATAGTTTAACGATTTAAATGTTGGTCATTTATTTGATAGCTCCTTCATTTTTTTGTCTATATATATATATATATATATATATATATATATATATATATATATATATATACCTTTATTTTAATTTTTAGCGGACTATAAAAAATCTTTAAAAAAAAACAATTTTTTTTTTGTATGAAAATAGCTAAACTTAACTGGTTCGTTTTTATACAGACCCGCTTGGTAGTTTAACTCAACCCTAGCTGTAAAGCTAACCCTGCACTGGCTGGTGCTGGTGTATGTGAATGCATTTATACATATTGTATCGAGTGGAGTTTTAGATAGTTGTTTTAGTAGCGCGCGCGCCTTTGAAAGTAACCTTGGATTGATGCATTGCCCTGAATAAGTGTGTTGTATGTATGTGTGTACGGTGTTTACTTCAGTCTGGCTGCAAAATACATTTAATATATACACGGATAACGACTCTACAAATAAATATGTCGTCGTTTTTCTGTAGAATTCCGATAATCTATATGCATTTCGTTTTGACGAAAAACACGAGATGAAATCGAGCCAGTGGCGTAAACTATCCGAATCCTTTATTGTTAACATAAAAGAAAATACGTCAACTTGTAGTTCGTCATAATCATCATTTTGCCCTCAACATTTAGTCTGCATGACGCTCTGTCTACCCCATCATCTAACGTCCATAGTCTTCTGTTGATAGTCCATTCTCTGGTTGTTGGTAGACCTCAAAAACCTCTTGTACTTTGGAGGAAGCTCATTAAAAATTAGACAGTTCTCATAATATATTTTCTCCATTATTTCATTTTTGCCTGCGCCTTTCGATGATCTGACCACGGAGCAGTTTAGTTTGTATCGGGAGCAGTTTTTTCGTGTGGTTCATTCATCGAAACAGTCTTTATTACAGGCGATATTCGTGTTCGAAAATCAAGTACATGAAATTTCAATTTTTCAATGTTTTCGGAAAATTTACAAGGGAGCTGGTTTTTCTGCCGACATCAGTAAATGGAGCTAATTGAAGCTCTTTAAACTAGCTGTCACGAATTGCATTTGAATAAACTTTGCGAGCTGGGGTGTGCTCGGTGAAAAGACTTTAAACATATCACTACAGTGTCTCGTGCCTATTTTTTCCCTTCTACAGTTCCCTTATTAATTGTGTCTCTGATAGTTTCGTATTCCTCGGGTACCGTATTTGTAACTTAAATATATCATTCGTTGTAAATAGTGTTGCATACCTAGTAGTGATAGGATTCGATTGTTAATGGCTTTGGCATCTTTTCGTTAATCGATGGAAATTGAGTGGGGAGTCAGTCGTTTGGTCAGTCGTTTGGTGGCAGTCTTGGGAGTGGTGGTGGTGAGCATTTTTGGGACGGTGTGATATTAACACGTGTGCAGAACCTTTACGGATTTTCTTTCATATCTGGCTGTATTTGGGCCATCTTAATTGGATTTTGAAGAAAAACCACTTAATTTTTAACTTGACCATTCTATCTTACCTTCGTTGTTGATATTTTGGATTTTGGTGTCGAGTTAAAATAACCGCATGCGGGATTTATTTGAGGGAAGCCATTGTTAATTAGCAGGTGCCGTCCCATAATCAAACCGGCCAGGAGTAGTGAATTCGTATACCCAAAGGTTATAAGTGATTTATTTTTAAATTTATAACGCCGTGACTTATTTTGACACCACGATTAAGTTTTGTTTTAGTTTATTAATATAGTACATTGTGAATTCGTATACCCGAAGGTTATAAGTGATTTATTTTTAAATATATAACGCCGTGACTTATTTTGACACCACGATTAAGTTTTGTTTTAGTTTATTAATATAGTACATTGTGAATTCGTATACCCGAAGGTTATAAGTGATTTATTTTTATTATATAACGCCGTGACTTATTTTGACACCACGATTAAGTTTTGTTTTAGTTTATTAATATAGTACATTGTTGGAAACTATTTATTGCATTAGATAATATGCCAAAACTAAACTTGGATTAAAATAATCTTCGCAATAATTCTTTATGTCCAAGTAAAAATATATTTTCTTCATACTTATTTGTAAATATCCTACAATATTGATATTTTAAAGGACAACCATTGTAAAAATATTTTTAAATAAACTCGATTGTTTTGGCAGTGAAAATCTTTATGTAAATGGTAAAAACATGAGTAAATTAGCAGCCTTAGGTAAACGTTTGATTTAGTGTTATTAATGAGTTGATTTATATACGTTTTACTTTTTTTTTGGTAACTTGGTAAAGTCTGTTACTCTTACTTCTGTTTTGGTTATTTTATAAAGTTGTAAATTTTAAATTTTTGGTTTGTTTTAGCAAGAAAATTTACCATAGCTGTTAATTTTGACTATATTTGTTATAATGTTGCTATTGAGCTGTGTACTTTGATTTATTGTGTGAGTAAAGTATCCAATATATTTTTGCTATAATTTTATTTATTTGGTTCACCATAATCATAGTTGTTTATCTTGTAACTCTGCTAGTGCCTATAAGATCTAGGGGTTTCCGGCTTGTACCGTCTTAAGTCGGTGGCGCGGCTCACTTTTATATTTTTTTCTTCTACCCTCTACGGCTGAGCTCGGGCATAATTTGCCAGTATAGAGACCACTGGCAGAGTACTCTATAGAGAACGAAAAAGACGTGGCAACAGGTCACCACCCAGTAAATGAATATCTAAAAAAGGTGAGCAAGGTGAAGAATGATTCCTGCTTATTGATTCTGTGGTAAGGACAAAGAATCTGTATATGGTCTTTTGAGTGTGAAGAACCATCACAAAACAGACAATTCCTACCTACGAAGATCGTGGAAATTGTACTTAACCTTTTGTTAAAAAATTATACAGTTATTCCATTATTAATTGCAGAATATAAAAACTTTGATAAACAGAAGTGACGTAATCGGAACTGTAGGTCCGTTTTCGCGCCTAAACTTAAACTGTCAGTTTTAATCCGTATTTTTTTTTAATAAATTAAAGTAATTTAATTTATTAATATACTTTAATATGTAAGCAAAAATAAAAATATCGCATGTCGCCTATTGTCAGTGTGTTTGAGTCCTGGAACTTTATTGCCAAACCTCGTAGAATTACGTTGTTTTAACATGATGAAAGCTATTTAGAGAAAACAATCAATTGTTAACTTTACAGTTTTGACTATTATATCATTTAGTTTAAACAATGCGAAAATAATAAACGTGTTCTATTTTATGACTACTTATCTAATTTTATCATCAACGCCAAATGTTTTGTCTTTAAAACATATGCTACACTCGAACAAAACGTGGATCTCAAAAAAAAAACTAAGTAAAACAGTTACTCCCAACGAAACAGCAAGGACACGAAATAAAAAGCGTTACAGATACCCGAAAGGGAAAAAAAATTATTACGCGGCGTATAAGATATAGATTGACAACAGCATGTCCGAAAAAATTTAAAATTCTCGTTTAAAAACCAGTAAAGTTCTCGCACTAGACCATGCTTTAAGTAACGTTCCCATATTTGGGACAATGTACCTTTTTCTATAGGACTTCATTCTGAAGGGAACTATTTGCTTCAACAATGACTTGGACCAGGAAGTTGCAGTAGCAGTTTTTTATTATACGTACATACATATAGTCACGCCTTGTTTCCGCAGAGTTAGGAAAAGAGCACTTCTTTCTACTTGTCACGGTTCTTACACACGTCTTAAGCTTCTTCTACTTTTATCACCGTTTTCATACATTCTCGGTTGTTGGTACTCTTGACCAGAAATCCGTTTCATCAATCTTTTTTCATCCATCCTCTCTATGTGTTTAATCCATATGTGCTCTCCTTCAAATCTTTTATTATAGGTACCTACATTAGTATCCAAGTTTAAGTACGTGGGCATGGATATTTCGGATTACCACAATCCAATCGACCTGGGGAGCTGATGCTCTAATCTTGCTTACTTCTGCAATTGGTCTTGTCTATTTAACGGCCGAATACTGCGCATTAGCTTAGATACGTAAAATGGACACAGTTCTAAACCACACGATGAGGATTACTACGGTATCCATTAAGTCTTTTTTTTTTTTATATGTTCTGGTTCCCACGAAAAAGGATATCCTGTAATGTTCAGAGAACATCGTGGGAACCAAGGGAAAGAAGGTAGGAGTTGGTGTTCTTCTTAAATTTCTGGAGGTTGTATGCCTCGGGGAACACCTCCCTAGGCAATGAGTTCCAAAGCCTTGCAATTCGTTGGATGAATGAGTCTTTGGAAAGTGATGTTCTGCAGGTCTCCAAAGTGACCACGAAGGGGTGTGAAGACTGAACTTGACGGGTTAATCTCGAAGAGACTGCCAAAGGAGGAACGATTGTTGATATTTAAGAAGAGCATCGCCCATGAAAATATCTATAAAATAGAGCGAGTTTGTAAGCAAGGCATCACCGACGAGACGAATTGCCCTTTTTTGGACAGAATCCAGTAGCTTCAGGATATGTTTAGGTGCTGCACTTCAAATATGGGAACAGTACTCCAGTACAGGTCGGATCTGTGCCTTATAGATCATAAGCAGCTGACTGGAGGTGAAATAGCTCTTGGCACGAAACAAAAAACCAAGTTTTTGGGATGCACTTTTGGCAATGGACCTCACGTGATTTTCTCAGGAAAGATTATTGCTGATAGTAATACCAAGCATCGATATGGATGACTTCAGTGGTATGTTTACTCCTGACAAAGTTATGTTAGGCACAGTGAGATCGGCTTTTCTAGAGAAAAGACATGCTTGTGTTTTGTTTGCATTGAATTCTACCAAGTTATTGGATCCCCATTCGAGAATTGTTGCTTAGTCCATATTTATATTGTTAACATTTCTTCCTCGTTCATTTCTGGTTTTATGGGCCCTGGAAGAGAAAGCGGTATGGAGGGTACTATCATCGGCAAAGCTGTGTACGGGACATGAAGTTGCTTTCAATAGGTCGTTGATGTGAAGTAAAAATAGTGTTGGTGCTAGAATGGATCCTTGCGGAACACCAGCATTTATGAGTAGAGTGTCAGACCAATCAAGCTAAATAAATTGGTGTCTACACCAATCAAGCTAAATAAATCGCAATGCAATAATTGATCTGAGGAGTCAGATCAACAAGGCAACCGCAGTAGCAAGATGCTTACGACAGGTGGTATGGACTAATAAATATATGCGTATCAAGATTTACAAGACCTGCGATAGGCCAATCATGACTTACGGTATTGAAGAGACAACTAAAACAAAAAGCATGCTGCGTGTAACAGAAATAAAAATCGTAAGAAGCATAATCGGAAAGACAAGAAGAGACCGATTCAGGAACGAGGTTATAAGAGACGAATGTCAGGTGCAGGACGTGGTGAGATGGAGGCGGCAAAGGAAGCGACAATGGCACGCTCATGTAACCCGAATGGCCGAAGGTCGACTACCGCGGATAGCATTCCAGAGCAGACCAGTGGGTGATGGACCCCCAGGAAGACCACCTAAGAGATGGAAGGACAGCTGGAAATTGACATTCCAAGAGATCCTAAGGCGACCCAATTAACAGATCGACAGATCTTATTAAAGAAGAAGAAGAAGAAGAAGACTTAGTCTACTTGCCTGATTTATAGAGCTTACAAGCAAAAATAAACGGGGAATTTGAATGGGCGGGATGATATAGAATTTAATTAGGTCTTGCAAAAACATTAACATTAAAAATCAGTGGATATAATTTACTATTTTTTTCAAATACTTTTTTGCAATGTGCTAGATATTTAAAATTTTACAGAATTTCGGGGAGGGGTTTGAGTTTTCTTGTAGGCTTGGACCCGCCTTAGTAATCTAACGCTTTCAAAACAACCATATATTAATCAAATACGAATAATAATTTTTCTTCAAGCTTCAAAAAAAGTAAAATGTAATAAATACATTTTTTATAATATATCTGCTGATCAATAATCAATTATTTCGTCAAACTTTTTATTTACTCGCCGATATCGATGACAAACAATAAATTGAACTGACAAAAAAAGGTGGAAAGCGACTACAGTGAACAAAAAAAAAATGAGAATTAAATATCGCAATCGACCGACATTTCCGTTGCAGCAACTCAAACACAACTAATCATCCTGCTGCGGGTTGTTTATTTAGTATTAAATTAAATTAGATAAAAATATGTTTGTATCGAGAATTTGTTAAATATCAGGACACAAAATCAGTGGCGGACGCAATAACTTTGTTATCCGGAAGATCGATAAAAAGCATTACTTATCTTACCTTACCAAAAGGCGCTACAGCCTAATGTTTTTTTTTTACTGAAAATAGTCGCAAAAAGAATAGACCTATCGTGTGGGTCGCGGACGGCTCGCACTGCGAGTATTAGAAGGGGAAGGGATTATAGAAAGGAGATGATTGTGGACCCGCTTTTTGAAAAGTTACAGGTCATATTTCTCTGAAAAAAACTGATTTTGGAAGCTTGTTTCATTCTGTAGCAGCCCCGTAAAAGAAGGATTTTTGATGAAGATTGGTTCTTAAAGTGTCAATCTTCAGAGTAAATGGGTGATACTGATCAGCGTGCCGAGTTCTTCGGCCGAATGTGGCCAGTGGTGGTTTAAGAGTTTTTATTTCTCTGGAGCATCTACCATGAAAATATCTGTAGAGTAATGACTGGTCTGCAACTCTTCTTCTATGTTCTAGTGGGTGAAGGATATCTGTGAGAGTTGAGCTGTTTATCAACCGATTGGCCCTTTTCTGAATGGAATCTAGAAGACGAAGGGAATACTTGGTGCTGAACCCCAAATGTGCGAGCAATACTCCAGTAGAGGTCGGATTTGAGCCTTGTACGTCGTCAACAGTTGATCAGGAGTAAAAAACTTTCTAGTTTTTTACAGAAAACCTAGTCTCTGGATTTTTGACTTTGCGATGTAAGCAACAGGGTCATGCCAAGACATATTTTTAGACACCGTGACTCCTATAATCGAGATGATTTAAGAGTATTTCCAGACATTGTGATGGAATGATTTGAGGAATTTACTGTCTTGGAAAACGTGGCGCTTTGTGTTTTCTGGGCGTTGAACTGAACAAGATTGTTGGTTCTCCGTTCGACGATTGCTTCAAGATCTCTATTGATGGAATCAACCTGTTCCTCTCTGAGTCTATTCGAAAGTTGAGACAAATGTGCTGTCGTCTGTGAAACTAAAAATGGGGTTCGTGGTGGTTTTCAAGAGGTCGTTGATGTGTAAAATAAATAGGGTGGGGGACAGGATGGAACCCTGGGGGACCCCGGCATTGGTTTTTAACGCATTAGAATAAATACCGTCAACTGCCATATGTAAGGAGCGATCTTGCATGAAGCTCAAAAGCCATTGGCGCAGTTTGGTTGGGAGGCCGTAGGCAAATAATTTGCTTAACAATTCTTCACAATTCGGCTCCAAGCAATGCGGTTCTTAACTTTGGTTTACCAGCCGAATATCCGCATTGCCCTCAGGTCACCCAGTACTTGGTCCATCCATCTGAGCCGTGGTCTTCCTCTTTTCCTGGTAGCATAGATTTTAATGTTTGGAACTTTCTTTGGCATCCTGGCGTTTTCCATTCTTTGAACGTGTCCAAACCAACGGAGTCTCTGGGATTTTATAAATTTCACAATGTCTTCACCGTTCAGGATCTCTGTTATTTCCCGGTTGTTGCGGATGCGCCATTCTGCTTCGTTGATTTTGACTGCTTCGTATATTCTTCTGATTATTTCACGTTCGAACCTTTTTATCTTCACCTGACCTTGTACCGTGAGTGTCCAATTTTCACTCCCATAGGTTATTTCCGGTCGAACTAACAAGACATTAGTTCGATAAAAAGCATTATTTCTTTTAAAATTATAATCGTATATCCCCTTTGAAAAAATCGACGTGTTTTAGCGTTTCCTTAAATTCTAATGAATATTGCCTTATATCGGGGTGGTCTGTTTTCTGTGGCCTACTCTGTGTGAGTAAAAAATGATAAAAAATAATTAAAATTAGTGGTAATTATTTACTTAATGACCCCCATCTTGTAGAAGGTTCGAGTTGCAGGGCGTGATAGAAAATAAATTTGGTAATACATATTTATAATTTTATTGTATTTATCAACCAATGCTTTTTGAGGACACTTTCTTTTATCACCCCCTTGCAACCTAAACTTGCTACGAAATGGGGATCATTGAGTACATAATTAACAAATTAGTGAATGGTTAATTTTTGTACTGATGAAATTTTTTGTGTATCTATACATATAAAAATTTAGTTATGTTTGTTTGTTTGTTTGTCCTTTATGCGTTTCTAAACCGCTCTAGACCGATTTTGATAAAATTTTATAATTGTGAATTGATTGCTCCAATTTAAGAGATACAATAGTTTTTATCCCGATAAGTCCCTACGAAAGGGGTGAAAAGGAATTGGAATATAAAAACTATTAAAAACTCCGATATTAGTGTCGAATTTATAGTTTCTGTGTCGCCGAGTTTAACAATGACATTCCCATTTTTGTTAGCACCCCAACTAAAGGGGTGAGAATGGGATGGAATATAAAAACTATCAAAAACGGCTGATATAAGTGACAAATTTACAGTCTGTGGGGACGCTGAGTTTGATACTAACATTCACAATTATGTTAGCACCTATACAAAAGGGGTGGGAAGTTAATAAAACATAAAAACTATTAAAAACTCCGATATTAGTGTCGAATTTATAGTTTCTGTGTCGCCGAGTTTAACAATGACATTCCCAATTTTGTAAGCACCCCTACGAAAGAGGTGGGAAGGAAATGTAATATAAAAACTATCAGAAACGGCTAATATAAGTTTCGAATTTATAGTCTGCGGAGACACTGAGTTTGGTATTGACATTTACAATTATGTTAGCATCTATACAAAAGGGGTGATAGGGTGATAAAACATAAAAACTATTAAAAACGCCAAAATTAGTGTCGAATTTATAGTTTTTAGGGTCGATGAGTCTAAAATTGACATTCCCAATTTTGTTAGTACCTCTACGAAAGGGGTGGGAAAGGAATGGAATATAAAAACGTCGATTTTAGTATCGAATTCATAGTTTCGGTGTCGCTGAGTTTAATAGTCCCAAAGCAGGCAAACCTAGTCCGCTAGTTTGTTGTGTCAATTACATGTTGAGTTGACATGTTTTATACGACTACACGTTACAGTTTTATTAGATTTTATAATTTAATGAGCTTCCTAAACACCTTAAATTTTTTACAGACAATTTTGTTGTTAAAAGTTTAATGAAAAAAATTATTTTAGATTTTTTAAATTATTTTAGCCTAATGCCTTAACCTCCTTAAGGATATGTGTGGTTTCCAATTTAAATGCCTGTAGAGAAGGAAATAGAAAATGATAGCGTCCTGCACAGGGTGTTCTAATCAGAGTTACTTAAATTAACTAGGAGGTACTTGTCCAAAAATAGTCTCACCTGCAGATTTTACTGTTGCATAATAACACAACCCGCGAGTATAACCTTATCAGACGCTTTTTCCAGAATAGACTTTTAAATGCGAGTTTCCTGTTTGTCAGTAACATCCTTTGAACAGAGCCAGACAAACAAAAAAAAAGGGCCGGGCAAGATCATTAATGTTTAGTATAGTGTGTGGTGTGTGTGTCTGTGTGTGTGTTGCTGCATGGATCAACTTCATCACTGGAACAAAATTAGAAATGACGGTTCAACTGCACGGAATATTTCAAACTTATAGTCGAACTATGACCCTTATCCGTATTAACAATAATTATGCTATTGGATTAAAAATGTACTAATTTTAAAATAAAAATTCCTATTATTATTGATTATTAAAGTGTTAAGGTCTGATGCATATCAATGGATGTTCTTTGGAAAAACTAAACTTTGTGTACATGAGAAAATTTTGATAAATAAATTCATCCTAAGAACATTAAAATACGTTAAGCCTGTCTAAAAGTCAAATCCAAATATTAATTAGTATTAATATTCAAACGGATGAGAAACAAATTATTTATAATGGTAAAAAACGTTCGTAATGCGTGAATTTAGGAGGTCCAAAAATGAACTTCTAGGACTGAATTTTCAAAGTAATAAAATCTAACTAATCTCCTCTTTAATATACTCTTCTTGTATTTCTACACACCGTGGATATATTATATCTACACACCGCTTTGTTTTTTTCTCAACTTCTTCTATGGACTGAAAATGGGTAAATTTCAAAGATTTTTTTTAGTCCGGTTAAAAACTGCAGAGAAGGCATTGTGGTCGGTGCCATGTCTTAAGGTAAGTTCAGAACATGTTGCCGGGTGTCGTCAGCATATTTGTAGATTGATGTTGCTAACACTGTTGCACGTCCACACCAAAGTCAGTGTTGAATTAAAAATGGAAGACTTTTTTTTTTTTTATGAAAATAGTCGCAAAAAGGGTAGACCTATCGTGTGGGCCGCGGACGGCCCGCACTGCGACTATTAGAAGGGGAAGGGATTAAAGAAAGGAGATGATTGTGAACACGCTGTTTAAAAAGTTACAGGTCATAGTTCTCTGGAAAAACTGATTTTGGAAGCTTATTCCATTCCGTAGTAGCCCTGTAAAAGAAGGATTCTTGATGAAGATTGATCCTTGTAGTGTCAATCTTGAGAGTAAATGGGTGAGACTGATCAGCGTGCCGAGTTCTTCGGCCGAATGTGGCCAATGGTGGTACAAGAGTTCTTATTTCTCTGGAGCATCTGCCATGGAAATATCTGTAGAGCAATGACTGGTCTGCAACTCTTCTTCTATGTTCTAGAGGGTGAAGGGTATCTGTGAGAGTTGAGCTGCTTATCAAGCAAATGGCTCTTTTCTGAATGGAATCTAGAAGACTAAGGGAATACTTGGTGCTGAACCCCAAATGTGCGAGCAATACTCCAGTAGAGGTCGGATTTGAGCCTTGTACGTCGTCAACAGTTGATCAGGTGTAAAAAAATTTCTGGCTTTTTACAGAAAACCTAGCCTCTGGCTTGCCGACTTTGCGATGTTAGCAACATGGTCATGCCAAGACATATTATTGGACACCGTGACTCCCAAAATCGAGATGGAGGGACTTGGTTCAAGGGTATTTCCGGACATTGTGATGGGATGATTTGAGGAATTCACTTTCTTGGAAAACGTGGCACTTTGTGTTTTTTGGGCGTTGAACTGAACAAGATTGTTGGTTCCCCACTTGAGGATGCTTTAAGATCTCTATTGATGGAATCAACCTGTTCCTACCTGAGTCTATTTGTATCATTCAACGAAAGTGATCGATAAGATGTGAAAGTTGAGACAAGTGTGCTATCGTCTGCAAAACTGTAAATGGGGTTTGTGGTGGTTTTCAAGAGGTCGTTGATGTGTAAAAAAATAAGGTAGGGGACAGGACATTGCTGTTGGTGCTAGTGCTGCTTTTATAATAATTGCTGGTAATGTTCAAAAAAGGAAAAGACGGTGGTGGCTGAGAGAAATTCTAAAACACGGGATAAGCCATGGGGATAACCTATTGTCTGAACTACGTTTAAACGATGGTACCTCGTTCCGCAATTTCGTTAGACTGATAAAATCTGATTTTGAACATATTCTTTCTTTGGTAGCCCCTAAAATCGTAAAAAAGAATACAAACTGCCGTGCTACCAACCGTGTTGTCAACAGCACTAGCACGTACACACTAAGCGATGTTTTTCATGTTACCGTGTATCTAGCAACATGTATCTTATTGACGGAATACATGTTGACAACATTTTGTTGCCCGGTCTGTACTTGCCTTTAATGAAAAATCCAAGTTTTCTTCTGTCACAAATCGAATTTGATTGACATCTCGTTGAGATTTTAACTTTTTAGAATGTCCGAGCAAACTTGTTGGTAGGCGTATTTTTGATGCCGAGAAAGATTTTTTGAAACCATCTTCGTTCAAAACCTTTTCGTGTTAAAATAATCGTGCACAATCTTACGAACCTCCTGTTAATATTGACCATACCTATCTAGTATCATACTGATTCTCAAAAGTCGATATTTTCGGATGATTTATCTTAACGCGACATTAAATGCTTACTGTACGCCTGTGTTAACGTTTATTGGCAAATGAACAGTTTTTATATTAAATTTTAAATTGAATTGGTCGATTTTTTACGCAGCATTTTTCGATGCGAAGCTTGTGCAGGTTTCATTACTACACATCTTTAAAACTTGAAAAACGAGACAAGTTTTTCTGGTAGGTGACTTTAAACAATAATGACATATAAGTGATATTTTAATTGTTAGTGTGTCTAGATCTTTATTATCAAACCTTGTACATTAACAAAAACATAAGCAAACAAGAAAGTAATTTAAAACCCGTTTTACCCCGACTGGAATTCATTTGATATTAAGGGGTTTGTCCAGTGGCCCTTTACGACTTTTACGAATTTATTTTGTATATAAGGAGCTTTTATCTAGATTGATTTTAAACACAAAGACTAACGGTTGGAGTGGGCGTTACAGTGCCTAATTTTAGGCTCTCAAAACCAACCATATTTCAAGCATAATTACATGCCATAGAGATATGTGCCCAGGAGTGCATGGAAATGGACACCCAAAGGGCAGAGATCTATATTTTATCAGGTAGCCAAGCAGCACTAAAAGCTGTGAAGTCATACACTTATGAGTCTAAACTGACTTGGGACTGTAAACAATCCCTGAGACTACTGTCAGCAAACAACCAGGTCACTCTGATGTGGGTTCCAGGTCACAAGGGAGTTAGAGGTAACGAGGAAGCAGACTGCCTTGCCAAGGAAGGGAAAAACACACAATTTTCCGGCCCAGAACCATTCTGTGACTCTCCAAGGCCCGCTTGAAAGAAGAGGTTCGACGCTGGGGAAGAGATGAAATGAAATCTCACTGGAATAAAGTGCCAGAACAAAGACAAGCGAAAAGGCTAGTAAGTCTTTCGCCAAGAAAATCTAAACAGATTCTCGAGTTGGACAAGAAAGACTTGAAACTGGTGAGTGGACTCCTCACTGGACACTGCCCTCTGAGGTATCACCTGAGAAAGATGGGCAAAATAGAGTTATAGTTGCCGCTACTGCGAGAACTTCGCTGAAACTGCGGAACATTTGCTTTGCGAAAGCCCAGCGCTTTTCTGCAAGAGGCTGGAAGGGGCCTTTCTAAAGCACTTCGATGTCAGAAACTTAGCCCCCAGGAAACTGATAAACACTCGAAGTCTCGGAATCCTGGGCCTCGAATAGATAGGATTATGCACAAACGATCTGGTAGGTCGAGATGCTTGAGAGGCTGCATAGTATTCACGACCCCCCTACAATCTACAGCACAAAGACTGCACTTACAACTTTCGTGTATTTAGAAGATTTTGATTTTTCTTTTGCCAATGTTTGTTCTTCTTGTGACCTGATGACCAGCTTTTTTATTGTTAATCTATTTCGGTTGTACCTAAAATTTTTGATACACAATACTTTAGTTTAGTTATTTGAAATATCAAGATGGGTAAAAAAAGTCACAAAATGTATAGGTACTTTTCATTAGACTGAAATAATATATTACTACTATTTTATATTATCTTTAGTCAGTTGAGCGGTAAATAGCATATTTCGGAAGAACTAAGTTCCAAGTTCATTATTATAGCATAAAGGTATTGCTAGATATTACACTTATGTATAGTAGTGAATGTTGGGTTTGGCAGAAGAAGCATGAAAATAGGATTAATGCTGCGGATATGAGTAGTCTGAGAAGTATAACCGGAGTGACTCGGTTGGATAAAGTTAAGAATAGTGAGATAAGAAAACGCTGTGGTGTAAAAGAAGATGTGGTCACAAAGATAGATAAAGGAATGCTTAGATGGTTTGGACACGTAGAAAGGATGGATGAAGGAAGATTGACGAAACAAATTTATAAGGCGAGTGTGAAGGGCAAATCGGTAGAGGTCGACCTCGGAGAACATATCTCGATCAGATCAACATTGTTTTGAAGAAAGGCCAGGTCAAGAGTACCAACAACCGAAGAGCATGTATGAGAGCACTGATGAAAGTAGAGGAAGCAAAAGATGTGTGTACGAACCGTAGCAAGTGGAAGGAAGTGGTCTCTGCCTACCCCTATGGGAAAAAGGCGTGACTTTATGTATGTAGAGATTATGATAATTTAATTAAACTAAATGGGATGATAAATACTTTTCCAAGCTGTATTTACTTGTCTCGTCATTGTTTATTAAATAATTAAAGATATGTGTTAGCTTACAAAGATAACTTCTTGTTCTTGTGGTCCTAAATGAAGACTTGATGAAGTTCGTCATAGCAAAAAAAATGTGTTGTAGGATCAGCATCACTTTACGGATGTGTCGATTAAACTAAGATGACCAAATATGTTTATGGAATTTTGTGCTTTCTTTTTGTATTCCTTTAGCACTTCATTGGTTTATTCTGAACACATTTACTACTTTTTAAAATAAAAGTTATATGCAATCTTTTAAGGGGAGAAAATGGATTTGATCCAATCAAACTTCGCGTCCAGATGATCTGCTCCTCTTTACCGAACACCGCGCCTGTATATTATTATCAGCTAAGAAAAAGAAGCAAGCAGCAAGCAACAAAGACAGAAAAGAAGAGCACACACACACACACACACAGCCCATATAATTGTAGTTGTCCTTGAGACCATATGTATACATGCATCGAGGGCAAATCTATCTAAACGTGAGTGCACGGGATGCAAGAAGCGGCGTTGCCAGTATGTTAAAAATTTCCCGTTTCTCGAAATAAACTTCGTTATATTTACTACGCTGGATAGCTAACTCGTCGTACAAATTGAAGCCCGTGTGATGTCACGGCGGCCATTATCAGTAATTAGACTGGCTATTTGTAAAAGGCAGATTCTTTTACAATTACTGTTTTTTATCTTTAAATTGATATCTGGGCAACTTCCTACCTCACTTTATCCAATGCATCGATAGCCAGAATAAAATTCATGATTTTCCTACCAAAGGAAATATAAATTTTGATGTTATGAATACAAACTATACAAGATCATTGAAATCGTTATTCCACTGAGAATACTACCAACTTCCAAGAGATATTAAAAATAGCGGTTTTATTTTGCATTTTAAACATTTACTTGTTGAATACCTAATATCGGAATGATCCAAGTTTATAGTTAATACTTACATATGTAGATACTGGTACCCACTCTATTCTTAAACAGTATAAAGTAAATATTTATTCCATTTCATCTTTATTTTCAATGTTATAATTATTATGTAACATTATTTACATAAATGTATAGTGGGTATCCTGTATTAATACATATATTATTAGTGTTATATAACGACTGTATTTTTTATCACTTTTTTGAAACAAATAACTGATGAAAAAGTAACTGATTTTTGAAGTATGTGGAAATAAATCTATTATTAATAACAACTCACACTGTATACGTTACCAAAATGTCCGACCAACAATTGTCTCCAATTTTCTATGATTTTGGACATTTTGTTTGAAGCACAGCTTCTGTTCGTGGATACTTGTAGGTATGCTTGCCACCAAAAGGGTCGGTTCACTTTGTGCAAGTCAAGGATGTTTTAATATTAGTGTTGAATTATTATTGCTAGGGACCACTCCCGGTTAAATCAAAGAAGTGTACGCGTGTATTCGGAATATGTTGAAGAAGTAAATGTGTGGTTCGGTGGTAACCAATTCGATTTAAATCGGCATCCGACATTTGCCCCGTTAGGAATAAATTGGGAACCATTGACAGGTCTTTTTCTTTAATAAATCATGTCTACGCTTTGTGGATTTTAAAAAGGCATTCGATAAGGTAAGATGGTCGAACCTGTGGAAGATTCTTTCGGAAATGGGAACACTAAGACATTTGGTGCACATTCGTCAATTTGGATTCAGAAATGCAATGGGGACACGAAAAGCATTATTTTTTCATAAATGTTCTAATACAGAGGTGCCTAGATGTGAACCAAGATCTATTCGTCCGTTTTTTGGATAACGATGAAGCATTCGATTGTTTTAGACATGACATACTCATAAAAATACTAAGTGAGAAGCGTATAGACTTCAACGACATGCGAATAATTAGCAATCCATATTACAATCAAAGAACTGTTTTTAGAGAGAGCGAGGAGATGTCAAAAGAAATAAAGATTAAAAGAGGAGTAAGACAGGGATGTGTTTTACTCCTTTACTCTTTAATCTCTACTCGGAGAAAATCATGCAAGAGGCTATATGTGAAGAAACAGCGGGAATAAGGGTGAACTGCGAACTCATAAGCAATATCTGTTTTGCCGACGATACCCTGGTTATAGCCCAGAGTAGCGCGGACCTACAAGAATGATGGATAAAATCGTCAACAACAGTGAGAAAGACGGTCTTACACTTAATATAAAGAAGACAAAACACATGATCATCAGCAAAGCACATAGCCAGGAAAGTCTTTACATTCGCAATGAGGAGGAGGTTGAGAGAGTACAAATACCTGGGTACTATGTTGAACGAGACTGGAGGACACTCGCGAGAAATAAGATGCAGAATAGGTCAGGCTAGAGCTGCGTTTACAAACATGAGGAAAATATTTTGCACTAGAGACCTGAGTGTCAAACTTAAGATCAGACTAGCCAAATGTTATGTTTTTTCAATTCTTCTCTATGAAATGGGGTCATGGACAGAGAACAAAGATGACTTAAATAGACTCCAAGCTTTCGAAATGTGGGTCTACAGACGGATACTCAGGGGTTCTTGGACAGAACGGGTAACAAACGCAGAGATAATGAGGCGAGTAGGTAAAGAGGCAGAAATAGTGAACACGGTAAAAACAGGAAAACTTGCTTATCTGGGTCATGTTATGCGCGGAGAAAGATACCACTAATAATACAAGGAAAAATTCAGGGTAAATGAAGTGTGGGAAGAAGACGCACTTCATGGCTAATGAACTTAAGAGAGTGGTATCACTGTACTTTAATAGAATTGTTTCGAGCAGCCGCATCCAAAGCAAGAATCGCCATAATGATAGCCAACCTTCTAAGAGGAGACGGCACGTGAAGAAGATTCGGCAATTATAATCTTTAGGTACAGCGACGGTAAGAGTCAATGATAACCTCTTAGCTTCTGGAATGAGACAGGGATGCGTTCTGTCTCCTTTCCTCTTTAACATTTACAGCGAGTATGTTATGAGAAAGATCCTCGAGAACCGAAATGAAGGAATTGCAATTGGCGGTAAAAAGATTAGCAATCTGTGATACCCTGACGATACCTTGATAATAGCTAAAGACGAGGGAGAACTGCGAACTCCAATGCAAAGATTAAAAAACCAAAGCGCAGTAGTATATGGTCTCGAAATAAACAAATCCAAGAGCAAGGTGATGATCGTAGGTCGCCTTAACAATAACAGTCCAAACATCACAAGGATTGCTGACTTCGAAGTTGTCAACCGTTTCGAGTATCTAGGATCTATTGTGACGAACACCGGCGAATGTGAGCACGAAATCCGAAGGCGCATAGCGATGGCGAGAAACTTGTTATAAACAATTTAAAATCGTTTTTTATAATAATTTTAATAATAATTATAATAACAAACCAAATGGTATTTTTTCATTCTTTCCACTGGGTAGTTAGTCGTGTGGACCTCTCGGGTCGCACCCAGACCACTGATATTTGTTCTTGTGACCAATTGCTCGTTTAATTTTAACACTTTTTAAAAAAAAAACTTGCTGTTAAATTTTTTCAACTCTCGCATTTACTTTTAATTTCGTTGATGGGTAATTGTATGTTTTTAAATTATTTACTTAAAATATAAAATCACCGTGTTGGCTGGAAAGTTAATTATTTTTAATGTAGAAAATCTATTAAATTGGAATCGTCTTTTCAAAACGGAAATTTTAAATTTGTTCGTTTTTCACTTGTATGTTAGTTACGCTGGAAAGAGTGACTTTGTCATTAAGGAAACGTAAACGAAATTCACTTTTAAGATTGTTAATTAATGAGGGCTTTTTAAGGAAATTGCAGTCATTTTGTTTGATCGAAAACCTCTATGGAACGACCATGGTAAAAATCTATATCAAGCTGATTTAGGCTCTGCTTACACTATTCGCGGCGGTAAAAAAATCGCTGTCGTTAAAAATTACTTACTGCGATAAAATGTGCGAGAGTGCGTGAAACATTTAGTTGTAACGATATATATATTTATATATATATATATATATATATATATATATATATATATATTCTTCTTATGATGCCGTCTCTACACGGAGGTTGGCTATCATTATGGGTATTTTTACTTCCGACGCTGCGACTCTGAATAGCTAAAGGGATGTGCATCCAAACCACTCTCTTAAATTTTTTAAGCCAGGATATACGTCTTCTTTCCACCGATCTCTTTCCTGCAATCTTGCCCTCCATTATCAGTCGTAATATACTGTATCTTTCTCCACGCATAATGTGACCGAGATATTCCAGTTTTCTGGCTTTAATTAAGTTCTCCAATTCCCTTTCTCTTTCTACGCGGCGTAGAACCTCTTCATTGCTAATCTTTTTTATCCACGATGTTTTAAGTACACGCCGGAAGATCCACATTTCAAATGCCTGTAGATTGTTCATTGTGGCTTTGTTGATCATCCATGATTCTAGTCCATATAAAAGCACTGGGTTACGACGATAATGAAATAAAAAAAATAACACAAGCAAGAAGAACAATTGGGTGCCTCAACGAAATCGTGTGGTCTCAAGAAATTGGAAAAGAACGAAAGTATAATATATATGACACACTGATTAAAAGTAACCTTCTTTTTGGAGCTGAAACTTGGCGGGTAAATGAAAATAACAAAAGGAAGATAGAAGCGGTGGAAATGGACGTGTTTAAAAGATCTTTATGAATATCCCGTAGAGATAGAATTCGTAATGAAGAAGTAAAACATCGAATGGGCATGTAAGAAACACTATCAACGGAAATCGACAGAAAACAACTAGTATGGTATGGACACGTCCAGCGAATGTCAAATTCAAGACTTCTACGGGAATGATGTGGTGTAAAAAATTACATATCGTACTGACATTCACAATTTGAATATTAGAAATAAAAATTTGCTCGCAGTGCCTAAATTCAAAACAGAAGTATTTAGACGGTCTTTTAGATGCCAAATTTGTCAAAGGTATAATTCTGTTCCCACCTCACTTAAACAATTAAATTCCATTAAATTCAAAAATAAATATAAAGAGTATTTGTTTGACTGTAATTAAAGTAAATTATTAAAATCTTGTAGAAAATAGGTAAACTACATTTTTATGTTAAGTATTCGTATTCAAATTATAAACGATAATTATGTAACGATCACAGGTTTTGTTTTGTTTTTCTTATTATTTTGACTGTCAGGGTTAAGTGGAAGAACATTTTCTGTGATGCATAGCATTGCAGACAATGAACTTCGCCTTTTATTTCTTGATAACTTATTGCATATATATCAATTATGTTTTATGTTTATTTAATGAAATAATAAAGACGATATTATTATTATTATTAAAAGAAGATCTAGTAACAAAGATAGATTAAGGAATGCCTAGCTGGTTTGGACACGTAGAGAGGGATGAAAGAATGTGTGAATAGGCAAATTGGTAAAGATCGACCTATGCGAACGTATCTCGATCAGATCGAAACTGTTTTGAAGAAAGACCAGGTCAAGAGTACCAGAAACCGACGATTATTAATGCGAACATGCTTTCTTTACGGTTAAATGTTTATGCTATATTTAATATAAAGCAAGTTTCGTTGGTCTAAAAAACAATCCATTGATTATTAATTATTAATGAAATATAACAAAAAAATAAAAAATTCTTTCTGTTCCAGGTAAGAACGACAGCAACTGATTCAATCTCAACAGAGTAATGTAAGTACCCATACCCATTACTGTTAAGTTTGCTAGTCGCCTTTTGTTATTTAGTGTCTTAAAAACTATTATTTCCAAAGGAAATCAACGTGTTGCGCGTCTGTACATAAAAACATCAGTCGCCTACCACAGTAATAGTATTAAAGTGTTTTTAAGAACAAGATTGTCAGACATAAAAGTCACGTAAAAAGATATGGTGTGCCTGAAATGTGTGTATACCCAGCGCGATACTATCACCCCGTGTAATTTGTTTTGTGTTGTTGAATTACACTTAATGAGAAGATGTCGAACGAGCAATGTAATATATAGGGAAGTTGTTACATATCTTAATGTCTTTAGAATCGAGTTCTGTTACTTTTAACCTCTTCATAAAGCTGTATACATTTTGTTGGTGCCGGCGAATGGTTGCGCTACCAATAGTGTCTCCGTGAAATATAGCCCTAATATAAGAGCAAGCTTCTGGTTACCCTCCCACTTTCTTATATCTTTTTTTATTTTTATTTTGGCCCCTTTACGTGAAGTTTGTTTATTGTTTGTTTTCCTATATACTCTCTTTATTCCCACATTTCCTTCCATGCAAACTTATTCTTTACCTTTTAAAATGGGTCTATACTGGAGCTATCTGTAATCTATTAAAAATCGTTAACTGGTTGTGCATTATACCTATGAGAAACTCAGTCCTCATCAAAGAAAATAACACTTTGGAACACTTTAGAACGCAGTAGTTCCTATCTATAAAAAATAGAAAAGTTTACCACTACCATGATACCATGGTTGATGACAAGGTGTCTATCTTTTCTGGAGGAAAATCCTATTTGTATAAAAGTTGTTGGTGTTTTTTTTGATGATTTTTGATGCATCATGTTGGACCAATATACCTACTGGTTTTTCATTTCTACCCATCATTGCAGTACAATTATATAAATACTCATTTAAATTAGTTGTTTTTTATTAACCTTTTTTGTAAATAATTAATTTAATTTGGAAAAAAAAGTGTCAAATACCAAAAAAAAAATTATTAACCAATGAGTTTAGGTTAGGTTAGGTTAGGTTAGTTGGGATTTAGGATGGATTGAAAAAAAAACTATTGTTTCGAATTTTATTAAATTTATTATTCATGCTTAGTTGGTTTTGTAAGGGTATAAACATCTGACCCGTTTATTTACGTTTTATGGCCGGGACAACACCTTTTATGCACCCTTCTGATCCGACTCCGATCATACAGTCTTACGAGTGTTTGAGAGGGAAATGATACTGGACTTTAAACGCCATAGTTCACACCTTTCCGAGAAGTGTCCGATCCCACTCCTACCCGACTCCGATCCTGCATCCGATTATGCTTGAGTGTGCTCGAATTTTGTGTGGTGTTATTATTTTTTACTAAAATTGGAAAAAATGGCTGGAATAAAACTGGAGGAGCTCATTGCAGAATTAAGAAAGTATTCAGTACTGTATGACCAGTGTTACGAAAATTATTTTTAAATTACTATTATAACACCAATACTCAAAATGTTATTAAAATTTAATGTTCAAAAACTAGTAAATACTAACTAAATAAATAAAAAAGTATCTTACTAAACTTAGGGTTACGTGACTTCTTGATTTCGATTGAATTAATTAAGAGGGAGTGGAGACATCAGTTCACGGACCTATTCACCGTTTTTATTTTAAATATATAACCAAACTTATCGAAAATTAAAAGCTTTAACCACGTTAGGGCGGGCGCCAAGTAATTTTTCAAGAAAATCACTAAAAATAAATTAAATATCTACTTTTAACACTTCAAGAACGAGCAACGTATTTCGACTTCGAGGCTGTTATCTTCTTTTTTTTCTAGAAACAATTAAAAACCGAAAAGTATGAATACAAGTTTATTACAAAAAAAATTGTTTACAATTCCTGAAAAAAAGACGAATCAAGTTCGAAAGGGCGAAAAAATCCAAAACTAAATGGCGGAAATTATTCCCACCAACATTTCTGGTATCAAAAATGTTTGCGTCTAGGTAGCTTAAATCCAATTTTGAACAAATATGTACTTTATTACTGAAAATCCCACGGCGATAATCCGACGTACAGCGAAAATATTGTGTTCAAAAAGACAAAATTTAAAATATCCGTGATGGAATAATGATAGTCATGGACAGCCAATGAAAAACTTCCGTCAAGAAAAAAATGGACCGTCAATCAAGAAAACGTCCAAAAAGAACAATCGGAAAATCCAAAAAGAATAAAGCGGAAAGTCAGAAAGTCACACACTTAATACTTCAAATCCATGTTATAATTATTCTCGACCTTTTTGTTTTCTAAACTAAATTTTTTTTTTTATGAAAATAGTCGAAAGAAGGGTAGACCTATCGTGTGGGCCGCGGACGGCCCGCACTGCATTTATTAGAAGGGGAAGGGATTATAGAAAGAAAATGATTGTGGACACGCTTTTTAAAAAGTTGCAGGTCATAGTTCTCTGGAAAAACTGATTTTGGAAGCTTATTCCATTCCGTAGCAGCCCTGTAAAAGAAGGATTCTTGCTGAAGATTGGTCCTTGTAGTGTCAACCTTGAGAGTAAATGGGTGAGACTGATCAGCGTGCCGAGTTCTTCGGCCGAATGTGGCCAATGGTGGTACAAGAGTTTTTATTTCTCTGGAGCATCTGCCATGAAAATATCTGTAGAGCAACGACTGGTCTGCAACTCTTCTTCTATGTTCTAGAGGGTGAAGGGTATCTGTGAAAGTTGAGCTGTTTATCAAACGAATGGCTCTTTTCTGAATGGAATCTAGAAGACGAAGAGAATGCCTTGGTGCTGAACCCCAAATGTGCAAGCAATACTCCAGTAGAGGTCGGATTTGAGCCTTGTACGTCGTCAACAGTTGATCAGGAGTAAAAATAAGACTATTTGACGAAAACGTACAATTTAAATTATTTATCTGGTGCTAATGATGAAAGACCTGCAGTGACGGCTTACCAATGTAAAAATTACCGTTACATCAGACCAAAGAATTGTACAATTTATAATATATATAATAAATATTTATAATTAGAATTTTAAAAACTTGAAATACCAGGCTTCACTTAGTATTTAACGACTATATGTGTAGATGAATAATACGTTCCTCTTGACCTAAACATAAAAAATACCTAAAAAAAACACAAATTCACAATTAAAATTAAAAAAAATCATATTTTATTTTTTTAATATTAATTTTAAATTATTTATTTTTTTTATTGATTTAAATCTACTTTTTTAACCTTCCTTGAGTAAAATAGTGGAGATTTTTGATAAACATTTCTGGTTACATATTTAGTACACAATTTTATTACTTTAAAAAAATGATCACACATTATTTTTTGTAATAAAACATTTAAATGAGTGCGTGGAAAACTCTTCTGCAGATTTTTTTTTCGAGCAGCATGTACCCAAAATCTGCATTTTTGTCTGTCCTCCATGACTGATCTCCAATTTTCTTCATTTTTTTCTTCTAAATAAAGTGCCACCATAGCTAAATAACGGCTGCTAAAATTTTTAAACATTTCGCGAGAATGTTTGAATAGAGACTAGAGACCGACGACTGGCGAGTGTATCGAGCTGGAGTCAAAAGTCGGAAAGGAGCCGGAAGCGTGTATGACATGTGTGATCCCGCACCGAACCGATTCTAATGGTTGGGATCGGAAGGTTGCATGTTAGGTGTGTCCCAGCTATTATTTGTCAATTATGTTGAAATGTGTTTTACAATTATAAATTTTATTTAAGAAAGACTACTTTTCGAGCCATGAGGAAAAATTTAATAAAATTCGAAACATTGTGTCACGTGCCTATTTTTTTTTCCTTCCACAGTTCTCTGAAAGATTCGTATTCCTTGTTGCATACCGTACTGTGTTATAACTCAAATATATCATTCGTTGTAGATAGTGTTGCATACCTTGTAGGGGTAGGATTCGATTGTTTGGTTTGCAATTTTTGTGTGGATGGGGGCTGGATATCCACACGGACGAGGCGATTGTGGAGCACGGACTTGAGAAGATTGTGGGTTGACGTTTATTCCGTGTCATTTCTTGATTTCCGGCCTAGGAGCGGCAGTCGTGTGTTGAGAGTCTTAGAAGGGAGGTGTTGGTGAAAGTCGTTGGGGACGGTGTGTTATTAGCACGTGTGCAGAACCTCTATGGCATTTCTTTCATATCTGGCTGTATTTGGGCCATCTTAATTGAATTTTGAAGAAAAACCACTTAATTTTTAACTTGACCATTCTATCTTACCTACGTTGTTAATATTTTGGATTTCTGGTGTCAAGTTAAATATCCGCAAGCGGGATCTATTTCAGGGGAGGCCATTGTTAATTAGCCGGTGCCGCCCCATAATCAAACCAGACCCAGGAGTAGGCCCCAGGAGTAGGCCACAGGAGTACATGTGAATTCGTATACACAAAGGTTATCAGTGATTTATTTTTAAATATATAACGCCGTGTCTCATTTCGACACCACGAGTAAGTTTTGTTTTAGTTTATAAATATAGTACTTTGTGAATTCGTATACCCAAAGGTTATAAGTGATTTTTTTTAAATATATAACGCAGTGACTCATTCTGACACCACGATTACGTTCTGTTTTAGTTTATTAATATAGTACATTGTTGGAAAATATTTATTGCATTAGATAATATGCCAAAACTAAACTTGGATTAAAATAACCTTCTCAATAATTCTTTATGTCCAAGTAAAATTATATTTTCTTCCTACTTATTTGTAAATATCCTACAATCTTGATATTTTAAAGGACAACCATTGTAAAAATATTTTTAAATAAACTCGATTGTTTTGGCAGCGAAAATCTTTATGTAAACGGTTAACTAGTGAATTATCAGCCTTTATGTAAATGTTTGAATTAGTGTTATTAATGAGTTAATTTATATATGTCTTACTTTTTCTTTCTGTAACTTGGTAAAGTCTGTTACTCTTACTTCTGTTCTGGTTATTTTATAAAGTTGTAAATTTTAAATTTTTGGTTTGTTTTAGCAAGAAAATTTTACCATAGCTGTTAATTTTGACTATATTTGTTATGATGTTGCTATTGAGCTGTGTACCTTAATTATTTATTGTGTGAGTAAAGTATCCAACATATTTTTGCTATAATTTTATTTATTTGGTTCACCATAATCATAGTTATTTATCTTGTGGCTCTGCTAGTGCCTATAAGATCTAGGGGTTTCCGGCTTATACCGTCTAAGTCGGTGGCGCGGCTCACTTTTATATTTTTTTCTTCTACCCTCTACGGCTGAGCTCGGGCATAATTTGCCAGTAGAGAAACCGCTAGCAGAGTACTCTTTAGAGAACGAAAAAGACGTGGCAATTGACAAAAAACATCCATGCCAAACCTATCAATTTTTATTAAATTTAAGTTTATTTGTGCACAATACTTAATAATATATAATGTTTAACTGTAGATTCAAGATAAAGTGTAAATTATTTACATTATTATATTTGAGATATGTTTTATTAATATTATCCGAAAAAAATTAATCTACCTATTAAATTGATATTAAAATGATACGACACTTATTTCAAGTTTCAACAAATTCAGGCGATGAAATAACATGGTGAAAACGCATTTGGAATAAATTAAATATTATCTACGGAAACATTTAAATTATTGGGTTTATCTAATGTTTTGTTGAAAAAATAACGTACTCCTACATGTAAGTAGGTCATTAAAAAATACGGATAGTATTTTTAAATTCTTTCAAATTATCATAAAATTAACGCAACAACACATTAAATCATACAAATTGCTAGAATTAATTGGTTTTAATAGTTTTTTGTAGAATTTGGTTACATTACGAGCCCTAACCACTATAAGTTCGGACGGTATTAAAATCAAACAAATATTTTATGATTTTTTTAAATTTTGTATGTTTAGTACATTTAATCATTTTATACGAATGAGTAACTAAATACAAAAAAAAAGTCATGACATTTCAAAGTTAAAACAAAGTAAAAAACTGTGAAAATTAAATGATTTTAGTTGTTTTTTAACAAAAAATTTCAGTTATTTTAATATGGCGTAACATCAGTCGGTCAACATAGCAGATTGATGGGTCTAAACATAAACACTAAAAAGACGAAGTTTATGATAATAACAAGAAACCTGAATGCGTTTGAAGACTCACAGTTAACATTCAACGCAATGCGCATAGACAGAGCGAGCAAATTTAATTACTTGGGCTTGTGGTTATCTGAAGACTGGACCTCTGATATCGAAATCAAGAGTCGCATTGAACAGGCCCGACAAGCATTCATAGGACTGAGAAGAGTATTTAGTTGTTCGGACTTCGATCTTAGTCTGAGGTTGAGATTTTTAAAGTGCTATGTATGGTCGGTACTTCTCTACGGGATAGAAGGTTGGACTCTTAAAGTTAACAACATTAACAAGTTGGAAGCGCTCGAGATGTGGTTTTATCGCAGAATGCTCAGGATACCGTGGACTGCAAGAATAACAAACGTAGAAGTTCTGTCCAGCATCAACAAAGAACGTGAACTGTTGACTACCATTAAAAAGAGAAAGACTGCATATCTGGGGCACGTCATGAGGGACAAAAAGTATGAGTATTTACAGTTGTTGATCGAGGGTAAGATGGAAGGCCGTAGAGGAATAGAAAGGAAGAAATTGTCCTGGTTGCGGAACATAAGACAGTGGACAGAAATGAATGACACACAGAACCTAATTTATACCGCAAGGGATGGAGAGGAGATTAGTGGATAGCATCAGAAGAAGAAGAAGAAGAAGAAAATCACTTCGAGCTTTGATTACGGCTTTTATACGCAAGGGCATTGTTGCCGCAAGCTTTTGGCATTCTTCAGTAGTAAATGAGTCCCAAATTTCTTTAAGTTTGATACGTAGATCCGGAATAGTGCGTTGGGGATTATTTGCAAGGCACTGTTTCATTTTATGCCATAGTGTCTCAATTGTGTTGAGGTCTGGGCTGTTTGAAGGCCAGTCTAAGGTGTTAATCTTATTATCTGCAAGCCATGTTTTTGTTGATTTAGCAGTATGAGAAGATGCATCATCTTGTTAAAAAATTGTATTATCTTCATTAGGATGTAACTCTTGAATTCTATATTTAATTGTATTGAGGATTTTCCTGTTTTTCCTAAGTCTTTTTAGAATAGCGTCATTGGTGACGTGATGTACATATGACACTCGCAGCATTCGCCGGTAGCACCACATTTCGAATGTCTACAGGCGTTTTCAATGAGGCTTTAACTGTCTGCTCCATATAGCAGCACAGAGATCATAAAGGTAGAAAAAATTTATTCGGATTCTTTAAAAGTGAATTAGCTTCAATATTTCTCTGCAAGATTGGATTTAACATCATTCTTAAGACTTACGAACTAATTTGTAATGTTGGAAAAAATAAATTATAGTGTAAATAGGACACTTGTAGCGAAATTATTGGTGTAAGTGCGACATTAGTAGCGTGTGTTGCCTCCTCTAGTTCGGATCACAGCATTTATGCTTCTAGGTATGCTTCTGTTTAAATTTTTGATAAAATATTAGCAATTTGTTCAGGAGCAAACCTCTCTCCTGGTCTTTGCCCAGACTCGTTCACGACCATCTGTATTGTTTTGGGCTAACCCTATTCAACTATTCACAGACGAATTTTGATGAATTTGAGCACAACGTAACCTGGCAACTCTTCTCTCTATAGTAAGCAAGAGTGCTGTGGCTGGTCTCCTACTGTTTAATTAAGAAAAAAAAAACATTTATTACGACTTTGCCGAAACTGCTAGAAACATTGTAATGAAATTTTATACGAATATGTTTGAGAAGCTGATGCATCCCATGAATTTGTTTTTATTTTTGACTCTCATAGAGGGCGTTAGTTACATGGTTCGTACCAAGTAGTATTGAACATAACTTTTTTAAGGTTGGATTTATTAATCAAAATTTCAAGTGAACTTAAAAATCATTCAATTTTACACCAAAAAGATACTCTTGGTAAAACTCGATACTGTTTGCCGTTTTCGGAATATTTTGATTTGAAAATTATAAAGTAATAACTAAATTTTTTTTTCAACGCCCTTTGTTGTACTAAGCAAACCCTAATTATTTTTTAGTTTTCTTGCTATCCTAGAGACAGGTTCACCTTTTTTTGAAACATCATTCATTACTTTATACAAGCATCGGTTATTACTTCATAATTTTCAAATCAAAATATTCCGAAAACGGTACACAGTATCGAGTATTACCAAGAGTCCCTTTTTTATGTAAAATTAAATGATATTTAAGTTCACTTGAAATTATGATTCATAAATCTAACCTTAAAAAAGTTATATTTAATACTACAGGACAACAGAAGTAGCTTGGCGGGCGAAAGATCACAAAATCTGCGCACAACGAAAACATTCGAATAACGATCCGATCGGCGACGACGAAATTTTCAGTAATCGTGAGTCTCAAGTACAATCGGAGAGAGAAGTTTACGAATCTGAAGTAAATTCAGCCGAATATTTGTTATTTTAGAGGCTAGTTGCCCGCCAAGCTACTTCTATTGCACTGTAGTGTGTTAGAAACAAATTCATTCATTGAATTTATCATCAGCTTCTAAAACATATTCGTATAAAATTTCATTACAATATTTCCCGTAGACAACAATGTTTTTAACAAAATTCATCCTGCATTGTGATGTGGAGATATTACCAGAAGTAAATGTGGGTTTATACAGCAAATAAGGTAAAATAAAAAATAAGTTAAGAAATAAGGTGAAAATTGACCTGTTTATACAGATAAACTAAATTAAATAAGGATTAAGAATCCACGAATGAAATCACGCCTTTTTGACAATGACGTTCGTTTTTATTGCCAATTTCATTCTTTAATTTGTTTTCTGTACTTCGAAAACATATAAAACAATTACTGTGTGTTAAGATTTGAATTCGAAACTATTATTTAATCAAAAAAACTAATGAAAATACAAAAACTTTTAGGTTAGAACAAAATTTAAAAGAAAGATGAACGTTAGTATGGAATAAAACAGCCCAAACAGAGTGTTTCTAACACAAAACAATTTGTCTAGTCATGCGAACATTCATTTTTTATTAAAATAAGGTAAGAGTTGAAAGTTGGTCAACTCTTACCTTATTTCTTACTTCTTATTTTATTTCAGTAGGTGTATAAACGTTCCCATTGATTTACGTATGTTTCACTTTTTTATTTTATTTCTTACTTTACCTTATTTGCTGTATAAACCCACTGTAAGAAAGCATCCAAGAAAACTAAAATTAATAATCTAATTTCATGATTACTACTTATTTAATTTAATTTTTTTTAATTACTTTTATCAGTAATTGTGTAGATTCTGTGTTAAGAACACCTTTTATCTTAATTAAATCGAAATTAATATTACGTTTAATTTTAATAAATCTGGATAAATCTATATTTCATAAAATTCCAGAAATTCCGCGTGCAAAGTTGGCAACGTTGTTCGCAATGATCCTATTCTGTGTTCTGTCTCTGTACACAGCCAAACTACTAGTCAGACTCTCTTTCGCGGCTCCGAATACCGTTTCGAGTAAGCCTTGGCGGCAGAATTTGAAATTGTGAAACAAGTGAAGTCCGCACATACGCAGGAAACTGTGTTACCGTATTCTTTGCGCCTTCTTTGATAACATTTCATGAATGTGTGTTTGTTTTTTGTTTTTCTATCGCGGTTGTTCGTTTGTTTAGTTATTACTGTGAATGAAAGATACTGGTGTTTATTGTAATATGAAAAATTAGCAGGAAGGTAAGAAATTATTGCAATTTTATGATGAAAATACTATTAAGTTGTTTTGAGGAATTTGTGACGGTGGTCAAGGTTCAAGTAGATATTTTTAATCGATTCGGCGATTGCACTTCCAATAAAAATGACAACTGCTTTTTTATAATTTTAAAATATAAATGGCAAAATCCACTTTAAACGTGTAAAAATTTGCAAGTAAGAGATTCTTGTCAACCTTTTTTATTATTGGTGAAAATTTTTATTTAAAAAATTGTGAATATTCAAAGTGACATCAACAAAATTTTATTAAAATATTTATTAATTATTGAGTTAGCATATTTTACAATTCGATTCTGTTATCCTAAATTTAACAAAAAAAATGCAAAACTGTAAACATTGGGTTGGATCAATTGAATATAAAACTTGTTGTTTCGAAGCTCTTTTTTTTTCCAGTTTCTTTGCACAGTTATTAGTATAATCCCAACGAATTTGTTGGCTAATCTAATCCTACAAGATCACGCTCTACACTCTATTTAAGAACCTTACTGATTCATTTCAAAAGAGGTGGATAGACCGAAAATTCACCTGATTTGACTTCATATATTTCGCCTAGGATTTTAGTTGTTTAAATTAAGTTAGTATGCTAAAACTTTGTTTAATTCCAATATTTAAAAAAACGTGACAATAACTTAAATAATATAATAGGTGTTCCATTTAATGAAAAAATCTACACTTCCAAACATCTTATTAATTTTGGGATACAGTGTATACAGGGTGTTTCAAAAAAAGGTGACCCCGTCTCTAGTATAGGTAGAAAACTAAAAAATAATTGGTGTTTGCTTAGTAAAAATTTTTCTTAACGCCATCCGTATTCAAGATAAAGGGTGTTAAAGAAAAAAATGTGTACACATTTATTACGATTTTGCTGAAACTACTGGAAATATTGTAATGAAATTTTATACGAATATGTTTTAAAAGCTGATACATCCCATGAATTTGTTTTTATATCTGAGTTTCATAGAGGGCGCTAGTTACACGGTTCGTACCAAGTAGTATTAAACATAGCTTTTTTAAGGTTAAATTTATTAATCAAAATTTCAAGTAAACTTAAACATCATTCAATTTTACACCAAAAAGGTAATCTTGGTAAAACTCGATACTGTGTAAGATTTTCGGAAATTTTAATTTGAAAATTATGAAGTAATAACCAAATTTTTTTTCTTCAACGTCCTTTATCTTGAATACGGATGACGTTACGAAAATATTTTACTAAGCAAACCCCAATTATTTTTCAGTTTTCTACCTATCCTAGTTACGGGGTCAATTTTTTTAAACACCCTGTATATAGTGGATAGTATTGAATTTTTATCAAATATACACGTGAAATATTCTATTTCGAGCTGGAAATTTGCAATTAAATTAAGGTCTTGCGATTAATAGATTAAATAAATTAATTTTTTCGACAAAGTTATTTAAACCACAACTTCTTTTTTTAAAAAAAAATTATTTGACTTATGACAAGTTTGGGCATTAAAAAGTGGAAGTAACACTTTTTAATCCAGTTTAAAACTAAAATAAAAGACGTAATTATATTAATTTTCTCGAAAGTTAAATAAAACTCCCGAGTTATTAATAGTGGAGTAGCAGCCTCTTGTATTGAAAATTTTAATTGCTGTGAGTACTCAATAAATTAGAATCAATTGAAAAAATAACACAAAAACGAGGGGGTCGGCTAAGTATGATTATTTAAACGCCATTTTACTAAATTTGATCCGCCGTGTTTGGCTTGAAGAAATAATTTGTTTGGTAATCGACGTAACCACAATATTATTGATACAATTATTCCTGTACCGAAAAAGGAGATCCTTCCAAGATTTTCATTACCGTATGGGGTATAAGATCCAATACGTTTATTACCTAAAATGAAGCGAGAATCAATCTCGTAACATCCAAGCCAACTTCAAAATAAAAAGAAGAGTTTTAACTTTTTTCAGTTTAATTTAATGCTTCCTTTAAAGAAACACTTGTAAGGGTGGTGTTGCATTTATTTTAATCAAAAGAAATAATTCTTTTTTTAAATTTATTGTTATTTTGTTCTGTTCATTACGAGGTATAGTCGAAAAAATCTTGGCTAAAAGTCAGAAGGTCTATTGCGCTTTTAAAGACTTAAAAAAGGCAGAGTGTTGAGGAGTAAATTGTGGTCGACATTTTTTATGCATGAGGTGAACAATAGTTTAATACGAGCTCTGAAATCACTTTACGAGGATTCCACTGCTTGAGTCAGGATTAACGAAGCTTGCACGGACTGGTTTAACTTATACATAGACAATTGTTTAAAAGATTTGAAAGAGAGTGCGTATGGATTGAAAATGAATGATTTGATCGACAAATGCCTTTTTTAAGCTGATGATTAAGTCATATTGGCGTTATCTGAAGAGGAGTTGCAGGCAAAGGGATGAAAATATATGTAAGCAAAACGAAAGAGAAGAAAGCATAACAAACTGTAAAGTTCTGATTAAGGAAGAAAGAGTAAAATAACTAAATGAGTTTGTATACTTGGGTTCAAAGTTTACGAGAGATGGAAAGTATGACAGTGACATTGAGCGAAGGGTGTTGGCAGGAAAACAAATAAACGGGGCACTGCATAGCTTTATGAACAATCGGATAGTGTCAAAAAAGGGACGTCTGGCTGTGCATAGAGAGTGTTGGTTTCTACACTTATGTATGGTAGTGTTTGTTGGAATTGGCAAAAGAATCATGAAAATAGGATTGATGCTGCGAAGATGAGTAGTATGAGAAGTATAGCTGGAGTAACATTTGGAGAGGAAGGAGAGGATTGGGCAGAAAGAAAACATCCTGGATGAAAAACTTGCGTGAATGGTTCCAAATACCAGAAGCTTCAACTATATTTCATGCGGCGCATGATGGTCGCCAACCTTCTGTAGGAGACGGCACAGAAAGAAGAAGATTGCCAGATGGGACATTTTGGCATAGTGTGGACGGGGCTTTATCTTTCGTTTTATCGAATAATAATTGTTCAAAAAGAACGCGGCTTGCAGGAAAAATTACCGGAAATTTAAAAGATTTAATTGGAAAAACTTGGCAGTTTTCTGTTGGGTTATTTGCCAAGATTTTTAAAATAATGCACAAGGTTGGGTGCTCACAGGCGATCAACCTTGAAATGTTATACGAGTTATGAATTTAAAAAGTGATAAATAATTTATTGAAATATTTAAAAAAAAAAGGTCACGGTCGATAATATTTTGAAAATTTACTAAAAAGTAAACGTTTGAGATGGAGAAAATTTTATTTCTTTGTTAAAAGAATCGGTTTTATTTTGAGAAAAATGTATGCGGTCTCCTCTTTAAAAATAAATATTTCTAATTAACATCAATCATTAGTTTTTAACTTTGTAAAAGTTCATTTTTTTATTGTTCGCTGTTTTTTTTTTTTAAATTTTTTGTTTCATTTGAAATTGGTTAAAATTATTTTCGAATTTTAATAAAATCTTCGTAAGACTTAAAAAGTAGTTTTTCATGCATACATACATACATATAGTCACGCCTTTTTCCCGCAGGGGTAAGTAGAGACCACTTCCTTCCACTTGCTACGGTTCTTACACACATTTTTTGCTTCGTCTACTTTGATCAGTGCACTCATACATGCTCGTCGATTGTTGGTACTCCTGACCTGGCCTTTTTTTAAAACAATGTTGATCTGATCAAGATACATTCGCCGAAGTCGACTTGTCCATTCACACTCGCCTTATAAATTTGTTTCGTCAATCTTCCTTCATCCATCCTTTCTACGTGTCCAAGTCATCTTAGCATTCCTTTATCTATCTTTGTAACCACATCTTCTTTTACATCACAGCGTTCTCTTATCTTACTATTTTTTACTTTATCACTAGTGAAAAAAGTATTTACGCAAATGTTGCACACTATGCTTATTCTACAACTGCACAAATTTAAAAAGTACAAGTAATGTACCTTAATATTTATTTTTATGGTTATCAAAACTAAAATAACATTAAAGTATCCTACATCTTAACAGTTAAATAACTTTTTTAAAATTATAGTTACTAGTAAAATTTGTGTATGGTCAAACCCGGAATGTCATATTTTTTTAGTACATTTTCTGTTGTATTAAATGTAGAAGTAAAAGGTTGATCATTTATATACGGTGCATTTTCTGTCTCCATTTCAGTACAGAGTTCGAGTGGTTGTTCAAAAGAATTGACGATTTTATTAGCTGGCAGTATCCATATTATTTCTTATAAATAGATAATATGTCTTAAAATAAAAAAGGAGTGAGTCTTACAGTAGTCGCATATGATGGTAACATTTGACATCTCACCTTAGTAATAAGCAATTTTAAAATTATATTCTAAAAAAATAGATTTTTCATAACAAACAATAATTTTTTTTAATGAAAATTTTATTTTATACAATGACGTCTATTGTTGACGTCTATCTGACGGTCAACTCTAACCGCGCGCTTATTCGTCAATTAAAATATTACTGTTACTGTTACACATTTCACGAAATGACCCCCACAATTTGCGAGTAAGCGAGAGGAAAGATGTTACACATGCAAGAAAGCGAGAGCAAAGATGTTACACATCAATATTCAATAGAAATTGCGATTTTAATCAAAGCACGAATGAAAACTACCTTAAGAATTTAATAAAATTTTATAATTTGACAGTTGTGATAACTAGTTATAGCTGAACAGCAACCAACTAAGTTTTTGTCGATTTTTGTTGATTCTCCATATAAATGTATGTGGTGTGAGTAAAGTGCCGTGAGAAAAAATATTTCTCACAGTATTTAAGATCTGTTTAGAATGTGTTTTTCGTAACTGATAAATAGGTACAGCAGGGTGGATGTTTTGTAGTTTTTTAAACGCATGCTAGTTTTTTAATTTATTTAAAACTATAAGTAAAATTTATTTCATTAAAATGGAACATTTTTCTTCGATTGTTATCAATGAGCGTTATCGTTATGCTTGCAAAATAAAATTTTAAGGGTCCATTTTAACAACAAATTTGTCGAATAAAAGTGTCATGGGTATTACACTTTTATTGTTATAAAAAACATAACCGGAGAAAATTGAAACCTGCTCCTGCATTATAATAGGTACTTATTTAAAACAAAAACTCTGTGTACATCTGGTTCAACCTTGACGTTTATTACAAACTTCTACCAGCATGTGGGTCATCAATTTTAATAACTATTATGACTAATTTAGAACGTTTCATATACTTTTTTTATATGCACACTAACTTAAACCGACGAAACCCGCATAAGTTTTATTTTCACCTAATAAAAGCAGATGGGGATTGAGATGATAAAATATCAAGGATGCCGCTGAATTCGAATGACTATATTATTTATTTCAGTACTGATACTTTTTAAACAGTGTTTTTATTATTAAAAATAAATTATAGTTTAGAAAAACTAAAAAACACGCTTTTAAAATTAATCAAACTAAAAAGTAAAAAATAATTCTTAACATAAGAATAAAATTGCTGACGAAAAAATTAATGTTACTGCTTTAAAAGCGTGGGGTGCTTTCATTCCGAAACTCAAAGTTAGTTTAAAAATGTCATACAATGCACCCCACGCTTTTAGAACAGTGACATTAATTTTCTCGTCAGTAATTTTATTCTTATGTTAAGAATTATTTTTTACTTTTTAGTTTGATTAACCCTAAAAGCGTGTTTTTTTGGTTTTTTTTTAAACTATAATTTATTTTTCGCTTTTTAGTTTCATTTGTTTTACTAACCCTTCTGCCATTTATCCCTCGGCACGTTTCTCACCAGTATATTGATTTGGGTGAATTATAATATGTTATTGGAATTACGCGCATGCGTAGTTCACGCACTAGTTCTATCTCTCCTTCTTCTTCTTTGTGTGCCATGCTTGTTTTCAAACGTTGGCTATCATCAAGCGTTCAGGCGTTGGCTATTATAGAGTTGACAATTTATTGGAAAGCTTCTCGATCGGTAGCTACATGAAACAATTCTTCGACTGTTCGACCCGTCCAATGTCTAATATTACGAAGCCAAGAAATCTGTTTTCTGCCAATCCATCGCTTTTCTTCTATTTTACCCTGGATAATTAATCGGAGCATGTGATATTTATGCCCCCTCATCATATGTCCAAAGTATTTGACTTTTCTTATTTTGATGGTGTTTGTCAATTCTCGCTCTTTATGTAGTAATTCTAACACATGTTCGTTAGTTACGTGTGCTGTCCACGTAATCTTTAGCATACGGCGGTAGCACCATAACTCAAACGCTTCCAATTTATTTAGATGCTTTACTTTTAGTGTCCAAGTTTCACATCCATAAAGCAAAACAGACCAAACGTAGCACTTTAATACTCTTAGACGGATGCTCATCGAAAGACTTCTATTTCATAGTACAGAACGCCAACTAGTGAAACTTTTACGTGCCAGTTCTATTCTGGTTGAGATTTGTTCATCGCTTTCAACTCTACAGTCTATCCAGCTACCCAAATACCTAAAGTGTTGTACTCTCCTACTCTCATGCAAAGGATTCCTGAAGAAATTTATGAATCCTGTCGAAACTAATCAGCATAGTCGAATATTTTGATCAAATTATTGCATTGTCGTCGGTCTTTGACAAGTGTGCGAAGTTTAAATTAAATCTGATCGCTTAAAGTAGGGCAAAATCGAGGCCAAAGAGTCAGTTACAAACAAACATACAGGTGAAACTAATATAAGCGTGTTAATAAAAAGGGTAATTAGCTTCGTATTCGATTGGAACCTGGGCGAATACAATATTTTTACCAGATTCTCTCGATTGTTAAACTTGTCTCTAAATGTATTTGAACCAATTGACAAATTTTGAGAAACTCTTAATCGTTTCAAAAGTGGTACAACGAAACATTTTCACAAATTTACAACTATTTTTTTTAACAAAACAAAAATTTCAAAGCAGAAATTGTGCCGGCTGAAAGGACACCAAAAGAACCGGGACTAAATGAGAATTTAGATTGCGTGAGGTAAAGAAAGAATCTACTTTATATATTCGTTTAGAATGCAATGTTTTACAATACTCAAGGGAGGAAAACTCGAGAAGCAACGACTAAAAGCAGAGAGATTGAACTAACGTGAAAGCTTTTCACACGTTTTAAATTTTTTAACAATAATACGATTGAAAGAAGAGGCTCAGATAACCATGCAATTTACGAAGCAAAGGGGCACATTTAATTGTACATATTCCCCTTCATTTATTAATACATTTTATATCGTTCATTTCTTTTATCTTTTACATGACTTCTCGTGCTGATTTAATGATCCAAACCTTTCGACAGATTTTAAATATCAACTACTGTAGAATCTGAAAAATCTTTTGGGGATTCTCGTTGAATGCCGCAGAACTCATCAGTAATTATTTATTGAATCGCTTGCATCGAGTTGTCTTAGGTCGAAAAGTATCCAACTAAATCAATCTGCATAGTCCAGTGTCACATGTTCAATAATCGGACAAATTGTCATATGCCAAAGTCTTCATTACCCTACGATTCAGATGTATGACGTGTGGGCCGCGGACGGCCCGCACTGCGACTATTAGAAGGGGAAGGGATTATAGAAAGGAAATGATTGTGGACACGCTTTTTAAAAAGTTGCAGGTCATAGTTCTCTAGAAAAACTGATTTTGGAAGCTTATTCCATTCCGTAGCAGCCCTGTAAAAGAAGGATTCTTGATGAAGATTGGTCCTTGTAGTGTCAAGCTTGAGAGTAAATGTGTGAGACTGATCAGCGTGCCGAGTTCTTCGGCCGAATGTGGCCAATGGTGGTACAAGAGTTTTTATTTCTCTGGAGCATCTGCCATGGAAATATCTGTAGAGCAATGACTGGTCTGCAACTCTTCTTCTATGTTCTAGAGGGTGAAGGGTATCTGTGAGAGTTGAGCTGTTTATCAAGCGAATGGCTCTTTTCTGAATGGAATTTAGAAGACGAAGAGAATGCCTTAATGCTGAACCCCAAATATGCGAGCAATACTCCAGTAAGGTCGGATTTGAGCCTTGTACGTCGTCAACAGTTGATCAGGAGTAAAAAACTTTCTGGCTTTCCACAGAAAACCTAGCTTCTGGCTTGCCGACTTAGCGATGTTAGCAACATGGTCATGCCAAGACATATTATTGGACACCGTGACTCCCAAAATCGAGATAGAGGGACTTGGTTCAAGCGTATTTCCGGACATTGTGATGAAATGATTTGAGGAATTCACTTTCTTGGAAAACGTGGCACTTTGTGTTTTTTGGGCGTTGAACTGAACAAGATTGTTGGTTCCCCACTCGACGATTGCTTTAAGATCTCTATTGATGGAATCAACCTGTTCCTGCCCGAGTCTATTTGAATCATTCACCGAAAGTGATCGATAGGATGTGAAAGTTAAGACAAGTGTGCTATCGTCTGCGAAACTGTAAATGGGGTTCGTGGTGGTTTTCAAGAGGTCGTTGATGTGTAAAAGAAATAAGGTGGGGGACAGGATGGAACCTTGTGGGACCCCGGCATTAGTTTTAAACGCATCAGAAGAAATACCGTCAACTGCCACATGTAAGGAGCGATCTTGCATGAAGCTCAAGAGCCATTGGCGAAGTTTGGTTGGGAGACCGTAGGCAGATAATTTACTTAACAATGCCTGGTGCCAAACGCGGTCAAAGGCTTTAGATATATCCAAGGCTATTGCACGGGATTCACCAAACTTTTCAATAGTGTTTGTCCAGAGCTGAGTGACATAAGCCGAAATCCATATTGTCTGTCATGAATTATCTCAAATTTCTCCAGATATTTGATGAGTTCTGTGTTAATCGATTTTTCCATATATTTGGATATGACTGAGAGCAATGCAATAGGGCAATAATTCGCAGGAATAGTCTTCTTTCCTTTTTTCGGAATCGGTTGGACTTTAGCGTTTTCCCACATGGACGGAAATCTAATATTATCTATTAGTAAACTCCTCAGAACAGTTGTTATGCTATTTGAAAGCAAATCAGTAAGACACAGATGTTTAAATAACTTTGATATTAGGCTTTTTTAACCTTTGTTGGAGGAGTGGTAGCTTACCAGACGACTGGTGCAAGGCCGTTATCGTGCCGCTTTACAATGGAAAATGTTTGCAGCAGGACTGTAAGAACTACCGAAAATTTAGTTTACTCAGCATAGTCGGCAAACTGCATGCAAAGATATTGATTAAAAGAGTGAGGAATAAAACTGAGAAGATGATATGGGATGTGCAAGCAGGATTTAGAAGAGGAAGGATCAGGTCTTTTTATTACGAGGTATAGTCGAAAAATTATTGGCTAGAATTCAGGTTTACTGCACTTTTATGGACTTGGAAAAGGCCTATAAAAGAGCGATAAGAAGTGAATTGTGGTAGACATTGTCTATGTATGGGGTGAGCGGTAGTTTAATTCGAGCACTGAAATCATTTTACGAGGATTCCACTGCTTGTGTCAGAATAAACGGAGCTTTCACGGACTGGTTTAACATCGAAAAAGGTGTGGATAGGGAGTTGCAGGCGATGGTAAATGTTATGCATGATGCCCTGAAAATCAAAGGGATAAAAATAGATTAAGTAAAACGAAAGTAATGGTTTTTGAAAGAAAAGAAAGCATGAAAAACTGTGAAGTTTCGATTGAGGGAGAAAGAGTTGCTGTAGACTGAGAAGTAGGTTGCGTGAATATTGTCTGTTCTTCTATATCGTGTTCCAAATCACTGTCTTCTTTCGTTTCGAGGTTTTCTAGTTCTTCTACCGTATACAATTTGCTGCCAATCTCTAAAGAAAAGCCCTTTATTTGGAGATTCAGCGATTTTTAAATGTTGTACTAAAATTTTATATTTCTGTTGATGTTCATAGGAAGTATCATCATGTAAATCCTGTTTCCTCAATGACGAAATACACAAGGTGACGTATTTAAAAAACGAAAGTTACTAATAATATCGGAGAAACGGCAAATCTGACAACATTGTAAATATCAAATCTGGAATCTTTGTATCCCAAAATAGGCGTATTCCAATTTTTGTACAATTCGGACTAGCAATATGAGATAATTGGACGTTTCCAGACTTTTGGTACAATCAGTATAATCCAGTGCATGTTATCTTCAAAAAAGTTTGCAAAAGATGTATGGTAAATTTGAAAAGAAGATTTTTGGAGGCAAGGATGTAAAATGTTATTTTCTTTTTAATTTTATTGTTAGTTTTATTATGTCCCGGCGGGATATCGCAGTGGCTTGATAATAATCAGAATCCTAATAAATGTATTGCATTAGAAGAAGTGTGTTCAATAAATAAAGGCAATAAATATTATTCTTCGTTCCTTGAAAAAATTTATGACTACTAAGAGTTTTTATGGTGAACATTCCACGAAAGCAGTGCCCATATACTAAAATACTTAGGGATAGATGCAACTGTTTGTCTGTTGATACGGGTCTTAATCAGCTGAATATCTTGTTTTTTAAATTATAAATAATATTACCTGCCCATATAAATAATAAAGATTTAATAAAAGCATGAATAAATGAAAAAAACATAATTATATTCTCCTAAAACTAAAATTCTCATTTTAAAGTGGAAAGAACAATAATTTTTTTAAATCACATTCATAATTAGCCCCTAGTCCAAATAAAAATATAGTTATTGAAGAGAAACTAACATATACATTAAACTTTCCTGGATTTTATAAAAAGTCTACGACTTTTGTGCTTCTTATTAGCTCCATAAAACTGGCGGTGCCAAATTTGATATTTGTTGTCTTCGGCTGCATAACGTAAAGCCTAGCATTATTGGCGATCCGTTCGAGCAACAAATTCGATTCTTTGGCAACTCATCATCATCATCATCACTCAGCTATAGTAGTCCACTGCTGAACATAAGCCTCTCGTTTATTTTGCCACTCTGCTCTATCTTGAGCCATTTGTATCCAATTACCACAGATTCTTTTGATGTCATCGGTCCATCGTGTGGGGGGGGCGCCCTCTACTACGATAAGCTTCGTGCCTCGGACGCCACTCCAATAGTTTTTTAGACCATCTTCCGTCAGTTCTTCTAGCTACGTGGCCAGCCCAGTTCTACTTTAAAGTTGTTATTTTTTCGATTACATCTATAACACCTGTTCTTTGGCGAATAATCTCATTTGGTATTCGGTCTCTGAGGGAGATACCCAGAATAGCCCTCTCCATCGCCCGTTGGGTGACACGCAGTTTCTTTGCTGACTTTTTTGTAAGCGTCAATGTTTCGGCTCCGTATGTCATCACTGGTAATATGCACTGATTGTATACTTTTCGTTTTAGACTGATGGGAATATTCGACTTGAAAACATACTTTAATCTTCCAAAAGATGCCCACCCCAAGCCTACTCTCCGGAGAAGTTCGCACGTCTGGTTGTCCCGTCCTATTCGGATCTCATGACCCAAATATTTGTAGGCGGTGACCTGTTCAATAGATTTGCTTCCAATAGTTATGTTTTCACTGGGGACTAGGTTTGTCATGACTTGCGTCTTTGCAAAGTTAATTTTTAGGTCAACTTCCCTTGAAGCATGATATAATTTTTCCAACATCATGGACGCTTGATCTATACGGTCGGTGATAAGGACGATATCGTCTGCAAATCTTAAGTTATTTAATCTTTCACCTTCTATATTTAGGCCCATTTCCCCCCAGTCGATTTTCTTACAGGCATATTCGAGCAGTGTGGTGAACAGCTTTGGGGAGAGGGTATTTCCTTGACGTACACCTTGTTCTATTCGGAATGTTCTTGTGTTTTTATGTAATCTTACACTCGCCGTTGCTTTCTCATATACCCTTAATCAGTGCAATGTACCTGTAATCAATTCTGCATTCTGTTAATGATTTGAGCACATGTTGTTGGCTGATTGAGTCAAAAGCTTTTTCATAGTCTACGAAAACAAGGATGAGAGGTTTATTATATTCTGTTGATTTTTCTATAAGGGTCTTGATTATATGTAAATGGTCATTTGTACCGTACCCTGCTCGGAATCCTGCCTGTTCTTTCGACTGGTAAAAATCTAATTTTGGAGTTAGGCGTTTAGCAATGATCTTCATAAATAGTTTATACAAGTGGGATAGGAGACTAATGGGTCTGTAATTTGCTAGATTACCAATGTTCCCCTTCTTGTGCATTATTACTATAGTGGCGTTGTTCCACTTTGAAGGTGTTACTCCTTGATGTAGACATTCATTAAATAATTTACATAGGGCTTTAATAACTATGTGTCCACCTTTCTTTACTGCCTCTATAACAATTTCGTCTTCTCCTGGTGACTTATTATTCTTCATCTCAGACACCGCCTTTCTTACTTCACAGTAGGTTATGTCTGGTACATCTTCAGAGCCCTGGTTCAGTATTCTTGGGATAGGTACCTCTTCTTCATCTGGTTTTCTATAAAGTTCTTCATAGAAGTCTTCGACAATTTTTACAATTTCATCCTTGTTGGTAGTCACTTGCCCTGCCTTATTTTCTAGTTTGCAGATGTTGTGTTTTCCCACTTTTAAATTTCTACGTAAAACTTTAAGACTCTTGTTGTTTTCAATCACTGTATTTATTCTTTGGCAACTAATTATCAACAAATTTAGCAACTTTTTTTTTCAAGTTTCGCCCATTTGGCACCGCCAGTTTTATGAAGCTCTTCTTATTTGCAAAAGGAAAGAAGTATGGAAAGTAGATCTCCGAATCAGATTATATCAAGTCAAATACAGCACCTACGATAATGATTTTTTCCACAGTTTAGACGCATTTTTATTTATTCTTTATTGTGTTTACTTAACACACTTTGTCTAATCAAAACAAAAATTCATTATCACTGGACAAATATTTTCCATTCTACGAGATAGGATGGTTTACTTACCATTTAAGATACAAATGCAAAGTAAAGGGTAGGGAGCTACAAAAGTCTTGATAATAAACCAATGTGTACATTGTGAAGTGTGTAAATAAGGGACATACTTCCAAGAACAAGGACATACAATTTGTCAACAATGTCACACACTTTTTTTATCGTCTACCAATTTTTCTTTATACGATTTTTTTATGGTATACATCGGATGTCGGTGCATTTTTTGTATTTTATAAGCAATTGGTATGGCGAACGTTTTAAAAAATGCTTCCTATTTAAATTTTAAATGGCATATTTTTTTTTCCAATCAATACCCTGTACATTGTACAATCAAAAGCGTATTAAATCATGTATATAATAGTTATAAAAATAAAATATCAGTGGTCTGGGTGCGACCCGAGAGGTCCACACGACTAACTTCCCAGCGGAAAGAATGAAAAAATGTTTTGTTATTATAATTATTATTAAAATTATTATAAAAAACGATTTCAAATGGTTTATAACAAATTATAATTGTCATTAACAATATTCTGTTTATGTCAACCATATTCTTTCAAACTTTTTCTTATGATTTCATAAGCGGGAGCTATTTTCAATTGTTTATAACAATTAAATTTTTTTTTTAATTATTATGATCGATAATCATTTGCAAGTAACAATATTCAATTGTTATAAACAATGCTTGATTATTACTAACAATAATTTTTCACTGTTATAGCGTCTTCAATGCTATTCTCTCAATATTGACACAAGCTTAAAATTCTCCAATTCCTATTGCATCGCCTGCATAGCATAATAATAATAATGGTGCCATTGCCAATCCTATATCAAGCGTTCACTTTTAATATTTTCAATGATTTGATCCATAATGATGTTGAACAGGGTAGGTCTAAGGCTGTCACCTTGTCGTATGCCCGTATTGATTTGCACTTCCTTAGACAGTTCATCGTTCGTTTTTATTCTTGTTCTACTTCTGCTGTTCAGTTCTTGTATAATTCTTTGGTACCGGTAATCGATGTTGTTCTGGTCTAGAATACTAATTACGTCATCTAGTTGAACCCTGTCGAATGTCTTGGTTAAATCCACAAAACAGACAATTAGGGGCTTGTTAAATTCTAAAGATTTTTCAATCGTTTGGCGTAATATGAATATTGCGTCCACCGTTGATCTATTGGACCTAAATCCTTGCTGTTCTTCGGATATTGGCACATTTTCCATTGTTATTGTTATTTTATTTTCAATGTTCTCGTCATCTGGTAGAATCTCTATTCTTGATGTGTTTCCATCGGCGGTATTATTCATGTTTTCAAAGTGTTTCATCCATGTTTCCAATTTAATCTCTTTCACTTTCACCTCTTCAGAGTAATCTGTTTTTTCCTGTTTCGTAGCATGTTTCACACTTTTTTTTTGACCGCCCATAGATCTTCCTCCATTTCATCTGAGAATCTCTCCCAAGTACTCTTTTTTTAGTTGTCTTATATCGTTGTTTGTTCAATTTCTAGTTATTTTGTATCTCTCGTACTCGCTCGATGTTCTGTTGTTAATGTACTTTAAGTAAGCTTCTTTCTTTTTTTTAGCAAGTTCTCTTACTTCGTAAATAAAATAATATTATTAATGAATACTTTTAAGATAATAAGAGGTTGCTTTTTTTGTTGATGAAAAATCTCTTAAATATATAAAAACATAAATTGTATAGTAGTAAATGTTGTTAATAAATGTAACTGACACAAATTGTAGAATTTCGATTTTAGATTTAAAATACGTGTTGTGTTGAGTTACAAATTAATGCACCAACAGGTGGAGTATTTATTATAAACTAATGTCAACACGCCTTAACTATCCAATAACAATTTGTTAATGTCGTGTTACAAAGTTTTAACGCTTTCATATTTTAATAAATTGCAAAATGTACCAAAATATTACAAGGTATGCAGCAATGCAGTGTAGTCAAGGAGGTAAAAATAAGTTTTTGAAGTAACAGACGGTGTTTATATACGATTTATTATTAGTATCATTAACGGATTGTCCTTTGCACTTAAGTCTAATAAAATGGTTTGTACGCGTCTTAGTCAATCCTGATTTTTATTAAAACCTGCGCCATTTTAGATAAATAACTAAGTATTGGAAATTTTAATAATCTGTGGGTTATTGATCCAATTATATGCATACGGTTGGTGTTTTTTGTCACACTTGCACAATTACTTAGAGCATAATTCAGAATTTAGAAGGTCTATTGTGCTTTTATAGACTTGTAAAAGGCCTATGACACAGTGGTGAGGAGTGAATTGTGGTCTACATTGTCTATGTATGGGGTGAGTAGTAGTATAATACGAGCACTGAAGCACTGAGCACTGATTAAAAATAAATGATTTGATCGTCAAATGCCTTCTTTACGCCGATGATCAAGTCATATTAGCGTTATCTGAAGAGGAGTTGCAGGCGGTGGTGAATGTTATGCATGATACCCTGAAAATCAAAGGGATGAAAATAAATGTAAGGAAAACGAAAGTAATGAATTTTGAAAGAGAAGAAAGCATGACAAAGTGTGGAGTTTCGATTGAGGGAGAAATAGTGGAACAAGTAAATGAATTTGTGTACTAGGGTTCAAAGTTCACGAGAGATGAAAATTGATGGAAATTGAGCGAAGAGTGTGGGCAAAAAAACAAATGAATGGGGCACTGCATAGCTTTATGAATAGCCAGAAAGTGTCAAAAAAGGCACGTCTGGCGGTGCAGAAAGGTGTGTTGGTTCTTACACTTAAGTAAGGTAGTGAATGTTGGGTTTGGCAGCATGAAAATAGGATTATTGCTGCGGAGATGAGTAGTCTGAGAAGTATAGCTGGAGTGACTCGGTTGAATAAAGTAAAGAATATTGAGATAAGGGAACGCTGTGGTGTAAAAGAAGATGTGGTTACAAAGATAGATAAAGGAATGCTTAGATGGTTTGGACACTTAGAAAGAAGAAGACTGAAGAAAGATTGACGAAACAAATTTATAAGGCGAGTGTGAATGGGCAAATCGGTAGAGGTCAACCTCGGAGAACATATCTCGATCAGATCAACATTGTTTTGAAGAAATGCCAGGTCAAGAGTACCAACAACCGACGAGCATGTATGAGAGCACTGATGAAAGTAGAGGAAGCAAAATATGTGTGTAAGAACCGTAGCGGAAGTGGAAGGAAGTGGTCTCTGCCTACCCCTATGGGAAAAAGGCGTGACTTTATGTATGTATGTATGTATAACCAGCAGACAGGACCTGATCATAAATGCGAGTGTGTCTGCTTCGCAAATGAATTTTAGGGTTTTTATTGCACCTCCAATTGGGCGGTACGTCCGCCACACATTGCATGGATTGCTTCTTGGCTTCTGGATTATACTTGGAATATCTAAGTGTTTACACTTTTCAGTATACCCGAATAAATTTTACCCTTTAAGAATGTTGGCGGGGGCGTCTTTTTGATCTTAAGAAAGGTTTTTTTGGCACAAAACACTTTTTTCATGTTTAAATTGTACAAAATCTTTTTTATATCTATCTGGTACTCATACATCGATCCTTTCTGACGATTTTCTTCACACAATTCCTCGGGTTTATTATCTTCAATTTATTATCGGCACTCCAAAGAGCATTTTTACACCATAAAAACTGCCCAAAGAGACATGCAACTCTTTTCGTACACCTGTGTCTATATTTGTTGGCATAAACGCTAGCAAAATGGGACGAGTATAACGTGTCATCAGTGATATTTTAGTTGTGAATGTAAGTAGTAACACTTAATATAATATGTTTACGTAAGATTTTGTTTTTTATACTATAAATAGAAACAAGTCCACCATACCAACCGCCTACAACACTGAACATGACTTTTGAAAAATTTAATTGATGTCTTCGTCATCATTAACAATAAAGTCAATGGGTTAATGTAACGAATTGCGTCTCCTGCGAACGGACAAGCCGAAATCGTTGCGATGAAATTGGTAAAAAACAAACCCAATTTGTACGACAAGAAGTACGGGATACGGAAGACGACTCCAACAGGAAACCATCATTGTCGAATACGAATGTGGAATATTAAAAAAATAATGGGGAAAAATGCATCACATCCTGTCGGACTGTCTCCGCGATCGAGAAAGAAAGAGACAACGTTAATTGCAACATTTAGAGATGTTTGACCGGTCCGCGATCGGGAGATCAAGACGGCGAGGCATTTCATGGCAATGGCAGACTGCACTATGCAATTTACGAAACGCATTAAACAACAGTGAATCGTTGCTGCGCCGCCGACGACTAAATCAAGATGGCCTTGGCTCCATACCAGCCGATGCAGTTACATACACAACACACATACATACATATACAGGGTAACAACAAAAAGCGTGCATAAAACTCGCTTATTTATTTAAGAGCCACAATAGACCTAGTAAGGGTCGCAGTGTAGGGGCGGCCTACGCACCACTCACAAGATACCTAACCTAACCTAACAAATTCTTTAAAACTGTATTTCTAAACGAATTGTTTTGATAGCTGTCATCAACAACGATACAAAATATGCATAGCATTACTATTCATATACTTGATAAACTCCAAAATTCTGTGTAAAATAAACGAGTTGGTATATATTTAAAATCAGTATTATCGACAATCTAACGTGGTAAAATTTTATATTTCACCCATGACTACACCTCTAAAAACTTCTAATCAAAACTCTTTTTTCCATACCCTGTATATATTTATAAATATTTATTTTTTTTCTTTTTTGGATTTTTGGGCTTCTGGTTCATTAAATAAAACAATCAATTTGTCTAGTCGACGTTTCGCTTAATTTTACTAAGCGTTTTTAAGATTTATTTTCCCAAAAAATTTTTTTTGTATAAAATGAAAATACAAACTTGCAATTTAGAAAGTTTTCAAACTTACAGACATTTAACAAATATGTCTTCTTAAAATATACTACGAGTTTATGTGAGAGAATGACTTTTATCAGTATTCATTGTTGTGATTGTGGTATGATTTTATTTATTTATATTTTCTGTTTTGGCAGTGAAAGTATATTGATTTTACGCGGGGGATCAAGTTTATTAAGATAATATAATTCCATTAAATTATGATAGATTTGGCTCATTTTTATCATTCATTATTTTTTCTTTTTTTTATGAATCATTTCTTTGACAGTTAATTGGTTGTAGTTTCTTTCCTGCGTTATATTTTTGTGTTATTGAAATCAAATTGATGCTCCATAGTTTTTTAATGTTTATGTAGAGCTGTAGTGACGGTTTAGGTGTATTTGTGTCCATTGAGTCTCTTTTCCAGATATTGCGTTTTCATACCAATATAGTGTTGTGGACAATTTGGTCGTGGAATTAAGTTAATCAAGTTTGATTTCTTTTTTTGCGGTACTGTGCTTTTCAATAAGGAGTAAAAGGATCCTAATAGGGTCTAAGATTTGTGGCAAACTAGGATATAATTTTTTGAATGGATATATTTTATTTTTTCCGTAGTCGTTTGCGTAGAGAATTGCTACATTTTTTTTTTTAAATATATTTAAACATGATCAGTTTGAAATAAATTCTTATTTTTATTTTTTTTATTGGTCGTAAAAAAATTACACGATAGTTGCATAATATACCAGATTAATTCGAGACTGGTGACAAAAAGACTTAAGGCTAATGTCTAATGTGAAAGTTGTGTCGAAAAAAAATATTTTTTGTGCAATAAAATACTTTTTTTGAATTTAGTCGTAAATTTCAAAAATTTCAACTCGTCATTAATTTTGTTACTTTCGTATATAAAATTTATTATCATTTTTTAAAACAAAGGAAAAGTGTTTTTTTATTATGCCATTAATTTTTTTGTACAAATAAGTATGAAATTAAAAATGTCGGTTTGCCTTACGGTTTATAGCGATTTTAGTTACTTTCGAGCGTAATAGAAAAAGACCATAAAGAGGAAGATAGAAAAGACACAGAAATGGAATAAGAAAAACTCTCATAAAAAGGATTTACTAATCAGAGAAAATTTTAATTTTATGGACAACACTTTTAAAGTTTTCAGTTTTCAAAACAATACGCTTAGAGATACAGGCACAATTTAAAGAATTCTTAGTAAAATCACTCTCTGCTGGAGTTTTGATGTTTATGGCTATAAAGGGCTTTGCCGCGACAGAAAGAAACTATTTATAAATGAAATATGCATTTATTTGACACAAAAAATATTCATATATGAAGAAAAATAAGATATATTTATTTAGTGAATAATTTGTCTTTCAATCTACTTGACATATCCACATGATTTGGTTACCTAAAAACTTTTTAACATTTTTTAACTTGTTATTTGTTGAATTGTTTCAAGAATTATTATGACATCCACAATTAAGATGTCTTCGAATTGTAAACTTCCTGTTACCTGACTTGAAGCACTGAAGATGACGCAAGTCGAAAGCGCTTTGCAAATTTAAATATACAATACACTTAATATAAAAAAAATTTCCCTCTTCATTAAAGCTATATTTAGTTTTCTCGTAAATAGCCTATTTATAAAAATATAAACTATATAAATAACCTAATTAAAAAAATAAAACTTTTTAGGCTATATTTTACCACCAAAGCTCTTTATATGTAAATTTATTTAATCGCGGGACAAAATTATTAAAAATTCAAATTTAAATTAATTTATTTGGGATTTCAATTTTTAATATTTTGATTCGCAAATTTTAGTTTAAAATATAATCGCACTCTTGTGTACAACGCAAGGATATAATTATAATGAAAATTGGAACATTTGTTTAAAAACCATATTTTTAAGTTTGTTTTTAAGTTCTTCTCCTAACCCAGTTCTGCAAGCTATGATGTTATCATTTTTAGTAAACATGTTTTCTAAATCAATAACAAAATTTTTTATAAAAGTTTTAGGAGGGGTAGTTAAACCTCCATACACCCATAATATACACATAAAACACACATATTACACATATACACGTATAATACACACATATTACACACATAATACACATATACACACATATTACACACATAGTACACATATACACACTTAATACACACATATTACACACATAATACACATATACACACATAATATACACCTGCAGATGTGTTGTGACCCATATTAACGAGGTTCAGTGTTTTGAATGGCTCTCTTGATTGCATCTCGCCATTTATCTCGATTAAATGACATGTGAGCCGCTTGTGGAAGAGTAGCATCTAATAATTTTTTGGTAACATTCACCCATCGATTTGGTGATCGGCCACGCTTCTGTTTTCTTCAGGTTTTCCCAGATAGACGAAACTGTTGACAACTTCACAGTGTCCAATAGTCCGAGTTTCAGGGTAGTTGTTATGTTCTCTATCAATGATCATAATTTTGGTTTTATTATAATTTATGTTTAGGCCGTAAAGAGCACTGACATCTTCAAGTCTCATCAGGAGTCAAAAAAATTTCCTCTGGGAGGCAGCTATCAAGGTTGTATCATCGGCAAACCTTAAGTTAGACAATTTTGTGTATTACACATATATACACATATTACACACATAATACACATATACACACATAATACACACATATTACACACATATTACACACATAATACACATATATACACTTAAAATCCACCAGTAGCGAAGACTGACACTTTTAGTCGTTTGTTAATATTCGATGATATGGTGTCACGTGCCTATTTTTTCCTTCTACAGTTCCATTATTAATTGTGTCTCTGATAGTTTCGTATTCCTCAGGTACCGTATTTTGTTGTAACTTAAATATATCATTCGTTGTAAATAGTGTTGCATACCTTGTAGTGATAGGATTCGATTGTTAATGGCTGTGGCATTTTTCGTTAATCGATGGAGATTGAGTGGGGGTTTTGTTATTAGATTTTGCTTTGGTTTTTGGCCTCGATTGTTATGTGTTGTCAGTTATATTATTGTTTGGTTTGCATTTCTGTGTGGATGGGGCTGGCTATCAACACGGACGAGGCGATTATTGGTGTGGAGCATGGACTTGCGAAGATTGTTGGTTGACGTTTATTCCGTGTCATTTTTATTGATATCCGGCTTGGGAAGGTGTCAGTCGTTTGGTGAGAGTCTTCGAAGTCGGGTGTGGGGAAAATTTTATGGAACGGCACCTGCTAATTAACCATGGCTTCCCTCAAATAAATCCCGCATGCGGATATTTTAACTCGACACCAAAATCCAAAATATCAACAACGAAGGTAAGATAGAATGGTCAAGTTAAAAATTAAATGGTTTTTCTTCAAAATCCAATTAAGATGGCCCAAATATGAAAGATAAACCGTAGAGGTTTTGCACACGTGTTAATGGGGGTTAAAAGAAATTACAAAATTACAATTACAAACGATTTTTCTACAAATGAGAAATAATTACAAAATCTAACATACGTAACAATAAATATGTATCTAAACACAAAGAAAAAACAAGCAAGTTATGTTTGTTAAAAATACAAATAAAAAATGCATCCACGCCAAATATCTATCCATTTTTACATATTTTGTATTATTATTAATTAAATGCATCTATCGCATCGCGTTTAAAATTATTGGTATTACATAGATTAAATAAATTTTCTTCTATCAGATCTCTTTGGTCTCGAGTACGCGTGGTATATACAATCGACAAAAAGATGATCGGTCAAAGATTCTTAATGGTTTCAGCACAAATTCCACTTGCATGACGACTTTTACTTGAAATAATTACGCCTTAACTGCAAAAGCATCGGTTTCGATGAGGTTTCAACATGTAAGTTTCTAGGTTATGGTGCAACGTAACAAGCGAAGGTTTAGCAGTTTATGTTTTACATTTTTAATGGTACTGTTGTTCGGTATAAATTAATAAATCCAATTAAAAAGATCGATTTTTTAACGGAAGGAAATTTGTTTTGAACAAAAATTAGTTATTTTTTAAATTTCGCATGAAACATTAATTACGATCTCGTTTTTGAAAACGTAGGATGTTTCTTTACAATAGAATTAACAAATAGACAAAGAATTAAAAAACAAGGAAATAAATAGATTTAAATATATACAGGGTGTTAGTAAAAGTGCGACAAACTACAGGGGGTGATTCTGTATGAAAAAATAATGACAGTTTTCTATATAAACGTATGTTTGCAAAAGCTTCGTTTTCAAAGATACGGGGTATTAAAAATGTTCTTAAAAACTGACTATTTATTTATTGGTCTGAAACCGGTCGAGTTATGCAAATGAAATTCGGTGGGTTTTAAGAGGTAGTTATTGCGCATTTTTTGACATGCATTTAAGGATTTTATGTTTATCGTTGGCGCGCATACGGGTAATGATCTCAATTAAAAAAAAATGGTACGCCACTGAGATATTTCAAAATAAATTTTGTTTGAATTCCTCGATCAATTTGTGAAAAAAATCTCTCCTTTTTTTTCGTATGGGGCGCGGTTTTTATGCAAAAAAAAACATCTTAACGCGCACACACCAAATTTAATTTGCATATCTTGTCAGTTTTTAAGAAAAACTTTAACACCCCGTATCTCTGAAACGAAGTATTTTCGGACATTCGCTTATATAGCATACTGTCACTATTTTTCATGCAGAATCACCCCCTGAAGTTTGTCGCACTTATTTCTCGGTAAATTTACTAACGAACTACTCTTTTATACATTCTTCTTGCAAATTCTCATTTTTTCAGCTATCCAGCATAGTCGTTATTATACAATATTGTACGATAACAAATTAAACACAAAGATGGCAAATCTGTTTATTTACGTTTACAAAAAAATCATTATTTTGCTTTGCTTGTCTCTTAAATTCTAATATCTTTCGTTATTACCTAAATTTTAATAGAAACGTTAGTTACATATCAGGAACCGCTGCTCTAAACAATTAATATTTTATATTTAATACATCTAAATTCTATTCTAAATATTAAATTAATTGTTAATTCTCTAAGAACTTGCAGAAATTTCATCTTTTAGAAACGCGAATGTTGTACAGACACTTCAAAATCAATAACGGTATTTTCACATAGTATTGTTATGAGCGTTAAATCAAAACTAGCAATAAAACACTGGTATGCAGTCAGCATTCAGATCCTATACAGAGAAAATAGTATATGTGAAATATGCATTGACGCTTCATTAAAACTGAATGTGAAAATTTTAAATCGGAATTAAATAAAAATTGCTCGTTAGTAGCAGCTCGCCCTGTTCATTCTGTCTTTTTTTAAAGAGAAGTCTCTTTTAAACATATAAAAGTGTTTTGAAGCTGCATTATTTACGTTGGTGAATGGCATTTGTGTTCCTTTTTAATTCAGCCACGTAAAGGGCTCAGGAAGACAATAAATCTGAATTATAAATTATAAATAAAGTTATTTCTACTTTATTAATTACAATATCGTGAAATTTTTTTGGCTTCCGTTCAGTTCCCGTTTATTTTCCTTCGACCAGTATGTGGTTGATTTTTTAATGACATTTCAACTGTACATTTTTACGAACCAATGGCAGCTTTTGTTACGTGAATTTCCAAAAACTGTGAAATGTAAAGATAATTTTTAAAAAATTACGGAAAACGTAACTGCATATAAATGACAGATAAAAACACAATACGTCAACGTCAAAAAAATCTGCAAAACGTTTAAGCTAATGTTAACTCCAACGGATATTAATAAACGGAAATTAAAAACTTCTATTTTATACAATTTGTATTCACAAGGAAGTCACTAAGAATAACGCTGTCAAACGGACAAAAAGATAAAGTGAAGTTTTTCTGGAAAACCGATATATCTCTGTATCCCGAAGAGGCAGTGAGTTTATCGGTGTAAGAAAAAATAATAAACTAGGAACTCCGGCTAAACCGAGGTGGTTCTAAGTGTTTTTATATGTACCTGAAATGGTACCATTGACGTTTAATCAGTTAATTTTTGATAAGATAAGGTAAAGTTTTTCCGGAGTTACCAGTAAAACCGATATATCTGTATCCCGAAGAGGCAGTGAATGGTGGAAGAAAAAATAATAAACTAGAAACTCCGGCTTTACCGAGGTGGGTCCTGAAATGGTACCATTGACGTTTAATCAGTTAATTTTTGCATATCTCATTAGTAAATACAGTTCATTATTATATTTGCATCTCACCCACTTTCTTCTTGAGGAATTACTTTAACTAATGGTAACTATATTAGAAACGAAACGCACTTAATGTCAGTGTTATTACATTGCCACCTGTCACCCGGCACTGGCGCATATCATATACAGAGTGGACCAAAAGTCTAGAAACGGACAATTATCTAAGCACATTTTGAACACTTGATTAGGTAATCATTTTGTTAAAAATGTTATCTTTTAATTGTTACCTTTAAATGTAGTTGAAAATAGTTTGTATTAAAAAAATTATTGAGAAAATTACTTCTGTTTTATTGTTACATATGGCCGAACTCTTATTGAAGAGGAGATTTCAATTATGACTGAATATACAGGGTCTTCTTCTTCTTCTTCTTACGTTAGGACTACGTCCTGTGTTTGCCTCAAAGGTTGCCCAAAAACAATTGGGACGATGAAGACCAGCTATCATACCATCTTTTTGGTGGGCGTCCAGTTGGGCGTGGTGTGTTGGGCCGCTTCTCTCTCACAATTTTTGCCAGCCGGTCGTTTGGCATTCTGCTAACATGGTCTCTCCATGCTCTTCTTCGGTTTCTTGCCCATCTTACTATGTCTTGGACTTCACATATTTCGTGTTCTCCGCTCTGGTTTCTATCGCGTATGTCATAATCGGTCTTACACATGTCTTATATATTCTGACCTTACTTCTGGTACTCATGTGTTTATCTCTCCAGATTATGTCTCTCAAGAATCCTGAGATTAGAGATGCCTTTGTTGTTTGAGCTTTTACTTCCTCCTTAATATTTCTAGTGCTAGTTATATCAGCTCCTAAATATTTAAAGGACATCACTTGTTCTACACTCTGCTCATAGATTGCGAGTTTACATCTTCTCGGTTCTTTGGATATTGTTAGCGATTTGGTTTTCTTGACGGATATTTGCATATTGAATTCTTCAGCTGTTTTTTGGAACTTGTGTAAGAGTCTCTGTAGGTTGTCCTCGTCTTCCGATACGATTACAGCATCATCAGCGTAGCATATGATTTTTATTTCTTTATCTCCCAGTCGATATCCTCTCCCAGTTACTTTGACTTCATTTATAATTTCATCCATGATGATATTAAATATGATTGGGCTTAGACTATCTCCTTGCCTGATTCCGGTTGTCATAGGTATTTTATTGCTTAGCTTATTTGCAGTTCTTACATATGTGTAGTTGTTCTTGTTCAATTCTTCGATGGTCTTTATTACATTCGGATGAATTCTTCTCTTTTGTGGTAGGGCCAAGACGTCTGTTAACCGTACCCTATCGAATGCCTGGGTTAGGTAATGAAACACGTGAAGGCTACTTTATTGAACTCAATGGCTTTCTCAGTAATTTGACGTATTATAAATATAGCATCTATAGTAGACCTGTTCTGTCTGAACCCTTGCTGTTCTTCACATATTCCGGTTAGAGATATTTCTTCTGCTAGAATTTTTGTAAACAGTTTTAGTACAGCACTCAATAAGCTAATACCTCGATAGTTTTTAGGGTCTGCTTTCTCTAATATACAGGGTAATGTATCTAAAAAACTTAAGTGACTAATAATATCAGAGAAACGGCAAATCTGACAACATTGCAAATGTCAAATCTGGAATCTTCGTATCTCAAAATAGGCTTATCCCAAATTTTGTACAATTCGGACTAGCAATTTACGATATAATTGTCCGTTTCCAGACTTTGGGTCCACTCTGTATGTAAATGATAAAGTTAGACATTGCTTTTGATATATAACATACTTTGTAAAGTATAAAATAAACCTTTTGAAGACATTAAAAAACATCATTAAATAAAAATTTTACAGTTACAAATGTTACAATAGTGGATTCTTCTTATTTTAACAGTTATAAATTTACACCTTCTTTGGGTATTTCTATCAATAAAAAAGTGTGAAAAGTACTTTCTTTTTATTCAAGATAAATTTAAAATAACATTTAGGTTATCATGAATACGCTTTTTATTATTAAAGTTATGGTTTTCTAAATCTAGATGTACGTACTGCATAGTTGGATTGGTTGTCATTTTTACTAAATGATGTTTGTGTTCTTTAAATTTACTTAAAAAAGACCTGCATGTTTGGAATATGTATATTTTTGGATATGGCCCACAATAAAATTTAAATACTCCTGATATATTTTATTTTTTAATTTACGTTTTATTATTTTTCATAAATTTTAATGCTATTATTATTGGTTTTAAAAGCTTTTTTGTGTTATCTTTTTTTTGTCGTTTTGTTGTTTTGAACGTTAGTGTTAAATGTTGAAAATGATTTATTTTATGGTTTTTTTCGGTGTTAAACTTTTTGCTTTGACTATTATTTTTTTAACAATAATTTAATTTTTCGGATTAAAATATATTCCCTTGGTTGATTAATTGCTAAACTATTATTCTTTTTCTATCAATTTAAATTATTTTTCTATTATTCTATTTGCTGTCTCTGATTTCCTTGTGGGGTTAGATGGAAGAGCAGATGTATGTTAAAAACAAAGTATATATTTTATATTGTACCCTATTTATTATTACATACAAACTAAATCTCGCACTAAATATATGTAAACAAAATGTAATTCTTTTTTATAATTGGTAATAAAGATATTTATTATTATTATTATTATATTGTTTTTTTTTTAGGAATTTACTAATTAAGTATTGTTTATAACCAATGTTACTGCAATTAGCCTAATACTTTTAAATTTTTCTCGGATATGTTAAAAAGTCTGTGTACAAAGCTATTGAACGCATAAATTTTGTGTGTGTATGGTTGTGTTATTTTATATATGCTATTATACACAACATCAAGATACAAGATCACATACCTAATACGGAAATAAGACGAAGATCAAAGGTAACAAATGTAATTCAAAAAATTGCGTCGTTAAAATGGAACTGGGCTGGACATATAGGAAGAATGAAAGACAATCGATGGACAAAGCGAATTATTGAATGGCTGCCAAGAACATACAAGAGAACTAGAGGCAGACCTCAAACCAGATGGATCGATGACATCAAACGAATATCTGGTCAAGAATGAATGCAAAAAACAACCAACAGAAACGAATGGACGCATCTAAGGGAGGCTTAGATTAGGTTCGGTTAGGTATCATGTGAGTGGGGCGTGGTCGCCCCTCCACCGCTCCATATGTTCAGCAGTTGTTGGTTCAGACCTAACTTTCTGAGGTGGTATCTTAGACGACAGTGTCCTGTAAGCAGTCCCGTTAGAATATGCAGGTCATTTCTGCTCCATTCTAGGATCTGCTTAGTTGTGTTTCTCCTTTTTCTACAGTGAAAATTATGTTGGGGTGCAAATTGTTTGGGAAATGTAAAAATTAATTGGCTTCTGTGTCAGTTCCTAAAAAGCACGATTTGATATCATGTACCTACTACATATCTCAAGCAATTTAAAAAATTGACGCCAATTATTTTTTTATGTATTCTTTTTTTCAGGTTATCCATAAAAATTAGTTAGTAAAAGGCTTTAAAAGTTAACCAATAATAATACTTCTTTTGAAATATAAATTTAATCATTATTATTAAAGATTCAAACTTATAATAAGCTCACTAATATTAGAGTAGTGCTGATTAAAACTTATAGTTAGCTTATCTAAATTTTTTTATTTAATGATTACATTAATGTTATTTTTCTCTAACAGTTTTTTAACTAGAATTTTAACTTTCTTTTGGTCGGAACAAGCACTGAGCTTAGAGCAGACAAGTAGAAGGGACATTTGGCTAAATTGCATCTTCATATGCCAACTCCCACACGCAATCTGTTTATGGTAATTTAGATCCACAGATCCACCTGAGTTTTCCTTCTTTAAGCTCCAAGATTGGTTATGAGGTATTTTATTTTTAGGGTCTCGGTCTTCTGTCCTCAGGAGATGTGTATAATGTATGTGTTTTCATGAAACTCTTCCTTGATTTCAGACTTCTTGAATGATAAGGATGGTCATAGAGAAGAAGTCTTGAATCATTTTCTTGTTTGGTTTTTTTAATGTCAACACTGACATTGACATTTATAATTTACATAAATATGAATTTTCTTCAAGTAAATACTAAAACTAAAACTATTGACAAAGACAAAGCATTATTGTTTAAAAAAAAAACGGGATAATCAGCCACAAATAAAGGATTTTTCCCAAGACTGGGTCTTCGATCTGAAGTCCTACACTATGTTTAATAATAAGTTGTCTATAACTAGCTTTCGGTGGAATATATCATTATTTTATTAATGTGGTAACTTAATTAAGTTATAGTTATAACGTGGGCGTCTTCGATATTTTAATGTTACTTAATTATATTCGATTCTGTATGCGATATCAACTAATTTATTGTTTGTAATAAGTGCTAATTGTATATTCACGTAAATAATGTGGTCAATAACCGTGAATACTTTAGGAATTACTTTGATACATAAATATTTAGGAGCTAATATAACTAGCACTAGAAATATTAAGGAGGAAGTAAAAGCTCAAACAACAAAGGCATCTCTAATCTCAGGATTCTTGAGAGACATAATCTGGAGAAATAAACACATGAGTACCAGAAGTAAGGTCAGAATATATAAGACATGTGTAAGACCGATTATGACATACGCGATAGAGACCAGAGCGGAGAACACGACTACAAAGCGACTTCTTAGATCAACGGAAATGCGAATTCTTAGATCGATAACTGGCTATACCTTACTTGACCATAAAAGAAGCGAAGAGATAAGGGAAATATGTGAAGTCCAAGACATAGTAAGATGGGCAAGAAACCGAAGAAGAGCATGGAGAGACCATGTTAGCAGAATGCCAAACGACCGGCTGGCAAAAATTGTGAGAGAGAAGCGGCCCAACACACCACGCCCAACTGGACGCCCACCAAAAAGATGGTATGATAGCTGGTCTTCATCGTCCCAATTGTTTTTGGGCAACCTTTGAGGCAAACACAGGACGTAGTCCTAACGTAAGAAGAAGAGAAGAAGACATAAATATAGAAAAAGCTGCAATAAAATCCACAAAAATTATTATTTCAACAATAAATACAGTTGGAAACAAGGCAATATATAGTAGTAATAACGACTTGTTAGTTTTTTCCTTCCTGTAGATTGGCATATATTTAAAATAACTTTAAAATATCACATTTTGATCAAATAGAGATCAATGAGTAATTTATTTCAACTTAATTTGCTAATTTATTAGTGGATCTTAAAGTCAATCTTTTAATAACACTAAAACTAACATGTTACACTTGTCAGCACCATAGTCTGCTTTTTCAACAGCGATTTAGTGCACTATCTCGAAGGATTTTCTCCTCTTAAATCTTCTGGTCAAGTGTATGCTGTCTAGGAGCCGGATAGCTTCGACGTTCACATGGTGGAGCAGCCGGTGTTTAGGCTACTGAAAAATTTGATTGCGGTTCGTTTGAAGGTCCCGATATATGTCACTGTTTCAGCAGTTTCAGTAGTAAAGAAACGTTTTGTTAAACTGGAATACGAGGCATCTAAAATGGGTCTAAGGATCAACGACGGCAAATGCAAATCTCTACGACAGACAAAGGAAGATTGGGACAACATGTAACAATGAATGAGTACAACTTTGAGAATGTCACGCAGTTAAAGTACCTGGGTTCGATCATTACAGCCGACAATAACATCAGCGAGGAAATAAAGTACCGACTAAAAACCGCAAACAACTGCTTTTATGCCTTTAAGAACGTATTTGGATCCAAAGAATTTGCTAGAAGATCCAAAATCAAAATATACAAAACTGTCATCAGACCTGTCATCATGTACGGCTGCGAATCGTGGACGCTATCGGTACAAAATAAGAAGGTCATCCGAAGATTCGAAAGACGAATACTGAGGAAAATTTACGGCCCGACAAAGGATCCACAGACGCAGCAGCATAGAAGTAAAACGAATGCAGAACTGAGAGAGCTATACGACGAACCAGATCTGTGTAAATTAATAATGGCTCAGCGGCTTGGATGGGCAGGACACGTACGTAGGCAACCCGAAGATAGGCTAATACGAATGGTATGGCAAAAAGCCCCAGAAGCGAAAAGGCTACTTGGAAGACCCAGATTGAAATGGCACTGAGAAAATGGCACGGACCTTATGACCGATCGAGTTAAATGAAGGCAAGTCGTCGCGTCAGCCAAAGTCCATCAGGGGCTGTAGCGCTACGAAGTAAGTAAGTAAGTTTCAGCAGTACCAGGGTGCATTGATGATGTTTCCTAGTATCTTATTCTGGAATCGTGGGATAATTTTATCGTTACTATTGCTGGCACACCCAGCCATATATGTCTCAATATTTGCTATTATGAATGGGATTTGTGAATGGCTACACTCTGTTTAACTTCAGTATCTTCCTTGGTCTTGGCCCCGTCTGTGTATCAAGGTGTTTTTTCCAGGATAGCTATTTTATAACCATTTCGGTTTTGTATTAAAATATTTGTGTTGTTAATGTAGTTTTTTTTATTCAGGATATTGGAAATGTAGCATGTTTTTAAAACAGCCCCATAACGATTAGTTTGACTATAACCTGTTTTCTATTAAATCTAGGAATTGGGTCAATGGCGGCGGCCCGGCATCGAGAGAAAGAAGGGCTCGACCCGGTGAAACTCTCGCCTCGACGTCGACGCTCTGACGCCTTAGTTTCCAGAAATTCAGGTCGTTTCCAAACCGGAAAACGGGGTCATTTTTGTTTATCAGCTTAGTTTTATAATGGAAAATAAAACATTTTTCTGCCGGCGTCTGGAGTGATCGACAACGAAATGCACGGGTCGGCTTTTTAACCGGTTAACCACAGTCGTTAATTACAATATTCTAATTTATTTTAATAATATTTTTATTAAAAAAATACCGATTAATAATTTGTTTATTTTTTGTTTTTCAGAACTGTACTGGATAATTTCGAAGACTGTTTAAATGTAAGTTTTTTATTTTTTAAATATTTAAAATAAACTTTTGGGTCCATCGTTTGAACAGGTTTCCGTACAAAAAAAATGTACTATTTTTAACCGCATAATTATTGAGTTAACTTTTCTGTTTATTTTAAAAATCATTATAAGTGGTAAAGAAAAATATTGGCCCAACTAATAAATTAAAACAAGTCAATTTCGACAATATTTATTCAAACCACAAAATAACATTAATCAAGAAAAACTTAAAAATAACCTAAAATAGCAAAATTTAACACTTAAAGTTAATTTTATTTCAAAATAAACTAAATTAATGATTGGTTTTCTTGCTATCTATTCTCCCTTCCTGCAATGCCTTAAATAAGGCATTGTTGGTTTAGAAAATTTTTGCTACCCCTCAAAACTCTTCGTTGAAGCATGTACCATACATACATAATGGTTGCGGCTTATGAAAGCACAATTGGAATAAGTATTTTATCATTGTACCTATAGGCAATAAAAAGATTTTGCTGCAAAAAATCACAGGTAGGACCCTCAGATGCTGATTTCTTCCCAAAATATACATCTCGTCAATATCTATATAATGAACATTCCAGTGGGAAATAACGCTTTAAGGTGCGTCAATTGTTTGCGCTACATTTTTTTGTCGAGCACTATTTTCTAGCACTGGTTCTCAGCATTTGTTCGCGGTCTTTCCATGTTGAATTCAAAATGTTTTAAATCAATACTAACACAGCATTTTCTTCAGTTTTTAAAACCATAAAATTATAAAACAATAACACAAACGTGCTTTTTTAAATGTTTTGTTCAAGTTTTTTGTGCTAAAAAAATATGTACCAATTTGGGTTAAAAATACAATATATTTAATTACCAACTTCCAAATAAATTTAAACCCTTTGATTATTTTTATGTGTTAATTATTTAATTGACAACTGATAAAAATATCTATAGCTCATCTTTATTCAACACGTAACAAATACTTTTTTCGTAACTTTGACATTTCGTAAATTATTTAATTATCGTTTAAATTTATAAATTTAATTTATTTATTGAAGTGAAACTTCTATACGCGCGTTGGGTGTAAAAATTCAAGTTCGCGTCACACCAGCTAGCGAGACGAAAATGTGTAACGATTCATTACGCGCGTTCTGTTATAGAGGAGAGGAGACGCGTAGCATAAAAATACTTAGCAACGCGTGTAGTCCACGTGTTTGTCAAAAAATGGCATCTGCCATGGAAATATCTGTAGAGTAATGTTCAGAGTAATCTTCTTCTATGTTCTAGTGGGTGAAGGGTATCTGTGAGATTTGAGCCTTGTACGTCGTCAACAGTTGAGTAAAACACTTTCTAGCTTTCCACAGTAAACCTAGCCTCTGGCTTGCTGACTTTGCGTTGTTAGCAATATGGTCATGCCAAGACATATTATTAGATACCGTGACTCCCAAAATCGAGATGAAGGCACTTGATTCAAGGGTATTTCCGGACATTGTAATGGAATGATTTGAGGAATTCACTTTCTTGGAAAACGTGGCGCTTTGTGTTTTCTGTGCGTTGAACTGAACAAGATTGTTGATTCCCCACTCAAGGATTACTTCAAGATCTCTATTGATGGAGTCAACCTGTTTCCACCTGAGTTTATTTGTATCATTCACCGAAAGTGATCGATAGGATGTGAAAGTTGAGACAAGTGTGCTATCGTCTGCGAAACTGTAAATGGGATTCGTGGTGGTTTTCAAGAGGTCGTTGATGTGTAAAAGAAATAGGGTGGGGGACAGGATGAAACCCTGGTGGATCCCGGCATTGGTTTTTAACGCATCAAAAGAAATACCGTCAACTGCCACATGTAAGGAGCGATCTTGCATGAAGCTCAAGATCCATTGGCGCAGTTTGGTTGGGAGACCGTAGGCAGATAATTCACTTAACAATGCCTGGTGCCAAACGCGGTCAAAAGAAGGCTATTGCACGGGATTCACCAAACTTCTCAATAGTGTTTGTCCAGAGCTGAGTGATGTAAGCCAGCAAATCTCCAGTAGTCCTAAGTTGTCGAAATTATCATATGCAAACAATAGTATACGTCGTTATGTAAATACATCATTCCAATCCTTATAATATTTCTTATGTATTCAGTATAATTATGTTGAAGTTTTAAAATCAGTTTTTTTAAAATTAAATATTGAAGAAATGCCAGGTCAAGAGTACCGACGAGCATGTACGAGAGCACTTATGAAAGTAGAGGAAGCAAAAGATGTGTGTAAGAACCGTAGCAAGTGGAAGGAAGTAAATCTTGCCCCTAAAAAAAAATGGGAAATGGGGAAAAATGCGTAACTGTATATATATGTATGAATTTTTTTTTCGAATGGAAATTGTAAAGTAAGTTTAAAAGTAACAAATTGGATTAATTCAGAACAGAAAATAACACCAATCCTGAAATTCACATTTGGTCATTTGCACCATTATTTTAAAAACATTTGTTTATACTTATATTTTTCATACTGGGAACATTAAAAATTGTTCTTCGGTCGTAAAAAAAAACATTTAAGAAATAACACATTGATATCATAGAAATATGAGATTGTTTGTTATACATTTTGATAAACATTGACACAGATGGTACGTTGTACTACGTTTAAAGTTAAAAAATTAAAAAAAAACAAAAATATAAAGATCGCGCCAGATGTCATCTAACTTTGTTTCCCACAATATTTAGAAAATAATTCTCGAGCAAGGAATAATTGACGTGTAATGAAATCCATCATATTATTTATCCACTACATAGCTTCAGAGCTCGCATACAGAGGATATCGAGGAGGAGATAATAAGGTGCATTTCCAAGCATCGGCAGCGTCGAACAAAACAACACAATAATAACGAAATAATTGTTCGGGAGCAGTGGGCTGTGACCGAGGCCGACGTGACCTTGAGAACGCGAATCGGTCAAGTAGGTGACGTCAGCGGCATCACAGCACTCTCGAGGCAATAGAAGAGTTTTTAGGCCTGTTTGTAGCATCCATGTGAGCAACCAATTTTACATCTTTTTAAATACTTTCCAAATAGTACGTCTTGTGGTAACCAAGAAAAATGTCATTTCTGACACGCTAGCATATATTCAAAAACTTCAACCCACGTGTATATTAGTTTCATTTTGTTAATAATGGTCTCGAAGAGTATGAGAGAAAGAGCTTCTTTAGTTTTCTGCTGAAATTATTATGCCCCCTCTTATTCTATTAACTTTTTTTCGCTCATTCTCCCTCATCTTTCTTCTAGTTATTAGCTCATAAAAATAAATTTCAATTTACTTGACAACATTAATTCGGTAAATCGCACGAACGGGCTTAAATCATTTATTCGAAACTGCAGCTAACAACACGTCTGCTCATCATCGTGATGTTTTTCCAGCTCTGCATGGATATAAATGATGTATAATGCATTATATGCATGCTTTGGGATAGACAGAGAGAGACCGTTTTGTTAAAAAACGAGTTTAGCCAATCTAATGTATTAATAATTATTTGTGGGTCGAAAAAACAAAATTAATTAAATGGCCTTGATTATAGAGTATAAAGGATGTATCATTTGGTGTTTTTGATTAATAATTTGGTAAAATAATAAATCCGTTAATCAACCATTATTAGTTATCAGAAAAATAATGATACCATACAAAATTACCAATACATGCAAACATTTTTTTTCACTGCCTAGAAATAATCCATTCTAAACTTCTGGACAAAATTAACGCAACAAATATGATATTTCAAAAAAATTAATTTATCTTTTTGTCTGTCCGTTTTTGAAGTTTATCGAGTATTTGAATAGTAAGCTATGTATATTTTGTCTCGTTGTTAATCACAGCTATCAAAACAATTCGTTTAGATTTACAGTTTTTTGTGGTAGATTGTTTAATTTTTAACCCCGAAAAATTTGATAAATGAATCGAGCAAGAATTTAACTGAACAAGAGGTAGTGCGGGCCTCAATTTTATTGGATGATGGTAATTGTCAAAGTTATGTTGCCAATACAATGTCACACAACAACAATGAGGATGCCAGGTTTAAGATCGTTACTTATCACACGCGAAAATCTCTTCATAAAAAACAGAGCTGAAGAACTATTTAATATGAGTAATAACCAGGTCCGAACAACTACAGGTCTTCTCACTGATGACATTCCAACTTTCCTAGAGATAATGCGGTAAAGAAACAGCAATATCCAAGCACAATATGTTAGAATGCCCGAATAGTGGTCCACAACTAAGCACCAAAGAAAATTTACAAAGTAGTGTAGGTAACACCTATTAACTGGAAAATTAAAAAAAATAGAGGCAAAGGTGTGGCTGGTGAAGAACATGAGTTCTGACCAGGTCTTCTTACTGATCACATTCCAACGGGATGACATTTAACTCAAATTGAGGCTGTACAATGGAGAACTTTTGTAAAGATAACGAGGTAAATAGATAGCAACACCCAAACTCTTTATATTAGGATACCTGTGGTACACAGAAACTAGACTATTCTCCGAAGAACCCTTACAAAGTATTAAAGGTAGCAAGAGTTATGGGATAGACATAACACCTTTCAATTGGAGTACACAGAAAGACCTGGAAACTGAGGTGTGGCTGGTGAAGAACCACATTCAAGACAAAAGTAAGTGTATTGAAAAAAATAATGTTTTCATACATACATACGGTTCTTAAACACATCGATGTATGAGTACCAGATAGATATCAAAAAGATTTTGTACAATTTAAACATAAAAAAAGGGTTTTGTACCAAAAAAACCTTTCTCAGGATCAAAAAGACGCCCCCGCCAACATTCTTAAAGGGTAAAATTTATTCGGGTATACTGAAAAGTGTAAACACTTAGATATTCCAAGTATAATCCAGAAGCCAAGAAGCAATCCATGCAATGTGTGGCGGACGTACCGCCCAATTGGAGATGCAATAAAAACCCTAAAATTCATTTGCGAAGCAGACACACTCGCATTTATGATCAGGTCCTGTCTGCTGGTTATACATACATATAGTCACGCCTTTTTCCCGTAGGGGTAGGCAGAGACTACTTGCTACGGTTCTTAAACTCATCTTTTGCTTCCTCTACTTTCATCAGTGCTCTCATACATGCTCGTCGGTTGTTGGTATTTTTGACCTGGTCTTTTTTCAAATTAATGTTGATCTGATCGAAATATGTTCGCCGAGGTCGACCTCTACCGACTTCCGTCCATTCACACTCGCCTTATAAATTTGTTTCGTCAATCTTCCTTCATCCATCCTTTCTACGTGTCCAAACCATCTAAGCATTTCTTTATCTATCTTTGAACCACATCTTCTTTAACACCACATCGTTCTCTTATTTTACTATTCTTTACTTTATCCAACCGAGTCACTCCGGCTATACTTCTCAGAATACTCATCTCCACAGCATTAATCCTATTTTCATGCTTCTTCTGCCAAACCCAGTGTAGGAACCAACACTCTATGCACAGCCAGACGTGCCTATTTTGACACTTTATGGCTGTGGATAAAGCTATGCAGGGCCCTATTAGTTTTTTTATTAGTTTTCCTGCCAATACCCTTCGCTCAATGTCTCTGTCATACTTTCCATCTCTCGTAAACTTTGAACCCAAGTACACAAATTCATTTACTTGTTCCACTCTTTCTCCCTCAATCGAAATTTCACAGTTTTTCATGCTTTTTTCTCTTTCAAAAACCATTACTTTTGTTTTGCTTAATTTATTTTCATCCCTTTGATTTTCAGGGCATCATGCATAAAATTAACCATCGCCTGCAACTCCTCTTTAGATGACGCTAATATGACTTGATCATCGGCGTAAAGAAGGCATTTGACGATCAAATCATTCATTTTCAATCCATACGCACTCTCTTTCAGATCTTTTAAACAATCGTCTATGGATAAGTTAAACAGCCACATATCCCTGTCTCACATCTTTTTCAATGTTAAACCAAAACATCTAAAACGCAATCACGTTTTCTATTTCACAAAAAAAATCACCCAAAGCTTCCTTGATATTCCTTATACAGTATCCAAGTTTGGCATCAAGCACGTCCAGCTAAAAAATTGAAATTCCCATTACTATCCTGAACCAAGTACAATTTAGTACATAATTCAGGAAAGAATTCTTATTATTTTATATAAACTGTTGTGTTTTAAATTTGACTCCAAAATGAACCATCTGGGTATATCGTAATCTTCGAAGATAATTTAGCAGATTCAAAGTTTGTATACAAGTTGAATATTTTCTGGATGTTTAGTTGGAACAAATACGACCCTATTACTCTGAAAGCGTTAGAATTTATTAAAGAGGGTCAGCCACGTTTAAACTAGAAGCATTACCCATTTTTGTAAAAACCTATATCAATGTCAAACTAAATCCGACTTAAAGGAACATTTCTATACATTTTATAATTCGTTTTTACTAGAGTACAAAAATTTTTTTTTTTTGGCATTTAATATTAATCCTATAAATACGGTTTTTAAAAGTTCACTAAAGGTCCCGCTAATCCCAGCCAAGAATGAACGTTATTTATCTTTCAAAAAAAAATTCGTAACCCGATCTGCGATTACCGGTTCGCCTTTTCCGTTAAAAGTTTCAAAACACACTCTCCGTTCCCATTACGGCCGAACTCATCTCGCGATCAACATTAAAACAGTGTGTATCAAGAGATTCATTACGCTGGGTAATTCGAGTAAAATTAAAATTGAAATGGGGGCAAAGTGTGGAAGCATTGACCCAGTATTTGAGCTTTCGTGTACCCCCGCTCGGTCGACACACTCAGAAATCAGTATTATAGACCAGTGAAATTATTTTCAGCCCAGTCCCACCCTTCGCATGAAGAAAAGGTGACTCATCAATTGAAAATTAAATTTTATAAAACATTTCTCGCAACAGCAACCACCATGGATATTTAAAAAAAAAGAAAGAGCTTAATCAAATTTTAAAAACGTGGATGCGAAAAAAATCGTAGTAATAACGAAATGCTTGACTAGCACTGTAAAAAGCTTATAAGGCTATACTTAGATTATTGTTTTCATCATGTCATTAGCAACAGAATTTCAACCTTTTTTTTACAAATCTTTGGAAATTCGTTCCGTTCTAGGTTCTAAAACAAGCAAAAACTGTGAAAATGCGCTGAGATGTGGGCAGCTTTACCGGAACCTCTATGGCCTCGACTCACTCTTGCTATTTGACGACGTCTTCCGCAACGTAGATGTTAGATTCCTTCGATAATTCAGTCAAGCTGGCTCGATGGGTTTTTTACCTGCTATAGGCTAAAGGGTTTACTGTCTTTTATTGCCGTGAATTTTGTTGTCACAGTAAATAAAACAACACACTTGTCATCCAGAATATATTGTATATTTTAATACATGGAGCTTACAGTATCAAGCCTCTTGTATCTTCAGATTATTTTCACTGATTGTTAGCTTTGAATTTAATTTATTTTGTTTGATTATATTTATTTCATTTTACCACGTAGTGTTTTAAAGCGGTGCTCTTTTTTTTGCGGTTAGATGTTCTTCTGTCGGCTGATGCAATGCAAAAGAGGGCGAGAGACCGGAAGCGCGGATTCAAACGTGGCTTCGTTTCTCGCGCTGAATTCAGCGTTTTTATTGTTTAAAAATCTTAACCGTCTTTTTCACGTGATAAGAGGGTGATCGGAAATATTCTAGTAGGATAATGATGCACGTATTTTTAGCTGATTTTGTGTCGGCGTCAGGGCCGTACTAAGTAGTTTTAAAAATCAAGGAATTTCTCAGATACGAATTGTACAGTTGGAAGTACTAATTTCCAACAATATATATAAAAAAATTATTGCTATATCAAATGGTTGACTGTAAGACATCGTTTAAAATTTACGTTTAGTCTTCTTCTTCTTCTTTAGCTTCAAGTGATCCAACTTTGGACGAAGGCTTCCCCCATTTTAATCCACCTTCGTCTATTTTGTGCCATTTGCTTCCAGTGAAGTCTGCCAATCTTTTTTATGTCATCTCCCCATCTCATTTGTGGCCTTTATGTCTTTTACATAGCCATAGTCTTCATTGCTGTAATTCATTATTCCATCTTTTGTCTTTCAGACGGGCATTATGTTTTGCGAAACTCCATTTTAGTCGGGCGGCATGTTCTTCTGCGTCTTTCACTTTCGTTTTACTTCTAATCCATTCGTTTGTTTTTCTATCCCTAAGTTTCATTCCCAACATTGATCTTTTTATCGCTCTTTGTGTCTATCCATATTAGCCTTGGTAAGAGTCCAAGTTTTTCAGCCATAAGTGAGTAAAGGAAGGATACATTGATCATAAACTCTTGTTTTCAGATATTGTTGTATTTTACTACTTTTTAGTATTCAGCTCAGTTTTTCAAAACCTGCCCAAGCCAGCCTTATTCGTTTAGTCTTCTTTTTTCAGTTCCATCTTTACCTTAGTGAAGGTTGGCACCTTCCTATACCTCGTCTGCCTTCTACTTTGCCTTCCATTATTATTTTCAGATGCTTTATTCGATCACTCCGAATTACATGTCTCAAGTAAAAGGTTTTCCTCTTCTTTATGGTAGCTTTTAATTTTCTGTCCTAACGTATTATTCTCAGGACTTATTCATTACTAATGTGGTCTATCCAGGGTATTTTTAAGAGCCTTCTGTACACCCACATCTCGAATGCTTCTAGTCGCCTTAGTGTGTCGGCCTTTTAGGGTCCAGACTTTGCATCCGTACAGTAAAACGGAATAGATGTAACAATTTACAAATCTTATGCGTAATTTCAAGTTCAGTGATCAGTTGCAAAGCGCTGGTCTTATTTTATACTGATCTGGCCTGTTCTATGCGTGATATAATTTCTGTATTAGGGTTCAGATCAGATGTTATCCAAGTACCTTAATACTTGAACTTGGATACGTTTTCGATTTGTAGTCCACCTGCTGGTGCTGGATTGGTTCTTCTGCTGATGGTCATTACTTAAGTTTTCTTCGTATTAATTTTAAAGCCTAGGAAATATCCTACTCTATTGATTCTATTCAGTAATTGTTAAAGTCCTTTTAGGCTATCGGCTATAATCGCAGTATCATCTGCAAAACGTAAGTTGTTGATTAGATGTCCGTTTACTTTAATGCGGTGTTCCATAGCTTCATCGAATATATAGCCAGAATAGCAAGTGCGATAAAACGCATCCTTGTCGCACTCCCCTATAAATGGGTACATCCTTCGTTTTGCCCCCTTCGACCCTGATGGCTGCGACTTGGTTCCAGTAACTGGCTTTAGAAAAAATAAAGTAGCAAAATATTAAGACCCTTTACAGAGATCTATTCAGAGGGTATCAGAAGGGCGGCTTAAAAAATGGAAAGGACTTGAAAAGAATAAAAGAAAGACTTAAAGGAGCTATAAAAGTAAAATTATGGGCAAAGATATTCCTTCTTAAAATGTCAGTTTTTCTTCATGCATGTATCGTAAAAAGAACACAATGATGGTGCTAGTAGAAAGCATCTTATTGATATTATTAGTTATTGACTGGTCTATAATGAGAAAGAACGCTTCAATTATTCCGTTTAAACTTGGTTTCAACGAAGAGTAGGAAGGAAAGTGAGGATGGATGATAACGTAGGTCAAGTCGCCAACAGCAGGATAAATCTGTGACCGAAGGCTGCGCCCTTTTATTGCGTTAAATTGGTTTAGAATCATTTTGAGAGTTTTGTGAGTGAACGAGAATGGAAATAAGCATTAACTAAAAAAAGTATGTTGCATCCGTGCTGTGTCACTGCCGTCAATTCATGCTTATAATGAATTTTGGTAAATAGCTCTCAATCCAAGGCCAACGTAGCGCGACATAAACGGCGACTGCTTGTCTCTAAAACAAAAGCAAAAATGTTGTCTAACATGTGCATCGTGTGTGCGCGTTATATTCGTAACAAATGCAGCGCTTGTACTACTTTAATGAGTCTCCGATGAGAAAACAAAGTAGTCGTTTATGTAGCAATTGACGATTCATCGACATAAATTCGACCGTGGAATTTTTTTTTGCTTTTTCCTTTTTCACTTTTTGAAATCGACCGCTTAGTTGTCGCTGTTGCATTTTATGAAAATAAAATGGTGTGTGTTGGTTGTTTGGACAAAAAAATTGATTAATCTGGCTCAAAGGACCAAAAATATGGACGATAATGGCTATGAACTGTATAAATGAGAGTATATTGTAGATTGTAGGAGGGGTCGTGAAGGCTATGCATCCTTTCAAGCCCCCCTACCTATCAGATCTTTTGTGCATAACCCTTAATCTATTCGAGGCCCGGGATTCCGAGACTTCGTGCAAAGTTTATCAGTTTCCTGGGGGCTAAGTTTCTGATATGGAAGGGCTTTAGTAAGGCCCTTTCCAGAAACTTGAGCGTCTTGTAAAAAAGCGCTGGGCATTCTCAGAGCAAATGTTCTGCAGTTCTCGCAGTAGCGGCAAATATCAGTCTCTGTTGTGCCCATCTTTTTCAGGTGATACCTCAGAGGGCAGTGTCCAGTGAGGAGTTCCGTCACCAGTTTCAAGTCTTTCTTGTCCAACTCGAGAAGCTGTTTAGATTTCCTTGGCGAAAGGCTTACTAGCCTTTTCGCTTGTCTTTGTCCTGGTACTTTATGCCAGTGAGATTTCATTTCATCTGTTTCACAGCGTCGAACCTCTTCTTTCAAGCGGGCCTTGGAGAGTTACAGAAGGGTTCTGGGCCGGAAAATTGTGTATTTGCCCCTTTTTTAACGAGGCAGTCTGCTTCTTCGTTGCATTTAATTCCCTTGTTGCCTGGAACCCATAACAGAGTAACCTGATTGTTTGCTGCCAGTTGTCTCAGGGATTGTTTACAGTTCCAAGTCAGCTTAGACTCACAACTGTATGACTTTAGCTTGGCTATCTGATAAAATATAGATTTCTGTCCTTTGGGTGTTCCTTTCGTATACATAAGAGTCAAACTTAGTTTAGTTTTCGGAAATAACAAAAAACCGTTAATTGTCGAGGTTTGTGTAGACGGTTCTCTCTTCAACCTTCTTTCGTAATGGTGCACACACAAATAAATCTAATATTGTCAATGATATGGCGCGAAATATTACCGCATATAAATTTGCGTTATTTTTATTATTTAATCATTAAATTGTTATTCGGTTTCCGTGATGCCCTATTTGCCGTACAAGTTTTAATCCAACGTTGCAGAGATGTTAACTGTAATGTATACATATGCTTTATTGACTATCAGAAAGCATTTGATAGAGTCCAACATCACAAATTAATAGGAATATTAGAACAACTAGGCCTAAATGAGAAGGACCAGACAATAATCACCAACTTGTATTGGCAACAAACGGCATTTACTAGGGTGAAAGGAGAACGTACAGATACCATATCAATACAACGGGGTGTTAGACAAGGGTGCATTCTTTCCCCCCTACTGTTCAATATATACTCCGAACAATTCTTTAAAGAAGCACTGGAGGAGATCGAAGCAGGAATACTTGTTAATGGGGAGAGTGAATAACGCGAATAACTGAAACTAGACACCAATATGGGCTTGATCTTAACATTAATAAAACTAAATATATGGTCATTAGCAAATCCCCTATCAATTATGTACAACTGACAGTTAATAATGAAAACATCAAAAGAACGCAACAATACCTATGGACCATGATAAATGAGCAGTGGGATCACTCACAAGAAATTCGCTGCCATATAGAGACAGCGAGAACAATATTTTCAAAAATGGCATCACTCTTTAAAAACTAAAATTTACAAATGAACACCAAAATAAGGCTTCTTCGATGCTACGTCTTCTCTGTATTGCTATATGGAGTAGAAACATGGACGTTAACGAAGGCTTCCACAAAAAAACTACAATCCTTTGAAATGTGGCTGTACAACGGATTCTCCGAGTCGAGATATTGGGTTCTCTACTACCACGACCGGGCTGTTCCGTGCCGCAGCAAACAAGATAATGATAGCCAGAATGATTGCCAACATTCAGACCGAATAGGCACAAAAAAGTTTTTAAATAACAATGTGCGTTGTCATTAATTAAAAAGTAAAAAATAAAAATATCTAGCTCACTCTTCGTATAATCTGCATAGTTACCAAAGCAAACTCCATCATTTTATTTATTTTACTGTTTAATTATTTAATTATTTGTTTGTGCTAGTAAAAGTATTTTTTAAAGGACAGTTAGCGTAGTTAAGTAACATGAATAAATGAAATTTGAATAAAGTTACAAAATTGTAGTGTTTTTTTAAAAGTGTGGGAGTCGAAATAGTAGAAAAGATAATTTGTATAAAGATAAATTACTAATGAAAGACGCACTTGCAGCGTCCTTCACTAAAGAATAAATTGTACTTTAAAAATATTCTTAAACAAGAGAATCATTCATCCCAATAACTCTTCTGCATAACTCTTGTTAGAGTCTCTCAGTAAGTTGGCTAAATTAAGGGATGACGATTGTACATTACAATTACTTTGTTGTCATTGGACAATACTTATGTCTTTTTCGTAGGACAATAGGGAATGTGCATGTATTTTTTTATATTTTTATTCGATAGTTTACATCCCTACATAGGATGTTTCAAAATTTAGTATCAATATTTTAGGGGCGTATTTTTCAGGACAAAATAAGACTTTTTTGTGCATAAACATGTGTCCGCAAACGCTTCGTTACCGATCTACAGAGCGTTAAAGTTTTAAGATTTTTTTATTTTTTTCTTTATAGCTCTTTCACTTTTTAAGATATTAAGATTAAATTTGAAATATAGGTTACGCTTTAGGGCTTAAATCATAATATTTTTTCCCCATAAACTTTTTTGTGGTGCGCCGCTGGTGGATTCTTCTTCTTCTTCCAGTGCATGCGCGCAGAACAAATATTAAAACAGTTCACCGCATCGGTGGTTCAGTGGTAGAATGCTCGCCTGCCACGCGGGCGGCCCGGGTTCGATTCCCGGCCGATGCATTCTTTTTGTGCTTTTACCATTTAATACATAATTTTTTTAAATTGTAATATCAAACTAAAAAGCGAAAAATAAATTTTAGTTTAAAAAAAACTAAAAAACACGCTTTTAGAGGTAATCAAACTAAAAAGCAAAAAATAATTCTTAATACAAGAGCAAAATTACTGACGAGAAAATTAAAGTCACTGTTCTAAAAGCGTGTGGTGCTTTGTATGACAAACAGAACAGTGACATTTATTTTCTCGTCAGTAATTTTATTCTTGTATTAAGAATTATTTTTTACTTTTTAGTTTGATTAACTCTAAAAGCGTGTTTTTTATTTTTTTTAAACTATAAATTATTTTTTTTATGTCCCATTTTGAAATTTATCAAGTACAGAACTGTGAATCTACAGCAGAAAATCGAAACGTAAAAAGTGAGTTCAGTTACTTTTAACCTTGACTGCTTTTATTTCAATAACACAAATTGCATCAACCGACCGATTCGTCACAGACACTTCATTATATATTTTTTTCGAGGTTATTAGGTCCTGAATTAGTAAATGACATACAAAATTGGCTTTTCGATGTTCTCCGACGAATAGACTGACTGATAATGACGAATAATATCTAACGCCTCTCGGGAGTTCGCCCACGAAAGGGAAAAATTATATTGTTCGAACGTGGGGGAGAGCAGAGCTACTTATTATAGAAGATGATATATTTTTGAGAAACATGTCGTGGGTGGTTATTACGGGTTATCTTGTTTGGCGATAACCCGGCAGGCTACCGGCTAATCTCAACCGAGACGTCAGGGGTGGTGGTACGTCATCTTGGAACGCTAAAAAGGAAATAAAATTTGGCGCCATGATTTGATTTTTACTCAAATAGAGGAATCTTCAAAACAATGTTGATCTGATTGAGATATGTTTGCTAAGGTCGACCTCTACCGACTTGTCCATTCACACTCGCGTTATAAATTTGTTTCGTCAATCTTCCTTCATCCATCCTTTCTACGTGTCCAAACCATCTAAGCATTCCTTTATATATTTTAGTACCCACATCTTTATTTACACCACAGCGTTCTCTTATCTCACTATTTTTTACTTTATCCAACCGAGTCACTCCGGCTATACTTCTCAGACTACTCATATCCGCAGCATTTATCCTATTTTCATGCTTCTTCTGCCAAACCCAACATTCACTAACATACATAAGTGTAGGAACCAACACTCCTCTATGCACAGCCAGACGTGCCTTTTTTGATACTTTCTGGCAGTTCATAAGGCTATGCTGTGCCCCATTGGATAACAATAAAAATTCCGTTCATTAATGTTGTGGGTTAAAAGATTTAATTAATTTTTAATGCATATAAAAGAGAAGAAGAGTATGAAACATATATAAAATTTAACCCATAACTTAATCAAGTAACATTTTATTTAATTCGAACTTTCCATTACAGATGTGGTAAAAAGAAGTATACACTAAATATACTATTATTTACACTTTATTATAGTCGTTTGTTAACAGCCTAAAAATATAGTAATTAAATGAACCTTGCATATATTTTGAAAAATGTTTTAAACCAAAAACTAAAATTACCCTATATACATATTGGGGTTGTGTGTGTGTGTGTGTGTTTTAAAATTGGTACTTACAGTGGTATTTAGGTACAGCATAAGTAGTATGAGTCACAAAACAGATTCTCGAGGAATTTATTTTCAGTAGACAAACTTAAGATTGCAATGCATCAAAAGAATTTATTTTTAAAAATGCCGGACCAGTAATAAAAAATATTTAAAAAACGTAAATCTTACGTAATTCTAATTCCAACAATTTCGCCATTAGTTAATTATATCTCACGCTTATCGTACAAATAAATATATTTATTGATACGATTTTTTAGTTCTATCTTGGGTTCGGCGATTAAAACTTTCGATCCAATAGCAAAACAATGTTTATTTCAATAAAATAACTTCTATTTTCATTAACCACTTAGATATTCACTTAGCAATACAACTTTTACTTCTCTATATAACTATTTACATTTAATAATTCGTAAACACATCAGCTAATACTAATAATCGTTATAATCGTTTCCCCTTTTATATTCCCGATATCACAGTTCCAGATCTTTCTATCTGTTTCCCCATTATTCGACGCGGATTCGAGACATTGCGCGACTTTCCCAGGTCCCGTCGGCAGCTACAAAGGAGAGCGGCCGAACACGGACCCTCGACGCCGTCGACCATTCGGTTGCTAACAGCACCCAATTTGTAACATTATTCATATTAAACTCGTAGAGTGTAAATTGCTCAATGCATTTTAAATAACCCATTGGATCGTAGTGTATTTAAATTCCAACTATGTTACAATCATTCATAATTTATTAATAAATTCATACGAATTAAAAAATAACTTACAATTACAAGTTAAGTTTACGCAATACAAACAAAAATATAACAGTAATAAAAGTCGTTGCCAGAATGTCAGGAAAATTATCAAAGAACATAAAAACGAACAAGGACATCAGCTTGGCTGCTTCAGACACCTAAAATTGTTATATTTAATGTCTTTTAATTTTGGCATCATCTTCCATATTTTAAATTTGTATCAACAGTTAAGACTTGCATCAATTTTAAAACCCTTTATAATTTAAGGTCTGTTAATAATGGTGCCAGTAAACTGCAGTCCGAATTTTTACAAATGCTGTTGTCTAAAGTTTTAGGCTACTCTATAGGAAAGTACAATTTTATCAACAACGTACGTTAGGCTGATGACACCTTATTCATAACCGACAACATAGATGATATTCAAGTATTACTTCAAGAGATCGATTGGATCAGCAGGAAGTACGGTTTAAAAATGAACTATAAAAAATCTTAATACATTGTCATAAGTAAAACCCCATTAAACCATTCTAAAATCAACATTAATATCAATTCAGTGTTGGTCGCGAGAGTAAAACAATATCAGTATCTTGGCACGAGAATCAACGATAGGCATGATCAGACTCAAGAAATCAAAGTCAGAATCGAAGAGGCTAGAAATGTTTTCATTAAAATGAAACAACTATTCACTAACCCACACTTAAACCTTCAACTACGTCTGAGAATGGTTAATCCCCTGGGGATACGGGGAAAATAAAATAGATCACAGGTATGGTCTGCCTGTCGTTAAAGGCGACTAAAACACTCCCAATCTAAAGTGTTATGCGACCCGTGCTGATCGATGCATGGCGGTGGGTGAGCACCGTCGCTAACGGAGCCTACAGGAAACCGGGCGAAATACTGTAGTAGACAGCCTTAGACCTGTGCAGTGGGCACCTCAGGGCCGTACCACCCCTTCCCCCATACTCGTTGACTGCAAAGAAGAACTGATAACGCTGGTAGACCGTAGGTCACGTCAAACTGATACGGGTTTCAGGACGCCAGGAAGTTGCAGGTAATCAGGAAGTCGACAAACTTACAAGAAGAGGTTCGGAAAAATACAAAACTACTGAAAAAGTTTACCAGGAAAAAAAACACAGGAAATAATACATAAAAGGACCGTGCCATAAAAAGATGGTAGAACTGTTACCGATGAACAGGAATCAGCTAAGACTGTGTAATGGAGGCCTGGCCTGCGGGTTGTGCGGCGGGGATCCGGGGGCAATAGAGCGCTTGCTGTGCTGTTGCGGGGCGCTGGGGGGAATAAGCGGTTATCGGGTGACTACATTGTTCCCACCCAGTACAAAACTTGTACAAACTTGTACAAGGTACGAAGGTACTCGATTGGGTGCAGCGTGGTTCTAGGTCCCGAGAATTGCCTGCCTTTTATGGACCAGTGCCTCGCGGTGGCACAGTCTGTGTTTTGCTGTTTTCGGGTCCTTGCCGGGCGGTCTGCTGGTCAAGTCTCCATTGTACAATGATACAAAAACACATAGGCAAGATACAATGGGCCAAGAGGCCTAAGTGTCATCGGAGGCAATAGCCAGACGGACCTAAATAAGGGTGGAGTTTTTAGTGAGTAGTCCTGACACAGTCAGTGGAGTCTCACAGTAGACCTTGAGCTTTCGGACTCATAACCTCTCCATAAAGGATTTTATTCACCTCTGAAAAAAAAACCCACACTTAAACCTTCAACTACGTCTGAGAATGGTTAAATGTTATGTAATCCCAGTGCTTTTATATGGACTAGAATCATGGACGATCAACAAAGCCACAATGAAAAGCTCCAGGCATTTGAAATGTGGATCTTCCGGCGTGTACCTAAAACATCGTGGATAAAAAAGATTACCAATGAAGAGGTTCTACGCCGCGTAGAAAGAGAAAGGGAATTGGAGAACTTAATTAAAGCCAGAAAACTGGAATATCTCGGTCACATTATGCGTGGAGAGAGATACAGTATATTACGACTGATAACGGAGGGCAAGATTGCAGGAAAGAGATCGGTGGGAAGAAGACGTATATCCTGGCTAAAAAATTTAAGAGAGTGGTTTGGATGCACATTCCTTCAGTAAAAATAGCCATAATGATGGTCAACCTCCGTGTAGAGACGGCACCATAAGAAGAAGAACAAGATTTGGTTATTATCCAAAAATTTTATAAATATAAGCGTTCTTCTGTTCATTGTGATATTCGTGAAGATTATGGATCACATAATCGTCCTTCTGAATTTATTATTCGTCGAATCGTTAAAAAATTCGAAACAAATTTTACTTTACAGCGAATATTAACGCTGTAAGTGTAAGAAAAGCTTTGATTATTTATTTAGTTAATCACGGCATGCTCTTTTAAATTATATTAATTACAATAGTAAGATAAATATACAATGTACACAATTTCAGACATAAACACTAAAATGAATATACATAGTTTTTAAAACAAGATATACCTACAAAAGAAAGCATGCCTCGTAAAGATGTAGTAAGATTAGAGATAAAAAATGCTGTGCTTACAGATTGATTTTATGTTTTCTATTCTGTCACAAATATGAAAAAGCTATTAGATAATAGGTAATAAAGAGTGCAAATATTTATTCTTCCGGCCACAAAAAAATTCCACATTTGCGAGTTTTTTTTAAAAAATTTACCTCAAACGCTGGAGAGAGGGCCACTATAAAGTTTCTGCCCAGAATGCCAAACTCTATCAAAAGCTTGTGATATGTCCAGAAATGCTGCAGAACAGTAATATTTATTTTCTAAGGCTTGATTTATTTTTCTGCATATTCGATGGATTTGTTCCATAGTAGTTTGTTGGGGCTCAAAGCCGAATTGATGATTGGTTATTAAGTTAAGCGCTGTTATTATTGGTTCTAATTTAGAAAGTATTAGAAATGACCGTTTTGAAACAAATTATGGATTTAATAAAATGATATTACTATTTTAACAAAAGTTGCTCCGATGAATTTGCGATAACCTTGCGTATGTCGGTATAAACAAAGCGATCAAGAAAGTAAATCTGGGTCACATATCAAATCTTCGAAAGCAATTACGTATTTCGATATACGGTTTGTATCAAGTTGAAGTGACTTTTACGAGACCGTATATATTATATGCGAAAGCTTTTACTATTATAGGTATTCGGCGTTCGTATTTTATATTTTTATTCATGACCCAGTTATCGACTTCTGTCTGTCGTGAAAGTTAAGACATAGACGCGACACATTCAACCGGTCATGTTGTAGGTACAAAAATCTATGAATTTTAAAGTCACGTGTCACGTTTAAATTCGGGTCACTATTTTGGGCGGTTTCGTTTTTAGATTTCTTCACTCTTTTATTTGGAAATGTAATGAGGAGAAGACACTCGTGCGTGGCATTTTTACACGCGCGCTTCTCGGAACTCGTGACACCTTTATGAAGATCGTCAGATCGTAATTTTTCATATTTTTACTCGAGGCTCGGGATTTCGCGAAGCCGTAAACTAACCTGGCACAAAAATAGTGCTTTTCACAAGTGAAATTTATGTTTAAATAATTATGATTCTATTTTAAAAGCTCATTTTCGCCTTCAGGCATCTTTTAATAATAATTGTGTTGTATTTATTGTATTTTCTCTGTGTGATTATTTGTTTACTCCAGAGAATTCCATTTAGACATCCAATTGACTTCCTCGGCTGTATTATTCTTGCTTTTATTTCTCATCTTTCTATGTTTTATCGAATGTTATTCCTAAGTATTTGTAATCTTCACATGCTTTTACAATATCTAAGTTGTTTAGTTCCAAGTTCTGGTTTTTCGTCCCGACGCTAAGGTATCTAGTTTTTTGGAAGTTCATAGTGAGGTCCCATTCCTTATAAGTTTCTTTTAGTTTGCGGGTCATGTATTCAACGTCTTCTCTGTCTCCTGCCAAAACTACCTGGTTATCTGCAAATTGTAAGCTGTATATTGTTGAATTTTATAGTGGTACTTCAATTCCTGAACATTTTCTCTTTCATTTTGTGAGTGCTTCTTTAATGTATATCTTAAACAATGTTGGGGTTAAACAACACCCTTGTCGGAGACTTTTTGTTGTATTAAAGGGTTCAGATAGTTTCTTACCGATTTTAATCCAAGTTTAGTTTTGGCATATTATCTAATGCAATAAATAGTTTCCAACAATGTACTATATTAATAAACTAAAACAGAACGTAATAGTGGTGTCAGCATGAGTCACTGCGTTATATATTTAAAAATAAATCACTTGTAACCTTTGGGTATACGAATTCACAAAGTACTATATTTATAACTAAAGCAAAACTTACACGTGGTGTCGAATGAGACAGGGCGTTATACATTTAAAAATAAATCACTGATAACCTTTGGGTATGCGAATTCACATGTACTCCTGTGGCCTACTTCTGTGACCTACTCCTGAACTACTCCGGGGCTACTCCTGTGGCTGGTTAGATTATGGGACGGCACCGGTTAGTCAACAATGGCTTCCCTCAAATAAATCCCGATAACGGTTATTTTAACTTGACGCCAGAAATCCAAAGAAATTTCCACAACAAGGGCAAGACAAAATGGTCAAGTTAAAAATCAAATGGTTTTTCTTCAAAATCCAATTAAGATGGCCCAAATACAGCCAGATATGAAAGAAATCCCATAGAGGTTCTGCACACGTGCTAATAACACACCGACCCCAACAACTTTTACCGACACCTGGCCTCCAAGGCTCTCAAAACACGACTCCCGCTCCTATATCGGAAATCAAGAAAAATGGCGCGGAATAAACGTCAACCCAGTATCGCCTCGTCCGTGGGGATATCCAGTAATTGCAAACCAACTATCGAATCTTACCCCTACAAGTTATGCAACATTATCTACAACGAATGATATATTCGAGTTACAGCACAGTGTACTGTATGCAACAAGGAATACGAAACTCATCTGAGACAATTATAATGAACGGTAGAAGGGAAAAAATAGGCACGTGACAAAGGTGGAGAAAATCCCTGACTAATGTCAGGTCTTCTCACTAAAAACCCCACCCCTATTTAGGTCCTTCTAAATATTACCTCCGGTGATACTTAGGCCTGTTGGCCCATTGTATCTTGCCTATGTTTTATATCATTGTACCCAATCCAGTACTTTCGTACCTTGTGCCGCATAATCTGCAGGTCAGTTCCGACCGACCGACCGACGGACAAGATCAATATTCAAAATTTGGTCAGTATCTCCATATAAATTATAAATATGAATTCAATTTAATGAACCGATAACACTAGGACAACTTTAACTATATTAAATAGAAAAGAGATTTTCTTCTCCTTGTCATTAGAAATTTTTTTAAATTTCATGTCGCAACTGTAAATACTATTTTTTTTTGTATTACAAACAACGCTTATTTTATAAGCAAAATTCGATTGTTCCATAAATTATCTTCCCTAATAAAATATTTCTTTGTTTTTTATTTTATAGGGTTTGAAAACGATTACCAAACCTCTTAAGAATTAAGTGAAGATTGCGGATCACCTTCTACAGTACAAATTATTGTTATGCTAGAATAATCCTTAATAGAAAAATTATAACTTTAACGAAGTTTGTAATGAAAAATATAATTTCTTCCTGGCTATTAAAAATCTACGGTGAAACATTATACGAGTATATAATAGTGTCACCGGCTCGGGAGAACAATGAAGAATTTTTGAAACACGTAGCACTAATTTTGTTGTTAATCGATTTTCTGAGATTCAATTTCATGGACAAATGAGAATAATTTGATTCGTTATTTTCCACCACAAGTCGTGCAAAAATAATCTCACAATCAATAACGACGAGAATTTTTAATATTAAAATGCTTTAGCGGTCGCCTATGATGTTTTAATTTGTCGCTATTAAATATTTGCTTGCTACGATTTGATGAAGGACAGACAAAAGTATTTTTTTCAGTCACAATATATCAAGGGAATATTATTTTGCCGGAAAAATTTTTGCTCAAAAAATTGTTGCTCGAGTAATATCCCGAGGCAATTTGCTTGATCAAAAAGATTTTCTCATTAAATTTATCAAGGGAAGTTACTTATAAGCAACAATCTTTTAGTCAAATTTTTCCTGAAAAATAATAGATATACATCCATAAATATAGTCACGCTTTTTCCCGTAGTGGTAGGCAGAGAACACTTCCTTCCAATTGCTAAGGTTCTTACACACATTTTTTGCTTCCTTTACTTTCATCAGTGCTCTTATACATGCTCGTCGGTTGTTGGTACTTTTGACCAGGCCTTTCTTCATAACAATGTTGATCTGATCGAGATTTGTTTGCCGCCGAGGTCGACCTCTACCGACTTCCGTCCATTCACACTCGCCTTATAAATTTGTTTCGTCAATCTTCCTTCATCCATTCTTTCTACGTGTCCAAACTATCTAAGCATTCCTTTATCTATCTTTGTAACAACATTTTCTTTTACGCCACAGCGTACTCTTATCTCACTATTCTTTACTTTATTCAACCGAGTTACTCCGGCTATAGACTACTCATCTCCGCAGCATTAATCCTATTTTCATGCTTCCTATGCCAAACCCAACATTCACAACCATACATAAGTGAAGGAACCAACACACCCCTATGCACAGCCAGACGTGCCTTTTTTGACACTTTCTGGCTGTTCATAAAGCTATGCAGTGCCCCATTCATATGTTTACCTGCCAACACCCTTTGCTCAATGTCACTGTCATAATTTCCATCTCTCGTAAACTTTGAACCCAAGTTCAAAAATTTATTTACTTGTTCCACTCTTTTTCCCTTTATTAGAACTTCACAGTTTGTCATCCTTTCTTCTCTCTCAAAAACCATTACTTTCGTTTTGCTTACATTTATTTTTATTCCTTAAATTTTCAGGAAATCTTGCATAACATTAACCATCGCCTGTAACTTCTCTTCAGTCCATATTCACCAATAAAAAATGTTTTAACCTTGGGTATGCAAAAAAGATTATGCGAATCTGGCATCAGTAATGATCGAATTGTAAATTTGTATGTCATATTTATTTAAAGTATAGAAAACTTAACACTAATATTAACTTTATATATAACAATATATTACTATTACTTATAATACACTATATTTATTAACTTTTTACTTTTCATTATTTTTTGGTTATTGCACAACACACAGGTTGTGTGTATATGTGGGTGACTTAAGATTTAAGTCGTTAATAAAAATTTTTTTTAGTTAAAAATAAAATATTTTAAAAACTAGACAGTCGATAATACTTTTTATACACCCAAACTCTTCGTTATTAAATTTCCTACACACACGTAATTTTTTTTCATCTAATTTTGCATTTTTTACAATGTTTTTATTTATTTTAATATCAAGAACTCATGATTTCTCATAACAACAATTTTTTTTTTTAATTTTTCCAATAACTTTTAGTGGAAAATTATAATTTAATATAAAGAACTATAATAACCAAGACATATACAGAGTGGACCAAAAATCTGAAAACGGACAATTATCTCGTAAATTGCTAGTCTGAACTGTACAAAATTTGGGATAAGCCTATTTTGAGATACGGAAATTCCAGATTTGACATTCGGAATTTTGTCAGATTTGCTGTTTTTCTGATATTATTAGTCAATTTGGTTGTTTAAACACATCACCCTGTATATTTAGTCATTATTGGAATCTCCGCTTCAATACGAGTTCAGCCATATGTAACACTAATGATTCCATGTAGTCCTTTTGTACCTTGTACTTTTGGTCCACTCTGTATATGTTTTTTAAAAACTCGGCTGCATATTTTCTTTGAACCCCGAATTTCCTTAAAAAAATCATTTAAAATGTTTTATGGCCGAAATATTGAACCCCACTTCCGAATAATTACTCACTTTGTTTCTATAAATTTATTAAACCTTCATGCCCCAAAAATAAGAATAGTGGGCACTTCAAAAAAATTCCCGTATTGAATTCGATAAACGGATTTCGAACTGTAAAGTAAGACTTAATCGCACCTCTTATCTTTACACAGTGACGTTTGAAAGTTCAAACACAGCAAGGCAGTTGTCTATCGGCCGGTGCTGATAATATTTACGTTTCACGTAAACATGTTTTTGAATCCGACGAAATGGAATATCAACTATGTTAACATTTGCAACGTTGGTAAAGGTCAACTACGGAAATTGTCGGTTTTCCGAGCAGAGCAGATAAATAACGGTTGTATTAGAAAGAAAATAGTTCGAAGTTATTTCGACTAGTGGATTTCCCGCATTATTTACGACACGGTTTCGTTTGCGAGGTGAGTGATATTTTTTTTCGTGTCTATAAAAATGATTACTTTTGCGCATATTTAAAACTGTCTATGTCGCGTGAAAAAAATATTTTAAACGTTATTTAACAATGCCAAGCAATTTTGGAATAAACCTAAAGTTAAGTCGATTATTTTGTTACTTGGCTAGACCAAATATTAAACACAGTTAAAAACCAATTATTTTTAATTTTCGTTTTTATTTTCACACTTTAGAATTTTTGATTGCTAAATTTTTTACTTTACAAAAATTTGGTGGAATTTTATTATACATAGTAGAAGAATTAAACAACAGCTTTCCTTTTATTTTCCTGTACTGCTGGAAATTTGTTAACTTCTTCTTAGGGTGCCTATCCGTTACGAATGTTGGCGATCATCATAGCGATCCGAACTTTGTCTGCAGCAATCCGGAACAGTTGTGTAGATGTTTTATTGAACCAAGTCCTGAGGTCTTGAGCTGCGATGTCCTGCGTCTTCCTGGTCCTCTTCGTTCAAAGATTTTTCCTTGTAATTTTTCTTTGTTTCGCATGGTATGACCTAGGTATTCTAATTTACGTGCTTTAATTATGTTCATCAGTTCCAGGCCTTTTTTCATTGCCCTTAGAACTTCGACGTTTGTCACTTTTGCCGCACAAGGGATTTTCAGCATTCTCCTGTATAGCTACATCTCGAAAGCGTTGAGTTTTTTGGCTGCGGTTTCATTAAGCTTCTAGGATTCTGCACCATAAAGGAGAACGGAGAAGACATAGCATCGCAGGAGTCTCACTTTAGTGTCCAGGGTGATGTTATGACTTTTAAAGAAAGCGCTCATGCGGTTAAAGGTTGCTCTGGCTTTTCCAATGCGTGCTCTTTTTTCCTATACGTGGCTGCAGTCCTCATTTATAATGGATCCCAGATAGTTGTAATTATCAACTCTCTCGATAGTCGCTTGGTTTGCTGATTATCATAAGTTTGGTCTTATTTTCATTGACTTCAAGGCCGTACTGACTACTGTGATGGGTAATTTTGTCCACCAGGGCTTGTAGGTCTTCGAGATTGTCAGCAAAGACGATGGTATCATCGGCAATTAACAAATAAATATTAATTTTTCGCAGCGTTTAAAATTTTGTTTTTCATTTTTAAAACCGAATTATTTGAAATTGTTTATTTGTTGTTATGCAAAATAATTTGTTTTTATTTATAAAACTGTAGATATAATTATCGATGTGAATGTTTTTTCCATAACATCACTGATGAATACTCCAAAAAATCGAAAAATAATATGTTTTTCTGGTTTAATTTTAAATTAATTTTTACAAAAGATAATAATAAACTAATTCTTTCATCGTAATATCATTAAAACACCAATGAGTGGTCAAAAATGTTATTTTTATTAAAATTTGAAATTTTCGTTAATTTTATGGAAACATAATCTATGATCGCTCAATCAAATGAAAAAATAACTTTCTTTCCGAAAAAATAAAAACAATCAAAATGAAAATTTGTTTGCTTTACTTATGGATTTAAAAAATTACGACCGTTAAAAACATATTTACAAAATCGTAATTTTTTATCATAATTACGGACACACAATTGAACATTTGTAATAAAATTTAAACAAAATGTTTGTATTATTAAACTTAAAAAATGATTATATTTTTAAACTAAGACATTAAAAAATAACAAAGCTATTCAATAATATGTGGGTCCGCCGCTGTTTCTAATACGAGGATACGAGGGCGGTTTGATAAGTCAGTGACTTTTTGAATAAAATAAATTTTTTTCCGCAAATAAACATTTTATTTTTCTACATAATCACTTTTTAGCTCGATACATTTAGTCCAGCGTTTTTCTAATTTTTTTATTCCCTCCAAATACTAGTTTTTTTCTAACCTTTCAAAATACGCGTTTGTTTCGGTAATGACTTCTTCATTCGACTCAAATCTCTTACCGCCCAGCCATTTCTTTAGATTTGGAAACAGAAAATAGCCGCAGGGGTCTAAATCTGGAGAATATGCTGGATGGGGTAGCAGTTCGTATCCTAATTCGTGGATTTTGGCCATCGTGACTAGACAAGTGTGCACACGTGCATTGTCTTGATGGAACATCACTTTCTTCTTCTTAGCCAAATGCGGCCGTTTTTGCTTCAAATCAACGTCGAATCTGTTCAAAAGCTTTAAATAATATTCGCCGGTGATCGTTTTATCTTTCTTGAGGTAATCGATGTGAATGACACCGCGTACATCCCAAAAAACTGTGGCCATGACCTTGTTGGCTGACAGACTCTGTTTCGCCTTCTTTGGTCCAAGTTCACCCTGGGCAACCCTCTATTTTGATTGTTCCTTGGTCTCTGGCGTGTTGTGATGGATCCATGTTTCATCCACAGTAACAAAACGGCGCAAAAATTCGTCCAGATTACGGCTGAACATTGCTAAAAACTCTTTTGAAGTGGTCACACGATTGCGCTTATGGTCGAGTGTGAGAGCAATCGCGGCACCCATCTCGCAGAGAGTTTTTTCATGTCCAAATATTCGTGTAAAATATGATGTACCCATTCAGTTGAGATACCTACAGCATGAGCCAACTCACGCACTTTCATTCTCCGATCATCCAATATCATTTCATTGATTTTATCGACGATTTCCTGCGTGATGACTTCTTTTGGGCGACCTGGACGTTCGGCGTCACTATTGCTGGTACGACCATAACGGAACTCTGTAAACCACTTCTTAACCATTAAAATTGATGGTGCCGAGTCCCCGTAGTATTTATCAAGTCTTTCCTTAGTTTCAGTGATGGATTTTTTACGTTAAAAGTAATGCTTAATCAGCACACGAAATTCAATTTTTTCCATTTTCGTAAAAATTCACGAGGTTGTCTGCTTTGAACGGCTATCAAACACCAACTGCACGACGTAGCTCGCTTAAAATTAGAAAATTGTCCACTGATAGATTATAGTTGACGGCAGCACTGTTGCATTTGGAGTAACTGCGCGGGAAATTCAAAAAGTCACTTACTTATCAAACTGCCCTCGTAGTTCACAAATTTTTGTCCCTAACACAGTTGTCGTTGAATGACAAATGCAAATTAAGTATCAGGAAAAGCTTTTTGTATGACATTAGCCAATTAGCATAAGCGCATTAATTCGTGTATGTTAAATATTAATTTTTTTCCTTTGAGGTGTGCGTGATTTTATAAGAATGGACAAAATTGAGATAATAGGTTTCTTCACCAGGTACTGTTGGTGTTAGGTTAGGTTAGGCTAATTTTTTAACTTTTACTCCCACAATTAATATCGATTATTATTAGCCTGATCTATCCGACTTGTGAAGAACTTTGAAAATGCGGGGACGTACTAGAAAAGACCCGTTTTATTTATTTTTAAATAAATATTTTTAATATTTTGTTTGTTAATTATGCTCTTTTACATACAAATTTTAATTTTTAAAAATATAATCGATTACCTAGAATGTAGCAGGGTGATCGATTGAATAAATTCAAATTGACGCAAACTTTGTGTATTTGAAGTTGGCGCCATGTGGAACACGCCTGCAACGTTTGGATTGGTCCGGCACTAATTTGTTTTAATGTATTCAATCGTGAACCCATAGACAGACTTGTCAGAGGGTACGGCACACTATTCCATTAATTTTTCGTTACACCACTTAGGCAAAGCAGCACTTATTCTGCGATATTTTTCTGCCATATAAAAAGTCTTTTTTGTAATGTTGTTATTAAACTTCCAACCAACCATGTTGTGTAAACTTTGTTTAGATGCAATTCTCAAATGACGATTTTTCCGTGCTGAAGTTGCTCGAGGTCGTCCGGGTCCATGACGACGGTTATGGACTCCTTTTTTAGACCACCTGCATCAACACCAACTGATAATTGTACCTAGATACACATTCTTCTTTATTGTGAATGTTAAATGTTACTTGCCAAATATCTGTAAGCTTCCTTCTCCAGGAAAAGAACAAATAACACGTTGGTCTGACAATTGAGGAAATATAAATTTGTTTACACGAAACATTTCTTGTGGTTAAAAACATATTTTTAATTTACCGAATTTTAATGACATGATGTCATTAATTATTATTATGTGGTTATTATTTTAATGGACTTGGGATGAAATATAAACAGAGCGATTTAAAAGCAGCCGCTAATCATTTTAGATTGTTTTATAAGCGGAAATTCCCTCAACATCCGACCTACCACTTTCTATCAGATCCACCTTTTTACTAAATTACTATTTCCACCCGTATTTATTTCAATGAAAGATCCATTATGTAGGTAAATAGTGGAAGCATCAGCAGGTATCAGTCCATGAATAGGTATACAACCGACTCTCGCTTTCAGTGGCGAGTTCGTTTTATCCAACGAATTCGGCTTCTAGTAACGGAAATAGAGGTGAAAATGTTTTTAAAGCTGTTATTTTTAGCAGAAATCGGGATATTGCTGGATTTTATATATTTATGTTGCTTTTTAGCAGTAATACTTTTGCCAGCAAGAATTACATTTTTTTTTATTTAGCTTAACTGGGCTGAAATTGTTTGATATGCACAGCCAGACGTGCCTTTTTTGACACTTTTTGACTGTTCATGCAGTGCCCCATTTATTTGTTTTCCTGCCAACACCTGCTCAATTTCATTGTCATACTTTACATCTCTCGTAAGCTTTGAATACAAGTACACAAATTCATTTACTTGTTCCAATCTTTCTCCCTCAATCGAAACTTCTCAGTTTGTCACGGTTTTTTCTCTTTCAAAAATCATTACTTTCGTTTTGCTTACATTTATTTTTATCCCTTTGATTTTCAGGACACCATGCATAACATTAATTATCGCCTGCAACTCCTCTTCAGATGTCGCTAATATGACTTGATCATCGGCGTAAAGAAGGCATTTGACGATCAAAACATTCATTTTCAATTCATACGCACATCTATGTTAAACCAGTCCGTACAAACTTTGTTTATCCTGACACAAGCAGTAGAATCCTCGTAAAGTGATTTCGGTTCTCGTATTAAACTACCGCTCACCCCATACATAGACAATGTCGACCACAATTCACTCCTCACCACTCTGTTATAGGCCTTTTCCAAGTCTATAAAAGTGCAATAGACCTCATGACTTCTAGATAAGAATTTTTCGACTATACCTCGTAATGAAAAGACCTGATCCATACATCTCCTTCCTCTTCTACATTCTGCTTGCACATCCCGTATCAGTTTCATTCGTTACTTTTTTAATTAAAATCTTTGCATACAGTTTGCTGACTATACTGAGTAAACCAATATCTCGGTAGTTCTTACAGTTTTGCTGCGAACGTTTTTCCTTGTAAAGCGGCACGATAACGGCCTTGCACCAGTTTTCTGGTACGCTACCACTTCTCCAACAAAGGTTAAAAATAAATCTCAAATAAACTTTAAGTATATCTTCCATCTCTTTAATTCGCATTCCTTTCCTTTTACCATACTACTATTTTGGTTTTTGATTTTTTTCAGTTGCGAGGTAGTATTTTGACCTCTGGCTGTTCTTATGGACTTCCAGAAGAGTTTAATATTGTTTTGGAAATCGTCAGATAACCTTCTATCAATGATGCTGTGTAAACTGTTATTTCAATTATTGTTACTATAAACAGAACAGGGTTAACGTTGCTGGATAAAATCAAAGGGATGAATATAAATGTAAGCAAAACGAAGGTAATGGTTTTTGAAAGAGAAGAAAGCATGACAAACTGTGGATGGAGTTTCGATTGAGGGAGAAAGAGTGGAACAAGTAAATGAATTTTTGTACTTGGGTTCAAAGTAAGGAGAGATTGAAGGTATGACAGTGACATTGAGCGAATGGTGTTGGCAGGAAGACAAATGAATGGGGCACTTCATAGCTTTATGAATAGCCAGAAAGTGTCAAAAAAGGCACGTCTGGCTGTGCATAAAGGTATGTTGGTTCCTACACTTATGTTGGGTTTGGCAGAAGAAGCATGAAAATAGGATTAATGCTGCGGAGATGAGTAGTCTGAGAAGTATAGCAGGAGTGACTCGGTTGAATAAGGTAAAGAATAGTGAGATAATAGAACGCTGTGGTGTAAAAGAAGATGTGGTTACAAAAACAGATAAAGGAATGCTTTGATGGTTTAGACACGTTGAAAGGATGGATGAAGGAAGATTGACGAAACAAATTTATAAAGCGAGTGTGACTGGACAAGTCGGTAGAGGTCGACCTCGGAGAACATATCTTGATCAGATCAAAATTGTTTTGAGGAAAGGCAAGGTCAAGAGTACCAACAACGGACGAGCATGTATGAGAGCACTGATGAAAGTAGACGAAGCAAAAGATGTGTGGAAGAACCGTAGCAAGTGAAAGGAAGTGGTCTCTGCCTACCCCTATGGGAAAAAGGCGTGACTTTATTTATGTATGTAAAACGTAAATTTAAGTAATGTTACTTTTCAGCAGCATTTAAACAGCAAAATTAAACAATTTTGTAGTTAAAATATAAAAAATTTCAGCAAGAATCAGGCTAAATTTGCTGGTAATTTAATTACTGTTGCTTTCCAGCAGAATTTGGAATAGTCTATTTGTAAGCAATATTTAAAATAATTTATTTTATTAATAATTTTAGCAGGAATTTTTCCAGACAAATCAGTAATATATATAATACTGTTTGTCAGCAGGAGTTGAGTTACGTTAGTGGTGAAAACATTGATTTCGTAACTATCCACAAATGTCTGGTACATTTTTAAATAAAAAAAATAATGTTTTTAAAAAATACTATTTCAAGAATAACGACTCCGTTGCTTTTACCTCTTTACAAGTTGCGCTTATTTCTATGAGTCCGGCTAACCCACTTTTCAGAGCCCCAGATCCTCTCGCTCGCGTCTACAACTGCAGAAATAGAAAACGCTGAAAATTTCTGGGGTACTGCGAAATCTCTTGAATAATGTTCCAAATTATATTATCGTTTATACTTACAATTAAAGGCGGATGATGCATTTTTAAACCAAACATGCTGGCAATTTTATACTATTTTTATTTTTTCATAAATCTGTATACCTACATATATAAAAATGAATCGCCGTCTCGCTAAAACTCAAAAATGGCTTGACCGATTTGAATGATTTTTTTTTGTTTTGTTCGCAAAAAAGTATACGTATACATTTTTGAAGGACGTTTCAAGCTAACCGATCTTCCAATATATTACAGAGGTGGTTTAAAAAGAAAAGTTATATGGGAAAATCCTAAAGAAAACTAAAAAATAATCTATAATATAAAAATGAATCGCCGTTCGTTAATCTTGCTATAACTTCAGAATTGAATTTTAGGCGATTGCTCCTGTGAAGTTTGGTAACAAACAGATCAACAAAAGGGGTGGAAAGTGAATGGAATATAAATAAAAATATTAAGAATTACTAATATTAGAGTCTTCGAGGCCGCTGGGTTTTATAGTAACATTCCCAATTTTTTAAGCACCCCTACAGATGGGGTGCGAAGTGGATGAAATATAAAAACCATGATATTAGTGTCAAATTTACAGTTTTCGGGTTTGCTGAGTTTGATAGTTATATTCCCAATTTTGTTGGCACTCCTACAAAAGGGGTGGGAGAGTGATAAAATATAAAAACTATTAAAAATGACTGATATTACAGTCGAATTCATAGTCTTCGGAGCCGCTGAGTTTGATAGTTACAGTTAGTACTCTTACAAAAGGAGTGGTAAGGGGTTGAAATATAAAAACTATTAAAAACGCCGGTAATAGTGTTGACTTCATAGTCTTTGGGATCGCTGAGATTAATATTTACAAAGCAGGCAAGTTAACGTTCGGGCAGGACAACGTCTGCCGGGTCAGCTAGTGTTTAAAAAAATGTTACAATTACTGTAAACTTTTTTTCTATCTATCACTAATTATTGTTTAAATTATAGTATTACCGATCTGCAAACATTTTAAATTTATTTTTTTACTTGCGCTTTGATTTTCATTAAAATTATCATGTTTTTTTCACTTCCTTTTAAACTGCAATGTTTAAAAACAAAACCTATGCAAAAAAAAACAGAAAAAATCAAAACAATATACATACGTAAACGTGTTTACGAAATAAAGACAAAATATTCTTCTAACCTCTCTTTCTATTTGTAGGTATATCTTTTCCCACCGGAACATCCCTCTTATATGCATAAATTATTTTCGTGCGAAAATATGTGGTAGTAAAGATATCAAAGCGGGAAAAAGGAAAAGCAAGCAGAAATGTAGCAAGGGTAGCTGTTTGTTTCTTAGAGAACGTTGCCAGTTTTACTAAAATACTTATCGTCCTCAGATTATTATATTGGTATAAAACCTAATACTTTGAAGTGACTTTTAAAAATTATTATTGATGTAGCTTTTGTCCCTCGAAGACCTTTTTCTTTGTTCAAAATTGGTTATCCTGTACCACCTATTCTTTATAGTCCTCTATCCTTATTAAAAAATTGGTATCGTGTAGATTTTGTTCTTCAAAATCATTTCATCTTGTTAAAAATTTGATCTTGTGTAGGTTTTGTTCTTCATTATCCCTTCTCCTTGTTTAAAATTCGATATCCTGTACTACCTGTTCTTCATAATTCCTTTTCCTTGGTAAAAACTGATATTATCCAACATTTGTCTTTCTTTGTCCTCTTTCCTTGTTTAAAATTTTATATCCTGTACCATGTGTTCTCTATAGTTTTTTCTCTCCATTTAAAATTTAATATTGTATATGTTTTGTTTTTCATTATCCTTTCTCCTTGTTTAAAATTTAATATCCTGAACCACCTGTTCTTCATAATCCCTTCTTCTTGTTTTAAATTTGATATCTTGTACCACCTGTTCTTCCTAATCTTTTTTTCTCATTTATAATTTGATATTGTGTAGGTTTTGTTGATACTGGATACTTCAGAAAAACTGACGGAATGGTGCGACTACATCGAGCACCTATTTTACGATACCCGGCCAGAACTTCAGAAAGAATTCTTTAATCAAGCCCAAGGCTTGGACATAACGAAGGCAGAAGTTCAGTATGCGCTGTCAATTTCAAAAAATGGGAAAGCTAGTGGTCCTGATGACGTCTATATAGAAGTTCTAAAAATACTGCAAAACGAAGAATCACTGAACACGCTGGTAAAGCTATTCAATCTTATTTACCGAAACGGCAGTATACCTTCTGATTGGTTAAAATCTACTTTTGTCCCGCTCCCCAAAAACGCGAAGGCCAAGAACTGCGGTGATTATCGTCTTATTAGCCTGATGAGCCATGTGCTTAAACTCTTCTTGAAAATAATACACAAAAGAATATATGCGAAGTGCGAGACAATGATGGGGGACTCTCAGTTTGGTTTTCGCATTGGCTTTGGAACAAGGGAGGCACTATTTAGCATACAGGTTCTTATCCAAAGGTGCCGGGACATGTCGGTGACCGTTTACGCATGTTTCATCGATTACGAAAAAGCCTTTGATAAAGTAAAGCACGAAAAACTGATCAACATTCTTAAAGACATAGGACTGGAACAACGAGACCTTAGAATAATAGCCAACATTTACTGGAACCAAAGTGCTCAAATAAGAATCGATAACACCGCGTCCGACGAGATCAAAATCCTGAGAGGCGTTCGTCAAGGATGCATTTTATCACCACTGTTATTTAATTTGTATTCCGACAGGATATTTCAAGAGGCGTTGGATGAATGTGACGAGGGGATATCTGTCAATGGGATTAATATCAACAACCTGAGGTATGCGGATGACACGGTTCTTGTTGCCGACTCACTGGAAGGACTGCAGCAGCTGGTAAGCCGCGTGACGGCTGCAAGCTCAGAGGCCGGACTTAGCCTGAACGTGAGAAAGACAAAGTGGCTAGCAGTTAGCAAATCAAACAACGTGGACGGTCACCTGACAATTAACGGTCAACGAATTGAGCGAGTAGAAACTTTTAAATATCTTGGGTGTCAACTAAATGAGAAGTGGGACAGCATGCAGGAGATTCGTGCCAGAATAGAACAAGCTCGTGCTTCGTTCCTGAAAATGCGTAAAGTACTTTGCAGCAGAAATTTAAGCTTGCCTCTGCGCGTCCGAGTGCTTCGCTGTTACGTGTTTAGCATACTGTTTTATGGAATGGAAGCTTGGACTTTGACAGATGCGATGTGCAAAAAATTGGAGGCCTTTGAAATGTGGACGTACAGAAGGCTATTAAGAATCTCCTGGGTAGAAAGAGTGCGTAACACCGAGGTACTTCAACGCCTCGACAAGCAGCTGGAAGTTCTGTTTACACTAAAAAAGCGCAAACTGGAGTATTTTGGACACATCTTAAGAAATCACAAGTATCGACTTTTAAAGCTTATTATAGAAGGGAAGATCGAAGGACGAAGAGGCCCGGGTAGAAGAAAGATATCCTGGCTAAAAAACTTAAGACAATGGTATGGAGTGAGCACTACCACATTGTTCCGCCGAGCTGTAGACAAGGTTCAGATAGCGCTGATGATTGCCAACGTCCGAGGAGGACAGGGCACCTAAAGAAGAAGAAGTAGGCTTTGTTCTTCATAATTCTTCTTCTTGTTCAAAATTTAAATTTGTATAGTTTTTGTCATTTGTAATCCTTTCTCAATATTATTTAAAAATTAAAAATCTTATATTTCTGTGATAATAAAAATCATATAAACTGGACCTGTTTTTTTCCATGAATATTGCAGCTTTAGACATATAGGTCTTTCATTATTTAAAAGTTTTTCCTACATCCCTTAACAATTTTGAAACAATCGCATGCATTTAAACTCACGACAGTTTAATGTACTTTGGCATACCTTTGTGGATAAAGTTTTCATTATCTCATAAAATATACGAAATAATTAGCAGATTCATCCCATTGAGCCACTTAACTCCTACCAAGTTTGGCTCTTGTTTGAGATTATTTCGTTGTTCATAATTATTTTTGTATGGAACACGATAAATGTTTGAAGCTAAAACGTCCAAATCATTTAATATCTGCAGATAACTTAAACAATCCGTCAACTACAGAGAAACAGTGGGAATTCAACAAAGATGTACACCAGCTGTTTATGGACTTTAAAAAAGCTTACGACACCATTATACGAGACAGTATTTGGATAGCCATGACAGGTATAGTTATACCACAGATAATCATCAGTGTTACGAAAATATGCATAAATAATACTAGGTGTTGTGTAAAAGTAGGAAACCATACAACAGATACATTTTCGGTCATAAGTGGTTTGAAACAAGGAGATGGACTGTCGCCCCTACTTTTTAACATAGTTCTAGATATGGCTATCAAGAAGAATTAAAAAGGAATGTAGACAATGAAGACAAAACCAAATACATGCATATCATTCGCCGCCCAACCAGGGACGGAATCGGTCAAAACATAACGATGGACACCTATAACTTTAAATGTGTCAGACAGTTTAAAAATCTAGGAGCCACAATATGCTCCAACAATAACAGCAACGAAGAAATATAAGCACGAATACACAGTGACAATAGGTGCTTCTTTGCGATGCGGACTCTTGCAATAAAAAATGGTATCAAGACTGTTTAAACTTGAGGTGTACCAGGCGGTAATCAAACTGATCATCTGCTATGGCTGCGAAACTAAGACCCTTACAAAGCATAATGAGCTCCTAATGAAGTCATTTGAAAGGACGATCCTAAGCAGAATATTTGGCCCCGTCAAGGACCCAAACGCCGAACAATATCGAATAAAGACAAACGCGGAAGTCCAGGAACTATATCAAAAATCGGACATAATTACATTCATAAAATCAACGCGCCTGAGGTGGGCTGGACATGTCCAGAGAGCACCTGATGACCGACTAATCAAGACAGTGTGCGAGGAAAATCCGGTCGGAAAGAGACCGCTGGGGCGACCAAGATTCAGATGGAGAGACCTACAAATTATGCGAATATATGTCTGGAAGGAGGCCATGCTGGACCGAGATCGTTGGAGGCAAATCGTTAACGCAGCCAAGACCCACGAAGGGCTGTAAAGCTACACAGGAGATGAAAGAGAAGGAAACAAAATTAAAGAAAGAAGTTAAGTGAAAGTCAGAAATAATAGATCCTATTTCACGAATTCGGCAACTTAAAGAACAATACCCTTTTCATTATAATATTATAATACGTTTTTCTATATTTAGGGCATTTACGAAACTTCATCCGTGTTTCACAATATTATTTTTACAAGAAATGTTTTAATGATATTTATTACAGTATGTTTGCTAGTCTGAGAAGTATAGCCGGAGTGACTCGGTTTGATAAAGTAAAGAATAGTGAGATAAGAGAACGCTGTGGTGTAAAAGAAGATGTGGATACAAAGATAGATAAAGGAATGCTTAGATGGTTTGGACACGTAGAAAGGATGGATGAAGGAAGATTGACGAAACAAATTTATAATGCGAGTGTGAATGGACAAATCGGTAGAGGTCGACCGCGGAGAACATCAGATCAACATTGTTTTGAAGAAAGGCCAGGTCAAGAGTACCAACAATCGACGAGCATGTATGAGAGCACTGATGAAAGTAGAGGAAGCAAAAGATGTGTGTAAGGACCGTAGCAAGTGGAAGGAAGTGGTCTCTGTCTACCCCTATATGAAAAATGCGTTACTTTATGTATGTATGTATGTTTGCTATCCACGATTTTAATAGTCAACAAATTACCTTAAGCGTTGAAATTATACATAAAAGATCCCAACACGTGACATTAAAATTAAAATTTCAACCTTTCGATTATTACCACAGAAGCAAAAAGAGTAAACGCAGGAAATGATTAATAAAAGAATAAAAAATAAAGTTTATCTAACCTTCACATTTGGTCTAGCAATAATTTTCAGTTTTTTTAGTTATTGCCATGAACCCAGAAAACTGTTATTATTGATCTTGCGATTTAGATGTACTGTAAAATTACGGGGTATTCAAAATAACAGTGTTTTTCGACAATTGTTACCTTATTAATATAAAAATTTGGTTTGTTTAAAATTCAATTCCTCTTTATCCTCTCAGTGAGAAGATTATTTTTATTTATAGATTCTTTAATGACATCTTTGGATGTATTTCCAAAGCTTTAAAACAACGTAAATTTTAAGTTTTTCCAAAAACGACCGACGTTTATTGAATGATGCCTATTTAGTAAACGCTTTATTGCACAACAACTTAATTAGAACTTTAATTTGATTCATCCAGTGTTTCGGTGTAATTTCGTACATTAACTAAATTTGATCATTTAAAGAGCCCATAACGATTGGCAACATAGTCCTTGTCCTAGTTTGGATGCAATGTCGATGTTGCCGGGTGACCCATTTTCAAACTCTGGGGCATGCCCTTCGCAATGATGACGGCATGGAGCTGGGGGTTAGGGTGTTGCAGGGAGACGAAGAGGGATGCATCGAGTGCATCCTGCAAAGACCCAGAGATGACCTCGAGCGAGTTGTTTTTGTTTATTTTCTGGTTTTCTAAAGGGAACTAGAGGCGGAGAGCAGATAAGAAAAATAATTAGCTTGTCCTAAGGTTTTTATTTTTGAAAACAAACGTAGACAGCGGATTTAGGATTGTACACAATTGCGAATGAATTGTGACCTAAATAGTTGCTTAAATGTTAAATATTTTTTATAACACAAATGATTTGGAAGCTAAGTCATTTATAAAATTTTAAATTAAGCGGATGACACCAATCTCATTTTGAGAAGTCCAAATCTAATGAATATTATTGATATGGGTACCTTACTTATTAGGAGAGAACAATATTTTCGTGAAAATAAAATGACCATTAACAATGAGAAAACTGACTGTATGTTACTGACGATCAATATCATACACAAGTACGACACCTTACAAATCAATACATATAGTCACTCCTTTTTTCGGTAGGGGTAGGCAGAGACCACTTCCTTACACTTGCTACGGTTCTTACATACATCTTTTGCTTCCTCTACTTTCATTAGTTCGTCGGTTGTTGGTGCTCTTGACATGATGAAAATTCATAAACCAAAATACCAAAAAATATTAATTATTTTCACTTTCGTTACTTTTATAATAATTTTTAATAATTAAATCGTCAATCTTGCATTTTTCAAATTTAATACTCGGAGTAGATATTATTGTTGTAAGTCGTCGGTTGTTGGTACTCTTGACCTGGCCTTTCTTCAAAACAGTGTTGATCGGATCGAGATATGTTCACCGAGGTCGACCTCTATCGATTTGTCCATTCACATTCGCCTTATAAATTTGTTTTGTCAATCTTTCTTCATCCATCCTTTCTACGTGTCCAAACCATTTAAGCATTCCTTTATCTATCTTTGTAACCACATCTTCTTTTACACCACAGAGTTCTCTTATCTTCCTATTTTTTACTTTATCCAAACCGAGTCACTCCGGCTATACTTCTCAGACTACTCATCTCCGCAGCATTAATCCTATTTTTATGCTTCTTCTGCCACACCCAACATTCACTACCATACATAAGTGTAGGAACCAACACACCTCTATGCACAGCCACACCTGCCTTTTTTGACACTTTTTGGCTGTTCCTAAAGCTATCCAGTGCTCCATTTATTTGTTTTTCTGCCAACACCCTTCGGTCAAATGCACTGTCATATTTTCCATCTCTCGTAAACTTTGAACCTAAGTACACAAATTCATTTATTTGTTCCACTCTTTCTTCCCCAATCGAAACTTTACAGTTTGTCATGCTTTCTTCTCTTTTAAAAACCATTACTTTCGTTTTGCTTACATTTATTTTTATCCCTTTAATTTTCAGGGCATCATGCATAACATTAACCATCGCCTGAAACTCTGAAACTCTTCAGATGACGCTAATATGACTTGATCATTGGCGTAAAGAAGGCATTTGACGATAAAATCATTCATTTTCAATCCATACGCTCTCTCTTTTAAATCTTTTAAACAATCGTCCATGTATAAGTTAAACAGCCATGGCGAAGCCACACATCCCTCTCTTACACCTTTTTCGATTTAAACCAGTCCGTGCAAGCTCCGGTTATCCTGACACAAGCAGTGGAATCCTCGTAAAGTGATTTCAGTGCTCGTATTAAACTACCGCTCACCCCATACATAGACAATGTCAACCACAATTCACTCCTCACCACTCTGTCATAGGCCTTTTCCAAGTCTATAAAAGCGCAATAGACTTTCTGACTTCTAGTTAAGAATTTTTTGACTATACCTAGTAATAGACCTGATCCATACATCTCCTTCCTCTTTTAAATTCTGCTTGCACATTCCATATCATTTTCTTACTTTTATTCGTTACTCCTTTAATCATTATTTGTGCATACAGTTTGCTGGCTATGCTGAGTAAACTGATACCTCGGTAGTTCTTACAGTCCTGATGCGAACCTTTTCCCTTGTAAAGCGGCACGATAACGGCCTTGCACCAGTCGTCTGGTACGGTACCACTCCTCCAACAAAGGTTAAAAAGGCGGTACAGCAGACTAGCTACCACGTTTTGTCCAGCCTTCAGCATTTCAACAGTTATCCTGTCGTACCCAGCAGCTTTATCCAATTTTATACTGTTCAACGCTTCCACAATTTCTGTCGTACTAATTTCACTTTCATTGCAACTTTCACTCATGTCTCCGAATGAGGCCTGTGCTTGTGTATCCTTTTTCTTAAATCAATAAACAAAGAATAAAATGTAGTTCTTCGGCTCGATATTTGGGAGTCCACCTCAATGACACGATGACACTCAGGTGGAGGTGCTATGCAACAAATAACTTATATGCAATTCGAGTACTGAAGCCAAATTTGAATATAACAGTGCTATGCTTGGTCTATTATGCAAAAATTTTACTCTAGAATGAAATTTGGTATTGGAACATGGGAAAGTTGGGGAATCTTCAGAAAAAACAAGTTTTTATTATGGAGTCAATTACATTTTTATTTAAACATAAAGAGTATTTTTAATTATATAATTACTATGGTCACAGTACTTGTTTTAAAAATGACTATAACTATCCTATACATTCGAGGACTGTTTTTGAAAAAGGTCCGCTATATCAAGCAATTTAATTTTACAATAATATTCCTAATGAAATTAAAAGCGTTGATGACTAAAAGCTTGTTGCTGAGATCGCTTCGAAAATATTTATGCAATATGGCTATTATGTCGATGAATTCAATATTTTCATATTTAATTACCTGCATTGTATTTTATTTTATATCTTGTGTCGTTTGTATTTTATAACTTGTGTTTTGTTTGTTTTATAATTTTTGTAATTCAGTGACGTATTTCTCAGACCACAACTCTGCTGAAATAAATAAATTATCTATCTATCTGAAGTATGCTAGAATTAGAAAAATAGTTGGTCCTTTGACGTGGCTTTGAATACTTAACATTTTTTTTGGCATCAATGTCATTTGTCACATGTACTGTGGTCAACAAGATCTTTTGTGCACCCCGTACATAATTGGGCTCTTACAACATCAATCTTGTGTTTTGGAAGAATTTCAGGACGTTGACATTGGAGGAGTTCCTAAGCATTTCAAGATCCAATTGTGGTTCATCGGAGTACCTTTGTCTACGAACAAAGAATTTTTAGCAGTAGCATAGGTAGTGAAAAGAAGTATTATTCTTCTTCTTATCGTAGAACCTACAAAGCGGGATTTTTGTAAGTCCTGTAATATGTAGGAGTTTATACATGCATCTGTAGGGATCCTTGTTGCATGCATTATTTTCCTTGTCCTGTAATGTGTAGGTGTTTATACATGCAGTTGTATGGATCCTTGTTGCATGCATTATTTTCATTTGCCAAAGCTTGTGGATTTTTTCTGCGGTGGTTGTTTCGTAACCAGCTTCTAGTTTGCACCCTCGCAGTACTGTAAGCAATACTGCAGGTTGGCTCTGGACCTATTAGCTGTTGTAATTCTCCAGCTTTGTTAGCCTGCCTGCAATGTACTCCCTGGTGTTCCTGTACTAACAATAAGCAGAGCTTGTTGTGTTCCACTTAGTTCCACCAGTTTCCTGAAGAATTCTAAAACTATTTTAGAATCGAATTGACCAAATATCAGCGCTTTAAGCGCCGCCTGGTTGTGAGACATGATGGAGATTCTCCTATGCCAAAAAAATAATGGAACTCAACTCAGATATACCAAGCTTTCTCAGAACGAGTAATAAAGACGTGGAAACTCGGTTATTTAACTGTACTAGAAGCGAAATATTGTTATTACAGGATGGTTTCGTATCTTAAACAGTTAATATACTCCGTCCTTCTTGATTTACCTTCTCAGGAATCATAGTGCATATACTATAGGCATATGTGGGTCGACTAATTTCGTGGCAATGTGCCTACGACGAACATTGAATTAAATCCCATTTCGGGTGGTATGCAGATTTTTGTTAAGTAAAAGATAGAATTATTAAATTCATCCATTCGAAGTGACTTCCTATTGACCGGTTTCGGGGTGTTGCCTCTCATCAGCATAGGGTAGGTCTTGGCAAACTCACGTTTGCCCTTCTATGAGACAAATCAATCTGATATACATATAATCGACCCACATATGCCTATAGTATATGTAACATTAGCTGGTTTTTAAAAATCAGATTTATACATAATTATCAGTTGATTAAATTCAAAAGTAGCTGGTTTGCCATACATAAAAACGCACGAAATTACTTCTTTAAATGTATTAACAGAACGTCGATTTCTTGGCTTTCATTACGTTGGGGTCAGAGTCGTTATTTTTTTTTAATATTGCTCGCTGAACATGTTCGCAAAGATTATCATTATCTTTTTATATAATAATTCAGGTTTTGTTAACATGAAATTGACCAACAACAATATATCGCCCGAAGAGGAGAAAGAAAGTAACAATTGAGTATCGAGCAAAATTCTTAAATTACAAAGTCGCCACAATCAGATAAGCCGTCTCACTGAATATTGTTGTTCATCAGTAGCGGACCTCTATAAAGTGCACAACCAACTCTTTATATATTTACAAGAATATCAATAAAATTTAAAATTTAGCTCAAGATATGTACCATCAAATTAAAAAAAAATCCTACAAGTTTGTTCCTGAATCCAATCTCAATTATCCATTTTGAAAAAGAGAAGCCGCAGGTGTTTAACGTTGCACGATGTAGAGTGCAAAACGATGGAGCTACTTATACATTCAAAAGTATTTAATCACAACTCTTGTTTAACCTTACTGAGTAATGATGGCACACCCCACACGGTCATTGTTAATAACAGTATTCCCATCATCACGAGCCAGTAATGATGACTCAAAATCAGAAAATCCGGATTCTTGTCATTATCTCATCAATTTTGTCCCCATTTACACGACGATTAAGGCCGTTTCACACTTATGCTTTTTTACGAGGTGCAGTTCTTATCCGGTGACGTTTGACCGGTGCCGGACACGTATAACGTGATTCAGCGATCGTATAAGCAGGATTTAAGCCGCACGGACTATAAACTTCGTCACATGCACGATTGACAGGTGTTGATAGGTCTATTAATTTTCTTTATTTTATTATTTAAAATGTGTGACGACGTCGATGTTTTCACTTGTTTAAGGCCAGAGTACTTTAACACAAAAACTATGAACTATAAAAATGAATAAGTAGAGAGAGTTATGGTTAAATTTATTATAAATGACTGCCATGGCCATAATGAATGACAAATGTTAGATTTGCCCGAAGGGTCGGTGAAGCAGAATATTCTAAATGTTGGAGAGTCCATAATCTCCTATGCGGTTTAGTAGGTTCTAGGATAATAATAAAAAAAAACATTTGGGAGAATAAATATGCCTTAAAGCATCCTTAAATCTTGGACATTCCTGAATTTTTTCTAAATTAAAAATCTATGCATTGGGAATGGTTTCTTCCAAATAATTTTTTTTCTCACTACTCCCTGATGCTTCTGACGGTAAAGTTTACCCTTGCTTGCGCCAAATTTTTTTTTTTATGAAAATAGTCGCAAAAAGGGTAGACCTATCGTGTGGGCCGCGGACGGCCCGCACTGCGACTATTAGAAGGGGAAGAGATTATAGAAAGGAAATGATTGTGGACACGCTTTTTAAAAAGTTGCAGGTCATAGTTCTCTGGAAAAACTAATTTTGGAAGCTTATTCCATTCCGTAGCAGCCCTGTAAAAGAAGGATTCTTGATGAAGATTGGTCCTTGTAGTGTCAAGCTTGAGAGTAAATGTGTGAGACTGATCAGCGTGCCGAGTTCTTCGGCCGAATGGGGCCAATGGTGGTACAAGAGTTTTTATTTCTCTGGAGCATCTGCCATGGAAATATCTGTAGAGCAATGACTGGTCTGCAACTCTTCTTCTATGTTCTAGAGGGTGAAGGGTATCTGTGAGAGTTGAGCTGTTTATCAAGCGAATGGCTCTGAATGGAATTTAGAAGACGAAGAGAATGCCTTGGTGCTGAACCCCAAATATGCGAGCAATACTCCAGTAGAGGTCGAATTTGAGCCTTGTACGTCGTCAACAGTTGATCAGGAGTAAAAAACTTTCTGGCTTTCCACAGAAAACCTAGCTTCTGGCTTGCCGACTTTGCGATGTTAGCAACATGGTCATGCCAAGACATATTATTGGACACCGTGACTCTCAAAATCGAGATGGAGGGACTTGGTTCCTGCTTGCAGCAGGTCAACAGTTCGTCAACTATTTGTATCTGGTAAACGCAGCCAAGACGCTAGTGTAGATTGAAGAATTTGGTGGTCGGTACTGCTGGCTTTAGCCTTCCTTATTCGAGACCCACTTGTATTTCCTGCATTTAATCATTCCTTGTAAACTGAGATACCTAAAGAAGTCGTTTGTACGTTTCCTGTGAATAGTTTAACGCTTGTGCAGATCAATTTTTGCTGGTACTGGGCAAGAGAGCGTGGACTGTAATTTTAGTTACAAATCAACAATAAAAAAATTAATTAAACACACAACAAAAGCTTCTTTCAAAGACAAAATGGCCACTCATTTTGGTCTTCCTTGGAATGTGGTTTGGATAGTTTGGTTTGAAAATGCTATTTACAAGTAGGTATGTTTTTAGTCCCAAAAAGGGGAAGTCTCTCTTTATTATCATGCGGCGATCATGGTAAATTATACTGAGTGATAATAAAATAGGAAACTCTTAGCATAAACTTTTGTGAAAACGCGACATGTACTTTAATAGTTGCTTGGAATAACCATTGTATGTAATGGAACTATTTTATTATAACGCTTATAATTTTGATTAATTTTTTCATGTTTCTAATCACTTAATTGAGTTATTTTTGCAACATTTTTTTTAAATGTATTCCAATATATAAAATTAGCAATTGCAAATGATGTGGACAAAAAAAATCCTTGGCAAGATTTTAACTCGCCTTTGGTTCATTAACTTTACAACATCTTTACCACCTTCGTATTCTATTAATGTCTTAACAACTTTTTTTTTAAATTTTCTATTTAAGTTTACTTTGTAATCTTCTGAAAGGATACTCTGTAAATTATTTATTACTGTATTTAAAATAGTAGCATTTGAGTTTCAAATCTTCGTAGAAATGTTGATTCGTTTGATTTCTTAAATATATCTACGCTCTTATGAAATAAACGCTACTTATTTTAATAATATCATTATTTATTATTTTCTTTTAAAAATATATCGTTTTAGATTCTTTTACTTCTAAATGGAATCAATGATACAAATAATAAACCATTTTTTTTTGTTTGATTGCACGAACTGTGCTTTAGAGGTTTTCAGCCGTTTATTTTTCAGCAAAAATCAACGTCTAATAATCTCCGGTTTAATTACCTTTAAAATATCATAAATTCCAGAAAGTTAAAAACCAAGAAGTCTAATTATTATTTTAGATTATGTACATGGATTGCACTTGTTCATTGATGCTTAAACATTTTGTTATTAAAAAAAAATTATTTAGTGCTTACTCACTGCATAAAATATTGATTTTCTGGCATCAATAAGTTCCAGTTACAATTTTTATCTTTTATTATTTAATAGTATTGTTGCAAAAATTCAACCAAATGGCAAAAATAGAATTTGTACCTCCAACTTAGGAACCCTGTCCTATTTACAATAAATTAATACGTTTATAATAACCTTTTTTAATATAAAAGTTCCTCCGGCAGCAATGGTGTTGTGTAAAAGGTCCTGCGTCTCAAACTCAAGGATTGTCATCCATATTTGTAAACGTTGACACGGTTAAAAGGTAACTCATCCCCTTTTCCCCGAAGGTTATATATCTATTTAAAAAAACTGTCAAAATGTCTTCAGTAAGAGATGCGTTTGTTCTCCGTCACTGTAAGGTTTTATAAGCGAGTTGGCAAGCGTTAGGAGAACATAAATAACTGTAAGAGTAACATACATGTGTAAGGGAATTATCAAGCCATCTTGGGAATTTGTCTCTCCGCTAACGACTCTGTAAATTGTAAGATGTAAGATGTATAACGTAAGCCGTAGCCAACCGTAACCGGTTAGGTGGCTGATGGCACGGATTATTAATCTGCGACTACTACAAATCTAGATTTAAAACTCGGGTGGGTCTTTGTCGGATTTGAATAAAAAATTTTTGGATCTCTTTGTATCTTATAAAATATCTTTTTCACTTTTGTTAAAGTTTTATTCAGGCTTATAATGACATATAGCTTAACTGACATACTCGTAAGTTGTAATTAAAAGTGACGCTTTCATAAGCTTGTTTTAATTTTTATGGAGTAACGGTAGCGAAAATAAACACGAGCGAGTAAGTCTTGAAAAATTGGACGTTAGGGGATGAATGCAAGGAATTTTTGTCTTTTTTTTCTTCTTCCTTATATTGTAGGCCTAGGCCTGTATTTTTCATCGTAATTATCTCTAGCGATTTTTGCCAGTCTTTCTTCTATCATCCTGTCCACGTGGCTCTTCCAGTCCCTTCTACGTTTGCGTTCCCGTCTGATGATGTCTTCCACTTCACATTCGTATCTTAGGTCTCTGTTTCTTTTTCTGTCTCTTAGTGTGTACCCTGAGTATTTTCATTTCTGTTGTTCGTAGGGTGTTTTTGTTTCTTTTGTTGTCAGCTGTTGTTTCTATAGCGTACGTTAGTATGGGTCTAACACAGTTTTTGTAAATTTTAATCTTGGACTTTTTGCTCTTGTTGGTGTTATTCCAGATAATGTCCCGAAGTGCACCTGAAATTCGGCTGGCTTTGTTGGCTTTTTCTCTTAATTCATTTGTTCTTTTTTGGCTTGAGGTAATTTTTATGCGCAGGTATTCGAACGACATGATTTGTTCTATTGTTTTATTTTCCAGGAGTTTTATTAAAAATGGGTAATTTTATAGATTTCGATGTGCTCTTTCCGAATTTTAACTTTGTCACCTCGTCTGTTCACGCGGAAAATGGAAAAATGGCGCCTAAAAGCAGTTTTTTGACAATATCTTTTTCCCGACTTATTTCATGATACAAAGATAGATAAAGGAATGCTTAGATGGTTTGGACAAGTAGAAAAGATGGATGAAGAAAGATTAACAAAAAAAATTTATAAGGCGAGTGTGAATGGACAAGTCGGTAGAGGTCGACCTCGGCGAACATATCTCGATCTGATCAGCATTGTTTTGAAGAAAGGCCAGGTCAAGAATACCAACAACCGACGAGCATGCATGAGAACACTGATGAATGTAGAGGAAGCAAAAGATGTGTGTAAGAACCGTAGCAAGTGGAAGGAAGTGGTCTCTGCCTACCCCTACGAAAAAAAGGCGTGACCATATGTATGTATGTTCACGATAAAAACATTAATATACAAAATGAAACTAAAAAAAAATCCTACGATTTATGTATTAACCTTTTTTTTCGTAAAATCAATAATTTTGGCCTAATTTTTAGATGTTTTTATGACCAACAAGATTATGCTGTTTGCTGTTTTATTTTTAAACTTAAAAGTTGGGCTAATAAAAGGGTGGACCCTCCTCCAAAAAACGGGGGCAATTTAATTTTTAAAAGATTAGATCCGTTATTATAGTCACAATTTGAAACAATCCTTTTTTTTTACGAAATTTACAGTGGCTGTAGCTCGGAGGGAGTGCATTTAAATACACATGTTAATTGGAAAAAAATTAAAATTTATTTTGATCCCAGCAGTACGTCCTTAGAATATCTACATCAAATTTTAAATCACCCTATATAGTTCTTAAAAAAATTTTAAATTTTTTTATTACTTTTTTGAAAAATATGATTTTTAAAATAGCTTTATTTAGCAAAAGTTCTTATGGCCGGACGCCCCACCGCGCCCTACCCTAACGCCGCTACTGCTTCTTTCCACTTGCTACGGTTGGTAAACACAAATTTCGCTTCTTCTACTTCCATCACATGCTCGTCGTTTACTGGTACTCTTGATCTGGCCTTATTGGCGAAGAATGATTAAATGAATGGCATTCAGAAATGATCGATTTATAATTCTTTAAAAGCACGAATGCGACATGTTAATAGGTATAGTTTTTCTTTAAAAAAATGAGTCGTCGCGGGACTCCTGGTACAGAAAATCCGCATGGAAAAAAAAACAATAACACATAAAAATTTAAAAAACGCATTGTTTTTGACAACTGTCTGACTTGACTTGACTGATTTTAACTTTCTGACTCATACGCATAATCAATCCTAAGCTATGCTAAGCTATGTCAAAGACCAACTCTATTATTGTCAAAAATGTTGAAGAGAAACGAGACAAAGTTTCACGCTTTTAAAACCTTGTCGCGAATTTGTTAGTAGTAAATTTCCATTGTGTCCTTCAACAAACAGATTAAATAACTGTCTGTTAGTGAATGGAAATTATTCAAAGGCACGATTTTGTGACGAAATTCGATTTAACTATGTTCGCATCACGTGAAAAAATTATTTGCACATTCGACCTTCGTTTCGTTTTTGGTGCAGCTTTGGATTCAAGGCAGACGCATTTGTTTTTGAACGACTATTAGATAAATATCACGGTGGGGAGGTTTGGTAAGCAAATTTATTATTTTGAAAATAATAATTAAATCAACTTAAGAGGTTAGTTCCAACCAGTAGAGCAAGCTGGGTGTAGAAAAGGCTACAGGTACTTTGGATCACCTCCAAACACTAAAATTACTCATTGAAAAAGCAAATGAATATAACATCCAACTTCACCTAGCATTTGTAGACTATAAAAAGGCCTTCGACTCTTTAGAAATATGGGCCTTCCTCTCATCAATGGATGATGCTAGAATAGATTCCAGATACTCGTAGCTTATAAAAAACATACGAAAATGCCACCTTCTCCGTCCAAATAGATCAGGATACTAAGACGAATACAATCCCGGTAGGTCGAGCTGTACGCCAAGGAGACATAATTTTCCCAAATTTGTTTACGCTTGCCCTAGAGAACATTTTTAAGAAGATGCTTAAGCTCGATGGCTCTTATCTAAATCACCTACGCTTTGCTGATGACATTGTACTTATTAATCGCGACATAAACGAACTTAAAACAATGCTAGAAGATCTAAAACACATATCGTCGACAGTGGGACTCGAGATGAATGTCAGCAAAAATAAAATAATGAGTCCAACAGAAGAACATTTGGAAATTCAAGGCCAAATAATAGAAAACGTAGATCAGTACATATACCTTGGACATGCAGTAAAGCTTGGAAAGGAAAATCAAACGGCAGAGATTGGCAGAAGAGTAGTTTTGACATGGTCGGCTTTTGGAAAGCTCCAATATATATTTAAAGATGTCAATATGCCCATAAGCTTGAAACGGAAGGTATATAAAACTTGCATACTGCCAGTCTCAACTTACGGTTTAGAAACCGCCACATTAACTGAAAAAAGACTTAGAACGACGCAACGAGCAATAGAACGAAGAATGTTTGGGATAAGTCTGAGGGACAGAGTACGTAATGAGACCATTCGACAAAGAACCAAAGTCACCGATATCATAGAGCGTGTCGCACACCTTAAGTGGCAATGGGCTGGACATGTGGCTAGACAAAACGACAGCAGATGGACAAAAAAGTTAATTCAGTGGAGACCCATAGAAACAAGAAGAAGCATAGGTAGACCTCCAAAAAGATGGCTAGATGATGTGAAGAGAACAGCGGGCACCCACTGGCAGCAAACAGCTCAAAAAAGAAACGCATGGAAGAGATTAGAAGAGGCCTATGTCCTGCAGTGGGCAATAATTGGCTGAAGAAGAAGAAGAGGATAGTTCATACCTGTTTGTGTGATTCATTCGGTAGAGCGGCAATCGCATTGCAGTAAAAAAAGAATTCATTGCACATTTTTAATCTCTTGTTTTACCGCAACATTGAGTTATATTTTTGCGACTGAAAAATTGAAAATCTCTAGTGGAGTCCCAGCCTAAAAGATAAAATGAAAGAATTGCTTATTCCCGACAATGAGAAAATGTAGAAGAATATGATTTGAACGAAACGTCGACAATTTACTTCAGTGCGTTTTTATAACATGCTCCAATTCCCGAATGTGTAAATTCTTCACTGACTTTGACAGTAAAAGCTTTCGTATCCATTGTGAAAAAAAATATTATGGTAACAAATCTTTATCCTGCTACTCTCTTAAAAAAATTTAAAAAAAATTTCAAAGGATGATGGAAATCGACAAATTTTTTGCTTAAAAAAATCTTTGAAAATATTGGATCACTGTGTTTGCTCAAAAATTTTTTTCGCAATACTGTTGGTAGAAAAATTCTAAAAATGTCTGCATTTAAAATCTGAAGGACTTATTTTTAAAAGGAAGGACGTACAAATCCTGTAAACATATTTAATCGGCGGTTGTACGCACTTTCCACATCAAAACAACGATCGACCGCCTATAGTGGCCTTCAAATAGCCGACGGTGGGCGAAAATCCACTACAAATATTGTTAATGGATTTTCTCCATTCAAGGACAACGATATCGCATGAATTAAATCGAGGTGAAAAAGTTTTTCCGTGTGCACACACAGAATTCTTGGTTGATTGTACAGGGTTATCTTTCAATATAAACGATATATTTTAAAAATATCATGGCAGCATTTTTTAAAATAGTAGAAAAGTTATTAAAAAAGTTTTGCCTTTATCTTAAATATTTTGTATTTTATTTAATTTTAAATGTAAATTGTCCTTATTGGCAAACCCTTTCTTTATTTTTAGGTTTTTTTTTGTCTAAACTGATGGAACAGAAAAATATATAAAACTAATTTTAAAGAAACCAGCTAATTTCGCCGCATGTTATCCTGTACTGTAGGTATTTGTGGGTCGATTATATATCAGAAAACAACTACACTCCTGGCTATATGCCTACGACAAGCATTGAATTACATCTGATACATAATCGTGCATAATTTCATTTCGGATGATATGCAAATACTTGTCAAGTTAAAGAAAAAATTATTAAATTTATCCATTCAAAATTTTTATTATTGTTAATTACTTGGCGCCCAACGGCATTTCAGTTTTAAGTTAAATTGGTTTATTGAGATATTTCTAGTTATAAAAAAAAGAATAGATTTTTATATCGACTACCAGAACAAGATGCAACGTGTGTGTTTTTGTTAACTAAGCTTCGGCATTTTTGTTAGTTAAATATAATGTATAGTTTGTTTCATTGATATTTGAAACGATGATCTTTATCAAAGAAATACTGGATTACAATAAACACTTAAAGAAAGTAACACAACAAGTCACTTCGTTTTATTTTTATTATGCTTTAAAAGTTATTATGATAGCATAATGATCAAATAAAATTGTAAGCAATAAAATGTTTATAAAGGGTAACTATTAAAGATAATTAAAAATCTTAAAATAAAATCTTTTGAATATTTGGTATAATCCTACATTTTTTCTATTTTTTATGGTAACCTGCAAGGTAAAGAAAAATATTGTGATGTTGTTCGTGAAAATTCTGTTGGTTTTTGAGATTGGTACTTTAGTAACTTTTCGAAACGAAGGCCTTTCTGGCTTCTCCGCTTATCACCACACGAAACGTGGTGAAATGCAAAAATGCCTTGAAGGTCATATCAAACATAAATAATGTCACACTAGTATAGATCCCAGGACATTCGGTGTTAGAAGGGAACAAGGAGGCAGATCTTCTTTTTTTTCTAGTGCCTTTCCGTTACCGAATGTTGGCAATCATTCTAGCAATGATAATTTTATTTGTTGCTACTTTGAATAGTCCTGTGGTGGATGATTTAAACCAGTATCTTAGGTTTTTTAGCCAGGATATTCGTTTTCTGCCAATGCTACTCCTGTAATGAACCTTTCCCTTTAGAATGCATTCTAGCAATGTGTATTTGATTTCTTTTCCCATAAGGAGGTAGATACAATAGCCAAAACGGTCTCAGAGACTGTCCTTATAGGATTCCAGAAGGAGCACCATAAAAAAGTGGAATCATTCAGAAGCTCTGGTTAAATAAAGTGGAACCGCAGGTCAGAGGCACGCGAGGCTCGCATGTCTGGTGACAGGACATTGTCGACTCTGCTTTGTAGGTTAGTAGGGACTGAGAACAGCGAATGACGTTTCTATCTTGAAGAAGAAGAGACGGCCTAAAACGTCCTATGGGAGCATTAACAATATTCCTTATTAATAGATTCTGGTACGTGTGAAATCAATTATAACAGCTTTCTTTGATACAGCCCCATGTTAACACTGGTGTTAGGATTGGCTGGTAGACTTGTATTTTTTTTCTGATTGCAGGATGTTTACTTACAGCATACAGTACAAATAATCGTTCAAGCTTTTTGGTGTATTAATTTGAGGTCCATAAATTCGACAGTTGTCCTAAAGAAATATCATTTTTAAAAGGTAGAAGGTTTCAGACCCAAACCCTTTTACGTGTGCAAGATAATGGATTTTTTGTTACACGAGATCTGGTGTAGTCCATCCAAAATTTAAAATATTGGACCATTTAATCAAAATTTTTGTAGTAATCTTATTTTTGGTGAATTTTTTCATTGCTTTTTTAAATATACTTATGAATGTTTGGTACGATTTTCGCACACATTGTTTTATATTTTATAACGATGAATAAGCATCCCAGCCAAATATTCAGCATTATCCTATTTTCATTGGCGTCGAGAAAATGCCAACAAAAAGTCGCTCTTCTAAATGGAACGAGAGCGCAACGGAAATGGAAAGGAGGGATAGAAATATGAAGAGGGGCCGGTAGCGGAAAGCGGGGAGGGCGGAGAAGGCGCCGCGACGACGGCAACGGCGCTATGCATCGCGTCATAATCGAATATTCAGGTCACAGGCTGCAATGGGGTAACGTTGCTGTGTAGTCTATGTAGGTGGTGGATGTTTAAAGGTTAGAAGTTACGGGATACTAGCTCTTTTTTAAATCGAATTTGCACCTGAGATAAAAGGAGAAAAATGTTATGTTTATGCGAGGACAATTGTGCCTTTAAAAATACATGAACTGGTCGATTTAGTTGGTCTTGGACTTTTCGATGCCTCAGTATTTGTTCTTGGATTAATTTACAGAAACGTTGCTTTATATCGTAATTTTATTCCACCCCCACTGCGAATGGTCTAACGATGATAAATGGTTTACCATAATAAAATCCCTTTGCTAGCGTGATTGTGATTTATCGAAGTGAAGTCGATTGGTAGACGTGGACAAATTGAATGGCCACCTTGGTCGCCAAAATTGAATCCTATTATATTAATTGGTCCAGATTTTTTTTTTGTCTATTTTTAAAAAGTATCGTTTTATTCCACGTGTTCTTTATGCAAAGTGAACCTGATTAGTGAACTTAAAAGCTTTAAAAATTAAAAAATATTTTAAGGAATAAGAAAAGCTCAAAAACCATATTGATTTAAAAGAGATGAAAGATCGACGTAACTGTACAATGTCTCCACAAGTTGCAGTAGACTCTTAAATGTTGTCGCTGTTTTTTTTAGATATTTAATTCATTGAGGTATATCTGGTTGGTGAAAAATGCTATACCAATAAAAAAAAATTATATCAATAGACTTGTTAGTCTTATCCAAACGTCTGATTTTATATATATATATATATATATATATATATCCATCGGTTTAGAACGTACGACGACGATGTCCGATATCTAGACGCCATTTTCTTCGATCTTCCCATTAACCCTCTTGTAGGTTTCTAAAACTTATGGCTTTCTTTATCCCCTCGCTCCATGTTATTTTGGGTCTTCCTCTTTTCTTTTTGTGATGGAGGATTCATTTCATTGCTTGTTTTGGTAATCTATAGTCCGCCATACGCTGCACATGTCCATACCAAGAGAGTTGTCTTTGTTTGATATCCTTAATGATCGTATCCTCCAGTCCCATTTTTTGTGGGATGTCTTCGTTTCTCACTGCATCTGCAAAGAAAATTCTTGCTGCTCGTCCAAGTGCATGCATTTCTGTAGCTTCTAGCATTTTTTTATTTCTTTCGGTCATTCTCCATGTTTCTGAACCATAGAGTAGACTACTTTGAATTATTGTGTTGTATATGTTCTATTTTTTCTATCTAGTTATAACGATATAACGATATTTTGTTTATGTTGAATAATCCATGAAAATGATGCCCGAGAAGAAAATGTATAGTAAATGTTTACATAGATGTAACTATTAATACGAACTTGCTTTAATCTTGCTTTGCTCTTCTCCGTACTGATTGCTGGTTAAATAAAATTTTCTGCACTCAGCCTCTAATCTACGAGGTCGGTCCGATAAGTACGTAGCCTCACCGCCCTATGGCGCCACTATCGCAAGAGAAATTTACTATCGTGTAGTATGTACATTCTCGTAAACGGCTAATGTCGAAATTTCAGTCAAATGGGACTCGTAGTTTTGTTTTGACCGCGCGTGGAAGCGGGCGTGTCCGCGCATTTTAGAAAAATGGAAAAAGAGCAATATAGGTCGGTGATTCGATTCTTGTATTTGGAAAGGAAATTGCGCAGCAAAATCAAAGAGCGCAGTTGGTTTAGCGCCCCATTTGCTATTTGTTAGTTTCCTTAAGATGTTATTTCTTGCGGCCACTTTGTGACGAGTCTTTTTACAGTGATGCCTATATGTAAGCGATCTATCAAGGGTTACTCCAAGATATATTGGCTTCTCTGTATGTTCAAGGGTGACCCTATTTCAAACAACATTAAGCTTTTATTTTAGCCTGACGTGAGCGAAGGTGGAATGCACAAATCTGAGTTTTAAGGGGGTTGGATTTAAGGAAGTTCTCGTAATAATTATTATTTTTAAACAATCCACTTGATCGGCATCATTCCAAAATTTGACAGTGAAAGAGGACCTTCTTAAATTTTTCCTTTGGTTTGAAGTAAAAGAAGTGCATTGTTGTTTACGGAAAGCCGGTTTTTTAATCAGACAAATTTTCTACCCTATCGGTCGAAGTGTGTCAACAGGTAGTCTGAAAAAGAGATCTATAACCGTCGTCGTGGGCCCGAAAGACCTCAAGCACATGCTTCAAACATTCCTTGAAGAGTTCTCGATTGCATAAGACCGCGGAAGACCCGAATTGCTTTATTTTAGTTTAAAAATGTAAAAATTAAATTTTATTAAAATTGAACTCCTAGTGGGTGTGCGGACATTTTTACCAGTAAAAAACAAGGAACAATTTAAAACTCTTTTTTGCTCTTGATTATGTCGTAAATTTTTATGTTGTATTTTTCCACTGGATGGTATTTAGTGGATCAAAAAAGGTAATTTATTTTATACAAAAGACATTATTCTACTACGATGAATTGTTATGAAGGTTCCATCAAGAGATTTTATTCATACTTTCACACTTCATTACCTTTCGAAATTCGGTTGTGCTCTTCTTCTTCCTTTCCAATTGAGTTAGTCGTCTGGTGGTTCAAATTTAATTACCGGCTCAATCCGCGAAACGTCGAGTACCTCTCTCGTTTTCTACGTTGAAACTTACCAATTAAAGTAGTAGAACAATTGAATGCCTAGCGGAAAAAACGTGGATGTTACATAAGCAAAATTTTAGAGGAGAGCCTTTGGTATTATTACAAATTACAGTGATAATAAAAATCTGCTTATTTTTTGTGACAAGAACGAAACCATGTCCAGCAATAATCCGCAAGCAAATTGGCACTCTATTTGCCTTGGTATCGTTTGTCCATGGCAGAAATGTCTTGTTGGATTTGTTTCCCATGTTCGTCACTTACTGCCCCTATATGTTCTTGGGAAATTCCAGATGTGAGTCCATAAAGTGAATTTTGAGAGGCCCACCCATATAAATATTGTGTGTGTTGAGTAAAAGTATATTCAACAATTGTTATAAAATTAGTTCTTGTCAAATATGTTTTATCTCTATAAATTATATACCTTTTTTCCTTACGATACTGTTTTATTCTATTTGAAAACTCAATACGTACGCTTTAATCTTGTATCATAAGTTTTCATTAACGTATCTCGGGTGTTATTTTGACACTGAAAAGCTAATTCAAAGAGTACCAAATTATTCTTAAATTTTACCGACCACTCTCAAAAACCACTTGTGTGTGTATTTTTAGAGATGAAATACAAGGTTGCTTAAGCTTACCCTTCTCTACTCTTTAAGCCTCATCGCGATCACTGCGAAACACCTTGTTCGATATTTCTGTCGCAGCCAATACTCGGCGATGGTAACTTTTAATTTACAAGACATGTTTCGTCTCGTTTTGCGTAAATTTCATTACATTAGCAGCTCTCTCTTTTGTTTCCACAAGTAGGTCATCTTACCGTTCACTCTGCCCATTTTAAATTTGTATTTTGTATAAAAAGCAGCAAAAAACACCCACACCCAAAATCATAATTCATTGCTAACTTTTATTTTTTGGCAAGTCATTTTTTAATAAAGAATGTCCTTATTTACAACAAACAATATGGATAAAGAAAGTGTCTAAGCAAGGTTTTTTATGTAATAAGTTTCAGAAAAGTTTCATTTTATTTTAAGTAAAAGTTTGATTGATTAAATTTTGACGATACTCCCGAAATAAAAACTTACCCGACTAAAAAATAAATCAATATACGCCAACTTTCAATCGACACGGTTGATAACACCAATAGAAGACGGCACCCTGTGTGAAGAAATGTCAATAAAGTTTTCACGCTGTTAATTAAATGTTTCTGGTCTATCAAAAATGTTTTTTTATAGTCCTTGCAAGGACGGCTATAAAAAAGTTGCATTATTCATTTTAAGTCCAAATGTTCAAAGATGTCCAATATTTACGTCCTTTATTGTAATGCTTTGATGTTTAGTCCTTAAATCCACAATATTGTAGTCAGCAACTTGTTGTGCCATGATGGTCACTAATATTCAATGGTAGTTGGTAGTCTTAAAATGCTAAATTGTCCCAAGAATGTCTCAAAATTGTTTTTACATGTTGGTCCTACAAAAAATGGCAGCAGTTATATTCAAAATAATGCCATTAAAAACATAACTTGAAAAAACAACGCAACTCAGTTCTTCCACCGTAAAAAGTTGTAAAATCCATGTAATACCAAATCGGTTAATTTATTCAGTCCCTACTTAAGGTTTCTTCCGTCTTAAGTTATCACCTACGTAATTGGCTAACCTAACAACATCTTATAGTGACCTTATCAATATTAAAAATCTTTTGTTTTAAATAAATAGATTGACTTGGTTATCGCAAGAAAACACAATGTATCTCACAAGTAATACACATTACGATTGGCAAGTGTATGTGTATATATGTGTGTAGGGTGGGTTTGGAATTGGAAGAATCTATTTGTAACAGACTTTTGTTATGTTATAACTGTTAAAGGTTTAGACCAATATTATATAAAAAAGTTACCAAAATGGTGGCGATTGCCAAGTCAATCTATTTATTTAAAACATAAAAGATTTTTAATATTGATATGATCACTATAAGATGTTAGGTTAGCTAATTACGTAATAACTTTAGACAGAAGGACCCTTAAGTAGGTACTAAATAAATTAACCGACTTGGTATTACATGGATCTCACAATTTTTTACGGTAGAAGAACTGAGTTATGACACTTGGTCTTTTTTGCAAGTTATGTTTTTAATGGCATCTCATTTCTTTTTGTAGATAGTCCTATTTTTTTCCTTTATTATACCTATACAGGTACACTGATTCATTAACTGCAAATGTAACTTTGTAATTCTATATGTTTATATGGGATTACAAAGTTATTTATGCAGTTGGTGTATCCAGAAAACTGGACCGAAATTGCAAAATATTTTAGTTTTTTCTTGATTTATACACTAAACACTAATTGTATTCTAAATATTTTAAGGTTCTATGTCTGCTTGTAGTGCCTTAGAGTAGAGAAAATTCAGGCTTCTAGTTTTATCCACAACAAAGTTATAGGGGGACGAAAATGGCCTGAACTGCTTCGAGAAAAGGATTGTACTACCGTTTTGCATTTTTGCTCGACTAACTAAACTAAAGCTGAATTATTTTAATTACTTCTGATACCATAAAAAAATATTTGCCTTATTCAGATTAATTTTGACCTTAAGTTTCGCACAAACGACAGTACCAGTTTCAGCAGAGTTTTATTGAAATCGACAAAATAATAAAACAAAAGTAAGTAAAATTAGAGAACGGAAAAATTGCCGTTTCAAGTGATTCTGTCACAATGTTTGTATTAATTAGAATATTGATCGTGAGTAACAGATTGTTGTACAAGTATGGTATGCATTTCTAATGAAATGATTGGCGCTCCTTTTAGAGCTCTTTTGAATCTTTTGCTGCTGTGTATTACTTCACTTGGTATTCTGATTTTTGTTTTGCTTTAAAGTTTTTTGTGTTATTTTGCTTTATTTACGACTTTTCGCCATTTCTTAATGTCCTTGCAAATTTCATACCAGTTTCCAATTCCGAGAGTTTTGATGTCTTCGGTTTTTCCATTTTTTTGCCTTCCTTTTGGTCTGGTTGTTCAATGGAATCCATCTTGTTATTTTTTCAATATGCCGCTATGTGTTTTTGGCTATGAGACACATTGTTTTCGCTGGCTAATTTGTACTGCTACTTTATACATTTTAAGCATAGAAGAAATTTATTATATTTCCAGAATACCTTATTGTACATTAATATTCGTAGAGGTATTTCCTAGCTGCAGTTATATTTTTTAATTACCATGAAAAAAAGCCTACAATTTAAAAATTAAAAACATTAAAATATCACATAATCGATAAATAATTATGCATCATCCCCTTTTATTTTTCTTCACATCTGTTGTTTGAAAACACTGCTGTCTGGTCTATTACTGGAAAATTACTTGCGCTACAAAAAACTCGTTTGTAAGTGACTTCTCAACGGCGTTAAACGATAAGTAGGTCGTAGCCTTCAAGGGGTTCATAGATCGCATAAGCCTGATTCAGCCCCCCCTTTGAACCCCTCCATCCGGGACTCACCCCTTTACCAGCCACCATTTTCAAGACTATAAAACAGAGCGAGAAAGCGAACGAGCGTGGGGGTAAGAGAGCTTTGAATACCATCAGTGAAAAGCCGGACGATATTGTAGATCAATATAAAATAGCGCAATACTTTCGTTGGGAATAGAAATGATCTATTTTTTATACTCAGCTCGCTTGGCGTGTAACGAAAAAAATTTATTTTTAACACTGTGTAAAATTAATGTCTACTCGCAAATACTCATTTATATTCTTCTTAGTCATATCTTCATTGCTGTAGAGTTGTGACATCATGTCTATGAGCATTGTTGGGTCAATTTTCTCAACTGCTGTCGGTCTTCCGCTACTCTTAAATTTGTCTGCAAGGTTTGCCCTGTAATTTTTTAATTTGGTCTATACATCGTGATGGAGATCTTCCTCTTGACCTTTTACCTTCCACTTTGCCCTGCACGATAAGTCTTTCTAGATTGTCCTGATCTCGTCTGGAGATGTGTCCGAAGTAACCCAGAATGCGACGTCGGCAACCGGTGGATAATCGATCGTTGATTCCCAATTTGCTTAATACTGACACATTGGTCTGGTGTACAGTCCAGGGTATGCGAAGCATCCTCCGCCTCATTTATATAGTTTTAGTTTGACTACTTTGTTTTCTCAAAAGCCTGTCCCTTTGGGATACATTAACAATACAGCTATAAAATTTAAATCAGGATGAAACTTTTAAATATATATACAGGGGCGGAGAATGAATCAATTAAATATTGAACGAGTGCCAGTCAAATATCTTCATAGTTCCTATAGTGATGACAGGTCGGAACGGGTTTGTTGCTGGGATAGTGTGAATATTTACTCGTCTGGTGTGCACACACAATTCGGCTTCAGAAACGGATTAGGAACGCGCGAGGCTCTATTCTCGCTTAACGTACTCACACATAGAGCACGCGACATGAACGTAGAAATATACGCCTGCTTCATAGACTACCACAAAGCCTTTGACTGCGTGCAACATCAAAAATTAGCAGAAATGATCAGAAAAACAGGCGTAGACGAAGGTGATTTACGAATCATTACAGAATTTTACTGGCATCAGACAGCTCAAGTAAGGGTAGAAAACAAGGAGGAGGAGGAGATAGCCATAAGAAAGGGAGTGAGGCAGGGATGCATATTATCCCTGCAGCTCTTTAACCTTTACTCAGAAAACATTTTTACGGAATCTCTCGAAAACACTAGCGCTGGAATCAAAATTAATGGCAAAACAATTAACAATATAAGATATGCCGACGATACAATCGTTATTGCCAGCAGCCTACCTGAACTCCAGATCATTGTTGAGTACAGCAAGCGTTATGGACTACATATAAACATCCCCAAAACGAAACTTATGGTTTTCTCGAAGGTGCAAACACAAGCTGCCCTCCGTATACATAACAAAATCGTTAAGCAGGTATTATCCTTCAGATATCTAGGGGCACTAGTGTGTAGTAGTTGCGATTCGACGAGACAAGAGTCGTACAGGCCAGGAGGACGTTTATCGACATGAAGAACTTCTTTATTAGGCGTGACCTAGACTTGGGTCTTAGAATCCGAATGCTACGTGTTCTTAATCCTCCTGTACGGCTGCAAAAGTTGGACCCTAAACCCCTCGCTAGAAAAACGCATCGAAACTTTCGAAATGTATCTCTATAGGAGAATATTGCGCATAGCCTGGACCGAAAGAGTAAGAAACACCGAAGTTCTCAATAGAATGCAGAAAAACAAGGAGCTGATGCTAACAATCAAAGAGCGCAAACTAAGGTATATTGGACATATAATGAGAGGAGACAGATATGAAATACTTCGGTTGATCATCAAGGGAAAGATTTAGGGGAAAAGGTCAATAGGAAGAAGACAGAATTCCTGGCTCAAGGACCTACGCCGATGGCTCAGTAAAACATCATTCGAAATCTTCAGAGCAGCTGTGTCATGCTAACAATCAAAGAGCGCAAACTAAGTTATATTGGACATATGAGAGGAGACATATATGAAATACTTCGGTTGATCATCGAGGGAAAGATTCAGGAAAAGGTCAATAGGAAGAAGACAGAATACCTGGCTCAAGGACCTACGCCGATGGCTCAGTAAAACATCATCCAAAATCTTCAGAGCAACTGTGTCATGCTAACAATCAAAGATCGCAAACTAAGGTATATTGGACATATAATGAGAGGAGACAGATATTAATTACTTCGGTTGATCATCAAGGGAAAGATTTAGGGGAAAAGGTCAATAGGAAGAAGACAGAATTCCTGGCTCAAGGACCTACGCCGATGGCTCAGTAAAACATCATCCGAAATCTTCAGAGCAACTGTGTCATGCTAACAATCAAAGAGCGCAACTAAGGTATATTGGACATATAATGAGAGGAGACAGGTATGAAATACTTTGGTTGATCATCAAGGGAAAGATTCAGGGGAAAAGGTCAATAGGAAGAAGACAGAATTCCTGGCTCAAGGACCTACGCCGATGGCTCAGTAAAACATCATCCGAAATCTTCAGAGCAGCTGTGTCATGCTAACAATCAAAGAGCGCAAACTAAGGTATATTGGACATATAATGAGAGGAGACAGATATGAAATACTTCGGTTGATCATCAAGGGAAAGATTCAGGGGAAAAGGTCAATAGGAAGAAGACAGAATTCCTGGCTCAAGGACCTACGCCGATGGCTCAGTAAAACATCATCCGAAATCTTCAGAGCAGCTGTGTCATGCTAACAATCAAAGAGCGCAAACTAAGGTATATTGGACATATAATGAGAGGAGACAGATATGAAATACTTCGGTTGATCATCAAGGGAAAGATTTAGGGGAAAAGGTCAATAGGAAGAAGACAGAATTCCTGGCTCAAGGACCTACGCCGATGGCTCAGTAAAACATCATCCGAAATCTTCAGAGCAACTGTGTCATGCTAACAATCAAAGAGCGCAAACTAAGGTATATTGGACATATAATGAGAGGAGACAGATATGAAATACTTCGGTTGATCATCAAGGGAAAGATTCAGGGGAAAAGGTCAATAGGAAGAAGACAGAATTCCTGGCTCAAGGACCTACGCCGATGGCTCAGTAAAACATCATCCGAAATCTTCAGAGCAGCTGTGTCATGCTAACAATCAAAGAGCGCAAACTAAGGTATATTGGACATATAATGAGAGGAGACAGATATGAAATACTTCGGTTGATCATCAAGGGAAAGATTCAGGGGAAAAGGTCAATAGGAAGAAGACAGAATTCCTGGCTCAAGGACCTACGCCGATGGCTCAGTAAAACATCATCCGAAATCTTCAGAGCAGCTGTGTCATGCTAACAATCAAAGAGCGCAAACTAAGGTATATTGGACATATAATGAGAGGAGACAGATATGAAATACTTCGGTTGATCATCGGGGGAAAGATTCAGGCGAAAAGGACAATAGGAAGAAGACAGAATTCCTGGCTCATGGACTTAGGCCGGTGGCTCAGTAAAACATCATCCGAAATCTTCAGAGCAGCTGTGTCACGAGTAATTATTGCCAGTTTGATCGCCAACCTTCGAAGGGAGACGGCGCAATGAGAAGAAGTTGTGCAGTGTCCCAATCGCGTGACTCCCGACTCAGTGTTTGCGTAGCCATGAGCGAGAAGCCAGAACCTGTCTCTGTGGAGCAACGCATCTTTGTATAGTTTTTGACGCTTGAGGGCGTAAATCCGTAAGATATACTGTGGAGGCTAAAGAACAGTTTAAACTGCAACTATTAGAATGGGGAGGGATTATAGTAAAGAGATGATTGTGGACCCGCTTTTTAAAAAGTTGCAGGTCATAGTTCTCTGGACAAACTTATTTTGGAAGCTTGTTACATTCCGTTCCATTTCAAGAGCAAGAGTATTTGCACGGTACAAATTATTTTCTAAAAGGCGAAAAGGGGTTGCAAATGTAAGTCATCGCCGCCGCACAAAGACTAGTGCGACTGATGATAACGTTAACGCGGTCAGAAACTTAATTTTGGAAAATAGGCGCATCCATCTGATTAAAATGGCACGCAAACTCAATATCAGTTATGGCAGCATCCAAAAAATGTTTTTAGTGAGTTAAAATGTAAAAAACGTTGGGTTCCACGACTACTAACCGATCAACACAAGAAAAATTAGCTCAATTAGGGTGAAAGGTATTGGAAAACACTCCATATAGTCCAGAACTCTCGCCCTGTGATTTTCATCTGTTGAAGGAGGCTTTGGGAGGCCGTTTCCAGAGCGATAGAAAAGGAAAAACGTGTGTCCAGAGGAGAAAAGTACGTAGAAAAATAATATGTGCTGCAAATAAAAGAAAATTAAACACAAAAATTAAAAAAATAAGTCTCGTTCATATTTGATCTGCCCTCGTAAATGATGTTGAAAAATTTAAATATTTTATCTATATACAAAATAAAAAACTTAGCTTACATATTGAAATTTATAAATTTATATTCATTCGAGATCATCTTAATACATCATCGTCTTCAAGAGACGTAATTACTTGTTCTGAAGTTTTCTATACCAAATTGTTAACATATTTTGTTCCTCTTTAATTACTTTCTACAGTTTTATGCCAATATTTTTTGATAATATTTTTAATAGAAGTTGTAGGTAATGGTTTCTTTAACTTTGTCGTCTGTATGTTCCAAATTCTAGGTACTATTCATATTTTTGTTCAAACTTATACTGTTTCTTTTAATTTTCATAGATTTATTTATTTAGCGTATGGCAATAAGACACAATAATAATCAATAAACTGTTAAAATAAGAAATAATTGCGAAGTAAATATTTGTTACTAATATAAATTGTTTTAAGTTGCCAAGTGACTTGTTTAAAACAAAAATAACAAGTCAGTAAGTTTTAAAAAATATTGTAATAATAAAATATAATCTTCCACGTAAAAAGCTTTATTTCAATTATAAAGTTTAACCTAAACGACAATAAACAATCATCACAAATAGGGTTACAAACAAACATTTAACGAATTAATATAAGCTATTGATTCTGGCGTAGCTGTCAATCTTCGGGTGTTCCTGCGTAGGCTGTTATTGAGAATTCTTCTATAATGTGTTTAATGGTTTGGTTTTCTCCACATTTGCAGAGGGGCGTCGCTGTCTTGCCCCATTTATGCGGGGAGTAGGCACATCTACCATGCTGGGATCTTATTCGGTTTAAGGTTGCCCATGTTTTACGTGGCCTGGAGGCTGTTGGGTAATACATGGGATTTGATTGTTCTGGTTTGCGGTCCATTCTTCGTACCAGGCGTTAGTTAATCTAAATCTTTCTTCGATGGAATCTATAGCTGTTCTGAACGGAGGCGACTGTGGCTAGCGTCTTTAATATTCTCGTGAATTGGTAGATTTTGGTTGTTCATTATCTTCTTATATTCACCTGTGAGCGCCTTTATTCGGCGCAGGTGTGGGGGTGGTATGTGACTGAGTACTGGGAGCCACTCCGCCGGGGTAGATCTGATAACACCCGCTATCATTCTTATTGCGTTGTTGAGTTGGACGTCTATTCTATGGCCTTGAGGGCTTTTACGCCACACTGCTGCGCAGTATTCTGCAACTGAGAAAACGAGGCTTAGTGCTGAGTAGCGTAAAAAGGAAGTCGACGCACTTCTTGTTGTTCCGCAGAGTTTTTGTATTATGTTATTTCTCGTTTCAATTTTTCTGCCGTTTCTGTTAAGTGCTCCTTGAATGAGAGTGTCAAGTGTTATGCCTAGGTATTTTGGCATTTTATTGTATTTGAGCCATGTATTCTCAAAATTGACTTGAACCTTGCTCTTGGAAGATTTGTTGTCAGACCATTGATAAGTTTAAATTGGTTAGTACATAATCAACATCAATAGTAACGTAACATATCAACGTTTCATGCATTTTCGTGACAACCAGCCGACCTAAGCAAGCGCCAGGTACCACTCTCAGTGCAACACGTATGTTTCATTCATGTATCTCTCAAATTAATGGAGATCCTGTTTTGAAATTTCTTTAGTAAAATTAATAGATTTTTAGCTTTATTTTTTAATTAAAATAATAAAAAAATTTGGTTGAAGTTATTAAATTATTATTCGAAATTTTTACTTGTTCAGGAAAAAAAATAAGTTTTCAAATCTATACAAATCACCACGATTAATACTTTATTAAAAATTTGTTTAATTCGGAAAACGCTTTCAAAAAATCCTTTTAATAAAAACTTCATTTTTTAGAAGTCCATAACAAAAAATTGTGTATTTACGTTCATACCATCTAGAAGTACGTTTAGGTGTAATATGAACGAATTTCAGAAGCTCGCATTTTTTTGCTGTCCGCTTCACATGAAATGCCCTTTAATGCTCACATCCATTTCAAAATTCATGGTACCTACTCTTTGTACTTGCCACTACCTTCGTGTATTGTTTGCAAAAAGAAGAAAAATTGCCTCACATTTCTTTTATATACAATTTTAAATTAATTTAAAAGAAACGTTGCTAAATCCACAAAAAACGGTACCTTTTTTTACACTTTAATTAAGGAAATTTATTATCCTTTATAATTTTTCTCTCGATGTGAAAAGCTGGAAACATAGACAAAGAAATTCTCAGTTATTATCAGGAGTGGATTTGCATAATTTGTCTCGACTGGAGGTAAATCAATTACATTTTTAAAATTGACACAATTTTCGTCAGACTTGGGAAAGCCTATAATCTGGGCAAATCTAGTTAACTTCCTGTTGGGAGGTTACAGTTATGGGTCCGATTTTGCGAATCCCGAATTTTGACATATCTCCACATTTCAAGTTCCCCAGAGTCGATACAAAAGTTTTTAAGTGGACGTCTGTGTATGTATGTATGTTCGTATGTGCGTTCGGAATTATTTCTTGTCTCGATTATCTCGAGAACAAAAAATGTTATTGACGTGGGACCAATTGCATTCGACGCATAATTACGCAATTTAAAGCTGATTAGATTTTCAGCAAAATTGCTCAAGCTGTTTTTATGGAGAATCAAAAATCTACCCTCTAGAACAAAGAAGAAGAGTTGCAGACCAGTCATTGCTCTACAGATATTTCCATGGCAGATGCTCCAGAGAAATAAAAACTCTTGTACCACCATTGGCCACATTCTGCCGAAGAACTCGGCACGCTGATCATTCTCACACATTTACTCTCAAGCTTGACACTACAAGGACCAATCTTCATCAAGAATCCTTCTTTTACAGGGCTGCTACGGAATGGAATAAGCTTCCAAAATCAGTTTTTCCAGAGAACTATGACCTGCAACTTTTTAAAAAGTGTGTCCACAATCATTTCCTTTCTATAATCCCTTCCCCTTCTAATAGTCGCGTTGCGACTATTTTCATAAAAAAAAACCAACTTTTAGTACGTTTCTAAAGACTAAACAACGCACCGCGGAACCATTTACAAGCTTAAGCTAAATTTATAAGCTAAATTTGTAAAAATGCTGAGCAAATAGTATATTTATCAATGTGAAGGTCTCTTCGGCCAAGTACTCATGTGATAATATTTCTTTTAAAAGATTTGACTCCGAAATACGCGTAGAAAATTCTATTTAAAGGATGACTGCAATATTTTTTCTTAATATCTGTCCTTGTGTTACGATAATAGTCCAAAGTAAATAAAACGCAACTACATTCGATCTGTTTTTTTTCTGTCTAATCCAACACTGAATAATTTACTATCAAATTACCAGTCCGGATTAACATTGAATTACCATTCGGACAAAATTGAAACGACATTGGATTTTGATCATAAATTTTACATCAACTGGATGTGGAAGAGTGCATGCAAATTCCGATAGACTCTTTATGGGATATTTGTTGCGGGATTTGTTGGATATTCGCGTTTGCAAAAGTCTGGACGCCACCTAAAGGATAATTTATGTAGCTAGTTTGGAAGTATTCATAATTTGGCACAGAAAATTATGCTTTGTTTGTCTTGCTTTATGTTAATTTGTTATAAAAGTACAAAAATAAGATTGCTGGAGACGAATTCCTAAATATTTTAAAGGTAATGAAGGTATAAACTTATTTTAAAACACAGCCTTTTTAATTTTAGGTTAGAAAACCAACAGAATCATTTGATTTCTTGTAGTGCTTTGGCACAATATTAAATATTTAAATATCCATTTTTGTATTCGGTATTTTATTGCTTGTTCTGTGTTTTGAATGAGTTTAATATAAAATTAAATATCAAGTCTGTCAAGTTCATTTCTAACTGCACCTGCACCAATGAAGCTCATTATTTACGATTTTTGGTGACATTTAGTTTTCTAGTATTGTTTTCTTTAAAAATGTCAAATATCCAATGACATTTTACGTCTCTAGAAGTATTTACAATTGTTCAAATGAGTAAAACATTCAAAAAGAGTACAATACTCGCTCCTTCGTCGCTCGTGGCAAACTTTTGAAATTGAGTGGAAATATGTGGCCTTCTGCAACTTGTATTTTAATATACTATTCTTTAGCCTCATTACACTCGTCGTCGCTCGTGGCAAATTTTTTAAATTGTGAGGAAATATGTGGCATTCTGCAACTTGTATTTTAATATACTATTCTTTAGCCTCATTACACTCGTCGTCGCTCGTGGCAAATTTTTTAAATTGTGAGGAAATATGTGGCCTTCTGCAACTTGTATTTTAATATACTATTCTTTAGCCCCATTTCACTCATAGAAATTTTCAAGAAGATGCATTCATGCACAAAAGGTATGGCAGATTTTGTATTTTTAAAGATTAAAAACTTGCAATGATAGTTTATGGCATAATTTCGATTATTACTAGCAATTTGTCATTTTATTTCCAGTAATATTTTTTTAGGGTTTTCCTTCTTCAAATACGATTTCATCAGGTGAATACCCTAACTATGGATATTGCTCACAAATTATGAATCCAGTTTCCACAACATCAAGTACTAGATTATCTTTGTATCATTTCAATCATAATAAATGTGAAGTGTTTTCCAAATTTTTTTACATTTATTGATATACTTGACCAAAAGATAATCAAAATGTAGCAATATATTGTGCAAAGTAAATCGACCCAAGTGGGTATTTTAATATAAATCTTTGCTCTAATGCCCCTGGTATATACTACATAAAAAAAAAATTTGGGTAGTCGATTATCAGCCATTTTGTCGACGTGGTCTCTTCCATGCTCGTCTTTTTATTCTGGACCATCTTACAGTGTCTGGAATGTCACATTGGGCTCTGATATAGCTGCTTCTCTAAGCGTTTTGCCCGTAATTGATATAAAAGATGTTGACTATAAAATGAATACTTTTATTTTTTAATTAAATCATGCAACTTTAATGTATAATAAAATATATCAGACAATTATGAACCGGTACCAATATTATTTGAATAAAAAAAATTGCCTTTTTAAAAATTGTGTGGTGCGACTGAAAAATCGCCATTGTGAGCGTCAATTCTTTGTTTACTTTCTTCGACTTCGATGATACACGCAGTTTTTCCGAACTACGTATACTGCACAAGAGAAATCCGATGTGTATGTAATGCTATGTTGTGTCTGGCTCTATTGATCTCGTCGACTGCCGCTTCTGCCAAAAAACTCCCCGCACCCCACTTTGCCATCCTTCCCCAATACTCCGCGGGAATATGCATCTAAATCGTGGTACGGACTGGCTGAAAAAAAAACTATTCAGAAAGCGAATTATTTCATTACCACTTCCGAGATTAATGTGTATTTACTTTGAAACATTATTTCGCTTTAATTTTTTTAGTTGGATTGCCCCTCTTCCCATCTAATTTAGGGTTCTTTGTCCAATTTGAACTTTTTATGAAAGCTGGACTGTTTTCTGCAGTGCCAGGTTTAGTAAAGCTTCCGCTAGATCAGAGGTCCCCAAACTTTGTCTCGTAGCCTCTCCTTTTTTGAATAGCCTTTCTAATATTAAATTTTTGCAAATTCGTTAATTTTAAATAAGTTTTTGACAGCTGATACATTGCTACTCACTTTGATAAACTTTTTAATTAAAACTACTCAAAATGAAAATCTATTAAAATTAGAAAATAAGAGGACACACAAAAAATAATGATTTTAATGGAAGGGATGATGCTTCAATAGCAAATTTTCAATATTTGGTATTAATTTAGTTTACCTTTGAACCTCTTTGGTCAGTGATTTTCAGTTTGTTTCTTTTTTGTAAAATGTTTGGCAACAAATCTCCCCCGAGGTATGAAGATGGAACAGCTATTAAAAACTTTCTCATGATAGTTCATAATGCAGGTTCAGTAATAGTAAAAGTAAAAGTCTTTCTGAAGCCAAAATTGCTGGTATCACTTTCTGAACTTCACATAAAGTTCTTCGTTAGTGCGTCTTCTTGTAATATCCTCTTTAATATCACCCTTTGGATTGATAATCCACCCTGGTATTTCCATGGTAAAACATCCTAAAGTATGTCGATGTATGTTTGAAGGACACTCTTGTAGACCCCGGTCATTTACTTCGCATGCACCCTCAATTTTTGTTTTCGCTGTCTTGGACTTCGGGCACCTCAATTTTTGTTTTCGCTTTTTTGGACTTTGGGCACCTCGGACTTGACTCCCATTGGCCCCAGATATATTACACAATAATTGATATTGGACTATATATTGACCGTATGTTAATCATATTGAAATATTGCACAATATATTGAGTTAAACAGTTAAAAATAGTTTTATTTTTGATGGTGCAATCTGGTAAATTTTGCTTTGTCTTTAGAGAACATTGTGTTGACCTCAAAGATATTAGCAGTACATTTGGCTTATTGCACATTAATCTTGCATCGTGTGAGTCAACCCAGCAATATATTGATGATAATATTGAGCGTCTTAGACTTAAATTATTATTGTTAGGGTCTACTTCTGGTTAAATCAGTCGTAGAAGGATGAAACGTCAAAAAAACACGACAGTTGTCGAATAACCCTACTTAAAGGTATATAATGAAGTATGCGCGAAATGTTTAAGCGGGAACATGTATTCATCTAGGAGGTTATAGGTGTTGTTTATTTTAGTAGTTGTATGAGTGTGTGGAGGGGTTTTTTGTTGCTGTTATATTTTTCTATTTAAAATACAAATTTAAAATATTTAGATAAAAAAATAAGAACTACTCCGCGGAAACAAAAGAGGTAATTGCTAATGTAATTAAAGTTATAAAACACGAGGCAAAACATGATTCCAATTGATAATTATCGTCGCAGGATTTGGTTGCGTCAGAAATATCGAAAACGGTGTTTTAAGAGTGTCCACGATCAGGCCGAAAGAGTAGAGACAGGTAAGCAACCTTGTATTTCATCTTTGAAAACATCTAATGGAAGTCGTTGCTTCAGAGGTTTTATTTCAGAAGGACAGGGACAAGAAATTGTTAGTAATATTTATAAAATACAGAAGCAACGGTCGACTTTAAAAAGTACTTTTCAAATTAGGTTTTTGGTGGCAAAAAACGCCCGATAATAGAAATATATTAATGGAAAGTTATAATGTAAGATTAAAGCCTTTAGAATAAGAGAGAAAGTATTATTTTGACACTGGCAAAAAGAGCAATCCCTAATTCGAAACTATCAATTTATATATTTTTTTATTTACTTTCAATTTTAATACATTTTCTGGCGACCATTAACATGCCTAAGACTTGGTAACCAGTCGCATATCCGGGATTTTAATTTTGCTCTGTGGTAATATTTACCAATAGGGAAAACATTGCTGACCTAAGCTAGCTTTATAAGAGAATGTATTGTTTTTAACTGTTTTATTTGAATGTATGATCATTTTTTTAAAAGTAATGTGGGCTGCAAAAAAAAAAGTTTTATAATACTGTAGTCAGGAACTAAGTTATATCTTTTAACAAACCCACTCATCATCATCATCATCACACAGCCTATAGTGTCCACTGCTGAACATATGCCTCCCTCAATCGTTTCCAATGTTCCCGATCTTGTGCTGATTGAATCCAGTTTGTTGCAATTCTCTTGATATCATTAGTCCATCGTGTTGGAGGTCTATCCCTGCTTCTAAATGCCTGCAACCTAGGACGCCACTCTATAATGCGTTTAGTCCTCCTAGTGTTTTCCATTCTTGCCACATGTCCGGCCCAGTTCCATTTTATATGTGCTATTCTCCCTACAGCATCCTTGATTCCTGTTCTAGTTCTAATAGTTACATTTGGAACTTTATCTCTTAGTGTTATTCCCAACATCGACCTCTCCAAGGCTCGCTGAGCCACTCTTATTTTTTCACAACTCTTTTTAGTTAGTGTAAAAGTTTCTGTAGGTGTTATTTTGGAATGGACTTTAATACTTGCTGTTGCGCTATTATATATTTTCTTAATTAAAGCAGCATATCTGTGGTCGACTCTACAATCAGATAGTGAAGCAAATATTTTGTTTTGGTCCGCTGAATCGAACGCTTTCTCGTAGTCCACAAATATTAAAACTAATGGTTTTTTGTACTCCACTGTTTTCATAACTAGTAAGTGGTCGTTTGTACCATAACCAGATCTGGAACCTGCTTGTTTTCTAGGTTGGTAGAAATCTAATTTGGTAGTTAATCGTCTTGTTAATATTTTTATAAATAACTTGTACATGTGCAAGAGGAGACTGATTGGACAGTAATTTTATAGGTCAATCTACTCATGCTTGCAGAATATTAATAGAAATAATAATTAAAAGAACCACCCAAACATTCGGAAGTAAATAACAAAACCGCATTAAGGACTTTACAATGCTTTTCCTACTAGTACCTACAGTACCATCCAGATTGCGCGAAAATTTCCAATAAAGATGCTATTGTTACTTAAATTAAGTAAATTTTAAAGATTAAAATCCATTTTTTTTTATCATTTAACTTTTCTAAGAAATTATTATTTAAAAAATATATTTTCAATTTTAATCGATTATAATATTGTTACGGATTACGGTCAGCGAGTACGCCCCTGTAGCAATTATCTGACCGCAACGCGGCGGATCGCCTGCAAAGATTTATGGTTTTTTTTAGTGAAATCAAACGCCCTACCTAATTTTCTGCTTCCGGCGACCATAGAATATTGGTGAGAACTCCAAAAAGAAAACGTTCTTTCTGGAACGATTGTTTTGTACCTGCCACGGAAAAAGTTGAGAAGTTAAGTTTTGTGAACATAGAGACTCGTAAAGCGAATGAATATCCAAGTGATTTTGTATTACGTATAGAAATATTGGAATAAATTGTTAAGTTCTTGTAATGAATGTTTTAAATTAACGAACCCAAGACGAAATAAAAGTAACAATATTAATAATTAATATGACAATGATTATAATATTGGTTTTCTTTAATACCGACTTTAATTCGCAAAATACTATAGCCTCGAAATATCAATTCAAATTTTGTCCTCGACAAACTTTCTAATGTTATTATTTAGCTCAGGTACAATTTATACAACAAATTATACGAATAATAAATAATACAAGTGTCGATTCTCGCACAGTGAACTGCGGAAATATTTACATATTATTTATCACGGAAAAAATAGAAAACAAAAAATTTAAAATATGAAAAAGAATTTTTTGTAGACGTTTAAGACGATATTAAAATTTGGAAAACTCTATTGTGGTGCTACCGATCAGTTGAAAAGTAGACCAGTAGAGGAAGAAATAGACAAGTTAGTTAGTTCAGTTTTGATTCGGACAAGTTTATAAGTATATTAAATATAGTAGTAGTAGTAGTAGTAGTAGTATAGTAATAGTAAATATAGTATATTAAATAAAGAAACGCCATGATCTCAAAGTAAGGAGAACTGTATTTAACTGGTACAAATTCTTGGAAATTTAATTTAATAAATTACAATATCATTCAACCACTCTCATAAAAATGTTGAGTATGGCTTGCAGATGTTAGAACGGGTTTCAATGAATTCCTTACCCTTACAATAAGACACTTTTTTTTTTTTTTTTTTTTTATGTTCTGGTTCCCACGAAAAGGGATATCCTGTAATGTTCAGAGAACATCGTGGGAACCAAGGGAAAGAAGGTAGGAGTTGGTGTTCTTCTTAAATTTCTGGAGGTTGTATGCCTCGGGGAACACCTCCCTAGGCAATGAGTTCCAAAGCCTCGCAATTCGTTGGATGAATGAGTCTTTGGAAAGTGATGTTCTGCAGGTCTCCAAAGTGACCACGAACGGGTGTGAAGACTGAACTTGACGGGTTAATCTCGAAGAGACTGCCAATGGAGGAACGATTGTTGATATTTCAGAAGAGCATCGCCCATGAAAATATCTATAAAATAGAGACAAATCGCCAACTTTTCTACGGTGTTCCAGACAAGTGAGCGAGTTTGTAAGCGAGGCATCACCGACGAGACGAATTGCCCTTTTTTGGACAGAATCCAGTAGCTTCAGGATATGTTTAGGTGCTGCACTCCAAATATGGGAACAGTACTCCAGTACAGGTCGGATCTGTGCCTTATAGATCATAAGCAGCTGACTGGAGGTGAAATAGCTCTTGGCACGAAACAAAAAACCAAGTTTTTGGGATGCACTTTTGGCAATGGACCTCACGTGATTTTCCCAGGAAAGGTTATTGCTGATAGTAATACCAAGCATCGATATGGATGACTTCAGTGGTATGGTTACTCCTGACAAAGTTATGTTAGGCACAGTGAGATCGGCTTTTCTAGAGAAAAGACATGCTTGTGTTTTGTTTGCATTGAATTCTACCAAGTTATTGGATCCCCATTCGAGAATTGTTTTTTTATTTAACTTCAGTTTTGGAATAAGTGAATAGTTTACATGGCATAATTAAGATTTAATTTTCTTATTAATTTATTATTTTTATTATTAGTTTTAGAAAAAATTAATTAATCGGAGCATCAATGGCTGACCCGTGTGGATTTGAAGATGGTTAATTTTTTTACTTGGTCAACAAAGCGGATACATGAAATACCCTTGCTTCAATTGTATGTGGGACAGTAGATCAAAGCAACTTCATTGAGAACAAGATGTTTGGCCTGTAAGAAATTCTTTAACTGTCGGTAAAGCAAATGTAATAAGGGTGAGCAGAGACGAAATTATACTTCCACATATTAAGTTTGTAATGATTGTAAAAACGTTGGGCAAGGAAAGAGATTGTTTTAATTACATCTGTAGAAAATTTCCGAAGCATACTATGGAAAAGTTGAAAGGTGGAATATTTGATGGTCCTCAAATACGGCAATTGATAAAAGGCACAGATTTTATTAAAGTTATGACTGTTTCGGAAAGTAAAGCTTGGAAAAGTTTTGTGTTGGTAGTCTTAAATTTCCTATGTAACCATAATGCACCAAATTATGAAGAAATTGTACAAAATATGCTGACAAAATGTCAAACTCTAGGAGCAAATATGAATATTAAGTAACACTATCTCCGCAATCATCTGGATGAAAGGAATTATAGTGAGGAACAGGGAGAGCGGTTCCACCAGGATCTAAAAGTGATGGAGTCGATGGGATTGTCAAATGATGACAGATTACTGCTGGTTTTTAAAAAGAAATTGTCTCCTGAAAAATTATAAAAGAAAAGCTCATAAAAAGCGTTTTATGGAAATATAACATATGTTTTTGACATTTTCCTCTCTATTTTCTTCGATGTATCCTAATTTTTTAAAACAAAACTGACGTGTTTTCCGATTTTTGTAATTTAAAATGGAAATAAAGATTTAAAAGAAAACGGGAGCAAATCTTACAAAATCTTTGATAGTTTCATGAATTGTGAGCATAAATATATCCAAAATCAATCTTATTTCTAGGGCAACAAAACCACTGTAGACTAGTGTAATCATAACATTATCAAATCCATTTTTAAATATTTATTGGTTATTAAAAACTGGTTAAGCAATTACTTTTATTATGTAGTGATTCCAACTAGCAGTCAAAGCAATTACTAAATTTGTAGGAATATTTTTAATCTTAGCTAAAAATGAGATAAAGTATGTTTTTAAATAAGGTTGACCGGAGTTACAGCTGGGGTTACTCTATGGCTCGCTATATGGTAAATATTTTCTTAACCACTTAATCCAGATTAACCACGTAATTTTCGAGTAGAATCTCTGCTTATTGGTCAAACGTTCTACTTTTATTAAAAAAAATGGCATATGCTTGTTTAGATATTATTTTTTGATAATTTGACGGCACTTTTAAGGGAAATGTCTGCAAATCCCCAGTACAGTACTGCGGAATTTACATCTATACTACGTCAAGTATTTCGGGAGCGACTGAACCGCCATTAATGGGGGACGGCATGCGATGGAAGAAAGAGAAAAAGAAAGAGATAGCGAGAGTTTTGGGTAAACAGGGAGACGGGCTCTACAGTGTGGGTTTTTATGCGTCGGGGGTTTTCACTTTCCCAGTTCCACGACCTTCGTCCTTGTACCCCGGTGGTGCGGCAGCCGTTGCCGCTCCTGATATGCTTACGAGAGAGTGCACCGCCCCCGAGTCTCGTCTAGACTGACACGGTGGTGTCCCATCGCCCCACAGGGATCGACGCGGGATTGAGAACGAACGGTCTGTAGAGGTATGGGTTACGAATCGATTTTCCAGGTATAAAATCAATTTGCTTCATAAAATTCACGTATAATTTAAAATACCAACCCCTAGAAAAAGGAAAAAATTGATCTTAAGATATTTAAACCCTTTTTATTTGTCTATAAAATGGTGAAACCCAAGGGTCGGTAAATAAATAGTTTTAAAAACTTCATTTTTCTCTACAGAATATTAATTATGTCGATTTAAAACAAATAATGTTATGCAACAGATTTTATACCGGTATAACATTGTTATAGAGGAAGGAGTATCTGTACATACATTAATGATATTTACAAAGAACAAGGATTATGATACGGTTTTTAGGTGTCTGGTTGTCTGTTTGTTTGTTTGTTCGAGGATCACTCAAAAACTATTGCACTGATTTTGATAAATCTTTTTGTATTTAAAGGCGTATAATTGGTTGGGTAGGTTTTATGCGTGTAGGGAGTAATAGGTCCTCCCCTCCACTCTTGATGGGTCTAGTGTGGCTTACCCCTAGAAGTTACAGATCCTTCTGAGGTGGTATCTTGGACGACTAAGTCCTGTAAGCAGTTAGAATTCGCAGGTCGTTCCTACTCCATTCCAGGATCTGCTTAGTTGTATTTTATGAGGTTTTAGATAAAAACGCCTTCGGATGAGTCATCTCTGGTAGAGTGGTAGCCAGTGCGTGAGTCTTTTTCTCTCCGCTCAGTCCGAAATAATGGTTTTGGCAAAATGGTTTACAAAAACTTGTTCTGGTTCTATGAACACAGGTTTGGCTCCCTTTTTTGCGAAGATGTCGGCTTTCTCGTAGCCCTCCACCCACTGGTGCCCAGACACCCACTCTATTGTTTGCGCCAAGCTTTGAGTGTATCTTGTTGGAACTTAGTTCTTTAAGCGTAGTCTGGCTCTCTAAAATGATACTTATTTTTTTGTTCTATAGAGGTCTATCATTCGGCCTAAAAGATTGCGTCATAACTACAAAAAAAACTGGTATATATTTTATTAATAGTACAGTGGTATATCTAAATATGTCGATATGCTGCACTGCATGTGGTTTGGTTTTTCAATAAGTTATGATAGTAGCAATTGTGTTTATGGAACATTTCACCTTCTGGAATTAAAACAGTAAAAGTTTTGGTTATAATGTAGCACTAGACTACAAAATTGATTAAATATTGAGCATTGAGTTAGTTTAAAGGACCTTGATTGCATTTATTTAAACTGGATTGGATAATGGCTAATGTTGTGAAATATTATTATAAAACTGTGACAGAATTGTGCCTCCAGGATAGGTAATAAACTGAAAAATAATTGGGGTTTGCTTGATAAACAATTTTCGTAACGCCATCCGTATTCAAGATAAAGGGCGTTAAAGAAAAAAAATGTATACAAATTTGTTACGATTTTGCCGAAACTACAGAAAACATTGTAATGAAATTTTATACGAGTATGTTTTAGAAGCTGATACATCCCATGCATTTGTTTTTATATCTGACTCTTATAGAAGGCGCTAGTTACACGGTTCGTACCAAGTAGTATTGAACATAACTTTTTTAAGGTTGGATTTATTAATAAAAATTTCAAGTGAATTTAAACATCATTCAACTTTACACCAAAAAGGTACTCTTGGTAATACTCGATACTGTTTACCGTTTTCGGAATATTTTGATTTAAAAATTATGAAGTAACAACCAAATATTTTTGCTGTTATAAAGTAATGATAGATTTATTAATTATTATTATTATTATTAATTAGTATGCATTATGTGAATTAAAAATTTTTTGTCGCGTAAATGAGACCTCATCGATAAAACGGATGTATTTGTTTGTCTTGCCATATTCCTGGCAAGTAGTTTCGACAAAATCGTAATAAATGTGTATACATTTTTTTTCTTATCTTGAATACGGATGGCGTTACGAACATTTTTTACTAAGCAAACCCCAATTATTTTTCTACCTATCCTGGAGACGGGGACACCTTTTTTTTAAACACCCCAAATTCTGAATACATAGAATCCTTTATGTGATCAACTTCCTCTCAATAGCAAAATTTTTTTCCCATTTTATCTTAATGCATCCATATTGCATTTTCTTACAATCAAAGATAACAATCCATGCAGGCAAGATAGGGGGCAAGAATTTAATCATGTAATATCAATAAACTAATTCACAAAAAAAATAAATATTGGTTTATTTAAAAAAAAATTCTCAAAACGATTCGTTTATTTTTGTTGACATTCCAGTAAAGTGTTAAACGACCGCATAATTTTGACCATTTAAATGTTTTACCGCAAAAAATCATAAATCGCTTTGGTAGGTTTAACTGTAGAAGTCATTAAAATGCAGATTAAAAAGAGCGGTAATTAAGGCTTTAGTCATCAATATCTCTTTAACAGGATTTTATTCAAATTTGGATCGTAAATGAAAATTCTGTTGCTCCCAATTGGATTTTCACCCCTGCTCTTTAACAAAGTAATTAGCGCCTCCCAGATAACAAATAATAAGAGTGTTTTGTATTGATATATTATAATGTCTATTTGTTTGATAATTAAGCTGTATTGGGTATTGTAGTGGTTAATAAATGGAATTTTCTTCTATTTCAGATTGTGATAGAATGTCGCGGCAACCTTCGTCGAAGCCGCGCCCCTAACCCCTTTCTATGACCACCGCCTGGCAAGCCCAAGCCCTTTTCCCCGCTACTATTTTGGGCGACATGGACATCAAACACGAAATGATTTATCGAGACGATGACGTGTTGCTCGTTAAATCCGAGCCCCAGCTCTATTCCCCTAACGCTGCCAATGGTGCCACCACGATTACCGTAGGTAGCCTCTTGAACGCCGCGAATAACGGTTTAATGCCCACCTCGAGCAACGGGGTTTTAGCTTCGAGTAACGGCGCAGGCGCCTTCAGCGCATTTACCAACGCAGTGAGCGCAGCGCAAGCTGCGCAATCCGTTAATAAAAGATCGGCTACGCGCACCGAAGACTTTCTGGGTTCGCCGAGTCCCGGAACGATAAGCGGTAATGCCGCGCCACCTTTGACGCCGTCTCCTGGACCGCCCGCGCAAGCTTACACGGTTATAAGTAATGGATATCCGTCGCCGATGTCGTCTGGAAGTTATGATCCTTATAGTCCCAACGGAAAAATAGGTAAGTCCACCTTTTTTATATTTTTCGACCATAATTTCAGAAAAACGATCGTCAATCTCTTTATCTTCGATATTGAAGATTTTTCAAAGATTTCATTTGTACTAAATTTTAGTTATGAAAAGCCAGCACGCCACGTTGGGTACCAATTTGTTATAATACTTACTTTTACTGAATGATAATGCCCAACGTTGTTGGGCAGCCAAATTTGTTATTTGTATCTGAGACCTACAACGACTGCTACAAAATTATAAATTTATGATATTTAAATATTGTTGTTAGGAGCATGACAAAAAATTATTAATAATTGTTGTTACTTTCTCTTTCTCTCTCTAAGATGAAATTTTGATTTCACTGAGTAATTCAACTTGAGGAATAGACTAAATCGGTTTACAGACTAGTCTATTATATTCTTAGTTCAAATCTAAGGGTAAATAATAATTGCTATCGTCGAAGTCTTATAGAAGTCACAACACGATCGAAGAACAACGTTCTTAAGAAAAAAAACACAAAATACATTTTGTTAGATTTTATTTAGTGTTATAGTTTAGTTTCTAAAAAATCAGTAGGTAGCGCTGTTTATTCTTAGAACACGCTATAAATATTTTTACAACAATTCACCTGACAGTCATTAGTTTAAAATTTAGTATCTAGATGTCACGGTTTATTTTTTAAATGCATGTGGTGGTCCCTGAAGAAATTATTTAATGCTAAATCGGATGTCAAGTTATCCATATTAAACAATATAAAGATAAAACTAAATACCACGCGAACAAGAAGACGCGGGCAACAGCTAGTCAAAAAAAATATTAGAAATAATTAATACCTTCAAGGCATCACAATGAAACATGGGTTTTAAACAAAAATGGACTCTAATCTCTAATCATAAAATATCTTACCTATTCTTAAAAATTAAGCAAGTTTAAAAACATGAAAACACTTATTGGTTATATTTAAAATAATTAAAACTAAACACACTCAAACAAAATAATAATTTGAAATAAAGCTAGTACCATTTTTCTTCAACGACCAAAAAATACCCTGCTTTGTCTTGTAAATACAGATCTTTTTTTTTTCAAGGAGAAGAGGAGGTTGGATATTATCCTGGCTATCATTACTCTATATATCGCTGCTCTTAACAATTCTATTGAGCTGCATCGATACCATTCAGATTTCTCAACCACGATATTGTTTTTCCAATACTCCGTTTTCCTTTTATTTTACCCTGCATTATTACTCGTAGCAACTCATATTATTCCCCTTTCATTATATGTCCTAAGTATTAAAGCTGTCTTGTTTTTATAGTTGTCATCAGTTTACAATCCTTTCCCATTTTCCTCATTACCTCAATATTTCTTCTTTTTTCAGTTCATGATATTCTCAACATCATTCTATAACACCGCATTCAGAAGGATTGTAATTTATTTATATGTTCTTGCTTGAGTGTCCAACTTTCCATTCCATATAGTAATGTTGAGAATACATAGCATCTTAGCGCTCTTATTCTTAGTTGTATCGAAAGATCTCGGCTGCAGAGAATCTTTCTCAATCTGTTAAAAACATTCCTAGCCGTTTTAATTTTGGTTCCTGTCTTTTTTGGTTGATCGTTGTTGTGTGTTATCCGAGTCCCTAAATATCTGTAGTTCTTTACTTTCTTCAACTGTGTTCCCTTAAGTTTTTTTTAATGTTTATTGTGAGCCCGTAATTCTCACGGAGATTATTTGTACATACATAAAGTCACGCCTTTTTCCCATGGGAGTATGCAGAGACCACTTCCTTCCACTTCCGCTACGGTTCATACTCACATCTTTTGCTTCCTCTACTTTCATCAGTGCTCTCATACATGCTCGTCGGTTGTTGGTACTCTTGACAGCTGGCCTTTCTTCAAAACAATGTTGATCTGATCAAGATTATTTGTACGGTTCACTAATCTTTGCAGTTCTTCTGCTGTACTTGCAAGTATAATCGTGTCGTCAGCAAATCTTATATTATTTATTACCTTTCCATTTATCATTATTCCATCTTTTTCCGACGCCATGGCTTTATCTTTTTATCGTTCTCCATTAATATCTATTTCAGCTTGTTGGTTTCAGTATAACTTTCGAATAATACGTATATCTTGATAGTCGATATTTTGAGACTGCAGTATCTGAATCAGTGTTTCATAACGGACCCTGTCAAATGCCTTTTCAAAGTCTATATAACAGATTTGTACATCCTGATTTATATCCATCTTTGTATTAAGACATTTAAAGAGAATAAGGCTTCTCTTGTCCCCATCCCACTTCTGAAACCAAATTGACTTTCGTCAATATTTTCTTCTATTTTTTTATAAATTCTTTCATGTGTCATTTTAAGAAAGACCTTAAGAGTGTGACTTATTAGTGAAAAAGTTCTATACTCATTACATTGAGTGGCGTTTGGTTTTTTCGAAAATGCACGAAAGGTTTGAGACAGATCGTCGTTCCTATATTATAAACTATGAAACAAACGTATCATGTCTACCTTTCACAAATAAATTTTTGGCCTTTAAGTTTCATACTAACGCCAGGGCCGGCTTTAATAGAGTTTTATTAAAGTTAATTTAATGAAAATCCAGTATTGGATAAATTCTGGTGGAAAGAAAAAGCTGCTGATTAAAAAGTACGATGTGTTGCTTCAGGTTCGGAACTTTTGGGAATATATAAAAATTTATTAGAGACGGATAATTAGAAATAATAGACCTCGTGGCTTAATTACTCTGCCAAGAAGTAAGAGTTTGCTTTTTCTCGTTAAGGTTATTTTACTCGGTTGATAACGCTTTGATCCAATTTTCCGGTCATTACGCTAACAAAAAACGAATTTCTCTTTTCATCAATTTAAATATCCTTTGTGGGAAGATTATTTATAATTTAAAAGATGTAATAACTTTAAATTGAGTTTTTTGAAGGGCTTTATCCTCCGAATTTGAGAGAAATTTGGTTTGGCGTAGCCAACAAAAGAGCTAGACCACAAAAAATGTTGGATAATATTTGGAAATTTTTGGAACAAAGTTCCTTAACGCGGCTCTCGGTTAGTGCGATTTAGTAGAAATCGTCGCGTAACGAAATGCATTGGTGGTTCAGTAGTAGAATGCTCGCCTGCCATGCGGGCAGCCCGGGTTCGATTCCCAGCCGATGCATTCTTTTTGTGCTTTTACCGTACATAATTTTTTTAGTGAGTAAAACAAATCGAACTAAAAAGCGAAAAATAAATTATAGTTTAAAAAAACTAAAAAACACGCTTGTAGAGTTAATCAAACTAAAAAGTAAAAAATAATTCTTAACATAGGAATAAAATTAATGAGGAGAAAATGATTGTCACTGTCAAAAAAAAAGTTAATGTCAATTAATGCCACTGCTTTGTATGACATTTTTAAACTAACTCTGCATTTCGTCAGTTATTTTATTCCTATGTTAAGAATTATTTTTTACTTTTAGTTTAATTAACTCTAAAAGCGTGTTTTTTATTTTTTTTAAACCATAATTTATTGTGTTAGTTCATACGTGAATATTGTTTTATTATTGCAATTAAGTTTTGCAAAATAGAAACTGCAGTTGATAAAATTGTATAACTTGTATTTACTGTTTACATTCGTTTATTGTACATGTGATTTAAGTGTTAATTATTTATTTTACTATTTAAATTATAGGGAGACAATAGTAAAATCAGGAGTTCAAATTCCAAAAGAGTATGGAAAGCGCAAACGTCAGAGTGCAAATAAAATAACGAAAACCTTGCTCAACACCAACAACAATTCCGGCAGAATCAAAATAAAACGAGCCAGCCTTACAGTAGTGGCATATTATGCGGAACATTTGACATCTCACCTTAGTAATAAGCAATTTTAAAATTATATTCTGCAAAAAAATGGGTCAGGTATTATTTGAAGTGATTTTTCATAACAAACAATAATTCTTTTTAATGAAAATTGTATTTTATTTTATTGACACTAGGAGTGACAGAAATCAACCTCAAAATTTAAAAAATGCTAAATACTGAAATGTTTTATTCAAATAATTATTTATTATCACTTACTTAAATTTTTTTAAAAATAATCTGCACTTTATTGAGACTTATTATCCACAGTTAATATTTATTTATAAAGTTTACGCATATAACAGCAAATTTTATACTCAACACTGTAACTTAAGTGCACAGCTGGTGGCTGACAGTACTGACCTCTCGAAAAATTGCTTGACGGTTATCTGACGGCCAACTCTACCACCGCGCGCTCATTCGTCAAATCAAATAGCGCGTGCTTTCGCGACTTCCTGTTAGGGGGCGTCCATAAATTTCGTGAGATGTTTAAGGGGAGGAGGGGGTCGAGTCAAATCTCATCTAATCTTACGTTGGAGAGACAGGGGGTCTCGGCAAATATCACGCAATTTTTTTTCTGATTGAAACAAAAAAAAATTATACTATTTTGGTCCATTTAATTCAGATTGTACATGCTTAAGATTTAATCTTAAGCGTATATCGTAATACGATTAAGATCATTCACTAATTTGTTCGAAAGAAAATAATTTCATACATACTTCGACGTTATACATCTACTGACTGTCAAACTACCATATTTGTTTTATACTAAATAGCTCAATTTAAGGGGGCGTCCATAAATTACGTGAGATGTTTAAGGGGAGGAGGGGGTCGAGTCAAAACTCATCTAATCTTACGTTGGAGAGACAGGGGGTCTCGGCAAATATCACGCAATTTTTTTTCTGATTGAAACAAAAAAAAATTATACTATTTTGGTCCATTTAATTCAGATTGTACATGCTTAAGATTTAATCTTAAGCGTATATCGTAATACGATTAAGATCATTCACTAATTTGTTCGAAAGAAAATAATTTCATTCATACTTCGACGTTATACATCTACTGACTGTCAAACTACCATATTTGTTTTATACTAAATAGCTCAATTTAATCTGAATGTACGGTACAGTGTAGCCCGTTGTTTGTTTTCGCGCTACTGACAGCCGAACGCGCGACTCGATGAACGAGAGCGTACGAGCTGAGTGGCAGCGACACACGGACAGGTTCCAACCTGCTTTGTTTATTCTTGTAAATGTTTCACTCGACTCAGTGCATGCTCTTACTAATTTAAAATGAGTTATCAAGATTTTTATAACGCATACGTCAAAAGATACTGTGCGCAAGCGCCAACGGCTTAGAGTGGCTAGATCAGAACGAAGTTGAAGGAGCAGATGATTTTACTGAAAATCATATGGACATGTTGGTTCCAATAGTCTCTCTTGAGACCGCGCATGATTTTCCATGGACTGAATTAGAGTAGATATCCTTTTTTTTAATCACAGTAGTCACGATTTAAGTATTCTATTGTTAAATTTTTATTACACTTATAACTACTCAGCAATATTGATTACTAGTCTTAAGTAGTCGTAAATAAAAGCACGAAGCAAATTTTTTTTTCTTTTTACAATAACAATCCAACGCGTTTACGTAAGAAACCCACATTTTGAAAAATCTCACGTGAGATTGGGGGATGGGGGAGGGGGTTGAATAAAATCTCACGTCATCTCACCAGGGGGGGAGGAAGAAACAGAAAATTTAAAAAAACACCTCACGTAATTTATGGATGCCCCCTTACATTTCACGAAATCACTCCCACAAATTGCAAGAAAGCGAGAGGAAAGATGTTACACACTTCCGTCCCATTTCACGAAATCACTCCCACAAATTGCAATATTAAATGAAACTTTCTGATGTGATTCGTTCCCTTAGATTATTTGCCTTGAAAAAATAATATAAAATAAAAATTGAATTATACAGATTTCATTTTAAAATACATTCGGGGGTCCCCCGACCGTACAATTTTTTTTTAAATGCAATTACAATAATTTAAAAAGGTTTTTAAATTAAAACTAAATGGATATACGATTAAATATCAAATTTTATACGGTAAATGGTTCAAGAATATTTCCTTTATGTAAACTTTTTCAAAAATAGCTTAATTCATGTAAATACGATCATTACTGCACCAAGGTTGATTTTTATAATGCTTTAAAGTTATTTTATGTTTAATAGCAGCTGCAATTTAAAGATTCCACTTAAAAAATGGCTTTTTTTTAAGTGAACCTACTTTAGGCACGTGGTAAGTGAAATTTTAAGGTCGCGTCACAGCAATACCGTCATGGCATAATAATAATATTAGCGTCATGAAGCCGTCACGATTTTGGATTTTAAAAGACGAAGAGAGAGTTTGGTGACAACTGTACTGACAAATTTTCTTTGTAAATAACCTACATCAGGGATGTTTAACATGAGGCTCACTTAGAAATATGTCTAACAAACGAAAAGATACACATGGTGGCACATACATAGGTGTAACGCCACTGGCGATTGATAGAAGGCCGCAATGAAGTTATTGGAACATTGAAGATCTCGCTGGACTCTCTGGAACATTCGAGTGACCATAATACACAAATAAGAATGTTGAGTCAAGCGGGACGGACATAGTTAATAGTGTGGAATAAAGACTATAAGAGGTGCGCGTATTTTAAAAAAAAATACAGTCTAATTACTTTTTGTCCAGAATAGTATATGGCAAGATACAATGGGCCAACGGGCCTAAGTGTCGCCGGAGGCAATAGCCAGACGGACCCAAATAGGGGTGGAGTTTTTAGTGAGTAGACATGATACAGTCAGTGAAGTCTCACAATAGACCTTGAGCTTTCAGACTCATAACCTCTATGTAAAGGATTTTCTCCACCTCTGCAATAAAAAAAAACGAGCGAGCCTTACAGTAGTCGCATATGAACTTAGTAATAAGCAATTTTGAAATTGTATTCTGAAAAAAATTGGTCAGGTCACGAAATCACTCCCACAAATTGCAATATTAAATGAAACTTTCTGATGTGATTCGTTCCCTTAGATTATTTGCCTTAAAAAAATAATATAAAATAAAAATTGAAATATACAGATTTCATTTTAAAATACATTCGGGGGTCCCCCGACCGTACAATTTTTTTTTTAAATGCAATTACAATAATTTAAAAAGGTTTTTACATTAAAACTAAATGGATATACGATTTAATATCAAATTTTATACGGTAAATGGTTCAAGGATATTTCCTTTATGTAAACTTTTTCAAAAATAGCTTAATTCATGTAAATACGATGATTACTGCACCAAGGTTGATTTTTATAATGCTTTAAAGTTATTTTATGTTTAATAGCAGCTGCAATTTTAAGAGTCCACTTAAAAAATGGCTTTTTTTTAAGTGAACCTACTTTAGGCACGTGGTGAGTGAAGTTTTAAGGTCGCGTCACAGCAATACCGTCATGGCATAATAATAATATTAGCGTCATGAAGCCGTCACGATTTTGGATTTTAAAAGACGAAGAGAGAGTTTGGTGACAACTGTACCGATGTGAGATTATCATCAAATATTGTAAATATTAAACTAAAAATTAAAAAGAATATAATTTTTAATTTATGTTGATATTTTTGATAAACATCTTTTCAATACAATGCCTCAATCCTTTGAATACCTACAATATCTCACTTTTTATCTTTTATGCAGTCTTTAATTTTTATATCTGACTATTGATTTAAAAATCTTACAGATTTTTAGTTATCTTGCCAAAAAAGTTTCACTTCTGATACGTGTACTCTGTACACACGATCTTTTTTTGGATTAGTTCAGGGTTTTTCAAAGTGGGGTACGCGAACCCCTAGGGGTTTGCCATTCGGCAGGGGGTTCGTGACAAGATTTACGTAATGGTGGCTTGATGACTTGACCTATTTAGCTGACATTTTTTCTTGCCTTAATAAAACGAATGCTTCAATGCAAGGTTTCACGTGTAGTGTATTCACTGTGCAGGACAAAATGATTTTCCTCAGTCGTGATACAAGATTCAACTCTTCGCCCCGTTGATTGTTGTATTCGCGTAAATATTCCTGGTGTATTTCATGTCGTCTTACAACCGGCTATAATTCGATTTCTTAGGTCTTCAACATTTTCGACGGGAGTGGAATAAACTAATCATTTAAGAAAAATTTCAAATGCAAAAATCTAAAGGTTTTAAATCCGGCGATCGAGCAAGCCAATGTTCCGTACCTCCCCCACCTATCAAAAACTTTAACACCCCGTATATCTGAAAACTAAGCATTTGCAGACATACATACGTTTATATAGCAAACTTTCGCTATTTTTTCATGCAGAATCACCCCCTGAAGTTTGTCGCTCTTATTTATCAACACCCTGTATATACTTAACTGAAAAACCTTAACTCATAGAAGATTAGAAAATTTTACACTTATCGACAAAATAATCAATGACAGTATTAATTTCTCAGGAATTGTTAAACTTGAAACTGCTAGTTCAATAAGAAAAAAATATGCAGAAACCTTCGACATTTCCTTTTATCGTGCTAACTATGGCTAGAATGAATCTATAAGTAGAATAAAAGTGTCAAATACATATTAAGATTCAGATCTTCTTGATTCATCTTTAAAATCGTTTAAAAATTTTTGTAATTATCAACATTTTTATACATTTATAACTTGTACGTATATGTATGACTTTGCTTGATATTTTTTAATAAAATGGCAATGCTGGTAATAAATAAATAATTATAAACTACATGAAACAAATTAATTTAGCATTTTCATAAATATATCTTTGATTACTAGTTAATAAATTTCAAATTATCTCTTTAAAATTTTTTTAAACTTTCTCACTAATTAATGAATTACAACTTTTATTAATGGTCAGTCCCCAAAACTCCACCACATCACTACACCAATGTGCTTCAATGAGCAACTAGTTCCCTAATATTTTTAAAAGAACATTCAATTGAAAACCAGTTAATTAATCCAATTTAGGATAGGAGTTACTTTTACACGGGATTTAAATTGGCATCAATGCGTTTTTTTTTAGCCACGATGACCATTCAAAAGTTGGGACTTAATCCAGATAATAATTTCACTTATCAACGTCTTCATCATCATCATCATCATCACTCAGCTATAGTAGTCCACTGCTGAACATAAGCCTCTCGTTTATTTTGTCACTCTGCTCTATCTTGAGCCATTTGTATCCAATTACCACAGATTCTTTTGATGTCATCGGTCCATCGTGTGGGGGGGCGCCCTCTACTACGATAAGCTTCGTGCCTCGGACGCCACTCCAATAGTTTTTTAGACCATCTTCCGTCAGTTCTTCTAGCTACGTGGCCAGCCCAGTTCCACTTTAAAGTTGTTATTTTTTCGATTACATCTATAACACCTGTTCTTTGGCGAATAATCTCATTTGGTATTCGGTCTCTGAGGGAGATACCCAGTCTTAGACTTAACAAAAAATCTTAATTAGCTCATAGAAGACTTATCTCTTTTTAAAGAAATTTGAAATTGCTGTGGTTCTCATGCTCTGTTTTTTTTTCCTGAAGGAGAACAAAACAATTTACAATTTGGACGAAAGTTCGAAAATTATTTTATTTCTCACTGACAGTGTTAATTCGAAAGAAGTAGTAATATCTTTTCCCTAAATCGAATTTATTTATTTTAAAATACAATTTTTACAGACTATTTGTTAAGTTAGTAGGTACTTACAAAAAGATGATTTTAAATAAAAAACAAATAAATTTCAACGACTAAAAAAAAACAAAAATCTGTATGCATTTAGTTGGAAAACGTCCAATTTTTGGTCATCCAATGAAAAAACCTGTCAATTCCATAAACAGATCATTAAAATTTAACGATCCTCAAATATTTGTGCTTTGTTTATGTCTCCTTGTCCGAAAAGTATATTCCTTACAGTATTACTCCATTTCATATCTAAAAGCATACGGTTTTTTTTTCAGTCTCGACGTGAAAAAAATAAACATCAGATTCGCTTAATTGATGCACTTTATTTTCGGTGTATCCTTAAAACTTTCTGCCAAAATACCATTTTTTTCGGTCTGTTTTCGGATATTTTTATAAATGGATCGGCGTTGCTTGTTTATCATCCCCCGGTGTGTCGTTTGTTATCTCAGTTCTAGCTTATTCGGTGCCATTAGAGGAGCTTTTCAGTAGTTATTTTTTGTTCTTTATATTTTTTGATGGAAATGATTAAAACGGCTTCCAGTTGTAACGGAAATAAATTAGGCTATCCTTTTGTTGGAGACCCCAGTTTGCTGTCATGTACACTGTTGATTATTTACTTCAGCTTCTTCATTAACTCGAATTATTTTGTAGATATTAATTGTGGGTATCGCTTGCATCCCAATTTATGTTTATACAGGGTGACCCATGGGTACGTGCAAGCTATATTAATTTTTTTTTGTCGATCAATTTATATGTGAAAATAGTCTCATGCATAGTCCCATAGGCGAATTTATAGCTTCAGAACCATTTAAGATAACTTAACCAATTTTTTTGTGGTGGCAATACGGCCGTAAATGTGCTTAAATGTACATAATTAAATTCTCGCCTGCAGTAATCCCGAAAAATAGAGAAAATAAATAACAAAAATATCAGTGGTCTGGGTGCGACCCGAGAGGTCCACACGACTAACTTCCCAGTGAAAAGAATAAAAAAAATACGATATGTTCTGTTGTTATAATTATTATTATTTTAAAAAACGATTTCAAATTGTTTATAACAAATTATAATTGTCCTTAACAATATTTTGTTTATGTCAACCGTATTCTGTCAAACTTGTTCTTATCATTTTATAAGCGGGAGCTATTTTCAATTGTTTATGACAATTGATTTTTTTTTTATTATTATGATCAATAATTATTTGTTAGTAACAATATTCAATTGTAATAAACAATGTTTGATTTTTACTAACAATAATTTACACTGTTATAGCGTCTTCAATACTATTCTCTCAATACTGACACTAGTTTAAAATTCTCCAATTTCTATTTTTGTTTTCTAAAACTATCTCAACTCTCTCATTGCAATTGGTCCCACGTCAATATCATTTTTTGTTCTCGAGATAATCGAGACGAAAAATAATTCCGAACGCACATACGAAGATACGCACATACGTACATACACACACACAGACATCCACTTAAAAACTATTGTATTCGACTCTGGGGACCTTGAAATGTGAAGATATGTCAAAATTGGGGAATCGCAAAATCGGACCTATTACTATAACTTTCACCGTGTTAATAAAGAAAAAATTTGCAATCCTTTTGCTTTTTGTTATATGTTTATAAGAACTTCTGTGATAAAATATAGAGGCTTCCATTATGTTATAAGTATTTTACGTGTTTCCTTCTGTAAGTTCACCTTTCAAGACTAATAATACCATTAAAATCGTTGTATTTCTCAAAAAGCTTTTAGAAAAGTGTAGAAATGTAAAAAATCCTAAAACACCATGTTCGCTAACATTTAATGGCAGGCTTTAATCGTAAATTAAGATTAACATGTGAGCAACATTAGTTAGTCACTTATTAAAGTTAAATAGTTTATTGCCCATTTTCATATTCGAATTGATGTTTGGGATATTTAAGGAATTTTTGCGTCCTCCCGAAAACGGTTTCAGTTTACACTAGGAATTTCAAAGTAGAAGCTACTAATCCACAAACTAAATATAATTTTAGTCCGTGATTCCACAAATTCCGAAATATTTCATCAAAACATACGGTTGCTATCTCTTTTCTTCGTTTTCCCGATCTTTCAAATTGAAGTGTTATAATTAGATTTCCCAACTGGAACGACTGTACTAGAGCGTTCGTCTATGTCTTGCGAGACTTTTGCACTATTCACGTTTCGAATCGCGCTCGTCCTCTCGCAAAAGTAACGCATCCTCTTTAAATAATATTGTTGGGCGTTTTCCAAGACCTTTTTGTACGTTAATTCGGTTATCGAACAAAAATAATTAATCACGTGTTTGGCTAGACTCGATGAAATTGTCTGTATGCCAAAAATGATATCATTTTTTCCCTGACGCACGTACAAGTTTTAAAAAAGTCTATCTTTGTTATTAATAATCTCGAATCCTAACCTGCCAAATATTCTCAAATTTCACACTACGTTAGCCAATGTTATTCCCTACCTGTTATACCTGTAATTAACTGTCGAAACGTGACATGAAATAAATAAATCACCCCAATAACTTTACTTATTGGGGTATTTGCAGTGTTTCTTGCAATGGATTTTAAAATTTTTCAAATTCAAATCAAATTCATTCAGCAACAATACTTAAACAGATAGATAGATAAATAGATAGAGCAAGATAATTTGAGAAGATTCTTCATAATAAATTAAAAGATTAATAGTTTAATTTTTTGACAGGTACTGCAAGAAAATTTTATTTAAAAAAGCGCATCAAAATTGATATTCAGTGTGGAACAGGCAAATTAAATAAATTCAGCATTTCAATTATTGTGTATACTTATAAAAGATATCGAGATACATACCCCTGAGGAAATACGCCTCGGTCTTCCAGACCGAATTCTATGCCTTACTCAGGTGTGTCACGCACCTGACAGAAAATAAAGTGACCAACAGCGAGATTGCTATTCTCACTGACAGTCGCGCGGCCATTGTGGCCCTCGTGAGTAGCACCAAAACATCATCGCATGCAGGCCCCTTACTGAGTTAGCGACTGCAAATAAGGTCACTTTTACATAGGTTTCTGGACACACAGGGATAAATGGCAACGAGATAGCCGATTAACTGGCAAGAAATGGCACCCTGGTGGAACCAAGAAGCCAGTTAGGTTAGGTTAGGTATCATGTGAGTGAGGCGTGGTCGCCCCTCCATCGCGACTCTTAGTAGGTATATTGTGGCTCACCCATAGAGGCTACAGTTCACCTCACAATTCAGCCCTTCTTACGAAGTTCATGGTCGTATAGGGTGAGATTCTTTTAAAATCGGTAGGTTCTAGGTTAGTGTAACCAAATATGTTGAACCTTATTCTTCCCAGGCCGGGGCATAAACATAGTATATGTTCAGCAGTTTCGTCTTTCACGCAGCAAAACCGACAGTCCGTTTGTTGGTTCAGACCTATCTTTCTGAGGTGGTATCTTAGACGACAGTGTCCTGTAAGCAGTCCCGTTAGAATACGCAGGTCATTTCTGCTCCATTCTAGGATCTGCTTAGTTGTGTTTCTCGAGGGTTTAGGTAGAAACGCCTTCGAGTGGGTTAACCCTGGTATATCGGACCAGTACGTGAGTATTTTTCTCTCCGCCCAGTCCGAAATAATTGTTTTGGCGGCACTTGTGATGACTCCAAAAACCGGTTCTGGTCCAGTGAACGCAGATTCGGCCCCCTGTTTTGCAAGTGTGTCGGCTTTTTCGTTTCCTTCCACCCCCTAGTGCCCAGGTACCCACAGTAGGGTCACCCTGTTGTTCGCACCAAGGTACTCTAAGGATTCGATGCAATTCCATACAAGTTTAGAATTTATCTTGTTGGAGCTCAGTGCTTTTAAAGCAGTCTGCTAGAGGTCTGTTGGTCAACTCTCTTGCAAAGAAGCCAGTTGGTCGGATTGCCAATTGCCGAAGCGAAACATGAATTGTAACTAATCCTTGCGCACGAACATATCGCTCAGTGAAATGCAAATACTGGCTGCAGAACATTAAGACAGCTGATGAAAAAACCTTTCTAGAAGAGGACAGACGCACTCCAGACGATGAACCGGAGTAGGCCAAGCAGCATGCTCACTGGCCACATCGCACTAAGTGCGCACCTCTTTAAACTTAAACTGGCGGCTGAGAAAAACTGCTGACTATGCAGCGAAGAGAAAGAGAGCTGCAATCACATTCTGTGTTGCTGCACGATGCTAGCGGTTTACAGGAACCAAACCTGAGGCCGCATGATAATGATCCAAGTGATCTAAATGAGACAGGGCCAACAGAAATCCTGCGGTTTGCCAAAACCAGCGGACTGTAATTCTGATACCCTGAAGACACAGCGCTATGCTCAGAGGATCAAAGATCTAGGTGACATAGGTGCCTAAACCAATGGCGTAACCGCAAGAATGTAATGTAATGTATAAAAGGTACCGAGATACATCAATTTAAGATTTTGATATGACATCCTGCAACGGAAAATTTCATCTCCACATTGAACCTCCTTTAAGTGACAAAGTTATCTTCATTCTTTATTTAAAATGTTATAGTTTTTAAATGTGTTGGAAAAATATAACATTAAAAGAAATAAAATCATCTGACTGATGAGATTCGCTACAACATATTTAAAACTTCAGTAATACCGTTTACTTCTTGATAATGTCAAAAACAAAACAAAAAAACATGAATCTTAATGTGGAAGATGTTCAAAATGCTCGCCTCGAAAATCCTTGTAACATCCTAATCTATAGATACATCCAGTGCTTTAATTTCGAAACTAGCCAGTCTAAATAACTTTTGATTTTGCGTAAATGTAAGAAAAACAAAAAACACTTTGAATTTTAAATCAACGGAGAGGTTTAAAAATGTTATTCTGCTAACGGAGCACTTGTAAATACATTTAAGGAGCTGCTTGTAATTAACTTCATATTGGTTTTTGTTGTAATTTCGCCATGTTTAATGTTATTTGCAAAATAAATCGATAGAATAAGTATATGTATGTTAAAGGGGTACCACATGAAAACAGCAGAATAACATTTTTAAACCTACACCTTGATTTAAAATTTAAAGTGTTTTTTGTTTTTCTTACATTTACGCAAAATCAAAAGGTATTTGGACTGGCTCATTTTGAAATGAAAGCACTGTATAAATAAAATTGAAGTCTTTTTGTGATTTTAAAATAAATCCATTGTTCTAAGCTCAAATGATTATTGGCACGTTACCAAAACATAAACACGCATTTTTCATTTTTGTCTCTCTATCTGTTTGTTACATACATACATAAAGTCACGCCTTTTTCCCATAGGGGTAGGCAGAGACTACTTCCTTCCACTTGCTACGGTTCGTACACACATCTTTTGCTTCCTCTACTTTCATCAGTGCTCTCATACATGCTTATCGGTTGTTGGTACTCTTGACAGCTGGCCTTTCTTCAAAACAATGTTGATCTGATCGAGATATGTTCTCCGAGGTCGACTTCTACCGATTTGTCCATTCACACTCGCCTTATAAATTTGTTTCGTCAATCTTCCTTCATCCATCCTTTCTACGTGTAAGAGCTTTTGAAAGACATCTTATTCGACCCCCAATGCCTTGTAAAAATTTTGGGGTAATTCTTAGCCTCGCTTTTGGTTGAAAGTAGTGGAGTCAAAAATACCGGAAAAGAGTGTCCCCCTTTAATAAAAAATCGACGGGTCTGAGCGTTTTTCTAAAATATTAACGAGGTTCCTGCAAATGGCTTGTTTCGTTTTAGGTTGGCCACCCTGTTTACTGAATATCTATTGCCTCAACTAGGCTAAATATATGGCTGAGTAACTACGTTTTAAGACTTTGACGACATTGACAAACGAAATATATAAACTGACTACGAAGCTTCATTACGTACTGAATTTACACTTGCTAATTGAAGACCTTCTTCTTCTTTAGGTGCCCTGTCCTCCTCGGACGTTAGCAATCATCAGCGCTATCTGAACCTTGTCTACAGCTCGGCGGAACAATGTGGTAGTGCTCACTCCATACCATTGTCTTAAGTTTTTTAGCCAGGATATCTTTCTTCTACCCGGGCCTGAAGACCAGTTTTCCCTTTCCCCACGTAGTAAACGTGTACTATTAAAAAAAGGGCAGCAGTCGACCAAACTTTTGTTTTTAAAATTCGAATTTGCAAAAAAAAATAATCCAGATAAATTATGAAGCACATAATACATAAAATTACAATTACCTTAAGCGGTGCCAACAAACCTTATTCATCATCTTGTGTGTGACCGACCTAATCGCAAGCTAAATCTAGTGGAAAGTTTAAAAAAACTTTCATCGGCATTAGTCCGGGAGTTAGCGTCAAATTTCACCGGACCATTTTACTGAGGCTGAATTTTCTGGTGAAGGCTTTTGTTATGTTGTTGAGAGAAAATTTCCATGTAAGCTGGTCCAGATCCGTGACTTAAGATTGTGTGAGGCTGTGGATCTCGCGAAAAAATAACAATTTTCTTAGTATTTTACTGAAGGTCATAATTTGCAAATAGCTGAATGATTGAATTATAATCGTGAAAAAACATGTTAGCTGCATGATTTAACTTGTAAGCTGCGCGTATGAATATGTAGGAAAAATTTTGAAAATCGGACCATTTTACCGAGGCTGAAAACTATATACTGAATAGTAATCAGTTTGAAAATCATAAAAAATCATGTTAGTTGATGCTCAGGTGTGATTAAACCTGTTAGCTTCCTTTGTGCAGCGCGCGGTCGGACCATTACTGTGTTCGCTGCAGTCAGGAATCGACTGATTTTTATTAAATTAAATGAAAGAGTTGTATTCCGTGTAAATTTTGTTTATTACAATTGCAAATCGCTTTCGGCTATTAGGCCATCATCAGTGCGATACCTGCAAGTAGGTAATATTTTGAAATTGAAAAATTGGGAAAGTTTTTTTTTTATGAAAATAGTCGCAAAAAGGGTAGACCTATCGTGTGGGCCGCGGACGGCCCGCACTGCGACTATTAGAAGGAGAAGGGATTATAGAAAGGAAATGATTGTGGACACGCTTTTTAAAAAGTTGTAGGTCATAGTTCTCTGGAAAAACTGATTTTGGAAGCTTATTTCATTCCGTAGCAGCCCTGTAAAATAAGGATTCTTGATGAAGATTGGTCCTTGTAGTGTCAAGCTTGAGAGTAAATGTGTGAGACTGATTAGCGTGCCGAGTTCTTCGGCCGAATGTGGCCAATGGTGGTACAAGAGTTTTTATTTCTCTGGAGCATCTGCCATGGAAATATCGGTAGAGCAATAACTGGTCTGCAACTCTTCTTCTATGTTCTAGAAGGTGAAGGGTATCTGTGGGAGTTGAGCTGTTTATCAAGCGAATGGCTCTTTTCTGAATGGAATCTAGAAGACGAAGAGAATGCCTTGGTACTGAACCCCAAATATGCGAGCAATACTAGAGGTCGGATTTGAGCCTTGTACGTTCGTCAACAGTTGATCAGGAGTAAAAAACTTTCTGGCTTTCCACAGAAAACCTAGCCTCTGGCTTGCCGACTTTGCGATGTTAGCAATATGGTCATGCCAAGACATATTATTGGACACCGTGACTCCCAAAATCGAGATGGAGGGACTTGGTTCAAGGGTATTTCTGGACATGGGATGATTTGAGAAATTCACTTTCTTGGAAAACGTGGCGCTTTGTTTTTTTTTGGGCGTTGAACTAAACAAGATTGTTGGTTCCCCACTTGACGATTGCTTTAAGATCTCTAATGATGGAATCAACCTGTTCCTGTCTGAGTCTATTTGTATCATTCACCGAAAGTGATCGATAGGATGTGAAAGTTCAGACAAGTGTGCTATCGTTTGCGAAACTGTAGATGGGGTTCGTGGTGGTTTTCAAGAGGTCGTTAATGTGTAAAAGAAATAAGGTGGGGGACAGGATGGAACCCTGGGGGACCCGGCATTGGTTTTAAACGCATCAGAAGAAATACCGTCAACTGCCACATGTAAGGAGCGATCTTGCATGAAGCTCATGAGCCATTGGCGCAGTTTGGTTGGGAGACCGTAGGCAGATAATTTACTTAACAATGCGTGGCGCCAAACGCGGTCAAAGGCTTTAGATATATCCAAGGCTATTGCACGGGATTCACTAAACTTTTCAATAGTGTTTGTCCAGAGCTGAGTGACATAAGCCAGCAAATCTCCAGTAGACCGAAGTTGTCGAAATCCATATTGTCTGTCATAAATTATCTCAAATTTCTCCAGATATTTGATGAGTTCTGTGTTAATCGCTTTAGTTAGATTACTTACTTGTCAAGTATTCATACAGGAGTTCTAAAAATTGACATAACCATGGTTGACACTGGTTTAAATAGATATACATTTAACATGTTAAAATATTTATGTACCCATCTTGGGTTTTTTTTATATATTTTATTTTTATTAATCTGAGGTAGATTTATAGTGCATTTATCCTCATTATAAAGTAAAAAAAAGGTTGGTAAAAATTATTAGACATGAATTAATATTGAAGTGAATCTGAGCAGCGCACACAGTAATGGTCCGACTGCGCGCTGCACAAAGGAAGCGCAGCTACAGGTTTAATCACACCTGAGCATCAGCTAATATGATTCTTAAACTGATTACCATTCAGTATATAATTTTCAGCCTCGGTAAAAATGTCCGATTTTCAAGATTTTTCCTATATATTCATACGCGCAGCTAACAAGTTAAATCACAGAAATTATGCAGCAAACATGTTTTTTCCCGATAACAAATTAATCATTTAGCTATCTGCAAATTATGACCTTTGGTAAAATACTCCGAAAATCATTATTTTCTCGCGAGATCCGCAGCCTCCCACCATCTTAAGTCACGGAGTCGCGTCTGATGACATATTTTTTCTTCATTTCTAGAGAGAAAACTAAGGTGCAAAAGGACGGATATTCTCAGTAAAATTACCCATGAAAATTTAACGCTACCTCCCGAAATACAAGTACTGTAAACCTTTGCAAATTTTTTGATCTGGAAATAAGTGTACTAGTAATGTGAATTTTAAAATACAGAACAGCTACTCCCTTTCTAACCTAATCGGTGTTAATTTACCGAAAATTGTTTGGGTTTGGGTTTCAGCCCGCACTGTCCGAAAATGTACGGAACACCTAGAAATAACAATCTCGACGAATATTCCTATCACGAAATCCAAAATGGAGTCGAGAGAGGGAAACAATAGAAGAAATGCGAGACACGTTCGACGTTACGTTGTTTTGCGTTGCGTCTTGCATTCTCTAATTTAAAAACGAGACAGCACACCGAATGGACGACGCGACGCCTAAATATCCACAATTCAAAACTATAAAGCAGGGTCCACACCGAAAACGAAGCCGACCGGGTTATTTCTACCTACATTATAGTTTCAACACCAAGACTGGTGACTTCGTTAAAGAGTACTTTTTAGAAGTTTTTTTAAAGTGTCCTTAAAGTGTAAGTGTTTTCAAAATGATTACCGACTATGACGTCGCTATGTCAGCCATGGCTGTGGTGATACTCGCTTTAAATCAGCCCCCAAAAAGACGTCAAAGAAGATTTTGGATTCGCCCGAGCCTTATGAGAGGTCGGCAGCTGTACAGGGCTAGCGAATTAATGAAAGATTTAATTTTGGATGAAGAAGACCCGTTGAATTTGGAATACCGAAATGACGTTGGTTTCACCGAAAACAAAATAATTCGTCTAGTTCGGTCGGAGGTTTAATTGTAACTGAAGCCGCTCGTCACGTCCCCACTCTATATTTTTGTTCGGCTCTGCTCGGCTTCCTTTGATCTGTACCTACTTTATGAGGGTTGGGATCGGCACGGCCCGGGCCGGCATTTTCTAACCCGGCAAAGCCGCCCGGGGCGTCTACATCAACGCGGCTTAGGCCGCCCGGGTCAGCCCGCCCGGCCTATCCCGGCATAGTGTGGACCCTGCTTAAGAAATTACCGACGAAGCAACAAAAATATCGAAGAGACAACACGCGTATTTGCGCGAGATTTAAGTCCGATTGCATGCCTCCAATCACCCTAAATTGTTTTATACGCGAGACTGAATCTAATTTACAAAACAATGTTGTTCCTCAGCCGCTTTGAAAAAGAAGCAAGCTCAGGAGGATCTCGTGTCCTTTCATTAACATCGATGGTTATGGATGCTTCCGAAAATTTTGCTAATGCGTTTAAAATGGTCTAAGTACGAGGGCGGTTTGATAAGTCAGTGACTTTTTGAATAAAACAAATTTTTTTCCGCAAATAAACATTTTATTTTTCTACATAATCACCTTTTAGCTCGATACATTTAGTCCAGCGTTTTTCTAATTTTTTTATTCCCTCCAAATAATAGGTTCTTTCAAAACTCTCAAAATACGCGTTTGTTTCGGTAATGACTTCTTCATTCGACTCAAATCTCTTACCGCTCAGCCATTTCTTTAGGTTTGGAAACGGAAAATAGTCGCAGCGGGCTAAATCTGGAGAATATGCTGGATTTTAAGCAGCATCGTCTTGAAAATTGGCAACTTTATGTTTTTTGGCATGAATATTACGAGTTTTATGCTGAATTTAGCACTATTCATACAGGGCGTTAGTTACACCCTTTTACTTGGGTAAATTACAACATATCTTTTTTGCTTAATGAGTTATGGCTAAAATGACTAAAAAATCTAAAAGGCAGTGAAACTCCAAATATCCACATGCTCTAAAGGAACGACATTTTCATCATGAATTTAAGGTAAATATTTGGTATGGTGTGATATCTGGTTTTTTCATTGGTCCTTTTGAACTTCCTTCCAATCTGAACGGGCCCCTCTATTTAAACTTCCTTGAACACTAGTTAAACACACTACTAGAAGATGTACCACTAGCCATAAGGCGGAACATGTAGTTTATGCAAGACGGGGCGCTGCCACATTTTTCTCTGCCAGTACGGCAATACCTGAATGAAAATTTTCCACACCGGTGGATTGAGCGTGGCAGTGAATTTGTTTGGCCACCTATAAGTCCAGATTTAAACCCTCTAGACTTCTAAATATGGTCACAAATGAAGGACAGTGTTAACAAAGATACAATTAATTCCATCGAAGAATTACGACAAAAAATTCAAGAAGCTGCTAATATTATTAAAAATAATCTACAAATGTTATTTAATATTTAAAGATCTTTAAGGAGACGCCTAACAAAGTGTATTGAAATGGAAGACGGGCATTTTGAGCATTTATTTTGAATTTTTCTTTTATTACGGTTACTGATTGTTATTTGTTGTCTTTACTGTTGTTACCCCGCATAGTTGTAATTTAAAGGAATAAATTCATTTCACAATAAACAAAATTCAATGAATGTTTAAAATGCAAATAACTCTAAAACTGATAGAGTTACGTGAAATAAACAATAGTACCTTTTTTATTCAAAATTGAACTGCCTTTTAGATTTTTTAGTCATTTTGGCCATAACTCATTAGGCAAAAAAGATATGTTGTAATTTATATAAGTAACAGGGTGTAACTAACGCCCTGTATAAAAAGTGCTAAATTCAGCAAAAATTCGTAATTTTCATGCCAAAAAACATAAAGTTGCCAATTTTCAAGACGATGCTGCTTAAAATCACAAAATTATTAAGAAATTTCAAATTAAAATTCCAACTTTAAATACCCTGTATCTCGTAAACCTGCAACATAAGTATAAGACATGTTAAGCTTAATCGCCTTTTTTGGTGTATAGTATCTCCAGTTCAGAGATTGCCCATTTTTAATGAATCACACTGTATACCGGCACACATATTTTAGTTTTTAGACATTTAAAATGTTTCTTAAACTAGAAAATGACTGGAGAGAAATGTCCCAACAATAAATATTTTATCAATTTTCTTGCCTTTTATATCTCCAAAATAATAATTATAAAATATTTTTTCTATCGGATGGATTTGACTCACAGATGCATACATCAGCTTATAACATCTCTCCCGGGAGAATGCCGAATTGCAAGGAGGTGGCCTGCTGAGTTGCAGCCGGTGGTGACTCATCCCGGAAGTGAAATTATATCAATTCGAAATGGCTAAGGTTCCGGCTGCGACCGTTTCTCTCTCGCCTCTTGAGACCCCGTGCGACAGAATCGACCTTGGAGCCGTGACCCGATTTCCTGGTTTTCGGAGTCCCGCTTCCCGACGACCTGAAAACGGATAGAATTGACTGGGGCGAGATTTAGTGGCTAAGATTCCGCAGCGCCGGAACGTTTAATCGTCGACCCCTACCAAACTAACAGCCTGGAAGTTTTAATTAATAACTGTAACAATTTGATAAAAATAATGTTGATGATCGACGGAAATTTGGAGGTTTTAATATGGAACAAAAATTTTTTATACAAAAATAATTATACTTTACATTTTGGATTAAAGCATATGCTTTTGAGTTCTTATTATTATTATTATTATTAGATTCGTGCCCGGGTGCAAAGCTCAGAGACACTTAGTTCACCGCTTTAAAGAGCTCTATGTCTAGAATCCCTGCGCCCAACCACTTCTGGCGTTTTACTATTAGGGCCGGGCATTCGCAGAGAAAGTGTCGTGGAGTTTCCTCCATTTCCTCACACCACCTGCACAGGTTACTATGTCCCTGTGTTTTGTGAGTGTAACATCTTAGCTCACTGTGTCCAGTGAAAAGTCCAAGGACCATTCGAGCTTGAAGTCTATTTAATTTAATTATCTCCTTGGCCCACTTGTTGATATGTGTTCCAAGTAGTTCTTTGGACCATCTGTAGCCCTGGGAATCAGTCCAGGTAGCCCATTTTCCTTTTTTTTCACAGTATCTTTTTAATGACATTGCAACCTTCCTGGAGTGGTACACCAACCTTTCTTTGTGGTTGCGCGTTTTCTAGCTTATCAGCTCCCCTTTTTGCGAGTTTATCCGCCATCTCATTCCCTTTATACCCAGAGTTTCCTGGTATCCAGGTTAAAATAACTGTGTTCCTCAGTGCTAGTTTATTGAGACTACGCTTGGTATCTTTGACCAGCACTGACATCATGACCGGACTTTCTAGGGCTTTTATAGCAGCCTGGCTGTCAGTGCAGATACTAATGACTCTGCCTTCGACCTTGTTCCGTGTCAAGTTCCTAGCACATGTTGTAAAAGTTGTATTGCTAAGTGAATATCTAAGTGGTAAATGAAAATAGAAGTTATTGTATTGAAATAAACCTTGTTTTGTTGTTGTACCGAGAGTTTTAATCGCCGAACCCAAGATAGAACTAAAAGTCTTAACAATAGTAATAGTAATAATCTACGGAAAAAATTATATGTCTCTGATCTTGCAATATTTTCGAGAAACAAGTAACAAAGTCAAGGGGTTCAGTTGGCACTTATGGTTAGACAAAATATATTTCCTTCCATATCTACGTTTATGGACCTTCCGAATCCGCGTTTCCTGTCCAGCCAATAATGAATAGAAATCGGCCAATGAAAATGATATTTTTATTCATTCCTTGTCATTGAAATTGACGTGAAATAAATGACGACCTCGAATAAAGCGTAAACAACCATTTTTTTTATTCCTAAATCTTCTTTTTGCATAAAAATATTCGATAATTTTTTTGTGCTGGTATATTTTTATCGGCGAACTGACAAATATATGACAAATGATAATTATTTAATTCAGTCTTAATGTATCGGTGTAATAACTAACTCTTTAATAGTAATAGTCCAGTTAAAAAGACTGTGAAATCGGGTTTTTGGCAGATATGGCTGAAACTATATGGAAATAATCAGAAATATGCGTAGAAAGCTGTGGGTAAAGTAAAAAAGGTTTCAACTCCCTGGTAGGTGGTGAAAAAAATTAAAAACTACCCCGAAATACGATTTTTGGGTTATATTTTGAAAATATCAAAAAAAATTTAATATAAAAGATGTAGAGCATAAAATTTTAGGCCTACCTCTCTTATACCATTTTTCACCTAAAACACACCCTTTCACCACTACGAGTGGTCAGAGTAATAAAAAAAGAAAATTCAATAAAAAAAAATTGGGCTTTTTAAATTTTTTTTTAGTTTCTTAAAAAGGTACAAACAACAATCGTAGAGAAATTTTTTTTTATCTAATGTATAAAATATATAAATTACCTGTCTTTAGAAAAGGTTATTTCCTACAGGTAAATATCTGTAAATATAAATCTAACGTTAAAATTTAAAAAAAAAATTAAAAAAGCCCAATTTTTATTTTTTTGAGTTTTCTTTTTGTATTACTCTGAACCGTCGTAGGGGTAAAATGGTGCGTTTTAAGGGAAAAATGGTCTAAGAAAGGTAGGCCTTAAATTTTATGCTCTATAATATTTATTTAAAACTTTTATATTATATTATATTTCGGGGTAGTTTTTAATTTTTTTCACCCTCTTCCTGGGGGTTGAAAGCTTTATTACTTTACCCACAGTTTTGTACGCATTTTTCCGATTATTAACATATAGTTTCATCCAAAAACCTGATTTCACAGATTTCACAACAACAATTTAGTTAAAATTGATTTAGGTATATCTTCAAATCTCTACAAAATTTAATGAATTTGTTTCTGATAAACTATTCTCTAAGATCCGTTTTGCAAATAGGGACTACAAGAGGCTCTAACTGTATAACGTCCTAGTTTATTTGTGATTAGTAGTAAAAGTGTAACTTTTTATAGCTGAAACAATAATTCAGTCGAAAGTGATTTTCGAAAATTGTTTTAACAAACTAACATTCACATGTTATACTGTGATGCGGTATTTTTACGTTGAATATTCAACCATTGTTAAAATAACAGAATTTTAAGTTTTTTTTTATTTTTATGGTGATACTTCTGATTTATTTAAATAGTCATTTTAATTTATTTATTATTCGCAGTCTGTCTATAAAAAAAACAATAAGTAGTTCCTGTGTGTAAGCAGGGGCGTTTCTAACGGGAGGTCCAGAGGGAACCAGTCCCATTCTTCTTAATTTTTTTGTTTTTGTTTTGTACAATGTGGAACAGCCAAATGATATACATTTGTTAAATGCGTCAATTTTAGATTATGAAATGACAGTCTGTTATGAAAAAATGTCATTCCTACATCAGAGTGACAGTAATAACTCTTAATTTTTTAAATTTTCAAATAAAACACCCTGTAAATTAGACAGGAGACACATTTTATCTAGGTGATTTGTGTTGAATCTTTATATTTTAAGTTCAGGATTCTATAGTTAAAATATTTTCAATTAGTAATGAAACACCTTGTATAGTCGACCTATATGTTTAGGTACTATATTACGTCACACCATTTAAAAAGTCCCGTCATTATTTATTCAAAAATTTTATTGTTTTCACGTTTTAAAAAAATAAAATTACCTGATTGACAAAATTTGCCACAACGCATAAACAATTTAATAAGTAATAAATACAAAAAAATGAATCTTAATGCAAAAAATGTTTAAAATGATCGCCTAAAATGTCTTGGCAACATTGTAATCGTTAATAAAACTGTTGTTTAATGTTATTTAACCACCATTCAGGACAGAATTTTTGCGGGCAACCCTATATCATTGTGTTCGCAATAAAACAGCGCTTATTTTTATATTTAATTTATAGATTAAACAAGTAGGTGAAAATAACTAGGACCAAAATACCTGTTTATACCTGGCAACTCAATAGTTAGACCGGGAAAAATATAGGCAACCCTACGTTTGCATATTTGTACATACGGTTGGTGTAAAATTTTTTCGGTAAACTCATCGGTAGAAATTAAGAAAATAAAAGTGATTTTTGAATTTTTAATTAATTAAAGCCTGGCCAGGATTTTTTTTAGGCAAGCCATTTTTTTATAATTTTTAACGTACTAAATTACTTATGAAATAATTTTTATCCATTAAACAGATGGGTGAAGGTCGATCTTACTTCGGATCCTCTACTTATTGCAGAGACGCTGCGCGTATAGTGTAAATTATACCCCGCAAAATAAAGATATTTGTCGAGCTAGCGCCCTGCCTGTGCTAAGCACTTGCCCTGCACGAAAGTAAGAATCGGTTTTTACTCGTCGAACACCCCAAATTCTAACATTATTGGTTCAAAAACAAAAAAAGAAAAATGTGATCAATATTCGTTCCGTTATTTCTGTTTAAAAGCCAGTTGGCGCGGATATTTGTTGATATTGTCGTTAAAAAAATGCATTTAGATAAAAATCGGTAATTTGACGCCAGAACAATCAGCCAAAAGATTGCCTTGCCAAAGAAGAAGCAAATACAAAATTTTCCGGCCCAGAACCCTTCTGTGGACTGTCCAAAGCCCACTTGAAAGAAGAGGTTCGACGTTGGGAAACAGATGAAATGAAATCTCACTGGCATAAATTGCTAGGACAAATGCAAGCGAAAAGGCTAGTAAGTCTTTCGCCAAGGAAAGCTAAACAGCTTCTCGAGTTGGACAAGAAAGACTTGAAACTGGTGACGGGACTCCTCACTGGACACTGCCCTTTAAGGTACCACCTGAAAAAGAAGGGGCAAACTATCCGCTACTGCGAGAACTTCGCTGAAACTGCAGAACATTCTTTGCGAATGCCCAGCGCTTTTCTGCAAGAGGCTCAAGTTTCTGAAAGGGACCTTTCTAAAGCCCTTCGATGTCAGAAACTTAGCCCCCATGAAACTGATAAACTTTACTCGAAGTCTCGGAATCCTGGGCCTCGAATAGATTAAGGGTCATGCACAAAAGATCTGATAGATCGAAGTGTTTGAGAGGCAGCATGGCCATCACGACTCACCCTACATTCTACAATCTACAAAGATAAAAGATCGCAGCAGTATATATAACAGAAGTTATTGGTATTAACCAATCAAGGTACCAGTACTAGGACGTTAAGGTGTACCATCTTTGTAGATGGCAATTATTTACGCCCGCAGGCCCTGAGGGAACATATAATAATAATAATGTTTATTTATAAATACATCCCAGATACACGAATATAAATTTAACATCTCTGTCTAACACCTTTTTCGATGTTAAACCAGTCCGTATAAGCTTTTTTTAACTCTAATTTTTAAGAAAGCAAAAATTCTGCTAGCAATGGGTTAGAGAAAGTTGAAATTAGAGCCAGAATCCCTATTCATGCACCATTGTTTCAGGGAATGAGCAACTGGACTAATATATTTTTTACGTAGTCCAGATTTGCACTTCTCGAATTCGAGTTTGTGAACTTTTATTCGAGACAATGAGTTATATTTTTGCGACAGAATTATCGTTCGTGGAGACCAAGCTTCAATCGACTAAATGTGACACATAAGTATGTCGTAAATATCGAAACCGGCGCTCGGAAATGTTTCAGTTGCTTATTATTTGCGTTCGAAGCGTGAAGGGGGTCGAGTTTTTTTTATCTCTCAGCATTCGTAGTGGGTCACACTCTCTCGTTTAATGTGTAAATACTACCCCGGCTATTCCCTATAAAATAAATCTTTCGGCTCTGCATCCGCCTCTTTATGAGTCCCGTTTATCGCACTTTTTGTCCAACCAATTTTTTGCTGCTCACTCGTAGATACGTTTAAACCATGGAAAACGAAGTGCAGTAGCGCTCAAGTTCTTTTTTAATTTGAACGAAATAAAAAATTAACCCAAAAAAAGTTTATCCATTTTACACGAGGGCAGTTTGATAAGTCAGTGACTTTTTGAATTTCCCGCGCAGTTACTCCAAATGCAACAGCGCTGCCGTCAACTATAATATATCAGTGGGCAACTTTTTAATTTTGAGCAAGCTACGTCGTGCAGTTGGTGTTAGATAGCCGTTCAAAGCAAACAACCTCGTGAATTTTTACGAAAATGGAAAAAAGTGAATTTCGTGTGCTGATTAAGCATTACTTTTTACGAAAAAAATCCATCACTAAAACTAAGGAAAGACTTGATAAATACTACGGGGACTCGGCACCATCAATTTCAATGGTAGAAGTGGTTTACAGAGTTCCGTTGTGGTCGTACCAGCACTAGTGACGCCGAACATCCAGGCCGCCCAAAAGAAGTGATCACGCCGGAAATCGTCGATAAAATCCATGAAATGATATTGGATGAACGGAGAATGAAAGTGCGTGAGTCGGCTCATGCTGTAGGTATCTCCACTGAACGGGTACATCATATTTTACACGAATATTTGGACATGAAAAAATTCTCTGCGAGATGGGTGCCGCGATTGCTCACACCATAAGCGCAATCGTGTGACCACTTTAAAAGAGTGTTTAGCGATGTTCAGCCGTAATCCGGACGAATTTTTGCACCGTTTTGTTACTTTGGATGAAACATGGATCCATCAAAACACGCCAGAGACCAAGGAAAAATCGAAACAGTGGGTTGCTCGGGGTGAACGTTGACCAAAGAAGGCGAAACAGAGTCTGTCAGCCAACAGGGTCATGGCCACAGTTTTTTGGGATGTACGCGGTGTCATTCACATCGATTACCTCAAGAAAGGTAAAAAGATCACCGGCGAATATTATTCAAAGCTTTTGAACAGATTTGACGTTGATTTGAAGCAAAAACGGCCGCATTTGGCGAAGAAGAAAGTGCTGTTTCATCAAGACAATGCACGTGTGCACACTTGTCTAGTCACGATGGCCAAAATCCACGAATTGGGATACGAACTGCTACCCCATCCAGCATATTATCCAGATTTAGCCCCCTGCGACTATTTTCTGTTTCCAAACCTAAAGAAATGGCTGGGCGGTAAGAGATTTGAGTCGAATGAAGAAGTCATTACCGAAACAAACGCGTATTTTGAGAGCTTTGAAAAAACCTTTTATTTGGAGGGAATAAAAAAATTAGAAAAACGCTGGACTAAATGTATCGAGCTAAAAGGTAATTATGTAGAAAAATAAAATGTTTATTTGCGGAAAAAATTTGTTTTATTCAAAAAGTCACTGACTTATCAAACCGCCCTCGTATTCTATAGGATTTGTACTTATGGTTGGTGTAAAATTTTTTCGTTAAATTCATCGGAAGAAATTTAAAAAAAGAGTGATTTTTGAATTAATTATAGTCTGGCCAGGATTTTTTTTATAATTTTTAACATACTAAATTACTTATAAAATTAATTTTAATCCATTAAACAGATGGGTGAAGGTCGATTTTACTAAGGATCTTAGACTAAAGCGACGTTCTTCAGAAATAATATTTGTCGCGCACGTGTCGTGCACGTACTTTTCTGTTGACAGTGAACCGGTAATTTTTATTTTTTATTTACAAGGGAAAAATCTTTTATATACGTCCTTTGTTGTCAACTGCTCTTAAAAGAACTGAAGCCCCGACAAAGGGTAGTGTGGGACTCAATGAACGCTCAATGTTACTCAATAAAAAATCTTTGTGTCTGATTTTGTGGGCTATTGTCTCATGGTTGGAGAAATCTTACCCATTGTGTAATAAACCGGCAATCGTTGAGTTCAATTCAATAGTAGCAAGATGAAGCGCCAGCGGAGGCCTACTCTTCGTCGAAACAAGATGAAATTCTTATCATATTGAATATGTCCGAGAAAATAAAGCTATTTATGATTTCTCTTTATTTCTCTTCATGGCGTTTTTTTGGCATTTTTTGGCATTTTTTGCACCCTTTCTCCATATTTTTCTGCTCCTCTTCGTCTAATATTAGAGCAATATTTTTAACGTCGAAGTTTTGAACATAACCACAAAACCAGAAACTGCTAATTCGCGGCAAGCCTGTTATAGTGTGAATAAAAACCCTGCCCATGCCAGCATTTGCCAGTCGATGCCTATTCGTTTCCTTGCAAGTCTAGTGATAACGGCCTTAAATGAGACCATGCACGTAAAAAAATTCCTTTTGTTTTTTAGGTTTTTAGGACTTCAAACTTTTTTTTTTTTTAATTTATGCGATACTTTTTGTACTTTAAAATGAATACAATAAGAAATATTAGTTGATAAGTTGCTTAATGTTTCTAGTATAGAGATAATTTATTGAAAAAATATCAATGTTTAGACAATTTCACATTGTAATTAGCAGCACTTATTGTACCTGTATTTTTTTTAATTATTTGTTCAGATATGCAATTTTTAAGCAAATAAAAATATGTAAATTTGCTCCACATATTTGTTGTAATACTAATTTATTAAAATTCAAGTTCAACGATCAAATAATCTCTTCAAAAGTATGATAAGCAAGTACGTCATTCTAAAACATTTCCAAAATAATTTTTCCAGGCAGGGGCGGCTCGTTTTATCTTTTTCTGATAACGGCATTGCATTAAAGATAATATTCGAAAGAATAACAAATTTATTGTCGGAAAAAGTTTGTAAATATTTACATTTTGTGCATTTTTCTAAAAATACGTTAGCCGTTACAGGCTACTGAAATGGTGACTGGTATTTTAATTTTTTTATTGAAAGTAATCGCAAATAGGGTAGACCTACAGTATGGGCCGCGGACGACCCGCACTGCGACTATTAGAAGGGAGAGGGATTATAGAAAAGAGATGATTGTGGACCCGCTTTTTGAAAAGTTTCAGGTCATAGTTCTCTGGAAAAACTTATTTTGGAAGCTTGTTCCATTCCATAGCAGCCCTGTAAAAGAAGGATTATTGATGGACATTGGTCCTTGTAGTGTCAATCTTGAGAGTAAATGGGTGAGACTGATCAGCGTGCCGAGTTCTTTGGCCGAATGTGGCCAGTGGTGGTATAAGAGTTTTTATTTCTCCGGAGCATCTGCCATGGAAATATCTGTAGAGTAATGTCTGGTCTGTGACTCTTCTTCTATGTTCTAGTGAGTTAAGGGTATCTGTTTATCAACCGAATTCTAGAAGACGAAGTGCTTTGGTGCTGAATCCCAAATGTGCGAGCAGTAGAGGTCAAATTTGAGACATGTACGTCGTCAACAGTTGATTAGGAGTAAATAACTCTCTAGCTTTCCACAGAAAACTCAGCCTCTGGCTTGCTGACTTTGCGATGTTAGCAACATGGTCATGCCAAAACATATTATTAGACACCGTGACTCCCAAAATCGAGATGGAGGGACTTGATTCAAGGGTATTTCCAGACATTGTGATGGAATGATTTGAGGAATTTACATTCTTGGAAAACGTGGCGCTTTCTGTTTTCTAGGCGTTGAATTGAATAAGATTGTTGGTTCCTCACTCGACGATTGCTTTAAGATTTCTATTGATGGAGTCAACCTGTTCCTGTCCGAGTCTATTTGTATCATTCACCGAAAGTGATCGATAGGATGTGAAAGTTGAAACAAGTGTGCTGTTGTCTGCGAAACTGTGAATGAGGTTCGTGATGGTTTTCAAGAGGTCGTTAATGTGTAAAAGAAATAAGGTGGGCGACAGGATGGAACCCTGGGGGACCCGGGCATTGGTTTTCAATGCATCAGAAGAAATACCGTCAACTGCCACATGTAAGGAGCGATCTTGCATGAATCTCATGAGCCATTGGTGCAATTTGGTTGGGAGACCGTAGGCAGATAATTTGCTTAACAATGCCTGGTGCCAAACGCAGTCGAAGGCTTTAGTTATATCCAAGGCTATTGCACGTGATTAACCAAACTTCTTAATAGTGTTTGTTCAGAGCTGAGTGACATAAGCCAGCAAATCTCCAGTAGACCGTAGTTGTCGAAATCCAATTGCATGAAGTGATATTCTGTAAATTAGTTTTTTGGTCAGCTTTTACTATATGTCGTCGAATCGGATCTGGGGTAAATTTTTAAAGAATAAATCGACACCAGCAGTACCCCGCATGGGCATAGAGAAAAACAAAACTACATAAATATTTTTGTTTGGTACATGCCTTTGCATTGATCTGTTTGAATGATAAAACGAAATAAATTATAAATGCGTGACGGATGATGGATAAATCGGAAATAAAAATTTGTGGGCGTATACAAGGTTTGTTCCATATTAATTTTATCAGTTACCAATAACTATCACGGCCAAACACTGTTTCTGGACGTGCCCTATGTTTGGTCTTCCATGTCAGTAATTACACGACCGTCTGTATCCTTAATAAGATAAAATAGACCGAAAAATTATAAAATTCATTTCCAAATCCCTTTAAATGACAGCGATTTAATACCCGATATGGTAAAAAAATAGCGATTAATATTCTCTAATAAGTTACCGTATCAAAATTATTGTGTGCTGCATTTGCTTTGCCAGCTTAATATATCAGATCTTTCGTCCATATGACCAACTAGAAATAAAACTTTTTTTTTCTAAAATAAGTTATCATATTTTTTTAAACCTCTAAAACAATATTTTTAATTTATTCTTTCGTCATCGAAACCTCTATTCTGTAGTTCTTATCAAAAATACTTAATTAGAACCTCTGATATCCCCTATAATTAATTACTAAATGTGATAGATACTACAAATGTTTAACTGGATTATCGATGTTTAGAAAAAATTATAAACACTTTTAATGATAAATTTGAATATAAACGTATTTTGAAAGTTGTTGAGAAGTAAAAATTAAATTATTTACTTACTCAACAGAGATAAATTAGTTTTAGAGTTCCTGCAGCATCGTTTAGAATTTTTTTTTAAGTCTTTTTTGTTTCACTTTGCAAAATGCAGCTTAACTCGTCACAAAGAGTAAATGTTATTTTCAAACAAAAACAGATCATTCAATAAAAACAATTTTTAGTATCTAATATTGCTACCTCTGGCTCTAATTACAGCTCCTATTCGTTCTGAAAAGCTTCTTATCAAATTCACAATAAACTCTTTATCGAAACTTTCCCATTCATCTGTTAAAGTGTGTTCCAGCTCATCTAAGTTGATTGGAGCAATATTACGAGATCTTATACGCCATTCTAGGTTGTCGCAAATATGCTCTATTGGACTGCTGACCACACCAAAACTTATATTATACAGTGTGTCTACGTATGTTGGCTACATATAAAAAACTTTTTTATGATTGGTTTTATAAAAAAAATGTATTTTTTATAAAAAGTTCTGCATGTTATAAAACCCAAAATTTAACCATCAGATATTAAATTGTATAAGTCGTATACGAGGTTTGTCAAAAAAAAACGATTTTTGATTAACCGTTAAGTACCTTCATTTTTGACCGTATTGAAAATTTTTATTAAGAAAAGTTGTCAAGGATTAAAAATAATTTTAAAATATTCAATATTGCTTATTTATAATAAAAAATTTTTTTAACATTTTTTCTGTGATAACATTAAAAGTTTAAATTTTAACATACAATTTAATAAAATAAATCAATAAACCTTTATTTGGGAAAATATAATACTATCAAAACAAACATATCATAATTTTTAATCCTTAACATCTAATCTTAATAAAATATTTCAATATGGTCAAAAATGAAGATACTTTTCTACTAATCAAAAACCGTTTTTTTGACCAACCTCTTGTAAGACTGATACAATTTAATATCCGACGGTTGATTTTTGGGTTATTGGTGTTTATAACATATTAAATAATACAATTTATTATTCGTTTAAATCCATAGCTAAAATATTACAAATTAGTGATTAGCATTTAAAAGGTCATCAGCGTTTAATAAAAGTTAAGATATATTTGTTTCGACAGTAGTAGATTTCTAAATAGAAAAAAATCACGTAACGCGAGATGGCGCTGTCAATGACAAAATATCGGATCGAGGTGTGAACAACAAATATTCTGTCATTTGATCACTTGTAAAACCAAAGTTTTTATTGAAGGGAATTTTATTTATTTGAGTTGGTTTTTTGTGTTAAACTATTGGATTGAAGCTGGATTTAAGGTTTGTTTTCGACCTTTCAGTTTTATTGTCGCTTGATTCTTGTTAAATGCCAGTAAACAAGGAAATGGAATGGTTTCAGGGTGTTGCCTCTCATCAGCATAGGGTAAGTCTTGGCAAACTCAATAATCTTTCCCTTTACCAGGTACACATGAAGAACTGACACGACATCTATACCTTTTAACAAGCACCACCCGGTAAAAATAGCTTCTGAATGGAAGTATTAAAATATAAATATTATAGAAAACTATAACAAAATTATTGATAGCGAATAAGAAGTAGATATAGGTTAACATGCGGCGAAATTAGCTGGTTCTTTAAGAATCAGTTTTATACATGTTTATTTTTATACTTATTCGCTGTCAAGAATTTTGTTATAGTTTTCTATAACAGTATTATAGTTTTCTATTATATTTATATTCCCAATAGTATTAATGCTTACTCGAACATTACAAACTCTAGAGATATCATTTTGCAGCTGCTGTGCTGTAATATGACCTTCCATATTCACTTAAGGTCGCAATTTTAGCTGCTTGTTCTGACGTCGAATTATTTATTTTTTTTCAAATTCACCTTTTAATGATACTAACAACAAATAGTTTCGCTAACTATTGTTTAAACAGAAATAATAGAACGAAATTTTTTTCTCTGCATTTTTTGTTTTTGTTCGACAAAATATGTCAGAATTTAGGTTTTTTGGCAAGTTAAGAACATGTACATAAATTAATATTTTGTGTTAACATTCCAAATTTCTTAAAAATTTTAACATTAGAAGATATTTATTGTGCTAAGTGTAATTTAGATTTAAAATAAATAATGTAAAAATCAATTCAATATTTCGTTTTTTTGACCAAATTTATTCTCTAATGAGTATTAAACTTTTTTTAAAACCTGTACTTCTTTTGTAATACTCCTAAAGAAGTATCTTAATAAACCAATCCAATTTAAATAATTGATTGAATTTTGAAATAGTTGCAGTTTTACTAATACTAGTGACCCTACTGTAGGTACCTGGGCACCAGGGGGTGAAAGGAAACGAAAAAGCCGACACCTTTGCAAAACAGGTGGCCGAATCTGCGTTCACTGGACCAGAACCGGTTTTTGGAGTCACCACAAGTGCCGCCAAAACAATTATTTCGGACTGGGCGTAGAGGAAAATACTCACGTACTGGTCCGACATACCAGGGCTAACCCACTCGAAGGCGTTTTTACCGTTACAACCCTCGAGAAACAAAACTAAGCAGATCCTAGAATGGAGCAGAAATGACCTGCGTATTCTAACAGGACTGCTTACGGGACACTGTCGTCTAAGATACCACCTCAGAAAGATAGATCTGAACCAACAAACGGACTGTCAGTTCTGCTGCGTGAAAGACGAAACTGCTGAACATATACTATGTTCATGCCCCGGCCTGGGAAGAATAAGGTTCAACATATTTGGTTACACCAACCTAGAACCTACCGATTTTAAAAAAATCTCACCCTATACAACCATGAACTTCGTAAGAAGGGCTGGATTGGGCGGTGAACTGTAGCCTCTAGGGGTGAGCCACAATAAACCTACTAAGGGTCGCGGTGGAGGGGTGACCACGCCCCACTCACATGAAACCTAACCTAACCTAACCTACTAATACTAAGACAGGAGCTCAGAATTTACGTAAAGGTTGACGATGAATGATCTTTACGATAACAACCAAGACACAAAGATGAGAGCTGAGGAGGTAGAAGAAGAAGAGGTTCCAATATCATTTACGGAATAAGAAGTAAAAAACAAAACAAAAAAGCTTAAAAATAGAAAAGCACCGGGTATGGACAATATACCCAATGAACCTCTAAAGTATGGTGGTAATCAACTCACAAAAAAACTAACGCAACTCTTCAATGGAATATAATGCTCACAAACAATTCCCGACGATTGGCATAAGAGCTTCACCATATCCATCTTCAAAAAGGGACAAAAAAACAACCCAGAGAACTACAGAGGTTTAACTCCACCATGAAATTATTCACCTGCCTTATTTAAGATAACCTTGAGCGATATATCGAAATTCAAAGATGAACAGCAAGGATTTCGGAGAAATAGGTCTACAACTGACGCCCCATTTATTAAACGCCAATTAAAAGAAAAATAAATAGAACTCAACACCCCGCTTTTGCATGTTTTATCGATTTAACAAAAGCATTTGACCGTGTCCGACTGGAAGTCATTATAAACATCTTAAAGAAAAACCCCGGCAACAATTATAAAAACAGTGTGCTGTCTAAACACAGGCAATTCAACCCGAATTAAAGTTGATCATAAAACAACAAATGATATACCGATATCACAGCGTATAAGACAAGAGGATAGCTTAAACCCATTTCTATTCAACCTGATTATGGACGAGATCATTGAAGAGGTTAGTGACTTAAGAGAAAGAATAGCCAAGATTGTGCTAAATGGAAATCCAGATGGTAAAAGGCCAATCGGAAGACCACCAAAAAGATGGAAAGATAGTTGGACATCTCTATCACAGGAGAATCAACAACACTGACCAGCCTTCAAAATAAACAGACTAAAAGGTCTTTACAAAGAATAAAACGAAGAAGAAGGACGGTGAAATTAGTTGTGGTGGAATAATTAGGCCTAAACAGAAAAATAAATAAATTTTATACGCGAAATGGTAATTATAATTATTAACGTAGCCCGGTACGTCTGGTTATTTATGAATTCAAGGTAACAGATAAAACATTACATTTTGCCAAAATACAGACGCTTGAATAAATCCAAATAAACAGCCTTGAACTTGGTAAGTTTATCAGTCGCAAAACTTTGATATCTGGTGTACTAGCTATTATAATTTTTTAGCGACGTAGTTTCCTTATTTTGCAGCCATTGTTTAATCAACCAAGAGACGGCAAAATGATTAACTAATATGATAAAAATTTCTTTAAGGGTAGACCTCTACTTTTCTTATTTATGTTTACTTCGCTGGAATTTTAATTTCTAACATACTGCTCTTTTTAAACTATTTTTGATTGAACGTGTCAGAGTTTAAAGTTTTAATAAGCAGTGAAAGTAACGACCAGACGTAATTGCAGACGTGGATCGGACGTACGTACATAACTTTTATTTCGGAAGTATCGAAAGAAAAATATGAAAATCCTTCACAGAATTGTAAAAGTAGGAGGTCATCGCGTCAATGTGTATTGTGAATAAGGTATATTGTAAATGGAAATGTTCGATACAATTAAAATTAAATTCGAGTTCCTGTTGTTAAATAATTTTACAATTTTATTATTTATAGAAAAGTATAGTGTATAACTCATAATTCACCACGGGGTGTTCTCCTTCCAAAACCTACTCACTTAATACTCTGTACTCTACGAATAAAAGAATCGACTCTATACCTATCAGATTAAACAATAGTTTATTCTCTTATTCAAATACAGCTAAATATCTAGGTATTACTCTAGATGGCAAGCTTCGTTGGAAAGAACACGTCAAAAAGAAAAGAAAAAGAACTCTGACTGAAATATAGAAAAATGTACTGGCACATTTAAAGCAACTCTACCCTGTCTTTACATAATAAGCTTATGCTCTGTAAGCAAATACTTAAACCTGTTTGGTTCTGCGCCATCCAGCTTTGGGAATGTACCAGACAAACCAATATTAGGAATTATATTCAGAATTTAAAATGAAGTGCTAAGGAACATCGTAAATGCCCCTTGGTACGTCAGAAACAGAGACCTTCATAGTGACTTTGATCTGTTAACCAAATCATCAAAAAATTTGCCAGGAATAACGACTTCATCTTCTTCTTCTTTACGGTCCGCCTCATCTTAGAAAGCTTGAAGTCTATTTAAGTCATCTTGTTCGTTGTTCACGACTCCATTCCATAGAGAAGTATTGAAAAAACATAACATTTGGCTAGTCTGATCTTAAGTTTGACACTTAGATCTCTAGTGCAGAATACTTTCGGCTTGTTTGTAAACGCAGCTCTAGCTTGACCTATTCTGCATCTTATTTTTTGCGAGTGTCCTCCAGTATCGTTTAACATAGTAATCAGGTATTTGTACTCTTTCACTTTCTCAACCTCCTCATTGCGAATATACAGAATGCCCTGGACATGTGCTTTGCTGATAATCCTGAGTTTTGTCTTCTTGATATTAAGTGTAAGACCGACTTCATCACTACGTGTAAATTAGAGCCATCCATTTCCTGACAACACTGGACTAGAAAGACGATTGAAGAGAACGAAGCTGTTTGAGTTGTAGTGACAGTTTGAAAATTAGAGCTTGTGAAAAGTATACAAGCCAATATTAGTGGGATTATGCTCGTTAAACAATATATTGTCGCATTTTAAGAAAATTAAATAAATTCTGCACGTGTACTAATTTTGCATCCAAAAGGCAAAATATAATTGGACATCTGGGATGGTTAGGTATTATGTGAGTGGGGCGTGGTCGCATCTCCTCCGCGACCCTTAGTGGGTCTATTGTGGCTCACCCCTAGAGGTCACAGTTCACCGCTCAATCCAGCCCTTCTCACGAAGTTAATGGTTGTATAGGGTGAGATTTTTTAAAATTGGTAGGTTCTATGTTGGTGTATCCAAATATGTTGAACCTTATTCTTCCCAGGCTGGGGCATAAACATATTATATGTTCAGCAGTTTCGTCTTCCACGCAGCAGAACCGACAGTCCGTTTGTTGGTTCAGATCTATCTTTCTGAGGTGGTATCTTTAACGACAGTGTCCCGTAAGCAGTCCTGTTGGAATACGCAGGTCATTTCTGCTCCATTCTAAGATCTGCTTAGTTGTGTTTCTCGAGGGTTGTAACGGTAAAAACGCCTTCGAGTGGGTTAGCCCTGGTATGCTGTGTGTGCTGTGTGTGCTGTATGTGAAGCCTGGTATGTCGGACCAGTACGTGAGTATTTTCCTCTCCGCCCAGTCCGAAATAATTGTTTTGGCAGCACTTGTGGTGACTCCAAAAACCGGTTCTGGTCCAGTGAACGCAGATTCGGCCCCCTGTTTTGCAAGGGTGTCGGCTTTTTCGTTTCCTTCCACCCCCTGGTGCCCAGGTACCCACAATAGGGTCACCCTGTTGTTCACACCAAGGTACTACTCTAATGATTCGATGCAATTCCATACAAGTTTAGAATTTATCTTGTTAGAGCTCAGTGCTTTTAAAGCAGCCTAGCTGGATGTCTGATGACATCTGAGACTAATATTTACAAAGTTATAAGGTTTAATAATAACGGGTCACCAAAATTCTGTATAAAAAAGGCAACTAGGCAAAATATAATTGGACACTCAGTATACTAATTTTAGATGAAATAATGGGACATCAGTGTACTAATTTTGTATAAAAAAGGCCTAGAGGTAAGATATTAATGGTAGACGTAATATAATAATGAAGCAATATTTTTTAATCCCTGTGCTTAGTAATTTTTCACATTCTCAAAATCTATTCACGTAACAAAACTATTGCGTTAATTCGTTTCTGTGTTGTCTCATAAATACGGCAAAACCCGTTACACTTTCTCACACTTGCAGCAATCCAACCACCAATTAATTTATGAAACATCCTCTTTATCATTTCACTTCTCCACGTTCGGATAATTTATGTAAATGGTACATTTTTTAGTTCTAATTGTAGCAATAATTATTTAATGTTGCATTCAGATGTGCACTGGACTGTGGATGTTGGTTGTCAGTAACGGACTAAACATTTTGATTGGGAAACAATTGTTGGCTAAGTGTGAGGTTAGACTGTGTTACGTATGGACAAGAACAATAAAATAAATTTTTATTTTTTTTTGTATTTCGTGCAAAAATTTATTAAAATCGTAGCAACGCACTTTCGACCCTCAGGTCATCATCAGTGCTTACCTGTAAGTAAGTAATATTAAAAATGAAATTGAAGGTTAAGTGATACATACATATAGTCACTCCTCTTTTTCGTAGAAGTAGACAGAGACCACTTCCTTTCACTTGCTACGGTTCTTACACACATCTTTTGCTTTCTCTACTTTCATCAGTGCTCTTATACATGCTCGTCGGTTGTTAGTACTCTTGAACTGGCCTTTCTTCAAATCAATGTTTTTTTTTAATTTTTTTTTAATGAAAATAGTCGCAAAAAGGGTAGACCTATCGTGTGTGCCGCGGACGGCCCGCACTGCGACTATTAGAAGGGGAAGGGATTATAGAAAGGAAATGACTGTTGACCCGCTTTTTGAAAAGTTGCAGATCATAATTCTCCGTCGTCTTCCGTCGCAGCTCTGTAAAAGAAGGATTCGTGATGGAGATTGGTCCTTGTAGTGTCAATCTTGAGAGTAAATTGGTGGGACTGATCAGCGTAACGAGTTCTTCGGCAGATGGGGCAAATGGTGGTACAAAAGTTTTTATTTCTCTGGAGCATCTGCCATGGAAATATCTGTAGAGTAATGTCTGGTCTGCAACTCTTCTTCTATGTTCTAGAGGGTGAAGGGTATCTGTAAGAGTTGAGCTGTTTATTAACCGAATGGCCCTTTTTAAATGGAATCTAGAAGACGAAGAGAATGCCTTGGTGCTTGACCCCAAATGTGCGAGCAATACTCCAGTAGAGGTCGGATTTGAGCCTTGTACGTCGTCAACAGTTGATCAGGAGTAAAAAACTTTCTAGCTTTCCACAGAAAACCGAGCTTCTGGCTTGCTGACTTTGCGATGTTAGCAACATGGTCATACCAAGACATATTATTAGACACCGTGACTCCCAAAATCGAGATTGAGGGACTTAATTCAAGGGTATTTCCGGACATTGTAATGGAATGATTTGAGTAATTCACTTTTTTGGAAAACTTGGCACAGAGACCACTTCCACTTGCTACGGTTCTTACACACACCTTTTGCTTCCTCAACTTTCATCATTGCTCTCATGCATGCTCGTCGGTTGTTGGTACTCTTGACCTGGCCTTTTTTCAAAACAATATTGATCTCATCGAGATATGTTCGCCGAGTTCGACCTCTACCGACTTCCGTCCATTCACACTCGTTAAAATTTTACAATGCAAGGTTATCATCACCCAATGCTTGTTGCTTTTTAAAATATTATTTTTTATAAAAACTCTTCTTGTTACTGATGTTATTTAAAACTTTTAATAGGTGTTTTTTTTTAAATTAAATTGGAAAAAAGTTCTGCACGGATTCATTCAAAATAAATTCATCTTGATAAATTCTTTCTGACATTTCTTAAAAAAATTAAATTGGGTTTTTTAAATATTTAATATTTTAAAACTGTACCAATGGGTTTCGGTCCTACTTTTCCCGACTACATCAGCTATTTTTTGGTCCGAGTTAATTATACAGGGTGAGGAAAAAGTATGGAAACCCCAGAAAATTCTGGAAACCGCACAAGGTTAGTCGTGAAACAAAGGTCATACCCTACGTAACTTTCAACGTAAAATCTAACGGTGACCTTTGATTTGACCTTAAACCTCATTTTCAAGGTTATTTCAAGGTCAACATCATATTGTTCTAGCTATCCAGGCCTTAAGAGGTGATGATTTTTAAAATACATGGTTTCAAGGAAGATTAGGGATCATGCTATCTTCGGACTTGAATTGTTCTCACCCGTAAAATGTCTTGCTCTTTTCGATTCCGGTATAATAAATTGGGGTTTCAATTAAAAAAAAATAAGGTTGACCCTGAAATAACCTTGGAAATGAGATTTAAGGTCAAAACAGAGGTCAACGTTGAATACCTCGTTGAAAGTTACCGAGGGTATGACCTTTGTTTGTTTTGTTTCACCAGTAAACTAGCGAAATTTTTAGGAAGTCATACTTTGACCTCTATTTGACCTTCTGGGGTTACGTTAACCTTATATCTACACACACATCCGGACGTAAAACTATCCGCTCTTTTTGATTCCGCTATAAAAAATAGGGGTTCCTATTTAAAAAAATGAGGTTGACCTTAAAATAACCTTGAAAATTAGATTTAAGGTCAAATAATAGGTCACCGTTGGATTCCTCGTTGAAAGTTACCTAGGGTATGACCTTTGTTTCACGACTAACCTTGTATGGTTTTCCGAATTTCCTGGGTTTCTATACCTTTTCCTCACAGGGTATATATACATTGCATTCATAAAAAAATTGCAAAAATACACATTTTAAAAACAGGCAAACCGTTTAAAAGCTGATTCATATTTTTTATTGAATATAGATTTTTATAAAAAAAAAAATTTTTATTTATCAACCTGCTTTTAATTTACAATAATTAGTATTTAAACTTTTTGTAACTTATTAGGATATAATTTCTATTGCGTGCTGTCTGTTGAATGTTACGTTTAAAAAATTCTATTTAAAATAATTTTATTGGTGAGCCCGATCCGTCCCTGCTCTATTATATATCATTTACAAACGCGGCCGATTGTTGATGCTATTTTTACTATTTCTGTTATTTTGTTGTTTTTATTGCATATTAAAGTGGAACAGTTGAATAAAATTAATGCAATTAATATTATGAAGTAATCGGACATTAAAATTTGGTCAAATTCCTCCAAAATATTTACCATCCAAATCATGAGATGCATCAATATTTTTCTTATTTTTTGCCAAATTTCGCAATTTAGCATAAGTTTATTCATTTTTTCTTGTTTTTATTTGTTTAAACAACGTTCCATAATTGTTTTATCTGTTTTTGGTATTGATAAATAAAATATTTATGATAAATACCATACAGGATGTAAGGATTTAGGAATTTTCCTTTGTTTAAAAAATGAAATGGCAATGATTAACGTACAGATTAGGAAATCTACAAATACATGTACCAAAAAATTAGTAGCCGCCATTGATACAAACATACATATAGTCAGGTTGTTGGTACTCTTAACCTGGCCTTTTTTCAAAACAATGTTGATCTGATCTAGATATGTTCGCCGAGGTCGACCTCTACTAACTTGTTCATTCACACTCTCCTTATAAATTTGTTCTACGTGTCCAAACTATCTAAGCATTCCTTTATCTATTTTTGTACCCACATCTTCTTTTACACCACAGCGTTCTCTTATCTTTCTTTATCCAACCGAGTCACTTCGGCTATACTTCTTAAACTACTCATCTTCGCAGCATTAATCCTATTTTCATGCTTCTTATGCCAAACCCAACATTCACTACCATACATAAGTGTAGGAACCAACACTTCTCTATTCACAGCCAGACGTGCCTTTTCATAAAGCTATGCAGTGCCCCATTTATCTGTTTTCCTTCCAACACCCTACGCTTAATGTCACTGTCATTCTTTCCATCTCTCGTAAGCTTTGAAGTACACAAAATAATTTACTTGTTCCACTCTTTCTTCCTCAATCGAAACTTTACAGTTTGTCATGCTTTCTTCTCTTTCAAAAACTATTACCTCCAAAAGTCATTTTTGGGCCGTCAAAATGACATTTGGGGGTGGAAGATGAAAGTTGGGATGTAAATGATTGTTTATTTCCCATTCACTTGGTGTGCCATTGCCTCATAAGTTTTTGGTAGAATATTAAAATTTTTAAAAAAATCTGTATCCTTTCTGACGGCCCGACAATGACTTTTGGGGGTGGGAAATGAAAGTTGGGATGTATATGATTGTTTATTACTAAATTAAATTGCGTGCCATGGCTCAATAATTTTTCAGTATGAATTTTACATTTTACCTCAAAAGCCATCCATCACTATCTCATGATCTTATTTTTTTTCGTGACGTTCTGTATCACCCGAATTCAGTGCGAAAATAATATATCTACCATTTTAATAGCTAACTTATTATTACTAGAAAAACGCTAAGAACAGCAACTTGCGCGAATTTAATGCAGCCGCGTGGTGTTGCCAAATCTAAAACCGTGGATGGAAAAACCGTGGCTGTCTTCACACCCGTACTTCGCTTTACACATTGTTGTGCTTTAACGCAATAACACTTAACTGCACAAGTCAGACGGTTTGATCCTTTGTAGCCTTTTAACTGCATCTTAGTTGGGAAGATGACGCACTTCCGTGAATGAGAAGTCTTTTTCCGTGATTGCCAAACTCCTGATTTCTTCTTTGACAGTAGGCATATTTAAGTTACGGTGTAGATCGTTATTCCTTGTGTAGGTACCATGGTGCGTTGACATTTCTCTCGGGACTCTATTTTGGAAGGTTTGGATTTCTTTTAATGATGTTTCACTTACACACACCCAGAGCTGGAACCCGTTGGTCCAAATGGGCGTAAGTATTTGTTTTATAAACAAATAAATAATATGCGTACAAACCAAGTAGTGAAATTTTAATCGAAAAAAAAGTCTGAGTTGAATTTAAAAACGACGCGATGTGACTAATATTTGGAACAAAAAAAATTACTTAGTTTACGTGTTCAAATTTGAATACTAGTAGAAAATTCCAGCTCAATTCTGTGGGGAGTAATTAAGATCGTTTTGATACTCGTGTTCTGTTTTAAAGTTAGTGACATAATTTCAGCTTCAGATTCGTTTTGTTTTACAATTATTTTTTTTCTATTTAGTATGCTTTCCAAACACTTGTTTGTTTACTGTAAATATCCCGGTTATGCGGAATCGCAGGCACAGCCAATCGCATGTAAGGTTAGTAAAAAATAATAATACTAGCTTTTGCTTAGCATGGACAGTTGGGCACATGGGCAGCTTTTAAAGTATATAAAATAAATAAGAATATTCTTTATGCGTCCTTGTTTTGCAATACTTTATTTGTGTTTTTAGCGTTTAATAACTATAAATGAATATAATTTTAAAGTAATGAAAGAATTTAAATATTTAGGAGCAGTCGTAACAGCCGATAATAAGAATGAAAAGGACGTAGAATCAAGAATCATGGTAGGGAACAGGACATATTATTCCCTGGTGATGCTGTTAAAATCAAAAAGAATTTCAAGAGAAGCGAAAGTAAAAGTCTTCTTTTTTTTTACTGAAAATAGTCGCAAAAAGGGTAGACCTATCGTGTGAGCCGCGGACGGCCTGCACTGCGACTATTGGAAGCTTCCTCCATTCTATCGCAGACCTGTAAAAGAAGGATTCTTGATGAAGATTGGTCCTCTTGAGAGTTAATGGGTGACACTGATCAGCGTGCCGAGTTCTTCGGCCGAATGTGGCCAATGGTGGTACAAGAGTTTTTATTTCTCTGGAGCATCTGCCATGAAAATATCTGTAGAGCAATGACTGGTCTACAACTCTTCTTCTATGTTCTAGAGGGTGAAGGGTATCCGTGAGAGTTCAGATATTTATCAAGCGAATGGCTCTTTTCTGAATGGACTCTAGAAGACGAAGAGAATGCCTTGGTGCTGAACCCCAAATGTGCGAGCTGTACTCCAGTAGAGGTCGGATTTGAGCCTTGTACGTCGTCAACAGTTGATCAGGAGTAAAAAACTTTCTAGCTTTCCACAGAAAACCGAGCTTCTGGCTTGCTGACTTTGCGATGTTAGCAATATGCCAAGACATATTATTAGACACCGTGACTCCCAAAATCAAGATGGAGGAAGGACCTACATAAACTAGGACATTAATAGCATAGCCAGTCTCACTTTCGCACATCCAAAATAACTTGATGCCATATTTTGCGGGCTTGCTCGGTATGTACTGAATAAATCCACATCATCCTCTAAATTTAAGCAACTGTTCATCAAATATGTATTGGTTACTGGGACATAACTCTGCCCTGACTATATACAATAAATTGTTTCTTTACAAGCAAATACTTAAGCAAATCTGGACATATGGCATACAACTTTGGGGTTGTGCCAAAAAGAACAACCTGAATATAATACAAAGATACCAGAATAAAGTGCTGAGAGGCATAGTCAACGCCACTCGGTACTTCAGAAACAGCGACCTGCTCAGAGACTTGGACATGAAAGCATCAAGAGATTTTCAAGGCGCCATGAACAGCGACTCTCTATTATTATTTAAATTTGCTGCGAAAGCATACGAGAAATATTCTGTAAGCGCTCACAATATGAGATGCAGCTCTTGCACATGTGTGCCTTGACCAGGAAGACAAAGAGAAAATCAAAAACGATAGCAGCCCTCTCTTAAGATCAACCCGTAGTAATTATCCTACATATCAAGGGTAAGTTTCGTTTTTAATAGACCTTCTTCTTTATTGAGTGCTCATCCGTTAACGGATATAAGCGATTATCATGGCAATTTAAAGTTTTGAAATAGCTGCCCTGAAAAGGCCGGTCGTTGTGGTACCAAACCAAGTTCTCAAATTTTTTAGCCAAGAGATTCTCCTCCTGCCAGGTCTCTTTCGTCCTAGGACTCTCCCCTGGAGAACCAGCTGTGGGAGCTCATAACGTTTCCCGTTCCGCATTATGTAACCTAAGTACTCAAGCTTCCTGGTCTTGATCTTCTTTATGATCTTCATATCTTTATTTATTTTTTCGAGCACTGTAACATTTGTGACGTATTTTAGGTATTCGCCGATACAGCCACATCTCAAATGCCTTAAGCTTTTCTGTGGAGTATCGAGTGATTGTCCATGATTCTGCTCCATAAAGCAACACTGGGAAGACGTAACATCGAAGCATTCTAACTTTTTTTGTCAGATTAAGGTCGTGGCTTTTAAAAAGGTTCGACATTTTTAGAAACGCTGCTCGGGATTTGTCAATCCGGCATTTAATTTCACGAGAATGGTTCCAATCTTCATTTATTGTTATGCCTAGGTACGTGTATGAAGCAACTCTAAATAGATATTTTTCGTAAATTGCCATCATTTTTTATAATAATTCTTACTTTTAAAATTACAGTCCACTTGGCTAACTCTTAACATTAATGACGCACTGGTAAATAATCAACTATATTACCGAATCTTTAGTTAACTTTGTGGTCGTTATGGTAAACAATAAATACATCGACAATTACATAAGTTGAATATAGGATGGGTGTAGTTTTAAAACGAAACCTTTCAGTATTGTTATATCTTGACATTGACATTCTCTTCTTCTTTTCTAACGAAACCACTAGATGGAAAATATGCTGGTTGTATAATTACGTTCTTGGATGATGAATGAGGAACATAGACGTACTGCGAATTATTTGGTCGTATTTGTTAGAAAAAAATGATTACCACTCATAATAAGGCCGTTTTAAAATATCCATTGGTAAAAATAAAAAAAATGTAGGTCTATTGAAAATATAAATAAGTTATCTTTTTTAAAGTATAAAAATTTATCTTTTATTATCTCTTGGAGACGCTCATGGTTAAAATCATCGGTGAAAGTCATATCTTTACCTTGATTTTACTCACATTGTTTATCTTTTAGAAAGTCAAGTCTTCTTTTATTTTTTTTTTAAATTAATATCACTTCAACATTCATAAGGATAATTTAATAATATTAATCACAGTAGTATTTTGCAAAAAAAATGTGTTTATTAAAATCTGGCTCAAAGATTTGAAAAAATGTAAATCATTGTAACAGTGGGAAATAGTCCAATGCACGTGAAGGTATACTTGTCTAGTATATGGGCCACGAGTAAGTTGTCAAGAGTACAAATTTACTCACTACAATTTTATTAGCAGCTCACAAATATTTTTTATGCTGTTCTAAGCAAACATTGCATCTTTTTCACACTAATTTACAAATAGTTCAGATCCTTATTTTTTTTTATTTTTTATTGAGATGTACCTACTTATTTATTATGTTTAACAATTGAGAAACGAACATTTAAAGCGCAAAAACTTTTTTTATTATTTTACGGGCGTGCAGATGAGACATTTGGACAACAAACTCACGGGTCTTTTTAAGGACAAATTTTGCTTTCTCGGTAAAGGGTCAACCAGTCAGAGTTTTTTTGCTATTGTACCATTAATTCTATATAGCATAGGGAATAGAGCAGAAGCAAAATAGTATTCATGTAATATTCATTCAGTCAAATCGGTACGTCGTAATTTGTAATACTTTCTGTATATATTTATATATATATATATATATATATATATATATATATATATATATATATATATATATATATATATATATACAAATACAGATATTGACAAATAATTAAATACGTCAGTGTTTCTTAACCCGTGGGATGCCACAACTCCACATTTGGTTCATCGTCCTGACCTTCAGAGTCCACGTCTTTACTTCGTACAGCAATACCGACCATACATAGCATTCAACCATGCGTTGTCTTAACTTCAGATTCAGGTTATCATTGCAAAGAAAGGATCTCATATTATTAAAAGTTGTCCGAGCAACCTCTATTCGGCACTTTATCTCGCAGTCCGGGTTTAGATCCTCTGTAATAATACTACCAAGGTATTTGAACTTGGAGAAACGTTCGATTTGGCTTCCATTAAGTTCTTGGGTGGTGTTATTGTGGAGTTTCCTGCTGAATATCATAAATTAAGACTTTTTTTGAAAGCAGATATTTTGACGGGAGAAATTTTGATTGAAATTTAGGGTGGATTTTCGATATTAAGTTGTAGCATTTGAAATTGCTACTTGTTAATTTTGTTTTTTATATATAATAAATTTTTCATTTATTGGGCATTGTAGCATTTGAAATTGCTACCTGTTAATTTTGTTTTCTATATATAATAAATTTTTTATTTATTGGGCATTGTACTTACAGAGAACATTCAGTTTTGATATCAAATTCCTGAATAAAACATCTATTTCACTATTTCAAAACAAACATCACATATAGTTGAATGCTAGTAAATTCACAAGTTCCAACACTAGGTAATACTCTTGCTTCTGACATTCTAAGGGCTGTTGAAGTAATGTAATCAAGCTGCAGGAATCTTATGATTTCTGGCTATCTGTCTGATCCTAGGCCTGAAATTGAAGATAGTAAAGTCAATAAAAACATCCATTCACATGTGAGCAGGCGACATACCGTTGTGTTCTGTAGTATGATGAATTCTAGGCTATTGAAGGTTGTCCCAAGATTTTGTGGATGCTGAATGAGATCTCTGGGTATTCACTGTGTTTTTTCTCTATTTTTCATAATATAATCTTAGAGGTTATATTTACTTTCTAGACGTCGATGTCATTGTGTGAGTGTCACTGTTCTTATTTCATAGAACTTCTGTCATCGGTCTCAAGTCGGTTAGCCGTTAATGTTTCGTGCCCATAGTAGAAAAGAAAGAAGAAGAATGGTCTTTTAGATTACATTCAATGGAATTCTGTCAATCAATAGCATTTATGGTTCTGACCAATGAGAGGCTAGGAATTCAAAACTGGCGCTGATTTCATACAGGATGTGCAGTTTTTTCTGGCAACTGTTAGAAATAGAGGATGGTTCTGTCCTCGAGGTGGTCGAGGAGTTCTTTTTCGGTGCGGCCATGATGAGGTGCGCTTGACTCGTTTTTGGGATTCTTTTTCGGTATTGAACCGGAAATTAACCCTTTGGGGAATCTACGAAGTGCCGTTTGGGGCCGAGTTCAAGTCGCATCCATCGTTAGTGGTTTTTTTGGAGCCTTTATATGGGGATTTGTGCCAAACACCGGTAGACTGCCATGCGGTAGGAACACCGCCATTTTGTCCTGATGTCCTGTTAGTCCTGTTAGTCCTGTTTGCTGTTTTGGATATCTTCTAGTTTTACCTTACTTCTCAGAAGGGTGTTAGGGTACAGCTTAGCCCTCACCATCAGACTCTTGGTAATCGAACGACGACTCTTGTGGCAACTCTTGACTTTGGTCAAGATTCCCACGAGGACCAACACCGAGTCGCTTTTAAATCCTGGCCAGAGTCGACAGACATCCACCGGATGAGGACTAGTAGTAGCCGGTAGAGACTGGAGACCTGCTGAGCTGCATCATCGACCCCTGGCTGACCTGGAAGGTTGAGCCTTTCTTCTTATCTTGTCTTCGTTTTGCTGTCTGTTTCCTGTCTTCTTCCTGTCTTCGTTTTTGTGTCTTCAACTACATCAAGTGGACCTTGGATAGAGGCTACATATGTGGACCATTGGACCTTGACACCAGGTTTTTTTTACACCTTCAGTGTTCTCTTACTTTTTGAGATTTATTTATAACTAATTTATCATATTAGTATTTTATCGTACCATCATTTTTATTAATAACTAATTATTGATATCGTACATTATACCACCGTGATAATTTTATAAACTATAAGGTAAAAAAATGAATATTTTAAATAAAAAAAATTACAATGTGTTTAGGACATAAAAAGGTAAGCTTTCACCAAATTTCTTAAAAAATAAAATTTTTTGTAAAAGATGAAAATAAAAAATCAAAATCTTGGTTATTTGAATTTTTCACATACATTTTAAGGTTATGCGAAAAAAGTGTAAATCCAAAAGTTGTGGATCTTTTTATTACCTACAACTTTTAACTTTTTTTCATAGGACTTGTAGTTTTGCCGGAAATCGAGATAAACCGTTTTTTATCTTTAAAAACTCACCCCCTTCCAAGTTGTCCAGTATTTTCCACTATTGTCAAGTATTATAATAATTATCAGTAGAATCGTTTGATAAATAAACCACATCCAATTCGACCCTTACTTTTTTTTTCATCCAACTCGACTCCTCTCGCAAAAACAATCTATTCTAAACGCTGTATTTCTTTGATGACTTCTCACACTTCAATAAAGGTGGAAATATATAGAAATATTTATTAATTGCTTTTTTGTTCGGGCTTCTCAGGCCTTAATTGTTCGTTACTAATATTACTAGGATTTGATCCTTTTCATCTTGAGAACTTTCTGTGTTATAATTGAAAAACTAAAATTATAGTTTCTTAGATAATTGCTCGTAGGTTCACTTCGCGTATTCGCCCATGTAATTGCTTTGTACCGTATACAGAGAGATTCGATTTCAATGCACGTAGTAGCAGTAATAACTCTCTCAAATTTTTACCAAGTAATTTTAGATTGTACTCGTTACCAGGTAGTCGAATTTGATCATTCGTTGGTTCATAATTTGTTTGACTTTAAAACATTTAATAATAAATCGGAATAATTATTCGCTTTTGCAAAAGTTTTGACGCCATCTGATGGATGATTTATAATGCTTATTTGTTATTATTTGCTTCATGCTACTTAGAAAGCTGCTCTGCGACTCACGACTCATCCTGGGCCTGCGCTTGAGACTCTCGAAGTGCTACGTTTGATCTACCCTCTTATATGGAGCAGAAACATGGACACTTAAAGCACAAACCATCAATAAATTAGAAGCCTTTGAGATGTGGACGTACCGTAGAATGGACATCGCACACCACAAATGAAGAGGTTGTTCGCAGGCTGGGGATAGAGCGTGAGCTGTTTAAACTCGTAAAGATACGGAAAACAGCGTATCTAGGTCACATTCTGAGAAACCCTAAATACCGTTACGCTCAATTTATTGCTAAGGGAAAAAAAGAGGGCAAACGTGGCCTCGGAAGAAAGAAAATGTCATGGCTGAGAAACGTACGTCAATGGACTGACCTGGACTTGGAAGAACTTATAAGAGCAGCCGAAGACCGAGAAGAATTTGCGACTGTGATATCCAACCTCCACCGATGGAGATGGCACATTAAGAAAAAGATTTGTTAGTAACCCTCACTGAGTTAGCGACGGTAAACAAAGTCACTCTTATATAGGTTCCTGGACACACAGAGATAAATGGCAACGAGGTAGCTGATGAACTGGCAAGAAATGGGATCCCGGTGAAACCTAGAAGCCAGTTGGTCGGATTGCCAATTGCCGAAGAGAAACATTTATTAAAATTAATCCTTGAACAAGAACGTATTGCTCAGTGGAATGCTACAAAACATCAACTGTCGACTATGCGAAAAAGAGGAAGAGAGCAGTATACACATTCTGTGTATACTGCCCGATGTTGCGGTATACAAGTGTATCAAACCCGGGGCCGTATGATAATGGATCCATGCGATCTAAATGAGACAGTGCCAACAGAAATCCTGAGGTTCGTCTCAACCAGTGGACTGGAATTCTGATGCCCTGAAGACTCAGCGGTAGTCATAAAGGATGAAAAGATCTAGGTGACATAGGTGCAGATACCAATGGCCCAACCGCAAGATTGTAATGTAATGTAATGTAGTAACTATAATTTGGGAAAGAAAATTGTGCCTGTCTCTTGGTTAGTTTGTTGTTAAACAGTAGAAGTAGGATTGTTGTTAAAGAATTCTTAAATATCTCGAATTCGTAAAAAGGTTTAACATATCTTAAAAGACTATGAATCGACATAATACATTTGCAGAAATAGGATTGATGTTAAAAGATTCTTAAATATCTTAGGTTGGTAAAGCATTTGGTTACAAAGGTTACAAACCAAAAGAAAAAATGAATAAAATACTATAGCAAAAATACTAACAAGATTTTACACTCTTCTATAATGGAAAGTTCCTCCCAAATGGATCAAAGAAAAGCACTTGCTAATTCATTTCTGTATTATGTGAATTTGTACTTTAAATCGCATAATTTAGGACACGTGTCAATGGACTGCTTGCCCTTGAAGACATATTACATTTTTAATTTTTTGCTAAATTTTTAAGAGAACATATTTCAATAACAGAGAACAGCAAGAAAAATCTCATAAAATTCTCTTTATTTTCGCAAATAACATGCAGCATGTATGTAAAAGGATTAAAATTGATTGTTACAATCAATTGCCTTTCAAAATCTTAATTAGAAGACACATATGTAGCTGAGGTAAAATAAGTGCTCTTAACGTTAGCTTCCACGTTGTACATGTGGTTGATGACGTTGACGTCTTGTCATTTTTAGTCACGTTCCGTAAAGTTGCAGAGTAGGCACGCAACCGTAGTGCTACCTAGATCTACCATTGGTTCGTGAAAATTTGGAGATGAAATGTCTTTCGAAAATCAATCACATTGCCACTTTTTTTTTTTTGGTTCTCTAAAGAGTACTCTGCCAGTGGTCTCTCTACTGGCAAATTATGCCCGAGCTCAGCCGTAGAGGGTAGAAGGAAAAAAATATATAAAAGTGAGCCGCGCCACCGACTTAAGACGGTACAAGCCGGAAACCCCTAGGTCTTGTAGGCACCAGCAGAGCCACACGATAAACAACAAACAATTATGGTGAACTAGATTAATAAAACTATATTTACAATTCCTGAACTATATTAATTAAGTAAAAATGGGCTTGCAACAAAAATAATAATTTGAAACCCTCACAATAACCACATAAATTATATTCAATAATGTATAAATTCAGATTCAACTTGGAGCAGGTACAAATTTAATGAAAAATAATTTGTTACTTTTAAACTTTTGAAAACACTTAGATCGAGCACATAATAACTGATAAGTTGATAAAATTAAACTCGATACCACGTAACCAATTGAAAACTTCATTAAGACGCCACTGTTACATCGATGATCCAAGAACAGAAACACCAAGTAGTATTTTTAAAAATTTACACTGTTAAAACACTCGAGCTTATTTCAAAAATAATTCTTTTTACGATGGCTGTCCTTCAAAATAGCAATATTGTAGGATATTTACAAATAAGTATGAATAAACGTTTTTACTTGGACACAAAGAACTATTGAGAATATTACTTTAATCAACGTTCAGACTCGGCATATTATCCGATGCAATAAATAGTTTTCAACAGTGTACCATATTAATAAATTAAAATAACTTAATCGCGGTGTTAAAAATAAGTTACGTCGTTTAAATATTCTAAAATAAATCTCTTGTAACCTGTGGGTATACGATTTCTCTAATCATGTGGCCGGATTGATTATAGAACTGCACCTGGTACTTCACGATGGCTTCACTTTATCAAATCCCACACGTGGTGATTTTAACTCGACCCCAATAACCAAAATACCCACCACAAAGGCACGACAGAATGGTCAAGTTAAAAATTAAATGGTTTTTCCTCAAAATCCAATGAAGATGGCCCAAATACAGCCAGATATGAAGGAAAAAACCGTAGAAGTTCTGCTCACGTGTTAATATCAAATCGTTCCAAAAACTCTCAACCGACTTCCACCACTGACACCAAGCGACTGATAACCACTCCTCACTCCCAGGCCGGATATCAGAAAAATGAACCGGGACACGCGTCAGCCAACCTTTGCAAATCTAAGTTCCTAACTCATAATCGCGTTCGTCTGTGTTGATAGCCAGCCCATTCACACAGAAAAGCAAACCAAACAATAATATAGCTGACAACTCACGACAATCGAGGCCAACGATCAAGGCGAAATCTAATAACAGAGACTTCCACTCCAATTAAAAGAATGTCACAGCCATTAATGATTAAAGCCAGACTATCATAATAATGAAACGGTAGATGGGAAAAAAATAGGCACGTGACAACATACATACTGGTCGAAGAATTATAAACGGTAACTCAACAATAAGTGTACTGAGGCACAAGCTATATGAAGCCATGAACGAATTCAACATCCCCGACAAATTAAGACTTGTCCGAGTTACAATGCGTAAAGTTATATGCAATGTATAAGTACAGGGCAACCTATCACAATCTTTTGAAACCCAAGTGGGCTACGACAGGAAGATGCGCTGGCGTGTCTTCTCTTTAACATGGTATTGGAAAAAGCTGTGACGGACGCCAAATTAAACAACAGGGGAACTATCTTTAATAAGTCCTCACAAACCATGGCCTATGCAGATGACATGGACCTAACAGCGCGCACCACCCGCCAATTAAAGGAAATGTTTGCTAACTTTTTCACCGCCGTGGAACTTATGGGCCTCCGAATAAACGAGGATAAAACAAAAGTAATGGCATCAACTCCAAACAACAGAGCCAGAAATATCGGTCAAAACTTCAGTGTTGATAACTTTAATTTTAAAGTAGTAAACAAATTCACGTACCTATGCACTCTTGTGACATAGGAGAACACTACCTCTGAGGAAATAAAGCGAAGGATAGTGCTAGCGAACAATTGCTGCTTTGGGTTAAGTACATAACATACATACATAAAGTCACGCCTTTTTCCCATAGGAGTAGGCAGAGACCACTTCCTTTCACTTGCTACGGTTCTTACACACCTAAAAAACAAATACCCAAGTCAGAAATCCAAATTAACAATCTATAAGACCCTTATCCTACCAGTACTGACATACGGATCAGAAACGTGGACCATCTCCAAAGCAGATGGAAATCTCTTACTTTTCTTCGAACGAAGATCCTGGCAAGAATTCTCGGCGCAGTCTGCGAGAATTCTATATGGAGGAGGAGATACACTTATGAAATTTATAATAACTATAAGCAAATAGCCAATGGTAGAGATGTTGTATCCGCCATAAAGATAGGGAGATTGAGTTGGGTTGGACATCTGGCGAGGACCCTCCAAGATGAGTCTTCATGACACAACCAGCAGAAATTAGATGCAAAGGTAGGCCAAAATTAGGGTGGAAGGATAGCGTAGATGAGGACCGTGCAGCAGTTGGCAATGGACAGAACCGACTGGCGAAAAAGGCTAAGGAAGGTCGAGGCTCAGCTAGGGCTGTAGTACCATTGATGATAATGATGATGATGAACTCAACAATAAGTAATGTTGCTTTTTGACATAATTTCAATTATTACCATCAAATGGACATTTTATTTCCAGTAATATATAGGGTTTTTCTCCTTCAACCTCGACACCACCAGGTGCCATGGATATTGCTCAAAAATTATGAATCTAGTTTCCACAACATCAAATTCTACTAGATTATATTTGTAGCTATCAGTTAAATCATACTTTAAAAAATAAGGCATGACCTACATATTAATTAATATTCACAATACAACACTGTCAGCAATACCATTTTCCTGTAAAATCATTATACAACACAACTGAATCACAACAAATCACAAAGAAAGTAATTTTTATATGAAACTTAAACGTGCTCTGCCTCGACTTTACTTACAATCCTCCATATTTGTTTGTATCTCGCAGCGCTCCCAACGGTAATTATCTCAGTTTTACCAGCAACATTTATAGATTTGGAAAATCAAAAATTTCGAAGTGGTAATGTTCAAGGATCGCCACATTTAATTAATTGTGAGTTGATAGATAAAATTGATCCAACTAGTTGGTTGATAAGGCTATAAAAGTACGATTATTTGTATTTGTTGTTAATAAAAGAAGTAATTAATGTTATATTGCAGTACATTTGAAATACACAAAAACATTTTCAGGTCAGTATTTCTGTATAAGCAGAATAAAAAAAATGAGTTTTTGTAAAAATCCAAAGATTATTTTATTGCATGAACGGCAACACTGTAAGTACTACTTTCGCCTGATCAACGACTACGTAGTTGAGGCGCGTTTATCTTCTACTACCAGTTTTTGCCATAATAACTGATCATCATACCGTAAAACTCGCTGGCCGCCATTTCGAATCTGCTTCGATTTCTTCTTCAATTCTTTTTACCTTTTTTTATTTGTCCGCATTCCCTCGGTATTTATTCTCTCTTCACTCTTGCTTGCATCTAATAACAGTTCCATTTTAACAATACCGACCGTGTTTAAAGTAACAAAAGAGTTTTTAACCGAAAAAAAAATGTGTCTATTGTTTATAGATAGTTTACTATAAAAAGCAATTAACAAAGTATTAAATGGGAGAAATTAGTATCTTAGTCAAAAATAAACACAATGGACAAAGACAAGATTCAAGTTTTAAGTTTATTATTGTTACATTGTTTAAAACAATTTAAAAACATAAAAAGAAAAATGTGTCACACGATTTAGATTGTCAAATTTACATTTGAGATGATAAAAATTCCTTAAAACGAAATATAAAGGGTTTTTTAATAAGGACAATATATTTTTAAAAGCCATGGCAGCACTGTTAATAATGTTAGAAATGTCACCAACTGTCGTTTGTCTCGAGTGTAGTTTGACAATTCATCATGGCAAAATACACGCTTCAACAACTTTTTAGTTATTATCCAAAAATTATATAAATATAACCGTACTCTTGTTTAAACTCAACGTGATCTTTTTAAAGATTATGGGTCCACATAATTGCCCTTCTGTGCTTACTATTCGTTGAATCGTTGAAAAATTTAAAACAAATTTCACTTAACACGATACCAGAACACCAATAAGATAACGAAACTCAGGAAACCAAGATAATATTAACGCTGTAAGTGCCAGTGTTAGAAAAGATTAATCGAAGTTCTCAAGAACTTAACCTTTCAAGAATGACAACTTGGCGTATTTTAGGAAAATATTAAAGTTAACACCATCAAGATTGTGTTTACTTAAGAACTGAAGCCACGTAACCTTTATAAGCGTCGTTTGTTTTTTGATTGTGCTCTAGTGAAACTTGATCCTGATGTTTCCAAAATAAATCATTTTTTCAGGTGAAGCTCATTTCTAGTTGAACGGCTTTGTACATGCATACAAACATATAGCTACGCCTTTTCCCGTAGGGATAGGCAGAGACCACTTCCTTCCAATTGCTACGGTTCTTACACATGTCTTTCGCTTCTTCTACTTTCATCACTGCTTTTATACCGGCTCGTCGGTTGTTGGTACTACTTTTGACAAATAAAATTGTCATTTTTTGTGTGAAAATAATCAGATTCATGGAAAGATTTTGCATCCAGAAAAAGTGACTGTTTGGTCTGGTTTATGGCATGAGATCATCATCAATATTAACAGATTTTTTTGTCCAAAATGGGTAAGGTTCACGTGACGTTTCAGATTAAAAATGGACGAAATATTGACGTCAAAGTTTAAGATTCTTCTTTTTTTTTAAAGTGGCCTCGGCTACATGTATTGTAAATCCTACTTTTTAAAACTTAAATATTAATTTTTAGTCATTAAACATTAATAATAACACACAATATTGTTCCTGACACCTAAATAATAATTAAATAAATCACTCAAAAAAGCTCAGAAAACCAAAATAGTTAACCAAACACACATAATCATATGAAAGATATGTCATTTGCTATACAACGTGCACTTTACCAATCTCAAACAGTGACATACTGTGACGTCACTGTTTCGTCCGCGGTGTCGCCCATTGGATGAAATTGATTTAAGAGGCATGTTTTCCAAAAAGATGGTGCAGCACCACCTTTTGCCAATGTCACTATGAAATTATTGCGAGAAAAGTTTGGTAGGTCTGTAATCTCCAGAAATATAACTGTGAATAGGGCTCCGAGAAGTTGTGATTTAACACCTTTGGATTATTTTTTTGTGGTGATATTTTAAGTCGTTGGTCTATGCCAACGAACTAGAAACGTTTTGAAGTTGAACATGAAACGCTGCAATCATGAAATTACACCTAATTTATTGCAAAAAGTCACCGAAAATCGAGTTCATCGAATTCGATCCTGCAAACGAAGCCATAGTGGACATTTGAATGGTATGTTATCCAAAACATAATTTTTATAAGTTGTAAATAAAAAAAAATTATCTTGAATATTTTAGATTTTATTTAATTTTAAAAATAAATCGTTCGTTTATTTAAAAGTCAAATTGTTGAAGAAAATAAAATATTTAGTAGTTAAAACAGAACAAATTTTGTGGTCATTTATGAGAAACAATAACAAATAAAATAGATATTGAATTTAAACGTTTTAATGCCTAAAAGCAGTCATACAAGACAACAAGAAATGTTAAAAATAAATTATTCATGCTAAAAAAGTAACTAAAATAAATTACTGTTGTGAAATAAAGCAATAAAGGACCAAATAAAAAACAGAACCAAAAAGTGACCAATAAGATTAAAATAAAAATCCTTTTTCCTTTCATAATAAAGGCTAGTTTACATGAGTCAAGTAAACGGTAGAGTAAAGAGGCAAGTAAAGAAAAGCATATCAACTCTACCAATGTAAACAGTTGGTCGAGTAAAAAGTCGATTAAACAGCGAGTAGGCGAGTCCTGACTCGTCGCAATCTACAATCTACTCTACCAATGTAAACTAGCCATAACTACAAAAACAGTGTTATGTGCATATTTAATAGTTTTAACATCAAATATAAAAGTATTATTTATTTTTTGTTAAATATTATTGAACTTTATCGTTCAACATTGTATTTTTCAGCCTCTGTATCCACGATTTCGATGAAATATCGTAAACAGCGTTTTTGTCGATAATAGGTCACGTAATATCAACCTTCACTAAGTCTTTGCGGTTAAAATTTGCGGCATAATTTCCACAACAAAAAAACATGCTTTTACAAACTCTATTAAAATTACTCAATCGCGTCTGCACCAATATTTAACAAGAACACAATGGCATATTATTTAATTATTTGTAATTTTAATTACACATTAATATTGTAATTACGAAGTTACTAAAAAAATACGAGGACGCATAATATAATAATAATGCCTTTAAATCTGCTTTTTGGATTAAGCAAGAAGAAAAATTATATATTTTGTCAAATTCCTGATGAAATGGCTCAACTAAAAAACCATCTTTAATTCCTGCGGTCTTATCACCGAATGGTGATAATAATAATAATGGTGTTATCAACTTTTCCTGCGATCGTGTAAATTTTCTTAAAAGCGACAACGTTACGACGAAACTGGCAACGTCGCCGCGGTTAAGTCAGCGAGGTAAGGCATCTCTTGACATGGTCACCTACGAGAAAACTGGTTTAGTGAATTAGAGCCATCTCTGACCACTCTTACACATTCTTTTTCTAGCTGTCCATGTCCTGCTGGTCTTGTTTCTTCGTTAAATTGGAACGCTGTTGCCATTCGAATGTGGTTATAATGATCGACTGGGGGACGTAAACGAAATTGAACTATTTTTACTATTTTTATTGATATTTTCAATCAAACTTTATTAAATATCATATGAAACTATAAATTTTTAAGCAAATAATAAAATTTGCCGAAAAAAAAGGTTATGACGTGTAGGTATATATTACACTCTTGATTGGTATGCCTGAAAATTCCAGCGAAGAAAAAATGTTGCAAATGTGTTATAAACTGAAATAATAAATATGGTACAGGGTTAAAAAAAATTATAATGTAAAAAAAAATTATTAAATTTTACAATTTTTATTAAAAAAATTTAAATATTATATTTTTGATTGTGAATAACATGGTTCTGATATGTTTTGTTTTATTTAATTGGGCCTGCCAGATCAGGTAGGTACTTTGCTCCAATGTTTCAAACATTGGTTTTAAACGATCAGCTGACATCTAACTAAACATCTTAAAGCCTATAGCTATAAGACTTGAATTACAAAAAAAAATTGCTTTCCTATCTGATGCAATGGAAGAAAGGAAGCAATTAAAAAAAATGACTGGGAGAATTATAGTTATCGTCGGCTCAAATATCATTTATTGAAAAACGATATAAACTAGCACTTATACTCTCTCATTTTGCGGCTAATAATAATTGGATAAAACAAAAACCAAATTGACTAGTACAGAAAAAGATCAGGGACAAGAAATGTATGTGTGTACTGGATTACTATCACTCATTATAATACTTAAACTATTTTCAGCGATTATGTTTATGTTATGTTGGTTAATATTATCCATGATGCTCTAAACATCAAAAGGGATGAAAGTGAATGTAAGCAAGACAAAAGTAATGGTTGTTAAAAAATAAGAAAGCATGACAAACCGCGAAGTGCTGATTGAAGGAGAAAGAGTGAAACAAGTGAGAAAGTTAGTATAATTGGGTTCAAAGATTACGAGAGACAAAAAGTATGACTGTGAAAATAAATGAATGGGGCGCTGCATAACTTTATGAGCAGCCAGAACGTGTCAAAAAAGGCACGAGTGGCTATGTATAAAGTAGTGTCTTTGATTGATAAAGTGAGAAATAGTGTGATAAGGGATGTGAAAGAACATATGTAGATAAAAGAATGCTTAGATGGTTCGGACACATAGAGAGGATGAATGAAAGAAGATTGAGAAGATCGGGCAAGTCAGTAGAGGTCGATCTAAGTGGACGTATCTCAAACAAGTCGAAATGGTTTTGAAAAAAGGCCAGGTCAAGATTACCAGCAATAAGCGAAAGACATGTATAAGAACTGAGGAAGTGAAAATAAGAAGTCTCTGCCTACCCCTGAAAAATTATAATTATATTATGCGTAATTATATGTATGTTTTTAAAAGAGATAATAAGAAATGTTGGTGCCTCACAGTGATGGGTTTACAAAAGAACATCCCTGTTATTGCAAAACTTCTTCCTCTAGTGAAGTTGAATTCGTTCACTTCAATATACTACATAAATTAGTATTGGAGAAAGTAGGAAAATTAGTTTTCCTGTACAAATTCTGTATATAATTTTATTTGTGTTTTGAATTTTATATAAAGTAAATAAATGGTATTTCTAATTGCAATTATTTTTATTTTAATCATTAATTAATGTGGAAAAATCACTTGATTTAAATTGGGCGGACCATGCTATGGGGTTGTAAATAAATATTTGGAAATTATCTGTTTTTTTTTAATTTTTTTTTCTTTTCAGGTAAGTTACTTATTACAATATTCCTGTTAGTGGTGAGTACATTTTTTGAATTATTCACGACACTTATTTGTTTAAATAATTAAATTTTTATTTTATAATATTCTTTTGCTTACCGAAACTGTATCCCGATAAAACTCATTTGAGTAATAAAATATTTTTGTTAGTAAATTTGTAAATGTGTTTCTTATCTAGCAAAGATCGTTTTTTTTTTTCTAAAACAATCTCACCTTGCAAGCCACATGTATCTCTAGTTTTAAATCTCGAATTTTCGTTTATCATAATTATCACATCAATTGTTAAACCGTGAAGGATTTATTAATAATATTTGCCTGTAAAATTAAATTCTTGCGTCACAACCAGAAACGTACTGAGAGCTTTATTTTATGTATCAGAAAGGTAGTAATTACTAGCAGTCATGTTTAGTAACAGTAGAATATTGATTACGTACCAAAATGTTTCTTGTTAACAAAATTGTACATCATACCAAATTTATAGTAGTAAAAATAACTATTACTACTACTTACTTACTCCGTGGCTTACAACCCAGGGGGGTTTGCCGACTTCACAATAGCCTGCATGTTCTTTGAAGTTGCTAAATATATTTTTGACATTTAGTCTGCTGTTTCCAATGCTATTCACGTCATCTGCAAAAGCTAGAAGTAGGTTAGAGCCATTATTTTGAAAGACCGTCGCTAGAGTCTTTTGTTAATTCGCATTATATTTATTTTCTATATATGACATCCTGGAACCTGTTTCATAATAGCGCTAATATTATTAGAAAGTACAAGTTACAAGTTACAAATTATTAGTTCTAGTAATTTCCGTTCCATAATAAAGTTGGCTGCACTAATAGTATTGACGAATTTCTACAAGTGAAAGTACAAGTTTATAACAGCGTTTAACCTTCACTGTTGTTTTTTACTGTTCCACAATTGGTCCAATTGGCTTCTTCTCTTAAAATCTATAATTAGCCTATCCAACGCAACGTTTAGCTTCTCTTTTTAATTTTTCTGCGCCGCATAATGAGACTTATTTAAAATTTTTAAAGAAATGCGTTTCCTATTTATGTCACTGTACTTTGTTTTCACTTGTTGCCTTCACAAATATATAAACCAGGGCTCTGTATTTTTTTAAAACTTAATTAAGTCGCTCCAAAATTTCTTTCCAAAAAATAAAAATAACTGACCAAAAAAAAGCGCCGGGGAATTCCCCGTTCCGTTAGACGCGCACACGGGTTGATCGATCACAGGATTGCCAACTTTGTGATCGAATTTTTTTTATTTGAGATATTTTTTTTTCGTTCACAATAACGTCTATTGTTTTCAATGAGGGCTGGGGTCCTTTTTTTATCCTGGGCTGCAGCTAAAAAAACCCTTAAGTAGATCTGCTCCTGCTCTTAAGTCACAAGACATTTTTTTAATTTAGTCACACCGCACATCAAGAGGAATTACTAATGTCCCGTCTTCACTTCGCTGCTTCACCATTTTATACCGCAGTGTTGCCAGTGATACCTAAATATATTATTTTATTAGTTTTTTTTTTTAATTTTTGTGTATATTTATTAACTTCCCGGTGGAAAGTTATAGTAATGGGTCCGATTTTGCGAATCCCGAATTTTGATATATCTCCACATTTCAAGGTCCCCAGAGTCGAATAAAATAGTTTTTAAGTGGACGTCTGTGTGTGCGTATGTTCGTAGGTGCGTTCGGAATTATTTTTCGTCTCGATTATCTCGAGAACAAAAAATGATATCGACGTGGGACCAAGTGCATTCGACGAATATTTACGCAACTTAGAACTGATTAGATTTTTAGCAAAATCGGTAGAGCTGTTTTTTATGGAGAATAACTGTAAAAAATGGTAAACCACCTGAATTTTGCAATTTATACATTTTTCTATTTTTAATACAGAATTTTAAGATCTTTTGAATAATATTATTATTGCCTGTTGGGAATAATGAAAAATATGATGACAATATTTTATTTAAAGAGAAAAAGAAAAATAGAAATTGGAGAATTTTAATTTTGTGTCAGTATTGAGAGAATAGCATTGAAGACGATATAACAGTGAAAAATTATTGTTAGTAATAATCAAGCATTGTTTATAACAATTAAATATTGTTACTATAGTATTTTATAGTATATATAATAATAATAAACAGAATATTGTCAATGAAAATTATAATTTGTTGTAAACAATTTGGTTTTTTATAATAATTTTAATAATAATAATTATTATAACAACAAAATATATGGTATTTTTTCATTCTTTCCACTGGGAAGCTAGTCGTGTGGACCTTTCGGGTCGCACCCAGACCACTGATATTTTTTTTATTGTTGTTTTATGAAATAAATTACAATACCCTTTTATTAAGAAAAATAAACGCCTAAATCTACTGCATACAAAAAGGAATAATTCAAATTATTTAAAATTATTATTTTATTTTTAAACTATGTACCCTTTAAATGCGTAAATGTTTTGTAAAAATGAAAATTTATAATTGTAAATTTATTAAGGGGTAAAAAACAAAAAAAATAAATTTTTAAAATGAAAAATATATTTGAAGATAAATAATGCCAAAAAATGGCAATCTCAAAACGCGCATTAAACAAATAATGCTAACAAGATCTTATTTTTTTAATTAAGAGATATTTCTCGCTGTTCCAGTTCGGGCCTGAACTCGATGATGCTTTTATCGCATATAATAGTAAAAATTAAAATTTGTTATCACAATTGGCCAAAGTTATCACAAGGCCACGCTTATTGAAAAGACCGACAGCGGCCGTTGACCCCTTCGATTATTATTGTAAATAACATAATTAAAATCCATTTTGCGTAATGTTTTATTCAAGTTTACCTTGAAGTGATACTTTTTTATCTCTATGTACTAAGTATAGAAATGTCACGTGTACCATCCGATTCCAAATTTTCCATACCGAGATTACCACAATGTACTTGAAAAAGAGTAATTTGGTTATTCTTATTGAACCTGAATTTTTGCCACGGCAAAAAAAAAATAACTGGCATGTTTGTAGAGCACTGCACCAATCTTACTGGAGCAGTATCCAATTACAAGGTTAATTTAAGCGAATAATTAAATAAGCAAAAGATAATTTTCCACCTTGTCCCTTTATTGCTATCGGCATGGAGACCTTGACCCACTTTTTTTCGAGTAACTTTGATTTTTTTTAATTAGCACCAAGAGAAATATGAATTACTATCAATGTGTTAAATTCATTTGCTTTTCGTTTGAACGGTTCAGCTTTATTTATAATATTACATTTCTGTCTGTAAAGATAAAAATATTTCAAAATAAACAGTGACCACTTTGTAAGTTTGTGAGTAAATCGTAATAATTTTAAATCTTAAATCTGAAGACTATATTTGAGCCAAATAAATATTTTTATTTTTAAATTTTATTCGAAATAATTTATTTCTTTTTTAAAGGATAAAAATTATCTCAAAATAAACAGTCAAAATAAAAAATGCTTAATACGTTTTTTTTTAAAACAGTACCTAAATTTTAATTAAAACATGATATGTTTGTCTTAAAGGATAAAAAAATCCAAATTAACAATGTGTTTAATTTTAATTTTTAATCATAAAACAGTTTTAATTTCATTTAAAAAAATATTATTTCTTTTTTAAAAGATAAAAGGTCACAGCGATAATTTTGTGGGTAAAGTTGAATTCCATAAATATTATTGAGCCAAATAAACAATTTGTTTTACGTAAAATATAGATTTTTTTGCGATTATGATCATTTCATTCATTGTTTTTTCCTTCGTTTATTAACAAAGTCTGTTACTCATAATTCGTAATTTATTTTAATTAATTATTAAATAATTAAATTTATTTTTCCTTACTTAATGGCGTTGGTAGAGCCAAAAGGCCAGATGTTTTGCATTGTTGTTTTATCACTCATAAATAGGTAATATTCACATTTATATTATATATATATATATATATATATATATATATATATATATATATATATATATTATATATCTAAAGACTTTGACCGCGTTTGGTACCAGGCATTGTTAAGTAAATTATCTGCCTACGGTCTCCCAACCAAACTTCGCCAATGGCTCTTGAGCTTCATGCAAGATCGCTCCTTACATGTGGCAGTTGACGGTATTTCTTCTGATGCGTTTAAAACAAATGCCGTGGTCCCCCAGGGTTCCATCCTGTCCCCCACCTTATTTCTTTTACACATCAACGACCTCTTGAAAACCACCACGAACCCCATTTACAGTTTCGCAGACGATAGCACACTTGTCTCAACTTTCACATCATATCGATCACTTTCGGTGAATGATACAAATAGACTCGGGCAGGAACAGGTTGATTCCATCAATAGAGATCTCAAAGCAATCGTCGAGTGGGGAATCAACAATCTTGTTCAGTTCAACGCCCAAAAACACAAAGTGCCACGTTTTCCAAGAAAGTGAATTCCTCATCCCATCGCAATGTCCGGAAATACCCTTGAACCAAGTCCCTCCATCTCGATTTTGGGAGTCACGGTGTCCAATAATATGTCTTGGCATGACCATGTTGCTAACATCGCAAAATCGGCAAGCCAGAGGCTAGGTTTTCTGTGGAAAGCCAAAAAGTTTTTTACTCCTGATTAACTGTTGACGACGTAGAAGGCTCAAATCCGTCCTCTACTGGAGTATTGCTCGCACATTTGGGGTTCAGCACCAAGGCATTCTCTTCGTCTTCTAGATTCCATTCAGAAAAGAGCCATTCGCTTGATAAACAGCTCAACTCTCACAGATACCCTTTACCCTCTAGAACATAGAAGAAGAGTTGCAGACCAGTCATTGCTCTACAGATATTTCCATGGCAGATGCTCCAGATAAATAAGAACTCTTGTACCACCATTGGCCACATACGGCCGAAGAACTCGGCACGCTGATCAGTCTCACCCATTTACTCTCAAGATTGACACTACAAGGACCAATATTCATCAAGAATCCTTCTTTTACAGGGCTTCTACGGAATGGAATAAGCTTCCAAAATCAGTTTTTCCAGAGAACTATGACCTGTAACTTTTTAAAAAGCGTGTCCACGATCATTTCCTTTCTATAATCCCTTCCCCTTCTAATAGTCGCAGTGTGGGCCGTCCGCGGCCCACACAATAGGTCTACCCTTTTTGCGACTATTTTCATAAAAAAAAAAAAATAAAAAAAAAAAAATCAATACAACTATTATACATGATTAAGGTGTTAGTATTTTTCTGACTAAATAATTGATAAAATATTAAGGTGTTATTTTCTTTTTTTTTTTTATTATATTTTTTCATGTCAGACTTACAAGCTTTAATTGCTTGTTAGCACTGCTACTCACAAGGGTATGTTAGTACTTTTTACATAATATATAATATTATAAATATTAATCCTCCAGAGTCAGTAGGTTTTCGAGACTTATAGGGAATTTTACATCATATGTAATTAAATTTTGATACATTGCCCTATTTCTAAAGCGTTTAAAGGACATTCTAATATAACATGTTGTAATTAAATATTTAAACAGGGACAAAACGTGGGGCGCAAATTAAACTGATAATAAATATAATGCGCGCCGCTGGTATGTGAGGAACAATGTTGTTAAATTGCATTTTAACCTTGACTCTACGAGTGCAACTTCACTTGGTTAACCGAGCCTACAATCAGAAGGCACCAGAGCGCGAATTCAATTGTTTATGATGGGATTTTTATGTTGTTATTTATTTGAGAAATATCCCCATGAAATCACACAGTGCCATGAAATCAATTCATTTAGAAATAAATTTAATACCGGAATAAAAAAAATTTATGTTAACACCGTGAAGTAAAAGTTTAGAAACTATTGATGGATTGCGTGGTTTCAGATAAATTTACTTCTTTGAGGCGGCTACAGCTCCTTGCAATGGGCTGCATCAAAATGACTGTATATCGTGTTGAACGCACTTTCTAGCTTTCTAGCGTACAAGTTTTGAGGTGTTGCGTTTTAGGCAGACCATAATTACAAACAATACAGTTAGTTAAATGGGAATACAATACGCATACGAATTAAAATTGAACTGCCCAAAATAAAATAATTAATTTATAACAATAAACATTTATTACAAACTATCTCTTTTTATGAAATAAGGGCGTCATATTTTTCATACAAATATTCACAACATGCAATAATCATATTATTCAAAATATCTTAAAATTCTGTATTAATAATAGAATAATTTATAAATTGCAAAAGTTTTTACATCTACTTTAAATGAGCAAATAAAATGAAATAATTAATTTATAACAATAAACATTTATTTATTGCATTTGTAATAAATAATGCAAACTTGACTTATTTATAAAGCAGTTTGACTATATTCGCTTTACTTTGGGTTTGGACTATTCCGACCAGAAGTTTCGTTGGGGGGGAGGCTAAGATGATTTTTACTCGAAAATAATTCAAAAGGTAAAGTCTTTAATATTAAGGCTCCTGGCCCATCCTATCCTCCGATCGCGCCAACGACCTCTTTTGTCCAGACTTATACAGCGACTCGAACCAATTTAAACTTATCGCGCCACCTACCGGTAAGAGCAGAACAACGTCAGCCGGGCCAGCTAATTATAAAAATGATATCTGACTTATAATTTATGAAGTCAGTTTGTAAGTAATCATAACTTCCCTAATGTTAGGAGATCTGCCCTTAAATCGAAACAGAAGAAGGAATAACAAAAATTGATTACGTAGCATTTTCTGAAATTGCTTAGGATCAATATGTCATCTTTAATTAAAAAACGAGCGAGCCTTACAGTTGTCGCATATGATGTGTAACATTTGACATCTCACCTTAGTAATAAGCAATTTTAAAATTATATTCTGAAAAAAATGGGTCAGGTATTATTTGAAATGATTTTTCATAACAAACAATAATTCTTTTTAACGAAAATTGTATTTCATTTAATTGACACTAGGAGTGACAAAAATCAACCTCAAAATTTAAAAAAGCTAGATACTGTAATATTTTATTCAAATAAATATTTATTATTACTTGAATTTTTTATCAATGATCTGCACTTTATTGGGACTTATTATCAACAGTAAATATTTATTTATATATTTTACGCATATAACAGCAAACTTTATACACATCACTGTAACTTAAATGCATAGCTGATTGCTGACAACTGTTACACTGTTACACACTTCCGTACCATTTCACGAAATCACTTCCAAAAATTGCGAGAAAGCGAGAGCAAAAATGTTACACACCAATAAATGTAACAGTGAATTTTAAAATTGTGGCAGAAATGCGCTTGTATTTTCCTTAATAAATACATGCAAATTATTCCTTCTGAGGAATCCAATTCCAACCACTCAAACACCTCATAGGGTTTGCTAGTGAAAACGCGCTGGTTTGTAGTCAGAGTAACATGATTTTTATGGCCGAATAGACTCCTTCCACATTGGATTTTTCGTCACAAATCCCACATAAAATAAGGTTCAATACTGTCACGTGCCTATTTTTTCCCTTCTACAGTTCCATTATAATTGTGTCTCTGATAGTTTCGTATTCCTCAGGTACCGTATTTTGTTGTAACTTAAATATATCATTCGTTGTAAATAGTGTTGCATACCTTGTAGTGATAGGATTCGATTATTAATGGCTGTGGCATTTTTCGTTAATCGATGGAGATTGGATGGGGCTGGCTATCCACACGGACGAGTGCGATTCTTGGTTTACGTCAATTCCGTGTCATTTCTTGATATCCGGCTTGTGAAGGAGTGTCAGTCGTCTGGTGGCAGTCTTGGGAGTCGTGTGTTGGTGAGAGTTTTTGGGACGGTGTGATATTAGCACGTGTGCAGAACCTCTACGGGTTTTCTTTCATATCTGGCTGTATTTGGGCCATCTTAATTGGATTTTAAAGAAAAACCACTTAATTTTTAACTTGACCATTCTATCTTACCTTCGTTGTTGATATTTTGGATTTTGGTGTCGAGTTAAAATATCCGCATGCGGGATTTATTTGAGGAAAGCCATTGTTAATTAGCAGGTGCCGTCCCATAATCAAACCGGCCACAGGAGTGGTGAATTCGTATACCCAAAGGTTATAAGTGAATTATTTTTAAATATATAACGCCGTGACTTATTTTGACACCACGATTAAGTTTTGTTTTAGTTTATTAATATAGTACATTGTGAATTCGTATACCCAAAGATTATCAGTGATTTATTTTTAAATATATAACGCCGGATATCAAGAAATGACACGGAATTGACGTAAACCAAGAATCGCACTCGTCTCCATCGATTAACGAAAAATGCCACAGCCATTAATAATCGAATCCTATCACTACAAGGTATGCAACACTATTTACAACGAATGATATGTTTAAGTTACAACAAAATACGGTACCTGAGGAATACGTAACTATCAGAGACACAATTAATAATGGAACTGTAGAAGGAAAAAAAAATAGGCACGTGACAATACTTGTTAGCCCTCTGCATATCGTTTTAATCATACTTTTAAAAAGTAAGCATTGAACTACAGATTAATATTCACATCACATTTTTAACAATCCACTTTTCCCGTAATCACTAAACAACACAACAGAATCACAACAATTCACAAAGAAATTAACTAGTAGATAAAACTAAACAGATAAAACTTATACAGACTCTGTCTTTGACATTACTTGCAGTCTCCTGTATTTGTTTACGTTGCGCAGCGCCCTCAACGGCAGTTAAACACAACATCGCTCGTATTCCGTTTAATGACTATAAAACCGAAAAAGCTCAATATAACTGTGTTTTTTCTTGCATTACCATAATCTTCTTTAGCAGATATTTAAAAAGTGTAGCATTGTTAATGTTTTATGTCTTACGACCTCATTTTGAAGACTCGTTAACACTTATCGATAACAGATCGCTAATTGGTAGCTTAACTTGTGAATAACACGCTTGCTTAATTTCTTTTTGCTATTTAGAGTGGAAAAAACTTGATTTATTTTTTACTACTATCAGTGAAATTAACTAAATTATATACCGGCATTTGCCGCTGGATGATTCTACTCTTAATGGATACTACTACACTCAAATAAAAGATTTAGACAATTTTCAGTCTTAAAACGATTAAAATAAACCGAAGATAGCTAGCTCCCTTCATGCTGCTGAAAATACAACCCGACAAGATCTATTTACTTTATTTATTTTTTTTTTTAAAAACATTACATATAATAGACGTGTTGTTGGAAAAGTCTTTTTTTGGGTGGAGGGGAAATCCGTTAAGGACGCCCTCACAAAGGGCTATACTTACTAAAACCCCTCCTTGCATAGGATGCAGAGTCAACTTAGCTTATTTCGGGTTGATACTATGTATCTACGTCCGATGTCTTCCCAACAATATCTCTTCGGTTTGGTGTTTTCTTGTTCGCTGTTAAATTATAAGTCTTACTACTTATCCGGATCTCGAGCCGGCCCTGTAGAATTTTTTGTTTGTTTGCGCTTACGTAGAATTACATATTTTATATAATCAAATGTATTTTGTTGGATTAGTATTCGATATGCCTCTGGCGTATTTACAAGAGGGTTTGCCTCTTGGATTACGTATTTACGTAATCAGTTTTTTCAGATCATATTCGATGAACATATATAGATAGTTTTATGAGTGGTCTACCCTATTATCAATAGAAAAATATCTTGATTGGTAGGCTAGGTTAAGTATCATTTGAGTGGGGCGTAGGTTGCCCCTCCACTGAGACCTTTAATAGGTCTATTGTGGCTCACCCCTAGAGGTTACAGTTCACCGCCTTTCACACGCACCGCACAATCTAGCTCTTCTCACGAGGTTTATGGTGGAATTTTCCTGAAATCGGTAGGTTTTAAGTTGGTAAAACCAAATACGTTGAACCTTATTCTTCCCAAGCCGGGGCATGAACATAGTATGTGTTCAGCTGTTTCGTCTTCCACGCAGCAAAACCGACAGTCCGTTTGTCGATTCAGACCTATCCTTCCGAGGTGGTATCTTAGACGACAGTGTCCTGAAAGCAGTCCCGTTAGTATTCGCAGGTCGTTTCTGCTCCATTCTATGATCTGCTGGGTTGTGTTTTTCGAGGGTTTAGGTAAGAACGCCTTCGAGTAAGTCAACCCTGGTATATAGGACAAGTGCGTGATTTTTTTTCTCTCCACCCAGTACACCCCCTGGTGCTTAGGTACCCACTGCAGAGTCACTATGTTACTCGTACCAAAGCACTCCAGAAATTCGATGCAATTCCATACAAGTTTAGAATTTATCTTGTTGGAGCTCAGTGCTTTTAAAGCAACCTGGCTGTCTGGTATTATACTTATTTTTGTTTGCTAGAGGTCTGTTGGTCAGCTCTCTTGCACTCAAGGCGATAGCAAAGACTTCAGCCTGAAAGATTGCAGCATATCTGCCAAGACTGGTAGGTATTCCAATCTTTGGTTTCCTGCTGAAAACACCGGCCCCAACTCCATCTGGGGTTTTTGGGCCATCTGTGTACCGTATTACGTATTTAGTCTCTGGGAAGAGGATTTCTCCCCTCACCTATTCATCTCTCTTCAGAAAGAGGACTTTGAACGACTTTTCTACATGTATTTGTGTGGCTAGCATGTCAGAAATCATACCGAGGATTTGGTGGTTTTTTGTTTTACTCAGTATCCCGGAGTGGTCCCTGAGTTGCTCTCCTTTAACTTGCCTTTCCAGAGACAGGACTCTGTAGAAATCTATTCAGGCTTCCGTCTCTAAAAGAATATCTAGGGGAGGAACATTTAGAAGGTGTTTCATCGCTGCCGTTGGTTTTCTGGACATAACTCCAGTTATTGCCAAGCATGCCAGCCGCTGAAGGCCAGCAAGATTTGCTCTAGCTGTCTGTTGCAACCCTTTGGTCCACCATACTACTGAACCATACGTGACCATAGATGACCAAAATGGATCCTAAAATTAAACATCCCAATCTGTTTTAGGAGAAAGGTCTTTAACCAGTGTGTTCTTCCTGTGCTAACTTACGGAGCAAAAACATTAACGTTAACAAAGAGGATCGTAAACAAAATTTGTGTTGCACAGAGTGCCATGGAAAGGTCAATGCTGAGAATATCCCTGAAAGATAAAGTTTCTATTACCAGACTTCGCCATTTGTCTGTAGTGACTGATACGATAGAACGCATTACAAGGTTAAAGTGTAATTGGGCTGGAAATGTGGCAAAAACAACATACAGACGATGGACAAAGCTGATCCTAGAATGGAGACTACGACAAGATGCTCTTCGAAACAGGGGTCGCCCACCCACACGGTGGACCGATGATATCAGAAGAATTGAACCAAATGGTTGCAGCACAAGATCGAAGATGCTGGACTAACTAGACTACGGAAGGCCTATGTTCAAAAATAGACACAACTTGGATGATTGTGATAAGGGAACGTGGTGTGAAAGAAGAGGTGGTAACAAATATAGGTAAAGGAAGAAGCGAAAGACGTGTGTAAGAACCGAAGCAAGTGGAAAAAAGTGATCTCTGCCTAACCCTGCGGAAAAAAGGCGTGACTACATGTATGTATGCGTATATTTAGCTTCCATTGGAACTGTATCTATTTTCAGTGATTCGTTTTTGTTTTTACGAGGATTCCACTGCTAATGTCAGGATAAAAGGAGCTTACACGTACAGGTATAACATTGGAAAAGTTGTGAGACAAGGAGGTGTGGCTTTGCCTTGGCTGTTTAACTTATACATTGACGATTGTTGAAAAGATTTGAAAATGAATGATTTATTCGTCAAATGCCGATGATCAAGTCATATTAACGTCATAGCGATGGTAAATGTTATGCCCTGAAAATCAAAGGGATGAAAATAAATGTAAGCAAAACGAAAGTAATGGTTTTTAAAAAAGAAGAAAGCATGATAAACTGTAAAGTTCTGATTAAGGGAGAAAGAGTAAAACAAGTAAATGAGTTTGTATACTTGGGTTTAAAGTTTACGAGAGATGGAAAGTATGACAGTGACATTGAGTGAAGGGTGTTGGCAGGAAAAGAAATGAATGGGGCACTGCATGGCTTTATGAACAGTCAGAAAGTGTCAAAAAAGGCACGTCTGGCTGTGCATAGAGAAGTGTTGGTTCCTACACTTATGTATGGTAGTGAATGTTGGGTTTGGCAGAAGAAACATAAAAATAGGATTAATGCTGCGAAGATGAGTAGTCTGAGAAGTATAGCCGGTGTGACTCGGTTGGATAAAGTAAAGAATAGTGAGATAAGAGAATGCTGTGGTGTAAAAGAAGATGTGGTTACAAATATAGATAGTTTAACGCCCAAAAAACACAAAGTGCCTCCTTTTCCAAGAAAGTGAATTCCTCAAATCATACCATCGCAATGTCCGGAAATACCCTTGAACCAAGTCCCTCCATCTCGATTTTGGGAGTCACGGTGTCCAATAATATGTCTTGGCATGACCATGTTGCTAACATCGCAAAGTCGGCAAGCCAGAGGCTAGGTTTTCTGTGGAAAGCCAGAAAGTTTTTTACTCCTGATCAACTGTTGACGACGTACAAGGCTCAAATCCGACCTCTACTGGAGTTTTGCTCGCACATTTGGGGTTCAGCACCAAGGCATTCTCTTCGTCTTCTAGATTCCATTCAGAAAAGAGCCATTCGCTTGATAAACAGCTCAACTCTCACAGATACCCTTCACCCTCTAGAACATAAAAGAAGAGTTGTAGACCAGTCATTGCTCCACAGATATTTCCATGGCAGATGCTCCAGAGAAATAAAAACTCTTGTACCACCATTGGCCACATTCGGCCGAAGAACTCGGCACGCTGATCAGTCTCACCCATTTACTCTCAAGATTGACACTACTAGGACCAATCTTCATCAAGAATCCTTTTTTTACAGGGCTGCTACGGAATGGAATAAGCTTCCAAAATCAGTTTTTTCAGAGAACTATGACCTACAACTTTTTAAAAAGCGTGTCTACAATCATTTCCTTTCTATAATCCCTTCCCCCTCTAATAGTCGCAGTGCGGGCCGTCCGCGGCCCACACGATAGGTCTACCCTTTTTGCGACTATTTTCATAAAAAAAAAAGATAAAGGAATGCTTAGATGGTTTGGACACGTAGAAAGGATGGATGGAGGAAGATGGAAGAAACCAATTTATAAGGTATGAATGGACAAGTTGGTAGAGGTCGACCGCGGCGAACATATCCCGATCAGATCAACATTGTTTTGAAACAAGGCCAGATCAAGAGTACCAACAACCGACGAGCACTGATGAAAGTAGAGGAAGCAAAAGATGTGTGTAAGAACCGTAGCAAGTGGAAGGAAGTGGTTTCTGCCTACCCCTACGGGAAACAGGCTTATGTATGTTTTGTGTTTCGTTACCGCATTATTAGTTATGGATTTCTATCATTTACATAAAGTTGTTATTTTGTAATAAGCAAACATTAAAAAAACTGTCATCAAAACAAACAAGCGTAAAAAAATGTGACAAGATTGTGACGACAAACAACATTGAAGATTGCTTTGTAAGAACCGTTAATAAATAATGTGTTTTATAATTATTATAATCATACTAGTAGAGGAATTTCTTTATCTAGAAAATTTATTGTTATTTAATCGGGGTAAAATTTTCGTTTTGATCAATTTTTCTTCTTTACAGTTTGTTTTATGTTTTTAATCACGTAACACTTTTTATTTTATTTATTTGTGTTTGGATTAATTTATAAAACTATTTATTTATAGCTTCGTATTTCTTTGACTTTAAAAAATGTTTATATAGGTTCATTTTTCGTATTTATAAAATAGAATTTCGTTATGCATACAAATGAAAAAACTCTTCGTTTCGTCTTGAACTTTTCATTAAGCAAAAACTCGCTCGGCCTACTCTGAACTAGTACTTTTATTTTCAACCTGTTCTGTTGGTCTCGAGTCTCGCTCTGATGGAGCAAGGCGCCGGGTACCATTATGGTACTGGTCGTGACGTCACTAAACTTGCTCCTCTTTCCGATAAAAAATAATGGTACCGAGACGGTTCTTCTAGATCTGGTACACATCATTCTACGCAATATTTTATTTTGTGTAACGGCGTTGTTTTACTGTGTTATTCATAACAATGCACACAATCCAATTTACTTGAAATCTCCTGTTGGAAAATATTAAGACAAAATAAGTTATTGAAAAATTAATAGTACTTTGTGTCATTCGATTCGGAATTGCGTGTAGATCGTTCTTGAAAAAATTCAAGAGCCGCTTGCAAAAATTGCAAAAGTTATAAACAATTAAATGAAAAAAAATGGCGTTTATTTTTTGCAAATATCTAAAAAACTATTTGACATTTCTCAAATTTAAAAAAAAATTCAAAAAGGAAAATTTCCCAAAACAAAGTCCTACCTCCCGGAACTGTAGGACCAGTAATTATAATTTTCCCAGAGGGTTGAAAATACGCCCTAAAACGGATACTCCGGCATGCGCCCACTTTGGACCTTTAATGAATAAATATTATTTAAACTTATTAAGTATCAAAATTAAGAATTGAAAAAATTTAGGCACCCACTGGATAAATAAATGAACAATAATCGGCGGTCAAAAAATTTTTATCGTGATTTTCCAGGTAATTATGCATTAGTTAATTAACAGCTGCTTGTCGAGGCGTTGAAGTACCTCGGTGTTACGCACTCTTTCTACCCAGGAGATTCTTAATAGCCTTCTTTTTGTTTATAACAATAAAAATTTTTTTTTAATTATTATGATCAATAATCATTTGTTAGTTACAATATTCAATTGTTATAAACAATGCTTGATTATTACTAACAATAATTTTTCACTGTTATAGCGTCTTCAATGCTATTCTCTCAATACTGACACAAGTTTAAAATTCTTCAATTCCTATTTTTGTTTTCTAAAACTATCTCTTTTTATGAAATAAGTGCGTTAATTTTTCATACAAATATTCCTAACATGCAATAATCATATTATTCAAAAGATCTTAAAATTCTGTATTAAAAATAGTATAATTTATAGATTGCAAAATTCAGGTAGTTTACCATTTTTTTCAGTTTATGATTCTCCATAAAAAACAGCGCGACCGATTTTGCTGAAAATCTAATCAGTTCTAAGTTGCGTAATTATGCGTCGAAAGCAATTAGTTCCACGTCGATATCATTTTTTATTCTCGAGATAATCGAGACGAAAGATAATACCGAAGGTTTACCTTTTGTAACATTCCGTTCTCCACGAAAGTAATAATTAATTCTTCCAATCTAATAACACAACAAGCCATTTTGTCAAAAATCAATTAATTTATCTACTTGAGAAACTTGACTACAATTTTACAACTAAATAGAAATATCAAGATGCAGCAAACAATCTTATCAACTCTTTATGATTGTAACTGTTTCTGTTTAGCTCACATTCATCTTTTGTTTGCATATTTATGAATCAAAAATATTTCATATATTTCTCAAAATAAGTTTGGTTGTGTGTATGAGTTCCATGTTTCTCGACGGCTTTTGTGCTATCCAAAATCGTATCCTGTTTGGCGTTTTAATTTATATTTACCTAAAATTATCCTGTCCATCCGAGAAAGAAAAAAAAAGAATAACAAAAACACACAGCATTTATTATCTAACCCTTCGCATTCTATAAATAAAAAAACCCTCGTCATTCAAATATCCCTTCGACCCATAACTGTAAAAAAAAGTACTCAGTTTTCATAACAGTCCGAGCAAATTAAATAAAAAAATGGACTTTTTTTGTTACAAGTAATGTTAACATTTTAATAAATATGTTTCAGTATTTTACTACCAATAATGTAAACATATTTTTGTAAATTTGTTAAATTATTAAAATTTCACCCGAGATAAGAATTTTTTTATTTTAATGTTCACAAAAATAACTTTATTTCAGTATTAATAATTTATACTTACAGTTATATTAGAGAAATAAATTTTAGGATTTTTCCTATCGTATCCGAGGCTTTGTCGAAAATTTTTGCCTTATTATGGATTTCACTAGTAAAGGGGTTCAAGCCCATCGCCTCAACCCCCTAGCTAGGAGAACCAGGATAATTTTCTCTCGTGGTTTATCCTCTACTAAACTGATTGCCTTTCTAGGCTTTGGGACTCAGTCCATCCCTGGTAGCCCTTCCGTTTCTTTGACCTTTGGGACCGTCCATCGTGTCCTCTTCAGCTCTCCGAACCGTTGACCTCTTCACTTGTTCCCCTAAGACAAGGCAGGAATTAGCCTGATTAGCACAAAGAGGTGGCTAGAATACTAAAGAGAGCTGCTAATCGAGGACAGACCAGCTTTCATAGATACACCAAGACATGCAAAACGATAATGTCAGAACACACGAAGTAGCCCCTGAAATCACAGCTCAAAAGAACAGGACGTAAAAGCTCCTGGTCCAGGGAGAATCAATATAAAATTGATAATATCAGCTCCAAATGTGGTTTTGAAAATATTGACAGACAATTTCTCTAAATGTTTAAAAGGGGAAAAACCACCTGCTGAATGGAGGCAAGCAGTGATTAGCTCAATGTTTAAAAAAGGGAGTAGAGCCGACTGCAGAAACTACAGAGGAATAAGCGTTATATGCTTAGTGGCAAGACTTTATAGCAGATTTCTTAAAGGCAGAATCGAAGATCAATTTAGAGGCTCGGAAGAATAAAATGGCTTCCGTGCTGGAAGATCATGCATAGACGGAATATTCACTCTAATAAATCTCATAGACAAAAGAGCTGATAGAGGAAGAGCAGTGTATCTTTTGTTTGTGGACTTTCAGAGGGCTTATGATACGGTACCTCTAAGCAAATAGTCATTTACGTCATTACCACGTCTAAACATTTTGAAATCATCGGCATACAGGAGACTGTTATAAGATACAATGAAACTGAAATCTTTCAGTAGTTCGGCAAGTGTAACATATTGTTAAAATTAAATAATTAGTTAGTAAATTTAAAAAAAAAAGTAGCACTTTGAGTGTAAAAATTAAATGAGGATTCATTTTAGAATAATAAACTTTCACAAAATGTATAAATTTATCCCAGACTATAAGCAGATGATATTACAAAATGCCGACAAAATTGAAGACAGATGACGGGTCTCACCCTTCTTTAGGTCTCTCACTCGGGGGGTTGTTACCCCCACACCTGCACTAGGCCAAGGCCGTTAGAGAGCCCTCTCGGTTATTGATCTTTTTAGAGAGAGATAATGGTCTAGAAATATAATCCAATGACCTAAGCAAACGGGTCAAATGTTTGTTTTATTTTTGAGCGTTGAGAAAAGTAACATTTTATTGATGAAATATAAATAAATTCGCTAAGGGAAAATAATATTTTTCAAATAAATAATTTCATTATTCATTAAGGGCTACTAACTAAGCCCTAGATTTCAGGAAATACAAAAAAATATTAAAAGAAATATTTAAGAAAATTAAATATAAATAAATAACTGAATCCACAGGAAATTTTCATCCCAACTAAAAAATAAAAAAGGCGATATATCGATTAAAAAAATTTGGTAAATATCTAGTGTGACCTCTTTTCAATTAGGAGAAAACCAAACTTATAGGTGTCACTATTGTAAACAAAAAACCCAAGTAACAAATCTCGCCACAATTGATTAAAAAAAATATGTATAAAAAATGTCAACCATTTCAGGGCAGTGAAAAATATTATAAACGAATTTTATTATTAATCAAATAGTTATTTATTATATAAGTGAAAAAAGTATTAGATTTTAGCTCGAGAGCTAAGGAATTGCTAAGGAAACCTTTAAAGTACTGTCATTTTAATTCTGTGATTTGATTTAAAAATTGGGACCTTAGTGGTTGTTTATTAGTTATTTTGAATAATATAAATTAAAAAAATATCTGATTTTGAGTTTTGTCTGACTCCACCGGAGTTAGTAGAAGCAACTAAAGTAGCGCTACAAAAATTATTGCCAGCTAAATCGCGGAAAATTTACGAAACTGCGTATTCAAGATTTATGGAATGGAAGATGAAAAAGACATGCATTTCTTTCTCGGAAACGGTGTTATTGGCTTATTTTTCGGAACTGGCACAACAACAAATGCCACCAACAGTGTGGTCGAATTATTCAATGATTAAAAGTACGTTACAATCCAATAATAATGTATTTCAAAATACTTACATTTCTGAAACGAAATGATGAAAGTTACACGCCCAAGAAAGCTGCGATTATTACGAGGACACAAATTAGTGATTTTTTAAATGGTGCTCCCGATGAAGTTTATTTAATGGCCAAGGTTGTTGTTATATTTGGGATTGCAGGAGCTTGTCAAATTTATGAAATCAGCCAGATAACATTAGATGATATTGAAGATTCGAGAATGTTCTTCTTCTTTCATGTGCCCTATCCGGTCTCCCGAACGTTGGTTATCACTCTGGCTAGAGCACTTCGATCTTCTGCAAGTGTATGAGTTCTCCTACTGAACGTATATTTGTCCATTCACGAATGTTCTTCAACCATGACTGTTGCCTTCTTCCAGGTCGATAACGTTATTAGTTGTGAAACTTAAGCAAACAAAAAATTATGTGAACAGGAGATTTTTAGTTAAGAATATATTTAATTTTACCGAATGTACATATCGCTTTGTCCAGCAGAAGCAAAGCATCGTCGCCTGTATTATGCAAGTCGCAATGGAATATGTAACAATCAGGTTGTGGGTAGTTTTATAAAGTATCTGAAACAGTAACTGGCTTTCTACCACTTGAAAATGCCAACTTATATACACATACAGGTCATTCATTTCGAAGATCGTCTGCTAAACTTTTAGTTGAATCTGGGGGAGACTTGATGATTCTAAAGAAACATGGCGGTTGGAAAATTCTGTGTAAAAATATGTTTGCATCTGTAAATCATTTTGATGATTTCATTAAACAAATGTCATTGTTAAGTAAATTATCTGCCTACGGTCTCCCAACCAAACTGCGCCAATGGCTCTTGAGCTTCTTGCAAGATCGCTCTTTGCATGTGGCAGTTGACGGTATTTCTTCTGATGCGTTAAAAACCAATGCCGAGGTCCCCCAGGGTTCCATCCTGTCCCCCACCTTATTTCTTTTACACATCAACGATCTCTTGAAAACCACCACGAACACCATTTACAGTTTCGCAGACGATAGCACACTTGCCTCAACTTTCACATCCTATGGATCACTTTTGGTGAATGATACAAATAGACTCAGGCAGGAACAGGTTGATTCCATCAATAGAGATCTAAAAGCAATCGTCGAGTGGGGAACCAACAATCTTGTTCAGTTAAACGCACAAAAAACACAAAGTGCCACGTTTTCCAAAAAAGTGAATTCCTCAAATCATCCCATCACAATGTCCGGAAATACCCTTGAACCAAGTCCTTTCATCTCGATTTTGGGAGTCACGGTGTCCAATAATATGTCTTGGCATGACCATGTTGCTAACATCGCAAAGTCGGCAAGCCAGAGGCTAGGTTTTCTATGGAAAGCCAGAAAGTTTTTTACTCCTGATCAACTGTTGACGACATACAAGACTCAAATCCGATCTCTACTGGAGTATTGCTCGCATATTTGGGGTTTAGCACCAAGGCATTCTCTTCGTCTTCTAGATTCCATTCAGAAAAGAGCCATTCGCTTGATAAACAGCTCAACTCTCACAGATACCCTTCACCCTCTAGAACATAGAAAAAGAGTTGCAGACCAGTCATTGCTCTACAGATATTTCCATGGCAGATGCTCCAGAGAAATAAAAACTCTTGTACCACCATTGGCCACATTAGGCCGAAGAATCGGCACGCTGATCAGTCCCACACATTTACTCTTAAGCTTGACACTACAAGGACCAATCTTCATCAAGAATCCTTCTTTTACAGGGCTGCTACGGAATGGAATAAGCTTCCAAAATCAATTTTTCCAGAGAGCTATGACCTGCAACTTTTTAAAAAGCGTGTCCACAATCATTTTCTTTCTATAATCCCTTCCCCTTCTAATAGTCGCAGTGCGGGCCGTCTGCGGCCCACACGATAGGTCTACCCTTTTTGCGACTATTTTCATAAAAAAAAAACCAATCAAACACAATAGTTGACATTTTCACCATTAATAATGAACTTTTGCATATCATAGTAACCATTTATTGACGTTCAATAAGTCAAAAACGTTGTAAGGTAGGGGTAACCTATTGTATAGGAAAAAACATTTCAATATTTGTGATTTAAAAATATGAGTATCCCATTAATTTTTTTTTCTGAAATCTAAATGCTACTTTACTTTTAAAAGCATTTTAAGGAAATTCAGTCATAACTACATAACTTTTTGAAAACTCTTTTTTCCCATAACTATGATAAGGGGTGGATTTAGAGTGAATAACCCTGTACAATATGGAATGGAAAACCGAACGCTAAAGAAGCATTTAAAATGTGGATTTTAAGAATAAGCTGTATTGCCAAAAAACAAAAGAAAAAGATATAGAAAAATGTTCAACACAATCATAATGTAAAAGTTGCAAAAAGTTAAAAGTCGGACTTGTGTCATACAGGAGAAAAGAACAAGAGGTAGAAGGCGTAATTACTGGTAGAATAATCCAAGACATTGATGTAATAATTGCAAATTGCTTAGAGCCGTAACATCAATGATAAAAATAGCCATGATGATAGCTAACCCTCGTAGAGGAGGTAGAGCTTAAGAAGAAGTATAGAAGAAGAACCTTGAGCAAGTACTTCCATAGGTTAAGAATTGGCAATTTTTTGCCACCACAAATTGATACTATACTACTTAAATTAATTCCGCCCAATGGATTTGATCCGGTTTTTTTAACTTGTTTTTTATTTAGAATGTAACCTTACACCATCCGAATGAAGATTTTCTCGTTTTTTTTGAATCGGATCGAGCTGATTATTCCAGTAGAAAAAGCGCACGTTTGCTGAAATTGATAAGTTACACAAAAAATAAAAAGAACATGTTGTCATGTCCCGACCTGGCACAACTTCCTGTTTTCGTTGTGTTACGGAATTTGGGGTGAATCGGATATTTATGCGCTTTTTAATGCAGGTCGTGGATTCAAAAGTGGGTCAGATGTTAAATTATCGTCGTTCGATTGTGCAGGAAGTTGTCGATTATTTTTGTATTTAATTTTCAATTTGCAAAATCAGCACCGCATTGCACGACGATAAAAGCATACACTTGGCGTAAAAGTATCGCATCATTTTAAAAGGTTTAAACTCGTGAAATAAATATTAATTTAATAGTAAGGGATCCGAAGTAAAGTCGACCATCACCCATCTGTTTAATGAATAAAAATTGTTATATAAGTAATTTAGTATGTTAAAAATTACAACAAAAATGGGTTGCCAAAAAAAACTTGCCCGGACTATAATTAATTGAAAATTCAAAAATAATTTCTACCGATGAGTTTAACGAAATTTTTTTACATCAACCATAAGTACAAAGCCTATAGAATATGCAAAAGTAGGGTTGCCTATATTTTTGCCGGTCTAACTATTGGGTTGCCAGGTATAAACACGTATTTTGGTCCTAGTTATTTTCACCTACTTGTTTAATCTATTAATTAAACATAAAAATGTTCTATTGCGAACACAATTATATAGGGTTGCCCGCAAAATGTCTGTCCTGAATGATGGTTGTCGAATTTAAAAAAAAAAAAATTATTGCGACTGTGAACGTGCGACAAAGAGGTCCGAGACGAATATCTCGTGTGATAGACGAAGACACAGAGTTGTAGAAGCGCGCGGCGCGAACGTAGGATGTGAAAGAGTGCGTATGTTGGTAGTTCAATTGGTAGTTGGCAATAGAAAATGTTAGCGATAGACTAGTAAACAGCAATATTTTGGAGCAGTTAGTAAACTTATTGTATTGATATTGAAAACAGGTGGTCGTACTTATTTTTGTAATTAAAAATAGTTAAAAAGTGTTTCTTATGTGACTCAGATAATCTCTTAATTGATTTTAATAATGAAACCTTTAATAATTCTTTATTGAAGTAAGCTTAGCTTAAAAAAAATATTAAATACAATGATAAAGAGCTTACTAAAGCATCACTCGATATTGTTGGTTATCACACCACGTGTTATAAAAAAGTGACTGTTTAAAAAAATACATATAAATAAGAATTCAAAATATTACCTTACCCTAACATATATAATAACTTTTAAATTATTATACATTTCATATTACTTTCGTACGTATACTACCAGTTGCATCAAAATATTGTTATTTACCAGTCTATCGCTATCATTTTCTATTGCATGCGCACACATGCGCACTCTTTTACATCCTGTGGCCGCGCCTCGTGCAGCTACAACTCTGTGTCTTCGTCTATCGCGCGAGATATTTGTATCGGACCTCTTTGTCGCACGTTCACAGTCGCATTAAAATTTTATTTTTTAAAATTCAACAACCATCATTCAGGACAGACTTTTTGCGGGCAACCCTATATCATTGTGTTCGCAATAAAGCAGCGCTTATTTTTATGTTTAATTTATAGATTAAAAAAGTAGGTGAAAATACTTAGAACCAAAATACCTGTTTTTACCTGGCAACACAATAGTTAGAACGGGTAAAATATAGGCAACCCTACGATTGCATATTCTATAGGCTTTGTACTTACGTTTGTAAATTTTTTCGTTAAACTCATCGGTAAATTAAAAAAAAGTGGTTTAAATTTTTAATTAATTATAGCCTAGCCAGGATTTTTCAGTCAACCCATTTTTTTTTATAATTTTTAACATACTTAATTACTTATAAAATAATTTTTATCCATTAAACAGATGGGTGAAGGTCGACTTACTTCGGATCTTAGACTATAATGTCAGTTGGCACGGATATTTGTTAAGCATGCTTTCATGCTTCTTCTGCCAAACCCAACAATCACTTCCATACATGAGTGTAGGGACTAGCACTTCTCTAAGCTCAGCCATTCGTGCCTTTTTTGACAAGTTCTGGCTGCTCATAAAGGTATGCCAATTTGTTTGACGTATATATGATCGCAAAGCAATTTTTACTTTTCCAAATATCAAAATACTTTTACATACATAAAAGTAAGCCTAGATAATGTTGTTAAGGTGTTTTTTTTTGTAAAAATAACAATAGAAGTTTTTTGGCAGTAAAAATTAAATACGTTAATCGATTTAATTGTAATTTTATCCAAATAAATTGTTTATACAAAACACATGAACATACAGTCCATTATTTCACGAGTTAACAGTATTATTTGCAATGTTATGTTCAAAACAATGGATCATTTTAAACGCAGCGAGCTCGATTAAAAATTATTTTTTTTAATATTGGTTTAGTAGAAAGATTTATTATAAGAGTGTCAAGTACATAATACTATGAAATAAATCCAACATAAATAATAGCACATAATAGCATTCTAAATTTACATTTAACTTCGCATTAATATTATCTGAAAAGTCTTCCCTTTTTTGTGGTCTGATAAATTGTTTTAACGCCTTATTTTAACTAAAGTTATTCTACAATATTTTCCAAGACTATACGTTCATTTGGTGGTCTAAAATATCCCTCATCATTACTGCGTACGAATTCGGCGAAATCAATCCGACTCTCCAAAATAAACTTGCAAACTAATCCCATCAATCCAGATGCGCGTACTCCCGTCAGTTTCAAAATAGAATTAACATTGGAGGCGAGAAAGAGATGGAAACCGGCGAAAGTTGCGGTAATAAAGCGAGACGGACGTCGTTGATGTGACCCGAATTAACTCTGACCTGCCCGAAACTGCATAATATCCGATTTACCCTAAATTTGCACTGCGGAATATAATCAACGAGAGGAAGTTGGGATAGGTCCGGGACGTGAGCTATTTATAGCCGCTGTCGTTCGTCGTTTATATTATGACGATGATAACAAAATTAAACTTTAAACAAACCGCGTTCGTTTTTTTATTATTTAATAAGGACATTGTTGAACATTTAAACGGAGATGATTTTATTTTTTAACCAAAATATTTTACTTAAAAATTACCACAGAGATAACCGAAGGAACCTGTTTGTGCGCTTGGTAGAAAAGAAACTTAATAACTAAATACCTGTAAACAATGTTATACATACATACATATAGTCACGCCTTTTTCCCGTAGGAGTAGCAGAGACCACTTCCTTTTAATTGCTACGGTTCTTACACACATCTTTTGCTTCCTCTACTTTCATTGGTGCTCTCATACATACTCGTCAGTTGTTGGTACGCTTGACCTGGCCTTTCTTTAAAACAATCTTGATCTGATCGAGATGTGTTCGCCGAGGTCGACCTCTTCCGACTTCTGTTCATTCACACTCGCCTTATAAATTTGTTTCGTCAATCTTTCTTCATCCATCCTTTCTACGTGTCCAAACCATCTAAGCATTCTTTTATCTATATTTGTAACCACATCTTCTTTTACACCACAGCGTTCTCTTATATCACTATTCTTTACTTTAAGCAACCAAATCTCTCCGGCTGTACTTCTCAGACTACTCATCTCCGCAGCATTAATCCTATTTCATGCTTCTTCTGCCATACCCAACATTCACTACCATACATACGTGTAGGAACCAACACTCCTCTATGCAGAGCCAGACGTGCCTTTTTGACACTTTCTGACTGTTCATAAAGCTATACAGTGCCCCATACATTTGTTTTCCTGCCAACTTTCCATCTCTCTTAAACTTTGAACCCAAGTATACAAACTCATTTACTTGTTCCACTCTTTCTCCCTTAATCAGAACTACACAGTTTGTCATGCTTTCTTCTTTTTTAAAAACCATTACTTTCGTTTTGCTTACATTTATTTTTATCCCTTTGATTTTCAGGGCATTATGCATAACATTAACCATTGCCTGCAACTTTTCTTCAGATGACGCTAATATGACTTGATCATCGGCGTAAGGAAGGCATTTGACGATCAAATCATTCATTTTCAATCCATGAGCACTCTCTTTCAAATATTTTAAATAATCGTATATGTATAAGTTAAACGGCCATCGCGAAGCCACACATCCCTGTCTCACACTTTTTTCGATGTTAAACTAGTCCGTGTTACCTCCGTTCATCCTGACACAAGCAGTGGAATCCTCGTCAAGTGATTTTAGTGCTCGTATTTAACTAAAAGACCTGATCCATCCATCTCCTTCCTCTTCTAAATCCTGCTTGCACATCCCATATCATCCAGTTTTATTCGTCACTCTTTTAACAATATTTTTGCATACAGTTTACCGACTATGCTGAGTAAACAATGTTATAAATTTATAATTTAAAAAATTATTATAATATACAAGAAATCTGGTAGATTTCCATATTAAGTGAACATCTATTAAAAATGTATATTAATAACACAGTTAAATTTTTAATAATATTGTCTAAAGATACATTAGCATATTTATTTATTTTGATGCAACCTACTTTTTTAATTTCCCTTTTTTTGTTTCCTTATTATTTATAACTTTAAGTTCATTTGAAAGTCAATTAAAGACATATATTGCTCTTATATGCTATTTTTGCTACTGATAGTTTTAAATCTATTCGGTAGTTAAATACTTTTATTTCCCGTGTTGCTGTTAAAATTTATGAGTTTTTCTTTTAGTTTATTGTAATGATATTTTAATGATTTTAAGTAGAAAACCTGCTCTAAATTTAAAATATTGTTGAAAGTATTAAATTTGTGTTTATTGACGATTTTTAAAAGTGTTTTCTGGTGATTTTGCAAAAGATTAAAACAATAAAAGTAAGCTCCTTCTCTTACAATAATACCATAGTTTATAATACTATGAAAAACAGCATAAAACAGCATCATAAGAATTTCGGTACACACAATCTTAGAGAGCTTTTGAAAGATATAAATCTAGTATTTCGTTTTGTTTAAGATGAACTCGTGTCTGTCCCATTTCATTTTATGACCAAAAATAATACCCAATAAAGATTTTACACGAGTCAACTTTATTGAACCTTTTTCCTTGAAACAATAAGTAGTGCGGCAATTTTTAGTCACCTGTAAAAACGAAATTTAATCTTGGTGTTTAAATTATTCAATATTACGTATTTAAAACCTATATAAAAAGTGAAATGACTTGCTGTTTGATCTCAACAAACTAATCACGATCTTTCGACTTGAAAAAAAAGACACTTTGAGGTCATCAGTTTTGGTTGTTTCTTAGACGAACCGTGAAAAATAACAAAAATTAATCAAACACGCGTACTTGACTTGTAATTCCTCAAAACCGGAAACGAAACAGTAGTTGGTACACGGCAGTACCGCATCGTTGTGAAGTTAACAATTTCATTGTAGACAATCATAATATTTGAATGGAAATTACATGATACCAACTTGGCAACAACGGGAATTGTAAATATATTTTCATTCAAATAAGACGTCTTTATGCTAACAAAAACGAGAAAAATACGTCGATCATAGGCCTGTTCGTTTGTCATGCTCACGCTGCTCAAAACTAATTTGAGAAGTATTCGACTGTTCGTTTGTTAAAAGCAATTGATCAGAGACCGTTCGTTTGACAGGAGCAAGTTGCTATATACCAGATAAAGCAGGATTTATTTGCTCCACCAACTTAGGTAGAGCAGAAAAATCATATCAGTTTTATTTAGCAGAATTTCAAAAATCGGACATTAAAAATGAATAGAACATTCAGTATAATTAATGGTGAAGTGACTGATGCAAATTCCGAGTTAAAAAATTATTTCCTTAACGAAATGAAAATTTGATGAGCAATTTGGTTGTTTTTTGTTGGGATCAAATATCAAATTGTTTTGGTGATGGTTTTGTGTTCCTTTGAATTCAGCAGTTGGTAAATGCTCTTCGTGGATTTGTCTCACGAAAATCATATCAATCTGCACATTTATATAACTTATTGAGCAGCGTGAGCATGACAAACGAACAGGTCACATTTGTATCTTAAAATACAGGTTTTTCAATTGAGTAAAAATTAAATTCTCTCTCTTTATAATTTTGTTTTAAGAATTAAATGGGATGTAACATTGTAGTAAATAATGAAAGACACGTTTCAATATAAAAAAAGAATATCAAATGTGGATTTTGGCCAGTAATATAAAATCGTATACATAGTAGAAACAATTCCAAAGGTGGGTAAGGATTTTGATTTGGCCATGAGAATATAAAATAGTTGTAATGAATGCTCCGATTTTTTATTATTCATTAATAAAACGACTACTACAAATTTTGGTATACTTGCTTAGTCGTTTAAATTTTTATTGAAATTAAAAATTTAAATGTTCCGTTTTCATTATCAGATAAGTACAAAGTATTATTTATAATTTTTATTACAATATAATATGCTTTATAAATTTAAATTTTTATAATATATAAATAATCTGTGTTTTAAAAAAAATCTTAATCTTAATAAAAATCTCAGCTCAGAACTGTGGTTTTTATACACGCTTGATCGACGAGTTTTTATCAAGCTATGTTAAAAATTGAAGGGCAAAATATTTCGGCAATAAAAGCTGCGAATAAAATTAATCAACTAAAAAAAAGCAATTTAACACAATGTTGGACGAATTAGTCAAAACCGTTAAGAACACTGGATTGGGATATCGAATGGGAATATATTGTTACACTCCGGCCCTGTTTATTTGTCGGCGTCCGAGAGTCGACCACAATTAGGGAGCATATTAATGAGCGCTTTGTCGGCCTCCGTCTCCGTCTAGTAAATTCTCGAACACCGGGTCGCGTCTAGCGGTTTCGAGATGGTAGAAGGTAGTAGATGGTAGAAGTTTTTATTATTTATGAAATATAATTAGTTGAAAAAGTTGTATCTAAGTGATTTGTAAAAGTAAAGTTTATTTTGTAAAGGTATTGAAATAAAAATTGTTTTGTTACCGTATCGAGAGTTTAAAATTACCGAACCCAAGAAAAAGTAATTATCGTAACAATAAAAAATAAAGATATTATGCTATGCCGATGACGCAGTACTTATCGCGGTATCAGACGATGGCCTCCAAAGAAAATTACAAGCTTTTAACAAACAGGCTGTAAATCTCCATAAACAAGACCAAATGCATGACTACGGCAAAGGAACCTCTGCGCTGCAAACTGGCAATAGAAAACAGCATTATAGAACAAATCATGTCATCACGGATGCAAAATCACAAGCACTGGGTTTCTGGATGACGAAGTGAGAAAACAAGTCAATAAAGCTGCCGCAATATCAGGACATCTTAGATATCCAATTTGGAAAAACAAACACCTAAGCATAGATACAAAGTATGTGTACGGCCGGTAATGACATATAGTGCGGAAACAAGAGCTGAAACATCAGTAACAAAGAGGATCCTAAGAACAACTGAGATAAAGACCTTTAGAGCCATAACGGAATACACACTAAACGATAGGCAAAGACGCACAAACACAAGAGAAAAGTGCCAAACCGACGACGTAGTCAGATGAATAAGGAAAAAAAGAAGGGAATGGAACCAGCAGGTCAACCGAATGAGTCCCGACAGAATAGGCAAGATAGTACGAAACAACACACCACATGGAAGAAGACTTATAGAACGATCACCAAAACCATGGCAAGACAGTTGGCAATCAACCTTTTAAGAATTGCTTCATAGAAACCGGAACTGAACAGGTGATGCGCCTATATAAAGAAGAAGAAAAAAATTTAGCTCAGTAACAAACTACTCAGTTCCTACCATATACAGTTCGTAGTTTATTAATAAAGTTGAAAGATAACTTTGATATTGACGTAAAATTTGTGAAAACTACAGCTATAGAATTTTACAATACAAGCTGTTAATATTTGGATCAGAGGACTGGCTTGGAGATATTTCATTGGGCAAATTTAAAAGAGTACTTGCGTGGGAAGATGTTCAAAAGCTTTCAAATGTTTTAATTGAGAAAGGATACGTTGATTGTGATAGAGATATAGAAATATTCGGCGAATATTTAATAATTTCCAGCTACATTACATCTCAAAAAGTAGCAGATAGTATTTAAACAGTGTAACAATCTATATCTTGCAAATTTTATCATTTTAATAGTTTTCTCTTTAATTAATAACTAGTGAAATCTGAAAAAACTCAGTTTCAGGTGTCTCTTTTCAAAGCCTTTGATAACAAAGGTTAATATTAAAAAAACCTGCCAACAATTTTAATCTTATTTAAAATCATCACCAGCTTTATTAAAATAAATATGTTCGACAGAAAAATTTAAAAATAATTAGCTTTCCTTACTTTTTGATTAGTTACGCGCATATTTTGGAACTGTGCTATTGGCTTGGTTCAGCATTTTAACAATCGACTGATAATTAGTGTGATGAAAGAAAATATTGAATATTTCAGAATTGCGTGTCCTCCTCTCATTCACATTCATTGTTACGAGCTCTAAGATTCCTGGTGAATTTACATTTCCATTTATGATTTTGTATAAAAATATGAGACTTGCTATCAACCTTCCATGTTCTAATGTGTTTAAATTCATATTTTCCATGAGTGTTTTATATTCATACTCTCCTCTATTATAACGTAACCTATAGACACAGTAACCTCTTCTGAATGCCTTCAAGGAAGTCACTATCCGTACTATATAGTATGGGTTCCATAGAGTAGAATCGTTTTCAGCAATGGATCTTATCAAAATAGCAGTTTGACGATGGTCACCTTAAATCAGAGTTTCTGAGAATAAATCCTAATATTTTAAGAAGCGTGAAGCTATATCATTTATGTGCTGTTTGAATCAAATATAATTCCTAGATATTTAACATTATCTGTTTCACTAAGAACTATTCCTTTGATTTTATATTTAAATTTTATGGAATGTTTCAATTTGCTGAAAGTGATCTTATGATATTTATATATAAAATTAGTTTTCTTTTATTATGACACTATCGTTGACAATGTCCCGTTTTGAGTAAAAATAAAAAAGTTACTATTGTATAATATAAGGTAAACTATACATACATACATACATAGAGTCACGCCTTTTTCCCATAGGGGTAGGCAGAAACCACTTCCTTCCACTTGCTACGGTTCGTACACACATCTTTTGCTTTCTCTACTTTCATCAGTGCTCTCATACATGCTCTTCGGTTGTTGGTACTCTTGACCTGGCCTTTCTTCAAAACAATGTTGATCTGATCGAGATATGTTCTCCGAGGTCGACCTCTACCGATTTGCCCATTCACACTCGCCTTATAAGTTTGTTTCGTCAATCTTCCTTCATCCATCCTTTCTACGTGTCCAAACCATCTAAGCATTCCTTTGTCTATCTTTGTGACCACATCTTCTTTTACACCGCAGCGTTTTCTTATCTCACTATTCTTAACTTTATCCAACCGAGTCACTCCGGCTATACTTCTCAGACTACTCATCTCCGCAGCATTAATCCTATTTTCAAGCTTCTTCTGCCAAACCCAACATTCACTACCATACATAAGTGTAGGAACCAACACACCTCTATGCACCGCCAGACGTGCCTTTTTTGACACTTTCTGGCTATTCATAAAGCTATGCATTTGTTTTTCTGCCAACACCCTTCGCTCAATGTCACTGTCACACTTTCCATCTCTAGTAAACTATGTAATATAATAATAATGAAAATGAGGCACAATTTTGGGAAATTAAAAATCGAGATTTTAATAAAGTTCAACAAGTAATTTTAAATATACATTCATGCTTAAAAGCTGAAAATGTCAATTTAACTCAAAATGAAATAATTAAAATAATATTCAACTTAACAAAAATTTCTTATTCCACAATTTATTTAGTAATTAAACGAGGCGTTGTGATTGAACACGATAAAAAACGAAAACGTATCGTCAGCCGTCGGATAGATGCATCCTAAGATGTGATTCAACAATACAATACGTACAAAGAAAAACAAGTCCCAACATTAGAAATTATATTTAACAAATTGCAAGATTTTAACCATTTAAAATATAAATCATTAGAAACACTTTGACAAATTTTAATAGGATGTGGTTTTAAGTAGTCGAATGTGTATTGTGGAATCTCCTCGTATTGTAATACAGTTATAGAGGAAGTAATAGAAATATAGTTTATTTATATGAAACGTGGTTCAACACTCACGAAGTCGTTCAATAAATAATTAAATAATTTTTGAAAATATATCTGATTTAAAAATAAAATTGATACGCCACTGGTCGGTTTCTTTTGAAGATTTTGGGGCTTTTAATAAAATGTTTATTATATATTATTAAACTTACTATAAAAGAACTATACATACAAAATTTCACCCGTTTTAAAAGTACCAAATCGACGGCAATGTCATCGTACGTTACAATTCTTATTAAATGTGGCAACGTCGGTACTACTTTGGAGGTACGCGTACTTCGTTTGGTACAAGCCAAGGTTAAAGAGAAATAATGATAATAACAATACTAGCGAATCGGTTATGGGCCGATGATGCCGGAAATCTGCTAGAACTTGTTATTCACTTGTTTTTTACATAAAATCGTTTATCGTAGCTAAAACGTTAAATTGTCCTGAAAATGATATAATATTTGAAGCTGTGCTAATATATACATAATTCGATGTTGCAACCAAAACCAGTGCTGGCCTAGTATCGTTTACTGGTAATTGATTTGTTCGCAGACTATAGGTTTTTAATGTTCATACCAAATTTTTTTTAAAGTTCGATCAATCCATATTAAATTAACTTTGGTACTGCTGCCAGAGGACATCCAGGTAACTGTTAACGACCAACACCTAGAAATTGTCTCGGAATATATTTACTTGGGCCACAAAATTCAGCTTGGCAAAGAAAATCAATCTTCTAAAATCAGAAGAACAATAGGCCTCTCCTAGACAGCTTTTCGCAAACTAGGATTTATCCTTACATCTCGTAAATTTCCTATAAATTTAAAAAGGAAAGTGTTTGATATCTGTGTGATGCCGGTTCTCACATATGGACTAGAGACAATGACAATTACCCGCAAATTTGTCAATAAACTGTAAACCACCCAACGAGTAATGGAGAGGGCTATGATAGGAATCACTCCAAGGGCTAAAGTCCGCAACGAGGAAATTCGTAAAAGAACTAAAGTGATGGATGTACTACGGCTTGTGGCACAACTGAAATGAAGATGAGCTGGTCATATAGCAAGGCAGGATGACCACAAGTGGGCACATAGGATATTAATTTGGCGCCCAAGAGAGACCAAACGGAGCATTGGTAGACCCCAGATACGATGGCGAGACGATATCCAGAATGTTGCAGGAAGGAATTGGATTCGGACTACTATAGGGATAGAAGAGCGTGGAAAGATTTTGAAGAGGCCTACATCCAGGAGTGGATAAAGATGGGCTGAGAAGAAGAAGAAGGAGCCTGCTGCCATATTTTAGTTTTTAATATCAATTAATGTATTTATCTGGGAACGCCAAATGGTTTTTAGCCAAGTATTGTTTATTGGACAATTGATTTGTGTGCAGAATATTGGTTTTTAATTTTCATAACACATTTTCTTCAAAAGTACAAATCAAATTAACTTCGAGTGCTGCTTTTATATTTTATTTTAATTTTTAATATTTATTTTATATTACCACATTTATCTGTGAATACGAAATGATTTTTAAATTTCTTTTAATACATACCATTTGGAGTCTAAAAGCATTTGTGTTAGGAAGGATCGGTAATTTTCGAACATTTCAATGGTCCAGTGTAATTTGAATAACTACGTTATTTATCAAGATAACAGGTTAGAATAAAAACAATCTTAATTTATTTGAAATTATTAACAAATCACGTAATAACCTCTAATTTGATAAGTGTTTGGGAAATAACCTAAAACTTAATTGGAAAATCGTTTTTTTTTCAAAATCCCATAAAGATGCAGGGTGTTAGTAAATAAGTGCGACAAACTTCGGGGGGTGATTCTGCATGAAAAAATAATGACAGTTTACTATATAAACGTATGTCCGCAAATACTTCGTTCCAGAGAAACGGGGTGTTTTTCTTAAAAACTGACTTTTTATTTATTGCTCTGAAACCGGACGAGATATGCAAATTAAATTTGGTGGGTTCTAAGAGGTAGTTATTGCGCACAATTTGACATGCAATTAAGAAACTTATGTTTAATATTGGCGCGCATACGGCTAATGATCTCAATTTTTTCAAATTCAAAATTATGTATGATTTCCTCGGAAAATGTATGGCAAAAAATCTCTCCTGTCTTTTTTTCGTATAGGGTGCTGTTTTTATGCAAAAAAAATAAAACATCTTAATGCGTATTTTTCATTTCTTTAATACATCATCAAGAACTATCTAATACAATAACATTAAAACAGAACAATAACAGAAAATAACACTAATAAAATTTTAAAAAGGCGCAAAGCTACAACAAATGCTCAAAATGACCTCCTTCATACGTGACACAAGATTTAACTCTTCGCCTCATTGATTGATGTATTCGCGCAAATATTCCTGGTGTATTTCTTATTGTCTCACATACATACATACATACATAAAGTCACGCCATTTCCCATAGGGGTAGGCAGAGACCACTTCCTTCCACTTGCTACGGTTCGTACACACATCTTTTGCTTCCTCTACTTTCATCAGTGCTCTCATACATGCTCGTCGGTTGTTGGTACTCTTGACAGCTGGCCTTTCTTCAAAACAATGTTGATCTGATCGAGATCGATGTTCGCCGAGGTCGACCTCTACCGACTTTCGTCCATTCACACTCGCCTTATAAATTTGTTTCGTCAATCTTCCTTCATCCATCCTTTCTACGTGTCTAAACCATCTAAGCATTCCTTTATCTATCTTTGTGACCACATCTTCTTTTACACCACAGCGTTTTCTTATCTCACTATTCTTAACTTTATCCAACCGAGTCACTCCGGCTATACTTCTCAGACTACTCATCTCCGCAGCATTAATCCTATTTTCATGCTTCTTCTGCCAAACCCAACATTCACTACCATACATAAGTGTAGGAACCAACACACCTCTATGCACCGCCAGACGTGCCTTTTTTGACACTTTCTGGCTATTCATAAAGCTATGCAGTGCCCCATTCATTTGTTTTCCTGCCAACACCCTTTGCTCAATGTCACTGTCATACCTTCCATCTTTAGTAAATTTTGAACCCAAGTACACAAATTCATTAACTTGTTCCACTCTTTCTCCCTCAATCGAAACCCCACAGTTTGTCATGCTCTCTTCTCTTTCAAAAACCTTTACTTTCGTTTTGCTCACATTTATTTTCATCCGTTTGATTTTCAGGGAATCATGCATAACATTAACCATCGCCTGCAACTACTCTTCAGATAACGCTAATATGACTTGATCATCGGCGTAAAGAAGGCATCGCTTACAAACTCGCTCACTTGTCTGGAACACCGTAGAAAAGTTGGCGATTTGTCTCTATTTTATAGATATTTTCATGGGCGATGCTCTTCTGAAATATCAACAATCGTTCCTCCTTTGGCAGTCTCTTCGAGATTAACCCGTCAAGTTCAGTCTTCACACCCCTTCGTGGTCACTTTGGAGACCTGCAGAACATCACTTTCCAAAGACTCATTCATCCAACGAATTGCGAGGCTTTGGAACTCATTGCCTAGGGAGGTGTTCCCCGAGTCATACAACCTCCAGAAATTTAAGAAGAACACCAACTCCTACCTTCTTTCCCTTGGTTCCCACGATGTTCTCTGAACATTACAGGATATCCCTTTTCGTGGGAACCAGAACATAAAAAAAAAAAAATTTGACGATCAAATCATTCATTTTTAATCCATATGCACTCTAAGTTCAGATCTTTTAAACAATTGTCTATGAATAAGTTAAACAGCCATGGCGAAGCCACACATCCCTGTTTCGCACCTTTTTCGATGTTAAACCAGTCCGTGCAAGCTCCGTTTATCCTGACACAAGCAGTGGAATCCTTGTAAAGTGATTTCAGTGCTCGTATTAAACTACCACTCACCCCATACATAGACAATGTAGACCACAATTCACTCCTCACCACTCTGTCATAGGCCTTTTCCAAGTCTATAAGTCTGTCTCACAGCCGGCTATTATTCGATTCCTCAGGTCTTCAACATTTTCGACGGGAGTGGAATAAATTAATGAGTTAAGAAAACTCCAAATGCAAAAATCTAGAGGCTTAAAATCCGGCGATCGAGAAGGCCAATGTTCCGTACCTCCCCTACCTATTCAAAACTTTAACACCCCGTTTCTGTAAGAAAGAAGTATTTGCGGATATACGTTTATATAGCAAACTGTCATTATTTTTTCATGCAGAATCACCTTTTGAAGTTTGTCGCACTTATTTACTAAGACCCTGTATATGATCATTAGATTTTATTTAAATATACAACCATTTGCGTTTATTCTTGTTTATTGTCTTGTTTATTCTTGATTTTACTAACCTATTAAGATTTGGCTGAAATTGTCTCGTTTGACGAGGCATGTCTTAAAAAGGAATAAACAAAATCCTTTAAACATTTTTAAAAATATTCCTGTAGTAATAACCAGCAACAAACATATAAAATTTCAACACCGCGTTATTTCTTTAATTAGTGTTAAAAAGATAATAACAATGCAAACAATACACTGTAATTAAATGAATCAATGGGCATACTGGTTGTACATTAATAGATTATAACGTTAAAAAAATATTTTGTGCATATTAAGAATAAGTTTAAAACCCACTTTTATTATTATGAAAAAATGTCAGTCCTTTTTTGTTTGTACCTACAAAATATTTCTTGTGAACACAGGGGTTGTTAATAAGGCTATTAAATACTACTGTCTCCCTTTTACATTAATTTACTGTTTTTTAGGCATATACCTCTGGTTGGGTACTCCCTTTTATTTATCAGTACTTTGTCACGTGCCTATTTTTTTCCCTTCTACAGTTCCATTATTAATTGGATCTCTGATAGTTTTGTATTTCTCAGGTGCTCGTAAATAGTTTCGCTTACCGTATTTTGTTGTAATTTAAATTTATCACTCGTTGTAAATAGTGTTGCATACCTTGTAGTGTTAGGATTTAATTATTAATGGCTGTGACATTTTTGTTAATCGATGGAGATGGAGTGGGGGTTTTTGTTATTAGATTTTGCCTTGATTTTTAGCCTCGATTGTCGTGTGTTGTCAGCTATATTATTGTTTGGTTTGCATTTCTGTGTGGATGGGCTGGCTATCAACACGGACGAGTGCGATTATGAGTTTGGAACATAGATTTGCGAAGATTGTTGGCTGACGCGTGTCCCGTGTCATTTCTGATATCCGGCCTGGGAGTCAGTAGTTTAGACAGTCGCTTGGTGTCAGTCGTCGAAGTCGGGTGAGAGTTTTTGGAACGATTTGATATTAACACGTGAGCAGAACCTCTACGGTTTTTTCTTTCATATCTGGCTGTATTTGGGCCATCTTAATTGGATTTTGAAGAAAAACCATTTAATTTTTAACTTGACCATTCTATCTTACCTTTGTTGTTGATATTTTGGATTTTGGTGTCGAGTTAAAATATCCGCATGCGGGATCTGATGAAGGGAAGCCATTGTTAAGTAGCAGTAGCAGTTCCATAGTCAATCCGGCCACAGGAGTAGGCCCCAGGAGTAGGCCACAGGATTAGTGAATTCGTATACCCAAAGGTTACAAGTGATTTATTTTAGAATATTTAAACGACGTGATATGTTTTTGACACCGCGATTAAGTTTTGTTTTAATTTATTAATATGGTACACTGTTGAAAACTATTTATTGCATTGGATAATATGCCAAGGCTGAACTTTGATTAAAGTAATATTCTCAATAGTTCTTTGTGTCCAAGTAAAAACGTTTTCTTCCTACTTATATGTAAATATCCTACAATATTGCTATTTTGAAGGACAGCCATCCTAAAAAGAAATATTTTTTTAAATAAGCTCGATTGTTTTAACAGTGTAAATCTTTATGTAAATGGAAAAATGGTAAAAAAACGTGATTAAATTAGCATCCGTGCGTGAACGTTGATGAAGTATTGTTAAAAAGTTGACTTGTATACGTCTTTTTTTGGTAACCTGATAAGGTTTGTTATTCTTACCTTTGTTTTAATTATTTTATGAAATCGTAAACTTTGGATTTTTGATTTATTGTTGTCTCATAAAGTTGTAAATTTTGAAGTTTCGATTTATTGTTGGCTGTTAATTTTGATTATATGTGTTATAATTTTATTATTGAGCTGTGTATTTTAATTTATTGTGTGAGTAAAGTATCCAATATTTTTTTGCTATAATTTTATTTATTTGGTTCACCATAATCTTAGTTGTTTATCGTGTGGCTCTGCTAGTGCCTATAAGACCTAGGGGTTTCCGGCTTGAACCGTCTAAGTCGGTGGCGCGGCTCACTTTTAAATATTTTTTTTTTTTGTATATATATATATTTTTTCTTCTACCCTCTACGGCTGAGCTCGGGCATAATTTGCCAGTAGAGAGACCACCGACAGAGTACTCTTTAGAGAACGAAAAAGACGTGGCAACTTATCGGATCATTTAAAAGAGCAAGTTGATTGCATTAATAAATGAGCGCGCGGTTGTAGAGTTGGCCGTCAGTTAGCCGTCAACCAATTTTCCGAGAGGTCGGTACTGTCAGCCATCAGCTGACTGTGTATAAAGTTTGCTGTTATATTTGTAAACTATATCAATAAATATTTACTGTTGATAATAAGTCTCAATAAAGTGCAAATAAAATATTTCAGTATTTAGCTTTTTTTAATTTTTGAGGTTGATTTCTGTCACTCCTAGTGTCAATTAAATAAAGTACAATTTTCATTAAAAAGAATTTTTGTTTGTTATAAAAAATCATTTCAAATAATACCTGACCCATTTTTTTCGGAATATAATTTTGAAATTGCTTATTAAGGTGAGATGTTAACTGTTACACATCATATGCGCGACTACTGCAAGGCTCGCCCGTTTTATTTTGATTCTGCCGAAATTGTTGTTGGCGTTAAGCATTGATGTTTGGTATATTATTTGTACTGTGACGTTTGCGCTTTCCATACTCATTTGGACTCTGAACACATTGTAAAATAAATAGTAAACACTCAAATCACATGTACAATAAACTAATGTAAACAGTAAATACTTGTATCAAATTATACAATTTTATCAACTTACTTTTCTAACTCTGTATCACACACATTTGCTGCAGTTTCCATTTTTCTCAACTTAATTGCAATAATAAAACAAACAATATTCACGTATGATCTAACACAATAAATTATATTTTAAAAAAACTAAAAAACACGCTTTTAGAGTTAATCAAACTAAATAGTAAAAATTAATTCTTAACATAGGAATAAAATTACTGACGATAAAATTAATGTTCCAAAAATAAAAATAGAGCAGTGGGGCTATGTTAAAAAATAAAAATCTCTTTTTAAACTATTTGTCACAGAAATTCAATCAAAATCGATCCTTAAATTCAAAAAATATTTTATCAATACCCGAACGAGATCAGCAAATATCGGCTAGCATTGTATTCGAACTAAATTAATCTAGAAAATACAAACATTCCATCAGTTAATGCGACATTCAATCGTTATTTACTAACAGAAGAGAAAAAAAACGGGATTTGGTTTTTGTAGGTTCCGCATTGTATTGCATGTGGCATTATGAAAAGGATCATTTTACGGTGGTCTAGAATATTTTTTTACCTGAAACATTTTTGTGGATAACGGTACTTTGCTTGAATGGTATTGTAACAATGTGGTCTTTGTGTCTATCGCGATGCGGCGTACAACAAACACCCTCATGTTTTAAAAATTCTACCCCCTCACAGTTAGATATTATCATTAATTTTAATTTTAATATTCTGAAACGTGGGAAACGGTTTGCGTATTAAATTAGTTAGCGAATAATGATGGTAATTTCGAAAAAATAGTGGTACACATACAACATTTGAACAAGAGTTTGATTTCTAAACGCAGTGCCGGTCACAGAGAAAAGTACTTAAAATAAATAAATCACTATAAAAGTTAGTTCTCCTCTGAATTTAATTTCTAAACTCCTATTTTAATTTTTTTTGTACTGATATAGTTACCTAACAGATACTGGCAGATTGTTAAATTTCTTTACACGTTTGTTCTTACGTTCCTTTTGAATAAATTGTTTTTTCTTCTGGTAATATGAGCATGTACTGGACAAAAATAACGAGACTAAGTAAATAAAACGCACACATTATATTTTTTTTATCAAAATTTATTGTGTATCTTTCAAAGTACACCTATCTTACTACAATACACTTTTCAACATTTTTTCTAGTCTTTCAAATAGTTATTATATAGCTCATTTCACCAATATACGACGGTATCTGATTAGTCACCGAGGCATCGACTTAACGGGCGCACTGTGTCAAGAGGTACATTAGTAAATTCCCCTAAAATTTAAATCCGAAAATTTTTTATTTAATATTATGCTTTTGTTGAGAGGATTTATTTTTATTTTTTGCTTTATTGTGAACAGAAATCGTTGATGTAGCTCTCGATGAGTTTTTTGGTTAGAAATAGGCATATATTTAATTATATTAAAAGGAAATGCAACAAAAATTAATTATCGGTACAAATTTAATAAATATGTTTAATCATGTAGTACTTACGGTATTGTCAAGCATCAGATTTATAGTCATTATCGGATGAATCACTGTCGTCACTATTCTTATTCTGATTGTAAATGAGAACAGAATTAACTGCTTCGATGCGGTTTTCACGAACCCACCATTCCTCTATTAAATTTTCAAATTTTGTGACACATTTTTCTCAAATTTCACAAGTGGCAGTATTAAGTGCACTTTGCCAGGTTTCTAAAACATCCTTATTACTGTAACAATTAGATCCAATGTGATTGTCGTAATAAATTTTGCATTCCCCAAATAAACTCAATGGGATTAAATTGGCACTTTTTAAATTTTTTCTCTTTCGTGCCTTTTAGCTAAATAATTCCGGCTTGAAGCAATAATGTTGAAATGAAATATTTTTGTTCGTTAAACATTCTTTTATTTTCTGTACCGTCCAGAAGTTTGTTGGTTACTTATTTAAAATTTCCGAATGGTACGGAGCATTATCTAATATAATGACAGATGGTTCATGTAACGATGGTAATAGTTTCTCTTTTAACCATTACAAAAATTTTGATTTCGACGAAAATAAAAGATCAGCCCCATCAACAAAACCATGCTTTCCACCTACATGCACAATAATGTGACTTTTTCCTTCACCGTCGGTATGTTTTCTAGAGTAAGTATAATTTCTTAAAACTCGTTACTATACGATTTTTATGTCGGTACCCACTACAATGATAACCCAGGATTACTAATTACTTTTCTAGAAACCTAACAAAAATGAATCAACAAGCCAAATTAAAGCTTAATAGCTTAGTAAGTTAGTGAAATGTGTTTGGATTACTTACCTATCTCTCTTATTATGTACAATAAATAAAGTTATTAAGAACAGATTTGGTTGCAAAATTAACCGTGCTAACAAACAAACAAGAAGTCCCTCATAAAATAAAATTCGTTACCTACGAAATGTGTTTAAAAAATATTAGGGGAATTTACTTTCGTACTTCTTAAATGTACAGTTGAATACTGGTTATCGAGATTCTAACGGTAATCCTAAACCACCGTATATTCGTGAAATATGCTATACTCAGATTCCGGTATAGCCTTCAAAGTGGTCAATTAATTTTCTTTTAAAACTATGTATACGAAGTGGTAATTTCCACCGAGAAAATAGGAAAAAGTCACACGGAGTCATATCTGGCGAATACAGTGCTTGCGGAACGACATTCACTTGATTTTTGATTAAATACTGACGAATATTGCGATGGTGCATTACTGTGATAAAAACCATGAATTGTTTCGCAATAATTTTGGTAATTGGTAATTTTGGCCTAATTAAACGACGTAAAAAGCCTAAATAATATTTTTTGTTGACTAGTTTGAAAGAACTTATCATGGACAACGCCACAGTTTCAAAGAAAACAGTCATCATACCTTCATTTTTGACTTGTTTTGATTGTTTTGGTGTACCACTTTAAAAACCTGTGATTTTGTTAAACATTTATCGCTGTAACACCATTTTTTTACAAAATTTGATGCACATTCTTTTGTAAACGGAAAAATGCTGCAGTTTCTTACCTAATTGAACAAATGTCATGAAATTTATGTTCGAAGCAGTCATACTACCCTACCAGATAAATATAAACATCAATATTCAAATCGCGTATATTTTAAAAAATACAGTCTTATTCCTTTTTGTCCATAGTATTATATTGTTCACCCTCTCTAATTTCTTATTACATTTAAAGTTATTATTTATCACTTTGTACAGAAATTTGATGAGCTATTGTCTAATTTTCTGCTGCTATTTGAAGAAGACCAGCCTCTTTGTTAACTACTTTTAATTAATTCAAGTTGAATAAAATCTTCACAACCTTATTTTGAAACCTGTTTATTGTTTAATAATGTTACTCCACAAGTGCCCCATATTGGAATTAGGTAACTAAATGTTGGAAAGAAATAATAACGTTAATAATAACGTCATAGTTCAGTTTCATGTCGAATTGTCTAGGTGAAGTCACCAGTGATTACCAGTATTTTTGTAGTTGCGCATTTTAGTTTATTTTCTCTTTAGAGTTTAATCCTAGATACTTTGTACTATCCATTTTATAAATAATTTTATTTCCATTTTTAATGTGCAATTCTACTGGCTTTTTTCTGCATAAAGCAGTTTTTTTTATTTATTTAAGTACAGCTTTTTTTTTATCAACCATCCTTGGTATATGTATATCTAAATTATTGTTCAGTATCATTTCCAGTTCTCTTGAATCTGTACTTAAATATTTTGTGCCCAGTTTTGCTTTTTATAAATTTCTCACGAGTAATGTATATAAGAAAGAAAAATAAATATGATAAATCACTGAAACTTGAAGCGTGTGTCTGATAATACCTACCTACGTATAGTCTTTTATGTGGTCACGTAATGTGGAAATATCCCAGATTAATTCAAAAATTTCATGTCCATGAGTTCGTCTAAACATTTTCTTTCGGTGATAAGTACTTGAATGCTTTAAAAATTTTAATATTCTTAAGACTGTCGAAACGTTGTGGAGTCGATTTTCGGTGTCCTTCGAACACCTTCTAATATGTCAAAAAATAGAAATCGGGTCGGAGTGTAACGTCCTAATGCACTGCTGAACTACCGATACCTTATTATATTCAAAATAAAGTAACCATTGAGAGACAGAGTCCCGAACATTCAAATAAGAGAACTACAGTACAATCCCGATTGTCCGAACATCCGATTATCCGGACTCATTCGTCTCGGCTCTAATTATTAATTTAAAAATGTTTTGACGGTGCAACGAGACATGTTACGACAAGTTTATTCCCGCCTCCGACGGTGTACTCCCGCTCTCATTTGTTTGCGGGATAGTGTTTGTTATTGTTTCATTTTCTTTGATAGCGTTCAACTGAAAGGTTGTCTTTTATTTTTGTTTACGTTTTGTGTTGGAAATTTAATTAAAGAAATTTAATTTAAAGAAATAACCGAAGATATGAAAATTCTTAGCATTGGTGAAGGGTGCGATGAAGAGAGTAAACAGTAACGAGAGAGAAGATGAAGAAGAGACTGAAACTGGGGATGTATGTCAAGTACCATCTCACGCAGAAGCTTTTGAAGCTCTAGATTTAGTTGCTTTTAAGTGGTTTGAAAGACAGGACGAATCGGATCCCATACAGTTGTTACAACTGAAGCGCATCAGGGACTTGGCTGCGAGAAAAAGATGTGATTCATTACGTCAAAAATCTATAACAAGTTATTTCCAACCAAAATTTTAAATTACATAGGTATTATGTAATTCATTATCTATCGTTATAGCTCGTTTTTTATATATCGTATTATCTAAGTAAAACCCATTACATAATAAAAAATTATTAAAACTTAAATATTATTTGATTTGCTTTGAAATCGGTTATCCGGATTTTCGATTATACGGAATACCACGGCGGGAATGGACAGCGAGAGAGACTAGCCCGAATATCAAGGGATTTAAAACCAATGGGCACCAGACTACCAGGACGGTCCTTTTAAAGATGGCGAGATAGCTGGCAGTCTACGTCACAAATACGACTGCAGCAGTAGAGAAAAAGAGATCGGATAAGAACAGGCTCAATGCTTAATATAAGAAGAAAAAGAAGAATATAAGGTACATACTATGATTTTTGTAGCTTATTGTTTGTGTTCACCATAAATTTGGTTTTCTTGCTGTTGATCTTTATGGTGATTAGCAGGAGAAATATCCAAAATATCGATCTACAAATAGGAACTGACTCCATCGAGAGAGTACACCGCTACAAATATTTAGGATACACAATAAATGATGAATGGGACCCTGATTTAGAGATTAAGATCAGAATTGAAATAGCTAGATCAACATTCATAAAAATGAGAAAGCTCTTGAGTAACCGCAACCTAATCATTGGTACCCGAAATGTTACGTGCTCTCTAAGTTGCTTTATGGCGTGGAAGAGTGGACTTTAAAACTAACGACAATGAGAAAATTAGAGGCTTTCGAAATGTGGCTATATAGACGCATACTAAGAATACCATGGACTAAAAGAGTAACCAATACTGAGGTATTGAGAAGAATGAATAAAGATCTGGACTTGCTTGCAACTGTTAAGAAAAGAAAAGCATCCTACCTGGGCCATGTGTTTCGTAATAACAAGTATGGTCTATTGCAACTTATCATGGAGGGAAAGATTGAAGGAAGGAAAGGATTGGGCAGAGAGAAACAATCCTGGATGAAAAACTTGCGTGAATGCTTCACTATATTTCATGCCACGCAAAACAGAGAAACCTATCACATGATGGTCGCCAATCTTCGGTAGAAGACGATGTTGATATTATTCAATTTGTTTACCACAGGTTTTGGGTATTGAGTACAAATACTTGAAAAATCGAGAGTTGTGTGTTGTAATAATGGTGTTTTAGCAAAGTTTATGTGTAATAAACTTAAATTACTTTTCATTTTCTGCATGTCTGAAACGTTTTCTGTATCTGGAAGCATCCATGTCCTAATAATAGTTGTGTGAGGTGGTATGTCACTTCACCATGTCTTCGTCCTGTCCATAGTTCTAGGTTTGGTATCAGCCTTTGTGTTCAGCTTCCTTTATCAATGTCTTCCTGTTACTCTTGGTGCCACCTTTGTAGTGTCTGTACTTTTGCAGTTTTGTTATCCATTCCATGTTCCATCTTGCTTCTCTCCTCCACCAGTAGGTGTATGGGTGGAGTTTCCGCAATGACTAATAGCGCTCTAGTAGAGATCGTCCTGTATGCACTCCCTGGACACTGAACATCTTGTCCCTATAAATTACCTTCTTTATGGCTCTTTTCCATATCTTAGCTCCATAAAGAATTTAGATTGCATTACGCTAAAAAGAATCTTCCTATGTTTGGTAGTAGTCTGCTGATATTGCCAATGGCTTTTCCGGCTTTCTTCACCACATGTCTCACATGTTGGCCCATTGTTATGTTTCTGTCCATAAAAACCTCGACTTATTTGAGATACTCTCCGATTCTTATTGATGTGTCCGCCACTCTTATTTGGAGAAGAATCATCACCTCGGTCTTCTGACATACATAGTGGATTCATCATTCGCTCCTAATGTATCATGTGACGTGGAACGATGTTTTTTAGAATTTAAAAATATTTTAGGTGATAATAGGCGTAAATTTATTTTTAACAATTTATTACATCATGTGGTAGTGAAGTGTAAAAGTAAAAATCTGTAAGTTTATTGTAAATAGAACAATATAACCTTATAACCCTAGAGAACATGTTTAAGAAGATGCAGTGGAAAAAAAAATTAAATAAAAATCGACGGATTATATCCAAATCATCTACGCTTTGCTGATGACATTGTACTTATTAGTTGCGACATAAACGAACTTAGAACAATGCTAGAAGATCTAAAGCACATATCGTCGGCAGTGAGACTCGAAATGAATGTTAGCAAAACTAAAATAATGTGTAAAATTTGGAAATTCAAGGCCAAATAATAGAAAACGTAGATCAGAACATATACCTTGGACATGCAGTAAAGCTTGGAAAGGAAAATCAAACGGCGGAGATTGGCAGAAGAGTAGCTTTGACATGGTCGGCTTTTAGAAAGCTCCAATATATATTTAAAGATGCCAATATGCCCATAAGCTTAAAACGGAAGATATATGAAGCTTGCGCTTAATGCCAGTCTCAACTTACGGTCTAGAAACCGCCACATTAACAGAAAAAAGCGTAAAAAGACTTGGAACGACGCAACGAGCAATAAAACGAAAAATGCTTGGAATAAGTCTGAGGGACAGAGTACGTAATGAGACCATTCGACAAAGAACCAAAGTCACCGATATCATAGAGCGTGTCGCACACCTTAAGTGGCAATGGGCTGGTCATGTGGCTAGACAAAACGACAGCAGATGGACGAAAAAGTTAATTTAGTGGAGACACAGAGAAACAAGGAGGAGCATAGGTAGACCTTCAAAAAGATGGCTAGGTAATGTGAAGAGAACAGCGGGCACCCATTGGCAGCAAACAGCTCAAGACAGAAAATGCGTTTCTGTCTTGAGAGATTAAAAGAGGCATATGTCCTGCAGTGGGCAATAATTGGCTGAAGAAGAAGAAGAAAAAGAACCTTTAAAAATGTTTTATTTAAATCTAATACGTAAACGATTTTTAATATTTTAGATGCATATTTTCATGCTTATTTTGGTATATTTTAATGCATATTTATCCGAAGCCTACTGATATCTATATTAAAATATCCGAATAAGGAATGTTTCTGAAAATGTGCCGTAATGAAAAGAAATAATCAACAGGAAATAAATAAACAATAGCTGGTTCTTTTTACAATTAGAAAAATTAGCAAGAATCTTGCATTTTTTCTTATGAAAGCATTTTTAAAAATAAGTAGCGCTCTTAGAAAAACGATAATCAACAAAATGTCGACTGTCATGAGAAAGAAACTGATAACCTTCGTGTGTTCCAGTAATGTGAGATTGTCTATCTTGACAAATTTTTACTGTTTTGTAACTTTTTATTTGCTTATCAATGCATACTCTATTATATTTCTATTATTTTAACAGTTAAGTAAGACTTTTATAATTTTCATTTATGTTTCGTTTTGTCGCAACTAAGGAAGCGCAGATGATTAAGATTGCCAAAAGAAATTTTATATTGCTACTAAATTGTTTCCTTTTCTAATAATGTCTGTATCTATCTGTAATATTTCGTAAAAGAATGCTGCATCAAACAATGGAAGTTTTAAAGTTTCAAGTAGAATTGTTTGTCGTCTTTTTGCTATAAAGTGCCAAAGCAACGCAAGGTTTTCAACTAACTACAAATTAAAATACTGTTGTTGAACTAATTTTATATGCTTTTTTAGTTATATCACAGATTAACTACGCACAGATGCGAAACCCGGCAAAAGATCAAAGGATTTTGTGATTTATGTATGGACATTTAAATGGGTTTGATTGCATTGTATCAAATTTAAAATAACGTTTCTGTGTGATCGAGGCTTACGTCCGAACATCCAGAACGCACACGAAAGCTCTTTATTTAAATGTTTATCTCTCTCGCCATAAGACTTTCTCCCTCAACTTTCGCATCTGTCCGTAATCTGTGGTTATACTTAAAACGTCTGGAATAATAGTCGATGTGATATGTTAATGATTTTTATCTTCTTTAAAATTTCGAAAATAGAAACAATTAAAACTTGCTGGGAACAGCTTTTTGTTTGAACACATCATATACCACATCAATTTCTTTATCCGTGGTAGGTCAATTGTTGTACAAAGGACACCAAAAAAATAAATTAAAATTAACGTCTGCAGAGAATCGTATCTCTACTATTACAAAACTGTAGCAAAAGTATGTCTGTACTCAATCCGCAATAAACAAAACTTCAGCGAGATATTCATTCAGACAGCCAGTCTGCTATCAAATCACTGAACTCAGTCTACTTAAGACCTCTAGGGCAGCGGTGCAATGCCGAGCCGCCCTGAATGAGCTAGCAGCTAAGTTTAGAGTTCATATTGTCTGGGTATCCGGACATAGGGATATACCATGCAACTGTAAGGCGGACGAACTAGCAAGAGAGGGCACCACCATCCCAGCTGTATCTGTCTCATCTCAGCAAGGAGTACCATTGCAAACTGCCGGCTTCTCCTACACAGCAAAGTAGTTCCAAAATCCAACTTGAGGTGGCAAAATGAACCCACATGAACATTATCGAAACGGATTTGGCCTAAACTAGATCTACGTCGAACTAATGTTTTAACTCTATCCAGGGAGTCAATTGCAAATGCGATCGTGGCCATAACAGGACACTGGGCAGGTGGATCCCATGCACGGCGCATGGAAATCGCAGAGCTACGACACGACTTCTTTAGAAGCTGTCACGATGAGAAAGAAAAGGAAACAATGGTATATCTTCTCTGCCACTGCCCTGCCCTTTGTTTTCTTGCCAACATCCTTCGCTCAATGTCACTGTCATACTTTTCATCTCTCGTAAACTTTGAACCCAAGTATACAAACTCATATACTTGTTCCACTCTTAATCAGAACTTCACAGTTTGTCATGCTTTCTTCTTTTTTAAAAACCATTGCTCGTATTAAACTACCGCTCACCGCATACATAGACAATGTCAACCATAATTCACTCCTCACCACTCTGTCATAGGCCTTTTCCAAGTCTATAAAAGCGCAGTAGACCTTCTGACTTCTAGCTAAGAATAAGAATAGCAAGTAAACATTCAATATATTACAGACAAAACCTTGGTGAATAAAACAGTTAATAATTTTTAACATAAATCCATTATTTTTTTACCAACTTTTGTGAAGCAGTTTATTTTGCCGAACATCATAGCCACTTTTTAGATTTCTTGTGTATCCGCTTCGAAACGAGATGAGATCGAATATTTTTAATAATTTAAACTAATATGACTGACTGACTACTCATCTCGTATTTGAACTGGTAACGCATACATTATCTAACCAAATAACAAGCCGCAATATGAACTCAGGTAAACCGAAAAGCAAAGAAAATATATACATTTATGTATATTTGTGCTTCTGAGTAATGGGAATCATCGAATGTTTTGCAAACTAGTTTACAAGTTTGAGAAGTACTTAACGAGTGAATGAATTGCTAAAAAATTATTGTCAGAACTTGCATAGAAAAAAATTTAACATTGTAGACAAATAAACAAAAGTGTATTGGCAGGGTGCGCGACGAAAACGACATCTGACGACTGCATTAAATCATGCTCTTCAACCGTAAAAGACGCGAAAGATATATGTAAAGAATAATGAATAAACAAACTACAACTTTGTTGCAGCTTAAATAAAAAAGTGCAATAATAATTTTGAAAAAAGCTTTTGATAATTATGGATACAGTAAGTATGGCATGGTAAGATATGGTAAGTATGGCTCTGGTCTATTCTGTTGTCAATGGGTGTCGCAGACCATCTAGTGTATCTCATACAACAATTATTATATGATAACAATACTGCTCGGGTTAGGGTTGATAAATGCTTGTTTGATGAAGGTGCCACATGCAAGGGTATGAGACAGGTCTGTGTTGTCTCGCCGCTTCTTTTTAATATCTATAGTGAATTTATTATGAGATAGGTTCTAGAGGACTGGCATGGTGAAATAAATATTGGCGGCGCAAAAATTATAATTATCATTTAAAATTTAATGAAGCAACAAATTAATTTAATCTCGATCAGATCCACATTGTTTTAAAGAAAAGCCAGCTCAAGAGTGCCAGCAACCGAAGAGCATTTATAAAAGCGCTGATTAAAGCAGAAGAAGCATAAGATGTAGCAGGTGGAAAGAAATGGTCTATGCCAACCTCTACGAGAAAAAGGCGTGACTATATGTATTCCGATATAAAAAAAAATTGCTACAAGCATGAATCATGTTAGGAGCACGTCCCTACAACCCTTCCAAACCTATTTTTCAAAAATAACAGATATTTACACTCCTTTGTCTGTATATCATGCAAGTCACATTGTATGTACACGAGTACAAAGACGAACTTTTAAGGCATGACGCGATCCGTTAGATTATTCACCCTCATTTTTCAAAATTGGTAATTGGTCAAAAGGCAAAAGCCTTTTTTTTAATCATTTAAGTAAAAACGCTTCTTATTTAACAGAAGAATTTTTACTTTTATGTTAGTTCGATGTGGATCTTAGGTAAATGTAAAAATAATTTGAATGCCATTTTATTTCTAAATTATGACTCGATTTTAATGTATACATGTCTTTCTCTCAAATATGTATTATTTTACATATATCTTAAAAAGCCTAATAAGTACTACTGTAGGACTTTGTATGGTCAATTTTTTGTTTTGACTAGCCTGAAAGTGTATGCCGTGCAATCATGTTTTTCTTTATTGTCTCTGTATACTTCTCATAGGTGAATAAAGCACTACCCCTTTTAAAGAAACGTCAAAGCCTTACAGTAAAAAAAATGGATCAGGTATTATTTGAAATGATTTTTCATAACAAACAATAATTATTTTTAATGAAAATTGTTTTTTATTGACTTGACAGTAGTAGTGACAGAAATCAACCTCAAAATTTAAAAAAGCTACATACTGAAATATTTTATTCGAATAATTATTTATTATTACTTACTTGAATTTTGTATCAATGATCTGCACTTTATTCAGACTTATTATCAACAGTAAATATTTATTTATATAGTTTACACATATAACAGCAAACTTAATACACAACACTCTACTTAAATTGGTTGACGTCTATCTGATGTCCAACTCTAACCGCGCGCTCATTCGTCAAATCAACTTTCGGAAAATTGGTTGACGTCTATCTGACTGCTAACTCTAACCGCGCGCTCACTCGTCAAATCAAATAGCGCGTGCTTCTGCGACTTCCTGTTATTGTTACACATTTCCGAAATCACTCCCACAAATTGCGAGTAGGCGAGAGGAAAGATGTTACACATGCAAGAAAGCGAGAGCAAAGATACATCAAAAACACTGTATTTAATTTTTATTCAACCCTTTCCGGGGGATGGTTCAATTTTAAATTGGTACTTCAAAGAAACTTATTTACTTCAAAATTTGTATTTAAAGGCCTATTTGATTGCACTAATATCGATTTCCTAGTCTCGTAGTTTTTGGTAAAGTAAGTCTTCACGATTGCGTCATATATTGTCTAAAACGCAGCACACTTTTATGATATCATTAAATCAACAACTAGCAAAAAATTGTCTGTTCATTGTTTTACTAATTAGATCCGTAAGAATTTTTTTTATCGCAATTTATTTTACGAAGGCGATACCTAATTAAGTTACACGAAAGCATCGTGGGCGTCTGCTTGTTTATGCGAATTTAGACGAGTTGAAGGTTAAGGAAGTTATGAAAACCTTCATCTGGAAGTAAGTTCCTCAATCTGGAGGTTCTGGTTTTCGGATTTAATTAGAAAGACGTGGAAGTAACACAGCTGCACATTGTTATTGTCTCTTGTGGCCTGTTGTGTATTTCGTTTGTGGCACTTGGTAATCAAGTAAATAGCTCTCTTCTGGATTGAGTTTAGAGGAACATATGTAGAGAGCTTCAAGCGTCAACCAGAGAGTACAAACTCCTAATAGGCGGGAAGCCGGTGACACTGAAGACCCCGTCATCCGCGACATTTAATTGTTTTTTTATAAATCGATGCCTTTTTTGACACTTTCTGGCTGTTCATAAAGCTATGCAGTGTCCCATTCATTTGTTTTCCTGCCATCACCGTTTGCTCAATATGCTCAATTTTTTTCAATATGCGCAATAATTGAAATAATAAATTTATTCCATTTGGCTGTTTCACACTGTATAGTTTTTACACCTCTCAGCAACAATAATTAAAAAATAGCTCGAGTTTCGGGTAAAAATTGTTACAAAAATAATCCTCTATGTTATGGAACATAGATAAGAACAAATAACAACGCAGAAAGTGTTTACAAGTCAGGAATATAACCTCTAAAGGTTAATGAATGCTCCACAGACCTTGAAAGCAACAACTTTTCATTATTGGGAGGCCCAATTACGAATGCGCGAATTCGAATTATTAAAAGAACGTTCACACCTGGCTCGACATTCATAATCAACATATCAAATCGATAATTATGACGAACCGTACACGGTAGTACAACATTATTCTTGTGGTGACAACTAAACGAAAGCTATTTTTTATAACTTAATTCGACACAATTCAGAAATGCGCATTTTTTGGTATATTAGACAATTTTCTAGTACTCGATAACTCAAACTAGGCAGAATTACTTGGAAAAGGCTCTTCTTCCTCCGGCCATTCGGAACTACCCAACTCATTTTCATCACCGCTAAATACTTCATTTGTACTAGTCTTTCTGTCGTGCAAAATGTCAAAAGAGGCTTATGAAGTTTGCGTAGTAAATTGGGGCTTGTGTAGACGTCAAGATGGTTTTTAATGCCATTCTAAACTTAACCATTTAAAATCTAAAATCTGGAAGAACTTTGTTAGTTTGGCATATATAGCATGAATAGTTTTATCTTATTTTATTTTGGATACCTTGTTTCCCCATAAACCTTCCCCATAATCCATACAAGGCACGACAGGCTGTGCATAAAGGACTGGGAAGTGCTGATCGCTACACTTATGTATGATAGTGAATGTTAGGTTTGGCAGAAGCATGAAAGTAGGATCAACGCTGCGAAGTTGAGTAGTCTGAGAAGTACAACCGGAGTGACTCTGATGGATAAAGTGATAAATGTCAAAAGGGAACGCTGTGGTGTGAAAGAAGTGGGTAAAAAAGGAATGCTGAGATTGTTTGGACACGTAGAAAGGATGGATGAAGGAAGATTGACGAAACAAATTTATAAGGCGAGTGTGAATGGACGGAAGTCGGTAGAGGTCGACCTCGGCGAACATATCTCGATCAGATCGACATTGTTTTGAAACCCATACGGGAAAAAGGCGTAACTATATGTTTGTATGTAATACAATTGAAAAAGTACCTGAGCATTCATCTTATTTTTATTGCTATCGTTTAGGTACCGTGCTATAAACGCCAAGCAAACGGAGTATAAAATTCACTGTAAACATTTTCTTTACTTCTTTACTAGTCATATGGGAGATCAGCGTACAAGGTCTTATAAAGAATTTGTCCTCTAATTCGCTAATTTAATAAAACAAACATTGATTTAAACAGGTAACAACTAGTTTCAACTTTTAAAAGCCATCGTCAGGCATATGAAGAGGTGACAATTATGGCATGGCAGCAGAAAAAATGTCATTAATTTAGACTAACTTTCGATTTCTTACCGTATTAATAAATCGGTTAGTTTTGGGTAAATCGTGCCTTTTAAATAAAAATAAAATTTATTTGCAGCCACTGATGAAACGCTTTACAATAAGACTGGCCACAGATCTCAATAATGAAAAGTTGTTGCTTTCAAGGTCTGTAGAGCATTCATTAACCTTTAGAGGTTATATTCCTCTATAAAAAACACACATTTTATGCGTTGTTCTTTTTATTCTCTTGTTTCTCATTTAGATTTAATTTCATCTTGAATTATAATGTTGATTTGTTGTCCAAGATTATAGATACAGAAGTTGAATTTTGATTGGACGCTTTTTTTTCGAAATAATTTTCTAATCGGGTTAATCCACTTTTTTCGTTTGTGGTTTTCAGCTGGTTTATTTTTAGTTATCGCAAATTTTTTTTCGAGTCCGCTAGTTCAGATATTCTACATAATAATTATTTTTTTTTAAATTTTGCACTGCCATGTTATAAATATAAATAACTATAAACTAATACAGTTATTTCAAATAAATGTTCGTCGATTACGAGAAGGCCTTCGACAGAGTACAACACAGAAAGCTTATAGACATCTTAAATAACATGGAGGTGGGCAGTAGGGACGTTAGAATTATCGAAAAAATGTATACTGGAGACAGAAAGCAGCAGTACGACTAAACGGAAAGCTTACAGAAGAAAGCCAAATTCTAAGAGGCGTCAGACAGGGCTGTACACCGTCACCACTACCTTTTAACATATATTCAGACAAAATTTTTAAACGGGCTACTCAAGAACAAGAAATGGGAGTACAAATCAATGGAGAATATATAAATACGATGTATATGCCGATCGACGACACTGTCATCCTAAGTGACAAACTAAAAGACCTGCAACATCTACTAAACTGTGTAAACGCAGAAGGACAAGAAATGGGGCTGAACATAAATATCAACAGGACAAAATTTATGGTCTTCAGTCGCCAACCACATCCTAATGCTGCACTACAGATTGTTACGAAAAATATAGACAGAGTAACCCAGTTTAAGTAACTTGGATGTTATTTTTTTTTTTTATGAAAATAGTCGCAAAAAGGGTAGACCTATCGTGTGGGCCGCGGACGGCCCGCACTGCGACTATTAGAAGGGGAAGTGATTATAGAAAGGAAATGATTGTGGACACGCTTTTTAAAAAGTTGCAGGTCATAGTTCTCTGGAAAAACTGATTTTGGAAGCTTATTCCATTCCGTAGCAGCCCTGTAAAAAAAGGATTCTTGATGAAGATTGGTCCTTGTAGTGTCAAGCTTGAGAGTAAATGTGTGAGACTGATCAGCGTGCCGAGTTCTTCGGCCGAATGTGGCCAATGGTGGTACAAGACTTTTTATTTCTCTGGAGCATCTGCCATGGAAATATCTATAGAGCAATGACTGGTCTGCAACTCTTCTTCTTTGTTTTAGAGGGTGAAGGGTATCTGTGAGAGTTGAGCTGTTTATCAAGCGAATGGCTCTTTTCTGAATGGAATCTAGAAGACGAAGAGAATGCCTTGGTGCTGAACCCCAAATGTGCGAGCAATACTCCAGTAGAGGTCGGATTTGAGCCTTGTACGTCGTCAACAGTTGATCAGGAGTAAAAAACTTTTTGGCTTTCCACAGAAAACCTAGCCTCTGGCTTGCCGACTTTGCGATGTTAGCAACGTGGTCATGCCAAGACATATTATTGGACAACGTGACTCCCAAAATCGAGATGAAAGGATTTGGTTCAAGGGTATTTCCGGACATTGTAATGGGATAATTTGAGGAATTCACTTTCTTGGAAAACGTGGCACTTTGTGTTTTTTGGGCGTTGAACTGAACAAGATTGTTGGTTCCCCACTCGACGATTGCTTTAAGATCTCTATTGATGGAATCAACCTGTTCCTGCCTGAGTCTATTTGTATCATTCACCGAAAGTGATCGATAGGATGTGAAAGTTGAGACAAGTGTGCTATCGTCTGCGAAACTGTAAATGGGGTTCGTGGTGGTTTTCAAGAGGTCGTTGATGTGAAAAAGAAATAAGGTTGGGGACAGGATGGAACTCTGGGGGACCCTGGCATTGGTTTTAAACGCATCAGAAGAAATACCGTCAACTGCCACATGTAAGGAGCGATCTTGCATGAAGCTCATGAGCCATTGGCGCAGTTTGGTTGGGAGACCGTAGGCAGATAATTTACTCAACAATGCCTGGTGCCAAACGCGGTCAAAGGCTTTAGATATATCCAAAGCTATTACACGGGATTCACCAAACTTTTCAATAGTGTTTGTCCAGAGCTGAGTGACATAAGCCAGCAAATCTCCAGTAGACCGAAGTTGTCGAAGTCCATATTGTCTGTCATGAATTGGCGCAGCTTGGTTGGGAGACCGTAGGCAGATAATTTACTTAACAATGCCTGGTGCCAAACGCGGTCAAAGGCTTTAGATATATCCAAGGCTATTGCACGGGATTCACCAAACTTTTTAATAGTGTTTGTCCAGAGCTGAGTGACATAAGCCAGCAAATTACCAGTAGACCGAAGTTGTCGAAGTCCATATTGTCTGTCATGAATTATCTCAAATTTCTCCAGATATTTGATGAGTTCTGTGTTAATCGCTTTTTCCATAACTTTGGATATGACTGAGAGCAATGAAATAGGGCGATAATTCGCAGGAATAGTCTTCTTTCCTTTTTTTGGCTGGACGTTATAACACCGAACATCTAAATCCAGATATAGAAATATGGTGTAGAATAGAGACAACCCAAACAACATTCCAAAAAATACCCTGGACAGCTATGCAGACAACATAATGGTACTAAGCAGGGCCGACGCAACACGTATGCTACTAAATACAGTTAAGTGTAGGAAAATCTCATATCTTGGACATGTCTTCAGAGGAGAGCGATACAGAATCCTACAACTGATCATGATGGGAAAAGTGGAAGGACGTAGAGGAGTAGGAAGAAAGCAGGCTTCCTGGCTGAGGAACATGTGTAAATTGACCGGTATACGCAGCGCAGAGGAACTATTCCGATTACTTGCCCAAGTAATTGCCAACGTCAGGAGGACCTGATACGGCATTTGAAGAAGAAGAAGAAGAAGAAGAAGTTAGGCATAACTTCTGACCAAATAATACAATTCTACGAATTTACATTCTTTTGTATTGATTCCATTTTCGATTGTCTGCATCGATAATATTATTACGAAATTTAGTTCTTTCTTGGGTTCGGTGATTTTAAACTTTCGATACAGTAAAAAAACAATTTTTTATTCCAATATTTTACACAATAAATTTTACCTTTATAAATCACTTAGATGTTCAACTAATTACAACTTTTACAACTATTTAAATTTCATAAATAATAAACACTTTTAATTTAAAACTAAAAACTGTCCTATTCGCGGCCGCTTTCCTTTTTATACCTCTAAATCATAATTCCAGAGTAATCGACCTTTTCTCGAAGTTCTTTTTATCATATCGAAGCCGCTAGACACGTCGAGAAATTACCAGTCAAAACGCGGGCCGGCATAACAAGCACCCTAAATTCGGTCGGTGCCGTCGTCTCTAGGTAAGGTCGACAGAGACGGATTCAAAAAATCGTAACAATACAGATAGGAAAAAATATGTGCGGAACATAGAAATTTCAATGCAAAACGCTGAGGTGCACGAAAACCGGTCGATCAGCACAAACTATAATAAATGTTCGCGACAAACAATCAAGTAATTAATTACAACTCCAGGTTACACTTTACCCACCTCGTCGACATGTGTCTGCGACGCTAGAAATCAGTATGAAACTTTTAGCGGCGGGGTTCACGTCTGACCTATCACTCAAGGGACTACGACGCGTATCATTATTATTTTGCTTTTCCATCATGATTTTACAAAATTCCATGTTTTACAGATTTGGCTATTGTTTGGCACAAGGTAGTTGGTTCAACCTTTTATTGCGTTGGATTTAATGTTTTTTTTTTTTGGAGTTCAAATGTTTAGTTTATTTTTAAGTTATGTTATGTTATGTTTTTAAAATCGTGAAATATTTATTTTAATTTCGGAGCCGTTTGCGCCCTTTATAAATTTATAGACCTTGTGGAACATTTTAAAATGTGAGGAAAAAATGTATATTAAAATATTTATTATTATATTTTTTTTACAAACAATTTTTTTTTTCAGGTAAGAAAAAATGTTGTTTTCCCCTTTTTTTTCCCAAGATACATCGGTAAGTAAGGCTTGTTTATTTAACTCAAATTCTGTAAATATTATAAATCAGCCAGTCTATAATTTTGTGATTGTCATGGCCATGGGTTGTTAATAAATAAATTTGTCAATTTTGTTTGATTTTGATCCACAGTGTCAGTCGGATTTTGGTTTTATTTTGCATTTCGATAGAGTCATTGCCAACATATATTCGTTTAGAAACAGAACCAGCAGCTTTGGAGTTACTTCTGTCGAAATCAAAGGAACTCTACAAAAAAGAATACTCCTTATTTAAAGCTAGAAAGAAAAAAATACTTGTATAGACACCTGCATTATTTAGTATTTGTTTTGTAGGGTCCTTCTCGATATAAACGTTTAGCATTTAGTTTAAGTAATAATATTTTAGACAAATTTACCATAACGGTCATAAAAGTGACTCACAAGTGAGTCACTTTTAGTCACTGATAATACATATATACTCGTAATGTACTCCAAAATCTGCTACTTAAGAATAAAATTACCAATATGTATTATTTTACAAAATGTACTAGTCAACTTAAGAATTGTTGATACATTTAAATAAATAATACTACTAGTCCGTTTGTCCAATTGTAGTGTACAGGGTGGCAAACCGAAAACGAAATGAAGCCATTTGCAGGAACATTTTAGAAAAACGCTCAGACCCGTTGATTTTTGATTTGTTTATTTTGACTCCAGTACTTTCAACCCCAAGCGAGGGTAAGAATTACCCCAAAATGTTTAAAATTCATTGGGGGTCGATTAAGATGTCTTGAAAGCTCTGACAATAATTCTCTCTACAATAGTCTTTAAATTTTACATTCCCTCCCAATACTTTGAAAAAAATTACCTGTTAAAATTCCAATTATTTTAGTTGCTTACTTACTACTTAATTGATTAAATGTTTAAGCTGATAGCCCCCCGCTTTCATACAATAATAAACATTTTGTTCAAAACGTTTACGCACATTCCGAAGAATTTCCGGAGTAATTCGACGGCACTCGTCAACGATTCTTTGACGCAAATCTTCTAACGACGCTGGTTTTGTTTTATAGATTTTACTTTTCAGATGTCCCCACAAAAATAAATCGAGGTACGATAAATCTGGCATTCGTGGATGCCATTCAATGCTGCCTCTTCTCCTAATCCAATGCCGTGTAAAACGTTGGTCTAAATACTGACGAACAATCGCCGCATAATGCGGAGGAGCACCGTGCTGTTAAAAATAAAAATTATCTTCGTCATACTGTGGATTATTTTCAAAGATAAGTTTCACATTTAAAATCTAATTTCTCAATAAGTAATGGGCGGAATTTTAAAATTTATAGACTATTGTATAGAGAATTGTAAGAGCTTTTGAAAAACATCTTATTCGACCCCCAATGCCTTTTAAAAATTTTGAGGTAATTCTTACCCTTGCTTGTGGTTAAAAGTAGTGGAGTCAAAAATACCTTTAATCAAAAATCCTGCAAATGGCTCTGTTTCGTTTTCGGTTGGGCACACTGTATTTACATTTACATTCATTTTTAATACTTAATTTATTAAACATTTCTTGTCTCCAAGTATAGCTGAAGTCAGATTTATTTTTTCTTTTTTCATAATTATATATATATATATATATATATATATATATATATATATATATATATAGGTATGAAAATATATTAACTTTGAATCTACGTTGGAGGTTTTTTTTATGTAATTTATTTGCAGTTAGCAGTGACCAATTTAATAAAAATTCTTCGTTTTTTCAGTCAAGCTTTCGAAAATGTTTATTTTTTTTTTCAAGACTTCTCTATAATATTTTTAATCAATATATAAAAAATCAATTTACAAAATATATACTTACTAACATGAAATTATTAAAAAATTATCGCAAAACGGAACATAAAATGTTTTTTTTGAAAGAATTTTGATATAAGTCAGTGTCACGTTATGTCTTACTGAATGTCAAAACTATTTATACAGATGAGAAATGTAAATATTAGTGTATTATCGTTATCTAAAATTTAATTGTTTTTTTTATTAATAATATTTGTATAAATAGCACTCAGGTCATCAATATCTGTTCTTTTATGGTGTTATACTTATTTTTATTGATATGTACCATTTCTAAAAGTAGCCTTTTTGTTAAAATACTTTCCATATCTAAAATTTTTGTATTCTTATAATCAATAAAATGATTCTCATCAATAGCATACAAATATTCTTGATAAAAAAAACAATTAAATTTCAGATAACTATAATACACTTATATTTACATTTCTCATCTGTATAAATATTTTTGACAAATGCAACTTTCTAATTTTGAGCAAGCTACGTCGTGCAGTTGGTGTTTGATAGCCGTTTAAAGCAGACAACCTCGTGAATTTTTACGAAAATGGAAAAAAGTGAATTTCGTGTGCTGATTAAGCATTACTTTTTACGTAAAAAATCCATCACTGAAACTAAGGAAAGACTTGATAAATACTACGGGGACTCGGCACCATCAATTTCAATGGTTAAGAAGTGGTTTACAGAGTTCCGTTGTGGTCGTACCAGCACTAGTGACGCCGAACGTCCAGGTCGCCCAAAAGAAGTGATCACGCCGGAAATCGTCGATAAAATCCATGAAATGATATTGGATGATCGGAGAATGAAAGTGCGTAAGTTGGCTCATGCTGTAGGTATCTCAACTGAACGGGTACATCATATTTTACACGAATATTTGGACATGAAAAAACTCTCTGTGAGATGGGTGCCGCGATTGCTCACACTCGACCATAAGCGTAATCGTGTGACCACTTCAAAAGAGTGTTTAGCGATGTTCAGCCGTAATCCGGACGAATTTTTGCGCCGTTTTGTTACTGTGAATGAAACATGGATCCATCACAACACGCAGAGACCAAGGAACAATCAAAACAGTGGGTTGCTCAGGGTGAACGTGGACCAAAGAAGGCGAAACAGAGTCTGTCAGCCAACAAGGTCATAACCACAGTTTTTTGGGATGAACGCGGTGTCATTCACATCGATTACCTCAAGAAAGGTAAAACGATCATCGGCGAATATTATTCAAAGCTTTTGAACAGATTCGACGTTGATTTGAAGAAAAAACGGCCGCATTTGGCGAAGAAGAAAGTGCTGTTCTATCAAGACAATGCACGTGTGCACACTTGTCTAGTCACGATGGCCAAAATCCACGAATTGGGATACGAACTGCTACCCCATCCAGCATATTCTCCAGATTTAGCCCCCTGCGACTATTTTCTGTTTCCAAACCTAAAGAAATGGCGGGGCGGTAAGAGATTTGAGTCGAATGAAGAAGTCATTACCGAAACAAACGCGTATTTTGAGAGCTTTGAAAAAACCTATTATTTGGAGGGAATAAAAAAATTAGAAAAACGCTGGACTAAATGTATCGAGCTAAAAGGTGATTATGTAGAAAAATAAAATGTTTATTTGCGGAAAAAAAATTGTATTATTCAAAAAGTCACTGACTTATCAAACCGCCCTCGTATTAATTAAAAATATTATAGAGAAGTCTTGAAAGAGAAAAACGAAGAATTTTTTTTGAATTGGTCACTCCTAACTGCCACCCAAATAAATTATAAAAAAAAACGACGGGTTGCACTCTGGGAGTACCGGCAGAAGTGAAAACTTAAGTATTAACGTTGTGCGTTTTTGGATATTTTGGAATGGTTAAACGAAACAGCCGGCGCAGGCATACATTTTCGCCGCGCCGTAGAAAGAGAGGGGGATACTCCCTCTCCTACGCCACGTCAGCTGTCTACTCTCCATCCGTCTTACGAATTTTCGATCAGGTCACGTGTCCTGACGCGAGTTTAACATTTTTTACCCATTACAAAAAAAGTGTACAACGCCGCTAAAGAAGTTTTCACTTCAAAAAACCTCTAATATATCTTTAGGTATATATACAGGGTGATTTATTAGTGTGATAGAGCTCTCAGTAGCTCTGTTATCATAAGAGATACCAAAAAAATTGTGTTTAAAAATTGTAGGCAGCTTCACGTTTCAAATTTGGTCAGTTCCATAACGCGGTGCCAGATAAAAGTATGTTTTTTAAATAAAACACCCCGTATTTTACTTTAAAATTAAAATCTGCTTTACCTCCCCATTACAACAATATAAGGTGGTAGTATGTCATACAGGGTATTTAAAAAGTTATAACAAATTTTATGTGGAAATCTTAACAGGGTAATACAGGGTGATTCATAACTATTGGGACATATACTAAAGACGGGTGATTTGGAGCAAAATATGACGATAGTACCGAATATGCCTTGATAAAATATTGCTGTGGAAAAAGATACCAAGGCGTTAAATTTAAAATTTTGCTTACATTTTGTATCAATTGTTATCAAAATCGGCACAGAGGCATACATTTAGACAAGGAATATTATTTTATGTATTATTTTACATTTTGTTATATGGGGCGCCATGTGAATGATTCCTGATGATGAAATCGGCTGGTAAATTTTTTTTGACGAAAGTTTTGATTAGAAAATATGACGCAGACATCAAACTGAAAAAGATTCGTAGTTTATTTAGATTAAACTTGATCGATCTGCTAAATGTTTCGTGAATACTTTCCTAAATAGAGGAAAACATTATAAAATTACATGCCGTTAATAAAAAAATTTTTTTGTCGAATTGTTCGCTATTTTCGGCAAAGAATATTTTGAGCGGTTCGTTTCATCCAATTAAAGTCCGGTCATGAACCTGCCATCGGCCAAATTCTTTGAGGAGCCGTATTCGTAAAACAAGAAAAAATATTTCTGGCTCCGACTATAGCAACTTTGATACAGTATATAACCATATTCTTAAATAACAGGCAAGTACCACTGGTAAACACAGCTAAATATCTCAGAATGAATTTAGACGCTAAGTTGCGCTGGAAAGAACACATCAAAGTGAAAAGAAGAGAACTTGAATTCAGATATAGAAACATGTATTGGTTACTTGGGAGGAAATCGCACACCTCTCTATTCAAAATAAACTCCTGTTATATACACAGGTATTAAAACCTGTATGGACCTGTGGCATACAGTTTTGGGGATGCGCTAAACCTAGCAATATAGCTATAATATAAAGATTTCAAAACAAGGTGCTCAGAGGAATAGTAAATGCACCATGGTATGTTAGAAATTGCGATCTACACAGGGATCTGGGAGTTCCAACAATAGCTGAGGAATTTTTTTTTTATGAAATAAATAATCAAAAAATATGCCAGGAAGTACGAGACTAGGCTACACAATCACCTCAACATTGAAGTGTTGCAGATTTTGGACAACCGGGATCAACAGAGACGATAAAAAAGAGTGAATTAGTGCTGTAAAGTGATAAGTGTATAAGTAGTTATCACAACAAACAAGTGATTGGTGACATAAAAGCTAAGAAACACCAGTGGGTGATGTCTTGAATTTAGGTCATTAGTTTTTAAGTACCTTAAAACAAAATTGCTGGTTGGTCATACTTGACCGGTTGCAGTTTCAATGCAGAGACAAAAAAAAAGTATCTAATAAATAGTATGCTCTGACATATGGAAGATTCTTGAATACTCGTTAAGGCGTACAAATATCAGTTTATCAATAATTTCGATACAAAAGTTCAATAAACTGGGTACCTTGTTCTTATTTATGCTATCGATGACGAAACTTGGGCACTAGGTACACGCCACTTATCTTTCCCTTTCGGCGGGTTCAGCAATCGTGATAAGTACTTCCTCTTTTTATATTATTCAGCCTTCGAATGTTAAGTCAAGGGCATTTCGCGTACATTATCAATTCTATTCCAGAACGTACATACATTTTTTTTTATCTTTCGATAAGAATTACAATGCAGTACTTCAGTTCTCTGGTCTTCTTTGTAAATATTTACGCTGTTCTGTTTCTCTTCCCGTCAGTAACGTTATTTGCGCAATGTTCTTGATAAAATACAATTCGTTTTTTTTTTACAATTTAAGGTAAGTATTATTTATTATTCGTGGCAAATACTTTATGATAAACATTGACGACCACGACATCCTGACAGATCTACATTTTTGTTTGTATTTAAAGGAGATAGGTCCATTTATGGGTTAGTAGGACTTTCTATTAACCTAATAATTATTATCTGGTACAAAACGATGTCTTCGTAATATAATCCGGTCAATTTAGACATAAAAATAGTGGTCAAATAACAAAAATTCCCGGAGAGCCAAATATTGGTGGATAGCTGGGGTTTACCATTACAAATAAAGTTTACCAGCAGACCTTTTAACCATTGGGATTGGGTCTCTATGTAGGTCACTGTTGCGTACATACCAAGGGGCGTTTGTCATGTTACGCAGCACTTTGTTCTAAAATATTTGAATAATCCTTATATTGCTATCTTTGGCACAACCCCATAGCTCGATACCATAAAGCCACACTGGTTTCAGAATTTGATTGTAGATAAGTTTCTTATTGTGCAATGACAACTTGGAATTCTTTCCAATTAGCCAATAATGTTGTCTATACTTTAGTCCAAGTTCGGTTCTTTTCATTTTTACATGCGCTTTCCATCTGAGCTTAGTGTCAAGAGCCATGCCAAGATACTTAGCATTGTTACTATATGGTACTAAGTTGTCACTAATATATAGGGGTGGTGGATTGACTAGTCTTTTGTTGGTAAATTTGACATGTATCGATTTATTTTCGTTAAGCTTGACTTTCCATTGTTTAGTTCATTCAAGTATTGCATTAGTAGCTGACTGCAATTTTATACAGGACACGTCCTGATCTTGATCTACTGCAAGGAGTGCTGTAAATGTTGCCACGTCTTTTTTGTTCTCTATAGAATACTCTGCCAGTGGTCTGGCAAATTATGCCCAAGCTCAGCCGTAGAGGGTAGAAGAAAAAAAAATATTTAAAAGTGAGCCGCGCCACCGACTTAGACGGTTCAAGCCGGAAACCCCTAGGTCTTATAGGCACTAGCAGAGCCACACGATAAACAACTGAGATTATGGTGAACTAGATAAATGAAATTATAGCTAAAATATATTAGATACTTTACTCCTACAATAAATCCAAGTAGACAGTTCAATAATAAAATTATAACAAATATAGTCAAATTAACAGCCAACAATAAATCAAAGTACACAGTTCAATAATAAACTTATAACAAATATAGTCAAAATCAACAGCTAACAATAAATCAAAGTACACAGTTCAATAATAAAACTATAACAAATATAGTCAAAATCAACAGCTAACAATAAATCAAAAATCCAAAGTTTACGATTCCATAAAATAACCAAAACAAAAGTAAGAGTAACAGACTTTACCAAGTTACCAAAAAAAAAACGTATACAAGTATACTCCTCAATAATACTAAATCAATCGTTCACATAAGGCTGCTAATTCACTCATGTTTTTAACATTTACATAAAGATTTACACTGTTAAAACAATCGAGTTTATTTAAAAATATTTCTTTTTACAATGTCTGTCCTTCAAAATATCAATATTGTAGGATATTTACAAATAAGTATGAAGAAAACATTTTTACTTGGACACAAAGAACTAGTGAGAAGATTACTTTAATCAAAGTTCAGCCTTGGCATATTATCCAATGTAATAAATAGTTTTCAACAATGTACCATATTAATAAATTAAAACAAAACTTAATCGTGGTGTCAAAAATAAGTCACGTCATTAAATATTTTAAAATACATCACTTGTAACCTTTGGGTATACAAATGCACTACTCCTGTGGCCGGTTTGATTATGGAACGGCTCCTGCTAATTAACAATGGCTTCCCTCAAATAAATCCCGCATGCGGTTATTTTAACTCGACACCAAAATCCAAAATATCAACAACGAAGGTAAGATAGAATGGTCAAGTTAAAAATTAAATGGTTTTTCTTCAAAATCCAATTAAGATGGCCCAAATACAGCCAGATATGAAAGAAGTCCATGCTCCACACCAAGAATCGCACTCGTCCGTGTTGATAGCCAGCCCCATCCACACAGAAATGCAAACCAAACAATAATATAACCGACAACACACAACAATCGAGGCCAAAAACCAAAGCAAAATCTAATAACGAAAACGCCCACTCAATCTCCAGCGATTAACCAAAAATGCCACAGCCATTAACAATCGAATCCTATCACAACAAGGTATGCAACACTATTTACAACGAATGATATATTTAAGTTACAATAAAATACGGTACGCGACACTATTTACGAGTACCTGAGGAATACAAAACTATCAGAGACCCAATTATAATGGAACTGTAGAAGGAAAAAAAAAGGCACGTTACAATGTGGCAATTTTTACATCTTCCAGTCGTGGAATGTCGCTAGTATACAATAAATAGAGAATAGGGCCTACCACACTACCTTGAGGTACACCCGCATTTATTTCTTTTAAGCTGGAATACGCATCTTCCTGTTTAATTCTGAAGAATCCGTCTGTGATGTATGATGTCAAAAGGTCTACGTATTGTTTCGGTAGTATTCTATGAAGTTTATGCACTAGACCTGTATGCCACATCTTGTCGAAGGCCTGCGAAACATCTAGGAAGACTGCTGAACAGACCTGTTTTTTTTCGAGAGCTCGCTCAATTACATCAGTAATGCGATTCACCTGATCAATGGTTAAGTGGTTCTGTCTTAAACCGAACTGATGGTCAGGAATTTTATTGCTGTTTTCTATTAATGTACAGGGAATATAAACAAAAACAATGATTCATCAGTGACTAATTGGAGAAATGTGACAAAAGGTATTGTTTTTTTATTTTTTTTTTTTCATTATTATTGTCGCATTTTTCTTCTCACCCAAATGCTTCCATCCATTAGTTGTCTTTATTTATTCGCTTGTAACTTGCTGCATTATATAAATGAGTGTTGTCTTCGTGATAAACGATCTGCAGCGACTAAAATTTAAATATAAAAAAAACTAAATCGTTGACATTGAAATAAACAAGAACTAATTTGTTATCTGGCTTGTAAATCTGGAAAAAAGTAAAAAATATAATTTCGTGTGTGAGAATAAGTCTGACGTCAGTTGAGTATGTCTGGGATCGTACAATGAATGACACGGTGACATTCGGAAGTAGGTTAAACCAATGACGATAATTAATATTCGTAATTTTTTCGTGTAATGAATGCATCCTAAAATTATTATTTCTTTTAATCGTCCGATAGCACTAATAATGAAGGTCAGCGTGTTAAAAACGATGATGTTAAAAATTGTCGTGTCGTTGATGCACAACTATTAATTATTTAAAGCACAAAATATAGTAGCTGTAATTGTTATTAGGTAAGCCTGCAATGGCAAAAGTTCCTGAATTATACATCGCTTGCAATTTCAAAACCAGCCGTTCCAAATAGCTTTTGATTTTGCGCAAATTTAAGAAAAACAAAAAAATCACGACGAATTTAAAATCAAGAGGGAAGATTTAAAATGTTATTCTGCTGTTTCCAAGTGGCACCCCTTTATCATCCCCCATCCCTTCTTTTAAATGTCAAATAAATATCAACCCCTACCTTGTGATACATCAAATGAAAACGCAAGAAAAATGCAAATCAACCATATAAACAACAATTTAGTCTATCGATTTATTTATCTGATAACAAAAATTTTTGTGAAATAACATGAGACAATAACAAAAACGACCTACGCCACTGTTGGATAGGTAGATGTCTAATTAGGGATCAATTAACTTACTTCTGAATATATGTCACCTTTTTTGACATTTTTTGTCATTTTGTTTTTTTGTTTCAAAAATAATAGTATATTATTTAGTTACTTATTCTTTACGTTAAATTATCCACTATTTGTAGCTGTAGCATCTTGAGTTATTTTAAAAGGGTGTGTTCTCTGCAAGAACGAATAGAAATAATATTTCTTTACGGTCATCATAACAAGTGCGCTCGAATAATAGCTCGAGTTTTTAATAAAAGGCATCCTGATAGAAATATGGACCACCAGACCATCATTGAGTTTACGGAAATTTGGAGAAACTGGATCCGTTTGTAATAAAAGAAATAATAATCCCAGAGTTCTCTTCGAAGCTGCACAAATTGAAGTACTGGGTCATTTTGCTATAGATCCTACCTATTCCAGTCCAAAAGTAAGAAAAGAAGACTGAAATGAAGGAGGACACCTACATGCCCTTGTGCACCGTTTCTAAGACATCCTCTCTTAAACATTTAATAAACGTATAGTTCTAAATTAGGTGGTAAATTCTCTCAAGGCAGCCAGAGTTGACTATCTCTCTCCCAGTGTGTAGTGTTTGATTGACGCGTTGGCAAAACGAATGCAAGTATTCTTGCTTTTGTAGCTGGTCACAAACCTAGTAAGAAAATGTAGATTCTACTTGGACATCTCCAAAGAGGTATTTGCCAAGTAATTCCTTGGCAAGGCTGTGAGTCGTTTCATCCCATCGATCGTTAGTCCATTGAAAAGTTACATTTGGGGTTGCGTTTTTTAGAGGACGCAATTTTATTTTTTTGATGTGTAGGGGGGGTCAGTGTAAAGCTAAAACCAAGTTTGTGGGGTCGCCACCCTTGTCCCACGGCAGCCATCTTGAAAATAGGGGTTGAAATTGATTTTACGATATATCTCTTAAACTATTTATTTGATAAAAAAAATTTATTAACATTTTTTGTTGCAAATTAAATTCTCTACAACTTTGGTTTAGTAATTTTTTGTCGTAGAACTATAAATAAAAAAGTTATAAGCGAAAATATTCAGAAATTCGAGAAAAAAATTTATATTTTTCGATATAACTTTTTTTTTATAATCATGATGATGAACCGCCGACATTAACACCGTTTCCTTCTCCAGTTCTCCCACTGGTATTTAATTCAGAAAGCCGATCAGATGCTGAGCCGCAGCCTGGTCCATCGAAACGACTGAGGACGGAGTAGTTCTAATTTAGAAAATCACCGTGGATTATGCCTATTGGGGATAACACGTAAAAAAAAACGCGCCTCTAGACTCTACCTCGTGGTTGGTGGGGAAAAGAGTCAATAATTAATTATTAATAATATTGCAAAATTTGTAATTAAAAAAGTTATAACAAAATAAAAAAAAAAACAATAACTGATGACATATTACATACACACGTATAATATAGGTATAGTTAAGAATATTGAAAAATAGTACTCACTTCGGAGCGCTGTAAAACCTTAGCTATTGACTTAATAAAAAAATGATGCAAATAAAAGTTGTTCCTCCAAAAACGATCTACAAAAATGGTCGGATATCATTTTTTCGTAAAATGATAAAAAAAAAAAGTTATATCGAAAAATATAAATTTTTTTCTCGAATCTCTGAAGATTTTCGCTTATAACTTTTTTATTTATAGTTCTACGACAAAAAGTTACTGGACCAAAGTTGTAGAGAATTTAGTTTGCAACAAAAAATGTTAATAAATTTTTTTTATCAAATAAATAGTTTAAGAGATATATCGTAAAATCAATTTCAACCCCTATTTTCAAGATGGCGGCCGTGGGACAAGGGTGGCGACCCCACAAACTTGGTTTTAGCTTTACACTGACCCCCCCTACACATCAAAAAAATAAAATTGCGTCCTCTAAAAAACGCAAGGTAAGGCCTAAAAAATGTAACATTTCAATGGACTACGTTAGTTTTCGTGAATAGTACACTAAAACGATCAGATTCGAGAATATAGAGGCCGGTCGTTGTTTTGGCAAGTATATCAGCTTTCATGTTGCTACAGCATCCCGTGTGTCCTTTGACTTAGCAGATCTTAATCTGGTTTATCCAGAAGGTGCTTTCCAGGACATTTTATTACCAATCATCCATTTTGTATTTCCTAGGGCCAGTAATTATTTTGTACCATTATATAACTTTTTCTTGTAGTACGACTCCTATTGGAGGCTGATTGTTTTATTCGGTTTCCTAGATTTTATATGCCTGCACATCTTATTATCATTACTATTTTTATATAATTTTGATACAAATTATCATGCTCTAAGTGATGGTCTGGGTCTTCGTATGAATTTTATAGGTTCTATCAAAGACATGCTGTTGGGAAATGCTGCCTGATTTCACCTGTAGACGTGTAAGATATAATCCACCAATATATTTACATAGTCTAAAGGTAGAAGGTTTTAGAGCGGGTAGGGAGATTTTAATGGGATATTATAAAGGGTTTTTTGTTGAGGATTATTTGCCACTACCTGCTTGGAATCAGGTTGATATAATTCCCACGTTTGTATCAGATAAAAGAGCTTTTAAAAGACATCTTATTCAACCCCCAATGCCATTTAAAATTTTTGGGGTAATTCTTACCCTCGCTTGGGGTTGAAAGTAGTGGAGTCAAAAATACCGGGAAATAGTGTCCCCCTTTAATTAAAAATCGACGGGTCTGAGCGTCTTTTTAAAATGTTGACAAGGTTACTGCAAATGGCTCTGTTTCGTTTTCGGTTGGCCACCTTGTATATAAATCTTTACTTCGTTTACGTCTTTAACGATAGTATTGAAATTTATGGTAATTTATAATAAATATACGGAATAATTTTTTTTGTTTTAAATTTTTTTAATAAATCAATAAATATTAATAAAATTAGTGCACTATACTTAACTATTTAAGCCTGAAAAAATTACAACGGTTAAGCGATTTTGTCGAGCAAACTTATTAAAATTAAAAATCCTGACATGAAAGATCTCGAATTGTCAAACCAAGAATTTTTGTATTCTTTGAGTCCGTATATTATATTGTTTTTTTTTGTTCTTATTCCTACGCGTTTGTTTTAATTTATGTGTATCGTACAAAATTAATTATACGGTCGTTCCTTTCTTTTTCGTTTCCGTATCATTCGATCGACCCAAAAAAAGAGAATCTTTTTTTCCACGCGATTATGGGCAACGGAGATGCTTATCTGTAACGCAGCAATCCCGAATCGACAAAAGAATTGTACTTTATTACATAGTAACATTTCTCTCATTTTTTTTTAATTAAAAATATTTTAAATAACTCCCAAAGGCAATCGATTTGATATCAAAATATCACTGCGTTGAATTGTAATGTATTTTCATGCGAGCGAAGTGGGTATTCAGAAACAGGTTAAAAATAAAACCATTCTTACAAGTGACAGTCATGAAGAAGTTACTAGTTCTTGAACGTAGCGCACGCATATTTTTAAAGGAGAAAGCCGGTCCCTTTAATGAAATATACACCGTGTCTCAGTTACATTGTTCCAACGGTATATCTCGGTTGTTTTAATAAATTTGAATTTAAAATTTTAAACGTTCAATACGGACATAATGTCCTCTTAAAAAAAGCATAATGACAATTTTCAATCACTTACGGTTTCACCACAAACGAACCCAACTTAAATGACACACTGTATATTTAATTCAAGATTTTAATGAGATATTACACCTCGAATTATGGTTTATAAACGAAAACAAGTAGGTTTTGGAATCAGATGAAGTAAGGTAATAATTAATTGTCTGACAGACTGACAGTTCACCTTAAGGTGTTTGAATTATGTGCAATAATTTATCAATTTTCATTTTAATGCTGTTTGGGTAACGTGCACGTTTTAGCTTAACGATAGAAAGAGTAACGTACATGTGACGTCACAATTTGAGATTCTATCTATTTGTCAAAAAGTGGCCTCGGCTGCAGACAACATAAACCCTACTTTTTTGTACTTAAATAATAAGATTTAGTCTTTTAAAATCATTAAAAACACCACAACATTATTCATTAAACCTAAATAATTGTCAAAAAATTCACACACACACAAAACAGAGAAAGACAAAAGAAAAATAATGTTGATGCTTTTGCAAATCAAGCAAAATTAGATCCCAATTTATGGGAAATGGGTTGGAAAAACAGACAGCATTATCCCGAAAGACGCTTTTCGAGCGTTATGTGCTTAACACGCTTAGCATATTATTTATCTACAAGTGGGACATTCTCCAAGAAACAAACTACTTTTAAAAGAAAGTCTGCTACCGATGATGGTCATAGTTCTAATGTTTTGAGGGAAGTTCTTTTATTAATCAAATTGAAATAGAGTGAGATAAGAGGATAGTTCACGAATTGTTGTCCCTAACATAGTTGGAGTTGAATGACAAATGCAAATAAAGTGTCAGGCAAAAGCTTATTGTATGACATTAGTGTGTGCCAATTAACATCAGCGCATCAGTTCGAGTCTGTTAAATATTAATTTTTTTCCATCGACGTGTGCCTAATTTTATAAAAATGGACAAAATTGAGATAAGAGGTGAAATAAAGTACCTCTGTAAAAAGGTAGAAGTATTGGTAGACTCTGCCCCTTCGTACCAGGTAATTAATCAAGAACTGTTCACGAGTTTTTAAATTGTGAAGAGAATCATGTCAATATGTACAGGTGAAGGAACCCTCAAAACTGTGGTGACCAAAGAAAATGTGAGTTTAGTCCATGGCATGGTATTAAATGACAGAAGAACTATAGTCAAGGCTATTGCAGAGAGATGTAGGTTTTCTGTTGGAAGCGTTGAAAAAATTTTACATCAGAAATTGGGTCTCAAAAAACTCTCTGCACGTTGGGTACCATGAATTTAAACGAAAATTTCTTACGGTCGATGAAACATGGATTTATCGCTTTAATTCAGAATCCAAAAAAGCATGGAAGAGCGGCATAGTGGTTCCCCTCTCTAAAATTTCATGTTGTCCCATCAGCTGATGCAGGTGTTATTTTCGTGGATTATTTACCACGTGGGCGCACCATAACAGGAAAATATTATGCTAATTTAATACCAGAAGTACGCGAAGTGATCAGAGAAAAGGGAAGAGGAAAATTGAGTCGAGGTGTGCTCTTTCACCAGGACAACGCCCGCAAAAGTTGTGTTACAATGGCTGCCATTCACAATGCGGGATTTGAAATGTTTTAACAACCCCCTTATTCTCCAAATTTGGCCCCCAGCGACTACCATCTTTAATCTTTAATTTAATTAATTTTTAATTTAATTAAAGTATGTTTTCAAGTCGGATATTCCCATCAGTCTAAAACGAAAAGTATACAATCAGTGCATATTACCAGTGATGACATACGGAGCCGAAACATTGACGCTTACAAAAAAGTCAGCAAAGAAACTGCATGTCACCCAACGGGCGATGGAGAGGGCTATTCTGGGTATCTCCCTCAGAGACCAAATACCAAATGAGATTATTCGCCAAAGAACAGGTGTTATAGATGTAATCGAAAAAATAACAACTTTAAAGTGGAACTGGGCTGGCCACGTAGCTAGAAGAACTGACGGAAGATGGTCTAAAAAACTATTGGAGTGGCGTCCGAGGCACGAAGCTTATCGTAGTAGAGGGCGCCCCCCCACACGATGGACCGATGACATCAAAAGAATCTGTGGTAATTGGATACAAATGGCTCAAGATAGAGCAGAGTGGCAAAATAAACGAGAGGCTTATGTTCAGCAGTGGACTACTATAGCTGAGTGATGATGATGATGATGATGATGATGATGATGATGATGACTACCATCTATTCCAAAAATTAAAAGAACATCTGTTCTGAATTTTTTCAAAAGGGTTTGAAACACTTCAACACCGATATACCAAGTGTATAAACGTTGAAAAATAAATTAGTTTCATTCTTCTCATGTGTTTGCTTCTATGTTAGGAATAACAATTCGTGAAATATTCTCGTACATCTTGATCTTATGTGCAACAAATCTAGACCATAAAAAATGTATCTTCACCAAGGACTAAGAAAAAGAGATTGTAGCAGAAATTGTTTGTGCGTGGTTTACCAATATACATGAAAATGGTATTATGAATTCAATGTTATGGTCAGAGCATTTTAAAGCTGCGAAGATTCATTCACTGGGAGAAAATTATAATTTCTACAAGGCGATTTGCCTTAACTACTGTCGGAGGAACTGCCATATGGACCAGTAAGACGGTCCGCAGTTCTTCCGACCTTACACCTCTGAATTCTTGTAGATTTAGACGATCTAAAAAATTGAAGAAACACTTAATGCTGCTGCTTAGGCACTTTTTGTCAAGTCGAATGCCATACGGAACGACATTTTGAACATTATCTTAAAAATTTTGGGTTTCGTTTGAACCAAAGCATTATTATTTTTATGACGGGCTAAATAAAGTAACTTTTTAAATAAGATTTTTTAATTGTCTTTTAACCACAATACAAAGTATAATACCCCATTGAAAGGAAATTGTGCATAGAATTAAAATTTTGAATTAAATGTACAGTGTGTTATTTACTGTTTAAACAATACATAGCGAAATAATAAACGCTATTTACCTAATCAACAACAAATCAAATAATTGTCAGATTTATTTGTGCGTACTGCAATTTGTTCATTTATTTGACAATGAAAATACTACACTCATATGTAGATTCTTATCCATTTAATATCTAATTTGTTAAAATATATTAGATGGTATCTATTACTCCACAAAGTATTTGGTAATACGTATCTAACTAAAACAAGTGAAAAGTTCATTCTCGTAGTTATCTCCTTAATAGATTAATATTTAGTTTTGTTGTGAAATATTAGTATCACACTACAAACTTTGGTATTAGGTAATACGTACTTAAAACAGGTGAAAAGTGCATAATCAAAACTCAAAAAATTGTGCATAGAATTAAAATTTTCAATTAAATGTACAGTGTGTTATTTACATTTTAAAAGTTTCTGGTCAAACCGTAAGTAAATATTGTTATTATGCTTCTTTAAGAGGACATTATGTTTGTATAAAATTTAAATTTATTAAAATAACTGAGACAAGGCGATGAAATAATACAACTGAGACACCCGGTATAGTAGTGAACGAGCGCGATGTACCGAAGATTTTTTAACGTACAGTGCAACAGAAGTAGCTTGGCGGGCGAAGAACACACAAATCTGCGCACAACGAAAACATTCGGATAACGATCCGATCGGCGACGACGAAATGTTCAGTAATCGTGAGTCTCAAGTACAATCGGAGGAAAAAGTTTACGAATGTGAAGTATATTCAGCCGAATATTTGTTATTTTAGAGGCTAGTCGCCCGCCAAGCTACTTCTGTTGCACTGTAATATATGTATAACGCTGGTTTAAAAATATCAAATCAAAGGTAAATCGGGGGATGCAAATCGAGTGATATATTTTTAACATCTGGAGTGCCAGCTCTGTTATTCAGCATTTTTATGAATGACATCGGATGCTGTTGTGATAACTGTAAATTTTTTAATGTTTGCGGATGACCTGAAGGTTTTCAGACCGATAAAGTTATCCAATGAACAAACTTTTCTTCAAGCTGATCTTGATCAATTGTATGAATGGCATGTTACAATTAACTTGTTTCTTAATATAAATATATGCAATTTTATTTCTTTCTCAAGAGTTGGTAGGAAATATGATACATCATACAACATAAATGATCAGCAGTTAGTATATACATCATCTATAAAATATTTGTGGCTCATTTTTAATGAATAACTTAAAATTTTTAACCACATAAACCAAATTGGTGTGAAATCATCCAAAACACCAAATCTTATTCTACGTCTTTGTTTAGGTTTTTCAGTTGAAGCATTAAAAAGGGCTTACTTAGCTCTAGTGATGTATAAGTTAGAACATGCATGTATCATTTGTTCTACGCTTTATAATGCAAAATATAATTTTGAAATTTTGTTCTTTTAAATTGGGCCTTCAAATACAGAACTATAACTATTCTGTATTGCAAGAAATTGGTCTGAAATTATTTCATACCAGAAGAAATCAAGTGTTATGCATTCAAGCTGCTCAACGGACAGATGACTTGTCCTGAATTACTAGAGATCCTGTCAACATCCTTTCATCATTCAAATTATGGCAAGCATACACCCTTAAAAAGAACCCTAAAGTTATTGGATGACAAAAACATCAATATTTTTGGAGTCTCTTATGATGGTTTTAAAAAATCATTGAATAGTTTAAGTTGGTGATTATGTAATGTCGTAATCAGTTTTAATTTTTAGATTTTAATTTATTTTATGATGAATAATACGTAGTTGTCTGCAGCTAAAACATTCCGTATCGTCTTATTTTATATCGTTATATGTTACTGTGAAATTTAACTTTGTGACGGGGTTTATCCCGTATGAATAAATAAATAAATTTATAAATAAATCAAGCTTCGAAAAATTCAAATGCGTACCCCATCGCCCGCGTTGCCCTCCGTCACTGGCGCAACAACAAAATCAGAGAGCGTAATCGATAGACAGAGAAAACACCAAGATGGCCGTGACAGTGGAACAAACATCGAGAATCGAGAGCTCGCTGACGGCCAGGTATGTACGTACCTCTAGGAATTTTCGGGCGGGTGGGGGGTACGGGCCGAGGAAGGGGAACAAGGTAACAACCTGTTATGACGTCACCGCGAATGGAGTACCCCCACCATCGCTATTTCGTCCGATACGCCGACATTAGTGCCAGTGTTGTGGATGAAGAGTGAAGTTGGAGACCTAGTTTTATGTGTGCACGTGGTTACGTGGTTCACTTTTTACCGAGCGGCGTTACCCCTTTCTACGGTTTTATTTTTATTTTGTAGTGCGTTGTGTGCGATTCGCGCTACCTTTTTCACGCGGTGATATAGATGAGCGGTCAGAGGCGAAACCCCTTATGCTCTTCTGAGTGACGTTTCGCAGGATTAAAGTTACCGGTGAGGAGAGTAACCCACATCGGGTTTTGCTATTGTAAACAAATAAATAAACTTTTTTACTTCTCGATACATGTGGCTAATAAATATAAACATTATTAAATTTTTTATTAACAATGAAATAATGGAAAAGTAAATGTATATTTCGATGATTTATTTGGACAAATGTTTGCATTTAGGATGACATTTTGGTGTATTTTACAGGGGAAACATTGCTTTCTCAATAAAATTAATTTAAAAAATAATTAAATGAGGATCGTATTCAATTTTACTTTTGAAACGAATTTAATCTAAACGAAAAATATTATGATTTTTATTTTTTTGCGTAATACAATTTGTTTATTTTCTTGACAATGAAAATACTGTATCATCTATGTAGATTTTTATCTATTAAATATCTAATTTTGTTAAAATAATATTAGAAAGTATCACTCCACAAATTTTAAATTTAGGCTTAAATGTACTTTATGGGACTTACCAAAAAAAAAAGCAATTTTAGTCGCTAAGGCGCACGACACCACTCTCAGGTTGCAGAGATGCTCCGTTTAAAAGTTAGGCCCCTTTTAATTTTCAACTTTCCAATTTTTTGTGGCACAAATTCTCGTCCGAAACGTTTGGGCACAATTTATATGATGGTGTTATTTCAAGCAGCATGATCAACCGAGTCGATTGGCACCACTCCCAAGTTCAGAAAACGGCCATTTCAACTTCAAAAGTTTTTAATTTTAAGAGGCGTGTTAAAACATTTATGGCGACTGATTAACACAACTAGAGTGTCGTTCGATGACAGTATGACCAACCGAATAGAATAAACTCGACATTTGTAGTAATTTATACGCATCTAACTCAAAACAAGTGAAACGTTCATAATAAAAGCTGAAAAAAACTCAACCACTCACTCTAAATTTTTCACAAGATCTTTTTTTATTACAACTTATTCGAGCTTTCGATCCGTACATTTTCTTGAGCACATGAAAAAATAAGTTATACAACTCAATTATTTATTTTAAATAATGTTTGCATTTAGGATGACATTTCGTTGCATTTAAGTTATGGGATAAACGTCGCTTCCTCGGTAAAGATTAAGTTAAAAAATAATTCAATAAGATCATAATCGATTTCACATTTTTCATTCCAAACGAATTTAAACTGAACGAAAAAAATTATTTTATTAAATGTTTTTTCTGCTTAAATGATTATTTAAAATTAAAATATAATATTTAGTGATTTTAACCGAAACCATCACGATTTTGCAACACATAGCGAAATAATGAATGTTATTTACTTAATCAACAACATATTTATTTGTGTGTAATACCATTAGTTCATTTTCCTGACAATGAAAATACTGCAGCTCATATGTAGATTCTTATTTATTAAATATCTAATTTGTTAAAAAATATTAGATAGTATCTATCACTCCACAAACTTTAGTATTTGGTCATACGTATCTAACTCGAAACAAGTAAAAAGTTCATTCTCGTAGTTATATCCTAAGTACAATAATATCTAATTTTGTTATAAAATATTAGTATCACTCCACAGAACAGGCGAAACGTTCAAAATGTCCACCAAATAAATAAAATAAATAAGATCTTTGTTTATTATAATCTATTCGAGCGTTTGATCCAGGAACACTTGAAAGTTTTGGGTCTTTTCTAACACGTCCCCGTATTTTCAGTTTCTTTTCTATCGGCTGGACCGATTTTGATAAAATTTTCAGCCAATCCAACCCCGAATTTTCAATTTTTATTCTATAGCGGCGTTGCTACCAAACGTCACTCGATCACCCGAAGGGTGAAAAGTTCAAAGTGTCCACCAAATAAATAAAATAAATAGGATCTTTGTTTATTATAATCTATTCGAGCTTTTGATCCAGGAACACTTAAAGTTTTGGGTCTTTTCTAACACGTCCCCGTATTTTCAGTTTCTTTTCTATCGGCTGGACCGATTTTGATAAAATTTTCAGCCAATCCAACCCCGAATTTTCAATTTTTATTCTATAGCAGCGTTGCTACCAAACTTCACACGATCACCCGAAGGGTGAAAAGTTCAAAGTGTCCACCAAATAAATAAAATAAATAGGATCTTTGTTTATTATAATCTATTCGAGCTTTTGATCCAGGAACACTTAAAGTTTTGGGTCTTTTCTAACACGTCCCCGTATTTTCAGTTTCTTTTCTATCGGCTGGACCGATTTTGATAAAATTTTCAGCCAATCCAACCCCGAATTTTCAATTTTTATTCTATAGCGGCGTTGCTACCAAACGTCACTCGATCACCCGAAGGGTGAAAAGTTCAAAGTGTCCACCAAATAAATAAAATAAATAGGATCTTTGTTTATTATAATCTATTCGAGCTTTTGATCCAGGAACACTTAAAGTTTTGGGTCTTTTCTAACACGTCCCCGTATTTTCAGTTTCTTTTCTATCGGCTGGACCGATTTTGATGAAATTTTCAGCCAATCTTTAGATTAGCCCGGCGAATGATCGTGTAAAGTTTGGCACCAACCCCGAATTTTCAATTTTTATTCTATAGCGGCGTTGCTACCAAACTTCACACAATCACCCGCTGGGCTAATCTAAAGATTGACTGAAAATTTCATCAAAATCGGTCCAGCCGTTATATTTTAATGTTAACATGTGTTATTCTTGCGCAGGGGCCATGTTTATCTATCTTGTATCGTTCCAATTTAAGTATAAAAAAAAAACCACAAAAAACCATAGATCATAATAATAAATATCAGTGGTGTGGGTGCGACCCGAGAGGTCCACACGACTAAGTATTCTTTCAAACTTTTTCTTATCATTTCATAAGCGGAAGCTATTTTCAATTGTTCTTAACAATTGAAATTTTTTTTTAATTATTCTCAATAACAATATTCAATTGTTATAGACAATGTTTGATTATTACTAACAATAATTTTTCACTATTATAGCGTCTTCAATGCTATTTTCTCAATACTGACACAAGTTTAAAATTCTCCAATTCCAATTTTTGTTTTCTAAAACTATCTCTTTTTATGAAATATTGTCATCATATTTTTCATACAAATATTCCTAACATGCAATAATCCATGTTATTCAAAAGATCTTATTATTCTGTATTAAAAATAGTATAATTTTTAAATTGCAAAATTCAGGTAGTTTACCACTTTTTTTATTCTCCATGAAAAACAGCTTAACCGATTTTAATGAAAATCTAATCAGTTCTAAGTTGCATAATTATGCGTCGAATGCAATTGGTCCCACGTCGATATCATTTTTTGTTTTCAAGATTATCGAGACGAAAAATAATTCCGAAAGTTTACCATTTTTTTCAGTTTTTTGATTCTCCATAAAAAACAGTTTCACCGATTTTGATGAAAATCTAATCAGTTCTAAGTTGCGACCAATGCAATTGGTCCCACGTTAATATCATTTTTTTTCTCGAGATAATCGAGACGAAAAATAATTCCGAAGGTACATACGAACATACGTACATACATACACACAGACCTCCTCTTAAAAACTATTGTATCCTACTCTGGGGACCTTGAAATGTGGAGATATGTCAAAATTCGGGATTCACAAAATCCCATTACTATAACTTCTACTGGGAAGTTAATCATTATTGTTAAATTTGACAAATCAATTAAATAAGTTAGGTAGTAAGTTTTTATTTATTTCTATCTTTCCATCTTTTTGACACCAGTAAACTTACAATATTTTTTATCAGATAACAATTCGTTTATTGTTTAGTTCGAAATAATTGAATCTTATCGACAAAATTGAAATATTTAATTTCTTGATCTTATTTGATCCAATAACTGTTCTCTAAAATAAATGTTTCTATAAATAAATATTATGTGCCATAGTAATTTTTCCGTGAATAGTTTTAGTATTAACAAATTAGACAAATATGTTAAAATTAATGATGGTTATTACATTAAATAAATTATTTTTGAAACGACCAAAAACAATAGACTATTAAAATGAAAAAATGCGCATAAAAGATTTGCTATTTGAGAAAAAAAATTATGTTTTAGTAACCAAATTTTTATCGGTCATAATATTAATGATGTAACAAGTTAAATATTTGAGAAATTTAAAGTGTTAAGTTTGAAAAATTGAAGGTGTTAAGCTTAGGGAATGTTAAGTGTTAACTTTTGATTTATCCTGTTCCTTTTTAAATTTATTAACATTAACATTAATTTTTTTTAAAAGATTATTTTTGTCATTTTTTTGGTTTTTAAATACATTTAAAATAAGTGACAAGGTTTATTGAACATAAACTAGTACCTTACACAGAAAAAAATAAACAGTGTGTCTCATAATTAGGAGAATATGTTGAACGTGTAGCACACTTAAATTAAAAAAATTGGTTTCTAAATTTTATTTTAATTCTAAAAACTTGCAAGCATAAAGTTTCTTGTGTTTATGCATCCAAAGCAATTTTAAATGCAGCAAATGTTCCAGAATAAATTACTCGAAAAAATAAAAATTAAATGAATATTTATCAAAATTTATCCTGCCAATTTCATTTTTAAGAAATATATTCAAATATGCCTTAAAATATGTTTTGTTATATATTATTTAAATGCCCAAATTTGGCAAATTACAGACGCTCATGAATGAGTATTTCCTTATTCTTAGATATTTTTTAAAGATTTAATAATCTTGTCCAAAATTATTATTTCAAAACAGAGCGAAAAATATCATCAAACATTTTTGGTGTCTACTACCAACAGCCAAAGCTACAATGTAACTCAACTTATAGAATTATTTCAGCATGAACTTTTTGATTCTTATTAAAGCCAGAAACACTTTCTATGCATCTAATCTTCTCTGCTTGAAGCTCAAATAAAAATAAGATAAAGCATTGTATTCGCCTGATCAATGATTCAGTTTTGTTGGAGAATCTTTCTTCATTTCATCATCTTTAATTCTTGTAAGTCTTATTTTTTAATCGAGTTTTTCTTCCTTTTCCAACTTTTATCACCTTAAGAGTTGTAATAACAAGTGGTGACACTTTTATTATTTTAGTAGATATCTTTATTTTATTATGAGCATTATTCTTTAATCAAAAAGTGATTAAAATTGTTTTTATTAGGACTTCAAAATGTACCTTTCGAACCAAATTACAGATTATAATATTATATTTTAAGTGAATTTTTCGAACGGTGTACGTCTTATCACTTTCTTGATTATTTAAGGATTTTATTTTACTCTCCACCGTATCCAGCTTTTAATTATTTTTTCAAAAAAAAACTAGACCAACATTTATTTTTTTTGAAAATTATGTCTTAAAAATGTAATTAGCAAGCTTAGATTTGCATACTTTATGATCCTATTGGGCTTCTGTAGTTCATTTGAAAATGTGTGATAGCCTAAATGGCACAAAACACTGAAAAAAAGTCAATTTTGCTAATTGATTACTACAGGGTATTAGTAAATAAGTAAGACAAACTTCAGGGGGTGATTCTGCATGAAAAAATAATGACAGTTTGCTATATAAACGTATGTCCGCAAATACTTTGTTTCAGAGATACGGGGTGTTAAAGTTTTTCTTGAAAACTGACGATTTATTTATTGCTCTGAAACCGGTCGAGACATACAAATGAAATTTGGTGGGTTTTAAGAGGTAGTTATTGCACATTTTTTGACATGCAATTAAGAATTTTATGTTTTTCATTGGCACGTGTATTGATCACAATTTTTTTAAAGAAAAAAATGGTACGCCATTAAAGTATTTTAAATTAAAAATCGTATTTGAATTCCTGGGTAAATTTGTGACGAAAAATCTCTCTTGTCTATTTTTCGTATGTGGCGCCGTTTTTATGCAAAAAAATAAAACATCTTAACGCGTATTTTTCATTTCTTTAATACATTATCAAGAACTATCTAATGAAATAACATTAAACCAGAACCCGTATCTCTGAAAACGAAGCATTTATAGTAAACTTTCATTATTTTTTCATGCAGAATCACCCCCTGAAGTTTGTCGCATTTATTTACTAACACACTGTATATCAAAATTTAATGAATGGGTGGTAATCATTGAATATTTTTATTCCCAGGTTTCCGAAAATAGATTGCAGTGTAAACTGGGATGAAACGTTGTTAAAAACGATAAATTTGGTGGCGCAATAAAGTTATCTGTGATTTTTGTTACGGTACAATGATTTTTGATACAAAAGCTTGCTGCTGTTATTAAAACTGTAATAAGTGCCTTTATACGAATTTTTTAAAGTGATACCATGTACCGCATAATCGACTCGGACAATTTTACAAAATAAACGTTCGTATCCCAACAACGACGGATACTTTAGTGATCCTCGGACTAAACAAGGGATACCCCGCCATCATACAGGGTGATCCCTTAACGATGAAACGTAGATGGTCCGGTTTGCAAGCCGTAAGAGTACCACCGACGGAGGAGAGTAGTTCAGAAGTAACGTCATCGACTTTAGTTATGTCTCCGGCAAATTCATTGGCTTCGACTGATATTGGTGATGTCGATCTTGAATTTTTCGATTTGGATCTTAATCATCAAGGACACAGGAATCTGATCATACCGAACGGGTACGGGATCGCCATTGCTGGACATACGTTGGCTAAAAGTGATACCAGCTCCATGTCAGGTACGATCTATATTTCCTTATCCGCTAATTATATCGACCATTTAAGCTCCACTATATTAATTTATGCCTTTGTTCCTTTTGTGTCGGGATAAAAGGAGCTCGCACGGACTGGTTTAAAATCAAAAAGGGTGTGAAACAGGGATGTGTGGCTTCGCCATGGCTGTTTAACTTATAGTTGGACGATTGTTTAAAAGATTTAAAAGAGATTGAAAATGAATAATTTGATCATCAAATGCCTTCTTTACGCCGATGATCGAGTCATATTAGCGTCATCTTAGGAGGGGTTGCAGGCGATGCTGGATGTTATGCATGATGCCCTGAAAATCCAAGGAATAAAAAAAATGTAAGTAAAACGAAAGTAATGGTTTTTGAGAGAGAAGAAAGCATGACAAACTGTGAAATTCTAATAAAGGGAAAAAGAGTGGAACAAGTAAATAAATTTGTAAAATTGGGTTCAAAGTTTACGAGAGATGGAAAGTATGACAGTGACATTGAGCGAAGGGTGTTGACAGAAAAGTGAATGGAGCACTGCATAGCTTTATGAATAGCCAGAAAGTGTGTCAAAAAAGGCATGTCCGGCTGTGCATAGAGGTGTGTTGGTTCCTACTCTTTTGTAAGGTTGGGTTTGGCAGAAGAAGCATGAAAACATAATAAATGCTGCGGAGATGAGTAGTCGGAGAATTATAGCCGGAGTGACTCGGTTGGATAAAGTAAAGAATACTGAAGAATAGTGAGATAAGAGAACGCTGTGGTGTAAAAGAAGATGTGGTTACAAAGATAAATAAAGGAATACTTAGATGGTTTGGACTTGTAGAAAGAATGGATGAAGAAAGATTGACGAAACAAATTTATAAGGCGAGTGTGAATGGACGGAAGTCGGTAGAGGTCGACCTCGGCGAACATATCTCGATCAAATCAACATTGTTTTGAAGAAAGGCCAGGTCAGGAGTACCAACAACCAACGACATTTATGAGAGCACTGATGAAAGTAGAGGAAGCAAAAGATGTGTGTAAGAACCGTAGTAAGTGGAAGGAAGTTGTCTCTGCCTAACTCTACGGAAAAAAGGCGTGACTTTATGTATGTATGTATGTTACTTTTATCGATATGATGTCAGCACTCACATCATGCAAGCAATCAACATTTTGTTGCTTATATTTGGAAATACAATAATTGCATTTATAGTTGTAGCTTCGTTTTGAATTTTAAACTTGGTTGTATTTTAAGTTGTGTTTGTCTATTAATTTGTTGAATTATCTAGGATCTTACACTTTAAATGTTGACATGACCATTTAGGAAAGAGAAATATTGATCGTAAAACGCTACATTTATTTGGAACCACCTTGCAAATTGGTGAAATAGGGTACTTTCGGTAGTGAAAAATGAATTATGAATTTTGATAAAAATTAAAAATTATGTAGAAATAAACTTAAATATTCTGATTTTGATGCATAAAAGCACATCATTGTTTTATTATATTGAAATTATACGTCATAGTTTTTAATCTGTATATCACGTGACCTAAAACACGAGCCGCCATGGTGTGACGTCATATAGGCAAAAACTGTTCAGTGTAAACAGCTAGGTACATTTTTTTTTTTTTATGTTCTGGTTCCCACGAAAAGGGATATCCTGTAATGTTCAGAGAACATCGTGGGAACCAAGGGAAAGAAGGTAGGAGTTGGTGTTCTTCTTAAATTTCTGGAGGTTGTATACCTCGGGGAACACCTCCCTAGGCAATGAGTTCCAAAGCCTCGCAATTCGTTGGATGAATGAGTCTTTGGAAAGTGATGTTCTGCAGGTCTCCAAAGTGACCTCGAAGGGGTGTGAAGACTGAACTTGACGGGTTAATCTCGAAGAGACTGCCAAAGGAGGAACGATTGTTGATATTTCAGAAGAGCATCGCCCATGAAAATATCTATAAAATAGAGACAAATCGCCAACTTTTCTACGGTGTTCCAGACAAGTGAGCGAGTTTTTAAGCGAGGCATCACCGACGAGACGAATTGCCCTTTTTTGGACAAAATCCAGTAGCTTCAGAATATATTTAGGTGCTGCACTCCAAATATGGGAACAGTACTCCAGTACAGGTCGTATCTGTGCCTTATAGATCATAAGCAGCTGACTGGAGGTGAAATAGCTCTTGGCACGAAACAAAAAACCAAGTTTTTGGGATGCACTTTTGGCAATGGACCTTACGTGATTTTCTCAGGAAAGGTTATTGCTGATAGTAATACCAAGCATCGATATGGATGACTTCAGTGGTATGGTTACTCCTGACAAAGTTATGTTAGGCACAGTGAGATCGGCTTTTCTAGAGAAAAGACATGCTTGTGTTTAGCTATCAACTTAAACTTCAAGAAGTAATAATTGTGTTCTTTCTTATTTATTAAAATGCAAACCGGTTTTGTAAAAGCAGATAGTACGAATCTGCCAAAAATTGATTCAATGATGGTTGCATATAGCTGTTAACGTTAAATGAGTGCCGGTCGTACATATACGACTGTTGTTTTTACAAATATTACGTCACCAGATTAGCTGACAGCGTTTTCGCGGGAATAAAAAAGGTTTAAAATTTAATTTAATTTTATGGCAAGAAAGCATGTTTATTTTACCGAAATATATTTTTTTGTGGCTTTTTATTAATCAACATTTTAAAGTACTTTTTCAAACATACATTACATCTTGATACATTAAGGCATTAATGGGTATATTATTTTTACTATTTCTAAACCTTTTTCTGAAAAATAACCACAAATACTCCCATTGATTAAATTATAAATTAATTCATTATGGTATGACATCATAAAATCAACACCAATAAACATAGCAGAGCCATTTGCAAATTTCATTGCAGTAGTGCAGTGCGGTGCACTGATTTATTACCCTTCATTATAACGAAAAAACTAATGGCTCTGCAAGCTTTATATAAACTTAGCAGATCCACACCTCGAAACATATTTTTTTATCATATTTGATATAGGTATGAATTTGTTACTATTTTATTGCCACATTGGCGAATTTATTATTCTACATTAAAACGAAATAATCAATGGCTATGCTAGCTTTATATTAAACCCAGCAGAGCCGTTGTTTTTTTTGTTTAAATAAAGGGTAATAAATTTACCAGTGTGGTAAAAAATTAATAATAATCCATGGACCAAATGAAATTTCTATACATAAATACTTGGGAGTTTTGGTTCTGCTAAGTTGAGATCAAATAAGTAAAAACAGAATAATCAATTATGACCTATATCAAGTATGAAAAAAAAAAGATTTTTCAAAGTATGGCTGTGCTAGGTCTATATAAAGCTAGCAGAGCCGTTGGATTTTTCTTTTTAATGAAGAATAATAAATTCGCCAATGTGGTAATAAAATAGTAACAAATTATCTATATCAAATATGAAAAAAAATATTTTTCAAGGTATGGCTCTGCTAGGTTTATTCGGGTGTAAAATTAAAAAAAACTGTCTAAATTAAATAGTAAGTGTGTGTGGCCTATTCCAAAAAAAATGAATTTGCAATGGCCACAACTAACGGTATAAATTATGGGTAAAGAAAATTATTAAGACTATGCAAAAATGACTTTGGTTTTTGATGTCGCTTAAGTTTTTGAGTCATCGTGCCTAGTCAGAATACCTACCTGAAGAATACGGATGTAAATGTAGGCGAAACGTTTTACACAGTCGAAATCGAGAAGTTGGTTTTCTCAAATTGTAAAAGATGATAAATTAGTTACGCAATAATGCATAGTCTAAGATCACTAGAATACGTGCTGTAGATTCAAACATTTGGCTTTTTAAATTGGTTACAAAATAATGCATAGTCCAAGTGTATTAACTCTTTGAAATACATGCTACAGATTCAAAAATATAAATCTCTAAATTAGTTTAAAAATAATGCACAATAGAAGTTTCTTATAATACGTGCTATGGATTCAAAAATATAAATTTTTAAATCAGGTAGTTACAAAATAATGCGCGGTTCAAATTCATTAAAATACATACTGTAGATTAAAAAAACATAAAATAAAAGAGCAAGCTTTTAAGCTGTTGTTTTTTAAGCATTAATGGAATAATTGGGTTCAAAAAGAATCCACTCATTTGTTTTCAGATACGAATGTGGGTGAGTAGATAAAACCTTTACCCTACTTTTTTTTTAGTCCCGAAAAAAGTACCCCATAATTTTTTCCCCTTGCTCTTAGAATCACATCCCCTATCTTATTTATTCAGATTTTTTTATGATGAGAACATTTTGTAGGATAAGTAAGGCATCAGACATAAAAAACGTGTTGTGAGGAACACAGATTTAGATATTTAAAAAGTTTATGAATTAATCAGTTCTCTTTCTAAAGCGGACCCTACAAGAACAGAAACTTTGTCATTATCTGTAATGTCAATGCATTCAAAAGTATTTTTATCATTATTTGTAATGATAGTAGTAGTAATCCTTAAAAAGATTATTATTAATGCAATTTTGATAAGGTAATAACATATAGATGTACTCAGTTGCCACACGTGAGATTTTCAAAAAGTCAATAATATAAATCCTGATAATTAACTAGGGATAACAAATATTGTAATTAAAAATCTTTCAATGCTATTTTTACATCATTTTAATAATGCTGCATAATCCGGTGATTTTATTATCACTTTTCTTTTGTATTTTGTCGTAAATTGAATTAATTTTATTAATGACCTCAACGTGACACCGAAAATTTGAATAAACAACCAAAAGACGTCCCCTTTTTCGTTAATAAACTGCTGTTAAAAATACTATATTCACCAAGTCGTGCATATATTCATAAATTTAATCCTAAAATGGTCGATTTTAAATTTTAATGTACCGTGTATTCCAATAATATTGTGAAATACTGGGTGATTTATATTATAAGTATTTGCTTTAGCATTTTTTGTAATAAAACAACCTGTAAATTAGTCCACTTTGAATATACGACTACAAATGATTACCTTCTTGGAAAAAGATAAAAAACTTTTTTAAACCATCCGAATAATATGATTTATTCAATCCCGCAAAATAAGCTCTGTGTCGTCATTGAGCTGCTCTATTGTGGTAAACCTCATTTCTTCCTCCCAACCATTTCTTTATGTTTGAAAATAAAAAATAGTCGCAGAGTGCTAAGTCTAGCGAATAGAAAGAATGGGGACAGGGAATCAGTGACAGGTACGTGTGAACTCGCACATTGTCTTGATGGAAGAACACTTTCTTCTTCCTTGCTAAATCGGGACGTTTTTCATTTAAAATGTTGTTGAAATGGTTCAGTAAGGTAAATCAGCTGGATATGCCAACAAGCATGGATGATTTCTGGCGTAGCAGCTTAGTTGGACATCCCAAACGAGATGCATAGCATGACTACGTACGAGCACGTTTCAATTTATTAACCGAATTGTTTAAAGTTAAACCTTTCATGTGTAGTTTGATCTCGTTGTTTTTTTTCCCATTTTGCGAATCATACAAAGTCTGTTCACTTTAATCATTTACAGACATGAAAACATGCGATGGATTCAGTTCAGTTTGACAGTAGACAGCTGAAAGATGCTACTTTTCAAAAAGTAATGTCACATCACATTGCCAGTGCCCTTTAACGGATTTTATAAGCACTTATTGACCTAGTCTCTTATTTTAATACAAGCGATTACCCGCGACTTCGTTCGCGATATGAATATAAGTTTGTTAAATTTAGACAAAAAATGTTTGTTTAACTTTACTGATGATGCACATCAATGTTATTGAGGTTAAGAGCAGTGTAAAGTAATGAATTAAATAAATTAAGTTATAATAGTTATCAGAAATAATCTGGAACGTAGAACTTGTGTGTAGAATGACACTCATACTTTTGTTTGGTAAAACATAAAGATGCATTAGCAAAAAATTAAATTAGACATTCCAATGACCTGTCAAAACAAATTCAATATGGCGGCTGAAGGCAAACAATGCTTTGGTGTTATATTGCTCTGTTAAGTAAGTTGATCCAAAAGCTGTGAGATTTTTGTTTTGCATCAAATAATTTTTATACTTTTTAGGCCTTGTAGTTAGTTGTAGAAGTCGTTACAACAGGGATAATGTAAAATTTTTCTGTTAATTTAGTCACTACGTACAAAACGCTTTCTTATGACAGCTGTTTGACGCAGACACCATTTTGGGTCACGTGATTTGGAATGCCTTATTGACTCAACTTCTGACAGACGTCACGTAATATATTTGATGTCTCTCATAAAAATGTATGAGTTGATTGTGCCAGACACTGACACAATCAGGATGCAGCCTGAAGATTACATGGTGTGCGTCACGTCTGGCCCAATATAACCTTTCATCCAACAAAGTTAAGGGTGTGCTGGCTACACACTACTGTAAATTCGCGGCAAAGGTGGAGCAGCATTGTTTAACAAAAAGGTTTGTAACGATAACAATCTCTACATGTGACTAACATGACCCGTGACGTCATAGGGTCCTAGAACAACAGCCTACCATTAGCACGAATCCAAATATTGTAATGGCGAGCGTGGTTTCGTACGTGGTATGCGTGTGACCCCTAATTTTGTCCATAATTTCTGCATTTTGATCATTTCTACACAGGAATCCTGAATATTTCCGAATAAACATGTAGTATAGATTAATAGCAAGTCCTCTCCCTGATAATGAAAATGTCGTAAAAATCGGTTTAGCCATTTCGTTGATTAGCCCGGACAAACAGACAGACACACAATTAAAAAAACGTGTCTTTGTTTTGGTAACGTGCGAATAATGAGCTTAGAAAAATGGATTTATATTAAAATCGCAAGAAAATATTTTATTTTATTCACTTTCAATCCGTTCAACGGTTGAACTAGAAGTTGTAAAATGTCGTTTTTGTGCTTTACTCCAAAATGTAATCAATTTTCATTAAAATAAAAAAATGAACACCTCAAATGTATACTACTGGCTATATTTGAATCAGGACGTTCTTAATTTTTTAAATTTAAATTTCTTTCTGAATGTTGTCGAGACAAAATCAATGCGTCAGTTTCCCTGAAAGTAGCCCACCCTTAGTCAACCTCTTGTAGAAATCTTGATCAACGAAAGATTTAACAACAAAAAATCGATCGCAGGATGTCCTTGATGAGGAAACGTACCCAATCACAGTAATTTAATCTGAAAGTATGGCAATTAAAGAATCAAAGAATCGAGAAAGTGCTCGGTTATTTCTGGCTAATCAAGAGTTGTGCAACTAAGAAGGACTGCTAAAGTTTGTAGAGGTGGATGGTTCCATACATCGTTTAAAAAAAACTTATGCTAAATTGATTCTTCTCGTTTTATAACCATCTTGACCGCTTTCAAAAATAAGCTCTTTTAGAATGCATTTTCAATTACTTTTAAAAATAAACCCAAAATCATATACAGTGCTCTTTTAACTATAAAGAATGTGGCTAGTCTTTAAAGCACTGCATGGCTTTGTAAAAGAACTTTAATATCTCATGACGCGAATAACTGAAACTAGCCACCAATATGGGCTTGATCTTAACATCAATAAAACTAAATATATGGTTATTAGCAAATCCCTTATCAATAATGTACTTTCTCTCTCTCTTGTCCTTTTACTCTCGAGAGAGTATGGTGACATCATGTCTCAATTGCTCGGATCGTAGTTCTCCATCCTTCTCTGTCTTGAGACAGTGTCCTGTAAGCAATCCCTTTAGAATTCGCATTCCTGCTCCATTCTAGGATCTGCTTAGTTGTGTTTCTCGAGGGTTTAGGTAAGAACACCTTCGAGTGAGTTGAGTGGGGCTGTATTAATAAAAGCAATTGTAGATGTCTACAAACTTTTTCAAAATCGAGTAGGTACTAATAAACGTGGTAAATTCTCCTTGGTACGTTAAAAATAAAGACTTGCACAGGGAACTCGCAAGTTAAAATCATCCAAGAGGAAATAAAAAAGCTGGTAAAAGATACGAGGAGCGTCTTCATAATCACCTACACATTGAAGTACTTCAACTATTAGGCGTAAAGCGTAAGCTCTTGGTGTAAAAGAAGAACATAGAGCCACAATAGACCTACTAAGGGTCGCGGTGAAGGGGCGACCACGCCCCACTCACATGATACCTAGAGCTAATTAGTCACATCAAAATTTTGTCATGATTTGTGTTCAATACTAGGATGAAACATATGTAACACCTAGGTATATGGACTTCTTAAGAAATATAGGTCATATAATTTTTTTTAAGATTAGGTGAATTGTAAAAAAATACAAACAAAATGCAATAAGGACACCAGTTACTTAATAGACAGTTTTTTGTCCTCGTTCAAGTTTAGTTGGGTTTGAGGATAAGAACAACGATTCGATGTTAAATGAGGTGCCAGTGAAAACACTGCTGACACTGAAATCACTATACACCTCTACTACTGTTACAACTTGTAGCTTGGCTGGCGATCTTGACTCGAAAGTGACACCGATATACGTGCCTGAAACTAGGACATCCTACAGAGGCGGATTGGTTTATTTCTCTCGATTTTTCTGTAGTTCTAAAGAATTATGAGATTCATTTATTTTACAGCAAATATAATTATGTCATATTAGACTTGTTCCTGCTTTGCGCTGGTCTTTTGTTCAATATTGTTTCGGCAATTTTTCATTATTAAAATATGTTATTTGAAGACTTGGGCTTGTACTGCTCAACTGTACACTGTTAACACATTTTTGAAGGTGCATAACTAAAAGGAAAACGAAAATATCAAACCAGCTTAACAAATAAGATTTTAAATCTACATATTCATGTAAATAATGAGCTCGTTCGTCTGCTATGCCGTATAGATTTAATGTTACACGTTGTTCATCGCAGCTTGAAAGTGAACCTCCTTATTTTAATTTTTTTTTATGTTGCACGTCATTAAAAATGCAGCAGCTATTTGCATAACCACGTAGTGTAACTGAAAAATATTGAGAATTAAATACTGAGAATTTTATATCACGTGATATCGAAATATTAATCTGTTTAAAAAGTGAAATGTTTAAGTATGTGTTCGAGAAGGTTGGTTTCTTTTGATCGATAAAAGGACTGGTAAAGCAAATTTTAGATCGCAACAAAGCAAATGTAAATACAAGTGACAGAAAGTATGACACATTTTTAAGGAGATTGAGGTGTTTTTTTTGCTGTGGTGGAGAAAATCCTTTCTGAGCCTAAAAGCTCGAGGTCTACTGTGAGACTGCACTGACTGTTGAGGTGTTAGGTGGAAATAATAACAAAAATGAATTTTTCATTACATTTTTTAATAACAAAACTTTCTGTGAAAAATTAGAAATCTCATTAATTTACAAATCTTATAAAACTGTTTCGGAAACGAAACAGAGCCATTTGCAGGAACCTCGTCAACATTTTAGAAAAACGCTCAAACCCTTCAATTTTTGATTAGGGGAGGACACTATTTTCCGGTATTTTTGACTCCACTACTTTCAACCCCAAGCGATGGTAAGAATTACCCCAAAATTTTTAAATGGCATTGGGGGTCGAATAAGATGTCTTTTAAAAGTTCTGATAATTCTCTTTACAATAGTCTTTAAATTTTACATTTCCTTTAAATACTTAAAAATAAAAATGATCTTCGTCATACTGTGGATTATTTACTCCGGAAATTTTCGGAATGTACGTGAATGTTTTGGACAAAATCTTTATTATTATTGTATGGAAGCGGGCGGTTATCAGTTTGAACACTTAATTAATTAAGTAGTAAGTCTTCCTCTTCTACTTATTAGAGATCTAGATGATCTGTTGATTCCGGACTTGCCTCTGTATTATTTCCTGAGATGTGGACTGCCAGCTGTCTCTCCATTTCTTTGATGGTCTTCCGGGTGGACGGGTCCCTGCTGGTTTTCCCTCTAATACAATGCGTGGTAGTCTATCGTCGGTCATCCTCTTCACGTGGTTATCTTCTCCTCTGCCTTCCCCATCTCACCACATCCTGTACGTCGCATTGTACTCTAATGTCAGTGTTTCTTAAGTGATCTCTTCTTGTTTTTCCGGCTATTGTTCTCAGTACTGACATTTCGGCGACTCGTAGCATCCTTTTGGTCTTGTTGGTATTCTCTCTCGGTTCCATACCATATGTCATTATTGGCCTGACGCATGTCTTATATATTTTGATCTTACTCCCCTTTCGTATATAAGGATTAGCCCTTAAAGTTTTTTTAGACATCCTGTAGTAAGTAAGCAACTAAAGTAATTAGAATTTTAACATGTAATTTTTTTTAAAGTTTTGGTAGGAATTGTATAATTTAAAGACTATTGTATAGTCAGTTGTCAGAGCTTTTAAAACACATCTTATTCGACCCTCAATGCCATTTAAAAATGTTGGGGTAATTCTTACTCTCGCTTGGGGTTGAAAGTAGTGGAGTCAAAAATACCGGAAAAGAGTGTCCCTCCTTTAATCAAAAATCGACAGGTCTGAGCGTTTTTTTAAAATGTTGACAAGGTTTCTGCAAATGGCTCTGTTTCGTTTGTCGGTTGGCCACCCTGTATGTATATGTGCGTGTATCTCAACCTCTTTAATCAAGTAGAAAGAATGGATGGTTAGGTTAAGATGAAGTAGATCTTTAAATATAAAATTAAAAATATAATTTATGGACCACATCTTTCTTCTTCAGCCAATTATTGCCCAATGCAGGACATAGGCCTATTCTAATCTCTTTTATGCGTTTCTCTCTTGAGCTGTTTGCTGCCAATGGGTGCCCTCTGTTCTCTTCACATCATCTAGCCATCTTTTTGGAGGTCTCCTTGTTTTTCTGGGTCTCCACTGAATTAACTTTTTCGTCCATCTGCTGTCGTTTTGTCTAGCCATATGTCCAGCCCATTGCCACTTAAGGTGTGCGACACGCTCTATGATATCGGTGACTTTGGTTCTTTGTCGAATGGTCTCATTTCGTACTCTGTTCCTCAAGCTTATCCCAAGCATTCTTCATTCTATTGCTCGTTTCGTCGTTCTAAGTCTTTTTACTCTTTTTTCTGTTAATGTGGCGATTTCTAGACCGTAAGTTAAGACTGGCAGTATGCAAGCTTCATATACCTTCCGTTTCAATCTTATGGGCATATTGGCATCTTTAAATATATATTGGAGCTTTCCAAATGCCGACCATGTCAAAGTTACTCTTCTGCCTATCTCCTTCGTTTGATTTTCCTTTCCAAGCTTTACTGCATGATCAAGGTATATGTACTGATCTACGTTTTCTATTATTTGGTCTTAAATTTCCAAATGTTCGCCTGTTGGACTCATTATTTTAGTTTTGCTGACATTCATCTCGAGTCCCACTGCCGACGATATGTGCTTTAGGTCTTTTAGCATTGTTCTAAGTTCGTTTATGTCGTTACTAATAAGTACAATGTCATCAGCAAAGCTTAGATGATTTAGATAAGAGCCGTCGATTTCAATTCCTTTCTTTTTCCACTGTATCTTCTTAAACATGTTCTCTATGGTCAGCATAAACAATTTTGGGAAAATTATGTCTCCTTGGCGTACACCTCGACCTACCGGGTCGTATATGTTTTTTATAAGCTGCGAGTACCTGGAATCTATTCTAGCATCATCCATTGATGAGAGAAAGGCCTATATATCTAAAGAGTCGAAGGCCTTTCTGTAGTCTACAAAGGCTAGGTGAAGTTGGATGTTATATTCATTTGCTTTTTCAATGAGTAATTTTCGTGTTTGGAGGTGATCTAAAGTACTGTAGCCTTTTCTAAACCCAGCTTGCTCTACTGGTTGAAATTGGTCAAGCTTTTATGTTAGTCTGTTTGTTACGATTCTCATTTATATAAGTGAGAGAGTAGACAAACCGGGCGATGTCGGTGTTATCCCCCTTTTTAAATATTAGTATGACCTCCGCGTTATGCCAGGCTTTTGATATTTTACCTTCATCCAGGCATTTGTTGAATAATAATTTTAGGGCGTGTATTAATGTTGTTCCTCCGTTTCGCAAGTTATATTATCTTCGCCAGGACCACATCTAGATTCAAATTTTAATTAAAAAAAAACATAGTACAAAGTCAAAATATTGGTTTCGATACCTACAACTAAAAGTTTATTTCAAAAAACTGTCTGTTGTTTAAAATTTACGAAAGCATTATTTTTCCGAAAAATACTTTCGGCGCTTCTTTATATTACAAGATAAAGAAATTTTGTAGGTTAAATGATTGAATTTAAGAAATATAACGGAATTTTTTCGTGGCCTGAAAACATACTTTCAAATCGAAAACCAATTAAGTAAGAAAATTGATAGTTTAGTGGAAGTTGATAAAAAAATTACTCATTTACTATCACATGACCTATATTTTTTAAACAATTATTGTCTATGTACTTATTCACACCTTTATTATGTCATCAACTGATACAGTTCATTACACCTGTAAAAATCTTTTGTTGGCAGTGGGCTTATTTACATAAAATCTTCTGGACTTGGTTATTTTAAGAGAATTTTGCACTTGTGCCAAGTCCATAAAATAATAAAGATTTTATTCAAAACGTTCACGCACATTCCGAAGAATTTCCGGAGTAATTCGACGGCACTCGTTAACGATTATTTGACGCAAATCTTCCAACGAAGCTGATTGTGTTTTATAGATTTTACTTTTCAGATGTCCCCTCAAAATAAAAATAGAGGGGCGATAAATCTGGCGATCGTTGAGGTCATTCAATGCTGCCTCTTCTCCCGATCCAATGCCGTGGAAAACGTTGATCTAAATACTGACGAACAATCGCCGGATAATGCGAAGGAGCATCTTCCTGTTAAAAATAAAAATGATCTTCGTCTTACTGTGGATTATTTACTCCGGAAATTTTTCGGAATGTACGTGAACGTTTTGAACAAAATCTTTATTATTATTGTATGGAAGCGGGCGGTTATCAGTTTGAACACTTAATTAATTAAGTAGTAAGTCTTCTTCTTCTACTTATTAGAGATTTAGATGATGATCTAGATGTCTGTGTACTTATTCACACCTTTATTATGTCATCAACTGATACAGTTCATTACACCTGTAAAAATCATTTGTTAGCAGTGGGCTTATTTACATAAAATCTTCTGGACTTTGTTATTTTAGGAGAATTTTGCACTTGTGCCAAGTCTTTTCCACCAAAAAAAAATTTAAATTTTGATTCACTTAATTTGTTTTTTCCGACTTTTTGATTGAAAGTTTTATAAAAGTATTACAACTTTAAATTAATGTTTACTTTATCGTGATATTTATTTTCTTAAATATCAGTGGTCTGGGTTTGGGTTCCATATGTTTTGTTGTTATAATTATTTTTATTATTATAAAATTTTTATAAAAAACGATTTCAAATTATTTATAACAAATTATAATTGTCATTAAAAATATTCTGTTTATATCAACTGTATTCTTTCAAACTTTTTCTTATCATTTCATAAGCAGGAGCTATTTTCAATTGTTTGTAACAATTAAAAAATTTTTTTAATTATGATCAATAATCATTTGTTAGTAACAATATTTTTATTGTTATAAACAATGCTTGATTATTACTAACAATAATTTTTCGCTGTTATAGCGTCTTCAATGCTATTCTCTCAATACTGACACAAGTTAAAAAAATTTTAATTCCTTTTTTTTTGTTTTTTAAACTCTCCTTTTTATAAAATATTGTCATCATATTTTTCATACAATACTCCTAACATGCAATAATATTATTCAAAAAATCTTAAAATTCTGTATTAAAAATAGTAAAATTTATAAATTGCAAAATTCAGTTAGTTTACCATTTTTTTTCAGTTTTTTAATTATCCATAAAAAACAGCTGGACCGATTTTGCTAGTTGCGTAATTATGCGTCGAGTGCAATGGGTCCCACGTCGATATTGTTTTTGTTTTTGAGATAATCGAGTCGAAAAATAATTCCTCCTTGTTTTAGCCCTTCTTTAGTTTCGAATTTTTTCGACGTTCTATTATATTAACTTCCCATTGGAAGTTATAGTAATGGGTCCGATTTTGCGAAACCCGAATTTTGACATATCTCCACATTTTAAGGTCCCTTGAGTCGAATAAATAGTTTTTAAGTGGACGTCTGTGTGTGTATGTACGTATGTGCGTATGTTCGTATGTTTGTTCGGAATTATTTTTCGTCTCGATTATCTCGAGAACAAAAAATGATACTGACTTAAAACTGATTAGATTTTCAGCAAAATCAGTTAAGCTGTTTTTTATGGAGAATCAAAAAACTGAAAAACATGGTAAACTACCTGAATTTTGCAATTTATAATGAATACTATTTTAATACAGAATTTTAAGATCTTTTGAATAATATGATTTTTCTTTTTGACTGCGGGTACTGATAATATGATTATTGCATGTTAGGAATATTTGTATGAAAACTATGATGACAATTTTTTTAATAATAATAATTATAACAACAAAACATAATATGGTATTTGTTTCATTCTTTCCACTGGGAAGTTAGTCGTGTGGACCTCTCGGGTCACACCAAGACCACTGATATTTTGTTTACGTAATTTATGTTTTTTCTGCAAGATAATAATAATAAAATTTTATTTTATTTATTTTGAAATAAAATAAGTGTTATTTTTGGTGGAATTATTAGGTAACAAATACAGATTTTTATTCGTGTTAAAACAGTACTACCCACGTACCTGTCATACCCATCAACCTTCATGGTTTAACAAATATTCTTGGACTTACTAATGTCAAATAAGGATAACATTAAATTTATTATAAATAAAATTAGTTCTAGTTACGTATCTAGTCTATTTACAATGTTATTTGAGTAAAATTTGATTTTTTTATAATATCGTTTAGCAAATACGTTTTGTCATTTTTAATTTATCTTTTATTGATATTTTATCATTAACAAAAGGGATAGATTGTAGATTGTAGGGGGGGTCGTGAAGGCTATGCAACCTCTCAAGTAACTCCACCTATCAGATCTTTAGGAAGGCCCTTTTTATAAACTTAAGCCTCTTGAAGAAAAGCGCTGGGCATTCGCAAAGCAAATGCTCTGCAGTTTCAGCGAAGTTCTCGCAGTAGCATCAACTATCACTCTCTGTTTTGCCTATCTTTTTAAGGTGATACTTCAGAGGGTAGTGTCCAGTGAGGAGCCCCGTCACCAGTTTTAAGCCTTTCTTGTCCAACTCGAGAAGCCGTTTAGCTTTCCTTGGCAAAAGGCTTACTAGCCTTTTCGCTTGTCTTTGTCCTGGCACTTTATGCTAGTAAGATTTCATTTTATTTGTTTCCCAGCGTCGAACCTCTTCTTTTAAGTGGGCTTTGGAAAGTCCACAGAAGGGTTCTGGGCCGGAAAATTGTGTATTTGCCCCTTTTTTGGCAAGGCAATCTGCTTCTTCGTTGCCTTTAACTTCCTTGTGACCCGGAACCCACATCAGAGTTACCTAAATGTTCGCTGCCAGTTGTCTCAGGGACTGTTTAGTCCCAAGTCAGCTTAGACTTACAAGTGTATGAATTCAAAACTTTTAGTGCTGCTTGGCTATCTGATAAAATATATATTTCTGCCCTTCGGGTGTTTCTTTCGATGCACTCTTGGGTACATATATCTAACACATGTAATGCTGCTTGAAAGAGTGTTGGGGTGTTACCAAGTGGTTTTGAGAGCCTAAAATTCGGCCCTATAACGCTCACTTTAACCCTTTCATTTATCTCGGATCCATCAGTGTACCACACTGCAGCATCTCTTCCTAGTTGAGGTCCGTTCTTTGTGCAAACTTGGTGATTGTTTATACTCACTTCAAACTGCATTTCGAAGTCATACCTAACTGGCATAATATCTGTCGGCTTAGACATGGATTCCAGGGAAATATTTTCCAAAATCTTCAAATCTTCCGATTTCTTGCTTTAAGATGTATTGTCTGGCTCAGTCTGAAGGCACTGATTGCTGCTTCTTTCATTACACATAAGTGCAATGGTGGAAGGTTTAGCATTACCTCTACGGCTGCAGTAGAACGAAAGGAATCTTTACTAATCGTTAAGTTAAACAGAACATAAATTCAAAATTTACGAAAATATTTAAAAAATGGAAAACATTCAAGGGCAGTTTGATAAGTCAGTGACTTTATGAATTTCCCGCGCAGTTACTCCAAATGCAACAGTGCTTCCGTCAACTATAATCTATCAGTGGGCAACTTTCTAATTTTGAGCAAGCTACGTCGTGCAGTTGGTGTTTGATAGCCGTTCAAAGCAGACAACCTCGTGAATTTTTACGAAAATGGAAAAAAGTGAATTTCGTGTGCTGATTAAGCATTACTTTTTACGTAAAAAATCCATCACTAAAACTAAGGAAAGACTTGATAAATACTACGGGGACTCGGCACCATCAATTTCAATGGTAGAAGTGGTTTACAGAGTTCCGTTGTGGTCGTACCAGCACTAGTGACGCCGAACATCCAGGCCGCCCAAAAGAAGTGATCACGCCGGAAATCGTCGATAAAATCCATGAAATGATATTGGATGAACGGAGAATGAAAGTGCGTGAGTCGGCTCATGCTGTAGGTATCTCAACTGTACGGGTACATCATATTTTACACGAATATTTGGACATGAAAAAACTCTGCAAGATGGGTGCCGCGATTGCTCACACTCGACCATAAGCGCAATCGTGTGACCACTTCAAAAGAGTGTTTAGCGATGTTCAGCCGTAATCCGGACGAATTTTTGCGCCGTTTTGTTACTGTGGATGAAACATGGATCCATCACAACACGCCAGAGACCAAGGAACAATCGAAACAGTGGGTTGCTCGGGGTGAACGTGGACCAAAGAAGGCGAAACAGAGTCTGTCAACCAACAAGGTCATGGCCACAGTTTTTTGGGATGTACGCGGTGTCATTCACATCGATTACCTCAAGAAAGGTAAAACGATCACCGGCGAAGAAGAAAGTGCTGTTCTATCAAGACAATGCACGTGTGCACACTTGTCTAGTCACGATGGCCAAAATCCACGAATTAGGATACGAACTGCTACCCCATCCAGCATATTCTCCAGATTTAGCCCCCTGTGACTATTTTCTGTTTCCAAACCTAAAGAAATGGCTGGGCGGTAGGAGATTTGAGTCGAATGAAGAAGTCATTACCGAAACAAATGCGTATTTTGAGAGCTTTGAAAAAACCTATTATTTGGAGGGAATAAAAAAATTAGAAAAACGCTGGACTAAATGTATCGAGCTAAAAGGTGTTTATGTAGAAAAATAAAATGTTTATTTGCGGAAAAAATTTGTTTTATTTAAAAAGTCACTGACTTATTAAACCGCCCTCGTATTTCCGCTCAAAATATTGTTATAAAGGAAGTTTTAATTTGTTGTTTTCGGGCAATAATAAGCTCATTAGGCTTCATTATTATGCACCCTCATATGTAATAATCTACGCATTGTGTAGCCTAAAAACTTTCTGTAATTCGTGACAGAACGGGTTTACAGAGCGTTACATGTAGCGTCCTCTCGGGGCCGCAGACTGCTACTTTTACTGAAAAAGTAATGGAATTTATAAAAAATATTTATTAAATTTCAAATGCTAATTATAAAATCGGTGAAAGGATTTCGGCGTACGTAGTCCGAAGTATTTCAAGGTTATTATTAAAACCAGTTTTCTAAGTAAATTCATGGCTGCGAGGATTTCATTTTAATATTTATATTTATGTACTTTTTAATAAATTCACTCCGTCGGGTTTGCATCAAGGCTTTAACCTGTAATTAATAGAGTGGATGATAAATATGAAACATAAATCAAATTTAGAAATTAATTACAAAACTATTATGAAAAGGAGGACTATTTTTAAAAAAAATATCCTGCAAAAAATGTCAAGGACGTCTTTTTATATTTATCTTCTTCAGCGTTGGATAAGCACAATACGAAAAATTTGGTTTTCAATATAGTCTAAACTAACTGGCAATAAAAGAATACCCAAAAAGTCTAAACACAATATTTTTTTAAATATTTTTTAAAATCGTTTACTGTTTTTTAAAAATTTTTGAAAATGTCAGAATGACACGGAACGGCAACTGCTAAAAACTATAAAGAGGAGAAAAACGGAGTACTTTGGACACATAACCAGAGGATCTAAATATCAGCTACTGCGCCTCATAATACAGGGAAAAGTGGCATGTAAAAGGTGGATAGGGTGAAAAAATCCATCCTGGCTACGCAATATTAGGCAATGGTGTGGTCTTTCAGCCGAAGAACTGTTTCGTGCGGCAGCCGATAGGGAAAGATTTCAGGAAATCATAAGCATGATGATGGGTTAGGTAAGATTAGGTATCATGTGAGTGGGGCGTGGTCGCCCCTCCACCGCGACCCTTAGTAGGTCCATTGTGGCTCACCCCTAGAGGTCTCAGTTCACCGCACAACCCAGCCCTTCTCACGTTCATGGTTGTATAGGGTGAGATTTTTTTAAAATCGGTAGGTTCTAGGTTGGTGTATCCAAATATGTTGAACCTTATTCTTCGCAGGCCGGGGCATAAACATAGTATATGTTCAGCAGTTTCGTCTTTCACGCAGCAAAACCGACAGTCCGTTTGTTGGTTCAGATCTATCTTTCTGAGGTTGTATCTTAGACGACAGTGTCCCGTAAGCAGTCCTGTTAGAATACACAGGTCATTTCTGCTCCATTCTAGGATCTGCTTAGTTGTGTTTCTCGAGGGTTGTAACGGTAAAAACGCCTTCGAGTGGGTTAGCCCTGGTATGTCGGACCAGTACGCGAGTATTTTCCTCTTCGCCCAGTCCGAAATAATTGTTTTGGCGGCACTTGTGGTGATTCCAAAAACCGGTTCTGGTCCAGTGAACGCAGATTCGGCCCCCTGTTTTGCAAGGGTGTCGGCTTTTTCGTTTCCTTCCACCCCCTGGTGTCCAGGTACCCACAGTAGGGTCACCCTGTTGTTCGCACCAAGGTACTCTAAGGATTCGATGCAATTTCATACAAATTTAGAATTTTTCTTGTTGGAGCTCAGTGCTTTTAAAGCAGCTTGGCTGTCTGATATTATATTTATGTTTTTGTTTGCTAGAGGTCTGTTGGTCAACTCTCTTGCACATAATTCGATAGCGAATACTTCAGCCTGAAAGATTGCAGCATATCTGCCAAGACTGGTAGGTATTCCAATCTTTGGTTTCCTGCTGAAAACACCGGCCCCAACTCCATCTGGGGTTTTCGAGCCATCTGTGTACATTACGTATTCAGTCTCTGGGAAGAGGATTTGTCCCCTCACCCATTCGTCTCTCTTCGGAAAGAGGACTTTGAACGACTTTTCTACGTGTATTTTTGTGGCTAGCAAGTCAGGAACCATCCCGAGTATTTAGTGGTTTTTTGTTTTACTCAGTATCCCGGAATGATCACCGAGTTGACAAAATGGCGTCTCTATGTATAGCATCGTAATATACTAAACAGGGTAATTTAAGTGTTTGATTTCCTTGAAAAACAAACCAACGTGTAATGGACAGGATGACCATGCTATGACCCACAATTCCGCAACTTACAGCAAAGCAGGACAACTATAACAGCGACCAACCCAAGCTATCGAAGATTCAACATTTCATCGAGGCAGGGCGAAATTTTACAGAGGCAGAATCCTACTACATTCCTCATCATCATACATCTTACTTCACCTTCTCTCCTTCTGCATCTTACTTCTTTACTACTCCCTGTTGCTTGTCGTTGGTAAACAATGTACTATTAAAGAACCTAGTGTTCCTAACAGTAATCATAAATCTTAAATGAAAGGGAATAAAACCGATAATTTTGGTCAAAATATTTTTTTAAAAGCGGGAAATATTAAAGATTGGTAAATACTAATTTCCGTGTTTACGTTTATAAAAAATTGTTCTCCGGAAAACAAACGAATAGAAATTTGAAAACACGAAAAGTTGTTAAAAATATTAAATTTGAAAACACGAAAAGTCGTTAGAAATGTTAATGGCCAGCTGATAAATTCAAATCGGTGTCCATTTTCCATATAATCGAACACGAAAATCAAAAATAGCCCACTTATGCAAATTCGTAGCTCTTTGTGTTTTTTTTTCTTTTTACATGCCAACCATCTGCCGATACATTTTGATACACGATTCTTTTTTTTACTACGTTCAAGGTTGTGAAATTACGCCGAAAGTCAGATGGCATTTCAGACATTTCACGCATCTGGCCAACTTCCTGAAAAACCGAGATTTTTTTACGACCCGAAAAATCATAGATCTTTTATGACTGTCGCTCTTGGCTCACGAATATTGAGTTTACTCAAGTATTATTTTAAGATATTTAATTTAACACCGACATTTTAAGTAACAGTCGCGCTTTTTTGATCTTTTAATGATCTTCTTTTCTTTGAATAGCTGCTGTGCCAGTTACGAATTGTCTACAGGTTTTTCCTAAAAGAAAAAACACTCGAATTTTATCCCAATTATTATCTGTATTTATATATATGAGATCGCTAAACTCCAACACCGTTTGACCGATCACCGCGAGACTTGACTTGTCTTTTTATGGGGAAGGTTTTTATTTTATTTTAACTCGCCATTTGATGGCGCTGCAGCGCATTAACTTCTATACCGTCCCACTGATCGCCAAGAAAATTGGTATACATGGATACTTAAGTACGCCCAGAACCCTTCTGTGGACTTTCCAAAACCCACTTAAAAGAAGAGGTCCGACTTGGGACACCGATGAAATAAAATCTCACTGGCATAAAGTGCCAGGACAAAGGCAAGCGAAAAGGCTAGTAAATCTTTCGCCAAGGAAAGCTAAACATCTTCTCGAGTTGGACAAGAAAGACTTGAAACTGATGACGGGACTCCTCACTGGACACTGCCCTCTAAGATACCACCTGAAAAAGATGGGCTGCTGCGAGAACTTCGCTGAAACTGCAGAATATTTGTTTTGCGAATGCCCAGCGCTTTTCTGCAAGAGGCTCAAGTTTCTGGGAGGGGCCTTCCTAATTCCCTTCGATATCAGAAACTTAGCCCCCAGGAAACTGATAAACTTTGCTCGAAGTCTCGGAATCCCGGGCCTCGAATAGATTAAGGGTTATGCACAAAAGATCTGATAGGTCGAAGTGCTTGAGAGGCAGCGTGGCCTTCACGACCCACCCTACAATCTACTTAAGTACGGAGAATATTTTAGCGCTATTTATTTTGCTATATTTTTAAATGTCTTCTTCTTCCATCTCTATTTTAGGAGAGTCGCCTGTTCTAACTTCGTTAGGCAGCGATTCACATCCTCCACGTTCTCCTAATATTCTCGTTATTTTTTATACACTGGCAGAATTACGCCTGCCAAGTTCTGTTAGTGGTATTATAGACCGCGCCATCTAAACCAGTGTGTAAAAATGTAAATGCTGCAAGTGCAAAACATTCATTTGTTTTGTTATAAATTCAATGCATTTAATTCTAAGGAAAAGAAAGAAAGTCCATTCCACACCTACTACACGCGGTATTCTTTTAAAAATAATTAAACACCAGTGTATTTTGGAAGATTACTAACTAGTAAGCTTGGTGATTGAATAGACAAAAGCATTGTGAGCAGGTGCATTGTTCTGAGGAATAATCCAACTTTTCTTTTGTCACAAATCGGGTTAACGTAGTCTCGTTTGTTTTTCCCTTCAGTAGGCATACGTTTCCTGCGTATCTACACAATCGAATGCATTTCTCAAGCGTTTTTTACTAAATTTTACTAGGAGTTTAAAATTGACGCGGTGCTCCATTTATTCGCACGTCATTTTTCGACATAACGCTCTTATAGGTTTTATTTTAACACTACACCTAAACGGTAAAATTTGTAAAAGAGCTAAGTGGATTGAAGTTAATATTAAAAATTAATAAAATCTTTATCAGATTTAATCGGTATATTCGTTTATGGTTTTTATTTTTTGAGACTCAAGCAGCTAGTGATATCGTTAAGTGAGGTGGGTAATTATTTTTTTATTGTGCAAGTTGTATTAGAATTTGTTTATTGCTTTGTAAGCCTAATTTTTTTATTTTGCAACAATTTTATTTATATACTTACACATCACATTATAGTAACAAAATCATAAGTAGGTAGCAAAATAAAAATATAAAACGACGATGGAGCACGTATTCCTAAAAAACAAATAGGACAGTTAATGCATTTAATTTTGACATTATTATTGTTAAACAACTTGAAGTTAGAATAAATGGGCATATAAAATATATTCAATTTTGAAAATGGGCTAAAATCACAATTATGTAACAAAAAATAAAATGAAAATAACCATATTTATTATATAAGGTGATTCGAAATTTGATGTAGATATTTTAAGGACGAATTTCTGCGATGAAAATTAGACTTTTTTTCAAATAAACATACGTCCTAAAATGCACCCCCTACGAGCTACAAATTGACTATAATTACGAATCTAATCTTTTGAAAATTGACATGCCCCCGTATTTTATGCCCTCCATTCATTTTTTGCTTCAAAAATGAGGTAAACCCAGTTTTTAGAGGAGTTGGAGGGGAGTCCATACTGTTATTGGCCCACATTTTGTGTTTAATAAAATTCGAAACGTTGGCAAAAAAAATTTAGGTTTTTCTTCAACTCACACTATTCCCAACCCCAACTTTTTTTCACGCAATTTACAGTGGCTGTGGCTCGGATGGGGTGTGCATTTTAGGACACGTGTTGATTTGAAAAAAAGTCTTATTTTGATACTAGCAATACGTCCTTAAAATATCTACATCTAATTTTGAATCACCCAGTATAAAAATAAATGCTTTTAAGGTTGATAGTAAATCTACAGTAATATTCGACAAGCTGGCAACGTCGCCTAACGATAACGTTTTGCATCCTTTCGCAATTTTGCAATTCTCCTCGCTTGTCCCAGTACTCTCTCTTCTCTAACAAAACACTAACTGCAAAACTACACCTGCCTTCTCGATATATCTCTCTCTCTCTCCCTCGTGCAATGTAACAGAGGTCGCACAATGTCATGGTCATGGCCAACCAGATCGGCATCTGCAAAATGCAACTGCACCGCCTGCCTCGTTTCCTCTCTTGCTCTCTCGCCTTAGCACACTCGATTATATCCATGCACAAATAGTTGAAGACATAATAGATTACCAGACTGCTGCCCTATAATCTTTTTAATATCATGTTTTGCTTAGTAACTCTTTAGAGGTGACTCTTTAAAGGTTGTGAAGAATTTCAAAGAGTAACGATTTGTGAGAACTGAGGCGTCTCAAGGTTCCGGTCTCAATGCAACCGTAGCCTTCGGCACAATTTGTATTAATGTTTATTTTCTTTTTCTACCCCCACTTTTTACATACCACCCTTCACCGTTATTTCTCACCGCATTTTCAGGTAGTAGTCCGGTCAATTTAGACATTCTAAGTTACATAAAGTCCCAACAAGCTGAATTTTTGTGAAGTTGTTCAAAACATAATTATAAACAATGTCTAGAAGTTCCCCATCATTCCCCTGTAAGGAAAAAATTTAATTCAAGGTCAAAGGTCAAAAAAATGAGTTTTTCGCGATTTTCAGCAAAACAGTAAGTTTTATCATAAAAGTACCTCAGACAAAAATTGTAGATCATAAAATTATCTATAAAAAATGTATTAATACTTTTTTTCTCACGAGCCACCGTTTCTGAGATATAACGATTCAAAAAGTTATAAAAGTTGTTATCGTCATAATATGCACACGTTTCCACGCCACCTATGATGTAGTGTACTTAGCGCGTTTTTTTTAACGTGGTTTCCCCAGTAGGCCTACTCCACGGGTCAGTTGTGATCCTGTTTAATGTAAAACTATTGCAAAATAACGGAAATTTTCAAAGATTGGGAAAGATAAAAGCGATGTAAATGAAAAAAAAGTGTTGAAGTTTATTCGTCTTATTCGTAAGTTTCAAATTCTTGTTCTTCTTCTTCTTCTTCTGCTTTTTCTTCATCTTCATTTTGGATGCAAGTAAATTGCGTCAATAGCGATGTATCGCATGATACTTCGTCGGAGTCAAACGAATCCTCCATTGTTTGTGATTCAATATTAGAGCACGACCGGCCTTGACAATTTGTGCATGCCAAAGAACAAGACAGTCCGACTTTTTTGCAACCACATTTAGCACTGAATCCCTTTTTGCAGTTTCAAAAAATAGTGTTCAGCAGTTTTTCCGGCGCAGGTGGAAGTAAAGTTTGAACTGGCTCTAATATATTGTTGACCAACTTCCAACCCCAGTCTGTAGGGTCTAGCTGATAACCAAGCCACACTTGTGTTTTACGCATCCCGATGTCATCAAATAACGATAAAGGGTAGGGAGCTAATTCATATTCAAAATATTTTTCAATTTCATCTTGAAATGCTGCAGTAATACTCATGCGTTGGAACAATAATACAGGGTCAATAGGTACTTTTTCTTCATGAACTTTTATGGAACTACTCATAGCTAAGAGAGGAACAACTTTATCAGCGCGTTTTAATTTAATATTATTGAATGTCAGTCCTGTCATTTTTGCCATACTAACAGTATTTTATTTATTATAGCAGGTATAAGACCATAGCCACGCACACAATAGAACAAGAGACAGATATATATATATATATATATATATATATATATATATATATATATATATATATATATATATATATATATATATATATATATATATATATATCTGTCTCTTGTTCTATTGTGTGCGTGGCTATACATACATATATATATATATATATATTATATAGAATATTACAACTCTAGATGTATATACTTGGAGTACTCATGCATATGACGATAACAACTTTTATAACTTTTTGAATCGTTATATCTCAGAAACGGTGGCTCGTAAGAAAAAAAGTATTAATACATTTTTTATAGATAATTTTATGATCTACAATTTTTCTCTGAAGTACTTTTATGATAAAACTTACCGTTTTGCTGAAAATCGCGAAAAACTCATTTTTTTGACCTTTGGCCTTGAATTAAATTTTTATGTAACTTTATGTAACTTCACTCTCATTTTTTGGTCTAAATTGACCGGATTATAGTAGTAGGTAGTACTTACGTGTTCTTATTCAGCTAACTCAGTTTCACATTTTTGAGCAGCAAAAAACACCCACACAACTTAACAAAATTTTAACCTAGGCAATATTATTACCTGCCAAAAAATTTCGCACGTGTCTACTTCTTTTTAATCATCAAGAAGGCTGTTGGTTGTCCGTCAAATTTAGCCACTTGTACTTCCTTTCAATAGTAATTCATTTCTAACAGATGGCACGCACGTTTCATTAACAGTCAAATATTTTGGTTTTATTAGTTTTAATTCTAAATACCAAATGACTCGATTGATTTGTAAAACGTTAAGAAAAGTAACTATTTATTGTTTTTTTGGACTTTTATTTACCGCTTTTAAAAAATTTGCAAAGGGTTCCGAAAAACATAATAAAATAGTAATTAAAAATTGGATTATATTTAAAGGCGAAAACAAATGTTTACTTTTTTATTTGGATATTGTTATTTTAAAAAGTTAAGTTAAAAGTACTCGAAATCGCTTACTGATAGTACCTAATTTCTTTTTTAATTTTTTCCTTCTGGGTTAAGTGGAAGAACATTTTCTGTGATGCATAGAATTTTATTTCTTGACAACTTAATACAAGTGTATCAATTATATTTATGTTTATTTTATGAAATAATGTTATTATTGTAATTATTAATTAATCGACTTTAAGCTTATTTTTAGTGCTGGGGTAGCTCACGTAAGAATCTTTATACCGGTAGCGATGAACTCCTGGTCAAAATGCCTTAAAATATGTCGAAAATTTATTTTTCGCCGGATTCTTTTTACTGTGGTATTTATTAAAAATAACTTCAGACTTAAAACATTCCGTTGAAGCTTTCAACGTTAATTATTTTATTATTTTTAAAATTTGATTTATCTTTGAAAGTATCTTTATCCTAACTACAATTTTTTACGTACATACATACATAAAGCCACGCCTTTTTTCCATAGGGGTAGGCAGAGACCACTTCCTTCCACTTGCTATGGTTCTTACACACATCTTTTGCTTTCTCTACTTTCATCAGTGCTCTCATACATGCTAGTCGGTTTTTGGTACTCTTGACCTGGCCTTTCTTCAAAACAATGTTGATCTGAGCGAGATATGTTCTCCTAGATTGACATCTACCGACTCTTGTCCATTCACACTCGCCTTATAAATTTGTTTCGTCAATCTTCCTTCATCCATCCTTTCTACTTGTCCAAAACATCTAAGCATTCCTTTATCTATCTTTGTAACCAAATTTTCTTTTACACCACAGCGTTCTCTTATCTCACTATTTCTTTACTTTCTGGCTATTCATAAAGCTATGCAATGCCCCATTCATTTGTTTTCCTGCCAACACCCTTCGCTCAATGTCACTGTCATACTTTCCATCTCTAGTAAACTTTAAACCCAAGTACACAAATTACTTTCGTTTTGCTCACATCTATTTTCATCCCTTTGATTTTCAGGGCATCATGTACAAGGTTAACCATCGCCTGCAACTCCTCTTCAGATAACGCTAGTATGACTTAATCATCGGCGTAAAGAAGGCATTTGACGATCAAATCATTCATTTTTAATCCATACGCACTCTCTTCTAGATCTTTTAAACAATTGTCTATGTATAAGTTAAACAGCTATGGCGAAGCCACACATCCCTGTCTCACACTTTTTTCGATGTTAAACCAGTCCGTGCAAGCTCCGTTAATCCTGACACAAACAGTGGAATCCTCGTAAAGTGCTCGTATTAAAATACCACCCACCTCATACATAGACAATGTAGACCACAATTCACTCCTCATCACTCTGTCATTGGCCTTTTCCAAGCCAAGAATTTTTCGACTATACCTCGTAATGAAAAGACCTGATCCATACATCTCCTTCCTTTTCTAAATCCTGCTTGCACATCCCATATAATCTTCTCAGTTTCATTCGTTACTCTTTTAATCAATATCTTTGCATACAGTTTGCCGACTATGCTGAGTAAACTAATACCTCTGTAGTTCTTACAGTCCTGCTGCGAACCTTTTCCCTTGTAAAGCGGCACGATAACGGCCTTGCACCAGTCGTATGGTACGCTACCACTTCTTCAACAAAGGTTAAAAAGGCGGTCCAGTAGACTAGCTACCACGTTTTGTCCAGCCTTTAGCATTTGAACTGTTATCCTGTCGTACCAGCAGCTTTACCCAATTTCATAGTGTTCAACGCTTCCACAATTTCTGTCGTAGTAATTTCACTTTTATTGCAACTTTCACTCATGTCTCCGAATGGGGCCTGTACTTGTGTATCCTCTTTCTCAAATAAACTTTCGAAGTATTTCTTCTATCTCTTTAATACGCATTCCTCTCCTTTTACTATACTACCATCTTGGTTTCTGATTCTTTTCAATTGCGAGGTAGTATTTTTACCTCTGGCCGTTCTTATGGACTTCCAGAAAAGTTTAAAATTGTTTTGGAAATCGTCAGATAACCTTCTATCAAATTCATCTTTATCACTCTTCTTCTTTTTTGCCAAACCTCTTTTGCCACACCTTTTAACCTTTTATACTCATTCCTTGCCAATTTTTTATAAACGAAATTAATTTTTCTTTTAGTAAAATTAGTTATCTTAGGATGAGTGCAATACATTTTTTATATTTATGTATTCTTCGAATAAATTTTTAAGTGCATGCATTATTCACAAATGATCAGCTTTTTAATATACAGTTGGCGATTTTAGAATACTCACCCAACAACAGGCATGAAAATAATATTAATTTATATTAAATATTTAAGTTGGTTCATTTAGTATATTGTAATTTTAACCCACATTGTATGTGTATTGTATTTTCTGATGTTATTACTTTAACAAAAATAAAATTACAAACACATTTATACATTGTTATTGTTCTATATTTTATCGGTTACAAACACTGAAGAAAATGTATTGGTATTAATTTGAGATCAAATTTTTTAATTGAACTTGGAAAGACCATTATACCGCAAACAAATTATGAGAGCCTTTGACATGCTAAAAAATGGCGATCGACAAACATTTAGCACAGCTCCAAATCGCAATTTCCCACTTAAATGCCTGTTATGTCGAAACTGGAGATGTATTTGTAAGACATGTCAGTCGTTAACGAGAGGCATTTGCACTGCTCGTTCAGCTTGGGATGAGGAACAGGTGTTATGGCAAAATGTCCAATGGAGTCCCATTTGTTTATCAGACGAGTCAAGATTCGAGATACATCCAAGACGTGTAAGAGTGTGGAGAAGATTACCGAGCAAAGAAGCACAGTTGCATCGGAGTTAGGACCGATCTCTTGTGCTTCCATTGGAGAAAATTTCGTACTGAGACATAATAATGCACATATTGTAGCAACAGGGACTAGCTTTCTTTGTGATAATAGTATCGAAGTATTGCCATGGCCTGCGCACTTCATCATTTTTATCATCATCATCATCATCATAAGCAGCCTAGTCGTGTCCACTCCTTTCATTTTCCATCTTTGATGGTATTGTGCAATGAGTTGCTATTCTCTCTCTGCCATCCGGTAGATGTCATCCATCTACCTTTCTGGGGTCTCCCTTTGCCACATTTGTGTGTTCTCGGTCTTCACTGCATGAATATGTTTGTCTATCTATTGTTCGGTTGCCTCGCCACGTAGCCTGTCCATCTCCACTTTGCTTCTGCTAATCACTGAATCACGTCGTACACACACCCGTGCGTCGACGTATGTCGTAATTATTTATCTTGTCTCGCAGATTAATGCCTAGCATTGCGCGTTCTAATATTGTTGATGGGTTTGCCGTTTACTTTTATTCCAGTAGCCAAACTGTCCAGAGCTTGTTGGACGATCTTCTCAACGTAGATATTAAACGGCATGGGAGATAGAATTCATCCTTGTCGGAACCCTTTAAGAGCTGGAGTAGAGAAAGAACTCCTAGATATCGTAAAACAACCAAAAACGTGACCGATATTCTATCCCAAAACTCATTTTCCAGGGCAAAATTGAAGGGAAACTCGGACAGGGACGCAAGCAGCATTCTTGGCTTCGGAATATTAGTGATTGGTGCGGAATACCAGATGCAGGGTCTATATTTCGCCACGCCGAAAACAACACTTATCATTTTATAATGGATAAGGGTCCCCTACGTGCAGGTATGCACATGGGACGAGAAAAAGAAGATTGCGCGCTCTATGACCCTCTGAGTGACTCAAAGTTTGTTTCCACTTTTTATGGTTAGCGTCATGACTTGCAGACCGTACGTCAGTACAGGGAGTATGCAGATGTCATGCACTTTTCTGTTCATATTATGAGGAATATCTGGATTTTTCAGCGCAGCTTTCCAAATGTTGCTCAGGTCATGCTCACTCTTCTGGCGCACTTACCAAACTTAAATCCAATAGAGCTTATATAGGCAATACTTCAACGAAGAGTTTTGAGACGTAGAGGTATTTTCAATTATCTGAGGTTTTGCAGACAGCATGGATAGCTATACCTCAAGAATTGGATAACTGGATTTCATCCATACAAAGACGATGCAGAGATGTTATAAATAATTATTAATTTATTTTATTTTGGAATAAAATTAAATTTAAATTTGAGTTCGAGTATATTAGGCTATTTTCAATTTTTTTTTTCGTTAAAAATATTATTTTTAAAAAAAAATTGTTTGCGGTTTGAATAAACTTTTTCAAAATTAACTTATTTTTATTTATCAATTGCATAACCTCATTTAAATTTGGAATATCCTTGGATTATTTCCGTTCGTGCACATCTTTAAATGTCAGTAAATCTGCACGTTTTTCCATTCGATATTTTAATTGCAAAGGGGTGGGGTTCCGGTGAGCGAGAGCCGTTTATTTCGTATTGAATAAACCAAAAGAGTATTCAAATAAGTAGGTTAAAAAAAAATCAATTGAATTCCAAACATCCCGTTGGACTTACGGCCTTGATCTTTCGAGAAGGGGAACAAAAATTAGGGTTAATATTACATTGGGCACAAAAGACGTGGCAAGCGGACAATGAGCGAGTGAATGAATGCATTTTACACGACTGCGATGTTGTCAAATCGCCAAAACAAACAGGATGGTTCAATGATTTGCACAGCAAATATCAAATCATCTACACGTGCATTGCAACAATTTGCTTGAAATACAAAAATATTGTGATATTAACACCGAGAAAAAACTGCTTTCAATCAAGAATCAAACAGTAGACATGTGTTGGTAATAAATTGTAAAACTGTATACTTTATCTCTATTTATACCCAGATTACAATCCAATTTACAAACGAAAATTATGCCATTAATACAGAACTATTTATAAAACTGCAATGTTTTCGCGAAAAGGAAACAAACGGTATTTTTATTTTTACTTTCATTTTAAAGAATTCCATGTAGAATAGACCACAAGTTTATTCATAATTAAAATATTATTATGAAGTATTTAAAATGGATAGTCCATCAATAACAGGTAGTCATAACAATACTACTAATGCTTTAAAAAAAAACCGTGTTGATTCTTGTTTTGTGCCAAAATTTCAAATATTAGATATGCTGACGACATTCTTCTGATCGCTAACTTAGCAGAACTTACAGAATTGATACAACGACTCGAGAGAACATCAAAAGAGTATGGTCTAAAAATCAGCTATGCCAAATCTAAAGTATTGATAGTTGATAGATCGGATAAGACAGCAAACAGACCACATCACATTGCCAACTGTGAAGTGGTAGATCAGTTTGTTTATCTGGGTGCCCTTATCCACTCCTCCGGCAGCTGCGAGATGGAGATCCGCCGTCGTATTCAACTTGGCCGAACAGCAATGAGCCAGTTACATAAAATTTGGAAATATCGATATAAATCCATCAATACCAAAAAATCACTGGTCCATGCCCTAGTGTTCTCCATTTTCTGGTACGCTTCCGAGACTTGGGTTATGATGGCAGCCGACAGGCGTGGGGCCGACGCCTTTGAAATGTGGGTATGGCGAAGAATACGCTAAGAATACCGTGGACGGCACATCGCACCAATGTGTAAGTGCTGAACAAGATTGGACCATCAAACCGTCTCAGTAGCTTGACATCAGCGCGAATACTGAACTTCTTCGGACATATAACTCGTCACGACAACATTGAGAGACTGATTGTCCAGGGCAAACCACTTGGCGGACGCTGCCCATCTAGATGGACAGACATTGTATCAAGAGTAACCGAGCAGCCACTAGTGGAAGCCATTAGAACTGCTGCTGACCGTGGGAGATGGCGAGAGACTGTTAGAAGAGTTCTGAGTAATAACACCTGACATTAACTTGTGATCACTACACGTCGTTCTCGACGTTTAGACTAAGAAGAAGAGTTCACCTACTTCAAGGAAGTTTCCACACAAATTGTTTTTCACTGGACCTTTTAATTCCAAATTAAAAAAAAAGTGGTTCTAAGCTGCGAAGATGGATGACAATTATCCTCCAAAGACTAATTTCGATGCTGTGAATATCACTTTCATTTGGAGAACGACGTCGAAAATTAAATAAAGTTTAAAATTTTTGGAGGAAAACTTTTTCTGAAAAAAGGTGTGGTACCTCAGATTTTTAAATAAAAAAAATTGGATGATGCCAATAAAGCCCATCAGCAGTAATTAAACGAAAAAGTCATGAATTTCTTGAGAGCATTAAAAATAGACGAGATCCAACTTTAGAGTGTTTACTAATCACAGAAACACATGGTACTCAAAATATTAAAATATCTAATGATAAGAGTATACAGGTGGCTATATATCTTTAAACACAACCGTCCCTTTCATTTCTACACTTGAAAACTCTGCACTTTCGACAAAAAAAGTTAGAACCATGTCGACACTAACTTTTGATGGATTCCTGGAGTCTACTTTGATGAACCCGACTTTTGCAACAAAGTAATGTTTACTTTTATAACTATAACCTCAAAGAAATTGTCATAACATGAGTGACGTCATTAGACGCTGATTGGTGGATTAAAATTCGTAGTTATTGTTAAAAATCAATATTTATTAAATGAATTTTATGAATGCCAAGAGGGGACCTCCTCTATGGAGGATGTACAATGGTTATTTAGCTCCTTTGGTAGACGTAAATGAATGAAAATTTGGTTTTAAGTTGGTGTTAATATGAGTCGTGAATGTTTACAATTAGGAGGAAAAACCCGATAAACTCTAGATGTCTAAAGCTGCAGGTTGTAACGATGCATTAATTTAAAAATAGACGGTAATTAGACAAACCCAGAAAAAAGGGGAATGCAAATAGAGAACTTACCGAAAAATAAACCAAGGACATGTAATATTAATTTTAAAACACATCTGATCAATTAAATTCGGCCAACAATCTTGTATGACCTCAAGTGCATTTTTATGAATCAGAAATGTATCGCCTCTTATTATATTCTCTGCATTATACAAATTTTGGTTTTAAGTATGGCGGCAAATTATTTTCAACAAAATATATTTTGTGTCTAATTATCTATTATTGTCGAAACTCTTAAATTACTGATGATCTAATGATTTTTTTTCTTTTCAGGTAAGTGATTTACCTTCATACACAGTAGTAAGTAAAAAAAAACATACATCCGGTGATTACCTGAACGATCTACCTACAGGATGATTCAATCAGGTAATTTTTATTTGCCCTATACAATTCCGCTACGACGCAAACAGATAAAAATTACAGAATGAAGATGATTATTTCTTATTACGTTAAGTTAGGTCAAAACGGCGGTTCAGAGGAAACCCACTAAGCCTTTTGGCTCGTTGTGATATCGTGATTGACGTCTGTGCCTTTTCCCTCTACCGTGAAAACCAGTTAGAACTTTTAATAAAAGTGTGAGGACTTTAATGCTATCTGAGTTGAGATCAGATAAGTCATTAAAGTTTGGTTGCCCTAGTATAGAAAGCCGTTTTCTGCCTAGAACTGGGCAGTAGCAGAGAAGATGTACCATTTCCTCATCTTCCTTATCGTGACAGCTTCTACAGAAGTCGTCCTGTAGCTCTGTGATTCCCATGCGCCGTGCATGGGATCCACCTTCCCAGTGTTCTGTTATGGCCGCGATCGCATTTCCAATGGACTCCCTGGATAGAAACATCATTAGTTTGACGTAGATCTAGTTTAGGCAAAATCTGTTTCGATGATGTGCATGTGGGTTTATTTTGCCATCTCAAATTGGCTTTTTGAACTACTTTACTGTGCAGGAGGAGCCGACAGTTTGCAATCGGCACTTCTAGCTGGGATGAGACAAATATAGCTGGGAGGTTGGTGCCCTCTCTTGCTAGCTCGTTAACCTTACAGTTCCCTGGTTTGTCCCTGTGGCCGGGTATCCAGACAATGTGAACTCTAAATTTAGCTCATTTAGGGTGGATCGGCATTGCACCGCTGCCCTAGAGGTCAAGTAGACTGAGTTCAGTGATTTTATAGCAGCCTGGCGGTCGCAAAGAATGGATATCTCTATAAACTTTTGTACATTGTGGAGTGTCCAGACAGCTGCATCGGTAATGGCTGTCATTTCGGCTTGATACACGCTGCAGTAATCAGGCAAACGATACGACAGGCTAAGTGAAGGGTCTTCCAAAAAGACACCGCAACCTACTCTCCCCTCTAGTTTAGAGCTGTCAGTATAAAATACTGCGCCCTGAGGTTTAACTAGGTTCCCGGCCCAATTTTCTCTGGATAAGATTTCCAGAGATAGGTCGCCTTCGAGCATAGGGGTAGGTTTAGTATAGTCGGTATTTTTTGTGCACATGTCTCTTAAAATTCTAGATGGACCGTAGTGCGTTTTGGTCCATGGGGATACAGCATTGAGTCTGAGAGCCGCGCTAGCTGCGCATTCTTTCCCGAATAGATCTACTGGTAGTAGATGTAGAATCGTTTTTTTAATTCTTCTTCTTCATGTAGCTTCTCCATTATCGGAGGTTTGCCAACATCATGGCAATTTTTAAACAAAACTTTTAAATAATAACTTATAAGAACTACGCGTCACCAATTTAATTTGAGAGTGACATTTACTTCAAAGAGTTTATTTGATATTCATGGCAATCGCTATTGTTTAAAACAATTACGGAATATTCATACCGTAAAGTGATGGAATGAAAATACATGCAAACCCCATAAGAAGCAACTGTTACAGAATGAATATTCTAACTATAGAAGGTGAATGTTGTCATTATGTTATTAAAAATAATTTCATAATGAGTATATATTTCAATTATTGTCGTGGAGAAACATCTAGCCAATGTTTACACTTTACATCCGATTTTATACGTTTCTAAATCACATGACGGATTCTTTTGAAGATATTTTAAATTGCATTTCGCATTTGTAATAAAAATTTTAATCGATTTTTTGTGTCTTGACAACAAGTATTACCGATAAGTAATTGTATAAATGTACAAGGTAGATATGAAATATTGAATACATTTACATGTTTAACCGGCAATATAATTGTAGATATTTGCATTAATTTGCCATTAATAATCCGATCATTGTTTATGTTTACATTAGAGAACAAAGAACTCTACCTATACCAAAGTTATTAAACACTCTTACAATAAATGAATTGTTCAACTCGTGGAAGCACTTGACACTTGATGATAATACAAGGTTAATTCACAAATATCAAGCGCTGGCAAACAAAATTCGCAATGTGAAAAGCATTTGAGATAATCCATGACAGACAATATGGATTTCGACAACTTCGGTCTACTGGAGATTTGCTGGCTTATGTCACTCAGCTCTGGACAAACACTATTGAGAAGTTTGGTGAATCCCGTGCAATAGCCTTGGATATATCTAAAGCCTTTGACCGCGTTTGGCACCAGGCATTGTTAAGTAAATTATCTGCCTACGGTCTCCCAACCAAACTGCGCCAATGGCTTTTGAGCTTCATGCAAGATCGCTCCTTACATGTGGCAATTGATGGTATTTCTTCTGAAGCGTTTAAAACCAATGCCGGGGTCCCCCAGGGTTCCATCCTGTCCCCCACCTTATTTCTTTTACACACCACGGTGTCCAATAATATGTCTTGGCATGACCATGTTGCAAACATCGCAAAGTCGGCAAGCCAGAGGCTAGGTTTTCTGTGGAAAGCCAGAAAGTTTTTTACTCCTGATCAACTGTTGATGACGTACAAGGCTCAAATCCGACCTCTACTGGAGTATTGCTCGCACATTTGGGGTTCAGCACTAAGGCATTCTCTTCGTCTTCTAGATTCCATTCAGAAAAGAGCCATTCGCTTGATAAACAGCTCAACTCTCACATATACTCTTCACCCTCTAGAACATAGAAGAAGAGCTGCAGACCAGTCATTGCTCTACAGATATTTTCATGGCAGATGCTCCAAAGAAATAAAAACTCTTGTACCACCATTGGCTACACTCGGCCGAAGAACTCGGCACGCTGATCAGTCTCACCCATTTACTCTCAAGATTGACACTTCAAGTACCAATCTTCATCAAGAATCCTTCTTTTACAGGGCTGCTACGGAATGGAATAAGCTTCCAAAATCAGTTTTTCCAGAGAACTATGACCTGAAACTTTTCAAAAAGCGTGTCCACAATCATTTCCTTTCTATAATCACTTCCCCTTCTTATAGTCGCAGTGCGGGCCGTCTGCGGCCCTCACGATAGGTCTACCCTTTTTGCGACTATTTTCATTAAAAAAAAAAAAAGTAAATCACTTGGCTAAACAATAGAGTGGGGGTAACCTGTTACTCCAAAAAAGGAAAGACCTAAAAGCTAGTTGGAATCATTACGGGTCACCACCCAGTCAGTGAACATCTAAAATAGGACGAATACACAGTACACCAGCTTTTGTTAAATTGTGAAGCACTATTACAAAAAGAAAAAATAATTAATCACCGACAAACGGATGAATAAAGGTTGCTGGAAATATTATTTAAAAAAATTGTTTTATGACCTGAGAAGGGACAAGTAGCCAAGAAAAAAGAAAGAAAAAAATAGTAAAGTGTAAGTAGCAGTTAACAACTAAAAACTAGCAAAGCCACAGAATCGGATCTAAAAGAGAATGAGTTCCTGAAAATGCTTAGTAGAGAGAAAATAAAATGAATAACAAAGGCATTCAATACAGGTGACATCCAAAAATGGTTAAAATCAGAATTTATTACATTATCAAAAAACCTGGGGCTACGAGTTGTGAAAAATTTGAAAAAGAATGTTTAATGAGCCATTTTTTAAAGCTTTTCTTGAAGATTATTCATAAACAAATATATAAAAAGTGCCAGAACTCAATTAATTTTGATTTATCAATGCAATTGGCACCAGAAAGCCGCCTCTATTTGGAATACAAGTTTTATTCCAAATGAACAGGGACGTAAAATGTACTGTATGAAAAAGCATATTGTAGATTTTGACACGAAAAAATGATGAAAAATTCTTAGAGAAGCTGACCTAGATGACAAAGGTCTCAAAATAATCTGCAATCGGAATGAATTTTCAAGATCTATAAGAAGGGATCTTAAACAAATAACATGTCCAACACCATACAAGCACCATACAGAAGCAGTTTTTCCAGAAGCTTTAGAAGAAGCTAAAATAGGAATCAAGGTTAATGGAGTGTGGATTAACATGATAATGACGAGGTCTTAGTTGCTGACAATAAACACTACCTTCAATAACTGGTCAATGCGGTAGGAGAACAGAGTCAATCAATGGGTTTACATCAACACCCAAAAAAACAAAATTTATGATTATCTCCATAAATCTGAATGCATTTGAAAACTGCAGCATAACTTTTAACCCAATGCCCATAGAAAGAGTGAAGAAGTTTAAGTACCTCGGCGCTTGGCTATACGAAGACTGGACATCGGATAACGAAGTAAAGTGTCGCATTGAACAAGCCCAGTTAGCATTCTTAAAGTTTGGAAGCATACTTACCTGTTCCGAATTTGGTGCTTTGGTGCTTCTCTATGGTATAGAGAGATGGACACTGAAAATAAGTGCAACTAACAAACTGGAAGCCTTCGAGATGTGGCTATACCGCAGAATTCTTAAGATACCTTGGACGGCGAAATTAAAAAATGAGAAAGTTCTTATTCGCGTCAACAAAAAACGGGAATTGTTTGAAACCGTTAAGAAGAGCATATCTGTGGCATATCTTGGAAGTGAAAGATATCAATTCTTGCAGTTGATGATAGATGGCACGATTGAAGCGAAAAGAGGAATCGGAAGAATGAAAATGTCATGGCTACGAAACATCAGACAGTGGACAGGGATACATCATGTCCAGTCGCTGATACACACCGCAAAAAACAGAGAAGCGATGGCAAATGTTATCGCAAACATCCATTATTTTCAGCGCACCAGAAGAAGAAGAAGATATGGCTCTACAGAAGAATGCTGAAAATACCATAGTCTGCTGAAATAAAAAACAAAGAAGTTCTCAAAAAGATTAGGAAAGATCCGGAACTCATTTACACCATCGAATGCCGAAAGCTCCAGTATAACGAATCTTAACTTCAATTCATTCTATTGTGAAAAATATTCGGATAACGACGAACCGACAGAAGAATATCCTGGCTTCGAAATTGGATCCAGAAGTAAAACAGTAAATAATTTTAATAACTTTGATAATGTTAAATAATAGTAATAATAATAATAAAAAAAGTAAATCACTTTTTAGCATAATCCTAGTTATCTTTTATACCATCTGAAAAAAGTATCTAGTACTGTGGGAAAGATTGTAACTTTCGCCATCTTATGACTAACCGTTGAATTATACTTGGCACAATTTCCACACCTTTCAAAATTGATGCATAATGATTATTCTTTATGCGTTACAAATAATAGGTCAGCATAATTTTAACTGCTTAGCTTTAGACTTTTGTTTTATAAGATACTTATATTCAGTAAAAAGATCTTCGGCTTCAATTCTACGATAAAATTCGGTAATTCGAACACTGCAGAACTGAAAGATGTATACACATTTTGTTGTGCCAGCAAAACTACTTCTAGTACGAGTGTAATAACTAAAAAAATCCTTTTAAACGAAATTATCGTTTTTATAAAAATAAACCAAATAGTTTTCTACTTGCTTCTCGCATTCGTATTCCCACGCTGGTTTTATTATCTAGTTAAATATAAGAAACAAGAAAATTATTCAAGGCGCAGTCACAACCGACAACTCTTCTTTTTGTTACATAAAAATTTTATGGACCATAAAAAGGTAACTGTGTCTAATTTGGGAATTATTTTGAAACATACCGTCTGACGATGTAGTTAAATTGTATTCATTTTTAGCTACTTATTGGCAATATGTTTCGCTTTTGGGAACTGCTGACAAGCAAATTTTCAATTTGAAATTGGAGATAATTAAGCAGTGAAAAGAAGCAGGTCTCATAATTTTACCAACAATGAAAAAAGAAGTTACTAACTCGAAAACCATTATCCATCATCAAAATATAAAAAATAAACGACATCTATAAAGCTAGCCTCGATAACCCACCCCAATCGAGTTTGATGGTGATTATAATTTAGTGCTCTTTATGTGCTAATTAGTTGCGAAATTCAAAAAAATTTTTACTCGTAAAGATACCAAAATTTCGATGACAATGCTAGCTTTGTTGGAAGCTACTATTGACATATAACGACAACCCAGCCCAATCAAGTTTTATGGTGACTATAATTTAATGCTCTTTATGTGCTAATTAGTTGCGAAATTCAAAAAAAATTTACTCGTAAAGATACCAAAATTTCGATGACAATGCTAGCTTTGCTGGAAGCTACTATTGACATATAACGACAACCCAGCCCAATCAAGTTTAATGGTGATTATAATTTAATGCTCTTTATGTGCTAATTAGTTGCGAAAATTAGCATTTTTTTGCTCGTATAGATACCAAAATTTCGATGATAATGCTAGCTTTTTCTGAAAGCCAACATTGACATAATAAAAAAGCATAGATGTATTAACTAATAAGTTGCTAATTAGTTGCTCTGGAAGTAACCAACTGGATTTCTGGAAAGGAAGTAACATTTTTAATTGAGTCTTATATAAGTTCCTGAGGTGGGCACTCTTTCGTATAGGATTACTAGTTAACTTGAAAAGCTGTATAAGCTATTTAAAGTTAGCAACTAATTAGGTGCTTTGATATAAACCATGTGGGTACCTTAAAACTTAAATTAAATACAAATGGTGACTTCTAGAATGATTTCAGATACAGTATCTCTTGCACTCAAGTATTCGGTAACCATTGGGATCACAAAATGTAACAACTAATTAGTTGCTCAAAACATTAGCGACTGGAGTTCCGTAAAGTTGAAATAACTTAAAAAGTCTGAATCCTGCAAGTTTCTTAAGTAAACAATCTGGCTTTTAGAGTTAGTAGATAACATTAAGTGCTGTATGAGCTGCTAAAGGTAAGCAACTAATTGATTGATAATTAGTTGCTCTGATATAAACAAAGTAGAAATCAGTAGAGTTCAAATAAAACACTTAACATATTGTAGGAGGCGGACTTTTTAGTCATTTAAACTCTACGGAACTCCAGCCGCTAATGTTTTGAGCAACTAATTAGTTGCTTAGCTTTAACAGCTCATACAGCTCTCGAAGTTATCCACTAACTATATACGACTGATTTTTCAACTCATGAACTTAAAGGACACAGACTTTTTTAGTTATTTGAACTCTACGTAATTCCAGTCACTGTTTTGAGCAACTAATTAGTTGCTACATTTTGTGAACTAATATAGTCCCAATGGTTAACTAATACTTGAGTGCAAGTGATTCTGTTAATGTAATCGTCTTAAAAGTTTCCATTGAGTTTTACTGAACTCCACATGGTTTATATCAAAGCACCTAATTTGTTGCTAACTTTAAATAGCTTATACAGCTACAGTTATCTAGTAATCCTATACGAGAGAGTGCTTACCTCAGGAACTTTATGAGACTCAATTAAAATTTATTTTACCTTTACATAACTCCTGTTGGTTACTTCCAGAGCAACTAATTAGCAACTTCATCATCATCATCATCATCATCACTCAGCTATAGTAGTCCACTGCTGAACATAAGCCTCTCGTTTATTTTGCCACTCTGCTCTATCTTGAGCCATTTGTATCCAATTACCACAGATTTTTTTGATGTCATCGGTCCATCGTGTGGGGGGGTGCCCTCTACTACGATAAGCTTCGTGCCTCGGACGCCACTCCAATAGTTTTTTAGACCATCTTCCGTCAGTTCTTCTAGCTACGTGGCCAGCCCAGTTCCACTTTAAAGTTGTTATTTTTTCGATTACATCTATAACACCTGTTCTTTGGCGAATAATCTCATTTGGTATTCGGTCTCTGAGGGAGATACCCAGAATAGCCCTCTCCATCGCCCGTTGGGTGACATGCAGTTTCTTTGCTGACTTTAGCAACTTATTGGTTGGTAAATATTTTAAATTACTATGCTTTTTTATTATACCTCAATGCTAGTCACTAAATTATAGTCACCATTAAACTCGATTGGGCTGGGTTGTCGGGGCTAGCTTTATATACAAAAATAAACGCCCAATTGCCTCCATTCTTTAATACTCTATACTGATTTGTGAAAATTTAGACTTTTACAGTTAAGCCGAACCAATTCTTAAACTTAAATTTAGAGGGATTTAAGTGCAGCTTAATGTTTAGTAAAATGTGTGTGAACAATTTACGAAATTTTGAATGTATGAAAGTGTTCGTGTGTAAATGAGGGTTTTGAAAATTAGTAGAGGAAGGAAAAATTCTTCCGGGGCTCGTAAAGTGGAAGTCCTTTTCACGAAAGACTACTATATTTAGTCCTAAGCATGTGTATAGCTGATAAAATCTACTTAAGACGTTGTAAGACAATTTGCCAAATTTAGATCATAAACTAGATAGAAAGCGGGAGAAATTTGTTTTATTAGAATAATTATAATTGATCGAAAAGCACATGATCCTGTAGGTTATATGTCTATACAAAAGTTTGTTGTAACAATAAATCTTTTTTTTTCACACGCCAATGTCCTATGATCTTTATCTTGTTTTTAATTACAACGACGGCCTTCAACCTGAACTTTACTCACCAGTCATTGTTCATATCCGCAATTACCTTTACCGACGAATAACAAGATGATTTTAATTGGATTGTCGACTTGTGCAGGGTGTTGATCGTAAAAAATTGTAAGTTTCTTTTATTTATTGCCATCAACTTTTTCTAGTTACAAATAGATTGCATTTAATGAGATTCTCTCTTTATACTGCGATCTCAGATCTTTTGTGTGCGACTTTTTTACACTGCATGCAATTGTATATATATATATATATATATATATATATATATATATATCGGCGTATAGCATTCTCGAGATAATCGAGACGAAAAATAACTCCGAAAGTTAACATTTTTTTCAGTTTTTTTATTCTCGATAAAAAACAGCTCGACCGATTTTGCTAAAAATTTAATCAGTTCTAAGTTGCGTAATTATACGTCGAATTCAATTAGTCCCACGCTGATATCATTTTTTATTCTCGAGATAATCGAGACAAAAAATAACTCCGAAAGTTATCCATTTTTTTCAGTTTTATGATTCATTATAAAAACCAGCTTGACCGATTTTGCTGAAAATCTAATCAGTTCTAAGTTGCGTAATTATGCGTCGAATGCAATTGGTCCCACGTCGATATCATTTTTTGTTCTCGAGATAATCGAAACGAAAAATAATTCCGGACGAACATACGTACATACACACACACACACAGACGTCCACTTAAAAATTATTGTAGTCGATTTTGGGAACCTTGAAATGTGGAGATATGTCAAAATTCGGGCTTCGCAAAATCGGACCCATTACTATAACTTCCTACTGGGAAGTTAAAAAGAGTGTTAATTTAATTATTGTACTTAGATGTTAGGACATCGAACCCTGCTTTTTGTAAAATTAGAAACTAATAATGTTTAATGGATTTTCTAAAACATTCTATTTACGTTAAATGTTAAACTCAATCTATAGCTATGGGTATCAGGTTGATCGTATACATTGTTGAGCCAAAAAAAAACATTTTACTAACCCAACTTTCCACTGTCGTGATTACATTATATTGCGTAAGATTGATGAAAACGGTAAAGGTAAAAAAGAAATAAAATACAATACAAAAACGTGAAATAGGGTACACACGGTCTTTCTTTACAAAATATAAAATGATGAATTCGAAATACCAACGCCGAATCATTTTGGTTGCGCAATAAAACTGTTGAAATTTAATTAGACATTTCTTACCTCCAGTTTGAAGGTCAATCGGTAGATGAAAACATAATGGCACCATTAATCATAATTACATTTATTAAAATAATTTGAAAAATGGGCTGATGGAACCAGTAAATTGGATGTTGGAAATATGAATGATGTAAAATTAATCGGAATACGTTCCATCCTGTCATTTTCCTTGTCCGAAATTCAATAGTTTCGAATAAACATCCTTTCGGATATTTCGTTATTATTGGAATTTATTAACCTTATTCCATATTCTCCTAATGTTGGCGTTGGATTTATTGTAAATAAGGAGCACACAAAGAATATACTTACAATTAAAAGCATAAGTGATAGAGTTATATATATTATCTACAAAATGAAATTAAAACAAGGAGGTAAACGCGTCGTAACACCCCTTAAAACTCTCTATGATGCATGCCTCTTCGGAGGAAATACACCAAAACAATGGAATAATGCCGTTATGACAATATTGCATAAAAAGGGAGACATAACAGACATTGGAAATTACCGACCTATCAGCTTGTTATCTCACTGTTATAAGCCCTTTATAAGAATAATTACTAATAGACTGTGACCTAAGCTAGACTTTTAGCAACCACTGAAACAAGCCGGATTTAGAAGTGGATTTGGAACAAATGACCACCTACAAGTAATAAAGTCCCTGATAGAGAATACTGATATTTGTAGATTTTAATAAAGCATTTGACTCAGTCCAGCATACCTCTATGTTGAGAGCGCTTATAGAGTGCAGTATTTATCATAGGTACACGACCCTTCTACAGAATATATATATATATATATATATATATATATATATATATATATATATATATATGAATACTAGGTTTTCTGGATAAACCGCGTTCAGAAAATTTGTTTTCTCGACGTTTCGGCTCCCTCTTTGGAGCTATTATCAAGAGTTAGGTTAGGGTTATGAAGGGTAAGGTTCAGTACGTTTTCGTGGTCTCAATCTGCCTACTCCACTGGTCGTACTGCACCGGTCAGTTGTCTCTGAGGTCTCAATCTGCCTACTCCTCAGTTGTCCCTGACTCGAAACGGATATTGATGATGATTCGAATACTTGTTACTGATTCCAAATTTCAGTTTGAAAACGAAAAAGTGAAGAATGCTTCAGTTTTTTCATGATGACATAAAAATTGTTAGTTCCAAAAGGGAGGATTCCCAATTTACTTTATGGAGTCTTTTTGTCTAATCTTTGAGAAAGTTTCAAAATTATTTTTAAACATCTCAAGGTCCATGAAAAGCTGTATTAAACAAAAATGTGTACGCTAGTTTCACAAGTTTATTTACAGCAGCAGCTAATTTTAGAAAAACAATAAATTATTTAACGATTCCATACTAAAATTGTCTGGAAAGTAAACACGTAGAGATAAATAGTCACTTGGCAGTAAAAAAAAGAAAAAAAAAATGCTAACGTATTCCAGAGATGACGTGGTGGTAGGTGTGTCTATATATTAAAGATATTTACAAAAAAAAAGATAACGATGTGGTGTTTAGGTGTCCCTGATTCCAAATAACTGATTTTTGGATTTGTTAGAGCATCACGCAAAAAGTGCTGCACCAATTTGATAAAAACTGTATGTTTGCTTGTATGTTTTTTGTATGTTGGTTAACTGACTCTTTGGCCTCGATTTTGCCCTACTTTAAGCGATCAGAATCCTTTGCATGAGAGTAAGAGAGATAGAACTAGTGCGTGATTTACGCATGCGCTCAGAACAAATATTAACACAGTTCATCGCTTCGGTGGTTCAGTGGTAGAAAGCTCGCCCACCACGCGGGCAGACCGGGTTCGATTCTCGGCCGATGCATTCTTTTTGTGCCATTTAATACATAATTTTTTTAGTGAATAAAACAAATCGAACTAAACTTTTCTCGCCAGTATGATTTGACTGAAACATTATCAAACCGCCCTCAACAAATTCGTCAACATTTCCAATGTGGGTAATAATCAGTCGCTTTTCTTTCCCAGATGGTGGCTTTAGTCCGGTGGACCAACCTTCTAAGAATGCTTGAAATATTTTTTTTATCTGTCTTAAATAATATCTCCTGAAGCAAATAATTTTATCTTTTTCGATTAAGAGTGATTTTATTTTGGGTTTTCCAGACAAAATTCATTTCTTTTAAAGTTTTCCACAATTTCTTTCTGTCTGGAGACATATTTTGGTCTTCTTTCAAGGCACGAATGCACTGATCTTCTAATTCCAAGTTTGTAGTCTTCATCGATATGCACAGTGTTTTTCTTCTTGCGGATGGTATAGGTGGTTGCGGAGCCTCACTTTTTCCTTCACTCAATAATTTATTTTGACACTCCCGTCATTTGCGAACACATTTTCACCACAGTATCAACACTATACATATGATTTTGGTGCTTGAGGGCGTTAACAGATAATTGATATTTGCTCACTCGTTTCACTGGAACGAAAACTGAAATAGCCATTTTAATTGACACGCTAGGTATAAGTGAGGACACATCACTCAGCACGAGGCGTATAGGCTTTAACATTAATGTATATTCTTCTCTTCAGGTAATAATATTTGGTGTATTTACACGGGTTCTACCTCAAAGATATGAAGTGCGTACGCATCACATTCTTCTACTATTTGAGATCACCCTTCCATCTGGGTACTGGACAATGAACATTGAGTGAAATATTTCGAAAGACGTTTCATTTTCTAAGTACGTTAATAAAGAAATCTAATTTTAACTAGTTAGGTAAAGATTTCTTTTGTCACCCGTAGCACTTACAAAAAATGTCCCTTTATATTCCAAAATTAGAAAAATACATTTTCCACTTTTTAACCAACCCAATTGTGTACGCCTATGTAACAGCACTCAGAAAATGATTTATTACTCCGTACCATTTCTTTATTCTCCTCTATGGCATAGAAGCAGCAACACTGAATAAAACATCGTTGAAAAAATTGGAAGCCTTCGAAATGTGGTTATACAGAAGAATACTCAGACGACTAGGAAAAAGGACAGAGCTTGTGAATGAGACAAAAATCCTAAAACTACAGGAGAGTAACTACGTTATGAGAGGAGAAAGATATACACTGTTAAAAGTGATTGTGCATGGCAAAATTTTTGGCAAACGTAGCTTAGGTTGAGAACGAATGTCGTGGCTGCGCAACTTGAGAAAGTGGTTCAACTGTTCGTCAGTCCAACTTTTTAGGTCAGCGGTGGATAGAGTTAAAATGGTCATGATGGTAGCCAACCTTCTAAAGAAGATGGCACCCTAAGAAGAAGAACCATTTCAAAATAAAGTATAGTTAATAGTCGCTTTAATAATCTGATAACATAACTGTATTAATTATATTTTTAATGATCAACAATCTAGATCATATCAGAACGTGTTCCCCAATTTGCAATTACCAAATAACAATCGTATAATTGCCTCCCACCTCTATTACCGAAAGGATGAGTTAACAACCACAAAAAATACCATTAGTGGTAATTATATTAATCAAGATTATTCTCAAAGCGATACTAATAAGTCGTTTATAATAACGATACACCGAGTCTATCTGAAGTCAGAGATCTTTGACAATCAAAATTCGTTATGCGATTAAAAAGGAACAAAACTACGACAAAGAATATGACATTGACAGAACAAGTCTTGGCCATCACGGTCCACTGAACAATCGTGAGAAAGACAGAACGCAACCGACCTGCTAGTGAGTGTACGTGAATGGACTTATAATGCCATAAGTCATACTTAGAATAACTAAACGAAAAAAAAATGTCAGTACTGCGCATCTAAATGAAAATAACACGATTTGTTAGTCGTAGAATGCGTGAAGATATTGAAGGACGCTGAAATGTATAGATTTATTGAAATTATGTATTGAATGGATTTTCGTAAAACAATGTCGGTTTCGATCAATTAATTAGAAAAACCGGTGACACTATTATAGTTTCACAAGCAACTACATAAAATTAATGTAGGTACTCAAAATGGATTACACTTCTATTACAGTTTAACTAAAGTAGGGGGATGATATATATTGAATTATTTGATATATTCTAACACCTACACCATAAACCTGAGTGCCGGTGTAAAAATAAAACGAGAGGTCCCCGAAGTAAATATAAAAATTATAGTTTAAAAAAAAGAAAAACACGCTTTTAGAGTTAATCAAACTAAAAAGTAAAAAATAATTCTTAATATAAGGATAAAATTACTGCCGACAAAATAAATGTCACTGTTCTGTTTGTCATACAAAGCACCCTACGCTTTTAGAACATTAATTTTCTCGTCAGTAATTTTATTCTTATGTTAAGAATTATTTTTTACTTATTAGTTTGTTTAACTCTAAAAGCGTGTTTTTTAGTTTTTTTTAAACTATAATTTATTTTTCGCTTTTTAGTTCGATTTTTTACTCCACCCTCTTGCCATTCATCCCTCGGCACGTTTCTCACCAGTGTATTGAATTGGGTGAATTATAATATGACATTGGAGCTGCGCGCATGCGTAGTTCACGCACTAGTTCTATCTCTCTTCTTCTTCTTCTTCTTCTTCTTCTAGGTGCCATGATCGTTTAACGATCGTTGGCGATTATTCTGGCTATCATGTTTGCAATCATTATTTTGTAGCCGCTCAGAAAAGTTTTCTAGTGGTGAGACCAAACCACTGTCTGAGATTTTTGTGCCAGGAAGTTCTTCGTTTGCCGGGGCGTCTCTTACTATTAATCTTACCCTGTATTATAAGATATAGAATGTCATACTTTTCTGGGTGTCTCATGATATGTCCAAAATATTCAAGTTTTCGTTGTTTTACAATATTGACCACTTCTGTATCTTTATGCATTCTTCTAAGCACCTCCTCGTTTGTGATCTTTTCCACCCAACTTACTCTTAGCATCCTCCTGTACAACTACATCTCGAAAGCTTGTAGACGTTTGAGCGTGGCTTCTGTTAGTGTCCAGCTCTCGACTCCATACAAAAGAACTGGAAAGAATGGTCCAAACATCCTCATTCGCAGGGCAATTGATAGATCGTGACTGGTAAAAAGTTTTTTCATGCGAATAAATGTTGCCCGGGCACACTCTATACGTATTTTGGTTTCAACTAATGGATCCCAGTCCTCGTTTATCCTGCAACCAAAGTAGCTCGCACTTGAGACTCTGTCTAATTGTGTTCCGTTGACGTAGACACTAGCAACTTGATTATGAAGTACTTTGCTTATTAGCATGTATTTGGTTTTTGCCGTGTTTATTTTCAAACCAAATACTTCGCAAACTTCTGTTACCCTATTAATAAGTCTCTGTAGGTCATCGAAGGACTGCGCGAGTATTACGGTGTCATCCGCGTATCTTATGTTGGTGAGAATTTATCACAACTCCCAAATTCATGTCTCCTAGCGTCTGCCCAAATAACTCCAAATTTTTGATATATTCTCGAATGAATAATACTATTTCTCTTATTCTCATGCAAAGGATCCCTGAAGAAATTTATGAATCCTGGCGAAACTATTAGGAATTAGGATAATCGAATTATTGCATTGTCGTAGGTCTTTGACAACTGTGCGAAGTATAAATTAAAAATGATTGCTTAAAGCAGGGCAAAATCGAGGCCAAAGAGTCAGTTACAAACAAACAAAAATACCCGTGAAACTAATATAAGCGTGTAGATGTGTTCTTTCTTCGCTATACCTTTACTTATATTAGGAAAAAATAAAAAGCACTAACAGAAACAACATTTGGGATTATTGACAACTAAAAAAACGATTAATAACATTAGATATGCAGATGATTCTAAAATAATTATTGTAAAGTCACTAAAAGTCTTACGGAGATTAATTGAACTGGTAATTGACAGTGGAAAATAAAATGGATTACCATTAAAAAAATAGAAAACAATGCAAGCACAGACAAGATTAGATTCAAAATTGGACAGTCATGTTCAAAATGAGTATATATACAAGTAGAAGGATTCCGAGAATTAACAGCAAAATAAGAAGCGAATGCATAATAATACAAAAAGTGAAAAAAGAAATAACGAACAAAATCGAAATAAGAAAAATGTTATTGTAATAATCATGTATGTAATAAAAAGAGAAAAATTAAAAATGCATAGAATATTATACAAAGTAAACTACGAGGCAAAAAAGCAAGAGGAAGTTTTACCTCTCCTTAAACTTGAAACTCTTTGAAACCTGCACTAACAAACTAGGACTCTCACATCTAATTACTGATGTTGGCCTTGTGAAAATACCACGAAAAAAGTCCTGAATTTTGTTTTTCTAATTAAAAATAATTAACACAAATTTAATACACCAGCCACTCTTTATCCGAGTAAATTGATGAATTATTTACAAAATATAGACGATTGTCGTAGAAAGATTAAATATTTTCCTTTCGACACAAATTCTAAGAATCACAATTAAATGACAAACAAAAATGTTAAAATTCTGTTAAATAAAAATAATTAACGACTCATCTCATTTAAAAAATAGTTTGTAGATCTCTTATAAAAGCTAAAATGTTAATATTTTACATACATACATACATAAAGTCACGCCTTTTTCCCATAGGGGTAGGCAGAAACCACTTCCTTCCACTTGCTACGGTTCGTACACACATCTTTTGCTTCCTCTACTTTCATCAGTGCTCTCATACATGCTCTTCGGTTGTTGGTACTCTTGACCTGGCCTTTCTTCAAAACAATGTTGATCTGATCGAGATATGTTCTCCGAGGTCGACCTCTACCGATTTGCCCATTCACATTCGCCTTATAAATTTGTTTCGTCAATCTTCCTTCATCCATCCTTTCTACGTGTCCAAACCATCTAAGCATTCCTTTATCTATCTTTGTAACCACATCTTCTTTTACACCACAGCGTTTTCTTATCTCACTATTCTTAACTTTATCCAACCGAGTCACTCCGGCTATACTTCTCAGACTGCAACTCCTCTTCAGATAACGCTAATATGACTTGATCATCGGCGTAAAGGAGGCATTTGACGATCAAATCATTCATTTTTAATCCATAAGCACTCTCTTTCAGATCTTTTAAACAATTGTCTATTTATAAGTTAAACAGCCATGGCGAAGCCACACATCCCTGTCTCACACCTTTTTCGATGTTAAACCAGTCCGTGCAAGCTCCGTTTATCCTGACACAAGCAGTGGAATCCTCGTAAAGTGATTTCAGTGCTCGTATTAAACTACCACTCACCCCATACATAGACAATGTAGACCACAATTCACTCCTCACCACTCTATCATAGGCCTTTTCCAAGTCTATAAAAGCGCAATAGACTTCTAGCCAAGAATTTTTCGACTATACCTCGTAAGGAAAAGACCTGATCCATACATCTCCTTCCTCGTCTAAATCCTGCTTGCACATCCCATATCATCTTCTCAGTTTCATTCGTTACTCTTTTGATCAATATCTTTGCATACAGTTTGCCGACTATGCTGAGTAAACTAATACCTCGGTAGTTCATTAATATTTTAAAATTACATAACCGTCTTTACTTATTGTGTAAGACGTACTATTAAAAATTTTAAAAATTTCTTCGTTGAGAAATATAACGGTTTATATTTTGATTAGCTATAATTGTAGATTACAGATAAATTGTATAAACTTGGAGTAAGTAAATTTTTGCAATAGCTCGCTACTTAAGATCCTGTGTACAAATTTTGTAGCTTTTTCTATTATGAAAGACGTGCCCGATATCCTTTCTCTTTCTTTTTACTACTGGCCCAACTTGTCGTGGAATATCTTCTTTTACCAGCTGCTTCACAGTTCCTATCGGAATCTTCCGTGTACGTCACTGTGTTTAAACAAAAGGCCTCGTCGCATGGTTTATTAGAAGCCAAGTACCATACATAAATAATCCCGGAGAACGAATTACATCAATTTGAACGAGCGACCTTGACAAAGCAGCTGTGATGGTGGTTTAATAGAATGCACAACATGTAAACATTACAAAATACAAAGTAAAGATCAATTATTAATTTATTACGTAATGCAACAACCATCAATAAATGATTATTTAACAATACAGAGTGTGGCGTCGTTTCATGGTCGAAGCGTTGGATTCTACCTTCAGAGATGCGATCTGTTGAAAAACATGGGCGTCGTTGTACGTTTATATGGCATTCATCAAGGTTTTGTAAATATCCAATTTATATATTTACGTTGTTACAACAACTACAAACTCTAGTGCGTATGAAAATTAGTTTAATAAACAAGAAAAATAATAACAATCAGGGTTGAAAAAAACAGTCGCCAAAATTACCTGCTTAATAGTAGCGAATGTTGGGTTTGGCAGAAGAAGCATAAAAATAAGATTAATGCTGCGGAGATGAGTAGTCTGAGTATAGCCGGAGTGATTCTGATGGATAAAATGAGGAATACGACCATTTTGGTGAACTTGGTGAACGAATATCGCTGGGTAAATATCATGTAGAACAGGTAGGCAGAGATAACCAAACCCGAGAACTAGAGAGAAGAATTGGCCTTAATTGGGCAGCTTTTGGAAGACAAAGCAACATCCTAAAATCAAACATCCCAATGTGTTCTTCCTGTGCAGAAACATAACACTAACAAAAAGGATCGTAAACAGAATTCTTGTTGCACAGGAAGCCATGGAAAGGTCAATGCTGAGAATATACCTGAGAGATAGAATTTCTAATACCAAACTTTGCCGACTGTCTGGAGTGACCGATGCGATAGAACGCCTAAAAAGGTTAAAGTGGAACTGGGCTGTACAATGGACAAAGCTGATCCTAGGGTGGAGACCATTACAAGATGCACTTCGAAATAGGGGTCGCTCACCATCTAGGACGCTGGACTAAACTACGGGAGGCCTATGTTCAACAGGGAACATAACTTGGCTGATTGATGATGATCTATTTGACGAAAAAGATTTATTAGGCGAGTTTGAATGGGCAAGTCGGTAGAGGTCGACCTAGGCGAACGTATCTCGGTCGAATCGAAATTGTTTTGAAGAAAAGCCAGGTCAACAATACCATATAAGGTAATTAAATAATGATTTTGAATATTTATCTATCAGTTGTTTACATAAACTGGTTACGTTTAGAAATCAATTTTTATTTATATTGGGTGTAATATCTTAGACGATAGATCTTAAACAAGGTCAGATTCTTAATCAATTATTTTTAAAAAATTACCACTGTTACGAATCACAAAAATTGTCGAGTAATGTGACCCAGGCCTATCAAAGAATCTTTCGTCTTTGTTCCATCGTATGACAATGGCGAATCTTCTCGTCTTATCTCCTTACACACTGATACAAGAGAGTTTTCTTTTCTTTTTTTTAACTGAAATGATTTGGCTTTCGTCTTTCAACGATGTGAAAAAACATTTTTTAAATTAAAGAAATTACAACAATAATTAAGTTAATTAAATAATAGCTAAATTATTATTTAATAGCTGTATAAGCCACGAAGTCTTTCAATTAGAAAAGAATATTTGCATTGATATATTGGCTTAAATTTACTTTATGGGAATCGCTCAAAGAGGGGGGGGACCGATTTCATTCAACGCGGCTTGAAAAGCTGAGTCGAATGACACCCCTCCCAAGTTGAGAAAATGCGCCCTTCAAAAGTTACGCCACTTTCAATTTTTAAAAGAACATTTTTTTCACCCCTCTTAAATATCGATTTTTATGTAATCATAGACAACAATCTTAATCAAATGAAAAGGGGTGGGGCGGCAAGCTGGCCCCCCTCCGAGGACCGGGCCCTCTTAACTATTGATTTTTATGTAATCATAGACAACAATCGTTAAATTTTATTAAGATTGTTGTCTATGATTACATAAAAACGATAGTTACAAGGAGCGAAAGGGGCAGGGAGGGGCCGCTCCTTCCTTTTTCATTTGATTAAGAATGTTGTCTATGATTACATAAAAATCGATAGTTAAAAGTAAAAAACTTAAAGATCCCATGACCCAATACGCTGCCTCTCAAGATCTGTCTCATAAGCTCGACATCCTAAACAATAAAGAGTATAATTCAATAGAAGACAGATGGAAGGATATAAAGCAAGTAGCACTAGAAGTATCAACAACACATTTAGGTCACTTAGAACATACAATCGCTAAGAAGAAATGGATGACCAATGATATTTTGAAGATGATGGATGAAAGACGAGCACTCAAACACAGAGATGAGTCCAAATATAAAGAGAAACATAAAGAAATACGGAAAGAAATAAGACAGGCTAAAGAACAATGGTTCTCTCAGGAATGTAAAGAAATAGAACAACTACAGGAAAAGCATGATACATTCGCTGTCCATAAGAAAGTAAAAACTCTAATAGGAAGTAATCATCGCTCAAATATCAACAACTTACTAGACGAAACGGGAAACCTTATCACCACCACTGAGGATAAATTGAAAACATGGAAAAAATACATAGAAACCCTATTTAATGACAACAGAACACTACACGATATTACCTCACAAACAATATTGACCACAGGTCCATCGATAACAAACACCGAAGTAGAAAAAGCAATGTCACGAACAAAAAATGGAAAAGCATGTGGCCCCGATGGGATTCCAGCTGAAATCTTGAAACTATTTACCGGTCATAACTTAAACAACTTAGTTGACTTATTCAACGATATATATCGATCTGGAATGATACCCGAGGAATGGCTTCAATCGACCTTTATAACGTTACCTAAAAAAAGCAATCCTAAGAAATGTGAAGACTACCGTATGATTAGTTTAATGTCTCATACACTCAAATTGTTTTTAAAAGTGCTACATGAACGAATATATCGGAAACTTGAAACACGTATAGGAAGTACACAGTTCGGATTCAGAAATGGACTCGGCACCAGAGACGCTCTTTTTGCCATACAGGTATTAATACAACGGGCCAGAGACGTTAACTGTGAGGTAAACGCTTGCTTCATAGATTTTGAAAAAGCCTTCGACCGGGTACAGCATGAAAAACTTATTAACATCCTAAGAAAAACTGGATTAGATGATGGAGACATACGAATAATAGAAAACCTCTACTGGAATCAAAAAGCCTCGATAAGAGTGGGAGATCAAGCTACCGAAGCTGTGGAAATTAGACGTGGGGTTAGACAGGGTTGTATATTGTCTCCGCTGTTATTCAATATATATTCGGAAGAATTATTTGCTGAAGCATTGGAAAACATTTCTGAAGGCATTTCTATAAATGGTTTTAAGATCAACAATATACGTTACGCGGATGACACTGTTATTTTAGCCGATACATTCGATGGCTTGCAGCATATCATGAATGAATTGATGGTTCATTTAAATGAGTACGGTTTACAGCTCAATACTGCAAAGACTAAATATATGACAATAAGTAAAGGTCGCCCCACAATGAATCAACTACTAGTGAATAATACTATTATAGGAAAAGTTGACCATATTTCCTATCTGGGCTGCCTGATAAACGAAGAATGGGACCACTCAAGAGAAATCCGCCAACGTATAGAAAAAGCGAGAGCCACCTTCCTAAGAATGAGAAGTGTGTTCTGTAATAACAACTTGAGCTTGAAACTCAGGAAAAGGCTTCTCAACTGTTACGTGTTCTCGGTTTTGCTGTATGGTGTAGAGGCGTGGACAGTGACAGAGGCCACAAGCAAACGAATCGAGGCATTTGAGATGTGGGCGTACCGTCGGATTTTGAAAATTAGCTGGGTAGATCATGTATGCAACGCAGAGGTTCTGAAAAGAATTAAGATACGGACCCCTGAAATACTTAGAACCGTTAAAATACGGAAGCTCTCTTACCTTGGACACATAATGCGGAACGAAAAATATAACATATTACAACTAATAATCCAAGGCAAGATAGAAGGAAAAAGAGGACCTGGCAGAAGGCGCACATCTTGGCTCAAGAATCTGAGACAATGGTTTGGCAAAACATCGACTGAACTTTTTCGGGCAGCAGTGAACAGAGTAACTATAGTAATGATGATTGCCAACGTTCGCTGAGCGGACAAGGCACCAAGAAGAAGAAGAGTTAAAAGGGGTAAAAGAAATGTTTTTCTTAAAATTGAAAGTGGCGTAACTTTAGAAGGGCGCATTTCCTCAACTTGGGAGGGGTGTCATTCAACTCGGTTGGTCATGCTGCGTCGAATGACACAAGTGGCACCATCGTACCATACGTTTTGGACGAAAAAAGTATTTTTCTAAAAATCGAAAAATTGAATATTAAAAGTGGCGTAACTTTTGAAGGGTGCATTTCCTTAACTTGGAAGGGTTGTCATTCGACTCAGCTTTTCAAGCCGCGTCGAATGAAATTGCCCCCCCCCCTCCCTCTTTGAGCGAGTCCTACAAAGTAAATTTGTACCGATTTATTTCCTTGTTTATCAATTTCTTCTTACTTTTGTACTTGGTACTTTTCTTTATATGTTAGTCTTCATTCGTTTTTTATTGACACGTCTGTCGTTTTCTTTCTCTTGCTGTGGAGCATCATCATTCTCTTCCATATGATCTCTCTTGCTCTTGTGCTTAATTGTAATGTTTGTATCTGGGTACTTCTCATGTTAAAATAACAAGTTTGTGTTTTATTTTTCTAAATCTAACGAAGCGGAGACCCATTTATGGGTTCATTAGTAGCACGAAAACATCAATTGTTGTCATTGCACGTGTGAATAGAATATTATTAAATGATTGTACAATAACGAATGTTTATTATATATTATTAAATATAGCGTAATAATGCACTATACATTATCGTGACGATTATCAAGGTTGAAAGACATTTTTCAAAACGCTAATCATAACATCTCGATTTCCTTTTGTAGTTAATTTACTGACCTTCCTACTGTTTTTCGATTAAACGTCACAAATTTTTGCCATCTAGAAATAGCATAACAAATATTTAAATACAATTGTGTTCTATTAGTGTGTTAGTATTTTATAACTTAATGAATATTCTATTAATACGTTACTCGTCGTCATACAGAGTGATTCATGAAATCGTGACTAACAATGTCTTAATAATAGTTTACAAAATTTACTAGAAATATTGGCCCATACTTTTTTCGAAATGGCCAAAACGTTTTTTAAATGAGATACTTGAAAAAGTTACCTTCAGCTGGAAAATCTCTAACAAATTGCTTCTTAAGATGCAGGGATGGAAATTTAATGTTCTTTATGTGGCTGATGCAGATCAAAATCAAGTTTGAAGTCAGATCTTGGGGACTAATTCGACTGCAGGCAGTTATTTTCACCATCTCTGCTGTTCTATGTATACAAAAAAATATATGTATATATAATATAATATATATAATATAACGATTTTGCGATACGCTACTAGAATATGTTACGTAAGCGAGCTGGGCGGTATGGTGAAGTCACAGCCAACAACTAGGATATTCCACTGCTATACCAAGTAAAAACTTACCTGTGTCCAGCATTATAACAAAGTCCCAAATGCTAAAGATAGAAGAGGAAAAGAAAAGATATGAAAAACTCATTGAAAGAAGATATTTCTTGTTGGTTATTTTTATTGAAGTCAAAAGTAAATAAATACTTAAAATTATCATTGAAATCATGTCATCCATTGATTTCATAAGGATCAATTTTAATAGCACTGGTCTGCAAACAATAAGATCTGATTATCCACTTATCATCCTTTTTTTCTTTGACACAACAATATTGTGGTTTGCTGCAAGAACAGCTTCACCCACCACGATGCATCGACTACTCGGAGTAGCAGCCAGATAAACAAAAATTGAGTACAATGCTAGAAACATATCTGAATTCCTTCCAATATAAAATATTGAATTTAATAACGTTCAAATATCGAAATTTTCGCAAAATTGTAGTAGTAATCGCATATCAGTAAATGTATAGTAAATTATAGCAAATGCAATCACACTTGACGTCAAAAACATATGTTTTTTGACAGAATGACAGCGTGGGACAATGAAGGTTAAAATGTCAATTGTTCGGAATCAAATTTAATTCTACAAATTGTAAAAGCTTCAGAATAATATTCATTCTTGTGCAATAAATTTTTAATATTTATTATGCAAAGTAAATTCTTGTTTGTAGTATAATTATGACATTGTCGTATCTACCAATATTTTTTTACACGTGCTTAGTTCTGCAACATTGAACTAAAAGTCAAGTGATACTATCACGTAAGTAGTGCGACAACCTTGTACAATTTATTAACTTGATCAACAAACACCATAATGAGTACTAGAATATTTTTATTCGTTTTGGTAATTTTCGACGTAGCCATTCTACTCCAATTTGGAGACACATTTTACATTTTGTTTTTTAAATGTAGCATTACAAAATACCAAGAATATTCTATTTTAAGTTGGAAATTTTCTTAAATAAACTTGGTGGACACGATCGATGATGGTTCTTGAAGAAATTTGTGTTTCATGTGTTTAAACAATAACGAACTAAATCAACTTATTATTGTCAAATTCATTCACTGAAGAATTTAGTAAATTGTTAACCACCCTGCAAAAAAACAGTTGGTTTTTATCTGTTTTATGAGAACATATTCTTTATGAATATTAGCATTGTCTAGTCATACACTAGTTCAGTATGAATACGAATGAGATATTAATATTTTTTTATCAACTGAATTCTGAATTCCTCCAAAAATCACGAAATTCATTATTTGGCGTCCTCTGGCGCTGAATCTGGTCTTACGATCGAATTGGGCCAATGAAGACTTTTAATCAGAATGGCTTAATGTACAGTTGTATTCATAGAAAATGGGTAAACTAAAATTGTTATAGTGTTAATCGGTTTTGATTGAATTTGACTTAAAAATAATGTATGGTTGACGAGCCTGTCAAACATTTTCAAAATGCCTCGTCATAAAAATGAAAAAGCTCAAATAATTGCCAGAATTAAAGATGGGTGATCCATACGCGTGCATTAGATTTTACCGGAAGGAGCAAAAACACTTTTTCAAGAATTAAGCAACGTTGGATCCAAACAACAAGATAAAGCATTTCCGGAATATCTAGGGGCAAATTCTTTTGAAAGTATAAGAAATGCTGTCAATGACACAGAATTTCGTGGGTCTCAACCTACCGCTAGTAGAAGAGTCAAAGAATCTGACTCGCAGAAAAACAGTTTCACCCTAAGTTATAACTACAGTGACCATCAGTTTTGGAACACGGTAGTGTTCACTGATGAAAAGGTTTTTCAGTCAACATATAATGGACCAATTCGTGTCTACCGACCAGACAATACAACGATTCGAAGAACGCTACACTAGCTATCTTGCTTTTAGACCTGGGCAATTTTCAGTAAATATGTGGGGGTTGGATAAGTGCTTATGGACTTGGTGACTGTTGGCGATTGGAGGGAAGAAAGAGGGAAGAAAGCAGGAGCTAGAAAATGCAACGTATACCGTACAATCAGTCTCATGAGCCACTTCCTAAAAATATTCCTCAAAGTCATCCACAGAAGACTATACAGATTATGTGAAGAGCAGATATCTAAAACCCAATTCGGTTTCCGTGATGCCCTGGGAACCAGAGAAGCCCTATTTGCCATACAAGTTTTAATCCAACGGTGCAGAGATGTTAGCTGTGATGTATACATATGCTTTATTGACTATCAGAAAGCATTTGATAGAGTCCAACATGTCCAATGTATGATAGCTTTTATATTTTTGATGTGAAACATCTATTGGCGCGCTTGGGGGGTAACAACGAGTGTTGGTGCTGTGATGCGAAAGCGTCGTGCTGCCCCGTAACTACTCGGCTCGATTAAAATTTATAGAAACGTCGTTAAAAATATATTTGTCAAAATTTAATATATGATTACATGAAAAATAGATGTCATAAAATAAGATTGTGTTCAGAATTCAGATTTGTTTGACAAATAAAATTATCAAAATTAGAGTGCGTTGAAATATTATTTAAATTTCAGAAAATTTATTTGATAGTAATAACTACATGAACATGAAAGTGAGCGGCCTTTTTCAAAGAACGTAAAATTATTAAGTGATTCTAGTCAAGAGCAAGTTAATTATATTTTTATAACTAAGGTGTGTATTTATGTGTGTATATGAGTACGTGTATATTTTTAATATTATCTAAATATTTTGTTTTTGGTTATGCCGTATTTATTTCCTTTAATAAACCATCCTTTTATGCAAATTTTCTATATTAAATAGTTTCGATGTTTCACATCTACCAGGCGTCCCGCGACGGCTCATTTTTTGTTTGTTTTTGGTTTATGACACAATTTCCATTATTACCAGCAAATGGAAATTTTATTTCCAGTAACATATAGGGTTTTGCTTTTTTCACAACGATACCAATAGGTGAATACCCAGCCATGGATATTGCTTACAAATTATAAATCCACTTTCTACAACAAGAAATCCTAGAATATTGTATAGTTTCATGCTTTAAAAAATGAGGCATTGACCTACTTATTAATATTCACAGCGATTCACTTTAAACAATCTTGATTTCCGCTAAAAATATAACAGAAAGCCTATGTAATCATTCTCCTATACGAAAATCAAAAATCAGCACGTTTAATGAAGCTTGTAACTAAAAAGCTAAAGATCAAAATACCTATTATTAATATTTATCAAGTTGTAACTATAATTTATCATCCTTGCGATCGCGGATGTGTCTCCTAAAATTATGTACACGTCCTTAATGTTTCCTCTCGACATTTCCATACTAAATTACTCACTGTTGACTAGACCATATATCATTCATTACAATTGATTCAAAGTCATGACTTGACAAGATGCGTTGCCAGTTCAAGACCATCCGTTATTTAGATATTTTTAGAAACATACCTATCAATATGGTTGATTGCACCTCATTTTCTTATTATTACAAAAACACTAAAGGTTACATCTACAAGAAAATAAATTCATCAATTGTTAAAAACATAAAGGATAATGCAATAATTTAAACTATCTCTTTCACTCGTTTATCCAAACAACAAAGATCTACCTGGCGATGTCCAGAAAGAGACTACGTTTAACTGGAATAGTGACCGAAATTTGCAAGCATATTCGTAACATAAGTGAGGAAATTGTCTGAAAGACCAAAGGAAATTTCTCAGAGAAAATATCAACACCTATTTATTTACTTGGACTGTACGTTCGACAAAGTTCCAAAAAAAACGTCCATTACATAAACTCGACCATGTGGGTATCCGTGGAAAACTTTTAAAAGGGATCTCTGCGGTTTTGTCTAATCGTGAGTTTAGCAAGTTTTAAGTGGCGTTTCACAAGGGTCGGTGCTGGGCCCTTTATTATTATTAGTAAACACTTCGGACATTCCCTACCACTTAAAGTCGTTTTGTTCACAATACCAAAATATTCGGCAACCACCTTTAGAGCTCTCAGGACATTCAGAGTGACCTGAAAAACATGCATTCTTGGAGTCACGATTGGCTACTACCACTCAACTCGTCTAAGCGCAGTGTTATCCACGTGGGGAAAAATAACCCTTGATTCAATTACCTTCTAGATAGCGGCATCATCTCCGAAGTCGAACAACACAACGACCTGGGAGTACTTGTGTACTCGAATCTAACGTGGAGTGACCTTATAACCCGTCAAGTGAAAAAAGCGAACACAACTCTATTCCTACTGAATAGAGCATTCCAGAAACTAGACTCACTCTGCAAACTGATTGCTGAGTTCGCGAATGGTCTTGGTCCATATAGTACCTCATATTTCGCGCTGACTTGTGAAGGTGCCTGAAGTCAATAAACAGCCTCTAGTGGAATTTAAATTTATGATATTAATGATGGAAGTTAATTTAAAATTCGTAAGGAGATCATTGCGCCGTAAACTATTTATCTGGCGACAGAATCTATGTATGGATCGTCCTTGACTTTGCCATCGCGGTGTCTAGGCGCACTTTTCGAGCATCTTTTGTTTTCTTTTTGTGTTGAGAGAGTGGAATTTACACAAGTCGAGAGTGTGTATGCGTGTGTACAATGTATAATAGAAGGAGAAGGTTAGACCGGTTTGTTCGTGAACCAGTTGAAAAACGTCGTATTTATGTTGATTTCTAAGGTATACAATAATACAGGGTGATCGGATTAACTTCACTTGTCGGTCAAAAATATCATATATGAAAAATGAAAAAAAGCGTAGAAATAGTAGAAGTGAAAAAAAGAGAATTATAATACGAGTATCTAGGACATATTATGAGAGGACCAAAATATGAACCATGCACCTCATAATCTAGGGCAAAATAGTGGGAAAAAGATCATGACGACGACACGGCAAGCAACAGGGAGGTAGCTTGAAGTTGGATGTAGAAGTTGTAGGATGATGTCGGTTCCTGCCTCTGCTGAATATCGCTGTGCTTCGTTAAGATGTTAATATCGTCGATAACTAGTTGGCTGGTTCGTAATGTGGGCTGTCAGTTTTTCCGGCCTTACCACCGTGAACCTCTTGGTAAAGTAAATTAAACAAATACACTTTTCTTGTTTGATAATATATTGCAAGATTTATACAACGAGCTTACAGTTAAAAAAACTCCTGTCTCCTTAGAATATTTTCACTGGCTGAAGGATTTTAAATTAATTGATTTTATTTAATTGTATTGATTTAAATTTTTACCACGTGGTGTTTTAAAGCTTGATTGTTCTCTCTGCCAAGACGAAGGACGAAGACACCAAACGAAAGTCGTCAAAAATAGTTTAGTAATAGAAGCGCTGTTGTCATCTTTTTAATTGGTTTACGCATAATCATGTATATAATTGGTTGCCCAGATGGGAAACCAAGTAAATAATTGGTTGCCTATAGCACGCGTCTATCGGCTGTAATAATGAAGTTTTTAAATCAAGGAATGCATTGAAAAAACATTCTACAGTTGAAAAATAACTGAATTTTTAATAGATCAGTTGAAAGAAGAAGAACATCTTGGTGTAAAAACCCAAAAGAATGGTTTAATTTATCAACTGCTAAACTATTTAGGAGGACAGTTTCCAAAGTCATGATAACCATGATGATAGCCAACCTCCGCAATGAAGACGGCCGTTGAGGAGGAAGAAAAAAGATTTGATTCTTGTAATGTATTTTTATTTTTGAAAAAATATTTGAACGTAATTTGAAATAAATTTTTATTTTAATGATTTATTTTTATTGGTCGTAAAAAAATAGTGTGTGTAACGATCATGTAATGGCTATTTATACACTCTCACGAGATTTACTTGGGTACCTCTTGCTTATGTATTAATAGCCATCATTACATGTTATTTGCATTAAATACTATTACAATTTAAGTAAAAACGTATCATTGATTTAGGATCTTTATGTATTATGTTAAAAAGTAACAAAAATGTTTAGCTGACCTGGATCTTCTTATTTGCAGGGCGAGAGGATCTTTCTCCACCAAGTAGTTTAAATGGATACAGTGCTGATAGTTGCGATTCCAAAAAGAAAAAAGGACCAACACCTAGGCAACAGGAAGAATTATGTCTTGTATGCGGCGATAGAGCATCAGGGTACCATTATAATGCTCTTACTTGCGAAGGATGTAAAGGTAAAATAAATCAACTGCTTCCATAAATAATTAAAAAAGTTAAAAACATCTTTTCGATGTGGATAATTTTGGTTGTTGGACTGTGTTTCAAAAATTGTTGTTATCGTTTTAGGTTTCTTTAGGAGAAGTATTACTAAAAATGCTGTTTATCAATGCAAATATGGCAACCATTGTGAAATTGACATGTACATGAGGCGGAAATGTCAAGAATGTCGTCTAAAAAAATGTTTAAGTGTGGGAATGAGGCCAGAATGTGTAGTACCGGAAGTACAGTGTGCAGTTAAGAGAAAAGAGAAGAAAGCTCAAAAGGAAAAAGACAAACCGAATAGCACCACAAATGGATCTCCAGAAATGATAAAAATGGAACCAGAGGTAACTAATCTTCATTTTACTACTTGTTGCTAGTTGCTAATACTATTTTACCGAAGTAGCACTTTTTTCTTTCAACTAATTAATTGCGAAGAGAATTTTCATTCGTCACACTTTATTTACTAGTTTTAGACCTCCTCCCGTACTCTACCATGACGCACCATAACATTTTTACATCCCCTTTCAGGACTTTGTAATTAAGATTAATAATAACTTTGTGATACATAAAATACTACATTGCTTTCATTTCAAAACCAGCCGATCCAAATAACTTTTGATTTTGCGTCAATGTAAGAAAAACAAAAAGCACGTCGAATTTTAAATCAAGGGGGAGGATTAAAAATGTTATTCTGCTGTTTCCAAGTGGCACCCCTTATCTCCTTTGTGATTGTAACTTTTATAAAATTGTAGATATTTCCGCTTTTAATTAACTCTACTTACTCAAAACTCAAAACTCAAAAGTTCCAGTAGTGCTCACTACGAATGCTCGCATCGATATTATTTCTAACTCCGCCCCCTTGCACATAGCCTATAAACAACAATTTATACTGTCGATTTATTTTGCTGATAACAACAAATTTTTTGAAATAACATGAGACCATAACAAAATTGACCTACGCCACTGTTGGATAGGTAGATGTCTAATTAGGGATCAATTAACTTACTTCTGAATACATGTCACCTTTTTAGACATTTTTTGTCATTTTGTTTCTTTGTTTTAAAAATATTAAAAGTATATTTAATTAGTTATTTGTGACGTTAAATTAGCAATTATTTGTAGCCGTAGCATCTTGAGTTATTTTAAAATGGTGTATGCTCTGCAAAAACGAATATAAATAATATTTATTTACGGTCATCAAAATAAGTGCGCTCGATGAATAAGTTTTTAATTAAAGGTATCCTGATAGAATTATAGATCATTAGACCATCATAGATTTGATACGGAAATTTGGAGAACCTGGAGACGTTTGTAATAAAAGAAATAATAATCCCAGAGTTCTCTTCGAAGCTGCACAAATTGAAGTACTGGGTCATTTTGCTATAGATCCTACCTATTCCAGTCCAAAAGTAAGAAAAGAAGACTGAAATGAAGGAGAAGGACACCTACATGCCCTTGTGCACCGTTTCTAAAACATTTAAACATCTTAAACATTTAATAAACGTATAGTTCTAAAATAGGTGGTTTCCTATGGTAAATTCTCTCAAGGCAGCCAGAGTTGACTATCTCTCTCTCAGTGTGGATTGTTTGATTGACGCGTTGGCAAAACGAGTGCAAGTATTTATGACCATGCTTTTGTATCTGGTCACAATCCTAGTAAGAAAATGTAGATTCTACTTGGACATTTCCAGAGAGGTATTTGCTAAGTAGTTCCTTGGCAAGGCTGCGAGTCCTTTCATCCCATCGATCGTTACTTTTCGTGAATAGTACACTAAAATGATCAGATTCGAGGATATTGAATATTTCTGTTGGTTCCATACACAACGTGTTAAAATTGCAAAATACAAATTCATCATCATCTTAGTGAAGACGACTATGACCGCAGAATTGAATTTTGTAAGACAATGTCCCAAAAAATACAAGAAGACGCAAATTTGGTTAAAAATATTTGTTCCAGTGATGAATCAACGTTTTATTTAAATGGCTTTGTTAACAATCATAATTGTAAGTACTGGAATGACGAAAATCCTCACGTGTTTCTACAGGATAATACTCTGTTTCCAGAGAAGATCAATGTATGGGCTGGTATTTTAGGAAATGAGATAATTGGACCACTTTTTATTTGCCAAAACCTAACGGAAGAATTGTACCTACAATTATTAGAACATGAAATTGATCCACTTATTACTCAGTCACTAAAAAGACACTACGCACTAACTGTAAGACAATGGCTAGACGAACGATTTCCAAGACATTGGATTGGCAGAAGGGGTTTTATAGAATAGCCGGCAAGATCTCCAGATCTAACACCACTTGACTTTTTTCTGTGGGGGCTATTTAAAAACATTAGTTAACAAAACTCCTCCAGAATAAATTGAAGAGCTAAAGCCTAGAATAACTGAAGAATGTAGACGAATTACCAGCGAAACTTTGCAAAGAGTTTAAGAAGAATTTTAAAATAGGTTATATTAATGCCTACAAAATAACGGAGCACACTTTGAACAGTTACTGTAAATGCATATAACGAGCTGTTTGTTTATTTTAGTTTCTGTTTTAATTTCGCTATTTTTAATGTTATCTGCAAAATAAATCGATAGAATAAATATGGTTATATGGTTGATTTGCAGTTTTCTTGGGTTTTCATTTGATGTATCACAACCTCCCCCTTGATTTAAAATTCGACGTGTTTTTTTGTTTTTCTTACATTTACGCAAAATCAAAAGTTATTTGGACTGGCTGGTTTTTAAATGGAAACATGGAAACACTGTATATTATGTATAAAATATATTTTTAGTATAAATGCATCATAATTTGGGGTTAATTATAATAATTTTGGTGCATTTCATCTAGCTGATAATTTTATGTTATTTGACACTTTATTAAATTACACAGGCCAACGATGAAAAAACTTTTTTACTAAAAATACCTTATTTCTATAGTTTTTATATATGATGTTAAAAAAGCTGGATCACCCACAATTTCTTCACATTTTATAGTTAAATTTATTAAATTAAGCGATTTTTAAAGAATTGAACAGCTTTAATATTTTAAATAAATAACTGAAAAACTAGGTCTATTGGTGTGGATGAAGTTGGTAACACTGCTGAAACACATTTGCTGGCCAAAAAGGTTCATTCTTTTTTCTGTTAACAGCTGATGTTTTGTTTATTGTCAAATTAACCTCACTTTCCTGTTCATGTGCTCAGTACAATGTCTAATCGCGGTTGTAAAAACTCTGCTGACAGTTTTTGTTATATTTGTGGTGAGTTTGTGATTAAAAAACATCAAAGAAACATTACAGACTGTCAAAAAGGTTTATCTATCATACTTTGGAACTAAACTTGGTGATCAGGATAAAACTTGGGCCCCGCATAAGGTATTTTATGTATGTGTCCAAGAGCTAAGAAAATGGTGAAAAAAGGAGAAAAAAACCTTTAAATTTGCTGTTCCTATGATATGGAAGAAATCATTTCGATGATTGCTACTTTTGTAGTGTCGATATTACTGGTCATAACTTAAAAAAAACAAGAAGGTAATAAGCTACCTTAACCTTCCCTTTGCCATCTGACCAATAGGGCAAGGTGTAGGTTTACCGGTCCCTAAACCACCAGATGATTTAAATTCTATTTCAATGGAAGTATTTTCTAATGTACAATCGGAGTTAGTTAAACAAGATGATGATAATGAATTCCAATGTTTTACAGAAAATGTAGAGCCTAAACTGTTTACTCAAATCGAGCTTAATGACTTGGTTAGGGATCTTGGCTTAACGAAAGAAAAAGCTGAATTGCTTGGCTCTAGACTAAAAGAAAAGAACTTGTTGGCGGTTGGAACCAGCATTTATGTGTACAGAAAGAGAGAGAGCAGCAATTTTCCAAGTTTTTTAACCAGAAGGTGATTTAGTGTACTGCTCAGACATTCCTGATGTGATGAATGAGTTTGGTATTGAATACAAAAAGGAAGACTAGAGGTTGTTTATTGATTCATCAAAAACTAGTTTAAAGGCTGTTTTATTACACAATGGTAACATGTAGGCATCTATTCCTGTTGATCATTCTGTACATATGAAAAAAAACTATGAAAACCTAGAAATAGTGTTAAATCAAATGGAAAACTGGAAAAATATGGGTGATACAAAAAACTAAGGCCAGATTTAGATTCAGCGCATATAAATATATAAAGATCAGCTATTAAAGTTAAAAAAGTTTTAAAAAAAACTTTTTTGTTGGCCTCTTATTAAACATCATTGATGCTATGTATGTAGGTACGTATTAAAATAGTTGCTGAAGCCAAGTTGAATTTAATTCCTTGGGAAATCCAGGCAGGCATTTATATTACAAAGAATATTAAAAACTGTTATTATGGATGAAGCAGAAGGTGTATTCATTCAATTAATATTTATTTAAAATAATTTTTCTGTTTTAGTTGCTTTGAGGTAAATTTATAAATTGCACACAATTTGATTAATTCGATTATTCATAATAAAAAGTAACATAAATTTTGTTCATTGAAGCCGTTACCCAGCAACCTTTAAAGGCCCAATTATGCACACTTTTGCGTTTAATATGGATGGTCTATGATGCATGCATACTAAGAAATTATTTAATACATATTTTTTCTAAAAATAAATAGTAATTATCTGTTTTTAAGTATTAAAAATTACATAACATTTCATTTGAAACTTATCACATGTTAGTATGAAACTTTTTAAATTATTATAATTTTTTATGTTTTACTACCTACATAATGTTATGCAATTAATTTAAAAAAAAGTCTTTAATAAAATATTAAAAAGGTAAATTACTCCCAGAACTGTGCTGCTAGTTTTCAAAAAAAAATTATATTTCCTCTTGCCAATTTTATCTAAATGTGTAATTTTTTAAATATTATTCCTTAAATGTCAGGATTTAAATGCTTTAAAATTAACAACCCATTTCATCATTTTTTTTGCTCAGCCACATTTTTAAGTGGATTAAGAATGGATATTTAATTTTTACATTTTAACTAACTTCAGTAAGTGTTAAAAATATGGTTAAGATTTCAGTATTCTTTATTTTCTTCGACACTATGCATTTTCTTGGACAAGATCAACGCATGCATGACTTGCATAGTATAATCTGAAGTTGATCAGGACTTTGTTTCTTTTTTATAATTATAACCAGTAACACTCATTATGTATTTGCAGGTATATTTTTAAACTGTAAATTAGATTTGAAAGTATCAAATATAGACAACCAGTAATACTGAATATGTTTTTACAGACATATTTTTAGATCATATGTAAATAAGATTTGAAAGTATCGAATAAAAATGTTTGTATTAATATTTTTTATGAATTAAATTTGAACGTGTCCGCGATATAGACACCCAATAATTCTGATCGTGTTGGTACAATCGAAGATAGTTGTTTATTTTAAAGTGTATAAACTCCGCATTTAAACTTTGTTAATTCATCTGGGATTATAGTAATCCCATCGTAAGTAAAATTATTAACGCCTCTATGTAGCTGCTTTTCTTTCAGCTCTCGGATTCGGAAAAAGTGAGCACGCCAAACGGAATCATCAAAGCGATATCTCCCGAACAAGAAGAACTTATACATCGACTTGTTTACTTCCAAAACGAATACGAGCATCCGTCAGAAGAAGACGTTAAACGAATTGTGGTAAGTTAGGACTTTTATTAATAAAACTACGGGGTGGGCAATAAGTCAGTTGACAAAAATACAAAACTATCTAAAATTATCTTATTAACACACAAATACTACCTACAAAATACGCTCAACGTGTTTTCCATGCTGTTTAAGCAAAATTTGCATCTTTGAACAAAAATTTTGTCGGCAATCTTCCAGGACCGTAGGTTTTCAAATCCCCATTGCATTCGTGTCTTCAAATGTTCAACATCACGAAATCTTGAACAAAAATTTTGTCGCAAATCTTCCAGGACAGTAGGTTTTCAAATCCTAATTGCATTTGTGTCTTCAAATGTTCAACGTCATTTCTTAGTATAACCCAAACTACAAAATCCATGGGTATAATATATGGGATTCGTGGAGATCATTCAATGGTCTACTTCTCCCAATCCATTCATCAATGTAGTCATTTAAAATTCTCTCACTCCATAATGCAGAGGTACTCCATTAACTTTTTCTCAACCGGATGCAGATGTTCATATAGTTAACTATTTTCCAGTTCTAACAACACTTCTTGAAGCATTTCTCGGTACTTTACAGAATTAACAAAAAAGCTAACTCACTACTTATATTTCATGCCTACACACTTACTCCTGAAGAGTTTAACACTATCTCCAACGCTACATGGGTATTCGTAGTTTTTCAGAATATGCAGTTGTGTCTGTTCACTTTGCCATTCACCCTAAATGTCACTTCGTCGCTCCAAAAAATAGTTTGTAAAAGTTGGGATCGGCTTCTTGTCGAATTATATACAACTCGCAACATTCCATACTGCCGTTTGTATATTTATTTACGCCTTCAAGTAAAGGTATGGTCTCATTTGCAGACTTTTCTGAATCCTTCGTAAGCTTGTTCTTGCTATTCCATACTCCTTGGATGCTTTTCTCTATGATTTAGTCGGTGATTGCATAAAACAGTGCAACAGATTCTTTTTGTAGTAACACACTTTAGCTTACCCGAACGAGGAGGCTCCGCTACCTACCCATTGACTTCAAATCTTGGATTTAATTTGTGAATATCTTGTCGAGATGGAGGTTGGATGTTTGGAAATTGTTTCACAAACAAAACTGCAGTTATTATCATATTTTTATCATTTTCTGTAGTTAACTTTCTATTCATTTTTCTCCTATAACAACAAACAACATAACCTTAGACTGCTAGTGTCAACTAACAAAGTTAAAGGATTTCAAGTGACTGACTTATGGCCCACCTTGTATATAGATTAAGTAACTCAAAATTTGTAAATTTTACTGCAATACTTCTTTGTCATAAAAAAAATATTCTTTAAGTACCAACATTAATAATCCAAAACTTGGTAATCTTTTTTGTAGTCCATTAATTTTCATGATACTTTTCATTTTTTGTAATTTTTATTGATCACCTTCGCTTCCAGTTTTCAATTACTTATTGGTCATATCTTGCGTTTTGACAAATTGTTCCGTTTTCGTAAATTCAATATATTGTTGACAAAAGCACACTTATTTGTTCACCGTCTTACTAATTGTACTAAAACCACCAACTTTCAGGAACAGCTTACTCGCAGTCGCTACTGATTGATCACTTTTGCGAAATAGATATTTTTTACTTTATTTCTTAAAAACTAGGTTTCTTTCTGCTCAATCGGACAATAAAGTGTTTTTACACTGACATTTATAGATTGGCTTTTATACAACTAATTAAACTTTTCTTAAGCTTAATTAAGTATGTTCATCAACTATATTAAAACGCGGTATCGCATTTTCCATCGAGTTATAAACAAATATGTTCTATTTTTCAGAATTCGCCGATGGAAGGAGAAGACCAATGTGATGTCCGATTTAGACACATCACCGAAATAACAATATTAACCGTTCAGCTCATCGTAGAATTCGCTAAAAGGTTACCAGGGTTTGACAAACTTCTACGAGAAGATCAAATATCTCTTTTAAAGGTATCTTAATTTTTTTTATATTTTATAAACAAAAATTAAATTATTGGGGATATTATGTGTGGCTGGAAGATATTAAAAATGTCACTTGATTCAATCCAGAATTAGTGACTTTTTTTAGCGGTGGGTCTGATGGGTATTCACTCCTTCAACAATTTTTTGAAACATATCCATCCAAAATCACAACTTCATCCCGATTTTCATAGAGTTTAGTACAAAAAAATTAAAGTACAGTCAAAAGAATATAACAAAACCATCACCATGTTTTAATTTTTTTGAACATAAAAAAATAAAATTCATTCCATGTCTCTTTGAAATATAAAACACTGTTCACTCTCCTCTGTTGTTATTGACATGGTGCAAATAATTTTTATCAGCTTCACAGATTTGACAAATGTAGTTGTTAAATTATTAACTTGAAGCAGTTTCAAAATCTGGTCTGTAATACATAGATAGTCACGCCTTTTTCCCGTAAGGGTAGGCAGAGACCACTTCTTTCCACTTACTACGGTTCTTACACACATCTTTCGCTTCTTCTACTTTCATCAGTGCTCTATTACATGCTTTTCGGTTGTAACAGTTTCGTAAACAAAGAAGCTATGTCTTAACATATCTTATAAATCGATAATAAGATATATACACAAGAATAACTACATCACACATAGCAAGATATCTAGGCTTAGAGAGTGACGATAATCTCTCCTTCAACAATCACGTTGACGTTGTCTGTAAGAAGCTGAACAGACTTTACTTTGCGTTCAGCACTATGAAATCAAATCTCAATAAAAATTATCTGATAAACATGTACTATGCCTTAGCTTACTCCACTATCAGCTGAAACATAATTGTCTGGGGCAGAGCCACGGAAATATCTAGAGTTTTCATCATACAAAAAAGATTCATGAGACTCCTGTTTGACCTGGGCTATAGAGTCATGCAGAAATACATTTGTTGAAAATGGAATTCTGACAGTTACATTCATTTACTTCTACAAACTACTAACATATAGGTATTCATTGCAATAGGGAAAAGCCAGAAAAAAACAATGAGTACCATACTTACAACACAAGAACGAAAAATGATTTTCACCTACAACAGTACCACAGAATGCTGCATTAGAAATCGCCTACTTATGCTGGTGGTTACCTCTTTAACCTGCTGCTGAAGAGTATAAAGTCGATATCAAATCTCATAACTTTTAAATCTAGCATTAAAAATACTTCTACTCGCTTGATGAGTATATACAACAGGACAAGCTATAATTGATTAACTGATCATCAACTGCATGTTTTATCTGTATATTTACATAGATTTTTAAATATTGACATATACCTTTTTACACAAACCAATTTACATATTTTTCAACCGTTTCTTTATGTTTGTTTATTGGTTTCTTTTATACATACTGCCTGATTGTATTTATTTTATATCTTGAATATCCCATAACGATGTATTTTACTTATTTTACCTGTATTTTGTTTAGTTTACAGCACTCATGTACCTATTTTAACTACTTGTCTCATGTGTTGTAAAAAGACCTAAAGAGATTAATAAAGTATCTATATAACTATCTGTCTAGTCATAGCAATTATTGTTCAGAAAATCTTTTACTAACTTTCGTAAAGCACACATATCATCACAAAGTAAAAAAAATAAAAAAGGAGATTGAGTAAGAAAAAAAGGGATATTATCGGTTTAAAATTGTGAGATAAAACGTAAGAACTAGTGATTATATCTTAACTTAACTAATGTATTTTTTAGGCGTGTTCAAGTGAAGTTATGATGTTCAGGATGGCCAGGCGTTACGATTACCAAACCGATTCCATTTTGTTCGTTAATAATCAACCGTATTCTCGAGATAGTTACAATCTTGCTGGCATGGGAGAGACCATCGAAGATCTGTTGCATTTTTGTAGGACTATGTACTCCATGCAAGTCGACAATGCCGAATATGCGTTGCTCACGGCCATTGTTATCTTTTCTGGTAAGCGTTAAGTGATATAAGTAATATGTTTAATGTTACATTGTTGGTATATATTTTTATAACTCCATTGCCCCCAACACTGTTATTCTCAAATAATTTCTGTTAGTTGTATTTTCTGTGTCACATACTGCAAACTATTCCTCGATTCTTTCAGTTTTGCAGCCTGTACACCATTAATTTTGTTAAATGCTAGGTATGTCTGGCCAAATATAACCTAACACGACCCAAACCATGTAATCCTGAGGCTGCACTCTGATTGTATCATTGTCAGGCACAATCAACCTATCATACATTTGTATGATAAACGTCTACGACATTATGTGACGTCTTTCAAAAGTTTTTTCTAGTTCCGTCAGTTTTGTTTCTTTGAAGTGCAAACATCGTTGCGTCGTTACATTATTATATTTTTACCTGTCTTTGTTACACTGTTCTCGAATATAGAGTGAACAACTCTTCCAGCTTCGAAAACCCTATCCTCCAGGATCATCACCGACAACACCCTCATCTTCTTCCTAGGAGTATGTAGCTTTTATTTTTGTACTTCTACCCCTAACTTTCCTTATCCGTCTAAGGTCGTCGCCATTAATATTATCCACCATTTTGATTTTGTCAGTATCTTTCAGTTATCCTCACGAGGCTGCCAGAAGTAGAAATCAAGTATGGCAGTCCTATTACACTGAACAAAAAAACTGCCATATGGTTTTTATCAAAGTTTTTATTTCATATTTATTATTTGGACATATTGAACGTCGACCTTAAGATCTTTTGTGCCACCACTTGTGTTACTTCTATGTCTATTGCGAGACTAATTTTCAAGACCTTCTAAGATAGGAATTGCCTTAACTCTTTTTATAATAGTGCTTCTGGTTCTATCAAAAGATGTACAGATTCTTTATCCTTACCTCAGAATCTGCAAGAATTATTTTCCACCTTGCCCATCTTTTTACACGCTTTTTATCAGCTGGACTTGTATCTATCTATCTATGTAATGGAATCTTTGGACACGATTATCACACACTTAAAAACATCTGATCGACAATAATTTCATAAATTTTAAAAAAAACCGAACTAAAAAATAAAAAATAATTTTATAATCAAAAGTGTGGGGTGCGCTATATTATTATACATAAATAAAAAATTATATTATTGTAAAAAATAAATGTTTGTATTTTTTTAGAACGGCCAGATCTAATTGAGGGTTGGAAAGTAGAAAAAATTCAGGAGATCTATTTGGAAGCGTTACGAGCTTACGTAGATAACAGAAGAAAGCCTAGGCCGGGCACTGTATTTGCGAAACTTCTATCAGTGTTGACAGAGCTAAGGACGTTGGGTAACCAAAATTCGAAAATGTGCTTCAGTTTAAAACTGAAAAACAAAAAGTTACCCCCGTTCTTAGAAGAAATTTGGGATGTCGGCCTGAAGATATAGTCTACATGACCCCCCCGGATACCCCGGAAAGGGTGGTGCTGCAAAGTTTCGGCTGTTCGATTGATTTTAAATATCGTTGTATATAGAAGAAGAGATGGCAAGAAAATCGAACAGTGTGACGTAGGCACCACCAAGCTGGCTGTGAACAATATTATATTACTCTTTTTTTTATTTACTAACACGACGGCACCTATAGAAGAAATATAATAAAAAAAAATTGTTAGGATGACGTAGCTCGACTTATTCATATTAAGAATCAAACTATACGTAGATTTTTTAAGCCTCTATAAAAACTTTTATATTAGAACCTTTCTTGGCGATATGCTTACTTAATTGGTAAGACTGGACAGGACTGAACTAAAAAACCATTCAAGGTGCCTTTCCGCTTAACACGGATTCAAAAAGTCTGAGGGCTGGTGCAAAAAAAAACGAAAAATTAAACAATGAAGCAAAACAAAAAAGAAGATTGGAGAACGTAAAATGTCCAAACGTGCAATTTAACCGTTTAGTTCTTGGATTTTACGCACCGCATTTTGGCAATGGGGTGGATTACTTCAAAAGTGGTGGGGAAAATATAATGAAAATAAGTTAGAAAATTAGCAGCCGTCCGAAAAAAAAAATATATGAAAGTGAAGTGATTTCAGACGTAGCGACATTTGAACTGTGCTATTTTCGATGTGTGCCATCTCAAATATTTGGTTGAGGCACTGTACTACACGTGCGCATTGAGTTAAGAATAACATAACCTCTTTTTAATAGACTATCCTGCCTTGAAAAAAAAACTATTGATGTTTAAACTGAATGTGTAGTTCATTTTTATACGATATAGTTTCCGCCATTAGACTTTTCTGCAGCTAGATAAGGGTCAAAACGAGCAAACACACTAAATCATCATGTCTCTCTAAAAATTTCAATTCGCAAATATGGAAAATGGTGGTCAACAAACCAATAGTTGTTGACGAAAGTAACACACAATATTTTATTAAAGCAAGTCTAGCAAGAGCGTACCTTTGAATATTTTACTGATAAACGGCCGAGGACATTAATAAAGTTTGATAGAATTGACGTTATAAATATAGGAATTTAGTGGTTTGTTCGTTTGACGTGCATATAAACATATTTTTCATCGATGTAGATAAACATATTTTCATAAAAAAACGAGACAGAAGTATTTTGTTTAGACACACCATAATTTCAGCGCCATCTATTGCCTTAAAGTCCAAGTTATAATTTTTGAATATCTTTAATCATTTTTAAATCTTTTTTTCTATTTATTATTTCTATAAATTGTTTTTAATTACGATTTATTTATTGTTATATATTTCAAAATTATTTTTATTTTTATATTCTTGCTCGTGGACAAATCGTAAGTTAATACAGGGAATAAATGAATTCGCATTTGGCGATTCGAAGCCGGCGTTATTTTTTAATATTGACGCAGGAAATAGAAACATTTGTAAATGTGCAAGAGTAGATTGTTAATATTTATTTATATGTTTATGACGTTTAAATTACTATTATTTAAACTGGACTTGCAAAAAGCACATATTTATTTACTCAGGAGTCAACCTTATACCTTATTTGATCGGGTAAAAAAATGATATCGGCAATATTTATGTACTGTATAAGAAAAGAATTGCCAGTAATTTTACATAATATAAAAAATCTAGATTACGATGTGATTCTAATAATATTCGGATGGCCTTTCCATTGTAGAAAGTTGTTGGTTAAAAAATTGTTCGAGAAATATATTGTGTTTATTGTCGCGAACAAAGATGTCTGCAGAATTTTATATTAGATAGAGACCTTGTATTCAACTTTATCCAGTAAGCGTACAAAATAATTATGGTACAAAGACTTCAGGAAAAATTGTTATGTCGTCACTCAGCAGTCGGTTGACTCCTTTAGACTATGGTTTCGAGTCACGTCTTCTTTCGAAAATTTGAAATTTGCAGACTTCGTGTTTCTCCGCACACAGAGAGCTGAAAGTATTTTTTTTTTAACTTAACTCACCACACTTTTAAATTAACTCGTCCAACTGTACAAAACATTTTAATCACAGTTAAAATAATACAAATACTAAGCTTAAGTTTTAATTTTTGAATCTTTGGGTAATAAACCCTAATCACACAAAAACTAGATAACCAAATTACTAACGTGCAAAGTATGGACTTACAAATATAAACTTAATTCACGTGATATCTCCGTAGGCGAAAAGGATGACAATGTAATATACCTAGGAAGTAACAAATGATAAGAATTGGGATCTATCCATCGGAGTAAACATCAAAATCGAACAAGCACGAGCAACTTTTGTTATAATAATACGATGTTGTTTGTTGATTGCTTCTCTTTATGGACTGAAAGCAAATTCTGGTCGAAGAAACACATTATACTTATGGTATCTATTTTTAAAAAATAATTACTGCTCTCTGATAGAGTCTCCAAATAGATAATATGATGTTGGTTGTTCCTTTTTATGGGCTAGAAGCAAATTGTGGTCGGAGAAACACATCATATTTGTGGTGTCTTTTTTGAAGTTATTTAGAGCAGCAATTAATAAGACCCAGTTACCTAATTAACCAACTACTGTTGAACGATTATGCCTCTATAAGAAGAAAAGATAATAAGTATTAGTTTCTTCAACATTTTTGATAGAAACTGTATCTATTTTAAAAAAATAATTACTGTTCTCTGTTTGAGTCTCCAAATAGATAATATGATGTTGCTTGTACATCATGTTTGCGGTATGAGTAGTCTTCTGGAGAGTTCTTTAGAGCAGCAATCAATAAGACCCAATTAACCAACGGTTGAGTATGAACGATTGAGGTACTACAAAAATAAAAGCTAATAAATATTAGTTTCTATCACATTTTCGATAAAAAATTTATTTATTTAAAAAAATGCTCACACTATTGTTTGAGTCTCCGAATAGATAATACGATGTTGCTTGTTACTTGTACATCATGTTTGCGGTATGAGTAGTCTTCTGGAGAGTTATTTAGAGCAGCAATTAATAAAACCCAATTATCCAACGGTTAAGTATGGACGGTTGAGGAACTGCAAAAAGAAAAGCTAATAAATATTAGTTTCTATCACATTTTCGATCAAAATTGTATTTATTTAAAAAAAATACCCACTGCTCTATGTTGCGTGTTACCTGTTCCTCCCTATGAAATGGTAGCAAACTCCGACTGAAGAAGTATGTTGTATTTATGATATAAGTAGTTTTCTACATAGTTATATGAAGCAACAATTAATAAGACAATAATTATCAATTACCCAGCATGATCATATCCATCTACCATTGAACGGTTATGGTACTATAATAAAAAGATATTAAATGTTGGTTTCTTCCACATTTTTGAGAAACTGTATCTGTTTTTAAAAATTATTTCCGCTCTCTGTAAGTGCGATAACAAAATTAGTGAAGCTCAATTTAGGCCAGAAAATATTTGACGGTAATGCAAACTACAATATAAATGAATAGAGTTGTAGCATGTACGTTATTTTCAAATAAAATTTCTTTAACAAAAGTACAAAACATATAAAATATGTAAATTTTCAGTTATTTCTTTAGTAAAATTTTCGAAAGATGATCAAAATTCGATAGTTCGTATTCACTGCCAGCAGTGACTCTGTCTCTCACCCACTCATGTTTCATCATCATGATACCTAGTGTTTCACTTGATGTTAACTCGTAGGTGTCTTTAAAAATAATTGGCATTGGACAATTCGAAATATAAAACTGGTATATTTCGCACAGTTTTATATAAAATCATTTTAATTTTTTTTTAACACTTTTAGACTTACGAAAGACTCATTTTGAGTTAGTTTAGAGCGAAAATGTGAACGTTTTTAAATGTATCTAGTTAAAAATTAGTTCAAAATATGAAAATACTAATACGTTCTAGAAAATTTGTGCTTTTGATTTATAAGTGTGATAATAATGCAATTTTTATTTTAAAAACTTAAAATTTTTATTAAATTAAAAATTTTAGTTTATATCTTTTTAGTTATTATTTAGGAAAATATACTTAGTAGTTAGTATTGATTCAAGTGTCCTTCAATTTGTACGTGCATTTACAAAGTAAGTCTAAAAATGATGACATTTTTTATGTTCATATTTTATACGCCAGTATTTAAAATAAAGGCAATAGCGGATTTAATGTCTTTATTTTTAAAGACCCCCACCAAAAATCCATGCAGTCTATAATTAACAGTTTAATCAGAGACTTTTCACAAATAATAACATACTTATAACTTAAGTAGTAAAGGTCTTTGTGTAAATATATACTCGGCACAAATTTTTAATATCGACAACAAGTTGATGTTACAAAATCAAATTTCTTTTTATGGATGCATACATATTTATTCCATTAATATAAGTAAATTAAATAACGAAGTGTAGTGACTCAATGACAAATTTCGTTTCATAAATAAACCCTAAAATATTTGTTATGACGCAAGCCATAATTACATTTAAACCATCACCGATCATGGACAAATAAAATCAAAACCAATCGACCTGATCACCGTTAAAGCCATCGATTTTTTTCGCACTTTAAATAAGCCGTTTAAAATATTTATTAATAACCTCCAATAAGGGATTTTTAAGGATTTTTAATAATGTATACTGTTTGGGTTTGTTTCTAATGTTAACACTTTGCTGGACGTGTAACTAGGTTTTTCTTTCAATACGTCAGTTTTTATCACAGAAATATAAAAAATACTAGAACGCCAATCAGTGATGTATGATGTTGCACCCCATAGAGCGATTTACCTACCTCTGAGTTTGCGCAATAAATAGTATATTTAGCGGGATATTCAAACGTATCACCAGGACAGGACTTGGGAACCATGAACTTCATTGTGTCTAGAATTTGTCCAAGCACTTGAGAGACTACTAATATTAACTTAAAGAAACTAAACTACAGGAGTGTCAGAAATATACAATGTTTATAAAAACAACGAGGAAACACAAAAAACGAAGCACTAATGCAAGCGATTTTCCGAAAGCAAACAGGAAAACAGATTTCAACAACTCATTAAACCCGAATATGACACTGTTTTTTCTTTGCTTCTTTATAGTCTGCGGCGGTGTTACCAGTTTTTCTCGATTTTTCCTAACTACTTGCCCTAATAGCACATATTCTATTCCAAACTTCATCTGAAAAATACCAAGAACTTGGCAACGATGTGGCATGAAAAGATGTTCTGCGCATGTGCAATTGGTAGGTTCGCTATGTGGGGTCATTTCAACTCAATATCGGATGTATCTATTAGCATTCTAGTATTTATTATATTTCTGGGATTTTTTATTCGAAATCTAGACGTTGACGTAATAAAATCATGTCTCTCCGACCCTTCAATCCAGAGTCAAAGTTGAAAATATTACCTCCAACTCTTTCACCGTAGTTACAGGAGTTTCCCAAGATTACATAATAGCTTCCATTTCTACACTCTCCTAAAAAATTGTTATTTACTCCTCTACGCAGACGACACCGCCAGAAACACATAATCCGTAATTAGTTGACGGATGTTTGATGGACCTTGACAGAATCTGCAGATCTTAGCACATATTTAAAAAAAAATCCATTTATTTTGACTTCTTCCATAATGTACAAACGTTTGCAATTTAATTTATAATTTTTACCTTTTTAAGTCAAAATTGATCGGTAGCCGTTGGGAAAATATTTATACGATTTTGATACCCTTTAGGACAATTTTATGGTGAAAAAAAAGAATACTCGACTTTTTTCGACCAAAATGTATTTGGCTTTTTCAGAAGAATATGAAGAAAGATGTTGACACGTTGTGACCAAGGGTCTTTATTTTCTTACTATCTTACCATACTACCCCGGAAGACTTTTTTCTGAACCTCCTACCAGATTTTGTTAAAAAAAACTGTCGCAGAGATGTGATGAAATATTGTTGAGGAAATTTAAATATTTTATGAAAAGAAATAAGTCAGTTTAATAAAAAGATCTCATTTTTTTTGTAACTCACCTTATACATTTGACACTGCCAAAATTTTTGGACTGCCATCGTGCTAATTGTAGTTTTTTCGTAAATGTTTGTCTGTCATAGAATTTAAGGATAAAACAAAGACTGCATGGATTCTATAATAATTAAAAAAGAAATGAAATAATTTTAAAACGGACTGTACTGTTGAAACATACTTATACGTGTTTGAAAAAAATTTCTTGGTAAGCTAAAAGAAATAAAACGATATGATAATATTGCAAGAGATAAGAATTGCAGACGGAACAGAGAATTCTATATTTTAGAAGGGTTAAGTAATCTCATTGTTAACAATTTTTTTTTTAGTTTTTGGTGTACTATCTCTAATCTGAAATGGTTTATCTAAAATTTGTTAAAAGATTATACAAAACCGTCATAAAAGGTAGCTTGGCATTTGTCATTTAAAAGGAGGTATTTCAAATATTTAGTGACATTTTTTTATTAACCATTCATTTATTTAAAAAACTCTACTATCTCTAATCTAAAATGGTTTATCATAAATTTGTTAAAAGATTATACAAAACCGTCACACAAGGTAGCCTAGCATTTGTCATTTAAAAGAAAGTGTTTAAAATATTTAGTGACTTTTTTTATTAACCATTCATTTATTTAAAATTTTCGTTCTTAAGCTGCGTCATTGTGGCTTAGCAGTATACAAAATTTTTATTCTTGAACTTAAATCTGTTTTGCTTCTGTATTTTTGTAAAACTTTCCTAACAGATTTTATTAAAATTATTTATTATTTTTAATTTAGATTTGAACGTATAAAGAACTGGATTTAATTATTGTTTGAGTACACCATTTGAGATATCGTAATAACTCTTCTAAATAAAATCTGTCTTTTTATCTTTGATGGGTTATTCTTCTATTAGATTGAAGTTGTACTGATTTCTGGTGAAATCCTCCGCCACGAAAACGAAAGAAATCGTTACATAAAATAAACGAGACTGTTTCATGTACGAACTGATTTATTTTACCAAATACCAAACTGGTAAGAGAGTGTTTTTAAACATCGGTGTGTAATTTTTCTTGTATTACGTTTACATGTGACATTAATTGTTTCAATTTAGAAAAAATTTAGAGAGTAAGCATTAATATTTTATCCTCTTTTACCCACTTCGGCTTCAAAAGTTGTTTTTTTTTGCAAATATAGATTATAGTAAACTCCAACTTAAAAAATATGAGACCTCCTCTTGGAAAATAAAAACAGAATGTATTCTTTTTCAAATTATCCTAAATAATATGAAGAAAAATAATAATTACTATTTTGAAATATAACAAAATTAAGCGACCCACTATTTAATCATATTTTTGTTTATATTTAAAAATCTCACTCTTATCTAAAATTTGATAAATCCCCTTTGAAATGTTTATCCAGAACCAGTCTGTAAAGTAAAACTAATTTGTTAGTACCAGTTTCTTTCTCAGTCAAATATGTTTAGAGCTTTGTAAAATTATATAGTAAAAAAACGTTTGTTTGAGAAATTATAAGTACCTACTATGTCGGATATTCTCGCTATTATTAAAGTAATCGACCAATTACAGGTTTGTTTAACAAGTAGCGTTAATTGTTGAATGGTTTTTCGGGTCTATAGGCCGTCGTAGGTCTGAGTTAATAATACTCGACGTTTCGCCATCTCGAGTGGATGGCATCTTTAATAGATCTGTGTAAACACTTAAAATCAATAGAACATGGGTACCTGTACTTAAAAATACAACGCTGCTTCCTTACAAACCACTACGGAACGTGACCAATTCCTAAACAGCCCTCAAATATGCCCCGCCCACCAAAACGTATATAACCTGCGATCGTGACATAAAAATGTCACAAACCGTCAGCCTTAAAAAGCAGACATTACATCTCCAGATAATGCAATCCACTCGAGATAGCGAAACGTCGAGTATTAACTCAACCTACGACGGCCCATAAACCCGAAAAACCATTCACCAGTAAACGATGGCCGTGAAAGCCATTCACAATATGTAAGTAGCGTTAATTTAATTGTGAAATAATAGAATAAATTGAGGGTTTTAAATTATTTATTATCAAATATTAGCGAGCGTAACGGGCTCTTTTCATTTTCAATCAAAAATATTAATTGTATCTTTATTTATAAATTTGCACATATCGCCTGTATCATTTCTCTTAACTGGTCTTATATTTATTTAATATTTTAAGGATCTAGATTTGGTATAAACTAATTAGGTCTTGGCATTTTATCTGTACACTTTGGATTGAATTTGCGTTCAAAGTATTTATCAGTTTTCTGATATTTAATACATCACTGTTATTTTAACAATGTTTTAATTAATTTAGCGAAAATGGGGTGATAACTATCCCACATTAAATTAAAGTACCTCACCTACAGAATTTTGTTAATGTTTAATGTTACATGTTTTAAAACAAGAATGCTAGTTTATATTGTTTAAAAATATTTTGTACAAATCCTGTAATATATAATTAACACATATTTTAGCTAACATTATTTTCTGTTGAAAAAATTTAAATTAAATTCGTGTAAGTAGCAACAATTAATTCGGTGTGGTACTTTACACTGTTTTAGATAATTTTAAAAGAACATTAGGCGATATTTTCCCAATTTGTATATTAGTTTTTAAATTAAATTAGTGTAACGATCTCTTTAAAATCTTGTATGATAATGTATATATATATATATATATATATATATATATATATATATATATATATATATATATATATATATATATATTGTGGAAATATTGATTTTAGTCACTTTGTTGAACATACAGATTTACAGTTAAGTTCTGTTACACAATCTCTTATGTCCAAGCAGGGAATGAAAAACGTTATTTATACCAATTATAAATTTATTTAAAATAAAACAGTTACCCTGCTTTCACAATAGAGTTTCATTCCTACTAAGAGTGAATATATTTTAGATTAATTGATGAAGTGCAATATGTACAAATTTTACTAATTTACTTTTTTATATATATTAAATATTAGGTCTGTATATGAAGATTTATTAAATATACGTGTTAATTTTATACAGATGAATACTGAGTGGCAGTATTATACATAAAAACGGGTGGTAATTTTTTTGAAAAGTTGCCATCTCTATCGGTTAAGATACGTTCAACAGCCACCCAATGTTTATTTATTATCAGACATCGTTGTTGCCAACCTACTAAATTATAAATACTAACATTTATCCCTGTCGTTTTTTAAAGCATATGTACACACACTGAAAGAACAGTTACATAAAACCCGGCACTTAGTGCTGTAAATAACGTCATTTTAATTTAGGGAATATACCACAAACCAATATAGACAATTCTAGTTATAATATGTAACATATTTTTCGGTTATGACCATCTATGCTTTTTGGAACAATGTTCATCGATAATGCTGATTAAATTGTAATGCCAATACCCATGTCTGTTAACTATGCAGGAAGTATTTTTTACGTCACATTCATATTTGAACAGTTAAATGTACTACCAATTTAAGATAATTTCATTTTTTTTTGCTTAAGGTGAAAATACATTACAAATTTTTAATTTGATTATTTTTGCTGGATTGGATTTATTTAAAAAATTAATAAATAAGACAGTAAAAATGGAGCATACAATACGAGGTAAATTAAATGTGTCAATTTTATTAATTATGTTATTTATTGAGTTTCGAAACATCAATTGTTATTTTAAAAGATAGTTCCTGTATTCGCAAAACCTATAGATAGATTGTACAGAGTTTTAAATATTATTTATTTTGGCTGTTGAGCGTTCCTAGACCTTATCACAGTTGACCTGCAACATGACCTGTACCGTAAATCGAGTGTTGTATGCAATGACATGTTCGATGATATATTTTGTGCAGTAAACAGTAAATTAATAGATTTCTCCTGTGTTTAATTTAAACCTTTTTTTACCTCATTTACAGTTGATGTACCTAATACAAATGTGTATTAAAAGCGTTATAATTACGAAATATTGGTTGCATCATATGTGGAATTTACAAGTGTTGCTAATAAATGATCAAATCAGAGAAATTGGGGACTGATCAATGTTGGTATGCACTTATCCATGTATATAAAATATTTATTTGAAATTGACCAGACTTAACTTTATTGAAAGTTAAAAATTTAATTATTTTACAATGAGCTCACCACCACAGTTTTTTTTGTGAATAATTTATTATTAAAATTTATAAATATAGGTAATACATATACTTAGATTAAAAAGGCAGAGATCACTTCTATCCACTTGCTACGGTTCATACACACGTCCTCTGTTTCTTCTACTTTTATTAGCGCTTTCATACATACTCGTTAGTTGCTGGTGCTCTAGACCTGGCCTTTCTTCAAAACAATTTCGATCTGAACGAGATACGTTCGCTTAAGTCGACCTCTACTGACCTGCCCATTCGTACTCGCCTTATAAGTCTGTTTCGTCAATCTTCTTTTATCCATCCACTCTACGCGTCCAAACCATATAAGCATTTCCTTATCTATCTTTGTTACTATATTTTCTTTCACACCAGAGCTTTCCCTTATCACACTATTCCTCACTTTATCCATCAGAGCCTCTTCGGCTATACTTCTCGGACTACTGATCTCCGCAGCATTGATCTTACTTTCATGCTTCTGCCAAACCCAACATTCACTACCTAAGTGTGGGGGCCAGCACTCCTCTATGCACAACTAGACATAGTACACTAATACTACATTCATTTAAAAATTATTCCATTTTGCCAATGTCCCACCATAAAATACGTGTGGCTTTGAAAGTAATCAAATCATTTATTGAAAGCAATAATCTTCATTTCTCATTTATATTTGGCGTATTCGTTTGTGGTGTGCCAAAAGTATTGTGTGATAAAAACATCAGTATTTACATTGTTTTGAAACGCCACGTTGTGCTTTTACACATTTAAAAATAAACGACATACCTGTTGGTGAGAATTTGTCTAAAAATTTAAGTCTCTTCCATTAAAAATTTTTAGACCTCATTGATTACTTTGAATTTGATGGTAAAAATAACTATTAATAGCATTAGATGATGAAGATAATTATCTTTAAAGATTTAAATTATAATTTAAATGTTTAACTTTGTATTTTAGCAATAAATATTCAAAGAAAAACTTAGAGAAATTCTTAAATCAGCAAATAAATCAGTTTTTAAAGAAAATTTTATTAAATTATGATAGGTTCAACATAATTTTGATATGAATAAATTTAATATACACCCTAAATACTATTCTATTTGCAATTGACTTATTTTAAAAATCAAGTGATATACGACTGCGCACAAAACAAGCATACATTAAAGGTTACAGTCATGCCGACCAATCCAGTTCGGAACAATCTGCGCATGCTCCATGTTTGGTTTGGCTCCTGTTTTCCGCGTTTTGTTCAGTGATTTTTTTGATGATAATGAAAATTACTTTTTTAAATTGCGATATTAATTACTATTAATTTGTGGAGCAAACATGGTAAAGTAAGTTATATCTTATAAGAATGAAAAGTTTTTTTAACCTCAAATTTATTTTTAGCGATAAATTGGGGTCTTTTCTAATAAGTCACTGCATTTTCAAACTATATCAGGTACTGTTGGTGTTAGGTTAGGTTAGGCTAAATTTTTTACTTTTACTGCATCAATTAATACCGATTATTATTAGCCTAACCTAACCTAACACCAACAGTGCCTGGCGAAGAACAAACAATTGAATGCAGTATTCAAAATGACTTCATCTTGTAACGAATATTTTTTTGTCTTCATCTTAATAAAGTTAATTAGTGATAAATAAAAGTATTATTTACAAAATTTTAGTATTAAAATTTGTTTAAATATGGATGAAGTTCTTAAAGATGAGTGCAAAGCTGTCCAAAACTTAATATGCGAGTATTTTACAGTAGAAACATGGAACGCGTTAGCTGAGGGTTTAAGACGAAGGTATCTTCAAATAAGTCGTAACTATATCAATGTACCGGATGATTGGGAAGGTAAATATATTATATAATAATATTTGTGGTGTAAAAATATGTTGTCAAGACATTTTAAAAAGTATCTGTTTAATTTGTAAATATGTTTGGGGATTCAAGTAGTCAGGTAAAATTTGGTAGTGACTATTATCCATCCGACCCATTGTGAACTTAGCTGGTGATTGTAATACACTCAATTTTAATCGTTTATACAAAGGAAATATGAAATTTCCGTTTAAACAAACTTGTATGTTAGGTTTTTTATAATATTTGTTAATAGCCATTTTTACATTTTGATGTGATTAATTTTAAAAAGCAAATGACATGCGCCTGTGCAAAAACAAATGAATCACACTCTAGATGACTTTAAATTGGTACCTAACTTTTTGGTAATTGTAACCAACAAAGATTACGAGTTTATCTTCGTTGTTAACCCTTTGATTGATGCAATAACTGTATTAAACTTTACATCAATTTTATAAAATGAATACGACACTGCTTAATAGTTGATAGACAAATAAGTACCTACTTAATTTAAAAACATTGAACACGTTTAAGACAATTATACTCAAATCAGTTGGAAATATTACAAACAAATTTTTATAACCGTAAGTAAATTTTTATTATTATTAGGTTGAATTTCCGAATGAAAGATCTTTGAATGCAGTATTTTCATTATTAGTATTTAGAAGGAAATAATTTTAGGCCAAGAATGTTTTTTTTAATTTTATATATGCATAAAAAATAATTGTTTTTTGTGTTAAACATTGGTTGCATCAAAGATATCACTAGAAAATTGTTAGTGACTACTGAGCCAACATACCGGCCATAAAGCATAGAGATAAAAATGAACTTTTTTTTGTTTGCTTTCACTTTTACAAGAAGCTAGCAGAAATTAATGGTGTGGTTAAACAAACTCCAAAAATTAAAAGTGTCAGATATAAAAATAGTTACCCAAAAGTAAGTAATCTTTGTAGATATTATCTTATATCAGTTTACGAAAATGGTGGAAATGGGTTACACAAACTTTGTGTTCAATTATTGAGTTGTTTCAAAAAAAATTACAGGATGATCCAAATTAAATATCAAAAATGATAAATTAAGTGTTTTAACATTTGTTGCGATCTAATTGAGATATTTAATGGTTTTCATAATTTTAGGATACTCGATATTACGTAAATTATTAGAAATGTAGAAAAAAAAATTATATTTATTATCATTAAGATTATTTTTAGTTAACCCCATGCCCAAACCCGATTTTATGATGCAGAACAATAATAATGAAAGCCCGACAAATAAAGATGACACTAATTTTTTTAACGATAATGTATCAAATAAAACAAGAAAAAGAAAAAAAAAGGAACCAGAAAGTAAAATTGGTAAGGAAGATAATATTGTTCTATTAGTTAAACTTGGTGCCTTTTTAATACTTAACGCAATTTCCTGTAATAAAGGCTCCATGCAGTTGTCTAAATTCAATTTTTTTTAATATTAGATTAATTTAAACATAAAGATGAAAGTGTTTTTTATGAATCTTGCAGTGAAAGATATCTAATAAAAATATTTTATGTATTTTTAGTTCTATTTTGGAATTTTCTGAAATATAATTGAACTTTTTTTAAAACACACTAGACATTAAATTGTCGTCACATGCAGTTAGATCAAAAATCAGACACTATTTGTATTTATTATCCAAATAGTCAATATCTGGTCTTTGGTTTGAAGATAACACAGATTATTAATTATTATGTCAAAGTTTTCCTTTCACTGCATAATTTAAACACTTAAAAATCCAACATCTGATCTATATACTTTTTTTTACAAATAGCCAAAAATTTGTTGAAATAGTATAAAATATATACAAAAATAAACTGGTTTAAATTTATCATTTTTGTAATCCTACATGTATGATATATGTATTCATGCATACAACATGTTAATATTTTAAAATGAATAACTTAAAAAAAGGACTTACTAAATCTGATAACAATTTTAAGTAATTCGCACTATTCACTCACCCACAATTTTATAAATTTTTTGCGAAATAAATACATTTGTAAAAATCCGTAGTATTCAAAGAGTATGTAGTATTTCACAATACTAAATACTTCTTTAATTTTTATTCTACAACATCCTAAACTACCAAAAAAAAAACAATAAAAATCAGTTGGTTTCATTATAATCATATCTAATACTCCTATTTATATTGCTAGCACCCATAAATAAAAGTATGTATTACACCGTAAGAGAGATAGCAAATCCGTCGCAGGTCTCGTGCGCAAGCGCTGCGACTTTCTTGGGGGAATTGGCAAGTGTGGTGAGGAACGCTTCCTTCCCTTGATGCTTAAAAGTTAAAATCGAGATATAGACATGCGTACAACACTCGACGCGACGTTCTGCTAGAAGGACAGATGCATATACGTTTGCACCGTAGACACTACTAGCAATATAGGAGTATTACCTTTACTTGCATGTATGGTTATAATAAAGATAATTTATTAAAGAAAGAGACACCTGTCAAAGGTCCCCACTTAATTCCCAACGAAGCGGATGTCTAGTGCCGATTTAAACCGAATTGGTTACCACCCAACCACACCTTTACTTTTTCAACATGATTACGTAGATTATGCTTTAGAAGTTTAGAATATACCTGTGAACTTTTTTGTATATTGTCAAGAAGGGTTATTCGGCAACCGTCGTGTTTTTTTTACTTTTCATCCTACTTCGACTAATTTAACCGGAAGTGGTCCCTAACAATAAAAATTCGACTCTACGAGGGTGGTCTGAAAAGTTTCCATCCTTAACGTGAAGATGGCAACACTCGTCAATAAAAGCTAGGGAATGTGGTTGTGCGTCTTTTGACAGGTACTCACAAAAATTTCAGCCATTTTGGACTCGCAGTTGTTGTTTGACAATTTTTTGAGTGAGTCATTGTGAGTGTTTTTGTAAAAATGGAAAAAATCGACTATCGAACTGTCATTAAATATTTGTTTTTGAAAGGCAATACATCTATGCAAATCTAAGATGAGTTGGACGCTGTGTACGAGGACTCTGCACCATCAGTTACCACCGTGAAATTTTGGGCAGCTGAATTTAAACGTGGCTGAACCAGCTAGGGAGACGATAAACGTTCGGGACGTTCAAGCTGAGAAAGTGATGGCGACTGTTTTTTGGGATAGTCGTACAGTAATCTTAATCGATTGTCTTGAAAAATGAAAAACCATTACAGGAGCATACTATGCATCATTGCTTGACAAGCTGAAGTCAGAAATTACGGAATAACAACCACGTTTGCAACAAAAAAATCTGTTTCACACCTTAGCGGTTGCCATTGCGGAAATCCACGAATTACGGTTTGAATTGCTAGAACCACCCTCCTTAATAACCAGATCTTATCCCAAGCTACTTCTTTTTGTTCCTTAATCTAAATATTGCGCTTGGAGGACAGATATTTTCGTTAAATGAAAAGGCCATCAACTTCGTAAACAATTATTTTGCAGAAAAAGACGTCGAGTAATATTTGGACTGGTTAAATAGATGGCAGCATCGATGGGGAAGTATAAAGACCACCCTCGTTTATAATAGTAGCAGGCAGCGCTCGAAACAAAAAATACAACAAATAGAATTTAAGAGTATGCTTGTATTTAAAATTGCCTACATTTAAGATTTTAATCCAATGAAAAGGTTTAAACACAAATAATTATTTTAGAATAGAAAAGTTCTGACTAGGTATAAACAAAAATGATTCTATATAAATCAAAGATCTGTACAGTGTGTCTCGTTGTCTCGTTAAAATAGAATAAAATATTTTAAATACAAATTGTAAACATATTTTCCATTAAAACTTATGCTTTAGAACGAAGATATTCAAAGAGAAATATTCCTTCCAAAAATTATTACGAGGAAGAAGAACCGGATAGCGATTGCTACGTGTGTAAGTATTGTTTAATGTTAAAAAGCTTCATTATCATTTTTATTATGTGTACATTACTGTTTGGTTTTAAAAATGGAGTTTTTTTTAGAAAATTCAGCAACGTCTGGATTAATTAAAGCAAGGAGATGTCTGTATCATAAAAAATAAATATTTCCAATAGAATTCAGTACAAAGGTTCGGATATTGTTATTAAAATTAATTTGTATTTTATGTGCTATATTAGATTTTAAAATGTATTAAAAAACTTTAGAATGTGTGTATTAATTTCTACTGCATGTACCAATCTCGTTTTAATTACCTGGTACAGTTTAGAGAAATTAATTCTGTATTTAAACCTCTCCGCTTTCCAACCTTTGCACCTTTCTGTAGATTTTTTTTTGTGTGTATTAATTTTTACTGCATGTAACAATCTCTTTTTAATTACCTGGTACAGTTTACAGAAATTAATTTTGTATTTTAAATTCTTCGCTTTCCAACCTTTGAACCTTTCTGTAGATTAAAGTTTTTTTCTTAGCTTAATAAACCTAACTTGCTAACACAGGGTGCAAATGTGGCCCAAAGGTAGTGGGTGTAGAATTCAGTCAATGAAAAATTAATAGAAGTAAAAAATTAATTTGTTGCATCCCAACTGGATTTTTCAAACAGAGCTGTTTCCGTTCGTCGCTTGGAAACAGTAACAAAGCCCACAAAAACATAAATTTGAAAAATTACCCCAAACAAAAAATTTAATGGACCGATTTTGTTTTATAGATTGCGATAATTGCGAAAGGGAGTATATCGATTTTTGTGAAAAATGTGGAATGCTGATAGCAATAAAAGATAATCCGATACCGATGGGTGTTGAAATGAGAGCTAGAAAAACAGTACCGAGAGGAATTTTAGAAATTCGTCCGTCAAGCATTCATGGTTTAGGAGTTTTTGCGAGCACAACCATACAAAAAGGCGTACGCATGGGACCGTACGAAGGACAAGTAACAAGAATAGATACTTCACTGGGATATGCATGGAAATTAAGAGATGGACGATTGGTACGTACATTTAGAATAAATTTTTGTTTAATAATATCCACGAGTTGTTAACAGGGTTGTCGTGGTACAATATTGTCAGAAAATTTAAGATTATACGCGCAGTAAAAGTATATAAGCCTGTAGCGAAGTGAGTCATAATTTTTATGCAAGACTGTACCCGTGGAGACGTTACCCATACAGTTTTCATATATACTAATACTTCCACATACTTTTAAAAGTTCTACCCAGCAACGTCGCTTATGCCCCACTAGAATCGATGTACAGTAAAGACCGATACGTGAATTCACAGTGGAAGTTTCCGTTTTATCATATGTTGTGTTTAATTTATATTTAATCATCATCATCATCAATAGCCGTTTTAAGTCCAGTTCTAGACATAGGCCTCCCGTAAATCATTCCATTGCTTCCGGTCTTGAGCACTTTGCATCCAATTGTGCTGGATGCGCTTGATGTCCGACCATCTCGTTCGGGGACGTCCTCGGGTTCGATGTGCCTCGTGTCTAGGTCTTCACTCTAGCATTTTCTTTGTCCATTTTTTCATCTCTGACTCTGTGCAACATAGCCCGCCCAGTTCCATTTCAGCATTGTAATCTGTTCAACTACGTCCGTAACACCGGTTCTTTGGAACTCTGTCTCTGAGGGATACATTCAAATTTGATCTCTCCATCGCTCTCTGTGCTTCTTGAATTTTGTTTATTACCTTCCTGGTAAGGGTCAGTGTTTCTGCTCCATATGTTAAAATCTGGAGAACACGCTGATCAAAGATCTTTCTCTTCATACACATGGGATTATCTGATTTAAAGACATCGTTTAGTTTTCTGTAAGCTGCCCATGTCAGTCCTATTCTCCTGTTTAATTCTGCGGTCTGGTTGTCTCTTCCAAATTTAATCTCGTGGTCCAAATATTTATAGGCATACACTTGTTCTATTTGCGTGCCATACGTTGAAATGTTTTTGGCAAATACAAGGTTGGTCATGTATTGTGTTTTAAAAATGTTAATTTTTAGGCCAACTCGTGCACAAGATCTCTGAAGGTTCTGAAGAAGTTGACATGCATGATCTACCCGGTCTGCAATAAGAACTATGTCATCTGCAAAACCTCAAGTTGTTCAGATACTCCCCATTTATGTTGACTGCAATATTTCCCCAACTGTTGTTCTTCATGGCGCTCTGCAACAGGGCGGTGAATAGTTTTGGAGAGTTTGTGTCTCCTTGTCGGTGATGTGTGATCGGTGATCACGCGTGGAGCAGAAATTCTCACGCTGACAAAGGCAACCATAACAAAATTATAGGTAGCACAAAGAAAAATGGAGAGAGCAATAATAGGTGTGAGCCTGAGGGACAGAGTCCGAAACAAGTCCAAGACATAATAGAAAGAATTACAAGGCTGGAATGGCGATGGGCTGGACATGTGGCTAAAACAAAGGACGGGAGATGGTCGAAGAAATTACTATAATGGAGACCTCGAGCTGACAAAAGAAGTGTAGGGAGACCACTAACCCGATGGACGGATGATATAAAGCGAACTGGATTGGAACCGCGCAAAATAGAGAAGAATGGAAAACACTTGAGGCTTATGTCCAGCAGTGGACGTCGAGAGGCTGATGATGTTGATGATGTACCTGTAGAATACCACCTCTACCTTGGTTCTTATTATTCACCATGCATTTGGTTTTTTTAATGTTTAAATTTTATCCAAATTCTGCACTATTAGTAACCACCCGATCAAGCAAAATCTGAAGACCCTCCAGAGAGTCCGCGATTATAACGGTGTCATCAGCGTACCTAAGATTGTTTATGTTAACGCCATTAATTGAAATTGATCGATACTCTTTAGAAATATCTGTCTCGGTGAAATGGGGCTCTAAGATTCGTTGGTATGAAAAGCATTTATTTTTGTGTGTCTTAATAATGAACATTTTCAGTTTTACAGTATCGGCAACCAGTAATACTCCTCCAGTACACAACATCGGCATTGTAAGTTGCAATCATAAACATGGTTGCAATAAACTGAAAAAAATATTTTACTAACACAAAATATTTTGGAACCAAAAAATTTTTAGAATGAGACAATGACTCCTAAAAAATATTTTTTCGTTTTTTTTATTTTTGAGTGCGTCGTTGTAGGAGACTTTTCTATGAAGGGTGATAGTAACTTTGTAATGGTAATTTAGTTCTTTCAAATATTTTAAACCACCGGCTATGAGTAAGTTAAACAACAATGGCGGCGAAGCCACACATCCCTGTCTAACATCTTTTTTGATGTTCAACCCAAAAGATCTTTCTGCTGCCCAACCTTTAGGATGTCTTAACTACAGTTGAGACTGTTCTATGACTCCTATGAGTCCTATGACTCTTAGTAAAGCTTTGATTATTTACAAAACAATATTTTACAGCGACAACTATATAATGTGGTGCAAAAATAGAAATACTAAACATGATTTGTAAAATTGGTTGACTTCAAATTAATTTGAGAATTATCGTATTATTTCTGAATCAAAAACAACAGTTAGTGTTTTTTAAACTTAAAATTTGTGTAAGAAACTTGAAAAGTCTACATCTAGTATTTGTTCGCCTACAATGAAATGATCGAAATTTTCTGTTTAGATTGACGGTAGCGATGAAACTCATTCAAATTACCTGAGATACGTCAATTGTGCCAGAAACGTCGCTGAGCAAAACTTAATTGGTTACCAATACCAAGGGCAATTGTACTACAGAAGTTTGAGAGATATCCAAAAAGGAGAAGAGTTGTTGGTTTATTATGGTTCCAGTTTTGCCAAGCATTTGGGGATCAACACTAAAAAGTATTATGAACCGGCGAAGGAAAAAACGGAATTGAATTTTTTTACATGTAAATATTGCCACTTGGGATTGAGCTCTTCAGAGTTTAGAGATAAACATCAGCTCAGATGCAAATTCAATCCAATAAGGACGAAGAAATCCGATAATGATGATTTCTTATGCAAACATTGTAACTTTAAATTCAATAGCAAAGATATTTTGGACAAACATGAAGGGCATTGCAAAACAAAATTGTAAGTACAATTATTACTATTTTTTTTTCATCTTTTTAAAGAGGACTGTTTTATCTAAGCACTAAAATGAACTAAACTGGAATATTTATGTATGTTGCATGTATAGCTCATTTCACCAACATACGACGGTATCGGATTAGTTGTTATTATACTTTTGTTGAGAGGTTTTATTTTTATTTTTTGCTTTATTGTAAACAGAAAACGTTGATGTAGCTTTCGATGAGTTTTTTGGTTAGAAATAGGCACATATTTAATTATGTTAAAATGGAATGCAACAAAAGTAAATTATCGGTACAAATTTAATAAATATGTTTAATCATGTAGTACTTACGGTATTATCAAGCATCAGATTTATAGTCATCATAATTGGAATCACTGTCGTCGCTATCCTCATTCGGATTGTAAATGATAACAGGATTAACTGCTTTGATGCGGTTTTCACGAACCCACCATTCCTCTATTAAATTTTTACATTTTGTGACACATTTTTCCCAAATTTCAGGAGTGGCAGTGTTAAGTGCTCGTTGCCAGGTTTCCAAAACAGCCTTATCACTGTAACCATTAGATCCAATGTGAATGTCGTAATAAGTTTTCATATTTCTCAAGTATACTCAATGGGATTAAATTGGCAATGATAAGGTGGAAGTCTTAGCACACGATGTCCATAACTGAGTATAATTTGATCCACTTTGTACATTTTTTCTCTTTCGTGCCTTTTAGCATTCTCTCCCCATTATTGTTCAATATTTATTCAGAATTCATATTTAGAGAAGCCTTAGAACACACAGATTCAGGAATCATTCTTAGTATTCTCATTCCATTGGTTTGTGCCATCCTTTATGTCTCCCCTTGTGTCAGCTCGTGTTTCTGGCGTGTATGTCATTACGGGCCTGACACATGCTTCATATATTCTAACTTTTGTCGGGATTGATATGCATGTATTTTTCCCTATGACGGTTCGTAAGGCTCCTGCTATCCTAGCTGCTTTGTTTATCTAGTTCCGTACGCCATTCTTGAGTTGGTGATATTGTTATTTCCAGATAGTTGGATTCAAAAACCTGGTCTATTGTTTTGTTGTTTAGTTGTAGTTTGCATCTACGTGTTCCCTGGCGATCACCATGCTTTTTGTTTTGGTGGTTGATATTTCCATGTTAACTTTTTCGGCCTCTTTCTTAAATGCCTGTACGAGTCATTGTAGTCCGTCTTCCGTGTCCGCGAATAGCGTTACGTCGTCTGCGTAACATATTATCTTAAGTTGTTGGTTTCACATCTTTTATCCCTGGTCTTCTTTGCGCACTTGCTCTATTATTCTGTCCTAAGTGATGTTAAACAGCTGTGGACTGAGACTGTCTCATTGTCGTATTCCTGTGCTTTCTGTTGTTGTTAATTTTGTTGTGTAGGAACCAACACTTCTCTATGCACAGCCCGTCGTGCCTTTTTTGACACTTTCTGGGTGTTCATAAAGCGATGCAGTGCCCCATTCATTTGTTTTCCTGCCAAAACCCTTCGCTTTCTATCTCTCGTAAATTTTGAACCCAGGTATACTTGTTCCACTCTTTCTCCCTTCATCAGAACTTCACAGTTTGTCATCCCATAAAAACAAATTAATTCCATCTATAAGAGTACTTATATTGGAATGTTTTCCAAAAATGTTGGCTGTGAATATCAGGGATTATTCCAATGGAGATTAATCGAAGACAACTAATATCTCGAACGATAATGAGGGATCAAAGTGATCCGTTTTCATTAGTAATATGTTTGTATGGCTTAACACCCCCCCCCCCAAGTGGGGTTGCGTCGCTTCATAGAAACTTTCTAGATCATATTTTCAGTGCTGATCAGACCCAGCATTTCAATTTTCTATTTTTTGCATATTTTCTTTCAGAGTTACCGGACCCTTGCCAATTAGAATTGACAATATTGTTACGAATTTTAGTTCTTCCGTGGGTTCGGTAATTTAAAACTCTCGTTACAGTAACAAAACAATGTTTATTCCAATACAATAAATTCTACTTGCATAAATCACTTAGATATTCACTTAGATATACAACTTTCACAACTTTTTTTATAACTATTTACATTTCTTAGATCATAAACACTTTTAAACTAATACTGTCCCTTGTAACGACCGCGGTTTTTTTTTATACCTCTATATCACAATTATAGATCATTCTACCTGCTTCGCGACGCGGTTTCGAGAGGTTGCTCGACCTTGCCAGACCGCGCGGCGGTCGTCAATACGCACCTCAGCCGCGGTCGATTCCTCGGTTGCCGACAGGACCGGATTTGTAACAATATTGTTTGCAGAATTCCAATATCTTTATCAAATAACAATTGACAAGATATTATGACATGAGGGAATAGAATGGTACCGATTGATACCGTCACCAACTAAAAATAAATTAGTAGGATCCCCCCGCTAGTCAAATAACCGGACATGCGCTTTTAAATGATCCTACATGTTTCTATTCTAGTTCTGAATCGGTTCTCAAGTTACCCGCGAATAAAGCTAATCGATAAATGCACAGACCATGAATAAAAAACGAAAAACGTTAAACTTACGAATTTTTAAAAAATATTTTCGAAATTTTATTTTTGACGTGATAACGTCTTATAAATCGATGAACTCCGGCTGCACGCACGAAAAAGCATGACTCATTGTCACGTTCCGCCTGAGCCGAGCGTGCAAGCGAGAGCGCGGAACAAGCGATAGAGAGGCTCGATCGGCTTGTGACGCATCTATCTCTCTTCCACTCCATCGGCCGATGCGTCCTAGTTAAAGAGAGACAGAAAAAATTTTAATTAACGATTGCTGCAAATAAATGTTCAGTTAACTTCTTCTTTTTATTATACAAAATAATGATAATTCAGTGATAATAATTTAATTCAATACATAAAAGTATGCCATTTTTCATCAATGTTTTCTTAAGACGTTATCACGTAAAATTATCGTCCGCAAACCGACTTTACAGACAACCAATTTTTTTTTGCAAAAAAAAATAATCGTAGAGTAAAGAAAACATCTCCAAATTTCCTTAAAGACTTGTACTATTATACAGGGTGATTTATTAAGAATGGACAATCTCTGAACTGAAGATACACACACCAAAATATGGCGATTGAGCTTAACATGTCTTATATAAAGAGTTGCAGCTTTACGAGATTCACAGGGTATTTAAAGTTGGAATTTTATTTTGAAATTTCTTAATAATTTTATGATTTTAAGCAGCATCGTCGTGAAAATTGGCAAATTTATGTTTTTTAGCAGAAAAATTACGAATTTTATGCTGAATTTAGCACTATTCATACAGGGCGTTAGTTACACCCTGTTACTTAGGTAAATTACAACACATCTCCTTTGTCTAATGAGTTATGGCTAAAATAACTAAAAAATCTAAAAGGCATTCAATTTTTAATAAAAAAAGTACTCTTGTTTATTTCATGATACTCTATCAGTTTTTGAGTTATTTGCATATTAAAAATTTAGCGTAAAGACTCCTAAGCCACCGTTATTACATTGACTTTTTTCAAGTAGGCTTGTGTTAGAACTTATCAGTTTTTCGTGTAAAGAAATATTTGAAAATTTTACTGTCACTAAGTAAGAGTGTATTATTTGTAGTAAAATAAAAAAATGTAACGACATAATGAATTTTCCAACAGTGGAATGATTTGTGTTTTTGCTCAGTCAAATTATCAGCCAGAAGGTATTTAGAATCATATCCAAATCGAAGACAACCCAATCACAAACTGTTCAGACGTATTTATACCCGCCTATCGTCCTAAAAGCTTAAATGGTGCTCCAAAAAATATCAACGACGATAATGAAGAAGAGGTTTTAGTTCGTATTTTGGAAAATCCAGATCTCAGTACTCGTCGGTTAAGAGCGGCAATAGGAATAAGCCAATCGTCTATCTGGAGAATTTTAAAGAAAGAGATTCTCCGTTCATATCACTATACTCTTCTTCTTCTTCTTTTTCTTAAGACATTTGTCTTGTTTTTCCTCATATATTAGCACTCATAGCAGCCGCAACTGGAATTCTGATGTCCAGCTCTCGTGCCACCTCTTGGGCGGTCGTCCTGGTGGTCTGTTACCTTCAGGCTTGTTGTGCTTAGTAGCTCTTACGAGGCGGTTTCCAGGCATTCTGTCCACATGATCCCTCCAAGCTCTCTTTCGGACTCTGGATCATCTTACTACATCTTGAATGCCGCAGGTAGCTCTGATGTCTTCGAGTAAAGTATGTCCTGTTATGGTCCTTAGGGTTCTCATTTCGGCTGCTCTTAAAATTCTCTTTGTTGCTGCTGTTTCTGCCCTCGTTTCAGTAGCGTAGGTCATTACCGGTCTTACGCAGGTCTTATAGATTCTTGTTTTGATCACTATACTTCTGTTCAAAATTTGCTGCCTCAAGATTTACCAGTTCGCCTACAGTTTGCTCAATTTATTCTAAAAAAACAAAACGAAAACCAGGATTTTCTTAATTACCTCCTTCTCACCGACTAGACGAGGTGGTTTTAATTGGAAAAACAATCATTTGTGGAACTCCAAAATCCACATGCTCAAAAGGAACGACATTTTCAGCATGAATTCAAGGTAAATATTTGGTGTGGTGTGATATCTGGTTTTTTTATTGGTCCATTTGAACTTCCTCCTAATCTGAACGGGACCCTCTATTTAAACTTCCTTGAACAACAGTTAAACACACTACTAGAAGATGTACCACTTGCCATAAGGCGGAACATGTGGTTTATGCAAGACGGGGCGCCGCCACATTTTTCTCTGCCAGTACGGCAATACCTGAATGAACATTTTCCTCACCGGTGAATTGGGCGTGGCAGTGAATTTGTTTGGCCACCTAAAAGTCCAGATTTAAACCCTCTAGACTTCTCAATATGGTCACAAATGAAGGACATGGTTTACAAAGATACAATTAATTCCTTTGAAGAATTACAACAGAAAATTCAAGAAGCAGCTAATATTATTAAAAATAATCGACAAATGTTATTTAATATTCAAAGATCCTAAAGGAGACGCCTTACAAAGTGTATTGAAGTGGAAGGCGGGCATTTTGAGCATTTACTTTAAATTTTTCTTTTATTACTATTACTGATTGTTATCTGTTGTCTTTACTGTTGTTACCCCGCATAGTAGTAATTTAAAGGAATAAATTCATTTCACAATAAACAAAATTCATTGAATGTTTAAAATGCATATAACTCAAAAACTGATAGAGTTACATGAAATAAACAGGAGTACCTTTTTTATTCAAAATTAAACTGCCTTTTAGATTTTCTAGTCATTTTAGCCATAACTCATTAGGCAAAAAGATATGTTGTAATTTACCTAAGTAACAGGGTGTAACTAACGCCCTGTATGAATAGTGCTAAATTCAGCATAAAATTCGTAATTTTCATGCCAAAAAACATAAAGTTGTCAATTTTCAAGACGATGCTGCTTAAAATCACAAAATTATTAAGAAATTTCAAATTAAAATTCCAACTTTAAATACCTTGTATCTCGTAAAGCTGCAACATTTGTATAAGACATGTTAAGCTCAATCGCCATATTTTGGTGTGTAGTATCTCCAGTTCAGAGAGATTGCCAATTCTTAATGAATCACCCTATATATAATCAAATTTAAGTTGATATTTTTAATTGTTGTTGCAAAAAATAGACCTGATACAACGATTTTTAGGATCGAAGAGCCGACGAGTGACGCAGAAGTAAAATTTAAATGCGGATACTGTGCGTTTTCGGCGGAACGGATGGAATACTTGAAGAATCACATGTTGACGGTTCACGAAAAGGAATACGAAAGTTTACGCAAAACAAATGGATATGTAAAAGAGCACACCACCGCTAACAAACAATTTACATGCGTTCAATGCCACACCTTCTTTGACACGCAAACGTTACTCGATGAACATTTTTTGCGGACACATCCAGATAAAGAAGATTGCGTCAGTTCCGAAATTCATTGTTGTTGCTCGTGTCCGTACAAAACCGCAATTAAAAGGAAATTAACGCGGCACAAATGTAATAATTATCTTGACGGTAGAAAAACAAATTTAACGATGCATTTAAGTAAGCACGGGAGCGGTGCAAAACGATTTACTTGTAGTGAATGTAAAAAATCGTTTAACCTAGAAAAAGATTTAAACAATCACATATTAAATAATCACAAAAACAATGAGTCACTTATTAAAACTATTTCAAGTAAAATTTATTCTTGTCAGCATTGTAATTATCAAGGTATTAATAAAACAGATATTATGAGGCACTTATTAACTCATGGTGGGGAAAAACCACATTCTTGCTTGGAATGTAAAAAATCTTTTTGCACGAAAAAACAACTAGACAGTCACATATTAAATAATCACAAAAACAATGAGTCACTTATTAAAACTATTTCAAGTAAAATTTATTCTTGTCAGCATTGTAATTATCAAAGTTTTATTAAAACACATATTAGGAGGCACTTATTAACTCATGGTGGGGAAAAACCACATTCTTGCTTGGAATGTAAAAAATCTTTTTGCACGAAAAAACAACTAGACAATCACATATTAAATAATCACAAAAACAATGAGTCACTTATTAAAACGATCTCATCTAAAATATATACATGTGGAATTTGTAATTATCAATCTTTTGAAAAAAATAATTTCAAGCGTCACTTACAAACACATCTAAAATAATCCATTCGACACCAAAAGTATCGCATAATTAGAATGCTATTAATTTTTTAATAATAACTACTAAATCTTCATAAAGTTTAAGGATGTTCGATGATTATACAGTTACACTGAGTTTGGCATAAAATGTTGAAAAAACTGTATTTTATGATCTAATAAAGGATGATTTTTTTCGATATTTTTTAAGGAAATATTTTTCAAATATAGCTAACATTTACATAAGTTCCTATGAAGATATGTAGAATTTAGTTCTTCTATACAATAATTATGATTTTGTTCAAAACGTTCACGCACATTCCGAAGAATGTCTGAAATAATTCGACGGCATTCGTTAACGATTCTTTGAAGCAAATCTTCCAACGACGCTGGTTGTGTTTTATAGATTTTACTTTTCTGATGTCCCCACAAAAAGAAATCGAGGGGCGATAAATTTGGCGATCGTGGAGGCCATTCTCCCAATCCAATGCCGTGAAAAACGTTGGTCTAAATACTGCCGCATAATGCGGAGGAGCACCGTCCTGTTAAAAATAAAAACGATCTTCGTCATGATGTGAATTTTTTTCAATAACCAACGTTTTCCACAGCATTGGATTGGGAGAAAAGGCAGCATTGAATGGCCTCCATGATCGCCCTTTGATTTCTTTTTGTGGGGACATCTGAAAACTAAAATCTATAAAGCACAATCAGCGCCGTTGGAAGATTTGCGTTAAAGAATCGTTGACGAGTGCAGTCGAATTACTCCGGAAATTCTTCGGAATGTGCGTGAACGGTTTGAATCTTTATTATTGTATAGAAGCGGGCGGTCATCAGTTTGAACATTTAAGCAACTAAAATAATTGAAATTTTAACATTGATTTTTGATTAAAGTTATTTTTGACTCCACTACTTTTAACCCCAAGCAAGGGTAAGAATTAGCTAAAAATTTTTAAAAGGCATTGGGGGTCGAATAGGATGTCTTTCAAAAGCTCTTAGAATTCTCTATACAATAGTCTATAAATTTTAAAATTCCGCCCATTACTCTTTAAGAAATTATATTTTAAATTTGAAACATAACTTTGAAAATAATCCACAGTATGACGAAGATAATTTTTATTTTCAACAGGACGGTGCTCCTCCGCATTATGCGGCGATTGTTCGTCAGTATTTAGGCCAACGTTTTACACGGCATTGGATTGGGAAGAGGCAGCATTGAATGGCATCCACGATCGCCAGATTTATCGCCCTTCGATTTCTTTTTGTGGGGTCATCTGAAAAGTAAAATCTATAAAACACAACCAGCCTCCTTAGAAGATTTGCGTCAAAGAATCGTTGACGAGTGTCGTCTAATTACTCCGGAAATTCTTCGGAATGTGCGTAAACGTTTTGAACAAAATCTTTATTATAAGTTTGAACATTTAATCAATTAACTAGTAAGTAAGCTACTAAAATAATAGGAATTTTAACAGGTAATATTTTTCAAAGTATTGGGAGGAAATATAAAATTTAAAGACTATTATAAAGAGAGTTTGTCAGAGCCTTTAAAAGACATCTTATTTGACCCCCAATGCCATTTAGAAAATTTGAGGTAATTCTTACCCTCGCTTGGGGTTGAAAGTAGTAGAGTCAAAAATACCGGAAAAGAGTTTCTCCCTTTAATAAAAAATCGACGGGTCTGAGCGTTTTTCTAAAATGTTGAAGAAGTTCCTGCAAATGGCTCTGGTTCGCTTTCGGTTGGCCACCCTGTATAATGATGAAAACCTTAATATTACTGTTAAATACTTTGCGTATTTTAATTTTCCCGCCATCAATATTATTTAAGTAAATTCAAATTTTCACTTATTTTTTTCGTTTTTTTAATAAATTTTTATTTACAAAAGTATTTATATGCCTTTTGTTTTGCTGATAATGCAATTATTGTGCAAAAAATAACTCAAATATCAGCCATATTGGTCATAAAATTTAAAAAAAAATCAAAGATTTTTGATCTAGTTTTAATGTTTTTACCAATTGTTGTATTTTTGAAATTCCTAACAAAGGCATTTCATCAAATTGATGTTAAACTGAGAAATTAAAAAAAAAATTTCCAACATTTTATATTTTGTTTTTCAAGTTGTTGTACCTTGAAAATATTTTAATCAAACTTACATATGTTACTTACATACAGAATTATAATTCTGAAACATTGATTAATTTTAAAAACAATTTTTCTTAATTCATTCTTGTTTTGAGTTAGCAAAATTGTAGTTGTTCGTGTTCATTTGTATTTTTAAATTGTTTTTGTTGTTAAAACCGTGTTAATGAGTTCTAAAGTTTTTAATAAAATTAATAAAATTGTTGTTACTGTTTGAACTTATTTCATTGGATACAATATCCACATTAAGTAGGTAAACATCCGCTTCAAGAAGAATGGATATTTGCGAACAGAACCTCTATGCCACGGAACTCTCTTGTTAGTAACATTTTTGGTACCCTTTAAATTATTTGTTTACTTAAAAATAGCAACACACAATCATTTAGATACACACGGAACTCTTGCATACTTATACGTATTAATTAAAAGAGTGACGAATGAAACTTAGAAGATGATATGGGATATTCAAGCAGGATTTAGAAGAGGAAGGAGATCAGTATGGATCAGTACGATGTATAGTCGAAAAATTCTTGGCTAGAATTCAGAAGGCCTCTATGACAGAGTGGTAAGGAGTGAATTGTGGTCGACATTGTCTATGTATGGGGTGAGTGGTAGTTTAATACGAGCACTGAAATCACTTAACGAGGATTCCACTGCTTGTGTTAGGATAAACGGAGCTTGCACGGACTGGTTTAACATCGAAAGAGGTGTGAGACAGGGATGTGTGGCTTCGCCATGGCTGTTTAACTTATACATAGACGATTGTTTAAAAGATTTGAAAAAGAGTGCATATGGATTGAAAATGAATGATTTGATCGGCAAATGCCTTCTTTACGCCGATGATCAAGTCATATTAGTTGCAGGCGATGGTTAATGTTATGCATGATGCCCTGAAAATGTAAGTAAATGTAAGCAAAACGAAAGTAATCGTTTTTTAAAGAAAAGAAATCATTACAAACTGTGAAGTTTTGATTGAGGAAAAAAGAGTGGAACAAGTAAATGAGTTTGTATACTTGGGTTTAAAGTTTACGAGAGATGGAAACTATGACAGTGACATTGAGCGAAGGGTGTTGAAAGGAAAGCGAATGGATGGGGCACTGCATAGCTTTATAAACAGCCAGAGAGTGTCAAAAAAGGCACGTCTAGCCGTTCATAGAGAAGTGTTGGTTCCTACACTTATGTATGGTAGTGAATGTTGGGTTTGGCAATGAAGCATGAAAATAGGATTTATGCTGCGGAGATGAGTAGCCGGAGTGACTCGGTTGGATAAAGTAAAGAATAGTGAGATAAGAGAACGCTGTGGTGTAAACGAAGATGTGGTTACAAAGATAGATAAAGGAATGCTTAGATGGTTTGGACACGTAGAAAGGATGGGTGAAGGAAGATTAACGAAACAAATTTATAAGGCGAGTGTGGATGGACAAGTCGGTAGAGGTCGACCTCGGCGAACATATCTCGATCAGATCAAAATTGTTTTGAAAAAAGGCCAGGTCAAAAGTACCAACAACCGGCGAGCTTGTATGCGAGCACTGATGAAAGTGGAGGAAGCAAAAGATGTGTGTGAGAACCGTAGCGGAAGTGGTCTCTGCCTACCCCTACGTGAAAAAGGTGTGACTATATGTATGTATGTAAACATTTTATTTGGGGGATTAAATTTAAATCTATTTCCTGTTAGAATTGCCAAGAATACGCCTTGATTAGTTTAAAATTTAACCGTTTACTCGCTGGCTTGAGACAACTGAATTCTCCGAGTCTCACCGGTTTATATCGCCCAGTCAATCTCGATAAATCGTTTAAAGCTTTGAATATAAAACGCACAAGAACAAGCATTGACGGATAGTAAAAATGCGACGGAAACGGCCTCCATGAACCTTGTACTGAGCAGCGGTTGCAAACCCTTTTTTCGTACTCGGGGAAATTATACTGAACTTCGATAACAGTGAAATTAAATCATAGATCGCTGGTTTTTTAAAGTTTTATTGATTACTAAATATTTATCTCTTCAAAATACACAATGCACTTGTACCACTAATAGGAAGAAGAAGAAAGGAGGAAGAAGAAAAAAAAGTTTTTACAAGATACCTGAAAGAAAACAAATATACATATAAAATAAAAAAATAAAAGACCTTTTCACTAAACTAATAGTACTAAACTAAATAACTTTAATTGACAATCTATGGCTTTAATATTTCATTCTTATCAGTGCTGGTACAGAATGGTAGGGTGGCTTTGAAAAATTATCAATAAAAATCCTTCCTGATGTTTTATATTCAAAAGTTTAAAAGCTTTTAGATACTATACCGATTGCCACAACTTAAAAAAATAAAGTTGCTAAAGAATAAAAAATTGTTAAAACTGGGGGGTAGGTAATTAATGCACAAACATTTTGAACTGTTTTATGTAAAAGGTAAACCTTTGTTATACATATTTCTAGTTTTAAGAGTAGGTAGCTACATAAAATACAAAAAGTTATTAAGAAATAACACACTTAATTGTACTTATAAATATTTATAACAACGACAAAACATGTTAGGTTTGACAATTATCTGTAGATAATTTGTTAGAACCAACGGCTAAATTAATGCCTATTCTAGATACGCTTATTTTAAAAATACAACTTAAACAATTGTTTTTTCTATCTTTACTCCGTATTCACTTGAAAAACACCAACGATGTCATCTAGCGCCAAAAGTTTGATTGAATAGCTGCATCAAAGAAAATGAAACTTTCGCATTCTTTAACCATTCGATCATTGTATAAAGACAACATTAAACAATGAATCGATCGATGAGAGGTTTGAGCATCATTGATATATTTTAAAGAATAAAAAACGGTAACGGTTTACAAATAAAAACAATCACCAGAGGGCAGCAGTTTATGCTGAAAATAAGTTTGTATCAACCCTCTGGAATGTTAAAAAAAAAATTGATACGTTACACCCACATTTATAATTTTGGTATATAATTAACACTGGAACTTGATAACTTCGAAAAATATTTCAACCATAAAAACTTGTTAGTAGATGTATTTTCTTTCGTCTTTGATATACGTCGTTTAAATTTAAGTGCCAACTTAAGAAAAGTTAGTCTTACCGCTGAACATCTAGTAATGTTATTACGGGCCATTGAGGCAATCCTAAAACAGATAAAAAATTAAGTGAGCATATATACTAGTAGCCTTCATTTATTTTATTGGGCGCCAGAATTTAATTTTACCCTCTCATGAAAGTATTTTTAAATTTTCGTTCCCACTAAAATCAACCAAAATAGGAGAAGTAGCAGTAAAAAAAAGAAAATCTTCCCCGTGCCTAAATAAAAGACTGTATTAACATTTATAGAACAGTAAAAAAATTTAAAATTTGATCTTATTTTTACAATACAAGGGTGGTCTAAAAACTTTCCGATAGATTTTCGTCAAATGAGGAGGCCATCACCTTACTAAACAATTATTTTGCAGAGAGAGATGTCGAGTACTATTTGGACGGGTTAAAGAGATGGGAGCATCGCTGGAAAGTGTGTAGACTTACAAGTAGAGTATGAAGAAAAATAAAAATTAATTTAAAAACAAAATTTCTTGAATCTTTTTTATCTTTTTCGACTAAACTCATAAATCTGTTACCTATAGTTAAATTAAATTATAAAAACCAAAAATTGCGGTTTTCATCATTCATTGTTTTTAAAGACGCCATTTTAAAATTTTGCAATTTTGTGTAAAATATTTTAAAGCGGGAATATGTAATCATGTAGAAGTAAAGAGGTGATTGGGTGGTAACCAATTCATATAGTCACCTGCAACGTTTATACTTTTGCGATATTTACTCTTGGGTTCGATTATTTTAAACACTCTGTACAATAACTAAACAATTTATTCAAATATTTGTATACAAAAATTTTCTTACTTTATAAATCACTCAGACAATTACAGTCTCTATACAATATCTTTATAACACTTTCTAATTACTTCAAAACTTAACTTAAAAACATTCGCGACCGCTGTCCTTTTATATACCTACAATTTATTACTCGAAAGAGCGTGAGAATTCTCGTTCGTTATTTCCGAATTTGTTTGACCTCTCTAGACGCCTTCAATCACGCCGCGGCCATAAAGCATTTTCTAGATGTCGGTCGTCTTTTTATGCCGCAAAGGAGATATTCGTCTTTGTATGACCTCCTCGGCCAGATAATAGATTAGGGACGTATTTTATCGTAAAAATACCCTTGGTATATCGGTGTTAAAGTGTTTCAAACCCTTTTGAAAAAAATTCAGAACTTCGAGTCTTCAGCCATTTATCTACTGCCGACATCACTTCGTTATTATCAGCAAAGCGTATTCCACGAAGATGTTCTTTTTATTTTGGGAATAGATGGTAGTCGCTGGGGGCCAAATCTGGAGAATAAGGGGGTTGTTTAAAAATTTCAAATCCCGCATTGTGAATGGCAACCATTGCAACTTTTGTGGGCCGGAGCATTGTCCTGGTGGAAGAACACACCTCGAATTAATTTTCCTATTCTCTATTCTCTGATCGCTTCACGTACTTTTGGTGTTAAATTCGCATAATATTCACCTGTTATAGTGCGCCTACGCGGTAAATATTCCACGAAAATAACACCTGCAAAATCCCAAAAAAATGTAGCCATGATCGTACCAGCTGACAACACGAAATTTTCGAGGGGGCCGCCATTTCATGCTTTGTTTTTTGGATTCTGGATCAAAGTGATGAACCCATGTTCGTCGACCCTAAGAAATTTTCGCTTAAATTCATCGGGATTCCTGTTAATTTATGTCCAAATTTATTTCCGCTGCAACCTGGCGAACACGCTTCTGGTCTGCCGTCAGCATTCGTGGAACCCAACGTGCAGAGAGTTTTTTGAGACCAAATTTCAGAAGTAACTTTTTTTCAACGCTTTCGACAGAAAAACTACATGTCTCTGCTATAGCCTTGACTGTAATTCTTCTGTCAATTAATACCATTTCATGGACTAAATTCACATTTTCTTTGGTCACCATAGTTTTGGGGGCTCCCGCACCTGGTGCATGTTAACAGGACTCTCTTCCCAGTTTGAAATGTCGTGACCAGTTCTTGATAACCCCTTTTTACAGAGGTATTTTATTGCACCTCTAATCTCAATTTTGTCCATTTTTATAAAATCCTCAATGGAATAAAATTAATATTTAACAAACACGAACTGATGTGCTAATGCTAATTGGCACACACCAATGTCTTACAATAAGCTTTAGCCTGACACTTTATTTGCATTTGTTATTTAACGCCAACTATGTTAGTGACAACAAGTCGTGAACTATCCTCGTATACTACCTATGCATTGTGTATTACGATATTTTTTAGTATTGGTACTAATTGTAATTAACAAGTACGTCATTGTACCTTTTATTTGGCGGCAAGTTCATCGTTGACCGATAGAAAGGTCGTTCACAAATCGGGACAATTTTTAGAAATATTTGTGAAAGATTAGAATAAATTGTTTAGTTTTTATACTGAGTGTTATAAATTAACGAACTCAAGACTAATTATCGTAACCTAACTATCGTAATGCATCATCAAGATTCATTAAAATATTTTTAGTGTATTTTATCGAGTGAATATGTTCATGTCATTTGACTCTTCATTTAATTATTAAACGTCATTGTTGCTAGACTTGAATTATTATTGTTAGGGAACACTTCCGGTTAAATCGGTAGAAGTAGGATGAAACGTCAAAAACACACGACGGTTGCCGAGTAACCCTGCAAAAGGAGGTAATAGCTGTGGTTTAGTTTTGGTAGTTGTATGAGTCGCCGTGGAACTGGAAGAAGGCAACAGTCGTGGTTGAAGAACATTCGTGAATGGACAAATATACGTTCAGTAGGAGAACTCATACATTTAGCAGAAGATCGAAATGCTCTAGCCAGAGTGATAGCCAACGTTCGGGAGACCGGATAAGGCACATGAAAGAAGTTGTATGAGTGTGTGGGTGTGCGGGTGTTTTTTTTTGCCGTTATATTTTAGTGCTTAAAATACAAATTTAAAATGGGTAGACCAAAAATAAGGAACTACTCAAAATAATTTACTTTTAATAAATAAATTTAAATAGGATGGTTCTATTTTAAATCTATTTACTTACTGTTACTTACTATTACTCATTTGTTCCTCCATAAGGGTACATAAGGAAATTATTTCTGCTTGGGTAAACCTAAAAGTTTAGAATTTTCTACACATTTATTTGACACAAAACATTTTTAGATGACTCACCCCTTCGAGCATTAGGGTAAGACATGAACTAAAAAAGCAGGAAAAGCATTTTTTACTTTACATTAAAAAGAAAAAAAATATGTAAAATATTTAAAGTTGGTTATTTTTAATACTCTACAATTTTGTTTGATGCTACAAAAGTTTATTTAAAAATATTAAAAATTTTGTTACATAATTAAATTACCTTCTTAAAGGAGACACATCCAATTCCGTAGGAGGAATATTACTCCCACAAGTTTTTATAAACGGCAGTCTTTTAATTTCTAAAATATATCTGTATATGCACTTCGATCTGATATTGTAAAAGCACATTAAAATAATAATGAGAGATACTACAGCCACTATTCCCACGAAGATGGGGATGTTTCTCTTTATTTTTTCTAAAATAGACAAAAATATATTCGTAATTTCTTTCAACGACTATATAAAATCAGAATGTATTTATTTATAGCTTTAAACAAGCTTGTTGAACAATTTGTGGTTTTTATGGCATATAAAATAAATATTAATTTTGATCAGCGAGTTCGCTCCTGTATCCATTATTTGACCTGAAGCGATGGCGCGGCTTATCGGTCTCATCAACAAACGAGCGGATGATTTATTATATTAAAATATTTGGAGAATTCCAGAATAAACGTTCCCTTCTTTGAAGAATTATTTTGTATCTATTTAAGAAACCGCGGTGTCGAAAAAAAGTTCAGTCTAAGTTGAAGTATAGTTTTGTGAACATGTAGACTTGTAAAGTAAATATCTAAGTGATTATTGTAACTTGTAAAAAACACCAAGTCTCGCAACTCAGTTCTTCTACCGTAAAAAATTGTGAGATCCATGTAATACCAAGTCGGTCAATTTATTCAGTCCTTACTTGAGGGTTCTTCTGTCCTAAGTTATTACGTAATTAGCTAACCTAACGACATCTTATAGTGACCAAATCAATATTAAAAATATTTTATGTTTTAAATAAATAGATTGACGTAGCAATCGCACTAATAAACAATCTATATACAAATACCTAGGAATGAAAATATCTAAGGAAGGGACACTAGACGAAGCAATATCGGATAGAAACGTACAGGAGAGAAGAGCTATTTCCATGCTGAACAGCATTCTATGGGACAGAAACATTACAAAAGGAAATAAAAAAAGGATTTATAACTCCTTCGTAAAAAGCATAATAACATATAGAGTCCCAAATGAAACCGTTAGACAAGACATGGGAATACAAAACGACATTATTGATGACATTATAACTAAACATCTAACATGGTATGGACACGTTCAAAGAATGTCAGAACACTGAATCCCAAAGAAAAACTGGAACCCCCAAGGAAACCGAAAACGAAGAAGTCCGCGCAGAAGCTGGAGAGACGGAGTGGACAAGGAAATTCGTGAGACGGATCTGGAAGAAGGCCTATATTTATATGGGATTGCAAAGTTATTTATATAGTTGGTGTATCTAGAAAACTGGACCGAAATTTCAAAATATCAGTGGTCAGGGTGCGACCCGAGAGGTCAACACGACTAACGTCCCAGTGGAAAGGATGAAAAAATAGCATATGTTTTGTTGGTATAATTATTATTATTAAAAATATTGTCATAGTTTTCATGCAAATATTCCTAACATGCAATAATCATATTACTTATCAGTTCCCGCAGTCAAAAAAAAATAATCATATTATTCAAAAGATCTTAGAATTCTGTATTAAAAATAGTATAATTTATAAATTACAAAATTCAGTTTACCATTTTTTTTAGTTTTTTAATTCTCCATAAAAAACAGTTCGACCGAATTTGCTGAAAATCTAATCAGTTTTAAGTTGCGAAATTATGCGTCGAATGCAATTGGTCCCACGTCGATATCATGTTTTGTTCTCGAGATAATCGAGACGAAAAATAATTCCGAACGCACATACGAACATACACACATACAGACGTCCACTTGAAAACTATTGTATTCGGACCCATTACTATATCTTCCACTGGGAAATTAAATATTTTATTTTTCCTTGATTTATACACTAAACACTAATTGTATTCTAAATTTGAAGGTTCTATGTCAGCTAGAAGTGCCTTAGAGTTTTGATGATCGGTCAGTCAGTCAGTGAGTGAGTGACAAAATTAAGAAACTTTGACTGGTTATAATTCTTAAACTACTGGTTCAAATTGAATGAAATTAGAAATATACCGTGTTTATATAATGCCTGCTTGGTTACTAAAAATTCGGGCTTCTAGTTTTATCCACAACGAAGTTATAGGGGGGTCGAAAATGGCCTGAACTGCTTCGAGAAAAGGATAGTACGGCCGTGCCGCTTTTTTGCTCGACTTGTCGGGGGCACTGCAGTGCTCCCAGATAAATCGTTTAGTTTTGAGTGGTTTGTGTATTTGTTGTGCAGATGAATGGTTTCTTTCTTTAAGTGGAAGAAAAACTAAATATTCGCCAGTTTTGTCTCTGTAAAAATGTAATTTCGTAGACTGTGGTCACAAAATCAAAGTTTGTGATAAATATATCACCTTTTCCGTGCATTTTAGATACAAACAATTAAAATATAACATTTAAAAGCCAGGAACAAAAATTGCATTAAAGAGTACCTATAATCAACTAAAACTAAGTAAGCAAATGAATGTGCCACATTTGATTTTTGAATGAATGTGTGGATATACCAAATATATCAATTATTTAACTATTTTTATTTGCTAATTTAACTCTGACCATAGTTCGTACTGAGATTAGTAACCCTAAACAGTTCTGAAATTCTTGTTTTTCTCAAAAAACTTTATTTCAAACATTAAAAAATTATCAACAAATTTAGAAAAAGATTCCGCTCTGTGTTTGTAACATAAAGATTGCAGATATTAAACAATTTGATTTATAATAAATGCATAGTAAATTATTATATCATAATTATTCACTTTTAAAAATAGTCGAAAGTAAAGTATCTATAACAAATTAAATTTACAACTAAATAAGCGTAAAAGTATTAGTTTTAACCACAAAACGTTAATTATTATGAACATTTAAACCAATTTTTGTATATTCTTATCTTCTTTTATAAAATAAGTACCAACCTGGTGCTTTAAATACGAAAGAAGCAGTACAATTATTAACACATTTGTCGTTGCTATATTCGACAAAAAGAGTGTACATGTCATTTTCTACCATACTGTTAATACAAATAATAAATTCCGCAGGTGTGTATGTTACCATAGTTACTCCAGATGTTTCTCCAGTTTTTCTAGATTTGCTAAAAATATGAAAGACATTTAATTTAAAAAATCATTGATTGTAGAAATGATAATTTTATAATAAAGTAAATGGCTGGTAACAGGGAAAAATCACGTAATGCGAGATGGCTCTGTCAATGACAAAATATCAGATCGAGGTGCGAACAACAAATATTCTGTCAATTGATCACTTGTGAAATCACTTGTAGTAATCTCAGAGATTTGAGTTGATTTTTTGTGTTAAACTATTGGATTGAAACTGGATTTAAGGTTTGTTTTCGACGTTTCATTTTATTGTTGCTGGATTCTTGTTAAATGCCAGTAAAGACCAGATGTGTGTCCAGGTATTAATTTTGGTTTGTTCTCGAAGTTTTTTCATTCTGTTGTCCCTGGAATTCTTGTTGCAATGCCTATGAAAGTCGAAATATCAATTTTGGACATATTGTATTATGTGGGTGAACGTGTTCGACCAATTAAGGATTATACTGTGTCTACTTAAGTTGGAACCATATGGAAAACTTTTTTATTATTGGTTTTGTGAAAAAAATTTATTTCTGATAAAAAGTTCTGCATGATTCAAAACTTAAAAAGCAACCATCAGATATCAATTTTTTTAAGCCGTTTTCAAGTTTTTTATAAAAATTTAAATTTTACTGAAGATTAAAATATATTTATTTTTTACAATACAGAAGAATGTTATAAAGTTAAGTTATTTTAATCGCTTGATAGTAATGTGTGTACGAATTGCGGTTTGTATGCTTGATGTTTAGGAGGTTTTAAAATATTTGCCACTGTATCTTTATTTACCGAAGTATTTGTGATACGAGAAGTCCTTTTGCGTAATGACATTTTTGGTTCTTCTACGACAGAAAGCATCACTTCAAATTCAGCGTCTTCATTTGCAACCAATAATCACCGAACCTGAATTCTCATGCTAAATGACTATTATTGCATATTTAAATATAACTTTTAATTCAAAATAACTTTACTTAATAGCATTCTTTTGTATTGTACTTTTAAGTAAAATTCATATTTTGTAAAAAAACTTGGAAACGGCTTAAAAAAATTAATATCTGATGGTTGCATTTTAAGTTTTGGACCATGCAGAACTTTTTATCAGGAATAAATTTTTTTCACAAAACCAATAATAAAAAAGTTTTCCATATGGTTCCAACTTAAGTAAAAACACATTACAATCCAATTAATTATGGAATGTTGATACTTCAACACTGAAAGATCTGGCTAGGAACAGATCTTTCAAAAGCTTTCTCTGTGTTAATCACAAATAAAATGATAGATCATTGGACAACAATATCCAACTTACCACTGAAAAATCTTTTACAAAGTGCTTGCTGCAAACAAACATAAACTTTGAGATTGGTTTTTTTATCTTTAAGATCAACTTCCATTTCTGACCTGCCTTATGATTTGAAGGAAATTTATGAACCGAATTGCCATTATATGTAGAGCATTGTGGAACAGAGCCTATTTTTTGCGATTTTATCTCCATATCACCTTTTTTAATCCTTTGCATTAGCAGATTTTGTGGTTTATTAACACCAATTCTCTACTAAATATCGTTTAAATATAACACGTTCAATGCTTAAATTGCTGAAAATAATATATAAAGTTCACTTTTCACCCATATAAACAAATGGAGGTTAGTTAGTTGTTTACACCTCGAGAAGTTCATACGATCAATAATAGATGTCGCCCACTTCGTGATTTTTCCCTACAGGCATCGTAAAGTATCACATTTTGGGCGGTTAAAGTTGCATCAAACGTTTTGACACGGTCAATTTTGGTTCTGTTTACAGCAAAATTGAAAAAATGTCCAACAAAATTTAAAAAAAAAGCCAGTGTTACGAATAAAAATATGACTAATTTTAAACAGTCATTTATTAAATTCAATACTTACTACTGAATTGCCTTGATCTCCGTGGATTGAGGTCTGTCTTTTGAATTGTTAACCAAATACTCATTTCCTTTTTTATATTCTACAGACTGAATTATCCAAGAACAATTACAGTTTTCTGTAAAATGTATTTTATTAATAAATACCAAATTGCAAAGAAATGTCAAGACATGTATTACTTTATCAAGAGAAAAAAAACATAATTTTAAGTATGTACATCACCATTCCACATTAGACCTTGGTATTTTATTTGAATAAAATAGTTAACATTGATTTTTTTCCAATTTCTTGCAGTAGAAGCAAGAGATTTGACATTAAGTTGTATGTATGATATCGACATTTTTTGGTAATAGGTACAACGGCGGTTTACTCATTTCATACCTTCTTTGTACAAATAAAGTATTTTAGAATTATGACAGCATTTTTAAGAGTTGAATTGAACTTAATAATTCTTAGATACAATAATAAAATCAATTTTTAAGAATGGTAGATAATTAGACGAATTTAAATAAATATGACAACAATCGTTAACCGGCCATCTGTGAGATCTCTGATTTGATAAGATTTTATGAAATTTGGATTGCCGTTTCACTTCACTTTCAAGTGATGGGATTTTTAGAACTCTCTTTGTTCTGTAAGCCTTTTTGGTTTTCTACCCAAGGTAGGTTGCCAGCCTCGAAAGAGTTGCAATGAATTAAACATGGTGATCTCTGTCCAGAAAACGAAATCTCTGACAGTATCAAGAGAACTGAGAAGGTGTAAGCTAGCGATCTACAATAAAAGTGTAGAACAGATCACGTCTTTCAAATACCTAGGCGTTAATATCACAAGTAATAGAAACCTTAAAGAATAAGTCCGAACACAAACAACAGCGGCAGGATATCTCCGGGACATAATATGAAGAAACAAACATATGAGTATTGAAGGCAAAACGCGAATTTACAAGACATGTGTAAGACCCAGTCACAACTTAGGGTACAGCTTTGAAAAATACAAGACATTGTCTTAAAATAAGAAGAAGAAGAAGAAGGATTTTTAGAACCTTTCCTAGAATAGAATTTGGCACATACCACGTGGCATTAGTTATTATTCTCATAATTTTGTTCTGAAACCTCTGTAGAATTTCAAGATTGGAATGGCTTGCTGTTCCCCACAGTTGTATCCCGTAGATCCACGCCGGTTTCAGTATTGTTTTGTATACTACTTACTACCTTGTTTTGGAGTGATAGTTTGGATTTTCTGCCAATTACCCAATAGAGTTGTCGAAGTTTCAGACCAAGTTGTTTCCTTTTGTGAAATATATGTTTCTGCCATGTTAGGCGTCTGTCTAAATGTATGCCAAGGTACTTTACGCTGTTTGCCTGTGGTATCTGATACTTGTTTAAGCTAACGTGCGGACAATTTTCTTTTTTGAGGGTAAACGTTACCTGAACTGACTTGGTTTCATTGGCTTTTATTTTCCATTTCTTGAGCCACTTTCCAATTTTGTTGAGACTATTTTGTAGGTTTCTGGATGCCAATTGTGAATTATGATGAGTAACGGTTATGGCTGTATCATCAGCAAATGTTGCTATTTTGGTTAGTCTTGTTGTTGGTAAGTCAGACGTGGATAATAAATATAACATTGGTCCAAGCAAACTTCCTTGTTGCACTCCGAAGTTTATTTCGTGTAGTTTCATATGTTCTGATTGATGTCTTATTAGAAAGAACCTGTTTGTTAAATATTATTCAAGAATTTGGTAAAGGTATGGTAATCTAGGTGACATAGGTGCCTATACCAATGGCCCAACCGCAAAATTGTAATGCAATGTAATGTATTTGTGAAAATGAAGAACATTTTATAAGACAAGGGCCGAGACAACAAAAAATAAGCAGATAATGAGATCAACAGAAATGAAAACACTAAGGACCATAAGACCTAACCTAACCTAACCATAAGAGGTATTACTCTCAGAGACAGGATAAGAAATGTGGACACACTGAGAGAGCTAGGTGTTCAGGATGTAGTAAGGTTGGCAAGAACAAGGCGACGTCTATGGAGAGACCACGTAGATAGGATGGCGCCAGAACGTATGGCGAAATGGGTGAAAACTCAGAAGCCCAACACAAAACGGCCCATAGGAAGACCAAAAACGCGATGGTACGAGAGCTGGAGCTCCGGATCACAGCAGAGACTATTAAAAGAGGAAGAAGAAGAACAACATTTTATGTAATTTGAAGTTTTATTGAAAAAACTCACCTACTCTTGTGGATTACTTACAAACTAGCTTAATAAATTATTCGTCAGATGGCGAGAAATAGCGAATACTATCAAAAACAACATTTTATTGAACGCCAAATGTCAGTAGGTAAAATAGCGCTCTTCTTGATATCCCTTTGCATAATTTTTTGTAGCCTCTCAGCATTAACCCTCAAGCTCTTTAACATCCTTAAATTTTTCCACTTTATTTAAACACCCATAACAAGCATTATGTAGATGGCGTTAGGCGTTACTATTAATAAGAATCAGATTTAAAAATTTGGTTTTTAAAGTAAATATTTAGTTTACAAAACAAAATTATTTAAGGATTAGTTTTAAAAATTAAGTGCATACACAATATTTAATAAAAATAATGTCTTTACCTGTGGGGTATCGAGATTCCAAGGATGAACTTTTAGAATCCTGAAACTAAAATATACTTTTGGATCTCATAAACTTAAAATAACTCGAGCGATATTGTTTTGTCTACGTAACATACACAAAAAATAAACAAGGTTTTGAAAATCAGTATATTCTTCGCGCATGTTATTACGTACATATTATTGAATGACAGGATTTTTTCTTTCGAAAACAATTAACTGCTCTCACCTTAATTCCGAGAATGAAAATAGTTATTAGCATGTACATATCCATTTTCCAGTACGTCTCCACAAAACAACATCTGCTCGAATCGAATGCCGCAACAAATGTGAAAAATCAAACGGAAAAACTGTCGGAAATACGTAACGCTTGCAATAAACAACGGAAAATAAAAATTAACAAAAGAAATCGTCAATCTTGAAACCGCATGAAACATTAACACGGTTCGTTTCGTTACTAACTTCTAAAGAATGTTAAAATACATAAGAATCTGGATCGGCGTATATTCAGACAAATATTTATATTAAGTACAGGTAATGTATCGATATTGGCTATGCGTTACTTACAGATTTACCAATAGACCAGTCAACGTTGTGCTTAAAAACCCTTTTTGCCTGTTGACATTGTCCAAATTCAAATATACAAATTACTCGGTTTTCTCAATGTATTTTTGCATACAACGGCCCCTAGGTACTCAATATTATAAAAGAATACAGGTATACACATTTTCTTTTTACTAAAAATAGTCGCAAAAGGGTAGACCTATCGTGTGGGCCGCGGACGGCCCGCACTGCGACTATTAAAAGGGGAAGGGATTATAGAAAGGAAATGATTGTGGACACGCTTTTTAAAAAGTTACAGGTCATAGTTCTCTGTAAAAACTGATTTTGGAAGCTTGTTCCTTCCGTAGCAGCCCTGTTAAAGAAGGATTCTTGATGAAGATTGGTCCTTGCAGTGTCAATCTTGAGAGTAAATGGGTGAGACTGATCAGCGTGCCGAGTTCTTCGGCCGAATGTGGCCAATGGTGGTACAAGAGTTTTTATTTCTCTGGAGCATCTGCCATGGAAATATCTGTAGAGTAATAACTGGTCTGCAACTCTTCTTCTATGTTCTAGAGGGTGAAGGGTATCTGTGAGAGTTGAGCTGTTTATCAACCGAATGGCCCTTTTCTGAATGGAATCTAGTAGACGAAGAGAATGCCTTGGTGCTGAACCCCAAATGTGCGAGCAATACTCCAGTAGAGGACAGATTTGAGCTTTGTACGTCGTCAACAGTTGTTCAGGAGTAAAAAACTTTCTAGCTTTCCACAGAAAACCTAGCCTCTGGATGCTTACTTTGCGAGGTTAGCAACATGGTCATGCCATATTATTGGACACCGTGACTCCCAAAATCGAGATGGAGGGACTTGGTTCAAGGGTATTTCCGGACATTGTGATGGAATGATTTGAGTAATTCACTTTCTTGGAAAACGTGGCGCTTTGTGTTTTCTGGGCGTTGAACTGAACAAGATTGTTGGTTCCCCACTCGATGATTGCTTCAAGATCTCTATTGATGGAATCAACCTGTTCCTGCCTGAGTCTATTTGTATCATTCACCGAAAGTGATCGATAGGATGTGAAAGTTGAGACAAGTGTGCTATCGCCTGCTAAACTGTAAATGGGGTTCGTGGTGGTTTTCAAGAGGTCGTTGATGTGTAAAAGAAATAAGGTGGGGGACCCCGGCATTGGTTTTAAACGCATCAGAAGAAATACCGTCAACTGCCACATGTAAGGAGCGATCTTGCATGAAGCTCAAGAGCCATTGGCGCAGTTTGGTTGGGAGACCGTAGGCAGATAATTTATTTAACAATGCCTGGTGCCAAAAGCGGTCAAAGGCTGTATATATATCCAAGGCTATTGCACATAGAACCTCATAAGTCCATTAGTTGGTACATTGCAAACCAGGTGGATAGTAGGTACTACTATACACAAGAATTCGGTCGTAGTAGTCACTGGCGAGCTATGAGCTGTGTTTATTTTAAATAAAGAATTTCAGAACTGTTTATGGTTCCTTGATGCTTGGCCTGACCCTGAGGGATCGAGTGAGAAATGAAGAGATACGCCGACGTACTGGAGTAGATTATATTATACAGCGAATCACTACACGGAAATGGAAATGGGCTGGACACATTGCAAGAATGGAAGACGGACCAAAAAAATGTTGGAATGGAGACCAAGAACTGACAAGCGTAGCCGAGGCAGACCTCCCGCTTGATGGACGGATGACCTGAAGAGGGTCAGAGAGAACTGGAGACATTTGTAGAATAAAAATGAGAGAGAGAGATAGCAGAGGCTATGAATATGTTCATAGAACGTGTTTGTCACTTATGTAATCAAGGGGTGCCGTGTTTGCTCACTTTATACCAAAAACGTGTTCGAATGAACATTTCCAACGCACTTTTGGCGCGCTTTAGGCGCATTAAATCGGAGTTTTGGTCACATTATTCTTTGAAAAGACAAGCTGTCGAATAAGACTTTTCGCGTTTACTAACTTTCAGTTTAAATGTAGTCATAAAAAGAAAGAGACCCTGTACAATCATCGCGTTAAAAAATACAGTGAGAAAATCGAGCAGCAAGTCAATTTAAAAATTTAAGAAACCTAAAAAACCACCCGAATGCCGACAAATGTTGACACAGGTGTAAAAGGAGAGAGCTGCATCTTTCGTTCGGAAATTTTTATGTAATACAAGAGGTTTTTAAAAAGACGAGAATCTATCTTCATAAGGAATACGATAAACCGAGAGAGACGTCCCACATCTTCAAAAAATGACGACATTGTGAAAAAACGGAAAAATCATTAAAAAAGAGTATAACATACAATAACTCACCCCTGAACAAGTTGGATTTCACCTCTGGTATAAATAATATTAACATTTTAACCTTTATTTTCCCGCGCTGTCATTCTGTCGAAAAACATATGTTGCATTTAAACGTTATTAAATTCGATATTTTATATAGGAAGTTCGATATGTTTCTAGCATTGTACTCAATTTTTGTTTATCTGGCTGCTACTCCAAGTAGCCGATGCATCGTGGGGAGGGTAAAGCTGTTCTTGCAGCAAACCACATTAATGTTTGTGGTGTCAAATAAAAAAAAAGGGATAGGTGGATAATCAGATCTTATTGTTTGCAGAGCAGTGTTATTAAAAGTGATTCTTATAAAATTAATGGATGCTATGACTTCAATGATAATTATAAGTAGGTAGTTATTTACTTTTGATTTCAATAAAAATAACCAACAAGAGAATTTGCCTGTCTTCTTTCAATGAGTTTTTCATATCTTTTCTTTTCTTCTTCTATCTTCAGACTTTTGGACATTGTTATAATGCTGGACACAGGTATATTACTTGGTGTAGAAGTCTTTTTCAGGTAAAGTTTCTGAAAGATTGATAGGTAATTGTATTAACCACATAAAATATAGAAAACAAAATACTTACAATCACTAGGAGTTATGACATCTTTCTCAACAAAATGTTTAGAACAAACTCTTATGGTTTTGGTTACTCTATTTCCTATTTTATGTTTGATATCCCACAGTTTCTTTTTATCAACCATAGTCACTATTCCCGATTCTTTAATATGCTCAACTCTTTGAACCTCATTTGGGAAATAACGAAAAGTCAAATTAGAGTTTTTTTATACACCGAGTTACATCGATTTACACAACAATTTGCTCTGCTGGTCATTTTCACTATTATCAAATTATTAGTCACTATTAAACAACTATAATCTTCGCACGAATGCGAGCTTCAGGGTATATAAACACAAAGCAATCATACTTGCACATCACGTGATATTGATGCGAGTTTATTCCGACAGATGGCTTATCGCTTAGCATTAAAGGACATTACTGAGTTACTGTGTCCAAATTGCTCCTGAAGAAGCCACTTGTAATTACGAGGACAGTTTGATAAGTCAGTGACTTTTTGAATTTCCCGCGCAGTTACTCCAAATGCGACAGTGCTACCGTCAACTATAATCTATCAGTGGGCAACTTTCTAATTTTAAGCAAGCTACGTCGTGCAGTTGGTGTTTGATAGCCGTTCAAAGCAGACAACCTCGTGAATTTTTACGAAAATGGAAAAAAGTGAATTTCGTGTGCTGTTTAAGCATTAATTTTTACGTAAAAAATCCATCACTGAAACTAAGGAAAGACTTGATAAATACTACGGGGACTCGGCACCATCAATTTCAATGGTTAAGAAGTTGTTTACAGAGTTCCGTTGTGGTCGTACCAGCACTAGTGACGCCGAACGTCCAGGTCACCCAAAAGAAGTCATCACGCCGGAAATCGTCGATAAAATCCATGAAATGATATTGGATGATCGGAGAATGAAAGTGCGTGAGTTGGCTCATGCTGTAGGTATCTCAACTGAATGGGTACATCATATTTTACACGAATATTTGGACATGAAAAAACTCTCTGCGAGATGGGTGCCGCGATTGCTCATACTCGACCATAAGCGCAATCGTGTGACCACTTCAAAAGAGTGTTTAGCGATGTTCAGCCGTAATCAGTTTTTTGGGATGTACACGGTGTCATTCACATCGATTACTTCAAGAAAGGTAAAACGATCACCGGCGAATATTATTCAAAGCTTTTGAACAGATTCGACGTTGATTTGAAGCAAAAACGGCCGCATTTGGCTAAGAAGAAGAAAGTGCTGTTTTATCAAGACAATGCACGTGTGCACACTTGTCTAGTCACGATGGCCAAAATCCACGAATTGGGATACGAACTGCTACCCCATCCAGCATATTCTCCAGATTTAGCCCCCTGCGACTATTTTCTGTTTCCAAACCTAAAGAAATGGCTGGGCGGTAAGAGATTTGAGTCGAATGAAGAAGTCATTACCGAAACAAACGCGTATTTTGAGAGCTTTGAAAAAACCTATTATTTGGAGGGAATAAAAAAATTAGAAAAACGCTGGACTAAATGTATCGAGCTAAAAGGTGATTATGTAGAAAAATAAAATGTTTATTTGCGGAAAAAATTTTGTTTTATTCAAAAAGTCACTGACTTATCAAACCGCCCTCGTATTATCGGCAAAACGTCGAGTTTTATACTCAAAATAACAGGATCCCAATCCGGAAGCCGGTTTTTCCACACATTTATTTGCTATTAAGAAAAGGGTTGGGAAATAAAGTAGGTATGACAAAGAACTGAAAGAAAATCATGACCGCAAAGAAGTCCTTCGATGGGGCATTAAAAATTTTTACCAACACATATGTCATCTCTCTCTAAAAATAAAAAAAATTGCAGATACTTGAAGAATAGTAGTCAAGATCATGCCTTTCAATCACATCACAAGTTTTGACCATTGCCTGGTCTACTAAACGCAGGGTTTTGACAGTTTGTATATTTTTGGTGGAGGAGCCTTATACGTTTCCATTCTAATGTGTTGCTTTCCCGAATGATAACCGTAGATGTGTTAGAATTTTTAAAAGTTTACTTTTACCACCAAAAAGAATTACATTTAACAAAATTATATCCAGCATTCTGCAATGTACTTGACTGCTGATGTATCTTGTACAAATATTTATTACCGTGCTGATGGGCTTTTAAACCGTTAAAAACCATGGGAAGTGCGTAGTGGGGTAACGCCTCCAGAAACTATATAATTAACGATTTTAAAATTAAAAATTATTGTTTGAAAAAATTCACAAACACAACAGGATTTATAAAAACCATCTCAACATTTTTTAATTATTGCAAGGGATCGTTGAGTTTTAAAGGAAAACACTATTATTGACAATGGGTGACGTGCAACGCATGGCAATTTCTTGATTTCAGACGAAAGAGTGACGTACTATGACGTCACTGTTAAGATTGGTAACGTGCACGTTGTACAACAAGTGACATATCTTTCATAAGGTTGTGTGTGTTTGGTTTATGGAGTTTTTTGAGTTTAGAGTGAGCTTTTTGACAATTATTCAGATTAAAGAAACAATATTGTGATGTTATTAGTTATTTAATTTATAATATATATTATAATTTATTAAGTTATAAAATTTAAGTATTAAAAAGTAGAATTTATGTTAACTGTAGCCGAAGCCAATTTTTAAAAGATGGAATCTCAAACTATGACGTCACATGTGTCACTCTTTTGTCCATTTGAAACTGAAACTTCACGTGCACGTTACCCATATTTTCACCACAGAGTAGAAGGGAACTACTCTGTGGTTTTACATCAGAAACAGTTTTAAATTTCAGTCATAAAGGTTAAGTAAAAATATGATTACTATTTTTTAGCATTGTATAAGGACAACAATACAATGTTTTTAGTATTAGAAGGAGTAAACTATTTCTATTCGTAACTCAAAGTTCGACGTCACATCAGTGTAAGTAATCTTGACAAATATTCTTAAACTTGTGAACCTACCAAAGACTGTGTATTCCAGTTACCTAAGGCCATATTTTACGAAGTTCTATTCAAGAGGCGCACTCTCTGGCCAATTTTTTTATAGGTTGTTCGGATCTACAAGAATATATTCCTGAGTTTTTGGCCATTGCCGGGGTATATTTTAGCAATAAAAAATTATTGAAAATTAAGAATGAATATTTTTAAGATAATTTTTTGGATACGCGTCCTATCGAAAAAAGTTTCCAATAAAATGTCCTCTGTAAAAAAGGTCTTGAAAAAAAAGTGCTAACATTGTTAATTAAGCGGTTAATGGAAAATGAAAATTCTACATTTCGTTTTTGCAACCGCAATCGGGTGTTTATCAACATATCGGTTTGAAACTCGTACATTATGTACAAGAGCCAAACCAAAAAAGAATCGTGCAAGATTTAGTTTAGCAACAATCTGCGATCATCGAAAAATCTTTGCCCTTTAATAGAATTTCCCGACGAAGGCCCACAGGGTGGAGGAGCTTCGTATCATCATGCACAAGCGATTTGGAAAAAAAATCGTTGAAAATAGTTACTGTTTTTCGGCTATTTTAGATGTTTGCTTATAAACAATTAACAATTCCGACCAAAGTTGCAAAGATATCTGAAAAATTCTTGGACCATCTAACGCGTTTTTGAAAAACGAACAATTTAAAAAAAAAATTGCAATATTTTGATTACCTACCGCCCGAGATATTAATGTGTTTACGTTTGTTCAATTTTCTATTGTTACAATAAAGATTTTTGCAAAATTCGAGCTCCTCGGCAATCCCTACGCTTCCGGCCATGGGATTCAATAAAATTATTCCCTTTACGAGCAATTATACCTTCACAGTTATCGATTTATTTGGATGTATTGGAAATAATATCGTGCGCGTACGATAAAAGTAGGAATGGGTCGTTATTCGTGGAACGGTATACCGCGTTGTAGCGTTATCAAAAAATACCGTTGCAAAATAAGGTGACTGGACTATGTGAGGAAATTTATTGAAGTAATGCCCGATTTCATAATGAAATTAAATGCTCCTTTAAATTTTAAAAGACTGTTTAGGAAACTGATTGATGTCATAAATACAATTTTAACATAAAGGTGCCTTTAAAGGGTCATTTAGTTAAATGCGAAACTTTGTGTATTTAACTGCCAAAAAGCTGTTTTAAGTGACGTCATTCTCCTAACCTAACCTTACATTTTGTCGTTTTTGTATTTGTGGTAATTTTTCATTGTATTTTCTCCAAATTCTGCTCTGTTTATTTTAATAATGAACTACCCGACTTCTTCAAGTTCAACAAGTGATTCGATTGAAGATTACATTTTTGTGATACGCACGAAAATACCTATATAGAGATAGACAGAACCACTTCGAAAATGTTGATGATTTAGATTTCTTCACTAGATTCAGATTAACGAACCCTCTTTTTATTTTACTCTTAGAAGCGATTGAACATTTCGTAGTGAATTCACAGGGGAGGCAGTATCAAACCAGTAAATCAACAATTATTGACACTCAGATTCTACGCGCTAGGATGTATGCAGAAAGCAGTTTCAGATTTCACTGGTGTTTCAACATCTTCTGCATGTAGAATTATAAGACGAGGTTCCAATGGAATTGCTTCATTGAATAGAGATCACATCAAAATGTATAAATTCAATGAGGAAATGAAAGAGTCTGCTGTCTGCTGCTAAATTTTACCAAATTGCAAGGTTTCCCCGTGTCATGGTGCTATGGATTGTACTCTAATAAAGATTGATTCACCTGGAGGAGATGATGCTGGAATTTTCAGGACCAGGAAGAATTTTTTTGGAATAAATGTTCAAACAGTTTTAGACAGTGATTTAAAAATTCGGGATATAGTAGCAAGGTGTCCAGGGTCAAGCCATGATCAAACAATCTTCAATAACAGTAGGTTAAAGCTGCGATTTAAAGAGGGTGAATTTGGTAAATATCTGCTATTAGGAGATAGTGGTTATAAACTGGAACCATATCTCATGATAAAATTACAAGAGAGTCACACACCTGCTGAAAACCTGTATAATGAATCAATTATCAGAACCAGATGTGTTGTTGAAAGACAGTTGTGACAGTATTAATAGTTTGTCCACGGCGGAGTAGCAGAAAAACTAATTAATAGCCAACAATTCCTAAAATAAAAAAAATCCAGAATGACTCCAGAGAACTAAATTATGTGGAGAGAGAGAAGGTACATCTAATTACTTACCACAAAATGATATACTTAGGTAAAACTGATTATAAAATTTATTTCTCATAAATTAAATTGTGAATATATACAAAATTAAAGTTTTAAAATAAATAATAACAATTATTATTACCTAAACCACAATTCGTGAGCACGCTGTGAAAAAATCAGGTTACTCACCACAACTGCAGTTCTGCGACAGATTTGTTTAGGCACACACTCAATCAAGTACTGCACCACCATACAACAAGAGGTAATAATTTTCCAAATCGATGCACCAGTCAATTAAACAATCTCACGTATTTTAGTAATAAAAATTTGTAAACGATGTGTATTGGACACACGAAGTTCACACAATAATTTTTATTCCCAAGGTATTTTTACAAATTAAAACCTCATTATTTCCGGTCCACAAAATCAATATCAATGGTCAGTCTCGTTTAACTAAATTCACAAAATACTCCAGCGTTGGCTTAAACAATTGGCATTAGTACATAAGAATAATAATAGAAATAACAAAACAAAAAGGAGTAATAATAATAAAAATAATATCAAAAATACAGATAATGCTTATTATGCTTAATGCACATAAGGCCCGTCGTGTGTCATTACCCACAGTTTACCAAATAGATAAGGCGCAAAGAGGCCAATAAAACTAATGTTGTTACACAGTATGGTGTGTGGAAATGCAGGTTCCCAATTTTAAAATTAGGAATGAGAGACAAGCTGGAGACTGTCTTCAGTATAATTGTTGCAACTACAGTTTTACACAATATGGCCAATAAAGAAAATGAAGACATTCCTGAAGAGTGGTTCATTGAGGAAGATAATGACATTGATCTTCTACTACAACAACATAATGATAATCTGTTTGACTTTATGATTAAATTTTAAAACAATTTATTGAGCCGTTTCTATTTTAGTGGATATTCTTAAACCTAAGGAATGATGACTGATTTATTCAATAAGTTTGAGAATTCCATTCCAATCTACTTGAACTCTTTATTTCTTCATTGGGACTTCAATTTTCCAATAATTATTTTATTTTTTACATGAGAATGTTTTTATAACAAACTAGCTTGTCAGCAAAAATTCAAGATTAAAAATTATTATCAGTTTACCTAGTAGATACATAATATTTAAAATTCATTCTTTTTTTTCAACTTGAACTAAAGAAACAATTGAACACATTTTTTTATAAAAGTTTAATTACCCAAAGCATAATTCTAATTTTTATTAGAATTTAGTTCTTTCTCATTTAATTTCAAATCTAAACATAATATTTTGATTTAGTTCATGTTCCTCTTCCCCTTGCTGTCTTTTTCTCTTATTACCTTCTTCTGCAATTTTTGTTTTGTTTTATTTCTTCTTCTAGTAGAGCTGTTTTTTTCAAATAATATTCAGTTTTTGCATTCTGTAAAGCACTAGATATTGGTGTTTGATGTCACAGTTTTTATTGACTGGGGTTTTCAATTTTCTGGGTGTATACTTTGACCAATCATTTGAAGATATCTAAAAATTGAAAAAATGATAGATTAATTATAACCTGAAAGAACAGTGTAGTTAATAATGTTTATGCATAAAAAAATATACTTATTATACACATATAGGCGAGTGTGAATGGACAAGTCGGTAGCAAGTGGAAGGAAGTGGTCTCACCTACCCTTACGGGAAAAAGGCGTGACTATATGTTTGTATGTCAAGGGATATGCATTCATATACTTTAAATCAAATATTATACATTAATTCTCAAAATCCATAGGCAATTCAAATGATATTTACCGCTATCTCAGCATCCTCAGCTCAATATCCGCCATTTTTGGAGGAAGGATGGAATCACTCACACCATTATCCTGCAGATATTATAAATTAGTGGAAATCTTCATTTACCAGACATATCTGCTGCAAATAAAGCATGAAATAAATTTCTACTTACAAAACTTTCCAATGTTGTGGGAACTTCGTTTTCTTTGTTGGATTCGATCAGCATAAACTAAAAATAAAAATATGAAGTTTTGCTCAAACAATTTTAAATTATATAAATTAGTACCTGTTCTAATTCAATATCTTGGTTCTCCATTTCAATAACTACTGATATTATATTATCCGTAACATGATTTATAAAATATAAATAAAAAGACAACCCTAACCTTATAAATATAAACTCGTGTCTAAATACCCAGTGACGGTTAAGATCTTAGCCGTTCCAAATATACCAACTGTAGTAATTTGCTCTAAATGGTCTTTTTGTTAAAGACAATCAATATTTCAATTATGAAATGGGTAGTCCTTAAAAGTGCATTTAAATGGAATTTTAACTAAATATCTCAATTAACTAAATAAGCGTTTAGGATCTTATTATGAAATCGGGCCTAAAAATTTGTGGTGTATTGATTAATATTAGCTAAAAAATATACGTCTACTACTGTTGGTATTCGTGGAAGAAATTTCAAAGGCAGTCAGTACTGTCAGTTGTCACTGTCAGTATACAGACATTTATTTTTCCGTGCTGGTACTTGTAGATAAAAAAATATAAACTTTATATTTGTTGGTGGATGTAACCAAAAAATATTTGTTTATTTGCTGTTATTTTAGATTTCATAAATCTATTTGTATTTGAATCAAGGCGGAATTAATTTCTACTCTATTAAATTACGAATATGAATCATTCTCGAAGCCGCTATTCAAGTTCAACGCCAGGATTTGTGTATTTCAACAATTCTGATGATAACTTAACATATCAATACAGACGAAATTCTCCAAATTCTTCGCCACAATTTGGAAGCCCTAAGTATCATAGTAGTCCTAGACAGTTTGTTAAGAGAAGTAGGAATTCTGGAGGTAGCAGAGGAAATAATAGTTTTAAGAGTGTGCAACTCCATGAGTCATATACACATCATGTACCTTATAAAACAGTAAGTTATTAGTTTTTTTTGCTAATGTACTGAGACTACCAATATGGATTTAACAATTAATTGGCATTAATTAAAGCTTTCATATAAAAATAAAGTTTAATAAATGTCATGAATGCTAAATGTTTACATTTTTTTTTCAGTTCCATAACAACACAGCCATGATGAGTGCAGACGGCAAAAGGGACTTGTCAATGTTCTATGACCAGTCTTGTACATTGGATCCTTGGAAACATTTAGAAACAGAGGATGAAGTTATAGAAAAAGCTGAGAAAATACAATCAACAGTAGTTAGTAAACAAGAAAATAAGGATGAAATAAATGGAACTAGTTCAGAAACACAATCAAGTTCAGATGATGAACAAACTAGTTCAGATGAATCTACCAGTAGTGATGAAGAATCTACATAACAGTTGGTATAAAGTTAAATTTAAATTTTGTACAAATGATATCGTTTTAATAAATAATTGCATTAAAAAAAGAGATGAAATTAATGAATAATTTGTAGACATTTTTATTGTATGATGTTATAAAGAAACTTCTAATATTTGTCTTTAAATTAAAATTTGCAAAAGTATGTATTACTTTACTTACAGTGTATTATGCATATTTTAGATAGTTGTCTTTTCAATAATTGTGTCTACAACAAACATGGTACAATGAAAAAAATTATATTTATAATGGTAAAAGTATTGAATTACTCTACCATAAACATTTTTGTAATTCATTTACGAAACATATAAATAATAGGAAAGTTACGATGTATAAACATTATTGTAAATAATATTAAATCATTTAAATATATAAAGGTCAGTAGAGTATTTCTCAGAACTTATTACCCACCCCATTTCCTTAATACTCTTATTAGTGAAAGTTTTAATTTGGTAGATAATGCTTCCACACGGGATCTAAATTTGAATCAGAGCCATAATAGCTGCTCAAAAGTTGTGATTCCTAAAACCAGAAAATACTTGTGACTTGTCTGCCAATCTAGTGACTTATAAGCAGGGTTGGCATGAATAAATCACGATTTAAATCAACTAATGTTTTCAATAAAAATTAATTATTTAATCAAAAATGTTTAATTTCACTTTCTTTCACAGAATCTAACATAAAAAACAGATTTAGAAATTATAATTAAGTTACAAACTAGGATCTTTTAAATCTGAAAAATAATATCATTATTATAATATTTGAATAAAAAAACTAGTTTTCCAGCCTTTTAAATTCCCAGTCGGTTTCTTAATTTGCTGAAGAAGCTATCACCCCAAACAAATGCTTCACCACTGGAAAAATTTGTGACGTTCCTCTTTACTAAATATATTTTTCTGTGACATCCACCACTCTAGTGGCATCACATTTTTTTACTATTTCTTCTGCGAACATCACAATTCTGAATGGTTTTGATTTTGACTTAAGCTTTATTATCAATAGTAAAACTGAACCATTATAGTGATTTCGTGCTTCCTCCAACACACTTTCTTCTTCTTCATCTGTCAGTGTAAATTCTGTTTGGGTTGGGTCTAATAAAAATGCCAAAAAGTGACTGGGGAACATTGCTTGCTTTCTCTTTTGAAACTTCCGACATTTGGCTAATATTTAATTCAGTTTCTTCAAATTTAGCTCAAAGCTTCTTCCAAGCCATTACAACAGTGGAAAAATTTGCAGCATTTCTTTGTAAAGTATCCAATGTAACAGATATTGGCTTCAAAATTATTAGATAATCTTCCACTGACCTCTTTACGACCATATTTTCAACTTTTGCTCTAATAACAGGATCTATGACGTTCCTGATCTCTTCACATATTTTTAGTAGCTTTTGCCTCTCAGAAACAAAGACTTCGAAACAATCAGTTACAGTATTCCAACGAACATCTTCTGGCTGCACTAATGCTTTCTCTCCTTCCGCTTTTTACAAGCTGTTAGCTGCATGATTGTTTCAGAAGTATTTTAATACTTGCACAACATGCTCCTTTATACTGCTAATTTCTAAATCTTCGGAAAGTAAGTTCAACAAGTGTGCAGCCATGTTCGCAGAGTTGTCGGTGACAAAACTTGCAACATTACATTTATATTGAGACTTAAATCTTTCTATCGAACCCTCAGCAAGTTCGACTACCAGATAGATTAGAAAAACACTGTTCTTTTTCTTGAAGGTATATTTGATCCAATAATTTGCCTGATATATCCTTTCGAGATAGTGGGATATATACCCTGGGCATAATAATGCAATGGCTTTTTTTACTTCTCGGTGCTCAATACTTCTGAAGCTCCAGTTTGTAGCAAACATGGTCTTTACTATTTTTCGATCTATTGTTTCTTTTGGCGTTGTTATTATAAAGGAGCTTAAGTTTCCAGATAATTTATTTTTTTTAACAGGTGGTTCCGCGCAATCGTCGCCTTTTGCCGAAGAACTTGCAGATGAGCTAGGTTCGGAAAGTAAAGCCAATTCTGAAAAATAAATAAATATATTTTACTTATGATGTTGTTATTTGTTACACAGTTAGTACCATTAAAACAATCATGTCTACAGTCTTTCATATCTACAGAAATCAAGCAGTTAAAATTTTCCACCAATCATACTGTTGTTCACTGAGTACGATCACGAAAACCATATAGAAAACCAGTTAGTATTTTTTAGTTATTTTGTAAATAATAACTTTAATAACTTACCTACAACTTCAACATTGTCCCTAGATTCCGCAATATTATTTTTGCACTTTTCGTAATGTATTTTCATCTTAGCAACCAGACCTTGAATTTATTTTTTACATTTGTTGCATATAGCCTGACAGGCTAGTAGTGCTTTTTTCTGTGAAATGTTCCCAAATTCTATCTCTTTGGCGAGGCATTTTATTTATAATAAATTGGTCACGCACGCATCACAGCAATAACAATAGTAAACAAAACTGAACGAATGCTTGTTAGAACGAAATAACTGCAAGCGAAATGTACAAAACACTACATGGGGATTTCCCTTTTGCTTGGTATCACATTATACACCAGCTCAATAAAACTGGTGTATTCTTTGCTTGGCATTCACATGTTAGACAACAAAAGGGAAATCTCCGCGCTGTGTCCGCGCAATCCCTTAAAGGCGCGTTCCGTTTTGCGCAAAAATATAGTTAAATTAAATAATAAAATCAAAAAAATCGTGATTAATTAGGATTTTTCTAACCCTGCTGGCAAGACTGACCTTGTGCATCCATAATTTCTTAAGCTGCTGACTGCTTAACAGAACTATTTACTTGATATAGAATCTTTATTAGTCTATCATAAAGCAGATCTTTTCCTTTTTTACAAAAAATTAAATGGTCTATTGTCTGAACTTACAGTTGACCCAAACTTGAAATTTTTGTTTACCATTTATCCATCATAAGCCAGAGATGGACTTTTCTCTGTTTTATTGATCATGGATAATGCTTTCACATTTTTTTTCTGGTTGTCTTTATAAGGTATGTTAGGAGATCTAAATGTATTGAAATGGGAATTTTCTTTATCTTAATGTTTTACACTTACAAGACTCATACTAACAAACTAATACATGAAAAAAATTTATAGTATTTTATTTAGCTTAATTATTACCATTAGACTTATCTTTCCAGTTTTACCTTGTAATTTTTACCTTCATATTCTTGGGCTTGATGTTAAATGTTAATTAAAGTAATGTTTGAATATAAATTAACTTTATAAGACTTAACTTTTCGTTCAAAAAGATATTTATATAAATAGAAGATAAAAAAGTGTTTCTACTGTTAGTTTTAAAAATAAGAAGTTACTTCGTACAGTTTTCTGGGTCTAATTAAATTAAAGTGTCGCTAGATGGCGCACGCTGCTTTAATATAAACCCATTGATTCAGCGCATGCGTTTAAGTGTTAAATGAGAAAATATCACTAAAACTTTTGTATCCTCCGTAGTTTTGCGAGTGTGGTAGTTAGCGTAAGATGATAGCTCATTTCGTAATTCGTCAAATACCTGTTGCTGTTGCCCATGTGAATCTAAAAGTTTTCGAAATGTAAATACATATTTATTATTCGCGAATTGTGTTGTTTTAAGTTAAGTGTTTAATTATGAGTTAAAATTTTGTAACCATGGGATTAACAATGTCAAAACAAGAGACTTCGGCCCCTGAGGCCGATAGTGTTATATCTTCTAAGTTACATGGAAGACAGGCTAGTATTAGGCAGAGTACCATCAAAGCTAAAGCTAAACAACCAATGCCAGACCCTGCAGAATTAGAAAGAAGATTTACGAAAGTTTTGGTAGGTGTTTTTTTATTGTTTATAATTTTTCAGTGATACCTGTGATGGTAGTTTCCGCCCGTTTCGTCTGACCTGACACCCTGCGGTCATTGGAATTACATTGTGTAGATGATTTCATTTATAATATTGATTCACATATAAAATTCTTGGAACTACACCAAGTATATTAAAAATTACCTACTGTAGAAATGATGTCATAAGTTTTAACATTTTAAACCAGATAGTTATGACTCATATTAATATGTTTTTATAATATATTTTTCATTTTTTATATATGTGGGTATCTAAATTTATACGTGGTATGTTAGTTACATGATACAATATGAAGTTTGTTTACTTTTTGTAGCGGTGGTATATTTAGTATTTTAGGGTCGTTTACCTTTGGTCATTTATTATAACTATAAATGTTTATTTAGCATAAAAATAGTGGCAAGGAAAAATGGTTTTTAGGTACCGTACAAATAAGTCCAAAAAAATAATGTTTAAATAATAATAACATGCTACACACTATTTAATAATACCGAATGCTTCTCTCATTAAAGAAATATCTGATCAATATACGATGAGGTAACTACAAGTTTTAATTCGAAAAGTATTGATGAAAGATGGGCTACCCACGAAATAATTTTTTTAAGCTCATAAAACTACAAATTTCAAACTCGTTCCGAACAATGAGCTGTCAAATAACTACCAAGGAAATTGGAAATTAGCAATGCAAATTTTGTATGTTTTTTTTCACACGACAGTCTACAGATGACCTTTGGATAATATTGTGTTTTTGAGCATGACTCATGTTTTTACTTAACAATTTGCTTTTACACACTCAAGAGAACGATAATTTCAATATTTTTTTTTGGAAATCCAAGCAAATCATAGATTATCTTTGTCAATATCGTGTCCGCGGTTTTTTTAATGGAATTTCTACGATACAATAGCATAACTTGCACACTAAGGATCGTTAAGGTTTAAACTAAAAATTGTACTTGTACTCGTACTACGAAGATTATTATTAATAAAGCAAATACAGCAATTTTGGGTCTGTAAAGAAGCTATGAATCATTGAAAGAATTACAATGTATGTTAGACTAGATAAACAAAGAAAGTAATAGATGGGGACTGAAAATCAATGTAAAAAAAAATTAAATTTATGGTTGTTAGCAAAATGAATGTTGGCCCGGAAAGAATAACACTTGATGGCGAGAATATAGAAAGAGTTCAGCACTTTAAATATCTTGGAAGCTGGATCAATCAGTCGATGGATCCATACGAAGAAATTAAGGCTAGAATAGAAATAGCTAGAAGAGCATTTCTGAATCTCAACCTGCTACTCTGTGCCAAGCAACTTAACATTCATCTACGGGAAAGGTTTACCAAGTGTTATGTATGGTCAATTCTGTTGTACTCTTGCGAAACATGGACATGGAAGGATGCTCAAAATTCCGTGGGCAAGCCGAACTACCAACGAGAATGTACTCATCAGAATAGGGCACGATAGAGAGCTCTTAACTACCATCAAGCGCCGCAAACTGGAATACTTGGGACATGTGATGCGTGGACCACGTTATAGTCTGCTGCGGCTTATTCTAAATGGCAAGATTGGGGGAAAAATGGATAGGCCGCAAAAAGCTATCCTGGCTTCGAAATCTCCGACAATGGACAGGTTTAACTGCTGAGGAACTTCTCCACGCAGCTCAAGATAGAGATAGATACAAAGAAGTAGTCAATATGGGAGTCGTCAACGCTTGAGAAAGCAAGACACTGTTAGAAGAAAGAAGCTATTAGGTTGAGTCGCCAGATAATGCCAATTTACAAAATGTACCATAAATATTTAGATAGATGTAAGTTTATCAACGAACAATAAGACACAATATATGGAATGGTCAGACAAAAATATAAAATAGAAAGTTATCGGAAAATAAAAAAGGAAGGAAAAAAATAAACAAATTCGAGGTGGTAGATAAGTTTACCTATTTAAAAAAAGTATTGACTAAAAAAACCCATAGTAATGTCCATACAAAATTATTAAACTAAATTAATTACAGCAATTTATCCCTGTGAAGTTCCACCCCCACTATTAAAAATTCGAATTTTTTTTTAGAGTTTTAAGTTCTGTTTCAATAGTTCTAGAGTTCCTGATAGGTAATAGGTATAGTTCTACACCTTTAAGGGGTACAAAAATCAATTTTTCAAAATGGGGGGCTAACTTCACGCTCCTCCCCCACTTTTAAAAAAGTGAATTTTTTTCGGAGTTCTGGGAAGATTTAGCATAGTTCTGGAGTCTCTGATGATTTTCGATAATAGTTCCGGCGAATTTAACCCCAAAATTTTTTTTCGAAAAAACAACCTGTCCAACCGCTTTTTCAAAAATCAGTTTATCTTCCGGCCATTTTGTTTGCTTTAAAGAGTTTTAGAGTTCTACAAAAAAGAAATTTCGAAAAATTCAAAATCCAAAAAATCACAGCATTAAGAAAAATGTAATATAATTTTTCATGACAAGTTCCAGGAGTTCTAATATGAGTTCTGTTCCTTCCCCAAAGAATTCTACCAAAAAGTCCTACAACAATTTTCGATAAAATCAAAATCCAAAATTCTGCGAGGCTTTAAAGTTACCAAAAAATTTTGATTTTCAAAATTTTGAAGATTCAGGAGTTCTGATGAGAGTTTTTTCCCTTCCCCAAAGAGTTCTACCAAAAAGTTCCACAACCTTTTTTAATAAAATCCAAAATTTTACTGGACTTTAAAGTTGCCAAAAAATAAATAATTTGGTTGATAAATTATTTTTGTCATACACATGTATGTTAACTTTTGTATCTTTAAAGACCCGTAGAACTTTGGATTTTAATTTAATCGAAAAATATTGTAGGATTGTTTGTTAGAAATCTTTGGGAAAGGAAAAGAACTCTTATCAGAACACCTAATTCCTTAAAATTTTATAAACCAAAATTTGTTGTGTAACTTTAAAGCCTTGTAGAATTTTGGATTTTGATTTCAACGAAAAATGTCGTAGGACTTTTTAATAGAACTCTTTGGGGAAGGAACAGAACTTTCATTAGAACTCCTAGAACTTGTGATGAAAAATTTCCTATTATATTACATTTTTCGAAATGCTGATATTCTGGATTTTGAATTTTTCGAAATTTCTTTGTTGTAGAACTCTAGAACTCTTTAAAGCAAAACAAAATGGCCGGAAAAAAAATTTTCTTTTTGAAAAAGTGGGGGTTAAATTCGAAAATTTCGAAAAGCATCAGGAACTCTATAACTATGTTAAATCTACCCAGAACTCCGAAAAAAAATTCACTTTTTCAATAGTGGTGAGGAGCGTGGAGTTAGCCCCCCATTTCGAAAAATTGATTTTTTTACCCTTTAAAGGTAAGAACTATTCCTAATACCTATCAGGAACTCTAGAACTATTGAAAGAGAACTCAGAACTCTAAATTTTTTTTCGAATTTTTAATAGTGGAGGCGAAACTTCACAGTGATTAGCAATTTGTATGATTTAATATGTTGTTGCTCTAATTTTGAAAATATCAAATGAATGTCGTTTCCCTTCTTATGATTGTATAAAAATTCGTTTCTAAAGCGTTGTTTCTGATAGCCATACCTTTTTGGATTATTGGTTATGGTTATGAGTAAATAAATAATTTGGTAATTAATATAAAAACCACTTTTCTGTTTGCAGACTTAAAAAAACTATAATAAACGTCACAGTGGTACAATTTTTAAGCGACTTCAAAAAAGGAGGAGGAGGTTCACAATTCGACTGTATTTTGTTTTATGTTTGTTACCTCATAACTTTCGACTGGGTGAACCGATTTTGATGATTCTTTTTCTATTTGAAAGCTTGTGCCTCCCGTGTGGTACCATTTCAATTTGGTTTAGTTCTTTGATATTAATAAAATTTTAAACTTTTTAAGCAAAGAGTATTCGTAACGACTTATTTTAAAAGAAATAAATACGTGTACATTAAATTCCATTACTTATCTCAAGTTCTGACTTAACATCACAAAAAAATCAGTTATTAAAAGTTGGCTTTACAGTCTGCTTGAAAAACAAAACGCACCCTTATACAAAATTGTATAAAAAACAATCCCATTCGTTTATTTCCGGTTGTATTTTATTTTTCTCGGTAGCTGTTTTCCAGCGTCAATGGTATTTTAAAATAAACTCTCCATTATCCCCTTATTTATTTTGGATTTTGCTAGTTTATACGTTTAGTATGTGGCATGGCTTAGCATGAAAATAGAATCGTCAATAAAATTTAGAGTCTTTTTTCTTCAACCCTACTTCTCGGTTAACATATGAAGGGACAAATATAGATTCTAGATTCCATACGAAAATAAAACATCCACGTAACTCGTGTGAAAGCGTTAATAAACTATAACGCATACACGGGGTGATTTAAAATTAAGAAGAGCAAAATTGTATTCGACTGAAATTTATTTCAAGCTAAACAATCCAGAAAAGTTTCGTGAATGTATTGTATTGTATGTTAATACCGGTCTTGAATTTTGAGAGAAGAAGAAATAAATCTCCCTTGTAAGTAATGTGGTCTAAGTTAGCCCCGCCAATTTTTATAAATTAAATCAAATATTTTGCTGCGTTGTGCTTTTCTTGTGCCATTTTGTGCCAATAATAAATTTTAATTATTGGAACGAAGTTCCTTAACGCGGCTTACGGGTAGTGCGATTTAGTAGGAATCGTCACGTAACGAAATGCATCGGTGGTTCAGTGGTAGAATGCTCGCCTGCCGCGCTGGCAACCCGGGTTCGATTCCCGGCCGATGCATTCTTTTTATGCTTTTACCATTTAATACATAATTTTTTTGGTGAGTAAAACAAATCGAACTAAAAAGCGAAAAATAAATTATACTTTAAAAAAACTAAAAAACACGCTATAAGAGTTAATCAAACTAAAAAGTAAAAAATAATTCTTAAGATAGGAATAAAATTACTGACGAGAAAATTCATGTAAGTCCAAACCACTGGCGTAAATTGTATAGCCATGAGTGTCTTCTCCTTTCTGGTCATCTTTTACTGTTGATCCTTCCTTAAACTATCAACTGGAGTAGATGATATTTTTGATGTCTCATTACATGCCCGGGGTATTTAAGTTTCCTCTTTTTAACTGTGAGTGATTTCTCTTTCTTTCCCAATTCGCTGCAGCACCTCTTTATTAGTTATATGGTCAGTCCACGAAATTCTGAGGATACGTCGGAATATCCACATTTCAAAGGCGTTTTATTTTTTCATTATGGCTTTCGTCGTTGTCCATGCTTCTGCTCCGTAGAGCAGAATTGAGAACACAGCACTTTGCTAACCTTATTTTCAGAGGCAGGGGTAAATCATTGCTTGTGAATATACTTTTTATGTTATTGAACGATGCTCAAACTCTTTCAATCCTTGATCGGATTTCGGTGGCCTAGTCCCATCTTGCATTGATCAGCGTACCAAGGTACTTGTGTGACTCCACATATTCGATCATCTGGTTGTTTAGTGTAATGCGCTCATTGTGTGTCTGATTTTTGCTTATTACCATCCACTTTGTTTTTGATATGTTTAGGCTAAGACCGTGATCTTCACTCACTTACAAATAGACTCAGGCAGGAACAGGTTGATTCCATCAATAGAGATCTTAAAGCAATCGTCGAGTGGGGAACCAACAATCTTGTTCAGTTCAACGCCCAAAAAACACAAAGTGCCACGTTTTCCAAGAAAGTGAATTCCTCAAATCATCCCATCATAATGTCCGGAAATACCCTTGAACCAAGTCCCTCCATCTCGATTTTGGGAGTCACGGTGTCCAATAATATGTCTTGGCATGACCATGTTGCTAACATCGCAAAGTCGGCAAGCCAGAGGCTAGGTTTTCTGTGGAAAGCCAGAAAGTTTTTTACTCCTGACGTACAAGGCTCAAATCCGACCTCTACTGGAGTATTGCTCGCATATTTGGGGTTCAGCACCAAGGCATTCTCTTCGTCTTCTAGATTCCATTCAGAAAAGAGCCATTCGCTTGATAAACAGCTCAACTCTCACAGATACCCTTCACCCTCTAGAATATAGAAGGAGAGTTGCAGAGCAGTCATTGCTATACAGATATTTCCATGGCAGATGCTCTAGAGAAATACAAACTCTTGTACCACCATTTGCCACATTCGGCCGAAGAACTAGGCACGCTGATCAGTCTCACACATTTACTCTCAAGCTTGACACTACAAGGACCAATCTTCATCAAGAATCCTTCTTTTACAGGGCTGCTACGGAATGGAATAAGCTTCCAAAATCAGTTTTTCCAGAGAACTATGACCTGTAACTTTTTAAATAGCGTGTCCACAATCATTTCCTTTCTATAATTCCTTTCCCTTCTAATAGCCGCAGTGCGGGCCGTCCGCGGCCCACACGATAGGTCTAACCTTTTTGCGACTATTTTCATAAAAAAAAACTTTCTGTATTCTTTCCATGACGCGCTGCAGTTCGTCTATGTTGTTGGCTAGTATGACTGTATCATCAGCATATCGCACATTGTTAATTCACTCTCCATTTATCTGTATACCCTCTGTTGCCTTTTCCAACGCTTTTTTAAAGATCATGATTATCAACCGAGAACAAGAAGATGCTCCACAACCACACAAGGTGGCAAAAGATCGTTTATCTGGGGTCAATAATAACATCAAATAGGGATTGTGCACCTGAAATTCGTAGACACATTCAATTGGGTAGAACAGCTATGAGCCAACTCACCAGAGTATGGAATGATCGCAACATCTCGATCCAAACAAAAAAAGCTCTAGTAAAATCACTGGTATTCTCAGTTTTTTGGTACGCTTCGGAAACGTGTGTGATCAAGGCCGCCGATCGACAGAGAATCAATGCGTTCGAAATGTGGTGTTGGCGTAGAATTTTAAGAATCCCATGGACTGCTTGAAGAACAAACGCATACATATTGAAACAAGTAAGAATAGAGCACCGTTTGTCGAGCCAAACTTCAGCACGGGCTCTAAGGTTCTTCGGCCACATAATTTGACACGATAATGTGGAGCGCCTCATTGTATAGGAAATGCCATTTGGTAAAAGACGACGAGGCCGATCAACATCGAGATGGACCGACACCGTTCGCAACTTAACTGGCCTAAACTTAAAGACAGCAACAAGAGAGGCTAACAGCAGGTAACGACGTCAACAAATTATTAGTCCTTGTTCACAGCAACCACTACACATCATTTATGACGTAATGGACTAAGAAGAAGAAGATATATGCTACTAAGTTAATATAGATCTCTTGGAGAGTATTTAAAATAAATTCTTAAGAAGTCCTATGTAAAGTTATTGAGGGCTGTGTTGATTGTCTTAAAATTGTTGAGCTTTCCCCACTCTCTGTAAATGTTAAAATAAATGAAATCTTTACCATTCTTTAGAAAAGCAGTTAAAAGTTCACGAATGTCTAAATTTACATTTTAAATCTTTATTTCTTATTCATATGTGAACTTGTAAATTTATTCTGTTAATTTATTAAGCCATGTCCAGGCTTACGAACAATAAGGCACCTGGTGGTGATACAATTCCATCGTAATGTCTCAAAAATGGAGGCCACGCCCTACAGCAACAGTATCATACCTTGATATGTCAGATATGGAGAGACAAAATAATACCGACCAGCTGGAAAGAAAGCATTATAGTCCCTATCCATAAGAAGGGAGATAAATTGTCGTGCTCAAATTATCGCGGGATATCCCTTATCAACCCCCCTATGTTGAAAATCAAATAGGCGACTATCAATGTGGCTTTCGGAAAAACCGCCCCACGGTAGATCAAATATTCACAATCCGACAGTTGATATGCTGGGAGTACAACAAAACTCTTCACCAATTGTTTATTGACTTTAAGCAGGCCTACGACAGCATTTGCAGAGTCGAGCTATGGAATGCGATGTCTGCACTTGGAATACCAAAGAAGCTTATCAACATCACAAAGGCGTGTGTCGAGGGATCAGCCAGTAATAATTGGAGAAAGTCGCTCGACGTTCTTTATAATTAATAATGGACTCAAACAGGGAGATCATATATTACCGCTGTTATTCAATATAGCACTTGAAAAAATAGTACGAGAGGCAAAAACCAAAACGCTACTGTTTAAAAACCGGGGAGCTCGCCTCATACTGGCTTTTGCGGATGATAAAGACATCGTGGGAAATACGACCGTTGACATTAAAGAGTACTTTTTCAGACTGGAAAGTGCTGCAAAAGGTGTTGGCCTAAGAATAAATAAAGAAAAAACAAAGTATTCGGTAACAATGAGGACTGAACAGAGAGATAGAATCGGACAGAACGTGACAATGGACCAATATAACCTTGAGAGGGTCCATCAATGTAAGTATTTGGGGGCTACGATAACGTCAAACAATAACATGACTGAAGAGATCAATACCAGAATACAGAGTGGAAATCGTTGCTGGTTTGCATTACAAAAAATTATGAGGTCTAAGAATATTTCTCATAATATAAAGTGCCACGTCTTTTTTCGTTCTCTAAAGAGTACTCTGCTAGCGGTTTCTCTACTGGCAAATTATGCCCGAGCTCAGCCGTAGAGGGTAGAAGAAAAAAATATAAAAGTGAGCCGCGCCACCGACTTAGACGGTACAAGCCGAAAACCCCTAGGTCTTATAGGCACTAGCAGAGCCACAAGATAAACAACTAAGATTATGGTGAACCAAATAAATAAAATTATAGCAAAAATATGTTGGATACTTTACTCACACAATAAATAATTAAGGTACACAACTCCATAGCAACATCATAACAAATATAGTCAAAATTAACAGCTATGGTAAAATTTTCTTGCTAAAACAAACCAAAAATTTAAAATTTACAACTTTATAAAATAACCAGAACAGAAGTAAGAGTAACAGACTTTACCAAGTTACAAAAAAAAGTAAGACATATATAAATTAACTCATTAATAACACTAATTCAAACATAAAGGCTGATAATTCACTAGTTAACCGTTTACATAAAGATTTTCACTGCGAAAACAATCGAGTTTATTTAAAAATATTTTTACAATGGTTGTCCTTTAAAATATCAAGATTGTAGATATTTACAAATAAGTAGGAAGAAAATATATTTTTACTTGGACATAAAGAATTATTGAGAAGGTTATTTTAATCCAAGTTTAGTTTTGGCATATTATCTAATGCAATAAATAGTTTCCAACAATGTACTATATTAATAAACTAAAACAGAACGTAATCGTGGTGTCAGAATGAGTCACTGCGTTATATATTTAAAAATAAATCACTTATAACCTTTGGGTATACGAATTCACAAAGTACTATATTTATAAACTAAAACAGAACTTACTCGTGGTGTCGAAATGAGACACGGCGTTATATATTTAAAAATTAATCACTGATAACCTTTGGGTATACGAATTCACATGTACTCCTGTGGCCTACTCCTGGGGCTACTCCTAGGGCTGGTTAGATTATGGGGCGGCACCGGCTAATTAACAATGACTTCCCTCAAATAAATCCCGATAACGGATATTTAACTTGACACCAGAAATCCAAAATATCAACAACGTAGGTAAGATAGAATGGTCAAGTTAAAAATTAAATGGTTTTTCTTCAAAATCCAATTAAGATGGCCCAAATACAGCCAGATATGAAAGAAATCCCATAGAGGTTCTGCACACGTGCTAATAACACACCGTCCCAACAACTTTCACCGACACCTGACTTCCAAGAAGCTCCCCAAACGACTGCCGCTCCTATATCGGAAATCAAGAAAAATGGCGCGGAATAAACGTCAACCCACAATCTTCTCAAGTCCGCGCTCCACAATCGCCTCGTCCGTGTGGATATCCAGCTTGTCCACACAGAAATGCAAACCAAACAATCGAATCCTATCCCCGCAAGGTATGCAACATTATCTACAACGAATGATATATTAGAGTTACAACACAGTACCGTATGCAACAAGGAATACGAAACTCATCAGAGACATTTAATAATGGAACTTGTAGAAGGAAAAAAAATAGGCACGTGACAAACGATAAGAATTTACCACACCGTAATCAGAACTTATTATAAAAGGGAAGATCGAAGGACGAAGAGGCCCGGGTAGAAGAAAGATATCCTGGCTAAAAAACTGAAGACAATGGTATGGAGTGAGCACTACCACATTGTTCCGACGAGCTGTAGACCAGGTTCAGATAGCGCTGATGATTGCCAACGTCCGATGATGACAGGGCACCTAAAGAAGAAGAAGTAATCAGACCCATTATAACATATGCATGTGAGACTTGGACCCTTACAAAACGAAATGAGAACCGACTAAGAGTAGCGGAAAGGAAAATCTTAAGGGGCATATATGAACCAATCCTAGAGGAGAATACCCAACAGTACCGAACCAAAACTAACATGGAACTAGAAGAAAAGTATCGTCGACTCGATATCGTCAAGGTAATTAAATCCGAGAGACTGAGATGGGCCGGTCATATCAAGAGGCAGGAAGACGACCGAGTTGTGAACTTGGTTTGTTAGCAAGCACCAGTCGGCGTGCGTCCTTTGGGAAGACCGAGATTGCTCTGAAAGGACAACGTGACGGCGGATCTCCAGGTCTTAAACATCGACAATCCTGAACTCAGGATGATGGATAGACAACAATGGAGGCAAATCGTGAAGTCAGTCAAGAACCACCCAGGGTTGTAGAGGCTAAGGAGTAAGTAATTTGTAATGGTAAAATTGGCTTGTCCGTTAAATAAATATAATATTTTAAAAATGACACTCCTATTTCATTTGTAAAATTTAGTTAGCCCCGCCATTTTTTGCTAATCATTATTTCACTTCACTTCACTTGTACCTTCTTATGTCAAGAAAACTTTGTTAATAAGTACATAATTAAAATAATTAGTTTTGTAAGCGGCACAAGTGAAGCGCAACTCAGCAAAATTGTTAAATTTTTATTAGCAAATACGGCGGAGCTATCTAAATCTAAAAAATTAAAAAGACGGTTAATTTTTATAATTAAAATTTATTATTGGCACCAGACTAGTAACTGGAACCACATTGGTAAGTAATACCCATAGGTATTCTAGAGAAAAAATTTTCAATTGGGGAAAGGCCTTTATTTTGTGTAAGGTATGCGTTAAGCATTTTAAAATGATTAATCGTACGGAATACGAGTGTGACTATGTTAGTAGATATAATATTCATTATCTTTCTTATCAGTACAAAACATAAATTAATGGCGGATATCCGTACCTATACCACAAAACTGACCATTTAGTACATAAAAATCTTTCGAATAGAGTTTTTTTCCCATTTTTAACCACACAAAATCATATATCCTATGACGCAATCAACCAAATTCCAAAATTAAACGATAACTACTTAAGCCTATTAAAATTACGTAGGTATAAATGACTAATGTAAGGCACACTTATAGATAATAGGTAAAAAAGTAACATTTTGGTTATTAGTAATAAGTTTATACAATCTGTAAAGTTTGAAATTAGACAGTTATAGGTTTCCTGCAGCTAGAGAAATATAAATTTTGTTGCAACAGCGCTTAATCCCTCTCTTCGGCCGACCGGCGAGAGGAAACGATTGTTTACGATTATTTCAGATTTATTCTGTGGGTAATATTAAACAAAAGTGTGCCTCGTACAATATTTATATTTATTTTTACATTATCTATAACTTCAAAGATGACTCGCTTTACGGCGCCTGAAAAAGGTTTGATAATAAAATGGTATTATCAAGGAAATAATACGCAGCACTGTGTAGATTTATTTACAGGCACTTCTGCAGATAGACAAACCTCTTAAATATTGTTTCTAGTTTTGAACTTTCTTCTTCTTCTTCTTCTTCTTCTTCTTCTTCTTCTTCTTCGGTTAGCGCTACAACCCAGGGTGGGTCTTGGCTGACTCTACTACTCTCTTCCAATATTCTCGGTCTTCCATCAGGCTTGTGTCGAGAGGAACGTTCATTTTCAGCAGGTCGTTTTGGATGTTGTCTCTCCATCGCATGCGGGGGCGGCCTAAAGGTCTTTTGCCTGCTAGAATCTCTTCCCATATCAGTTTCACCAATCTTTCTTCATGGAGTCTCTGTACGTAGCCAGCCCATTTAAACTTTCTTGGTGTTTGAAAACATTGTGGAAAATGCCATGGAAAACAAGTTTTAATTTTTGGAATTTTTCTTTTATTAATGTTATTTATTTACTTTTAGAGTAACGCTAAACAATGCACAACATCCTTTGTGATACGTATACCTTTCGTTTTCCAATATTACCATGGACTTAACTTTTTTAAAAACGATGTTCTGGTACAGTAACGCTATTCTTAATTTAAACTATGATTATCAATGTTTAAACAATTCAGGGATATATTTTTTAACACCGAGATGGTTCTTCTTGCCTCTACCCTTAATAGTTTCACATAAATTATCCCCACCAGGTAATACCGCCATTACTATCGTAAATGTCAAGGCCCATGCCGCACACAAAAGTTTATGATCTGTATACCTTTGTCAAATAAATTTATGAAAAATCTTTTGTATCTTCTTTAAAATTTGATATTTATTTCGTCTCGAAATTTTTATTTCTTTTTGCTCCGCCATGTTTATTTTGTGAACCATGCTACAGTTGGTTTTACTAGTCTCACGACGTTTCAAACCTTATATATCATCTTCTAGTAAAAGTGGAATAAGTGCAGAAAATTTGTTACCAATCTTTTCAGCTCCATAAAACTGGCCGTGCCAAATGGGCGGAACTTGAAAAAAAACTTGCTAAATTTGTTGTTAATTAGTTGCCAAAGAGAATCGAATTTGTTGCTCGAACCGATCCCGAAAAGTCGCCAACAATGCTATTTTCGCGTTAAGCAGGTGTCACGTGCCTATTTTTTTCCTTCTACAGTTCCATTATAATTGTGTCTCTGATAGTTTCGTATTCCTCAGGTACCGTATTTTGTTGTAACTTAAATATATCATTCGTTGTAAATAGTGTTGCATACCTTGTAGTGATAGGATTAGATTGTTAATGGCTGTGGCATTTTTCGATAATCGATGGAGATTGAGCGGGGGGTTTTTCGTCATTAGATTTTGCTTTGGTTTTTGGCCTCGATTGTTGCGTGTTGTCAGTTATATTATTGTTTGGTTTGCATTTCTGTGTGGATGGAACATAGATTTGCGAATATTGTTGGTTGACGTTTATTCCGTGTCATTTTTCTTGATATCCGGCTTGGGAAGTAGTCTGTCGTTTGGTGTCAGTCGTTTGGTGACAGTCTTGGGAGTGGTGTGGTGAGAGTTTTTGGGGCGATTTGATATTAACAAGTGTGCGGAGCCTCTACGGTTTTTCTTTCATATCTGGCTGTATTTGGGCCATCTTAATTGGATTTTGAAGAAAAACCATTTAATTTTTAACTTGACCATTCTATCTTACCTTTGTTGTTGATATTTTGGATTTTGGTGTCGAGTTAAAATAACCGCATGCGGGATTTATTTAAGGGAAGCCATCGTTAATTAGCAGGTGCCGTTCCATAATCACACCAGCCACAGGAGTAGTGAATTCGTATACCCAAAGGTTACAAGTGATTTATTTTAGAATATTTAAAAGACGTGGCACAAGCGAAGACAACAAATATCAAACGATCTAAAACAACGGAATGGACCAAAATTTGTTGCTAATTTGTTGCTGAAAAACCATACTAATATAAATAATTTTTTTTTAAATTTACACCGAACATGCTAACTTAAATCGCGATTTCTACCTAATAAATAAATTATTTAATGTTGCAAAGATTGTTAAGGTTCCTAGAGTCAGTAACAAAATAGAAAACTGGAAATCGGATGAGTTTTCGACCGATAAACTCAAAAACCGTCCATGCCAGCTTAAATTAGTATTTTCATCATTTAAATAATCGAATTAATTTTGTTGCTCAATGGCGTGATAATCTCTGATGCCTGAATAGTCAGCAACAAAATCGATAACCCGAGATCGGATGAGTTTTTGACAGGTATACTAACAAAAACCGTCCACGCCAGCTTAAAGCGCTATTTTTATCATTTAAATAATCGGATTAATTTTGTTGCGAATTGAAATGATCATCGTTGATGCCTGAACAGTCAGCAACTAATTTGAGAACCTAAGATCTAATGAGTTTTTGACCGGTATACTCAGAAACCGTCCACGCCAGCTTAATTTGCTATTTCCGTTATTTAAATGGCTGTATAGGAGAATGCTCCGAATACCATGGACAGCTCACGTTACAAATATAGAAGTGCTAAAGAGAATAAAAAAAGGTCTAGAAATCATGTACATCATTAAAAAAAAGAAAAGTAGAATACTTTGGGCACGTTATGAGAAATAAGGATCGATACTCCCTACAGCAAACCATAATACAGGGAAAGATACTGGGTAGGAGAGGACCCGGAAGAAGAAGAATCTAATGGTTGAGGAATTTACGGACTTGGTTTGGGAAAACCTCAGCAGAACTGTTTCGAGCGTGTACAAACAAAGTTATAATTGCCAACATTATTGCCAACATCCGAAACGGATAGGTACCCGAAGAAGAAGAAGTTATTTAAATAATAAATGTCATTTTGTTGCTCATTAGAGTAATAAACGGTGATGTCTTAACAGTCAGCAACAAATTTGAGAACCCGGGATCGGATGAGTTTTTTACCGGTATACTAACAAACCGTCCACGCCAGCTTGATGTTCTCTCTGATGTTCTTTTAAAAATGAATTTTTTTGTTTTCATTTTAAATTTATCCTCAAGCCGTCCCATCGCTCCAACGTATGTAAGTTGAAAACCAACTATAAAAATTAGCAAACAGCTATAACATTTCCCCTACATTCGCGATGTTTCTGACTGGCTTGGCAGTCGATTTAAGCTAGCGTGGACGGTTTTTGTTAGTATACCGGTCAAAAACTCATCCAATCTCGGGTTATCGATTTTGTTGCTGACTATTCAGGCATCAGAGATTATCACGCCATTGAGCAACAAAATTAATTCGATTATTTAAATGGTGAAAATACTAATTTAAGCTGGCATGGACGGTTTTTGAGTTTATCGGTCGAAAACTCATCCGATTTCCAGTTTTCTATTTTGTTACTGACTCTAGGAACCTTAGCAATCTTTGCTGCGATGAGCAACAACATTAAATAGTTTATTTATTAGGTAGAAATCGCGATTTAAGTTAGCATGTTCGGTGTAAATTTAAAAAAAAAATTTATTTATATTATTATGTTTTTCAGCAACAAATTAGCAACAAATTTTGGTCCATTCCGTTTTTTCAGATCGTTTTGGCACCGCCAGTTTTATGGAGCTAATCTTTTCGTCGAAAAAATGTCCTCTATAATTATTATCGTCAATAAATAATGACTTGAGGATGTCGCATTAATGATATTTACTTTTTAAAATCAAAGTATCACAATTAATAACAATCTAACTTATTATAATAACATTATTAATAATAAATTACATTTTATCTTAAACTAACTGTTATTCCAAGAAATTCGAAGAAAAATTGTAGATAACTTTGTTAAATATTAAATACAAGACTATCGGCTTCTTTTAAAACGATTACGAGTATTTATTGCAAACTATGTTTTAAGTTTAAATAAAGTTTTACTTGTTCGAAGTATTAATAAACGATTGTTTAATTTTGTTCAATATCTTTCGTCATTTATAAACTTTTGAGATTTGAGTTACCTATTCATATGGGGCCAGAAACACTGCATACAGACTAACGTGTTAGGGTGGGTGGAGGAGGTGACGGATCAGGGTACCAGGGACGCTACGGGGCAGGTGTGTTTGGAGCATCCTGCAACCTCAGGAAAAGCATACGCCTCGGTCTGACCAACAGTGAGATTGATATTCTCACTGACAGTCGGAAACTCGTTAGTTGCACCACATCATTGGCATGCAGGCCCTCACTGAGTTAGCGACTGCAAAGGTCACTCTTACATGGGTTCCTGGGCACACAGCGATAAATGGCAACGAAGTAGCCTATGAACTGGCAAGAAATGGGACCCTGGTGGAACCAAGAAGCTAGTTGGTCGGTTTGCCAATTTCCGAAGCAAAACATGAATTGAAACTAATCCTTAAACAAGTGGAATGCAAATACTGGCTGCAGAACATCATCGTAAGACTATATTGCTTATATCAAGCATTAATAATTATGTGGTTTACAATTTCAGACTCCGGAAAAGCGGTGAATATTTTAGAAAACAAAAGTTTGACTATCTATTTTTTGCTTTAATAACTGCCAAAAGTTTATCAATTCTGCCGGTTCCTTATGAATATTTCAACTAGAAACAAAGTCTGTCTCGGTTTATTATCAATGATAATTCCGTTTCATAGACGTCAAATTCAATTAACAAAAATGCTCCAATTTTTTTTCTAGTTAGCAACAAATTTCTGTATAATCATCGATCCGATTGTAACACCTTTTCCTGCTACATTTTTATAGTAAAGTTTAATTTTCAGGAGTAAGATATGATCGGGATTATTCCATACAAAAAATAAGAAGTCAAATACAGAAACTCTTGCAAATGCGGTGGCGCCTCCAGTAACTGCGATTTGTAAAAAAAGGTTTAACAAACAAAATCAATTTTTAGCAACAATTCAGAACCAAATTCTCTTGTTATTTTTTTTATTTTTGCTGACTTTCCACTGCTAGCTTGGTAACGCTTAAATAATACACCAAATAAAATAACAATACTTAACCGTTTTACGTCAATATCCTACAAATAGATTCTGCAAATGCATTTTAACTGTTTTCTGAACGCCGTTCACGCTTATTCGATTTAAAGCCGGAAGTGACGACATTTACAACAGGATATTAGGTTGATATACAATAAAAAAAAACTTTTCTCTTTTTGAAAAACTTTTTAATTATGCAGTAACTGGCATAGCAAGCAAACATCCAGGAAATTTTATTAAAATATTCTAGAGGCGTTGTTGATCGCATTCCGCATGAAGTTTTTTTATTATGTTTTAATTGTATTTTTTCCACACTTTATGTTCGTTCCAATCGACGAAATGGTGCATATTTTTGCAGTAATAGTAATTCGAAATGTCGTTATGTTCAAAAGCCATTCATAATTACTCTTCCATTTTTTTTTGATCGATTAAAATCATTTGAAATGTGGACAAATAAAAGGATTTTAAGAATAAGCTTAGTTGACTAAATGACCAGATTTTTGTCAAATAATCACCTTCGTAAACGGTTATTTTGCAGAGAAATACTCCGAGAACTAACTGGACGGGTTAAAAAGTATTGCTGGGAGAAGTGTGTAGACTTACAAGAACACTATGTAGAAAAATAAATTTAAAGAAATAGTGCAAAATGTCTTTGTTAGGTGTGATACCGTCATCAGAAGATATAGTTATTGCTGCATTCGCTGACGACACTGCTCTACTTGCAGTAGATCAAAACCAAGAAAACTCTTAGAAAATTGCAGATAGTAACCAATGCAGTAGTATACTGGACCGAACCATGAGAGATTAAGCTTAATGAGCTTAAATGTATTCAAGTAAACTTTACCAACCAAAAAGTACCAGAACCCTATCCTCTAAATATTAACGGAACAATTGTACCTTATTCGATGAATGCCAAATACCTAGGCATGACTCTTGATGCCAAACTCAGGTGGAAAGAACATGTTAAAAAGAAAACCGGCCTAAAATACAGGCAGCACTACTGGCCGATAGGAAGAAACTCCAAGCTTTCAATCTACAACAAGTTATTGATTTATAATCAGATTTTGAAACCGGTGTGGCTTTATGGTATCCAGCTTTGGGGCTGTGCTAGCGATTCCAATATCAATTGCATCCAAACATTCCAGAACAAAGTGTTACGAAACATAGTGAATGCCCCCTGGTATGTTCGTAACTTTGATATTCACAGAGATCTTCGAATACCAACCGTCAAGGAAGAGATTAAAAGGTTAGCCGGTAAGCGTGAAGCCAGAAATAAAATTTTTAAAATTGATATATCTCTTTAACCATCGATTTAAGATATTTAACTCGTAACATTTTTTTGTAAAAAATATAATTCTCTACAAAAAGTTTTTGAATGTTTTTTCCTAAAGTCAACCGTTTACAGGTTAATGGCACAAAATCACCTACCCCATAGGAAATGTGACTCCCAAAGCTCTTACCAGTGCTGCAGTTGTAGTTACAGCTAAGCCAGTATGCATTTTTTTAAAAGCAAACTATTTTCTTTAAAACAAACTTCAAACCAATGAAATCCGTTTATATGGGGCTAAGTATTATTCAATTGAAGGAAAAATAGTCAATTTTACATGCTTTTAGCATGTAGAAAACTTAACGGCGTTGTTCCAATTCTTAAAATTAATATTAAGTGCTCAAAATTGACCGTAATTTTTTTTGTCAACATGTAAAGCCAATTTTTTTCTGGGGAGTCTAACGCAGCACTCTAGTACATATTAAATTTATTGGCAGTAGAGGTCGTGCCAAACAAACTAGTGTACAACTCAGGTGTAATAAGTACTAACATTTATTTACATCCTGCGTCCTATAAACGCCCCTTTCTTCATCTTCAAGTACCATCTCCTCTTAGAAGGTTGGCTATCATCATAGCTATTCTCACTTTTGATGCTGCAGCTCAATGGAACTACAGTTGTAAAAAACTCGCCATAACTGTGTAATTTACATTAACGTGTTTCCGTAGACCGTAAAACTAAACAAAAAAAAAACAGTTTTATTTAATCAGATACGTCTTTACTTACATCTTCTTTACCACGATCAACGTAACATATAATTAGGCAAACGAAGAAATCAGTATTTATGTCTTCAGGTGTATACGATTTGCAAAATATCAAACTTGGTAACGCGTAATCGTTTTGACTTTTTGTACGTTGTTAATCTTAAACCAGATTGCAAATGCCGCAAGCCTACACACAACTAGTTCTTTTTTTTCCAACTCTCATCGTGTTTACCGGGTGTAAATCACTATTATATACCAATAGATGTTTCTAACCTCGCATATTGGTAACGATAAAAAATATAGAATGAATGCAAAAACTGGTATTGAAAACTCATTACAAAAAAGAGCTTACCTACCTCTCGGTGACATTATATAAAGAAACATCGATTCTAGATATCAGAGAACTATACTTCTACAAAATCACAACTAAAAAACATAGAACTAAATATGAGCTACAAAAAATTGAACAGCAAAACCCTTCACAAAATGTATGTCTTCAGTGTAACGAGATCGCAGAGCAACACCCTTCAAAGGTCCTATTTATACTTAGCACCTTGGCTGTACAATCTTATTACATCGGAAATCAAAACAATTACATTCATACATTTAATCACGCCTTTTTCCCATAGGAGTAGGCAGACATCAATTACTTCCTCTACTTTCATCAGGGCTCTCATACATGCTCGTCGGTTGTTGGTATTCTTGACCTGGCCTTTCTTCAAAACAATGTTGATCTGATCGAGATATGTTCGCCGAGGTTGACCTACCGACTTGTCCATTCACACTCGCCTTATAAATTTGTTTCGTCAATCTTCCTTCATCCATCCTTTCTACGTGTCTAAACCATCTAAGCATTCCTTTATATATCTTTGGAACCACATCTTCTTTAACACCACAGCGTTCTCTTATCTCACTATTTTTTACTTTAATTAACCGAGTCACTCCGGCTTTACTTCTCAAACTACTGATCTCAACAGCATTAATCCAAAACAATTAACATCAACATATTTAAAAAAAGTTAAATACTGGATATTGAGACTGCCAAGAATGCAGATACATCTTCTTCTTTGTGTGCCATGCTTGTTTTCAAACGTTGGCTATCATCAAGCGTTCAGGCGTTGGCTATTATAGAGTTGACAATTTGTTGGAAAGCTTCTCGATCGGTAGCTACATGAAAAAATTCTTCGACTGTTGGACCCGTCCAATGTCTAACATTACGAAGCCAAGAAAGCTGTTGTTTTCTGCCAATCCATTGCTTTTCTTCTATTTTACCCTGGATAATTAATCGGAGCATGTGATATTTATGCCTCCTCATCATATGTCCAAAGTATTCTACTTTTCTTATTTTGATGGTGTTTGTCAATTCTCGTTCTTTATGTAGGGATTCTAACATATGTTCGTTAGTTCCGTGTGCTGTCCACGGAATCTTTAGCATACGGCGATAGCACCATAGCTCAAACGCTTCCAATTTATTTAGATGCTTTACTTTTAGTGTCCAGGTTTCACATCCATAAAGCAAAACAGACCAAACGTAGCACTTTAATACTCTTAGATGGATGTTCATCGATATCAATGTGTTAAAAATAATATACAGTGCTTTTATTTCAAAAATAACTTTTGATTTAGCGTAAATGTAAAATAATAACAAAAAACATCTTTACATACACAGAAAACGTAGAGCGAATATTTAGAATCCTTCCAATTGAGTAATTTGCTAAAATAGTTGTGCACGAGTTTCTGCTAAATAATTAACCTTTCCAAGTAGGAAAACTAGCACTACGTATCAGAAATACTTGCTGTCCCTGTTTTGTACCCTGTTTGTGTCTGCTACTGCTCTCTACAATGATCCAATAAAGGAGCTGGTTTAAGCAAACTGCCTTATAGAAGTCCAGTTGTCCTTATTTATACAACAAGGAAAGAAACTATGGAAGGAACTTCTTTAAAACACAGTGCACGTGTTTCTATTGCTGCTCTACGATGAGCCAATGAAGAAGCTGGTTAACCAGAAGTCCAGTTGTCCTTGATTCAATAACAGAGCTGGTTTAAGCAAACAGCCTTATAGAAGTCCAGTTGTCGTTATTGTTCTTATTTGTACAAAAAAGAAGTGGAAGTTAAAAATGTTATTCTGCTTATCGATCGAATAAATTGTTTATATGGCTGATTTGCATTTTTCTTGGGTTTTCATTTGATGTCTCACTAGGTAAAAGAAGGGGTGGGTGATGTTAAACGGGTGCCACTTGGAAACAGTAGAATAACATTTTTTTTCTTACATTTACGCAAAATCAAAAGTTGTTTGGACTGGCTCGTTTTGAAATAAAAGCACTGTATATAATTATACAGGAAGTGGAAAAGACTAATTTGGATCATATATCGAGTTTATGAAGTTACTTAACATGTGTTGGTATATTTGGCACGTAAGGCTCCTATACTTCATCACTAGATAGAGATTTGGGTTAAAAACCTCTCTTATTCGATCACTTATAGAGAAGATTCCCGCTTAAACGAGACCGAGAAAGGAGTATGCACGAGCCTTCTAACGAAAGCGGGATAAGAATATCCAACTATATAAAGTCGCCGATGAGATCACATTTTGTTAATAATAAATGTCGATAATGATAACAGTGATGAGTAACATTTGACATCTCACTTTAGTAATAAACAATTTTAAAATTATGAAAAAATGGGTCAGGTATTATTTGAAATGATTTTTCTTAACAAACAATAATTCTTTTTAATGAAAATTGTATTTTATTTAATTGACACTAGGAGTGACAGAAATCAGCCTTAAAATTTAAAAAAACTAAATACTGAAATATTGTATTAGAATTTAATATTTATTTATATAGTTTACGCATATAACAGAAAACTTTATACACAACACTGTACTGTCAGCTAATGGCTGACAGTACCGACCTCTCGGGAAATTGGTTGACGTCTATCTGACGGCCAACTCATTGTGCGCTCATTCGTCAAATCAAATAGCGCACGCTTCCGCGACTTCCTGTTACTGTTACACATTACACGAAATCACTCCCACAATTGCGAGAAAGCAAGAGGAATGATGTTACACATAAAAAAATTTTACGGGTTGCACTCTGGGAGTGCCGGCAGAAGTGAAAACTTAAGTATTAACGCGCGTGAAAATATTATTTTTAATCTGAAAAATATTGTCTCCAGATTTCCATAGTTTATGAATAATGCATTATTTTTATTAACGCTTTATTATAAATCATATATTAAACATCAGTACCAGATTTGAATGTTTTCGATTTCTTTCTTCCGCTTTTTGCTTGATCTTCTTTCAATATGGCGCTTTTCTTCCTACCTCGACTTTTTCGTTTTCGGCTACCTCGTTTTCGGTTTTGTCGCTTTTGGCTACGTCGTCTACGGCTTCTGCTTTTATTTTTTCTTCGTCTTCGAGCCTCCGTTATCGGCAAACCAAAACCTAATTTAAACCTTCCCCCGTTCTCTTTGATCAAACCAGCTTTCAGTCCAGTTTTTAATGCTTTTTTAACACAAATTGATGCATTTTTTAACGGCTTCTTGCACTGATAAATTATTTGATCTAAAATTTTGTCGGGGGGGAGACCATTAGAGTCATTAAGACACGCTATGGTGTCCATAACATCTGCTAAAATCGACACCTCTCCTTGAACCATTTTAATGCAGCAAAAGCAGAACTTAATCAATAAACTAATGAAAAGCACTTAAATTTTGAATTTAGCTACTAAATTAATTTGTCAAAATGACATAAACAATGTACTTGAATTTGTCAGTTTGTTGAATAAGGTTGCCAAGTTACCAGTCAAGAAAAGTCGCATTTTATATTGCTCCAGTGAAATACATCTGTCTTACGAATTTTCGATCAGGCCACGTGTCCTGACGCGAGTTTAACATTTTTTACCCATTACAAAAAAAGTTCACAGCGTGCCATAAGAAGTTATCACTTCAAAAATATAGAAAAAACTGGTTGTTACACGTATAAGTTTTGGACAAAAAATTAGTCTAAACGACGTTATGAAAATATTGTGAATATACAAAGGTCAAGAAGAAAAACAAAGTGATAAGCACAACTTTAATTGGAAGCCAGGCATCTTGCATTGGTGACTGTGCCGATAAAAATGTTATCCAATATTACGTATGGTTTTACATTTCTACTAGCAAAACCAGGCAGACGTCATCCGGCAAGTTATAGCAAAATGGATAGCGCGAAAATGTTCTTATCAAATATCTATGAACATATATCAATTTCCATGGCAATCGGTTGAACGGTATAAAAGTTGATCGAATGCAGCGCCATCTAGTAGCGAGTTAAATTAAAATGGGTTGCATAAAAATCTTCTTCATAAAAAACAGTTAGATGTGCCAAGTTTCGCGGTGATAGGTCAAGCGATCGGAGTTTAGTGATCTCATATATACAAACATCCATTTTTATAAACAGATTTACTAGAACATTAAAAAATTCGAAGTCAAATTTGAGAACTTTATGCAAAGTAAAAAGAGGTTGACGATTAATGTCTATCTTGGTACCTTGGTTTAAACAATTCTTGAACTATAATAACCGAGAATAACAAACCAACGAGAAAAAAGCCTGTTTTGAATGAAAGTTTTCTTGAGGCGCATGGCAAAAAATATGGTCCACTCAAAAAGTCCGCCTATTGCTGAAATTACCGACTCTTTTGATCTCCCTATATAAATTAAACAACAGATACAAAAATCATAATACTGTTACGATATTTACTTCTTTGGTCCAATAATTCTAAACTCACTCTAATACTTTTACAAAATAAATTTTACTTTCCAAATCATTAGATATTCACTTTACAATTACTTTAAATTCTCGACTTCTAATTAAACTTAAAATTTTAAAAACTTGCCACGTCTTTTTCGTTCTCTAAAGAGTACTCTGCCAGCGGTCTCTCTTCTGGCAAATTATGCCCGAGCTCAGCCGTAGAGGGTAGAAGAAAAAAATATAAAACTGAGCCGCGCCACCGACTTAGACGGTTCAAGTCGGAAACCCCTAGGTCTTATAGGCACTAGCAGAGCCACACGATAAACAACAAGATTATGGTGAACCAAATAAATAAAATTATAGCTAAAATATATTGGATACTTTACTTACACAATAAATCAGAGTACACAGCTCAATAGCAACATTATAACAAATATAGTCAAAATTAACAGCTATGGTAAATTTTCTTGCTAAAACAAACCAAAAATTTAAAATTTACAACTTTATAAAGTAACCAGAACAGAAGTAAGAGTAACAGACTTTACCAAGTTACCAAAAAAAAAAGTAAAATGTATATAAATCAACTCATTAATAACACTAAATCAAACGTTTACATAAGGCTGCTAATTTACTCGTTTTTACCATTTACATAAAGATTTTCACTGCCAAAACAATCGAGTTTATTTAAAAATATTTTTACAATGGTTGTCGTTTAAAATATCAAGATTGTAGGATATTTACAAATAAGTAGGAAGAAAATATATTTTTACTTGGACATAAAGAATTATTGAGAAGGTTATTTTAATCCAAGTTTAGTTTTGGCATATTATCTAATGCAATAAATAGTTTCCAACAATGTACTATATTAATAAACTAAAACAAAACTTAATCGTGGTGTCAAAATAAGTCACGGCGTTATATATTTAAAAATAAATCACTTATAACCTTTGGTTATACGAATTCACAATGTACTATATTAATAAACTAAAACAAAACTTAATCGTGGTGTCAAAATGAGTCACGGCGTTATATATTTAAAAATAAATCACTGATAACCTTTGGGTATACGAATTCACCACTCCTGTGGCCGGCTTGATTATGGAACGGCACCTGCTAATTAACAATGGCTTCCCTCAAATAAATCCCGCATGCGGCTATTTTAACTCGACACCAAAATCCAAAATATCAACAACGAAGGTAAGATAGAATGGTCAAGTTAAAAATTAAGTGGTTTTTCTTCAAAATCCAATTAAGATGGCCCAAATACAGCCAGATATGAAAGAAATCCCGTAGAGGTTCTGCACACGTGCTAATATCACACCGTCCCAAAAACTCTCACCAACATACGACTCCCAAGACTGACACCAGACGACTCACTCCCAGGCCGGATATCAAGAAATGACACGGAATAAACGTCAACCAACAATCTTCGCAAGTCCGTGCTCCACACCAATAATCGCCAGCCTCATCCACACAGAAATGCAAACCAAACAATCGAATCCTATCCCTACAAGGTATGCAACACTATTTACAACGAATGATATATTTAAGTTACAACAAAATACGGTACCTGAGGAATACGAAACTATCAGAGACACAATTAATAATGGAACTGTAGAAGGGAAAAAATAGGCACGTGACAAACTGAACTTCTTCGCGACCGCTGTCCTTTTTATATTTCCAAATCATCGTTCTAGAAGAATCGCCTCTGTTCGAAACTATTAGACCTTTTTCTAGAAAGTGCCCAAACAATCCTTTTACCATTTCAGAACCGCTAGACGCAGTATTTCAGAATTTGCCGGTGCTTTGTTTTGTTCCAATCGCGGCGCCGGCATAATAAAGCAGTCCCCTAATTGTGATCGACTCGCTGACGCCGACAGATAACAGGGCCGGACGTAACAATACCTATTGAGTATAAATTAGCACGTTAAATTTCGACCCGATTCTGATGCTCATCTTTGTCATACAGTGTATGTATTTAAGGTCGAAGGCCACCAAAAATTAACCCCAAAAACATCAATCGTCCCGGCAAAACTATCGCTTCTTGTTGGACCGTTATTTTCGAGTAATAATTTTAAAATTACATATTGTGAAAGGCTTTCGCGGCCATCGTTTGTTGGTGAATTGTTTTTCTGGTATTTTGGCCGTCGTAAGTCTGAATTTTTACTCGATGTATCGCCATCTCTAGTAATTTGAAAATTGTTGACGATATTGTAATCAATTGTTGTTTGTATAAAAACAACATTACAAAAATTTAAAAATATTTACCAACCACGTGTGCATTTCAATGTTCGTCGCAAAAGAAATCAAATGCCAAAATTCCTAGTAATACCAACAACAAATTTCATTCGAAAGTGATGTCAACTATGATGGAACAATGAATCACTTGCTTGCATGAAAAGAATTGAAATTATCAATTTATGAGTGCAACAAAACGAAAAATTCAATCGGACACATCATATTGAAGGGGCCAAATTTTTCATTTTACAAATGCTGGACCCTATTCATTTGCTTAAAAAATATTCAGATACTTCCTCTATTTTGGGAAATAGATTTAAAAAAAGATGTTATTCTTTTAGAAAATCGAAATTTCTTCTGAAGGAGATTCTTTGATTGACGTAGCATCTATATTTCTGTCATTTTTTTTTCGAGAATAAAGCCGGCGCTGTCTATTTCTAGAAATGCACTATAACTCTTCTAGGTTTCCAGCTGATTGGATATTTCTTGCAATCCAACAGTGACAGGAACGATTGTACATGTTTAGTAAACACGAAAGAAAATCCAATACATGTCATTACTAACGTAGATGTTTTAAAGCAGTGATACCACTCATTTAAAAATTCAGTTTTGCCAACATATATCAGCTGCGCAAAATTTTGTAGAATAAATTATTTAAAATAATTTGAACAAATAATTCCAAAAAAAATAAAATAAAAATAATAAATAAAAAATCTTAAAATTAATCGACCTCTCTAGAGACCTTAAATCACGCCGCGGCCTAATTAACTAAGCTATTAAGCTTTAATTTGGCTTGTTGATTCATTTTTTTTAGATTTCTAGAAAAGTAATTAGTAATTCGGGGTTATCATTGTAGTGGGTACCGACATTAAAATTGCATATTACCGATTTTTAAGAAATTATACTCACTGTAAACAAAAATGCTCTTCATTTGTTTATCTGGACGAAACTTGGATTTTTTATAAAGGTGGAACAAAAAGAATTTGGCAGGACGATAACATGAAGTCTATAAAACACACCGATGGTAAAAGAAAAAGACACATTATTGTGCATGCAGGTGGAAAGCATGATTGATGGGGCGTATCTTATTTTCGTCAAAATCAAAATCGGCTGATTATCATGGCAATATGGATACAGATATGTTTGTGAAATGGTTAAAAGAGAAACTTTTACCATCGTTACATGAACCATCTGTCATTGTATTAGATAATGCTCCGTATCATTCGGAAATTATAAATAAGCAACCAACAACCTCCTGGACGGTACAGAAAAAAGAAGAATGGTTAACGAAAGAAGATATTTCATTTCCACAGAGTATTAATTCAAGCTGGAATTATTATCGATAGCTAAAAGGCACGAAAGAGAAAAAATTTACAAAGTGGATCAAATTATACTCAGTTATGGACATCGTGTGCTAAGACTTCCGCCTTATCATTGCCAATTTAATCACATTGAGTATATTTGGGGAATATGCAAAACTTATTATAACAATCACATTGGATCTAATGGTTACAGTGATAAGGCTAATGTCGAAATCTGGCAACGAGCACTTAATACTGACAATCCTGAAATTTAGGAAAAATGTGTCATAAAATGTGAAAATTTAATAGAGGAATGGTGGGTTCGTGAAAACCGCATCAAAGCAGTTAATCCTGTTATTATTTACAATCCAAATGTTGATAGCGACGACAGTGATTCCGATTATGATGACTATAAATCTGATGCTTGATAATACTGTAAGTACTACATGCTTAAACATATTTATTAAATTGGTACCGATTTTTTTTTGTTGCATTCCCTTTTAACATAGTTAAATGTGCCTATTTCTATTAAAAAAACTCATCGAAAACTACATCAACGATTTCTGTTCACAATAAAGTAAAAAATAAAGCCTTTCAACAAAAGCATAATAATAGACAAAACATTTTGGGATTTACATCTTAGGAGAATCTCAACACGGTGCGCCCGTTAAGCCGACGCCTCGGTGACTATTTAGAAACCGTCGTTTATTGATGAAATGAGCTATACCTTACGATTGACAAGTATAATGCTTTTGCAATCATTTAAGTTTAATATTTGAATAGTCAGTCCCATTGTTTCTTTTCATATGTAACCCGCAGCTGTTAATCTTGTAGATAATAAACATTTTTCAATATTTTACACACAAGGGATGTAGAATTTAACATTGTTGGAAAGGGGACGGATAAAGTATATAGGGTCGTTCTATGCTACTGAGAAACTTTCTATAACCTTAAAGATTATGTCTAGTGCATTGATACGTCATTTATAATAATAATAATAATAATCGTCTTTATTATTCCCAAAAAAATAGACAAAAAAATACAAAAATCATCACAATAGCAGTAATTAACTTTGGTAACTGAGCAAACAACAAAAAATATTCTTCCACTCAACAGAACCTGTATATTCAATTATTTATATAACAAATCAAATTGTACATAGAAGTTACGGTAGTTATTAATTGCAATTAATTATTGACATTCTATTTTAATATAGGTATAGATAACAATGAATATATATACACTATATGTCGTTGGTTTTTTATAAACAACATTGCTGAAACTTTATATCGTTATGAAATTGTGTTGATTTTATAAATAAATAACCTGTAACTTTTTTTACCCGACTATATTTTAATGTTAAGGCATACAAAGTATTGCGTCTGGGCATAAACATTTTTTGTACTAGAAATATTGGTAAATCGAAAGCTAGCATTTTCTCTCCATACATCTTACGGTCCTTTTGTGTACTAACACAGTAATATTCCAGTTGAATCGAAATAACTTTCAATACTATATTTGGCGCTTACAATTTTAGTTACCACCCGGTACGTGAGTAAAGCATTTCACTTTGTAGGTATTCTGCGTGGGAATACAAAGGTATAAAGAAAATATGACAATCAAGAAACTTTGAATTAGCAAATAAGCAACGAGCATGGAGAACGTTTGTTACACCAGGTACAGCATCATTTTTCACCGCATCCCTTTTTGCTGTCTCTTCATAAAACCAGAATAATAAGAACGAATCTAGTTTGAAAATTGTTTTAGAATTATATTGCTGGATGTGTTCTTCTGAAATTAATTGAATTAGTCTTTTAGACTTCAAGTAATAATTGAGACAAGTATACAATGAATGTCTCATGGACGCGCGTTTCTCATTTTGGAAGGTCTGTTTATTATTCCAGTGGAAAAGTTCTGGGAATTTAGAGTCGTAAGATTTGTTCACAGTACAGCATAAGAGGCGAGGTTTTCTGTATACTGATAGACGTTGGACTTCTAGCAGGGCATTATTCGCTATTTTAAAATTCTGGACACCATCTGACAGATAATTTATAAAGCTAGTGTTTTAAAATACTTACAACTAAAGATCCAAATCAGGTGTCAAAACCAGGCGCAGTGTCAACAAAACAATTTAATAAGCTATTTCTTCATTGCAATGTATTGTTAAATGTTAATTTGTTTTACTGAGTAGGTACTCATTTAATGTGGATCACTTTACGAATGCAATTTACCAACTGCACCTCACACTGGAACAATTAATGCGATGGCATTGAAAAGTCGCAACAGTTTTTAAAGATTTTAAACCTGAGAAAAACAAACCAATGAGAAGCGATAAAAATCTGTTTAAAACATCATAAATGGTTCGATTTTTAATAGCAATGAAGAACAAAACACCAATAAATTATAGTTTAAAAAAAACTAAAAAACACGCTTTTAGAGTTAAATAAACTAAAAAGTAATAAATAATTCCTAACATACTGACGAGAAAATTAATGTCACTGTTCTAAAGGCGTGGGGTGCTTTCATTCCGAAACGCAGTTAGTTTAAAAATGTCATACAAAGCACCCCACGCTTTTAGAACAGTGACATTAATTTTTTCGTCAATAATTTTATTCCTGTTGATTAACTCCAAAAGCGTGTTTTTTAGTTTTTTTAAACTATAATTTATTTTTCGCTTTTTAGTTTGATTTGTTTTACTCACTAAAAAAATTATTTATTAAATGGTAAAAGCACAAAAATAATGCATCGGCTGGGAATCGAACCCGGGCCGCCCGCATGACAGGCGAGCATTCTACATCTAATCAAGTATCAGTAGTTCAGCAGTATATTAGCACCATAGACCTATTATCCAGAAGAGACGCAACATACCATTCATAAAACTCTGTTTTGTCGCAATGATTACACGAGAGTGGCCATGAGTATGACATAGAATACCAATCGATTCTCTTTGTCTCGCCCTCGTGCTGGCAACGCTGTAAAATTATTGTCGACTTTTGACCACGCTTGTTATCAGTGGCGTGCTGTTTGTTCAAAATGAGAATACATCTATCGGGTAATATATAGTTTTTTTATGAGAATATATTTATGAATAGATGATACTCGGTTTTTTATCAAATTGTGTTGTGTTGTAGTCTACTAAAAGTATTTTTCTCAACCCAAAAGTTGGACGACAATTTTGTGTTACGTTAAAGTTTCCTTTCTAAAGCCAATTGTGTGTAATGTTATACGTTACTTTTATAAAACTACATTATTCCAACTCGAGGGCTGCCAATTGTGAAGCGAACACTTACTTATACCCGTTAAACAAATTATTTTATCAAATTAAAGTACTGAAAAATAATTTTACCTATTTGAAATGAAATAAAAAAAAACTTAAATAATTATCATTAATATTAATTGTACAAATAAAATGTAATGCATTTTAATTTTAATGTTCAAACTATTTATTAACAGCTAGGTAACCTAAAAAAAAAGATTAAATTATACTCAGGGTTCCGTGACTCCTTGATTTATCAATTGGCTTAAATTTGAGGTGATGTATAGATTTCTTATGAAATACTACTATAAAATGGATCAGGAAGGTATATAGTTCTTTAAATAATAACGAAAGAAGGTTAATACCACTGAATAAGTTTTGCTGAATAACAGGGAAATTATGACCTGTTTTGAGAATATCTCGAAAAGTATTGATTTCCGCATCGTTTGGTTTGCAGATTCGCGTTTTACGCCTCAAAATAATACCTGTTTATTTTGATATTAAAATCGTCATCGCTACACCACTGGATGAAAATATAGTAAACAATAAGATGTACCAATTTACTTGCGAAAATAAACACTGGGCTTAAATAGTCTGGTTTTTTACACACTTGGCAATGACGAATCATTTCTTGCACTAAATTCCACTGAATTTTACCAATAATGTACTGAAAATCACCGATAATATTCCAAAATCTCGTTGTAATACCTTCGGCAACAGCGCTACTAATAATAGCCTAAACTGTCAGATTTCGTAGTACGCACGGATCTCTACACGTGGAACCATTCAGACAAGCCGTGCGGCGTTGTCGCTTATTAAGCAACACATTTCTATGATCTAACGGAATGAAATAGTTCAATGGTTTAACATACCATCAAATGGGTTGTATTATCAGGTTGTTAAATTCATGAAATATTAATATGAGATAGCATTATGGTCACAATATTGTTTCAAATATAATCAACGAATGCTATGAACGATTCAATAACAATCACAAATCTCTTGCCATAACTGGAGAGCAGGAAACATCACAGCACAACACGTTCCAGTTGGCCGTATTAAAACAATACAGTCGACCAGAAAGTGGGGATGTATGATCGTGTTTAAAAGTAAATAGTTCCGTCTCCTCTGATAATAGGTCTATGTTTACGTTATTAATTTATATCTGTGTGGTCGCCGCTTAGTATAATATGAATTTTACTTGTAAAATAAATTTCCAATTAAAAGTTGATGAATCGGCCACTTAATGAAATTCGATATAATTTTGTCGTCCTTCCACGAAACAACCGCGAAATATAATTGATGTTCGTTTTAATTAGGAACAACAAACTTTTTCACTGTTTATGTCGTTGAACCTTCACATTCTCTGAACGGAGGCTCTTTAAACTAAAACAAGAAAAAATAATAAATGAGGGAAAAAAAAAGAGAAAACTGAAACCTAAAACAACGAACAGTCTGTCTATCCTCACCCTTTAGGTTCATTATAACCGGGAGCTTTTGTACACGCTTCGAATACGGTAGAGGATTGTTGAAAGTAATAGGGGACAGCACACATTGGACTGTTTATTCAGGGCCGTGTTGTAGATGGGGATTTAATAGTGAAACGGAGGTTATTCATAAATTAGACGAGATCGTTTTCAAGTCAGTTAATAAATAATAAAATATTAACAATAGAGCACTGCATACCACGCGTCACGGCTCTGTATATAAACGTACAAGTTTTATGAGCTACTTTAGAAATATTCCTTTGCATAGTAAACAGTTCGAGCACCATAAAAGGAATCTTAAGTCATAGTGTTAGAGTTTACTTCTTAAATTATTTAAAAATCGCAAACTCTTTGACCACAATTATTGAAGAAGATAAAAAAATATTTAAAAATGAATTATAATTTATATTTGTTTTATTAATTATAATAATTTTAAAATTTACTTTTAACCTACATAAGTACATATCTTTTCTCATATTTTAAATTTTCGTATTAGTATTTTTTATTACATAAATTGGGCGTTTTTTTGGTATTGTTGAAAAACATTTTCATAATTTTAATGTTGGAATTTTTTTAATTCAGCGGTTGATTAAAGTCCTGTAGTGCTGTGAATATTTTTATCTAAAAATACTAGAATTAAATATGTTGCTTTTTTTTCTAAATTAATAATGAAATTAGTTTATTCTTCAATTACAGTAATTAGCTCTGCTAATGTCACACACCTCTGATAAGTTGTTTCGCTTTACTGCCAAGTTAATTTACGGTGGTGGAAAGAGACAGGACGTCACGTGTAAAACTGTCATCGTAGGAAATTGCCTTTATAACCAAAGGGTGGGCGTCCCCAATCACAAAAAGTACAGGCTAGACAGGGTGCGGTACTGCGAAGGTATTTGACACTCAAGTTCGTGTTTACGCCACCGGCTTCGGTTAATATACTGATTTCATTAAAATAAGTAAAATTTTATCATCTAATTACATTTAAATATTTAACTTCTTTGTTTAGCACGAACAAAAAGAAAAAAAGAACATAGATACTGATGATAATGTTACTGTAAGACCTTAATGAGACGACTTAGTAATAAATAAAACCGGTTTAACACATATTCCAACAGTTTAATAACACGTTCTGGAGTAACGAGAAGGCCTATATAAAGCACCTAGGAAAACCATACTGAATCGTGAAATAATGGGAGTAGTATTTTGATAAATGATAGTATTAATTTTCTAGAATTTTTAAGAACTACCGAGGTATTAGTTTGCTCAGCATAGTCAGCAAACTGTATGCAAAGATATTGATTAAAAGAATGACGAATAAAACTGAGAAGTTGATATGGAATGTGCAAGCAGGATTTGGAAGAGGAAGGAGATGTATGGATCAGGTCTTTTCATTACGAGGTATAGTCGAAAAATTCTTGACTAGAAGTCAGAAGGTCTATTGTGCTTTTATCGACTTGAAAAAGGACAATGACAGGGTGGTGAGGAGTGAATTGTGGTCGATATTGTGTATGTATGGGGTGAGCGGTAGTTTAATACGAGCACTGAAATTACTTTACGAGGATTCCACTGCTTGTGTCAGGATAAACGAAGCTTACACGGACTGGTTTAACATCGAAAAAGGTGCGAGACAGGGATGTGTGGCTTCGCCATGACTATTTAACTTATACATAGACAATTGTTTAAAAGATCTGAAAGAGAGTGCGTATGGATTAAAAATTAATGATTTGATAGTCAAAAATGCCTTCTTTACGCCGATGATCAAGTCATATTAGTTGCAGGCGATGGTTAATGTTATGCATGATGCCCTGAAAATCAAAGGGATGAAAGTAAATGTAAGCAAAACGAAAGTAATGGTTTTTGAAAGAGAAGAAAGCATTACAAACTGTGAAGTTCTGATTAAGGGAAAAAGAGTAGAACAAGTAAATGAGTTTGTATACTTGGGTTCAAAGTTTACGAGAGATGGAAAGTATGACAGTGACATTGAGCGAAGGGTGTTGGCAGGAAAGCGAAGAGTGCGTATGGATTAAAAATGAATGATTTGATCGTCAAAAATGCCTTCTTTACGCCGATGTTCGAGTCATATTAATTGCAGGCGATGGTTAATATTATGCATGATGCCCTGAAAATCAAAGGGATGAAAATAAATGCAAGCAAAACGAAAGTAATGGTTTTTGAAAGAGAAGAAAGCAAGGCAAACTGTGAAGTTCTGATTAAGGGAGAAAGAGTGGAACAGGTAAATGAGTTTGTATACTTGGGTACAAAGTTTATGAGAGATGGAAAGTATGACAGTGACTTTGAGCGGAGGGTGTTGGTAAGAAAACAAATGAATGGGACACTGCATAACTTAATGAACAGCCAGAAAGTGTCAAAAAAGGCACGTCTGGCTGTGCATAGAGGAGTGTTGGTTTATACACTTATGTGTGGTAGTGAATGTTGGGTTTGACAGAAAAGGCATGAAAAAAGGATTAATGCTGCGGAGATGAGTAGTCTGAGAAGTATAGCCGGAGTGACTCGGTTGGATAAAGTAAAGAAGTAAGATAAGTGAACGCTGTGGTGTATAATAAGATGTGGTCAAAAAGATAGATAAAGGAATGCTTAGATGGTTTGGGCACGTAGAAAAGATGGATAAAGGAAGATTAACGAAACAAATTTATAAGGCGAGTGTGAATAGACAAGTCGGTAGAGGTCGACCTCGGCGAACATATCTCGATCAGATCAACATTATTGAAAGGCCAGGTCAAGAGTACCAACAACCGACGAGCATGTATGAGAGCACTGATGAAAGTAGAGGAAGCAAAAGATGTGTGTAAGAACCATAGCAAGTGGAAGGAAGTGGTCTCTGCCTACCCCTACGGGAAAAAGGCGAGACTATATGTATGTAATGTAATTGAAAGTAATGATAATATGCAACAAGTAACAATTAAATTAAATATATATATATATATATATATATATATATATATATATATATATATATATATATGCTTAAAAGCTGTAAATGTCAATTCAACTCAAGATGAAATAATTAAAAGAATATGCAACTTAACGAAAATTACTTATTCCATAATTTATTTATTAATTAAACGAGGCGTTGTGATTGAACATGATAAAAAACGAAAACGTATCGTCAGCCGTCGGATAGATGATGTATATCTTAAGTTGTGATTCGACAAACGGTTTACAATTCGTACAAAGAAAATCAAGTCCCAACATTGGAAATTATATTTAACAAATTTCAAGATTTTAACGATTTTAAATATAAACAAAAATTTTAATAGAATGTGGTTTTAAATATAAGAAGTTAGGTAGTCGAATGTGTATTATGGAATCGTCTCGTATTATGGTACTTCGTCAAAATTATTTAAGACAGATCTAAAGTTATAGAGAAAGGAATAGAATTATAGTTTATTTAGATGAAACGTGGTTCGACACTTACGATGTCGTTCAATATATAATTAAATAATTTTTTAAAATATATCTGATTTAAACATAAAATTGATACGCTACGGGTCGGTTTCTTTTGAAGATTTTATGGCTTTTAATGAAATGTTTTTTATATATTTTTAAGCTGAAGTTGGAAATACTATACATACTTTTATGCAGATTCCATTCAAAATGAAGTCTCTTCTGAGATTGATGAAGAATTGGAGGAGAAGAAGGGATGTGCAACAAAAATTGGGTATTTTTGTATGGATGTCACCCTCCACTTAAACAGTTATCAAAAAATTTTAGCACCAACTAAAATAAGAAAAATAATGGATCTAATTAGGGTGTAGTGAAAAGAATTTACGCAAAAATTTTAAAACCGTCCATTAAAAAGTAATCACAAGCGAGGAATGTCTTACAAGAAATAACGGAATCAAAGATTTCGGTCAGTATAGATTACTGTATAATGAAGCAAGAAACAAGGTGTTAATAAAGTTTTCCATTCCTTGGGTTTGAGATATCTTACCTTAAATATAAGACAGACTATTATGGAATCTCAAATAAAAATTATTTTACGTAATGAATACTTCAGTAGAATAGGTGAAGTTCATCGACTTTGGATTTGTGCCTCCAGATGGCTTCAATGTAAAAATTGGAAATACTGCCATCAAATGAAACAGTGAAAAACCTAGACGTCATATTAGATAATAAACTGAAATTCAGTCAACATGTATCTTGTATCTTTCAGAAATCATATGCCAATTTTTTTTTTTTTTTTTTATGAAAATAGTCGCAAAAAGGCCAGACCTAACGTGTGGGCCGCGGACGGCCCGAACTGCGACTATTAGAAGGGGAAGGGATTATAGAAAGAAAATGATTGTGGACACACTTTTTAAAAAGTTGTAGGTCATAGTTCTCTGGAAAAACTGATTTTGGAAGCTTATTCCATTCCGTAGCAGCCCTGTAAAAGAAGGATTCTTGATGAAGATTGGTCCTAGTAGTGTCAATCTTGAGAGTAAATGGGTGAGACTGATCAGCGTGCCGAGTTCTTCGGCCGAATGTGGCCAATGGTGGTACAAGAGTTTTTATTTCTCTGGAGCATCTGCCATGGAAATATTTGTAGAGCAATGACTGGTCTGCAACTCTTCTTCTATGTTCTAGAGGGTGAAGGGTATCTGTGAGAGTTGAGCTGTTTATCAAGCGAATGGCTCTTTTCTGAATGGAATCTAGAAGACGAAGAGAATGCCTTGGTGCTGAACCCCAAATGTGCGAGCAATACTCCAGTAGAGTTCGGATTTGAGCCTTGTACGTCGTCAACAGTTGATCAGGAGTAAAAAACTTTCTGGCTTTCCACAGAAAACCTAGCCTCTGGCTTGCCAACTTTGCGATGTTAGCAACATGGTGCGGAATCTGTGTGACATTAATAATAATTGGAAAGAAGGGCATCCTAAATATGGCAATAGTTTTGTTTATTGTTTTTAATTATCAAATATTTATTTTTCTTGGAGAAAGATATGCACTTTCAAAAAATAAAGAACAATCCGTCACTAATCTGCGTATGTGGCATTAAGTAATCCCTTTGGTAGTATTTTTCGAAGTTGTATACGCAGAGTTCAATAAACTTTGAAATAACATAAATAAGTTGCATAAAGTCTAGTTGCCAGCGTTATCTGAAAAAAAAGTAAGAGTCTTCTCCTTTATTTATTCTTAAAATATTTATCGTGGGTTTTCAGATAAAAATACTATAAAAACATTTATTGTTTACAAATAACAATTGAAACGTTTTATAAAAAATACATGGTTGACTGGAAAAGTAACTAGTTAAAAACCTAACCTTGACTACAGAGAATAAATATAGATTATTACAAAAAATGTGAAGTTATCAGCATCAACAATATAGCAATTTATTAATGTTTTCGCGCTAGAAGTACACATAACAAACATTTAATAAATCGCAGAATATTCATCGAATTAAAAATAATAATCATTCACAATTTTCAATGATTATTATTTTCAGAACATATTGTCGCATTTTTAGTTACTTTCAAGCTGTGAATTCTAATTAATTACACACTGGTTACGAATTTATTTACACTATACAGCGTGCTCCAACGAAAACTTGATCCCCCAGAAACTCAGAAACCAAAATGTCTCAGGTGTTTGTGAATGTGTCTACGAATAAATGATGATTACTCTCACTCCAATAACGACACCTATGTCTATTGTTACGAAATTCACTTCTTTCTTGTGTTCGGTGATTTTAAACTCTCGATACAGTAACAAAACAATTTTTATTTCAATACTTTTACACAATAAATTTTACTTTTATAAATCATTTAGGTATTTAACTAATTATAACTTTTACCACCATTTAAATTTCATAACTTATAAACATTTTTTAAAAATGTCCTTTTTCGCGACCGCTGTCCCTTTTATATTTCTAAATCATAATTCCAGACTATTCCACCTGTTTCTCGAGAGTCCGAAACAATCCTTCTACCACTTTAAAGTTTCTAGATGCGGCGAGTATTTATTAGACGGAGGCGGAAGCCGACAAAGGGCTCATTAATATGCACCCTAGTTGCGGTCGATGCTCGGATGCCGATAAATAAACAGGGCCGGTTTGTAACACTATTAAATGCACCATTTAACATATACATAATGAAAAGATATGAAAAACTCATTGAAAGAAGACAGGCAAGTTCTTTTGTTGGTTATTTTTATTGAAGTCAAAAGTAAATAAATACTTATAATTATCATTAATGTCATGTCATCCATTGATTTCATGAGGATCACTTTTAATAGCACTGGTCTGCAAACAATAAGATCTGATTATCCACTTATCATCCTCTTTTTTTGACACCACAAACAATAATGTGGTTTGCTGCAAGAACGGCTTCACTTGACTACTTGGCGTAGCAGCCAGATAAACAATAATTGAGGACACTGGTAGAAACATATCTGAATTCCTTCCAATATAAAATACTAAATTAAATAACGTTCAATTATCGAAATTTTTTACTAAATTTTATACTTCCCCATGGATTATAGCAAATGCAATCAAACTTGCATTAAAAACATGTTTTTCGACAGAATGACAGCGCGGGAAAATCAAGTTTAAAATGTCAATTGAAATATTTCAGTACTTCTGTCTTATTTTGTTTTGAGATTGTTAAATATATATTTTTTCATTTAGATGTTACTACCCAACTTACTAATCATTAAAATATTACAGGGACGTGTTTGTATTACTATCAACAATGCACATCCGGTCTCCATAGACCGATAATTAAGTGTTACAATGCAGGAGGAGTGACCTAGGTATTATCACCATAGACTGCTCATTATGACTCGATGTCGTTTTGAAAGTACGACATATTCGAAAAAAATAAAAATATCCCGTTTCCTTTATTAAAAGATTGCTGTAAATTTTTAAATTCTGTTTATTTTCTATTAAACTACGACATAAACAAAAATAAGAAAACTAAATATTACAATGCAAGAGAAGTAATTAAAGAATTATTACTATTAACTGCTCATTATAACTGAATGTCTATTTGAAAGTATAAAAGTACTTAAAAAAAATATGTAAATGAAATAAAAATGAATCATACATTTTTTCCTTTATTAAAGTTGCCATTTGTTGCTTACTTTCAAGCTGGCGTAAACACAAAAAATTATTGCTACTCTAAAAAGAGATTTTTAGTTGTCATTTTGTTGATGTCTCTCAGCATACCTTATAACAATATTTTGAGCAGCAATTGCTTACTTTCAGCATACTTTACATTAATATTCTAAGCAGAAACAAAATTCCTTAATCATTAAAGTTTAAAATAATCCCTCGTCAAGCTGGCGCAAACACAAAAAAATTATTGCTACTCTAAAAAGAGATTTTTAGTTGTCATTTTGTTGCTGGCTCTAAGCACACCTTATAACAATATTTTGAGCAGCAATAAAATCCTTCAATCATCAAAGTTCTAAATAATCTAGTGTCAAGCTGGCATAAACAAAAATAATATAACTGGTTCAAAAAACAGCCAATATTAAGTATTATGTTGCTGGCTCTTAGCATACTTCTAATTAATGTCCGGAGCAGCAACAAAATCCCACAATCATTAAAGTTTAAAATAACTGCTGGCATAAACAACAAAAAATAATTATAGTCGAAATCATAAGTTGCCATTCTCAACATATTATTTCTTATCAATAATAATTTGAGCAGCAGGAAAGTGCTTCAATTGTCTAAGTTTAAAAGAATTTGGTATCAAAGTGGCATAAACAAAAAAATATTCTCATCTAAACATCTTTTTTTAAAGATTTTATAAACTTTCTTAATTTTCCATTAAACTGTAATAACTATATTGGTAATTACTCCTTTATAAAGCAGTTAGGCAGTAGAGCAAATAATGCGTCACTGCCTTGATAATCTGTCATTAAAAAAATAAAAATGCCAAATTATTACTCAATCCATTAGTATTATTTCAATATTTCACATAAACTATGACCTCAATTATAAATTATAAGAAACAGGCGATCAAATTTATTGTTACTAATTAATTTCTAGTAGTAATATATTCCTGATGCCAACTATCAATTTGCAAAAAAAATAAACGAATGGTGTTGGCAGGAAACAAATGAAGAATACCATGTATAACTTTATCAAAGGAAGACGAAAAAGTATTAACTGAAAATTTTCCATACAGGGAAGCAGTTGGTGCTCTTCTATATCTAATGACAGGAACAAACCTGACTTGGCTTATGCAGTAGGTATAGCTTCAAGAAATCTTGAAAACCTCACGAAAGAAGAGTTATCAGAGTAAAAAGGGTTTTCCGATACATTAAAGAAACCCTACAGTTTGGACTGAAGTATGTGGCAGGAACTGGAAGATTTTTGGAAGCCTTTAGCGACGCAGATCATGCTGGTGATTTAACAACCGGTCGTTCTACTACTGGAGTTATCTGCATGTAAGCTTCTTCTGCTGTATCTTGGATGAGTCAACCTTCTGTAGCCATATCAACGACTGAGGCTGAGATAGTCGCTGCGAGCGAAGCCGCAAAAGAAGTTTTGTGGTTAAGAAGACTCTATGAAGAAGTCCTCGAGCTAAATAAGAGTTCTTCAGTGATGGTAGATAATGAAGCCGCAATCAAGCTAGCTCAGAATCCAGAATTCCGTCGAAGAACGAAGCACATTAGAACGAGACACTTCTTCGTGTGAGAAATGGTGTGCAATGAGATGCTAGATGTCAAAAAGATATCCACTACATTGCAAGTAGCTGATGCTTTGACGAAACCTATATTTAGACCACGTTTAGAAAAGCTTCGAGATAATATGGGATTAGTCAAGCTATCAAATGAGGGAAGGTGTTGTAGCAAGTGTTTTTTCTAGTCTCCTTAATATTCATTTTATAGTTTATCAAGGTTATATTGATGATATGTAGTATGTCAGATAAAAAGTCATTTAATAAAATATAGTAATCAAGAAAAGCTGTCAATAATTTATTATCCAAAAATGGTAATATTTGATTAGAATCACCGCTTAATATCAATAATCAGCAGTCAGAACGTGTCAAAAAAGGCACGACTGGCTGTGCATATCTTTTGCTTCCTCTACTTTCATCAGTGCTCTCATACATGTTCTTCGGTTGTTGGTACTCTTGATCTGGCCTTTCTTCAAAACAATGTTGATCTGATCGAGATATGTTCGCCGAGGTCGACCTCTACCGATTTGTCCATTCACACTCGCCTTATAAATTGGTTTCGTCAATCTTCCTTCATCCATCCTTTCTACGTGTCCAAACCATCTAAGCATTCCTTTATCTATCTTTGTGACCACATCTTCTTTTAAACCACGGCGTTTTCTTATCTCACTATTCTTAACTTTATCCAACCGAGTCACTCCGGCTATACTTCTCAGACTACTCATCTCCGCAGCATTAATCCTATTTTCATGCTTCTTCTGCCAAACCCAACATTCACTACCGTACATAAGTGTAGGAACCAACACACCTCTATGCACCGCCAGACGTGCCTTTTTTGACACTTTTTGGCTATTCATAAATAGTGTGATAAGATAACGCTGTGGTGTGAAAGAAGATGTGGTTTCAAAAATAGATAAAGGAATGCTTATATGGTTTGGACACGTAGAAAGGATGGATAAAGAAAGATTTACGAAACAGATTTATAAGGCGAGTAAGTCGGTAGAGGTGAACATATATTGATTAGATCGAAATTGTTTTGAAAAAAGGCCAGGTCAACCGACGAGCATGCATGAAAGCGCTGATAAAAGTAGATTTACTTTTAAGTTTTAAATTATTCTATTTTATTTAAATACTTTTCATTGTGTTTTTTTAAATAACCTTAAAGAAAATACTAACTCACAATTCGTAATTTAAAAGCTGAATATCTTAATAACGGTTTAATTTAGGTATAGGGATTTGTTAACGAAACTTAAAAAGCAGTAAAAGTTCTGTCTAACAATGTTATAAAATACAGGATGATCCATTAAAAAAAGTTGAGAAATCTTTAAATATGCGTTTAGAATCACTCTGTACAATAATAATTATTTTATTACCCAAGTTTAGCAAAAATACACAATCTTAGAAAAACATATTACAAAAAACACTTAGTATAAGGTAGCAAAACATATTGGGAGAATTCCCAAGAGCAGCTTTATCTAAATACGTAATACCATACAGGGTGTTTTATTTAAAAATAAACAAGTTATAGTCAACTTTCGGTATAACCAGAAGTAGTTGGAGGCTCTAATCAATTCGGCATATCCGAAAACCTCACACCTCAAATTTTCAGATTTGAATTATGTCAAGTTTCTCTAAAACATCTAATTGGAACTCCCAATGAATCACCCTTTATCTCGTCCTTATTGTGAAAATTATTTCGATAAACACTAATCATTAAAATTTAAGTAAATACAGATTCTTTTTTTATTAGAGTACCAATGTAATAGAATTTGCCAGTTTTAGACAAATCATATTTAGTATTTTTCTTATGTTTCCTAAAATTTGTGTTTTTAATAATTAAATTTCAATTTTGGACGTTGTTTTCACCGCAGCTTCGTGATAATGTTGGTTAATGCCACTGATGACATCAATTTCCTAAAGGAACATGTTTTAGGAAAAGAAAATATAAATTTTTTTTTTAATTAAATGCACCTACAATCTAATAAACATTATTTCACTTGTATAAACAAATCATCTCGGCACGCTGATCAATCTCCCCCATTTACTCTCAAGATTGACACTACAAGGACCAATCTCCATCAAGAATCTTACTTTTACAGAGCTGCTACGGAATGGAATAAGCTTACATCAGTTTTTCCAGAGAACTATGACTTGTAACTTTTCAAAAAGCGGGTCCACATTCATCTCCTTTCGATAATCCCTCCCCCTTCTAATGGTCGCAGTGCGGGCCGTCCGCAGCCCCTTTTTGCGACTATTTTCAGTATTTTGATACGTCAAAATAATATTTTGTAATATTGTTCGATTAGATTTGTTATCACTTATAATTTAGTTATAAGTTTTATATAAAAAAACGTTACTCTTCAATACTTCTTACAGTTTTTGCTACTCAAATTTAATAAATATTTTTTTTGTTTTCAGGCTTCTATGGATTTACCACCGGACAAAGCGAAACTTTTAAAAAGTTATGACTACGAGAAAAAATGGGATATTATCTGTGATCAGGTAATTTTAATTTTATTTTGAATACTTGTTATCGCGATCAATGATGATTAATAAAAAAACAGCAATTTTCTAATTAATCAAAGAGTTATAAAAATTATGAAAAATTCGAGGTACACGTTCAATGTTTGTCAAATAAAAAAGTTACACAATGATTAAAATTCAAAAGTCCCTTCTTAAGCGGCTTACGACTTCGCTCTGGTCTTTTATATCTTCTTCCCACTCGTCTGTCATTCTTCGGTGGAAGAACGGCATTCTTCAAATACCATTTATGGAGTTGCAACAGATACTTTTAAATTCGAACAGAAATGACATTCTTAGCGCAAAGAATTTCATTTTTTATTTTCTGTTAATTATTTTATTAAAATTGTGTGACCTAATAAGTACAAAAATACATAAAATACATATTTAAAACCCCGGGTAAATCTCTAAATCCTTTAATCGCCAATGAAAACATTTTTGTGGTGGCAAGTGGGACAAAAAGAATGACGGTGGTTTTACGTCTCTCAAACCAAAAAGATGTTTAAAAACACTATTTTTAACATTGAAAAGATAAGAAAATGATCTTTTGGGATTTCCTAGTGATCTTATTTGAGTAAAAAATGTATTAGCCATGTTTAAAGTATTTTATGTCAATTTCGATTTTTTTTACTGCAGACAAACCTTAAAAAATATACAATTAAATAGTACCAGCCATTATTATAATTATGTTTTACCAATTTTGATATATGATAAATTCAAACACCACCATATTCGTTTGTAGAACAGTTAAAAAATTAAAAAAATTTGTTTTATCACCTTAACTAAAAGTCTACCCCTGAAATATTTAAATAATTTCAACATTTATTATGTAAATTAATAAACATTTAATTGTGTCATTTTTTAAAATTACTACGTTCGTTAAACATTTTAATTTTAGAGCAAAATTAATTTTTTATAAATATATTAACATGCTTTTTGGTTCGATTATTTTAAAACACTTTATAGTTAACTTTATAAATTTAACTTCAAAACTAAAATTAAAACTTCCAAATCTTATATAAAATAAATCAATTATTCTAGAACTCTCAATTTTAATGTGGCATCATCGGTGTTTATCACTGAGTCGACAGATTTATATTGATATTCGACCCCTTCGAATGATCTCAAAAGTATTTCATTTATGACTGAGGCTTATTCGTTTTTTGGTGTTTGGACGGCACGCTCGCATAACCATTCTGCAGATCTATCGTAAATAATAATAATGTTTGGGTAAATTGTAGCTATAAGCTCTTCTACAGTGGAAACAATTGTACTTAACTCTGTAGAGAGAATTAAATTATTATCCAGTTCCGGGAAATCACCATTTCCTATTTTTTGCAACAGGTCTGAGAACTGTCCGGCAGTAACATCTCCCCTAAGATGGACTCTCATATTTTTGGTAGGACTCAGTTTTGTTACTGAATGCCACAAATATTCTTTTATATTTGACATTCTAATTTTAAAGAGTGTTGCATTGCACCAAACGTTTTTTTGAATTAAATCGGATTGAGCTTTCAAACATATGTCAAAATAAAATGAAATTTAAATCAAAAGCACTAAGGAGTACCTATTAATATCAACTTCGATGTAAATCATCCCCAAAATAACTTTCTACCCTTTTTTAACCCCCATAGGCGATGAGTTTTAATAAAATACGAAACACGTCTTCCATCAATTCTGTTAAAGAATGTTTATACAAAGAACACACTCTCCAAGATTCAGGTCTCTACCATCAGCTGTTTAGGCTGTGCGTTGATCCGTCAGTCAGTCATTCAGGACAAAGCATTTTATGTGTATAGATTATCAAATTAATTATTTATTCTTCTTTTTCTGCTGCATATCCACTAATGGATGTTTGCGATCACATTACGCCACATATCTCTGTCTCTTATGGTATGTATTAGATCTCCTGCATTATTTAGTCCTGTCCATTGTTTGATATTGCGGAGCCATGACATCTTCCGGCCGACACCACGCTTACCTTCTATCTTTCCCTTTATTATTAACTGAAGTAATTGGTATCTTTCATTTCGTATGACAATTTTAAGGATTCTCCTATATATCCACATCTCGAAGGATTCTAGTTTGTTCATGGTGCTCACTTTCAACGTCCACCCCTCTATACCATATAGAAGTACTGCTATTTATTATTATTTAATATTATTTAATACAATAACCTCATTGGAAACAACTTCATTGTTTCCACCAAACACGAAAATAATAATTTTGATTTTTTCACACCGTACCTATATAAACTCCAAATTTAACACAACAATATGAAATTATCCAAAAAGACTAATATTATATCTTTTTGTAATGTCCGTTTTTAAAGTTAATAGAGTATTTGAATAGTAGGTTACGCATATTATGTCTCGTAGGTAATGACAGCTATCAAAAGAATTCAGTTAGATTTACTGTTTTAAAGAATTTGTTAGAACATAAATAATTTTGTGCAATTGTTACTTGCGATAGGTTTTCGTTAAAAGTAAGCTAATAAAGTGTTCCTTTTTTGAAAGTAATACGTTTTTTATGGTAGGCTGCTTAATTTTTGAACCCGAATAATTAGAAAAATTAGTCGAGCAATGAATTTAACTGAACAAGAGGTAGTGCAGGTTTTATTGGATGAGAGATATTGTTAAAGTTATGTTGCCAATTTGTTAGGCAAAAATCGCTCCACAATAAGTCTTACGGTAAGACGCTTTAATGAGCTGAATGGTTTTTCGGGTTTATAGGCCGTCGTAGGTCTGCGTTAATACTCGACGTTTCACCATCTCGAGTGGATGGCATCTTCTAGAGATACGAGGGCGGTTTGATAAGTCAGTGACTTTTTGAATAAAACAAATTTTTTTCCGCAAATAAACATTTTATTTTTCTACATAATCACCTTTTAGCTCAATACATTTAGTCCAGCGTTTTTCTAATTTTTTTATTTCCTTCAAATAATAGGTTTTTTCAAAGCTCTCAAAATACGCGTTTGTTTCGGTAATGACTTCTTCATTCGACTCAAATCTCTTACCGCCCAGCCATTTCTTTAGGTTTGGAAACAGAAAATAGTCGCAGGGGGCTAAATCTGAAGAATATGCTGGATAGCAGTTCGTATCCCAATTCGTGGATTTTGGCCATCGTGACTAGACAAGTATGCACACGTGCATTGTCTTGATGGAACAGCACTTTCTTCTTCGCCATATGCGGTCGTTTTTGCTTCAAATCAACGTCGAAACTGTTCAAAAGCTTTGAATAATATTCGCCGGTGATCGTTTTACCTTTCTTGAGGTAATCGATGTAAATGACACCGCGTACATCCCAAAAAACTGTGGCCATGACCTTGTTGGCTGACAGACTCTGTTTCGCCTTCTTTGGTTCACGTTCACCCCGAGCAACCCACTGTTTTGATTGTTCCTTGGTCTTTGGCGTGTTGTGATGGATCCATGTTTCATCCACAGTAATAAAACGGCGCAAAAATTCGTCCGAATTACGGCTGAACATCGCTAAACAGTCTTTTGAAGTGGTCACACGATTGCGCTTATGAGCAATCGCGGCACCTATCTCGCAGAGAGTTTTTTCATGTCCAAATATTCGTGTAAAATATGATGTACCCGTTCAGTTGAGATACCTACAGCATGAGCCAACTCACGCACTTTCATTCTCAGATCATCCAATATCATTTCATGGATTTTATCGACGATTTTCGGCGTGATCACTTTTTTTGGGCGACCTGGACGTTCGGCGTCACTAGTGCTGGTACGACCACAACGGAACTCTGTAAACCACTTCTTAACCATTGAAATTGATGGTGCCGAGTCCCCGTAGTATTTATCAAGTCTCTCTTTAGTTTCAGTGATGGATTTTTTACGTAAAAAGTAATGCTTAATCAGCACACGAAATTAACTTTTTTCCATTTTCGTAAAAATTCACGAGGTTGTCTGCTTTGAACGGCTATCAAACACCAACCGCACGACGTAGCTTGCTCAAAATTAGAAAGTTGCCCACTGATAGATTATAGTTGACGGCGGCAGCACTGTTGCATTTGGAGTAACTGCACGGGAAATTCAAAAAGTCACTGACTTATCAAACTGCCCTCGTATGTCTGCTTTTTTAAGGCTGACGGTTTGTGACATTTGTATGTCACGATCGCAGGTTATATATGTTATGGTGGGCGGGGCATATTTGAAGGCTGTTCAGGAATTGGTCACGTTCCGGAGATTCATTCTTTTTATATATGCAAGGAAGCAGAGTTGTATTTTTAAGTACAGTATTTCTTAAAATACGAAACACGTCTTCCATCAATTTTATTAAAGATTGTTTAAGCAAAATTTGAAGTAGATTGAACCAAGGAATCACGTTGTCCTATACAAACTTTGCCCCCGTTTTTTACCCCCATAGGGGCAGAATTTTGAAAAATCTCTTCTTATCGGATGCCTACGTCATTCAAAGAACACACCCTCCAAGTTTCAGGTCTCTACGATCAGCGGTTTAGGCTGTGCGTTGATCCGTCAGTTAGTCATTTTATATGTACATGAATTTTTTTCTTGGTGACTGTATTTTAAAGAAAAATATTTAAAATGTAAATATTATGATGGAAAAAAATGTATTTTATAACCTTTTGGTATTGTCTGGTGTACAGATAAATAATATTAGTTCTGTAAGTTTTTCATCCTATACAAAAATTCCGGTATCATGTTGTAAACATACACTCACAAATGTTTACCATATGCTTAAAATGCTACTGATGTCTTCAATGAATGGCCGTTAAAAAACCATACAAGCACATCGGAAATGTAGGAATTGGATGCAATTTTTATTTATTTTTATTTAAACGATTCAGTAGCGTCGATGCGTTTAAATAGCATCGAGATTTCAAGAAAAAATAAATAAAAGCCTATTTTATTGATTTTTATTCTTTAGAAGTAGCTCCCAACCTATTTTGGATTTTTCAACAAGTAAAGGAAGTTTATTCTTAAAATAATAATAATAATATTTTGGGCCATTATTAAAACCATGTTAACATACAGAGCGATTATTTAAAAATTAAAGGTGTTCTTCGCGGTACAACATTCGCAGACTATGTACGCACATAATTTTTAATGGATATTTTAATGGATGTGCTTATTGTTAAAAAATAAGGAGGCAATGTTTACCATTCCAGTTGATACAGGGTTTTTTGGTTCCTATAAGAGACTACTTGAAAGTAGCTGTAAAGAAGGAATATGTTTTGTCAGGTCTGGGCCAACTACACATTATCATGGCCGTTAAATCCCGAGGGATTACGAAAAGCAGCTGTACTGATCCTATTGACTCTTCTTATTTTAGTGTGTTTCTTATCTTTTATCGGTCCTGTTCTCTTTTGTAATGGTTTTTCATTTTTTTCTGTTTCTGCAACTTGTTTTCCAGTCTCTGATTTTCAATGCTTTTATATTTTTATCTACTTGATCCCATCATCCACTTCGTGGCCTCTCTCTTGCTCTCTCTTGCTCTCATTCTTAATGGAACCAATGTCGTCTATCTCTTAAGGTTTCCGTTAGTGCTCTTTTCATGAGTCCTATTCATTCCAACCTCCTTTCGTTTATGTATCGGGCTACACTTTCTCCATCTAGTTCCTTTTCTATTTGTATGTTTCTTTTTAATCTTTCTTTCTTCATTTTTTATTATGGTCCAAGTATTGTTCTCGGCATTTTTCTTTCTAGTATTTTTCGATCTTCTTCGTTTTTATTTACGGTAGTTGTTTCTAGGGCGTAAGTAATGGCTGTTCTTATCCCCAATGGACGTTGGCGATCATTCTGGCCCCCATAATTTTGTTGATGGCAGCTCGAAATAGCTCTGCTGATCCATTGCCTAAGATTATGTAACCATGATATTTGGTGTCTTCCAGGACCTCTCTTGCCATCCATTTTACCTTGCATAAGCAGCTGCAGTATTTAATATTTTTGGTTACGCCTTATGTGTCCTATGTCTGCAAGTTTTCTTTCTTTAATGTTATTCATTAATTCTTTTTCTTTTTGCATACGTTGCAAGACAGCTTTAATAGTTACGTGATGAGTCCAAGATATTCTCAACATGCGTCCAAAACACCACATCTCAAAACGACTCAAGTCTTTTACAAGCTGCATCCGTCAATGTCCATGATTCAACACCATACATTAATATTGACAATATGTAACATTTTAATAAACGAGTCCTTAGATTTAAATTAAGTTTCATACTACACAGGAGAGTTTTCATGCGATTGAAGTAAGATTTAGCTTTCTCGATTCGTATCTTTCAAAGTCTTAGATTTTAATAATTTTCTATTTATGCAATTACACATACATAAACTTATTTAAAATTTGTTTAAAGAGTGTTGAGATGTGTTCATACTTGCACACTATCTGCTGCGCCAAGCCGTTGGACTCGGTTGTTTGTCAGCAGTGATAGTTTAAAGTGCGTGCTATGGCATCTTGGTCACGAAATGATATTCGGTTGGTTTTTGCGGTATAACTTTGCTCGTGGTTTAAACATAGACCAGTGCAGGATAATCATCACTAGGTGATGATGATAATGATGAGGTTCTGCACACGTGCTAATATCACAACGTCCCAAAAACTCTCACCAACACCCGACTTCGAAGACTCTCCCCAAACGACTGACACTCCTAGGCCGGAAATCAAGAAATGACGCGGAATAAACGTCAACCCAGAATCGCACTCGTCCGTGTGGATATCCAGCCCCATCCACACAGAAATGCAAACCAAACAATAATCCTATCCCTACAAGGTATGCAACACTATTTACAACGAATGATATAATTTTTAAGTTACAGCAAATACGATATGCAACCCTACTTACGAGTAACTAAGGAATACGAAACTATCTGAGATACAATTATAATGAACTGTAGAAGGGAAAAAATAGGCACGTGACACGAGACGAAAAATAATTCCGAACGCACATACAAACATATGTACATACACACACAATGACGTCCACTTAAAAACTATTGTATTCAACTCTGGGGACCTTGAAATGTGGAGATATGTCAAAATTCGTGATTCGCAAAATCGGACCCATTACTATAACTTCCACTGGGAAGTTAATAAAAAATAGGTGATGCCATTAAAAAAAAGGTTTATTTGGTTAGGTTATACCCTGTATAGTTATAAATTATTTTGGATTACGTAGCTTAAGACGCTGAATAATTTTGCTTTCAAAATTTTTTTGTAATGATTATAACGGATAACAAGAACTTTACCGCATTATTGGGACAACCTGTAAAGTCACATTTTCACTTTCCTGGATGTTTTTTTATGAGAAAATTTTAGTGCCTGCTATTAAACAGTTACTTAGTTTATTTACCTCTTCCATTTGAAAAAAATATATCTACATAAATGCATGTTGCGTCAGTATCCTAGTCTAAAAACCTAATAATTTCAAAGTTATGATGAACGTCTAAAAATAGCTGAAGTTGGATATAAAATCAGAAGCAGATATTTCCGTCCACCGAGAACAGAATTAGTTAAACACGAATTGTTACTTTGTTAGTAATCGTTTGGAAAAAAAAATAAAGGTCAATGTTTTCATTAATTTAGCCGTTTAAGCAGGTTGTTTCTTGTCGTTGCCAATGATTAAAAGGGCGCTTTGTTGTACAAAGACATTTCGATCGCTTTATTAAGTGATAAAAACAAAAAGTTATTTTGCATTAAATTTTCTATTAAATGCAGTCAAAATAATTACCACGTAATTGATAGCTTGAGGCATCGATTTGAACATTTTTGGTGTCAGTGAGAAAATTAAGTAATTGCCTCGCGACTCCTTTAATATAATACTTGTATTTTAAAAGAAGATAATACCAAACTCGAAAATTATCGCCCCATCAGCCTTGTATCCCACTTCTATAAATTATTCACAAAAGTGCTTACAAACAAGTTCGATTCTTACCAACCCCCAGAGCAGGCAGGTTTTAGAAGTGGTTATAGTACCATCGACCACCTTCAGGCGATCTGCTTACTCATAAAGAAGAGCACCGAATACAACTTTCCCTTATACGTAGCCTTCGTGGACTACGAGAAAGCCTTTGACTTTATAGAGCTGCATGCCATTCCAGAAGCCTTACATAATGTCAGAATAGACTATAGATACTCTGGTATAATATCATTCATATACCAAACAGCTACAATGAGTATCAAATTGGATGAAATAACAACAACGAAGAAAATTAAAATGGAAAGGGGAGTCAGACATAATATTTCTCTAAAACTTTTTACACTGGCATTGGAAGACGTCTTTAAGACGCTAAATTGCGAAAAGAATGGTATTAGGGTGGACGGCAAGATGCTCAACCATTTGCGCTTCGCCGATGACGTCTCAACGTCAGAGCAACTCCAAATAATGCTCGAACAACTTCATCACGCATCTGCCAAAGTAGGCCTAAAAATGAATCTGTCCAAGACAAAAATTTTAAACGAAAACGAAGAACTAATTACTGTCAATACACAAAAAATCGAAAACGTCAAAGAGTATATATATTTAGGTCATGCCATAAGACTCGGTAAAGATAATCAAGCATCTGAAATTTCAAAAAGGATTAAAGTCGGTTGGGCAGTAAAATTCCGAACTTTCTAAAAAGAGACGTCTTCGATAAATGCGTTTTGCCTGTCATGACATACGGCTTGGAGACGATGACGATGACGGTGCTAAGTGCAAACAGACTACGGGTGACTCAGAAAGCTATGGAAAGAGCCATGATGGTAATCAGCATTCCTTCCAAGAGATGGACCGACGACATAAGAACTATATCTGGTAAAAACTGGATGGGAGAAGCACATGACAGAAAAGAATGGAAAATGTTGAAAGATGCCTACATCTTGTAGTAGATGGGTAACGGCTGAAGAAAAAGAAGAAGAAGAAGATTTGAAAAGTTTTTACAACACGACAAATAATGCGCACACTTGTCACAAGTACCAGAAAAGACGCTCGGAAATATTGAAACAAGGTTTCTTAAAACAGATTGGAAGAAACAGCAAAAAAAAAATCAAATTTTCTTTCTTCTTTTAAAGCAAAGGTCTAATGAAAGGTCATTGTTTGCCCTCGGGCACTCCATCTCACTGTAAGCCACATACTAATACTCTTCATTCATGTTCTACACATCATTAATATTTTTTTGAACAAAAACCGAATTTGGTACACAATGGCTCTTGAGCTTCATGCGAGATCGCTCCTTACATGTGGCAGTTGACGGTATTTCTTCTGATGCGTTTAAAACTAATGCCGGGGTCCCGCAGGGTTCCATCCTGTCCCCCACCTTATTTCTTTTACACATCAACGACCTCTTGAAAACCACCACGAACCCCATTTACAGTTTCGCAGACGATAGCACACTTGTCTCAACTTTCACATCCTATCGATTACTTTCGGTGAATGATACAAATAGACTTAGGCAGGAACAGGTTGATTCCATCAATAGAGATCTTGAAGCAATCGTCGAGTGGGGAACCAACAATCTTGTTCAGTTCAACGCCCAAAAAACACAAAGTGCCACGTTTTCCAAGAAAGTGAATTTCTTAAATCATCCCATCACAATGTCCGGAAATACCCTTGAACCAAGTCCCTCCATCTCGATTTTGGGAGTCACGGTGTCCAATAATATGTCTTGGCATGACCATGTTGCTAACATCGCAAAGTCGGCAAGCCAGAGGCTAGGTTTTCTGAGGAAAGCTAGAAAGTTTTTTACTCCTGATCAACTGTTGACGACGTACAAGGCTCAAATCCGACCTCTACTGGAGTATTGCTCGCACATTTGGGGTTCAGCACCAAGGCATTCTCTTCGTCTTCTAGATTCCACTTAGAAAAGAGCCATTCGTTTGATAAAAAGCTCAACTCTCACAGATACCCTTCACCCTCTAGAACATAGAAGAAGAGTTGCAGACCAGTCATTGCTCTACGTATATTTCCATGGCAGATGCTCCAGAGAAATAAAAACTCTTGTACCACCATTGGCCACATTCGGCCGAAGAACTCGGCACGCTGATCAGTCTCACCCATTTACTCTCAAGATTGACACTACAAGGACCAATCTTCATCAAGAATCCTTCTTTTACAGGGCTGCTACGGAATGGAATAAGCTTCCAAAATCAGTTTTTCCAGAGAACTATGACCTGCAACTTTTTAAAAAGCGTGTTCACAATCATTTCCTTTCTATAATCCCTTCCCCTTCTAATAGTCGCAGTGCGGGCCGTCCGCGGCCCACACGATAGGTCTACCCTTTTTGCGACTATTTTCATAAAAAAAAAACATTCACGATGAATCAATCAAATCAATACAGTTTTTTATAAAAATAAGAACTTTTTATATGGATTTTCCAGAAATACCAGAACAGACGCTCTGAAATATTGGGACAAGGTTTTTTAAATCAGGCTGGAAGAAATAGAAAAAATAACGAACTTTTCCAAAAACAGGATGGTTTTAAAGCGAAGGACTTACGTTAGGTACCTCTTAGTGAAGGTCCTAAAATTGCATCCATATTACGGTAAATCATGACCTGTGATACTCTTCATCTCTTCAATCATGTACAAAACATCGATATTTTTTGGAGCAAATGCCGATTTGGTAGATATTTACGGTTTCCTCATTTTGGCTCTCTAACATTTTTACAGTTTCTTGTAAAAATTAGAAGTGACCTAATTTTTTTATATGAAATTTATTATAATACGTTGGTGAATATCTGACAGTAGCAGTAAACAATGAATAATAATCGTTCAAATTGTTGTTATTGTTATAACACATTAACATATTTCAAAACAATAAACAAAATGAAATTAATTGTAGTTTGTTATTGGAAACTTGTCGAGTGTGCTTTTTTAACTAGCAACTAAACATTAGCTATTTATTTCTTTAAACTAGATTGTTTCCCGTACATCGTAAGCTTTGGTTTTACTTCCCTAAATCCTATTCTTTAGAGACCTTTAAAATGAAAAATTTATTCACACTATTAATAATAAATCCTAAAAGATTATTAAGATTATTATTATTATTATAAAGATTATTATTCATTTGTTGTCGAGTATTATGGAGCTTTTGCGATCAATGCAATTAAGGTTTTTTTGATTTTTACTATTAAATTTTTTTATTGTTAAAAAGCTTTGTCTCTTAACACCTTGGCTATAACTCCACTGCTAATTTTTACCATTTCCGAAGACTCTTTAAAAATTTCTTCATCAGGTTACCAATTCGGTTAGGACTTTAACACAGACTATATAAACTTTCTTCTTATTCTTCTCGTGCCGCTTCTATCGAAGATTGGCGATCGTTATTGCAATCTTTGACGCAATTTCTTGAGCCAAGAATTTCCTATAAATTCGCACAAAGTGATCATTTCGTCAAGTCTAACTTCTCTTTGCCGTCATATTTAAAAGTCTGGACTTCGGTAGCCGAATAACCGACCCTGCTCGAAGCTTCCAGACCTAATTATACGTTAACCAAAATCTCTTTTTTTAACTTCCATGTGGGACACAAGTGCTTTAAAATTCAAAATATTGGTTGGAGGATGGCTATTATTTCCAACTCATCATATTTTGAATATTTTGATTACTCTTATAAAATGGAGCAACTAATTAATATTTAGCGAGTGTATTTAATTACTGTAAGTACATTTTGCACTTTACTTATTTCGATCAAGTTCATCGCCATTTCTGGTTTGGTATACATTGTTGCCACGCAGCCTTATTGAATTCGTTCTTCACCACAGCCACACGCTCGTGACTTTAGTTAACTATCATTCTCTAGTGAGAAAATATTTGTATTTATAGTGTAACTTAACTTTTAGTTTTCGGAATATTTAATTGTGTTTTGTAATAGTGTCTCATATACTGTACGTTCATAGTCTATGGTCAAGGGTATGTGTCCTTCGCCCTTTACTTGTAGTACTACTTTACATGTAATAAAAAAGTCACCACTGAAAATCTAATCTGTTTTACTTCCTTCCCTTAAAGTGGTGGTCCTTCCTTTTCACCTCGAGGAACCGCTTAAAATTATGGGTGTGAGCAATTTGATTGCAACACTTTCATTTTCAATGTTCTTCGCCGTCCAGGAGCTTTTTTTTGCAATCCTCTCTTGTATCGTTTAGTCGTACGGTTAGTTGCAAAATTGCATTTTCAATGTACGTGGCGTCCCTATTAGGGCGTACCGGTTGTATTACGCAATGACCAAAATACAGCAGTTTTCTTTTCTTGATTGACAGTAAGAGAGTTTTTGTAGTATGTAGCCGATGAAAAACTTAGCGGTACTTAGCGGTATACCCACATACCGAAAGCGCTAATATTATCCTCCAGTCTCTGAGTAAGCGCCCATTCCATACAGAACAATAGGAAAAACATACCAGCGGACCATTTTTAAACGGAGTTCGAGAGATAAATTACAATTCACCACTACTTTTTTCATTCTTGCAAAAACTCCCCTTGCTTTTTCCATACGGATTTGTATTTCTTGACACATATCTCACTTTTCATTGACCAGACAACCTAGGTATTTAAAATGTTCACACCCTTGTACCCTCTTATTGTAAAGGATAAGATTTACAGGAAACGGTTCTTTTTTCGTCACTACCATGAACTTGGTCTTCTTTCATTAGTTCTTGTAGTTCTTCTTCGAAGAAAGCGATCAGCACTGTATCATCGTTATATCTTAAATTGTTGATCCATCCATCCGTGGCATTACAGCCCTCTTTGGGCCTTACCCTCCTCTTTTCTTAGTCTCGTGTAGCATTTTATTCTTTCCTTCTCTATCCGCAGCCACTCTTTTCCAGTTCCTTACGCCTATGAGTTAACTTGCGTCTTTTTGTATGTTGTCATGCCATCTTAGTCGTGGTCTGCGCTGTTTCCTGTTGCCTTCCATGTTTCTTTGGAGATCTTCTGTGGTATCCTTCTTTCTTTTATGCGCTCTACATGCCCTGCCCATTGTAGTCGTTCTATTTTGATGTATGTGATTTGGTCTATTTCTTTATACAGTTCTGCCAGTTCGTGGTTATACTTCATCCTCCACCCATCTTCTAAAAATTGTTAATGAGTTGGCTATTAATTCATATTCATTTAATAGCTACCTACAGAACTTCTGCCATTTAAACTTAAACATTAATTACATAACATCACAGCATTGCAATTATTTTTACCTAATTCTTCGTACTTTTAATTGCGCAAGTTCTATGAGACTCTTATCTTTGATTTGCATTTGTAGGTTTACTTTAATGCTGCTCTCTCTATTTAAAAATAAATACCACAGCTTTATCTGGAAATCATCTTGTTTAATTTTTTTCTGAAAGTTTAGTTCAGTGGTTTAAAAATAAAAAAAACTACTTCGTATTTTTAAATTTAAATTCTCACATTTTTGTATGCAAAGTTACTAATTTGATTAGTGTATTTGCTTGTTTTAGAGTTTGCTAAACATTTCTCTCTGTATAAAACGGTTACAGTCACGACATACTATTGTTAATTAACGATAAATTTATAAAATTACATAACACAACCGGTAAGGGGACTTTGGATCATTACGACCTAATAGGGACGCCACGTACATTGAAAATGCAATTTTGCAACTAACCGTACGACGAAACGATTATTTTTTATTATATTTCACTTGCTTTTGTTGTCAGAATTTAAAATTTAAAACCTAACGGAATATCTACGACAAATAGTCACACCAAAGTGTACAGGACGAACAATATATATATATATATATATATATATATATATATATATATATATATATATATATATAATGTTACGATATTTCGTCTTGGGTTATTATTTAAAAGCACCCAGTACAAAAAAACTAAACAATTTTGTCCAATATTTCTATATGTAATACAATAAACACTTCTTTAAAAATCACTTGGATATTCGCTTTACAAGTCTCTATGTTCATACATACATACATAAAGTCACTCCTTTTTCCCATAGGGGTAGGCAGAGACCACTTCCTTCCACTTGCTATGGTTCGTACACACGTCTTTTGCTTCCTCTACTTTCATCAGTGCTCTCATACATGCTCGTCGGTTGTTGGTACTCTTGACCTGGCCTTTCTTCAAAACAATGTTGATCTGATCGAGATATGTTCTCCGAGGTCGACCTCTACCGATTTGCCCATTCACACTCGCCTTATAAATTTGTTTCGTCAATCTTCCTTCATCCATTCTTTCTACGTGTCCAAACCATCTAAGCATTCCTTTATCTATCTTTGTGACCACATCTTCTTTTCTTCTCTATGTTCACAAAACTAAACTACTGCATTTTTTACTGTAGGTACCGAGGTTCTTAAATAGATAGATATTTCTTTCTGAAATTATTCGAAGGTCTCCAATTGTCGCCCGTGGCTATAAATCATCCCCTAATGTGTCGGGCGTTTGATGCTACCAAAAAAATCATACGGCATTATTTATTTGTAAACGATTCACCTTCTTTTCAGGTCAAATAATGGCTTCAATATTTAAAAAAAAAACTCGGCACCTTCTTTTCAGGTCAAATGGCGTCAATATCTTAAAAAAAACTCAGCACATATTTCTCAATAAAATAATTCTAAAACAATGTGTAGGGATATTAACTTCAAATATCTCAGACAAACTATTATAGAGTCAAACAATAAGACGAATATTCCGAGTTACAGGGGATCAAAGCAGGAGTACCTCAAGGAAGTGGTCTGGGGCCTGTAGTTTACCTTCTATATTCTAGTGACATACCAGAACTAGAACAAGTCAAACTAGCTACCTTTGCAGACGATACAGAAATCCTTGTAGCAGGACAGGAAAATTTAGTTAAATGAACTCTAGTCAGTCCAAATAGATTTCACTAACAAAAGAATAAATGACCAATAGAAATAAATGGCAAGAATGTCCCATACGAAAACAATGCGAAATATCTAGGCATGATTCTAGACACAAAATTAAGATGGAAAGAGCATGTCAAGAAAAAAAGGCGAATTAAATTTGGAATATGGATGCTTGGAAGAAACTCTAATCTGTCATTACACAACAAAATCTTACTTTACAATTAGGTGTTTTAACCGGTTTGGGTATACGGTATACAATTATAAGGAGGCACCAAAGACAGTAACATCAAGTGTATTCAAACCTTTTAGAACAAAATATTACGTGCCATGGTAAACGCTCCATGGTATGTAAGAAATTAGATTAGACTGTCATCTTTTTTGAATAAATGTGTCTAAAAGTTGCTTTAAAAAAAATTCTACCAAAATTTCAGCTCAATATCTCAAAAATTAAGCTGGGGCATGAGGGGGTGGTCCCCTTTCCTATTTAAAATGAATTAAAAAAATTAATTTTTTTTTTAAAACAACTAGAAGACTTTTTTTTTTTAATTATCGTTTGGATCTTCCTGCAGGAAATTAAATTCTCTACAAAGAATTGCTCTTTGAGTTTTTTTGTAAACTTGAAAAAAGTTACAGTACGTAAAAGAAGAGGAATAAAAAATAAATTGTTCTCGATATTCAATAATTTAATTTTTTCCTCTTCTACACACAACAATTTTTTCCCATTCAATTTAGGAAAAAACTCGATGAGCAATTTTTTGTAGAAAATTTAATTTCCTGCAAGAATATCCAAACAAAAATTTAAAAATCTTTTTTGCTAATTATCGTTTTAAAAATAATAAAAATTTATTTCAATGTATTTTAAATGGGAATGGTGACCCTTACGCGCCAGCTCAATTGTTGAGCTGAAATTATGGGAGATTATTTGTGTATGTTAAAGCAACTTTTTAGACACATTTATTCAAAAAAAAAAAATTCTGACACAGTCTAATGTAGATTCCACAGAGATATACCAACTGTTATTGAAGAAATCAAAAGGTTTGCTTAGAAACACAAAGATAGGCTTAACCTCCATGACAATGCAGAAGCTCTTCAGCTGTTGGATAATTAATATCCCATCCAAAAATTGAAGAGAACCGTGCGCGGAAAATTGTCTAGTGATTTAGTAATAAAAAAACTAAGGACATTGCTGAATGGACATTAGTAAGATAAGTGCATAGTTTTAAAATTTATTAGATTTAAATTAATGGTTTATCTTTATTAGGTTGAATTAAATAAAGAGCTTACGGGTGTTTTATTAATATATATATATATATATATATATATATGTGAGATTTGTAACTGCTGTATGTACCTATTTTTAAAATAGGTAGGTATATCTGGGTCGAGAAGATAAATTTAATAGCCCTTTCTCTTACTTAACAAGCACCTGCATATCTTGCTTCCTGTGATGGGGTAGTATACATGATGTAATTTAATGCCTGTCGCAGGCATATTCCCAGAGGAGTAGTTTTATCTGCTATATAATCAACCCACATATACCTATATTAAAAATAGGTACATCCAGCAGTTCTTATTCTCACACCTATTTACGCTGTCGGAACTTTAAAATACTTTTTATAGTTTACTGCAATAGTATTACAGTTTTCTATAGTTTTTGCATAATATATATATATATATATATATATATATATATATATATATATATATATATATATATATATATATATATATATATATATATATATATAATGCGTCACAATATGCTCCATCAGTACTAACGAAGTACACGTATAATAAATGTCTGAGGAACACAAACTTTTTCCTCGTATATACATGAATTTTAATTGGATTTTAAAAAGTAAAATACCGTTTTGATACCTGATTAGTCAGCAATGAATTTATCTTAATTTCAGTGTAATTTGATTTCGCTTTAACGATGTAATCAAACAAAAGTTAAAAGGTGAACTAATTTAATTGAAATTCTTAAAACAATGAATGCAACAAATGAAAATCTAAACAAAAAATGTTTCTGATAATCTGTATTTCCTACAGCAACATTTATTGTCTTGGCATATTTAAAATTAAATTATCAATTTCCTTTTGGGGTAATAAGGTCCATTCTTGTGTAAGAAGGTGTTAAAGATCTTGACTTGAATGAACCTTTTACAAATGAAAAGTGATCCATCTCTGGAACTTATTTCACACATTCTTGATGGGATTAAGATATGAAGAATGTGCCACGTTAGAACGGTAATATCTTCATTATCAATCCAGTCTCTTAGTGTTACCGCAGTACGTAGCGTCAAAATTTTGATTTCGCGATTTCCGGTCGGACTTCCGGTTTGATTCTTATATATATCGAAAGCACCTAAAAAGCACTTAATTTGGAACTTTCAGTTTTAAATTTTTATTGATTTTGTAAAAGTTCTGCTACCGTCACGTTAAGGTAGCAGACGAGTTTTCAAAATCGTCCACTACCTCTAAAAAACAAGCACGAAAATAATAAACTCAGCACCAAATTAGCACCTAAATAAGGTACTTTCGGAATCCAAATCGGAGAATCTCGCCTGCTGCCGTCACGGGAGTGATTAATATTTAGTCCCACTCTGTATATTTGTAATCTTTGTAAAAATTAATCCATATAGAGTTATTCCCATGAAAAGATTTTTAAATTGGAACTAGTTACTAGTTGATTACATATCGAGATCTTCTGGAAACATCTATTAGTTTTTTTATTGTTAAGAATCATTTATACCAGTGTTGGTCATTAAATCGCATAGAAATATCAAGACAGTCTACAAATATGACTAATTTTTCGTGAGGTAATTTAAAAACTAATAAACGTAGATATTCGCCTTTGGATTTTATGTATCGGACACGTTTATGTTGAAAGTCATTAACCTTTGATCAGTTGCTGTTTAAATGTTTTTCGAAAATTAGAATTATATAAGTATTTAGTTTCTATAAAAAACAAAGAGATTTTCCAGTTAATAAAATTTTATAAACTATTCATAAATATTAATGTTTGTGGTTGCAATATCCATTGAATATTTATGGTTAAGGAAATTCATTAATTGTATTTTAATAAGCATAAATCATTAAAAATAGTTTAAATAGTTTTTTTACCCAAATTTTAAAAAATGGTAATGAGGTTTAAACAAAGCATAACAAAGAATCTTAGAGTTGGACTATAAATATAATTAATCATTCGATTACTTTTGCGCGCAAATTGCGAAACTTAATTATTCACAAATACTTTTCCTAAGTCATAAGGTGCATGTAATGGTAACTTTTATAATACTACTAATAATACCACTATGAAACAGGGGTTGGTTATATAGTGGGACTTGGGTGTATAGTGGGACACGCTTATTTTAATCCAGTTTTTCTTTTTTTTTCATAGTTTTAATAATATTTTTAAAATACCTACTTTTTTGTTTCCAATATGATTAGCTGAGAATTTGATTCAAGATTAAAATGAAGAATTTATGATCATTTGAAAAATATTGTCCCACACAAGACTTAAGACTCTTTACAATTCAATGTTCCACTTGGTAAGTCCTTGGTGTCTGAAGAGACATCACCTAAGAGTGCATCTTGCTAAAGCCTTTTCCGGATCTTATTAGTATAGCTAGATAAGGAACTATTAAAGACCGCATTTTAGAGCACACTTTATTGAACTTTTTGAAGAGAAGAAAAAAAATCGCCTCTACTTAAAGATAGGACAATAAAAAAAGAATTTAAAAAATATGGGACTGAGTTTTTACACGTTGTAAGTAAATAGAGAAAGGTGGAACAAGGCTCTGGGAACCAACGAGTTCATTAAAGAACCATCGCTAATATTGGAGCACCTACTAATCCTGAGTGGAAATCAAACAGGATCATGTATGGGCCCCAAACAGCACATTGTGAGCTCTGACCTATGATGTCTCTAGTAATAAGGAGTCTAGACAGGAAATTCCAGCACAACAAAATGGATCTGCAAAGATGCTCCCACCTCATAAGCCCCAAAGAAATCTAATCTAATCCAAGTAATTAGTCGAGAAAAAGGCACATCTCTATGGAATATACCAATCAAACAATATTGGTAAACATCGATATCGTTTTTTGTATATCTACTTCATACAATATGTCCAAATAAATCAACAAAAATTTGTTTTATTGCTCAGCAACTGAAATGACTAACACGATAAAAAAGTCGTGTAAAATGATGAAATTCGAAAAATTCTGACTAGCCAAATTGTTTATGTTTGAACAGCTTGTCAAAACAAAATAAATTTCATGACCTCGACACCAACCAAGTTATCAATAAAACGGAAAATCAATTGAGGAATGTTTTTTACAGAATGCTACTTAAATTTTGGATTACCTTACTTAGAAGTTTAACCGATAGGGTTTGGATAATCTCATAAAAACCTAATTTGGTCGCCAAGATATAATTTTTAAAAAAGCCCACTTTAAACTTTTCTGCGCCCTAAAATCAAACAAAAATAGGGGGGGAAAGTGATAAAAAAAAGAAACGAAAAAATCTTTCCTGTGTCCTAAAGAATCACAAAGTAAAGTATCACAAATGTAATAGATTAATAAAAAAAAAGAAATATTTTTTATATACAAATAAGAAAAATCAACCCAAAGAATATTCCAGGTATTAAATACAGTAACGAAAAAATGATGAGTTTAAAGATGTATGCATGTAATGTCAGTAATAGAAAATATAATATTGATACGATTTTTTTAGTTCTATCTTGGGTTTGGCGATTAAAACTCTCGATCCGATAACAGAACAATGTTTATTTCAATACAATAACTTCTATTTTTCATTAACAACTTAGATATTTACTTAGCAATACAACTTTTACAACTCTATATAACTATTTACATTTAATAATTCCTAAACACATAAGCCAATACTGTTCTTATTATGATCGTTTTCTCTTTTATATTTCCATATCACGATTTTAGATAATTCCACCTGTTTCTCCAAAATTCGACGTGGCTTCGAGATGGTTGCTCGACGTTTCCGGACCCCTTAGGCGGCCGACAAAGGAAAGCGGTCGAATACGGACCCTCGGCGCAGTCGATTTCTCGGTTTTGTAACAATATTGTTAATCTTCTTCACGTGCCTTCATGTCCTCCGAGGATGATCGCCGGATCATCATTATGATTATATCTCATAAGATGTCCAAAATATTCCAGCTTGCGTTTCTTGATGGTAAACATGACTTTTAGTTGCTTCTGGAGACGGGCAAGCACCTCGGCGTTTCGGACTCTGTCTACCCATGATATTTGTAGCAGGTGACGGCAGCACCACATCTCGAACGCTTCTGTTCGGCTACACATTGCCTTCGTTAAAGTCCACCCTTCCATTCCATAGTACAGAATTGGAAATACGTAGCACCGTAGTAAACGAATACGTAAGGGTATTAACAAGTCTCGAGATGCAAGAACCTTCTTCATGTTGCTAAATACTGCCCTAGCCTGTTCGATGCGGAACCTTATTTCCTGCGTGCTATCCCACTTACTGTTCAATAATCATCCCAGATATCTGAAGCTGGAGACTTGCTGAATATGTTGGTTGACTGTACTCAGGTTTGCTAGAAGCTCACCATTTTTCCTAATAACCATAGCTTTGGTTTTGCTGATATTTAATTTGAGCCCTCTTTCTTCGCTTTTAGCCACAACCATATCCAGTAACGCCTGCGAGTCATCAGCATCAGCACAAAGAGAATCGATTGGTATTCTTTGTCATACTCATGGGATGAAATAAACAGAGTTTTATGAATGGAATGTTGCGTCTCCTCTGGATAATAGGTCTATGAGAAAAGTTAATTAATTGTCCATAAACATTATTCAGAGTGGCTCCGACATTTCGCAACCCCCACCGAAATCAACACCTAGCGTTTTAAATACGACACTTTTGCGGCTCCTCAGCGACGACCGTCGCGACGCTAAATTTTTCTTATTGTCGCTAACACATAACGCGGTTAAGATAATCGAACTTATGATCATTGAAATTTTCAAAAATATCTTCTATGTTATTTTCTGTTTTCGCGTTCGACGGACTGACGCCACGTTTCTTTAAGCCGAATGAGAAATGCGTTATTTTTCACGTTAACTATTAGTCTAGTTAAAACAATCGAAAATTCTAACCCTGACTTACTGACAGACAACGCACAGCTTAAACCAGTGGGCTCAGAAGCATGCAATTTTACACAGAAGTTTCCTATATAACGTAGCACTAGGAAAGGATTATTGAAATAATTCATCCCGCAAGGGGTTTAATAGGGGATTGTATTATTGAATAGTTTTAATTGCATTATTTCAAAGCTTAGTTATATGTAAATTTTCGGGTATATTCAGCTGTTTTACTTTGACTAATTAAATTAGGCTTTGTTTGGTAAATTCATCTCCTAGGGGATTGTATCATTCAATAGTTTTAGTATAATTACACAGCATAATTAAAGTTTGCAGGTTTATTCTCGCTCCGATCTAAAGGTAGAGAAGGTTACCCAAAAACTTTTAACATTTGAGAAATCGGATGGTTCTTGAAATGTGAATTATAAATTGTAACAAACATAAAAATTTATAAAAATTACAAAATCATAAATAAAAAATTCAATAGATCAGGAGTTTATATATTAAATCGTGGCTGTAGGTCAAACCGGTAGGTTTTTTCTAACAAGAATCAAAGAACACAAAACATTGGACAAGCAGTGGACAACCATCTCAAATGAGTGGTAGTCTATTTAATTTGAACAGTGAAGGATGGACCGCAAAAATACTGGCCCACCTCTGAAAAAGTTTCGAGAAAATGCACTGTTCTGTGAGATACTTTTGCGAAGCCAAAGGTGGTGCACATCCCTAAAAAACACGCAACCTAGATAGATGACTATGAAATAGCCTAGGGATGGTATCAATTTCGAGATGTTCAGAAACTGCTGTGAATTACCAAATGTAAGAGTTCTATCTAGGCCGCCTACAACGTTGGCCAGTGAATAAAAACTACTCACTGTTACCGACTCCCACCACGCGGAGGTGTTGCTAGACTTAAAGATCTTTACGAACTATGAAAAAAGCAACCAGAAACAAACGCTCGACAATCGCTCGTTTATCGCTCTGAAATACCTTTCGCAAAAGCTCGGTCCGACCCCCCAAGAGAGTCTATCTATCTATCGATGTAACTATGCACTAAACCTAAATTTAGAAAACCGTAATTTTAATAATTTTTAATTATTGCATTCTGCCAACAAAGGGTTTTTGCTATTTGTTAATGTTAATAGAAATATGTAAGTATAAGTTAACAACTGTAAAAATACTACTTAAATAACAATTCGCTGTTGTAACCATTAGTTTTATGAATCCATCAGAAGAAGGAACTGTGCCGCCAAAACAATTGTTACGGTGTTTTAATTAATAAAGTGAAAATTTATAAAGAAAATTGTTTCGATTTATAATTCACATAAATATGAATTTCCATCAAGTAAATGAGAAGTGGGACGGCATGCGGGAGATTCGTGCCAGAATAGGACAAGCTCGTGCTTCGTTCCTGAAGATGCGTAAGTTACTTTGCAGCAAAAATTTAAGCTTGCCTCTGCGCGTCCGAGTGCTTCGCTGTTACGTGTTCAGCATACTGTTTTATGGAATGGAAGCTTGGACGTACAGAAGGCTATTAAGAATCTCCTGGGTAGAAAGAGTGCGTAACACCGATAAGCAGCTGGAAGTTTTGTTTACACTAAAAAAGCGCAAACTGGAGTATTTTGGTCACATCTTAAGGAATGACAAGTATTGACTTTTAAAGCTTATTATAGAAGGGAAAGATCTAAGGACGAAGAAGTCCGGGTAGAAGAAAGATATCCTGGCTAAAAAACTTAAGACAATGGTATGGAGTGAGCACTACCACATTGTTTCGCCGAGCTGTAGACAAGGTTCAGATAGCGCTGATGATTGCCAACGTTCGAGGAGGACAGGGCACCTAAAGAAGAAGATCAAGTAAAGGCTAAAACTACAAACGGTTCCTTAGATGTTCCGATAAAAAATCTTATCGGGCATACAGTTAGACAATAATAAATCTATACAATAATGGATTCCTGCGTCAAAAATATGTTTTAACAAATTAAAATAACTGCGACTTTTCTGCAATAAATAATTTACATTTTAAATATTAGGCCTAGCCTAGCGTATTTTTAACTGCATATCATTCACACAATATCACATATTTTTATTTATTTAAATAATAATATCTGTAAACTACTGATGTATCGTTATCATCCTACTACTATTTAAAACGCGAAAGTTTGTGAGTATCTATGTATGGATGTTGTCAGCAATCAGAATCAAAATAACATTAGTTAAAATCCGATTTTATTTAAAAAACGTTGAACTTACATAAAAGCTTAGTGCAATGCAATACTCTTTAAAATTGGAATGTCAAATATAAAAGAATATTTGTAACCATTAGTGACAAAACTAAGCCTTACCAAAAATATGAGAGTCCATCTTAGGGGAGATGTTACTGCCGAACAGTTCTCAGAGCTGTTGCTTGAAATAGGAAATGGTGATTTCCCGGAACTAGATAATAATATAATTCTTCCTAAAGAGTTAGGTACAATTGTTTCCACTGTAGAAGAGCTTATAGCTACAATTTACCCGAAAATTAATAATATTCACGATAGATCTGCAGAATGGTTATGCGAGCGTGCCATCCAAACACCAAAAAACGAATAAGCCTCAGTCATAAATGAAATACTTTTGAGATCATTCGAAGGGGTCGAATATCAATATAAATCCGTCGACTCAGTAATAAACACCGATGATGCCATTCATTATCCGGTCGAGTTCCTGAATACACTGAAGCTTCCCGGTCTTCCAACTCTCATATTAAAATTGAGAGTTGGCGCGCCAATTATGTTTCTGCGCAGTATAAATCCACCAAAATTATGCAATGGCACCAGATTGCAAGCGAAAACATTTGCACCGCAATGTAAGTGAGGCAACTATACTGACAGGTTGTTTTCGAGGAGAGTCTGTTTTTATTCCTAGGATTCCCCTAACACCATCAAAGAATTCAAGAGAGTCCAGTTTTCTATCAAAGTCTGCTTCGCCATAAACATAAACAAAGCTCAAGGTAAAACTGTTAAAGTAGCGGGAGTAGACTTGAGTGAAAGCTGCTTCTCCCACGGCCAGTTGTATGTGGTATGCTCCAGAGTGAGCGCACAGAGTAGCCCGGTGATTCTACCACCCAAAGGAAAAACAAAAAAAAATAATGTTTGCAAACAAATAATGATGTAGGTGTAGTATTTTGGTTTTGTTGTAAAAAGAATTTTTTTTTTCATGTTTATTTAACCTTTAAATCACTACACTACAATAAAGATTGTTATATTTTATAAGTATTCATACATTTTAAAATAATAATTTACATGTTATAACAAAATTAATAACGTAAAAAACCAATTAAAAATCCCATTAGAACCATTATCGACTTCTAAGCGAATGAAGTCGCGGAGAAAAGCTAGTATTCTTATAAAAAATTTTAAACAAAATAAATATTTTCTAGTTGAACCGTACTATAATACAAATATAGGTGTATATAGCTAGTTGGTGTTTTATCAGATCTAAGCTGTAAGGTACAAAATTGCAAACAAAGAGACAATATAGTCGGCCATAAATCTGGACATCTGTCCGCCGAATGAGTAATTTGGGGCTTTTAGTGGCCGTTTTCCAGGGTATTTTTTGAAATGATGAACTACGGGGGGTGTGAATGACGAGTATGTAAGTTTATTTGGCATTTTCACCAATTTGGGGTAATTGTTGTGTGCGTGATTTACGACGTTGCTGAAGCGTTTAAAATTTAGTAGGGGGATGAATGTTGAATATTTATGCCCATACTGATTTTTTGGTTGTCATCGAATAATAGAGTATTTATTTGTTGCTGTAAAGTAGAAAAACATGAGTTTACAATACGATTAGTAGTTTGTACGTTTTGGATCACGAATGTGCAAGGCTTGTTTAGTTCAAATTTAAATTTTTTGGATTAAAAAGAGTATGAAATATTTTTCATCAAAGTACGAGGTTTTGCTATTAAATAACGAGACTGATTATGAAAAAGTTTTATTTTAAGAATTATTCTACAATCAAATGCTCTTCTTCAATGTACTCCCCTTCCCTCGCCACACACCGTTCCATTCGTTTTTTCCATTGGTCAAAGCATTGCTGGAAGTTTCTTTTGTAAGAGCATTTACGAGCTCCGCTGATTTTTGCTTCACCTTTTCCATCGAATCGAACCGGGTTCCTTTTAAGGCAGACTTGATCTTCGGAAACGGGAAAAAGTCACGGGCTGCTAAATCAGGCGAGTAAGGTGCGTGTTCGAGTACTGGAGTGCCTCTAGCGGCTAAATAATGTTTGACGGACAGCGCGTTATGGGCAGATGCGTTGTCCTGGTGCAAGATCCACGACTTGTTTTTCCACAACTCCGGCAGTTTCTCACGAACTCGTTCTCGCGGTGTTGCCAAAACTTTCAAATAGTAAGTTTGGTATATAGTTTCATCCTCTGGAACCCATTCAGTCATTACGATGCCATTGATGTCAACCAGGACGTTGGTCATCTTTGGTGCTCTCTCGGCCTTAAGAACACCGTTTATTCCATGCGAAAACACGCGCACGAGATATACATATACGTTTAAAATTTCATTATAATGTTTCCAGTAGTTTCGGCAAAAACATAATAAATGTGTATACATGTTTTTTCTTCAACTCCCTTTATCTTGAATACGGATAGCGTTACGAAAATTTTTACTAAGCAAACCCTAATTATTTTTTAGTTTTCTACCTATCCTAGAGACAAAGTCACCTTTTTTTGAAACACCCTGTATACTGACTTTCAAAAAAAATCCGAACACTTAGCAAGAAGTGATTAATTTAATAAAATTAATGCAACATGTGTATTTAATTAAACTCAATTAATTTATTAATTAGGGTTTAGAATAAATGAAAAAACAATAATTGTTTAAGTTGCGGATGGCT